>OX465566.1:16289301-17539301 GCA_950022955.1 Xestia ashworthii
ACAAAGCAAAAGACTTGATTTAATATTTGACTTGATTTGTAACGCAAACATTGGAATTATTTTACTGCGTTTTTTAATGTCTAAGAGTTTCTCGCTGTTAATATGCATTTTGCAGTTTACAAATGCTTTAACCTACGCCATTTTAACCTAAATACTACAAAGAAATAACTGTATGTGTAGTACATATAAATGTAGACAAGACTCATATACATACCATATCCATTAATTCCTGTCTATGGCCATTCCCACACAAATGCGTAATTACTTTGGTAATTCAACTCATACATCCTTATGTACAGGTGTACCTACCTTTCAAGAGTAATTGCCGTGACTTCAGGAAACGGAAGTGCGTTTAGCCAATGGCGGGCCGTCACGGAATGCGCGCGCGCCAATGGAACGGGACTGGTGTAAGTAGTTACAGTTTTATTGAAGATGTAGATCAGACTGATTGTTATCGGTTATGATAATGGGGGTATTGTTTAGTTTTATTACGTTAAGGGAATGTAGTCCTATGAAATTAGTTATTCAAGATATAGAATTCTAGTTTCCACGCAATATGATTTTATCTTGTGATGTTGAAGTAGCTTATTTTACTTTTGGTTAGTTAGCTTCTTAAGAGCTCGTGACTAAATAATAACTCGATCTTCAGGTTAAGTCGCGACTAGGTTGGTCCGTGAATTTATGATCACCCATTACATACCGAGTGTCCTTTGTGCCTCGGAAAGCACGCTGGTCTCGGTTGTCATTTATAGATCTTTGACAGTCGTTACAGGCTGTCAGTGGCCCCAAAATATGACAGCCTGTCTTACCCAGGGGTATCGTATTACCCAGTGCTAACTAGGTTTTGGAGGTCAGATAGGCAGTCACTCCATTTAAAATACTGGTACTGAGCTGAATCTGGTAAGATTGGTTACACAGATGAGGATGGTGGATGGAGGGATATATTGCGTTTGATGTACTCATAATTCACCACGCGGTCGTACTTTAGTAATTAGTACCTTCATAAAGTATTTCTTCAACAAAATATCTTCAGAATCATCTCCTTTAGAAGAGATTAAATTCTACACAAAAGTTTAAAGTTCCAACTATCAAACAGCTATTCATCAGAGTTCCAAAGACGGTTTAATTACTTTTTCTCCTGGTGTGGCTTAATGTGAAAACTTTAAAATTCTTGAGCGTGCCCGCCACCATACGCGGGTGTTCGGGCGTGACTCTTTGGTACCTAAGTTGCCGTGTAAATGTGTGCTTACACTTGTGGGATACACACGCGGATGAAATTGAGACAGGCCCGTAAAACGCTGCGGAAATTATAGGCCACTATTTCTAAGAAGAGTGCTTATAAATTAAATATATTTGTTGACACACAATTTAGGTAACATAAAAACATAAAAAAAGCAAAATACACAGCCTGTATCTTGGTGGCCCAATTTAGACAGTAAAGGCAGACTGAGTTCGAATGTTCAGTGTGACAAAGTACAGCAAGACACAGATTATAACTCGTTAATCATCAGTTATTTTTCATTAATTGATACGGAGGACATATTTTTTTTTTGGTGTCCTTTGCTGTTGTGTCAATGCGGTGTTTTTGTTGTCATTTGGGTCAAAGAATACGCCAACTGTGTTCACGTAAAGGTGAGGCAATGAGTCATTTGTTTGTCTCGTCACGGTCTGTCTAGTTACTTTCACATGACCAATTGGTTATTTTTGTCAATGTGAGAGAATCAAGAGTTTCTCCGTTATTAGGGGATATATTTAGAACGCAATTATTTTCTTTTTTTAAACCGGCTATTTATAAAATGAAATCCTACACAAAATGAAAGCCATTTCCTTTATGAAGTCAACAGTGATAAACAGAAAAGAGTGAGTGGCAAAAAAACGAATATATGTACTTTTACGAAAAATTCAAGACGCGCGTTCCCGCTTTGTTCTCCACCCCCGTATGTTTCCTACATCACACCTCGGCATTCAATTTGCGACGCGTCTCGCGAGCAATTTGCGACTTGCCGCAACTTACCTCATTGTGGTGTCACGGCGTCTTTTGTCGCAGAAACGCAACCTCATGTGTGAACCCTTACATGAATATCTTGAATAGTTTTTATAATTTTATGTTTGTTTTGTTTCGTTGGGTTAAAATAATGGAGGTTTTCGTATGTGATAATATGTTTTTAAAGTAATAGGCATGGTCTAAGTCGAAACAAAAATTATGGCTGGGCTGTGTGGAAGATGGTACGGCTAAAAATCGAATGACTGATAAGATGACGACTAGTAGAGAAATATCGAAAGAGAAGACATGCTGCAATTGGTACAAATAAATTGGGATGAGTGCAAGAGAATGATGACGGCTTATTTAAGTCGTTTCAGCAGTGCAAGTACGTAAAATTCAATAAGGTATACTCGTGTTGATAAATTTGACAGTTATTCTCAATAAAATGAGGTTTTATCGAGTCAAACACTCATTTTATCGAGAATAACTGTCAAATTTATCTAATCGAGTCCTATCGAATCCTACGTACTTGCACTGCTGGTATTTTTTTCTCTTAATAGCGTCGTTAGATGCGTCATTTCAACTTGAACTACAAAACCAATTTTCTTAGAAAACCTACTTGAACTATACTAAAGTAAGAACATTAAATCCCGACCACACAAGTCCAGCTTAGTTTCCAGTTTCCGCTGTCCTCTTAACACCACTATTTCTCGCGATATCTTTTTCCGTCGCCGCAAACCTTAATGAAGAATCCTCAACAACGTAATACCTCCTTTACCGACTGCGGTAACACCATAACACTTCAGAGCTATCTTAAGTACGGTTTTTTCTCTCCGGTTTTAATGGAGAACCTCTTTCGTACAGTTTTTGAACGTTCGCGGCTGACTTTGTCTTTTTGCTGACGTAATAGTATTGTAATTGGGAACTGTCGATCTTTTTTTATCTTTTTCTTTTAGTTTTGTGAGGGTCTGTATTGATGGTCTTGGATTCGGGATGTATTTTTCATTTGAATCAGTAAAACTGAGGCTAATGAAAGATAATAAAGACGAAATAATCAATCGTTCCGACATTTTCTATGGAATTAATGTATAGGTACCTATCGAGGCTATCTTTGGAGCCATTTATAAAATAAAGCAGTTATTATAGAGACCAAATAGAAGGGAAAAAATAAAAATGAGATTCCTTACAACACGTGACCCACATACCAACAAAAAATACACGGAAAAAATATTAATACATACAAAATAAAATAAAAAACATGTCCGTCGTATCGCTCCGTTCCACGTAATGACTCCAAGATTCGCGCCATCAGATCGGGAATGTTTCTCTAATGAGATCCACCTTCGTGTCTGCGTACAATGGAACGCGATGCGTGAGTTTTCTTTTTTTTTAAGCGTCAAGGGTCGCGCCCATTCAGCCTTTCTGGATGACGTTTAAAAAGATGGCGTTCTAAGTAATGATTCTACATGTGACGTTTTAATTTTGTTAGTGGGAGTATTTGTTTTAGAGGAGAAATACTTTAGTGGAGGCCTACCTGGGTGCGGTTGGTACTTAGGTATAGACGTCAGCCACCTACTATTATCTGTCCAATTTCTTTAATAGATTCTCAACTTTATTGCTAAAGAATTAGGTTCAAGATTGACGGGAAAAATTTGGTACTTTCGGGAAGCTTGCTTAATATAAATTATTTTATAACAAGGAAGTAAAACATCGTGAAGAAACCGGCATGTCCTAGAACCAAAAATTCGAAGACATGTGACATCTACCAACCCGCACTGGGCCCGCGTGGTAGATTATAGCCCATACGCAAAATACGCGCTATGACGTGGAGTTGTGGACACCAGCCCGTTGTACAATACAACCTGATAAGACTTTGCTGGAGCCGGAATTGAACCCATGACCTGCTCAATAAATATTTTCTTATTTTCTAGGTTTTTAATCCGAACCCCGTCTTTAGTTATTGAGTTACAAGTATGTAGAAATGTTTATTTATATTGTCACTTACCTAAAATATGCCTATTGTAAAGATGTCACCCAAGGGTATCAAGATGTTTTGCTTGGAGGTGGTAGAAGTCTGAAATGAAAGAAAATACATAATTTAGTTTCTTCTTAAAGTAAGAATTCTGTTAGGTTAATTAAAACTGTGCTGTTCAAACTGAGAGAATAAGGTCTTATCTTAATTATGAAATGGCCCATCGTATTGTTTATTTGTGATCTAAACTAAAGTTTACAATACAAAATATTAAGGCGCTACCCCAGGCAAAATTAGCAACTCTATTTGTGGTGATTCAAACTTCGTTTGAAATACTATTAGAATAAAGTTCTAATCAGCTTGCACTAAAAAGTGGTTTTTACGTCAGTCACTGCGGGTCGAATAGTGCGAAATTAGTGATTTTTATTCTTTATAAAATCAAATTTCCGTCTTTTGAAAAAAAAAAAACTAGCATTATGTTCATTATTAAATTGTCTATCCATTAGTATAAGAAGCAAATCAAAATAATGTTAACTTTACGAGAAGAAGCATGTTATAAAATTTTTTTTCTCATTTTTGTGGTTTCATTGTGAGGGGATTTATTACACATTATGAGACTTAAAATAAAAAATAAAACTACCACTTTGCAGTCTAAGAATATGTAGAAATTTAATGTATTTTTATTACTTGGTATTTCTTTTGGATAAAGAGGAGTT
The DNA here is from genome assembly GCA_950022955.1 of Xestia ashworthii. Classification (NCBI taxonomy): domain Eukaryota; kingdom Metazoa; phylum Arthropoda; class Insecta; order Lepidoptera; family Noctuidae; genus Xestia; species Xestia ashworthii. Next base: position 16,293,974 of record OX465566.1, read on the forward strand.
GGCTCCAAAAAACTGCACAAAAAACGGCTTTTGCCTGGGGTAGCGCCTTAAACTGAGTCGTAGTAAATATTTGATTTTTGCTTGCTACGGAAATAAAATCTTCGTAGACACTTCGTAGAGCTTGCTACGAAGCTTGTCTACGTCGTAGCCACTCGTAGCCACTTTAACCTCATTCGTCAGAATTTCTAAGATCAAAGTTAAAGTTAGTATAAACTTAAGACCCGCCCCCTAGCGTCTTGTGCACGCCCTTCGCCCCGCGCCACACCCCCGCGCGGCTCCTTGCGCACCCACGCCTTGTTTCTTATGCCGCCTTGGTACTATACGCCCTGAAGAGGTGGGGTGTTGCGTCTTAGGATTGGGGTATTGGCAGAGATGTTAGTTAGATGTTTGAATACGTGAGTTCAGAATGGTGTAATACACGGAAACCGTTTGTGCATTGATATCCCTTAAGCTCTGTATATCATATGGACCCGAAATAAAGCAATAATTATAACGTAGTAAGTTGTTTAAATTTAATTTTAAAAATTAAATTAAGGACTAAAATGCAAGCAGTAAGTAGATAAATATTTGCACCTTATATCAATCTCTATATCTACACATCATATAAATGTCCATTGATAAACATAAGCTCAGAACTACAATTAATTACCAAATGATTATTTTAAAATAATGAGCGTCAAGATACATTGTTTAAATCAACGATCGTAGTATTACAAAGCAAGGAGGACATGTTACAGTCTCTTGAGATCTTGACATAATCACTTGATCTTTTTTTATAGCCACAGGAAGACAGAGGGAGGTCTTTATTATCGGTAATTACAACCGGTTTAGGTACCTACTAGCGCATTCTCTTTTCCAGCCTTATTCCCTGGGTTATAAGGTTGTAAAGTGGTCGTCAGTCAGTGAGAGCGGTAGTACTTAGGATTAGGATCTTTTTAAAACTAGAATTATCCTCAGTTCCACTTGCCTAAAATCATGAAGACTTCCGTTATCTATACCAATATTATAAAGCAGTAAAAGAACATGGACAAATCCTGTGAACCCAGTGAACAACAATAACAAAGTTGTTTTGGAAAATCATTAACGTACGAATCCAGATTTTTAAAACTGCTGAGCAATTTGCACCTTTTTTGTTTTGTTATGAAAGATTTTTACTATTAAATAACATATATTTCATATCTGTTCATGCTGGGGTACAGGCTCATACAATTTTTGGGCAAGTCCTTTATGTGTAAGTTTGTATGTTGGGGGTAATATTTGAAACTACTGATCAGATTTCGAAAATTCTTTCAGTATCGGGAAGCTACATTATCTCCGAGTGTCAAAGGCTACATTTTAAACTTTCCCGTGTGTTCATGTCAGTATATAAAGGTAGCGACGTCGCGAGCAAAAACTAAGTACTTAGTGAATACATGATAGGGTACAAAACGGGTAAAAAATCGGTGAATATTTCCAATTATACAAACGGTAGAATCAGATAGATAAATACTCTTTGCTCCTTGTAACAATACTAGCGTAAATTCCTTCATAAAACACGAATCATTCCAATACAAAAGACAGACTAATTCCAATCTATAAACAGTTGTCAATACTAACACTAAAATATATATTAATAGTGACCCAATTTTCAGGCTGATCAAATATGTATTGGGGCAAGACTGGTCAAGCCACAAGACGGGGCATTCCAATAGGTATTTGGACAATGTTTCTCAGCCAATAGCGAGGGAGCACCGCCTACGTCTTGCCTCGCCCACTTTCTTAGAAGTTTGTTAAACCCCACCTATTGGGTTAACACGCCTACCCAATAACAAGTTTCGTATGAGAATGGATATATTATTTATGGTGTGGCTATCACTTACAACGGTGTCTACTTAATGTTTTATGTATGCACACGCTACATGCTTGAATAAAACCTTATTATTTTCAAGATTAAATACTTATTAATCACATTATACTTTATTGTAGTGTTATTTTTACCGCTAATAACTGCACAAGGAATAAGATAAGCAGTCTTTGTAGTAAGTACCTAACTAAGTACATAGCTATCTTGTAAGTATACTCCAAATGGTTTAATTAATACATAATTCATCTTTCCCCACATTTAGAAATCGATAAAAATCCGTCTGATAAGAGAAACTGACTTCGAAATCGCGGTAGCGGTTCAATTGTACGGTCTAAACAGTTTCCAAATAACGACGACACTAGTGCCATCTATTACTCAAGATAAGAACTAAAGTTATTGCATCGTTTTTATTCTTATCATAGATGGCGTTACGATGACTTTAAAACGGCAAAGAGCTGCCATCTATCGAGAAAAATATATAAAGCTATTGACATACTGATTTGGAGTCCGAATTATAGATGGCGCTTTCCTAAATGACATTCGTTTTGAGCATGAAAGAAAGGAGAATAAAATCATTGTTGAAAAAAATATACCTACTTAAAATACCGTTTTCCGTACGGAACATAAAAAAATGGCTTATAGTTGTAACTACTAGCGCCATCTGTAATATGGGTTTAGTTTTACGTTTGCATTTGGGGTGGATCAATGTAGTATGCGCCCGCGACCGTGTTAACAGCGACATCTATGTTATAGTGACGGAAGTTCGTTATGCGCAACCTATGTATGTAACCCTATGCATGGTACTTATTGCTTGTTTAGTGATTGACATTTTTGATAGATGTCGTTACGGGTGAATTTTGAAACTTCTAGTGGTAGTGTTTTACATTTAGCTTTTATGTGGAATACCTTATGTAGTTTACACTGACCGCTTAAAAATATTATTTTGAAATTAACAGGAATTTACTGCAAATAGTGTTGGGGTTTATCGCACGCATTTTTGAAGAGGAATAAATATCCTTCTTTTTCATTTTCTCTCTGTCTATTTGAATCAGCCTATGCCCTGTTTTTCTTTTTATCAGAGTTTTACGTAAATTAATACAGATCTCCCCGTCATTACACTGCCTCATTGGTCTAGCAGTCGCAATCACGACTGCCGAGCGTGATGTCCTGGGTTCATTTCGTTGGTCGGGCAAACTGTTTTTGTTTTTTTTTTTCATTTGGTGTTTTCAGTAACAGCCACGGAGCCTTGATTGATGCCTGGTTGATGGTTATAAATAGGACTTAAGGAAACTGGCAAAATACAATTTTTGAAATAATGATGCTGCGGTAAGCGTGGCCACTCGCTGTGCCCAAGTTATTTGATGAGACGTAGATACCTTAACCATTATAGATACGAAAATAGAAGACTTATAGTACATCTTCTAGTTTCAAGTTATACCTATACCATTTACTTTTAAGTAACTTATAGGTACCTATAAGTAAATGGTATAGGTATAACTTGAAATTACACAGTACAAGTACAGTTATGCTATTAGTTATGAAATTATTTATAGTCCTTAGCTTACAGGACCTGTTTGATTTTTGTGAAACAATAAACGGATATCAAGGGCAATCGAAGGAGAAATTTCAATGCTTGTAAAAGGCCGCTAAGTCATAAGTACTACCATACCATAACACCACATTGTACACTTGGTTCGCAATAAATGTTTTGACTTTGACTTTGACTTATAAAGAGACGAGGCGTGGGTGTGGTCCGATAGTTTAACTTACCGTAACTTAACGTAACTTTACAAAGCCAAAGATTTGGAACAAATATTTTTGTTTGATACTACATATTCCTTATCAAAATATCAATGTGATAACATAAATCGAACGTGACAAATATTTTGCATCTTTCGATCATTTATCGTGATTTTACAGCTTAGCAGAGATTTTTTAGGCTCAAAACGCTTGGACATTATGTTTGACAGATTTGTACTGCATATAAACGTAAATTTTCGTTTTTTCTGTTTGTATTGAAACAGAACATTCTTTGTCAAGAATGGAATTACGCGTAGGTAAGTACGTCGTTGTCAATTACAGGTAATGGATCGAACGAAGCCGAAGGCACTTGTTCTCTGATCATTGTTTGTTCTGGAACATACATGAGAACCTTCTCTTAACGGAGATACTGGTGGTCAAAGTTCACAAGTTCTTTTTTTAAATACTAGTTTTTAATGTTATAACTTTAAATACCTTCTTGAGCGCCGTACTATTCAATACATCCATCAGCAGAATGTTTTGAGTGCGGTACATTGAGTCCTATGGTAAAACGTGTTTTCTCATCACAAAAAAAATGTATTTTCCCAGCAATATTTTTTGCGTAGACTTAGTACAAATGCTTTGTTGACGGTTTTGTGTAGGGTCCGTTTATACCTTGTAACCTTGGATTGGCGTTTCAATAAATTCCCTTTGAGTTAAACGAGACCTCGAGACATTACAGCAAGGCGTATAGAGAGACATAACATTCTGGTCCTATTAATAAGGTCTCATGCACCATTCAAAACCAGTTTCAAGCCATTTTGGAAACGGGTTCCTTGCGGCATTGTTATACGTCTCCCCTAAGTATTTGTTGTCTGTGTGCTGTTACTGGCATCTTACAAAATAGTTATAAGTATTTATTTTTGTATGTTAGAAAACGAGTCCTATTTAGTGTAGGTATCCGAATTTGGAATCATGTGATAAGTAGTTACTCCAATTATCATTTTATCAGAGTTTGACGAATTAAGAGGCTGCCGACGCCGCTATTAAAATATTCCGGCGTGAAATTACAACATGGCAAAAAAATAGGAAAATTATTTTCGAAATGAGTTATTATTACGACCAAAACGGTTGAGGTTGGTTTCTATTGAGTAGCTTTATCGCTATAAATTCAAAAATCGAATTTGAAACAAAATGTAACAAAGAAAACTCGAATAGAATGAAGAAAACTCGAAAAATATCGAGTTAATTAACCTAAAAAGAAAAAGCTATAGACTGAAAATCAGTAACGTAGAAACAAAACTGAATCACAGCTACAACGAACAGTTCATACTTACCTTTGAGGTATAAAACAGGCAAAAAAAAAATAAACAAGCAAAAATAAAAATAGTTTATTGTAGGTAAACAAAATCATAAAATAACAAAAAAAAAACCAAAGGTAATAAGGCAAAATAATAAAACAAATACACTTATTCTATTTATAACAAGTAACCAATAAAAATAACAACTCCAAAATAGCCCCCGAGAAAAGAATATTTAAATTAAAAAAAGAGAAATACAAAAAGGGAGATTTCTTTAAAGTTTATACGCAAATAATACAAAAATCTAATTCTAATGCATAAATCCCTTCGTAACGTGGATCCACACAAGTCACAATGGCTTTTTAATTGGTGCTCTAATCACGGAATACAAGAGGGTAAGAAACAGTTGATGCGTTTGTGAAATCTATAAAAGAGATGGCCCGTTCCGTCGGACGACGCCGTCAAAAAACTAAGAGCGTTCAGAAAAAAAATAAAATACAATGCGTGTAATATTAATTATTAACAGTTGGTTTCACTGTAATTAATACTTGTTACACTTTGCTGATCACAATATATTTTTTTTACAAAATAAAAAAGAAAAAAAAAATACAAAAAAAAAACTGTCACACCAAAAATAAGATAATATCACTAGCTCTACTATAAAATATAATGATTTTAAATCACCACCTTGGTCCGGGAGAAGAGTTCTTGAGAACGAATCACAAAAAGTTTGTACGTCCGTGTAAACCACAAGTATAGTCCCAATATCAAACTAGTACAGATGACAATATTTGTGACAGTCAATAGTCGACCAATTACTACCAATATCTTAATATTAATTTAACGCTTAACATTAATTATTATTTACTCATCAATCGCTCACTGATCGCTCGTAAGTTAAGAAAAATAAAAATTTAAATAAAAATATTTTCATCAACGGCCAAAAGTGTTAATTCTCTTTACAAATGTAACCGACGTAAATATTAAAAATTTCGCAAAAAACTTTTTTCCACTGCCAACAGTTTAGGTCAAAACAGTGAGGGTCGAGGGTATTTTAGCCTAAAAATATTTTCGATTAGACGCGGTTAAATTTTTTTTAAATTTACTTTTTGAATTTTGTATTTATTAAAATTTATAATCACAAGAGCACGAGGAACGTGTATTACGCCGCGCGGCCCGGCCGGCCGGCGCGACTCCAGACGGACGACTGAGACGGTCCCGCGGCCGGTCGCACCGCCACCCCGGCCCGCTCCCCCCGCGCGCACCCTCGCACCCCCGCCCCCGCCCCGGGCCCGACTTCGTTACGAGCCACTTGTAATCGCCGCGCGATTTTTCCGCCTAAGACAAATTAGGCGGGCCGCCCGCCCGCGCTCCCCCAGCGACTTACGTTTGGGCGGTTTCTTACGACTAAGACGTTTTGTCTACGCCTTGTGTGTTTTTTTGCACAGCACTTGATTTTAAGTCGACTGGTCTTTCAGCACTGCAACATTCGTATTATTTGCTCAGTTTCACGATCACAGAGTATGCTCACAAGAGTTAGAATCGCTAGAATGTAGAAGTGGCGCCCACAAACATACGCTCTATAGCTTTACGTATAAATTATCCGCATCCCAATGTTATGGCGGCGAGCTGTTTTATTTTTAAATGGCATTTAATCGTCACTCTCGCTTTCGCCGATTCCGAGGCCGGGGTTAATTGTAAATAAAATTCAATCATTCGCAAAAAATCCTCCGGTAATCGGCACCCGACAATATCAATGAGAGATACGTATTCAGCGATTGTACTTTTTAATGCATTATGGTGGCGTGAGTGGCGTGACGTCATCACCGCACTTTTTTTGTTCGACACTTGTATGAGTACATGCGAGAGGCGGTCGTTCATCGATTTTGAGACAATGAATGTAGGTTTCGATTAAGTCTTGATTAGAATGACGACGAGTATGAAATGTAGACTGTTTTCTATCTCTAATAGCGATTAAAATATTTATGTTAAAAAGAGGTCTAGTTGAATGGTGGACTATTTTTTGTCTAACAGCGTTTGAAATAATAATGTTTGAAGTATGTCTAATTGAATGGTGTCCTAAGCGTATATATTTAAATTGTGGGAGAAATACTGGTTTTTGGTTTAGTTTCATTCAATATCACCCTTGCCCGTGAATTGGTTCCACAGTCCGAATACAAAGCAAACAGGCTCAAGATAAAAAAGATTTCTAATTTTCGAAATCTGTGATTGGGATCCCTAAGCATTGGTTTCAATACAAAATAGATAATCAAAATTGAACTAATTCCAATACCAAAAAATGTACAGAGGCATTCGAACTAAACAGAGTTTGTTTTTATGAATTTGACGTTTGTTTTGCAACTGAAACGTTCAATGTCTCACAAATCAAACTGCTAAAAAGAAATAGGGTTTTATATATTTGATTCCAAACTAAAAAAAAACAGATTTTGCTTTGAATCTATTATGAGAATTTAGAAACTGAAATCTATTTCACTCAAATCAAGCTCGTCTGTCTAAATGACAACAAGATAGTTAACAAAAAAAAGAGACTGCGTTATTTGACTGAATCGTTCAATTAGGTACTAAAATGTGCTCAAGTTAACCTTTAAAACCAATAAGCTTCATTTAAAAAAAGAATTACGCACTGTGTCGAAAAAAACGAAAAACAACGCGTCGCTCTCGCGGGACAGAAAAAAAAACAACGTACATTTTAACACCCAATAATGTCGAACTCATTGACGGGAAATTTAAAAAAGGAAACCATCAATAATTTACCTCGATTTCGTTGTATAAAAAAAAAAAACAACAGAATGTCACTTTCAGAGCGTATTTTTTTTAATTTCGAGTGAATGCGACCGACGAACGTAGTATGAATGTAGATGAACGGTGTATAAACATTGTAAACCGTAAACAGCTGAATGAGTAGGTACGAATTAATATGATTCTTTTATCAGAGACCGGTCCGAGCGAGGTCGACGAACCTGACGCGGCTTCACGAGATTTTTTTCGGTTGATTACGAATTTTATTGGCGGCTTGAAATATTATTTGGACTTCTATATAACGTCTAGGTGTCTACAATACTCGTTATTAGAAACAAAAAGGAGTCGGAATAGAATCCAAGACGAAAAAAAAAATTGAAAAAAACTTACAATGCAAAATTTGATTTTGCGTTAGAAACAAGAACACTGTTTTTTTTTCAACTAAAAATCCTTTTTTTTCTGTCATCAAAAGTAGACGGGGTACATACTTACATATATTTTTATCATTTAACAACGAATTTTGAAATGAAAAAAAAAATGCTTCTATCGAATTTCAATTAAATCGACAGGGTCATATTATACCATTTTGTTTACTCACAAAATTTTGACCACAACCGTTCGGCCTCGTCACTAATAAAAAAATAAATTACTTAATGAATTTATTCACAAACGTTATGCCGTCACTGAGAATATAATTTTAACAAAATGAGCGATCTACGCAAAATAAAAAAAAGTATTTAGCAAAAAAAAAAAATACTAAAATAACACACTACAAATTACCACAACACAATTTCATTCACAATTTACCTGATGTGCTGACTAGGACAATTTTTCCTTATCTTGAAAGGAACCACGTATCTTGATAAATTAACTTATTTCTAATTTTCCATCAACACCACAACAAATACCTTATAATTAACAGTTCGAAACGTCCGTGGAACTTAACAATAATTTTATACAACATTAATTTAATTTCTAAATTAATCCAGTCCAAAAAAACCGAGTCGTTACACTAGAAAAAGATTACACTAATTAAAGTACTCGACGCGGCTAAAGTCAATTTGGAACGTCCACTAATTAACTGGTAAATAATAAAAAAAACATCGAACGCGGCGAAGGAACTTAATACCACTTATAGACTATGCGGCAAAACGAGCCGAATATTTACATTGGAGAAAAAAAAATGAGGTCATTCGGAGGTTACGGGCAACGCAGCCGGTCGGCGCGGGCCGCGACGGGATGTGGCCCTCGCGTCCTCCGGCAACCCGCACACCCGCACCCTCGCTCGGACACCCGAATCGAGACTACCGAAAACCACGTGTGCGCCACTCACGGTAGAGATGCACATACACCCAACCCACGCGCCAGAAAGTAACAGCACTATTCTTTTTTCAATTTACTATATTTGCTGATTTTTATTATTTTTTCACATTTCGATATTTTATTTTTTAGTTGATGCGCTCCGCAACTCACCTGTTGTGCTTGACCCGGTTCGATCTGCGACCGATCATGTGATCGACGCTTTTCAATACTTTATTGGTGCGTTCGATTATTTTTTGGTTTAGATAATTATGTAAACAAAAAAAAAACAAAAAAAAACTAATTACACATTTTTTTGATTGTTTGAAAATTATACAAATAAGTTAAACATGCAAAAAATTGGTAAGCTTCACGAAGGTCTATACACACAAACCATAACGCGACTTTCGAAAATTGTGTACTTATGCAAAAAAAAATATAATTTTAGAAAAACATGAAAAGAAACGAAACAATTAAATTTTAAAACACCTTCTCCTCCTCCAAAAGCTTTTAATAAAAAAACAAAAATTGTGTTACTACAACGTATTTCTAATAAGAAATCGCAAGTGCTGCCATGAAATAGCAGCGTCGGATAGCAGAACTAAAGCTTAAAAGCAATGAGCTCGCACGCTAGCGCCACCTCGGCGTCAATAAGAACTATTAGCCGATGGTTCATTTCTAACGCGTCGTTTATTTTTTCAATTTTATTTTTTAATCGTGAAAGTGCAACGTTCACTTCGCCGGGCATTCAACGGCCATTTTCGTTTGCAGTTTCTTTTTCGTTTTCATTGGTTTTTTATTACAGACGTTTTGATCATGTCGTCGGATCTCTGTCGTTTTGAATACAGTACCTTTTGCATTTGACACGTTCAATACAGTTTCTGTTATTACACCAACCTGTAGTGTTTATTAAAGACTTTAGCAAGAGTATTTTATTTTTGGTCTAAGTTCCATAGATTAGAGATTAGTAATGAAACCTCATTATGTTGTGTTACAAAACGAATTACAACAGATGGCGTTACTTGTCACGAAATGAGATGATTAGAAACGAGATTGTTTAATTTGTTGGGTTTGATTGAATTGTTTTAAGGGCTTGGTATTATTTTCGTATTTTATCTTACTTTATCGTCAATTGTGATTATAGTTTCTAGCATATATTAATGCATTGTGATGAAAAAAATTAACAATGGCTTGTGAAATTCCTACTGATTTAATTTTTTCATAACTAAGTATTTTTTTACTGTCTCAATTAGAAAATAGCTTTGCTAACACTGGTGTGGTATAGAGGCTTCTTTACTATGACTATTTATCTATCTAACCTGTTTCGCGCGCTCTCAAGCAACGGTATAAAAAACCACTGGATTATTGTTTTCAGGCACAGCATCCAACGGATTCCCGCAACCTTCACCAGGTCATCGGTCCACCTAGGGGGAGGTCTTCCAACTCATCGTCTTCCGGTTCGCGGTTGCCACTCCAGAACTTTTCGGCCCCATCGGCCATCCGTTCTGCGAGCAATGTGCCCCTGCATGTCCTAGAACCAAAAAAATTGAAGACATGTGACATCTACTAATTCGCACTGGGCCCGCGTGGTGGATTATAGCCCTGCCCAATTTTTCAGTAACCTAAAGGTTTTTGTGTATCGATTTAGATACCAGTTTCAAAAAACAAAATTAGTTGATGCTATTCCAATTTTGCATCAGAAATACTGATTTCTGTGAAATGGATATAGTATCCAATTGAAATCAGATAAGCACAAAAAAATTGGGAAAAGTTGATGTGAAAGTATGTATTTGAACCATATTTGAACTCGCAATGAGATTAGTAAATATCATTCGTGTTTTCACCTCTCGCAACAGTGCCATATGATGTCCAAAACTTAACAAATAATCTTTTCTTTCCACCCTTATTTGTATAAGGGTGGAAAAGAATCCCTGTTGAAATTGTAGTGAATCATTTTGAGACAGCAACACGAGTTTCTTAGATAAAGCGTATAGCAGCGGCGACAAAAGTAATTTACTGAAATGACAATACGTAGAATTAATGAAACATGCATGCCAGTAAAATTGCTTCGAACATATTTTGAGTAGTAGGTACTAATCATTAAAATCTTAACCCAGAAAATAACGATTTAAAACGTAAATAAATCGCACAAAACAGACACCGCGATTAACGTGGCCACATACTGTCCCTAAGAAATTAAATAACGTTCGTACCATCGCATCGACACGAAAGAAGAAGTACAAAAAAGCTTAGTGCGAGTCGTACTCGCGCACGAAGGGTTCCGTATCATTATTATCAAAAATCACGTTCGTTGTATGGGAGCCCCACTTAAGTATATATTAATTTATTGTATTCTATTTTTAGTACTGGTCGTTATAGCGGCAACAGAAATATATCATCTGTGAAAATTTCAACTGTCTAGTTATCACGGTTCATGAGATATAGCCTGGTGACAGACAGACGGACAGTGAAGTGTTAGTAATTGGGTCCCGTTTTTACCCTTTGCGTACGGAACCCTAAAAAAGAACGATAAATCAGTGCGAGACATCACTACATATTATAAAACAAAGTCTCCCGCCGCGTTTGTCTGTCCCTATGTATGCTTAGATCTTTAAAACTACTTTTCTGATGCGGGTTTCTTTTGATAGATAGAATGATTCAAGAGGAAGATTTAAGTGTATAATTTTACGCGGGCGAAGTCGCGGGCATCGGCTAATACCTACTCATACAAGACACAAACAGGTTTTCTTCCTTCGCGATCCACCCCTTTTAGGGTTCCGTAGTTTTATGGTTATCTACGTGTAAAAAGGACCCTTAACAGCACCGTCCCCTTAAAAACCACATCTTATCACAACGCGGCACTAAACAACGATATGTCGTAAACTTGTTACTCAATTACTTATTCTAAATAAATTACTTTTACACGTGAATTTTCTCAGAACATCTACGAGTTAGTTTCGTTAAGGACTATAGATTCGATGCCGTGATGTTATTTTTGTAGATAAAATAATTATGTCATATCGGAATAATAGAAACTTCAGTTTACCAAACTACCTAGTTTTATACTTAAACTAGCTGATGCCCGCGGCTTTGCCCGCCCGCAAATTATATACTAAAACCGGAAGGTTTTTAATAGATAGAGTGATTCAAGAGGAATCTTGAATCACTCTATCTATTAAAAACCGCATCAAAATCTGTTGCATAGTTTTGAAGATCTAAGCATACATAGGGTCAGACAGACGCGGCGGGCGACTTAGTTTTATAATATGTAGTGATAGTGAAGTCGACATCTTCGTAAAGTTACAAGAAAATGGTGGTCCGGCGGCGTAGCAATCAATGCATCGCTCGCGGCAGTGGATCCTACGCATCGTAGCGTAGCGTAACATCAACATTCACGTTCATCGTGGCAAAAAAACCTCTCTACCCTTTTAATTTCACCGAATGAGAGGAATTTTTTGACGCGCATCAACTGAAATAAGTTGTCTCTAAATAAAAAAGTAGTATGTTCTATGAACCTCTTTCGTCTTAAACCTCTCTGTTACGTTTTATTTACAGTTACTTAATCAACACGGTATAACAACATTTTCAAAAATTAACAAAGGTGACAGCATAAAATGGGTCTATAATACCTTCCTACGAAAAGCTATTCGATTATCATTCACGACAAAACAAGTCAACTTGAGCATCTACCATCCGTAGTTCCGTACCGCGAGTATCACCCTCACAGGATCATAAAACGCTACCTCAGTAACGTTAACGTCAAGAGTGTCATAAAACTGCCGTCAATTCGTTTCTTAACTAGCAAGAGATTGACTTGCCGACACTTCCCGACATTATCCGACACTTCACGACAGTATCCGAAGTTGGAATAGAACTAACCTGTTATTCGTTTGCTTTAGCTACTGACAATCAATCTTTAGGAGGTTTTTTCACACTAGAGGCGATAATCGGATCAATAATCACAGCTGTCACTGTGACATGTTCCCATACAAATATGTGTTTTAAACAGCTGTTTTTAGATCATCAGACCGTCATCTTTTTGGTGAACATGGACCTTAGTCGGTGATCAAGAAAAAAAAGATCTTACCATCACACCTTGTAAACCCCGAAAAGTTTGGCAGAGGTGTACCTAACTGGGTCAGAGATATCGCCTTATGTTTAGGTCCCATGTAGAAGGGGCGATCCTATTGACACCAATCGGACACAAATACACGCTCTGTGGCTCATCAGCCTATAATGTGGTCACTGCCTTCTCTTAACGCGGGCCCAGTGCGGATTGGTAGCTGTTACTTGGCTTTGATTATTTGGTTCTAGGACATGCCGGTTTCCTCACGATGTTTTCCTTCACCGTTTTGAGATCAGTGGTGATGAAATAAATTACACAAAGTAATGCCCCTGTCTGGGTTCGAACCCACGACTTATACTGTTCATAAGTCGGGGCCGCCACCAGTGGGCCACCGCTGCTCCGCGCTCTATGGTTGATACTGAGAAATTTCCTGTTGAAAAAACCCAATCCCAATTTGCCCAACCCGGGAATCGCACACAGGACCTCACGTTCAACTGTCGCGCTTGCGACCATTAGAAGAACGAGGCAGATATAAAGAAAAGTGGTCGTAATGTTGATACCAGTTAAGGCGGTCCTACAATAACTGATATTCCTACCTAATCATTCTATTTGTCTCTCTGTAAGTAGTATATTTATGTTGCTGTTGGTAAGATAAGATAAGATATATTTTATTTACTCAAAAACCTGTGTCACATAAAATAATAAAAAGTGCATGTAGGATAACATAAATACAGAAAATCGTTCAGACATGTTTTGGGCGGGCAAATGTTTTAAAATTCGGAAATCGAGATTTTTAAATAATATATCATTTCAGTCAGTAGAATTGAATTTAACGGAAAATACTAAATGTCCAAGCTAAACATTACAAAAAAGAATAATAATTTTATCCGTGTCTGTAAAAAAAAAATTGCAGCTAGTAATAAATCTCAAAATGATACATGTCAAAAAAGTAAAAGAATAAAAATCAAAATAAAAAAAAGCAAATAATAATATATGTCAAAAAATTATACAAATCATGTCTAAAAAAATAAAATAGTAAACATAAAACTCATAATTTAAAAAAAAAAATAAGAGCCAATAATAATAAATGTCAAAATTATACAATCATTGGTCCCGGCTTTCATTTGAAGACAGGTAGTCAGTGGCCGAAAAAGTCTCACAACCAGCCTTACCAAGGGGTATCGTATTACCCAGTACTAACTGGGTTGTGGAGGTCAGATAGACAGTCGCTCCATGTAAATTACTGGTATTCAGTTGCATTCGGTTAGACGACTGGAAGCCGACTGCAACATATTTTTCACTTCTCATGCTCTAAAAGTACGCCATTATAGCCCTACGAAGCGGGATTAAAGTGACCGTTTATTCCCTAGGGAGTAAAAAGTAATTTAAAAATGGAACCATCTTTAACTCTGAAACATGGTCACAAAAGAGTAACTTATTTTTTTTTTTAATGGGTCAAAGGTATTACTTAAATTTCGAATTGGCTTGCAAATAGAAAGCGGTTTATTGAAAAAAAAAAAACAAATGAACTCTTCAACGCGAGAAAAAATATTGTTATTTGTGTGCATCGTTGATTTTGAAAAGGATGTGCAATGCCTCTGTTGCTAGCCGCTGCAGTAATGTAGGTACTAATAATTATCTGTGGAGTGTGGATCATCTTCATTGCGACAATGTTGAGAGTTTGTGTTGTGTTTTAAATTGTTAATCTGTGACTGACCTGATAGAAGAAAAAACTGACCGCTCAGTTCAGAATTTTTGTCGAGTGTAAATTTGTTCGGTTTTTAACCGACTTCCAAAAAGGAGGAGGTTCTCTATTCGACTGTATGTATTTTTTTTTTTTTTTTTTTTTTTTTTTATGTATGTTACCCGATTACTCGAAGACGCCTAAACCGATTTGAAAAATTCTTTTTTTATTTGAAAGGGTATACTTCCAAGTTGGTCCCATAGTCGCCAAGTCGGGATCTGATGATGGAATCTTGGCGAAATCGAGGGAACTCTTCAAATTTTATAGGATAACGTACAGCAATTTTGGTATTTTCTACAACAAGTGAAGCATTTGCGTTTGATAAGAACCATTCTACCATCAGATCTGATGATGAAGCCAAGAGTCACGGAACTCCATAATGAGACAATGTATCCTAGTCGTGTTTGGGCTTGTTGTAATTGTAACGGTATGCACTTTCCATGTGAACCACTAAAAAGTGAAAAATAAAAACTTTTTTGCAAAAAATAAAACCGACTTCAAAAAGAAAAAGTGAAAAATAACTTTAGCTTCTGAAGTCGGTGACAAAAAAATTAAATCAATCATACAAACGTCACCGACTTCAGAAGCTAAAGTTATTTTTCACTTTTTCTTTTTGAAGTCGGTTTTATTTTTTGCAAAAAAGTTTTTTAAATGACTATTTTTCTCACACTCGAAGTGAAAAGTACAGTTTGCACCTCGAGACTAAACGCCAACTTAATATACCCTCGCTTTTTAATGACTCCCTCGCAAGCTCGGGAGTCAAACAACCTCGGGTATATAATGGCTTCGTTTAGTCCCTCGTTACAAAATATACTATTACATTAGAAAAGGCTAGACAAATGATAAAGTAGATATTATGTTCTATGGCGAAATTTTTATACAACCGTATTAATTACAACATGAAATGATTTTATTTCTGGACGGAGTCAATATTATCCCCAACGGTACTCTCACATTTTCAAAAGGAACACATTAAATAAAGTTATTTTATGAAAGGTAAAAGTGATGAACAAGACAAAACGTTCTTTTATCAGGGTCCGTTTATGATCCGATATAAATTGTGCAACAAAATAAGAATAAAATGCTCTCAAAATGGCGGCCCGGGCCCCATATCCCATACCTTGTTAACGTAAGAAGCTAACTTCTTTTTTATTGGCAACACCTTTAACGTTTTAGCATTACGAATAACTTTGAATTTGGAACGTTTTTATTGCTGCTTGATTTTTCTTGTTATGCTAAAAAGAACTTTTGAACTAGAATTTAGAGTTGATTTTAGAATGGAAGGGTAAAGCATGAAGTGTTGAGGCGATAAATAAAAACTTTTTCATTTGTTTTGTTATACGTCATACGTGTGATCGCATTTCTGCGATATTAGACTTTATTCTCACACGTTGAGGTGGTTTTTGAGTTGGATTTTCGGGTATCTTTGCGATAATGTTCTTCTGAACCAATATTGAAGTCTGACAATTTACAGATATTGTTCATCCGTTTTGATGTTTCGGGTTACGGAACATTGTACTCTTATAATGTCCGGGATGAACCTAAAGTCCGTTTACGAGTTTCTACGAGAGGTGCTTCAGTTCAAACGAATCCAAGTTTTTATTTCTTGTTTTATTTAAACACCTGGGAATAAAAGGGTGGCTGTAATAAGATGATTTTAATGTTGCCATCAAAAAATAACGAACGGTTTTTTTTTGTTTTATTGAAGGTACCTAAACTAAATGTTGGCGACGACTTTGAAGCTAGAGCCTTCAAATGTTTTAGATTAGACTGCCAACATATTTTTTCCACAGAAAAAAAAACCGACTAATAAAAAAATAAAAATGTAGGTAATTCTTAACATTCTATTCTTACAAGGTTGTTAAGATTTTTATTCAGAATGGCAAAGGGTAGCACAACAGAAGAAAGAAAAGGGGTAGTAATCCTTTATAAGCATTAGGCTGTGGTCATACAGCGAGCGTCGCAAAAGAGGGTGTTTAGTGGGACATTTTACGTCTTTGAATACGGTGAAAAATTCACTGATTTGAAGTTGTGGTTGTATAAAAACCGGTACTTAAGAAGGAACCGATTTTAATGTGACATATTGTGAGGTTTTTGGGCGAAGCTCATTTATGGAGACTGTGGCACTAACGTTAACTCACAAAGTAACTTATATATGTCATCGTAAAATTGTTAAATACGTTATATTGTAATATCTCTAGCGATATTGTAAAATCTCGAAATATTGTCAAATGAACATACTGCTTACAACAAAACGCATTATTTTTCGAGAAATGCATGCGATGGTAGTCAACTCACGCGGTGTGGAGGGAAGGAGGGGTCCTCCTTGCCCAGTGGTACAACTCTCATGAAAAGATATTGTACCATTCCTGAGAAATACCGATTATTATAACCTAACCATAAAAAACTTTATATTCCTCTAAAAAGCGTAATCGACGGAGCCCCGCTTCGCGGGGCCCCTATTTCCGAGTGCAGGGTTTAAAGGAACCTAACTAACCTAACGGGGGGGGAGGGCAAGTCCCGATTATGGGGGCAGAGATACTTCCGTATGTTCAGTTGACAATATTTCGAGAGTTTACAATATCGCTAGAGAGAAACACGTTATATTGTAATATAACAATTGACAATTTTTCGGTGACATACACACAAAGTAACATAACTCACAAAGTAGCATATATAACTATGGAAGTAAATACTTCCATAGTTTTGGTAAATCTTTCAGCTTAAGGTAAATTTACCTAACTTTAAATTAACGAAAGACTATTTTCAGAGAAGCCTAGATAGATTACCATTGTAATTGTTTTCGCTATACGCACCGCTGACCGCTATCAAAGTGACCTCATCCTTACAATAAACACTTTATAACGAAATAAGTTTTATAAAAGAACTTTGTGAAGGATTGTGGGCTCTTTGAGTTTGAACTCCTTCCCTATTGATAAAACGAGAAATACTCGTTTAATGCAGTTTTAACGAAGGACTTAAGGGAAGTTAGATTTTTCAGTTAAAGTTTGAGAAAGTATTAAAACAAACACGAAATACGATCTGTTGCCAAAATATTCAGAATTGAATTTAATAGTAATAAGCTTTAAGGTTTGATCAGAGCGGTACTAACAATTTCTGGTCTCGACCGTGAACACGATTTCGAAAACTCATCACGTATCCTCCACCAACCGATCACAGAACTTTGATAGACAATGTACTGAACTAAATAACTCTGAAAGTCACCGATTCGCAGTCAGTCAGCACCCTTACTCCGTCAAAGTCCAGTATTTGCTCCTTGATTAGTAATTGAATAAGTAGTAGGTACAATAAAGTACGCTGAAAATTTACTCAATAACAAATTCTGTTGTCATTAATCCTATGTTCTTTCAATTATATTATGTGTGTGCGTTATCGGTATTCGGCTAATTGACGAAATATCATCATTTCCGATGTACGTAAAATAATAGAAAAAAGAAAATTTTGCTATTCGCACACCCAGCCTATGACGTCAAAAAAGTTGACCGAACACGCAACAGCGTAACGCACATCTATACCGTTTAGATATTTTGTATTCTGACTTGAGGCCAATACGGCTCAATTTAGCGTGGCTGTTGCGTGTATGAATGGAATAGACGAATGATTTCATGTGCTGGTGTGAAACTGTAATAGTGATTTGAACAATATGTTGCTAGCTTTACAGAATAAAGTTGCTTGTACTGCCTGAAGATTAAAATTTGGGAGGATATTTTCCATAATACGATAGGTAATAATTTAGAATAAAAAAGTAGATACGGTAACGTTCGTCATTATGATCTATCTTGACATAGCGTGGTGTGTGCATAGCCATCTGATGTTCTAAAACACTAGCATTTCGCTTGCGACTTCGTCTGCGAAAATTGTTATAGCTCGGCTTATATGGATGATGTTAATATAATTGATAGCTTATGTTACTCGGTAAAGATGTAGCTTTCTAATGGTGAAACAATTTTTTAAATCAGTTGAGTAAAGCCTGTGTGAAGCATCATTGCTTCACACCAGGCAAGACACGCTTGCCTAGAAGAAACCGATTCACTCTTTCTTGGAAGAGATCTAGGTTAAAGTGATCGGGAAACAGCACAATAAAATCACTCCATAGTAAAATACCATAAAGCAAATCATAGGGCTTTGTTCGGGTTCGTCGAACTTCAACCACGTAACGGTGACATTTCGCCGTATCTCTGTTCGTCCGATGATAGAAACTCTTAACTGAACTGAAATTTCTGATGGGAAAGCCCAATGACAAATAACAACTCAAATCGAATCTAGGACCTTATGCTTAGTTGTAGCGTTTTGTGACCACTAAACCAACAAAACAGTTCCAACAGAAACAAGGCAAATCGAAATTCAAAATCACAATGGTAACGGTGACCAGGCTGCCAGGTTTCAGCCGCAGTCAGATCTTTAAGCCAAATTCATATTACCAAAATCATCATCATCACCAATGTTCCCACTGCTGGGACACAGGCCTCCTCTCTATGAGAGGGGCTATAATCCACCACGCGGGCCCAGTGCGGATTGGTAGATGTCAACATTTTTCGGTTCTAGGACATGCCCGGTTTCCTAACGATGTTTTCCTTCACTGTTTTGAGTGCAGTGGCGATGAAATATATTACACAAAGTAATGCGCTTGTCTGGGTACGTACCCACCACTTACTGTTCGTAATAAACCAAAATAATAAGACAATAAAATAGACTATCCCTCTCAACTTCTCCATGTAAATCTCAAGCCTCGTACATTACCGTTGTCTGGCGGGCCACCCCAGCTAATTTATAGTCAACTTTCAATTTAGCTAACACGTCTGCGACCCGTAAATCTGGACGACCATTAAACTGTTCCTTGTGGTCCCTTCGGTGATCAACTGGACACTTGGACATTGTTAATACGAATCTCTGATTAAAATTTTGAATTAATTTAAATGGCGGATAGTTTCCTTCCCGTTGTCTCGGTGTCACCTTGTGGGGAATTTGAAACATGATACGTATATTTGGATAAGTGAGTGTTTACTTACTGAATCTTGGTGGTATTTGTCCTTCAGACTTGCTTTATTCTTCTTCTTAGCTATGGCAAAAAAGTAGGCTAACATAAGCATACAATAATCAACCTTATAGGTAATGTTTCTACTGCGGAGACATACAGCCTCCTTTCAATTAGAGGGCTGTAATCCACCACGGGGGCCCAGTGCGGATTGGTAGATGTCATGTGTCTTCGAACTTATTGGTTCTAAGACATGCCGGTTTCCTCAAGATGTTTTCCTTCGCCGTTTTGCACCGTTTTTCTTCAAAGTAGGCTAGTTTAGAACAAAATTTAGTAGATACATAGTCACGCAAACTGCCATATCCTAACACTGTCATTAGATCCACAAAAAACAAAACTCCCAATCCGTCATCCCTCACAAAAAAAGTTAAACAACAAAAAACTGTGGCGTGACATACTTAAAAAAGTAAAAAGCTCAATGAGTGCATAAATAAAATCAGCCTTGACACAGCTACTGTAATACAGTGTTCCCGAATGCCAAGGTCAGCCAATGACCTCGACCGAATCAATAACTCATTACTTTTTTATTTCGTTTAACGTTTAAAAATAACGTGTTTTTTCGCGTTTCGCGCGCCCTCATCGTACCGATTACGTATCGCCGCTTGTTGGGCTGATGGCAATTGTGACGTCACAATGTTCCGGTAGTGACGAATTGTGGGTTTCGTTCAATATTTTTGTGGAGGTAATCTGCTTGCTGAAAATGACCAGTGACCACTGATACAGTAGAGATTTCTTGGCGTGCGAAGAAACACTTTTGAATTAAAATCTAAACCCAAATCTACAATTGGGGTGAATGCCAGACCCTTTCCTATTCTATGTCGGATGTTTGGCAAACATATTTCTTCGTGCTGGCTTAGCTCAAGATGCTTCTTTAATAATCTTATGATACACTTCTGACAATTTAGTCTACTTACTAAGATAAAACTGAGCATGGTTGCAGATAATCCTGCTAGTGTTCTTAGTTTTAGATATGAGAGATCTCATACTGCCTTTGATAGCTAATGCTACTTACTTATCGTGTTTCCAAATAAACAATGTCATAAAAAGCAGAATCCGTTACGTAATTAGTCAATGAATATATTTTAATCGCCATATTATTTTCATCTGATCTGGGAAAAAATGAATGAAAGAATGAACTGTTTATTTCCCACGCTTTTAACCAGATAATTTGAGTAAATATTTTTTAATGGACCACAGTTCTGGTCAATATTTCACTTTAAAATTCTTCTATATACGATTGTAAAATGCTCTCGTTTTTTTCGGATTAAAAAAAAACAATTGTCAAGTGTAAATCGGTGCAATTCAGCAAAGAGGTTCCGTAGATAGAATGCAGTAAAATAAAGTAACAAGGAAACTTTTGGCAAACAAAGAGAGGCGGGTGGGTAGACAGAGGTTGTTTGCGAAAATTAAAGAAGGTTCCAATCCGTCAGTCAGTTACGGAACCCTAAAAACCATAACAGACCAAACAGAGGATGGCAAAATTGCTTTCCAATATTTAACTTTAAATGCTTAGTTTTAAGAACCATAATGCTACAGCAATGGTCTGTGATCTTAGAGATACGGATGTTGACACACTGATCTTGAATATTAAATATTTTTTAAGACCAGTTAATTATCAACATTGTCATTAAAAATTACGGCAGATATTGCAATATCAGTGTTGTAATGATAATTATATAAGTTGACTAAAGTTGGATGACAGGAAAGAAATAAAACTTTCCGTCTTATTTACATGACAAACTTGCGTAAAAAACGGCACAACAGGAATAAATTCTCTGAAAAACTTGAATTTATCGTCATATTTTTAATTAAAATTGCTTTGATCGTGTAACCAAACCATAGATTGCCCAATCCTTTGCCAGAACATTTTTGAATCAGCCCACTTAGCATGACATGAAATCTTTTGTTCATCTGTCATTGAATCGACAAAATGACAGATGAACAAATGGTTTGTCGACTCTCTGTCGTGTCTACGGTGGTCATGCTACGCGGGCAGGTTGTCAAAAACCGAGGGTCAATAAATTAGATAGGTAGGAGTAATACAGTAATGATTTCAAAATAAATTCAAATTGTATCAACTTACTACAATATTTGCAATCCCCGATGATTTTTGTAAACAATAAACTAATTAAGGCACTGTAATCAGACTATCGATTTTTTAACACAACATTATTGCACTATTAACAAAAAAAAAAAAAAAACTATTGAGCACTATTCACACCTTCCTTTTTTAAACCTAAATCTTCTTAGGAACTTATAACACTTTATTATACACTTATTTTTCTTAATTTGAATAAAGAACAACCACCAAGGCACTTATTTAGAAGAATTTTGAATTTGAGTGTGTTAGTTTGAATTTTGGCGGGAGAGCAGGGGTGGCGTGCGCCCGGCCCGCTTTGTGCGACGGTCTACAAGGAACTCGTCTTGGGCCCAAAAGACGTTACGTTCGGTATCGGACCCTACAAACTCCCCTTATTTTGATCTTGATAAGTGTGTGTGCTCTTTAGTGGCCCTTTGAATTTATTTTTTGTTTTATTTGGAGCTGTGGACGGTAAAAATGTAGTTAATTTTTAAATCGTGCAAGTTTTTTTGTGAAATGTAAAGCTAGTTGATTGACTTGGCGTTTGTGGTAAAAATGCATTGGTTTTTTTTTAATTTTGGTAATTTAGGTACGTCTTAATATTTAATCTATACGTGCATACGGATATACCAGAATAATTACCAAAAAATAATGATTAACAATAATTCATGCCATCTTACTCCGGAACACACAAGATTGATTGATTCATTAAAAATAATTGAATCCAGTTTTAAATAAAAACGTGTACTTAAAATCTCTCTTTTAATATAAAAAGAGGCGACGGTCACAATTTCAACACATCAAAATATTAAAAGCGACCAGTTAAAGTATGAAGTCCCATACAGAACACTGCTAATGTAAAATAGCATCTATAATTGAGTAAGTAAAGTCTAAATGTCATTAGGACCAGCTGCTCGCATAAAAAAGGTTTGTTTTGTTAGGGTGAGCTTTCTTTGCGATTACTACTGTTGTTCGTACACACATAAAAGACGACAATAAGTCCAGAGATGAACTAAGGACGTAGAATCATTTTTGTACTTAGTTGGATTTTCTTCGTTTAAAAATTATTTACCAGTCGTTCTTGTTGTATTTTAAATAATTAAGTGTGTGGATTGCGAGCCAGTTATTTAGGCACTAAAATAAAGATGATAAATAAAAAGCCAATTTAAATCAACCAAATAATATTCTTTTATGAAAAGAAAAACATAAAATATCAATATTTCTAGCCCATTGAACTTGAAGATGGGATTAAATCTCCAGTTGAATCTTGCATAGTTGATCAGTGGTGAAGCTAGACCTTTTCAGTACGCGCATTGTGAATCCACAAGAGGTATTCATTTTTTTTATTATGATTTGTTAAAATAAACTACCTATTTCGTCAGCCGATCTAAACATGAGGTTCCCAAAAAACCGCTTGAGTTCGTACCTGTGTTAGGAAGTAATGCACGGTGACTTATTTTTAACGGTCGTACGTGGCGCGCGCCCTTTTAGCCGGATAGTCAACCGCGGCCCGCTGTCTATCTTGTTATTTTACAGGTTTGATAGATTTTTTGCATCGTACGCATAAATAAATCTTTGAATCACTCATGTTTAGTACCTACACATCTAAATACGAAGCTCGCAATTGTATCTTAAAAATTAAACCAACGGTATCCGTTGTAATCAGTTGAATAAAGATCATCAACTATTTCGAAAAAAAAAAGATTTTTTAATAATAACTACGAGGGCGTAATTGAATAAAAAACGTTGGCGGACGTTCAATTGACTATACAAGTCATCTGAAAATTTCTCCTGAAATATCTGCCTAAGTAGATATCCACTTAGGCATAGGTACTGAAAAGAAGTTATTTCACTGTTTCAGGTATACATTGAAAAGAAAACAACAGCTATTTTGAATCTGATAACACATTCTCATCTCGTTATCCGTCAAAAAATGTTTTAATTTAGCTGAATTTTACATTTATTTCCACTGAGATGACAATGTCTTCACATCTAGTAGGAAGCGACCCGCGAGTTGGTTCCTCCTGCCCTCCGTACGTTATGGTCGAACGTTATGCTCCTTCGAAATTCAAAAACAAGCGCTCGACTGAGACGGGGATAACGTATTCTTGCATTTTTTATTAGGACTTAAAAGATGAATCAAAAGGAGAAATTACATTAAAATGAGAAAGTTTAACCCAATGAGACATCGTCTATGGGTTATCTGTGGATTATTTAATTGACCCAGAAAATCTACAGTCGTGTCTTTGGTCAAGTAAGTGAAGTTAAATTACTGAAGTAGTTATTTTTGCAAATAAAAGAGCTCTGCTAATGAATTATCTTCGGATCTGTTTTCTCGTGGTGATCCCTAAAACATTTTTTGCACATTTTCTTACCATTTTGTCAAAAAAACACGTTAAAACCGTACAATTCAAAAACCAACCACCTGGTCAAACTAAAAAGCATATCGCGCATCATAAAACACAGAACTCGTGCCTGCCACACGAACGGATGTCTCCAATTTCCATAGTAGTCCAGAATTATTACTATCCTACCAATTCCACCACCCTTACAGCTTAAGCTTTAAGGTCGAGGTTCCTTTGGCAGTAAAGGCACGCGCCGTCTTCATACAGTTCAAGAAAGCAACAGGAAACGCAAAGAAAGGGTGATTACCGAGTCCAAGACGTTGCGTTGGTAATAAGTTAAAGTAAGCAAGCGTTACGACAGATGGCTGTTTCTTTGGTCGAGTGATTAGGAGTCAGGGTTTTAATCTATGGAACTGGTTCCACCATAAGGTCTGATACAATCTTTGGTGCTATTTTGGACTTTTTTATGTTGGGATATTTTGCTTTTCTATTTCAATTGCCTCCTTGTACCCATAGGTAAATCATAATAAATCGCAGCTCGATCTCACTCCCTGCTTATAAGACTTGTCAGTTTTTATATTTCATCGCTTATGTTTTAACACCACGTATGTCAAAAACAGCAACTTTACAAGAGAGTGAAAAAAAAAATTCATAAATATGTAATGGCACAATACTATTTTTATAATTTGTTTTCAATTTAATTAAGATAGAGATGTTGCTTAATTCTGATTGGCTGATAATACGCGTATTTAAATTCTTAAGCAAAAGGTGTCAAAACCCCAAAAAAAATACTTAAGGTGTTACAACTTTGTCACGAAGCCGTCAACCAAGCATTCTGTACATCAAACTAAGTAACACTACGCAAAAATTACTGCTGTGAAATTACTTTTCTTTTGGGTGAAAAGTAATGTTTTTGGTAGAACTCAATCTAACGTACTTGAAACATTGCGCTGATGCGCTGTGCTGGGGGTAGTAGAGGTGTTTATATTAAAAATCTCACAATAAAAACTTGTATTTAAAAAAATACTTGTCAAAAAGTTATAACTTTGACCCCCAATATCTCCGTAACTAGAAGGTTCCCAGGTATGGTGTAGAATAAAATGATCGCAATGACGGGGAGAACAATTGCCTTTCGGCTTCGTTAAGAGGTGTTTTACACCCTTTATTTCCAAAAAAAATATTGATTAATTGAGACGATACTTACAGTGCGTCGAAAACTCGACTGAAGTCACGTGTAGGAACACTGTTGTAGTTTCTACCCACAAATGACGTCACAAGCGCCACTCATGATTTTTGATGCGTTTTATCTTCGTCAATTTTTATTGATATGATAAAACAAAAAATACGTATACAATAGTTTTTGATAATCTAACTGCGTGCCTGCCTAGCCTTTTCCCAACTATGTTGGGGTCGGCTTCCAGTCTAACCGGATGCAGCTGAATACCAGTATTTTAGATGGAGCGACTGCCTATCTGACTTCCACAACTCAGTTAGTACTGGATAATACAGTACCCCTTGGTAAGACTGGTAATCTAACTGACAGACTAAATAGAATCATAGTTTTTTTAGTCAGGAGCATCCCCTATTCAGAAACCACGACGGTAACTAGTATAGTTTGAGAGTCAAGCTCCATTTGTGATGCTCATGATCCCGACTAAATTAAACTGTTGCTTTTCGATATGAAGATTGTACAACATTGGCTGGGTAGGTAGATTACAAAAAATGGCCGATGTATGCACACGATATGTGACGGCCAGAAAGTCGGCAGCACCAAATGGAGTTTGACCCTCAAATCAAACAAGAAAAGATACAAAAAAGCGGCCAAGTGCGAGTCGGACTCGCACTTGGCCGCTTTTTGTCATGAAGGGTTCCGTGGCAGATTTAATGAAAGGTAAATTGCTGTTTACGATTTATGACGTATTAAAAAAAAACTGCTTACTAGATCTCGTTCAAACCAATTTTTGGTGGAAGTTTACATGGTAATGCACATTATATATTTTTTTTAGTTTTATCATTCTCGTATTTTAGAAGTTACAGGGGGGGGGGGCACATTTTTCCACTTTGGAAGTGTTTCTCGCGCAAACTATTCAGTTCAGAAAAAAATTATGTTAGAAATCTCAATATCATTTTTGAAGACCTATCCAGAGATGAGTTTCAGTTCTAAGTATGGGGAACCCCCAAAATTTATTGCTTTTTTCTATTTTTGTGTGAAAATCTTAATGCGGTTTACAGAATACATCTACTTACCAAGTTTCAACAGCATAATTCTTATAGTTTCGGAAAAAAGTGGCTGTGACATACGCGGACGGACAGACAACATGACGAAACTAAAAGGGTTCCGTTTTTGCCATTTGGCTACGGAACCCTAAAAAAAATGACTGCCGAAATTTCGTCATAATCTCTCTGCTATCCCTCTTCTACAACCCTTGGCCAATTCTGATAAGTCTCTTCGAAATCTCTCATTTTTTTGCGGTTTTGTGCCACGTCATAATCAGTCAGTTCATAAAAACTTTAAGAGGGCTATCACAATTTCATCAAAACTGACAATTTAGATATGTGATTATGGTTTAGATATGGCCACAAAATAAAAAAAAAATGCACGAGAAAGTTTGTTTATTTCTTTATGCAGTGCTCAAAATAAATTTCACAATTTTTCTTGTATATTCTTAGGTCTACGCTTGTTATATTTAAATTGGCTTTAAGTTTGTATGTATTCTATTTTCTCATCTTTTACACACTATTTGTCTACATCTCTTTTTATCTACGCTCCTTTCGCAGGTATGATGGAAGAGATTTTTTAGAAATAAGCATCACCTTTGTACCTATTTTCTATTCCTTTCTTCTTTTCTGTGTGTAGTGTGTACATAAATTGTTAAAAAATAATAATAAATAAAACACCCAAATACAAAAAAAATTGTAATAGCCCTCTTAATAACCACTTTACAATTAGTCCCTTATCGAGGTACCTACCTGTGACAGTAACTATTCACCAATTTGTCAAACACCATCTTGTCGCCGACACACTAAGTTAGTTAGGGCTAAGTTCCGAAGTGCTAGTCGAACACAGTTCCTAGATTTGCCACTTAAGTGATTTGTCCCGATGCCTAACTTGCAAAATCGACTAATTTGTCTCACAGTCGCTTTTAGTCGAGTTGAGATTGTTCTGCTAAGTTTCTGCTAGATTAGAATTTAGAATGGCGGCAGTGACCTACTTTTATAGACTACTGGCCTATGCAGCTTCGCCCGTGTGGAGTTGAATACTCATCCCGCAAAATCAAAAATGGAGAAGAACGGCCAAGAACCTCCATGGACACTCTTTTCAAACAAAATATTTTTACAAAATTTTGGTTACATCATTCATGTTGAGATGGTGAGAACAATGTAGCAATATGTGCACGTTAAAAGTGTCCATAGTAAAAACAAAATAATTCACTCAAATAAGCCATGGCAACTAAGAGATGACCAGTCACACAGTAGGGTTGTACTACCACAATATAAAAGTATCCTATGTGTTAATCTAGGTTATAAACAACCTGTGTGCCAAATTCCATCCAAATCCGTTCAGTAGTTTTTGAGTTTTAGAGCTTAAGGAATTTCTTTTGAAAGCCTTTGAATTGAAACAAAAAATAAGCTTGTTTAGCCCAATTGGGGTTAAAAAAAAAAAAAAAAACGGTCTAATAGACTCATCGAAGTTATAAAAGTCCTTTACAAAAACAAAAAAAAACAGAAGGTTTATTTGTAATCTGTCTTCAAAATTCGAATGTTGCCGTATAATTGAAAATTAAGAAAAAAAAAAACAACCATTTTTTGTTTGTTGTAACGGTTCGCCTTAATATGGTTAACTTATTATGTATGTTTCCTATTGCGTTAGAGATAAGGTTCAGAATTGCTAAGAGATGAACTGTGTTAATAGCTGATTAGTTCTGTTCTTGGTAGCTACCAGGTTGATGAGTAGTTTATGACAGTGATGGTTAATCAATTTTGACGATTAAGCTGTCGTGAAGTCGGAAACCCTTTATTATGTTATCAGAACATGTTTTGAAATTATTATTTATTTTTTGTGTTCTGTGACTACTTACATGTTTTGTTTCTTCTGCATTTTTTAAACCAACATAATTGTAAAAAACGTGATTTGAAATTGAATTACGTACGTTGTTAATCATTACACTTTTAATGAAGATCTATTTACTTCTGCATCATCATCATCATTTCAGCCGAAAGACGTCAACTGCTGGACATGGGCCTCCCCCAGGTGTCGCCACATTGACCGGTCCCGTGCGATTCGCATCCAGCGGATTCCCGCAGCCCTCACCAGATCATCTGTCCACCTAGTGGGAGGCCTTCAAACACAGTGTCTTCTGGTCTTCTTACTTCTACATACTTATTAAAAGTTTGGTGAGCTTTTGGCCCCCCGTACAATAGGCTAGTTTCCACCATCAATAAATTGCAAATCTATTTAGTCCGTCAGTTAGAGTAATGGCAAATAATGGACACGTATTTTTTGTTTTTGTAAATCAACGAATATTGACAAAGAACGCATCAAAACACGGGAGTGGGAGGGGGCTCGTGACGTCAGAACACACTAAGAATGATACCAATCAGTGACGTATTCGGAATTTTAAAAGCGTCGTATCTTCGTCAATTTTGGTTAATGTGACAAAAGAAAAAACAGGGGTCAAATATTTTTTGAGAATCTAAGTGACGGACCAATTAGATTTTTTTAGTTAACAAGCCTATTCGTATACATCCATCAGCACAATGATTTAAATGAGTACATTGAGAGTATTGAGACCTGCCGTAAAATGTGATTTTTACCCAAAAAAAAAGCAAATTTCCAGCAAACTTTTTTGTTTAGAGTTATGTATTTCAATGTACAGCATATGCTTGATTGACGGTTTCGAGAAGGTGCCATTTACACCATATATTACCACAAACTCAAACCATTTATTTCAATTACACCATCACTTTTGAATGTCAATAAAACAAAAAAAAAGCGAAGCTACAGTAACAGACACAAGGCATAATAACTAACTAACAACATTTTAAGAAGCATTATAATCGCTTTCTTCAGTCGTTAACCTTCCGTGGTACGGGGTGGTGGCATTCTACAACATGTGTTGGATAGAGTTGTCTTCATTAGTGGGATCAGGTGGTACGCTATTCACAGCATTGTATTCTTTATGCCTGCTGACGTAGGGATTACTATTATTCTAACGTTTTCAAATGATGTAATTTGCGATTGTGATGTTAGAAATGAAATCCGTGACATGTCAAATCACGGATAGTGGTAGAAAAATGGTACATTAAAAAAAATGGAGTAATGTTCTAAGATCCGGTCTCAAAATTTATAATCTCATCTGTTGTTTGTTAATGGTAAGAAATAAGTGATAGATAATATACTCATTGACATATCGCGAATAGGTTGACTAGGTAAATTGCGTCCGCAACAAAATAAAGAAAGAAAATTAATCGTTATTAAATCTACTTCCCTCATTATTTACTTAAGATATCCTACACTAGTTATCGAACAAAGCCTTCCAGAGACACTGGGTGGAAACAGTCACAGGTCTAAATAGTATCAAAACTATATGGACTGAAGTCTGAAAATAAAGTTGACATTATTTAAAGAGAGCAGTGTTGCAACACAAGAACTTCAGCTTGCCGACAACTTTACCAACGAAAATCTTTATCAGATCCTACGAACTAGTTACGTATATTTTTGGGACAAGCCCGCCACACTAATATTAAGCTCACTGTAACTCTTGAAAGACAGAATCAACAAAAAAAAAAAAAAACCAGAAAAGCGCCGTGACAATGAAGCTCAACGAAGTCCCAAAAAATGAATTTAACTGTCTTTGATCCTGCAACGAAATTAATTAGTAAGTATAGCGGAAGAATAGGAAAAATCCGTAATTTCCACTTAACTGGTAACGTATATCAAATATTGTACCTAGAACCGCGTGATGCTTACTCAAGTCGCTAATAAATCTCACCAGGCCTTAATTACGGCGATGTGTTGAGACAGACAGACTAACAGAGGGTGGTTTTACGAGGGAAGAACTTCGTTACGATGTGTGGGTACCTCTTCAAACAATATGTCAAGTTTTACCTGGGATTGAGGAAATATTTACTAACAAACACTCTGTTTTTGTGTTAAAATTATCTGTCGGTACAAGTTCAAAATAGAAGATGTGTTGCTGTTTTCAACCGACTTCTAAAAAGAGGAGGTTCTCAATTCATCTGTATTTTTTTTTTGTCTGTGATATCGTGTTTTCCGTTAATCAATGATTTTATGACAGGTTTTAAAAAACAAAACTGTTAAAATATTCGTCATAAATTGCAATAAAACCTTTTTTTCCTAAAAGATCGTTGGTGAGACAGATTTCCAAGCCCAATATTAACGGAGATAATTACAGCCAATCTAAGTTTGACAAAGTTTCTTAGGTCCATGTTCACCAAAAACATGACGGTCTGATTATCTAAAAACGGCTGTTTAAAACACATTTTTGTATGGGAACATGTCACAGTGACAGCTGTTTCTAGGAAATCAGAACGTTATCTCTTCGGTGAACATGGACCTTAGAGTGTTAAAAAAGCTGTTATGGCTGATCTGACTAAACGACTTTGACTTTGAAAAATTCGTTCCTCGACCTTAATGAACTTGGGGGCTTGTGTCGTGGACACCAGATAGTTGATATGCTACATATATACTTTTTGTTTGTACATACTTATTATACATATAAACATCCCTGACTCGGAAACAAATGTCCATGCTCATCACAAAAACATTTGCTCCTACCGGGATTCAAACCCGGGGACCCTAAGAACGTAAGGTAGCCTCACTACCGCTGCGCCATTCGGGTCGTATTATAATTTATAAGGAACCCCATGTCACAGCAATACTTTCCAGATTGTACATAATTCATCATATGCCGAGCTATTTCCCAACTATGTTTAGGTCGGCTTCCAGTCTAACCGTAAGCAGCTGAATACCAGTATTTACATACAGCGACTGCCTATCTGACCTCCACAACACAGTTAGTTCAGGCTTGCTAAAGTAGATTCCTCTTTCATGGGGTACTGCTTAAAATGTTACAATAAAATACCTCTCCACATTCTACAACTGAATGAGACGAAATTTAAATCTTGTGTAAAACGCACACTATGTAGTCAAGCGTATTATAAGTTGGTGGATTACATTGATGATAAAAATGCTTGGCTCAATGCCGGTCCTGCTCCACAACCATAGGAGCAAACTAATTGATTCCCAGTCAAGTTATTGTGGAAGCTGCAGAAGATTGTAAAAAAAAAAATCCTTGCATTGTATAGATTCCATATATTAGTATTATATAACTTCATAGCGCATGTGTGAGTACTATGTACTGTAAAGCCACCATTTACATCTAGTTATTTTATTTTTTCTGACTTGAATAAGCCTTGGCGGCTGAGAGAATGTCATGCTCACTCAAATGTCTCGGTGATGGTGGCGGGTGTGTCGGGTCATTTAGTTCCCTTCAATATGGTTGAGCTGAATGGTGCTGATACATGCGTCATGTTCGTGAACGGGCGCTGTCAATTGAGACTGGTCAACTCTCAGCTGCCACGGTTAATTTTAATTTATTTATTTTTTAAGTTGTTGATTTCATCTTTTCTCTGGACGCTCTTAATGTGCACGTCTGTCTACATCGTTCTCACATATATGTATAATCACAACATGAATGATGTAACCAAGATTTTGTAACAATATTTTGATTTAAAAGAGTGTCCATGGAGTTTCTTGCCCGTTCTTCTCCATAGAGATCTACGCTAGGGAATGGGCAACTACAGTACTTTCTCAAGTTATTATGCCTTGTGACTGTGACTGTAGCTTTGATTTAGTTTTGTATTTTTGACATTCAAAAGTGCCGTAATGGTCTAATTGAAATAAATGATTTGAGTTTGAGTTTGAGTTTGAGTTTGAGTACTGAGTTATAAGATACCCCTTAGTAAGACTGGTTTTCAGACTTTTTGGGCCACTGATTACCTGTGAACGATCTAAAAATGACAGCCAGGACCAACAGCTTAACGTGCTTTCCGAGGGATGGAGGAAACTCGGAAAGTATTGGGTGATTTGATCACACAGGTCATCCATCATCCATCCACAGACCAAAAAATAATAAATGCTAAACTAGTAGACAAACACAAAAAGGTTTTACCCTTCGTCGTCGCTTTTTTCATTCAAAAAAAAGTTCATTATTCTAGTAATGATGTGTCCCACGGAGATAACGGAAACACTGTTAGAATATCGATTGATAACTGTAACAGATGGTGATTCAGTTATAAGCAAATTAAAGCAAAAAAAATAATACCGAAAAGCAAAAGTCGTTGCAATTATTCTCCAAAATTATCAATTTGCTGAGAATATTAGAAACCTTGATTGAGGAGTGAGTAAATAATAACAGCTGTTCGGGTTGATTTTTAAGTTAAGCCGTGCTTGCCTAGGTTGGTCTATGGATGGGCGATCACTTATTACATACCGAGTTTCCTCCGTGCCTCGGAAAGCACGGTAAGCAGTTTATGCCGTCTGTCATTTGTAGATCTTTGACAGTCGTTACAGGTAGTCAGAGGCCCAAGTCGGACAACCAGTCTTACCAAGGGGTATTTATTACCCAGTACTAACTGTGTTGTGGAGGTCAGATAGGCAGTCGCTCCGTGTAAAATACTGGTATTCAGATGCTTCTGGTGTGACTAGAAGCTGACCTCAACATAGTTAATTAGGAAAAGGCTAGGCAGATGATTAGAAACCTTGATTAATGGACTAAGGTCCATGTTCACCAAAAATTAACATGATGACGGTCTGATTATCTAAAACAGCTGTTTAAAACACATATTTTTGTATGGGAATATGTCACAGTGACAGCTGTTTTTAGATAATCAGACCGTTATCTTTTCGGTGAACATGGACCTAAGAAAGAAACGAAAAATACTTACTTGGGGAAAGCGATAAATAAAAGGAAAACACACACAACGCAAAACAACTATGCACAAAAACTAATAATGAAAATAATAAGTGATTGAAAATCATTTAGTAGTCATAAAGTTACTTTCAATTTCTTCTGAAATCATCAAAAACCGTAGAGATTAGTAGGTAAAGTCACCAGTGCATCAAGTTACTAAAAACTGTCAATGTTAACCATAAAATGTTCATGTGTAAGTTCAAAATCGAATGTAAAATTTTGTTATTCGATTTTGAACTTAACCGTCAATATTTTACGGTTTACATTTATTTGGAGACATTTGAGAGTTAGTGGTAACTTGATGTGCTGGCTACTGTACATTCCAATGTAGTGCGAATACCTACGTCTTCAAGAAAAAACCGAAGCCGGCCAGATCTGTTATAGTCAGCTAAAGTCAGATTAAGATCTTTCTTGGACGGCTCAGATCTCAAGTGCGTATGCGGTGTCTCCCCACAAACAATAGGCTAGTTTCCACCATCAATAAATTGCAAAACTAATTAGTCCGTCAGTTAGAGTTTTGGAAAATAATGGACACGTAGGTATTTTTTGTTTTTGTAAATCACTGACTATTGACAAAGATAAAACGCATCAAAACTCGGGAGTGGGGGCTCGTGACGTCACAACGCACTAAAAACTATAGCACGGCGTGACGTATTGCGAATTTTAAAAGCGTCGTATCTTCGTCAATTTTGGTTTATGTAACAAAAGAAAAAATACGGGTCAAATATTTTTTTATAATCTAACTGACGGACTTATTAGATTTTTTTAGGACACAAGCCACCTTCCGTCTTATCCCTATCACCTGCGCACGCTAGCGTTGCCAGGCGTCCGGATAAAGCCGGACACAGTTAGGCTTTTTGATAACATGTCCGGCCAAAATAAACGGTGTCCGCCTTGTCCGGCTTTTGTTAGGCTTTTTTCGCTAACTTAAGGGGCCGGCAGTAGCAATTGCCGTTGGCTTCCTTATGCCAACAGTTGGGAATGTATTGGCAGACGGTTAGTTGTTCCGCCAACCTAAACTTAAAATAGGCCCATTGTCATAAACATGCACTATTTGCCCAACGAATAGCCAACAAAGGGCCTTCTATTACTATTCCTACTGTTGGGAGTTTTTTGTAGGGATTTAAGTTATGATAACCACTAACATCGGTCCAACTTAAACCTTTCAATGGGCCTGTTAGGGATGATACGTATATACTGGTACACCCAGTATGAGCTTACTAGTACTCTCTTAACTCTTAGTAACTCTTAGATTTACGAAACATATTTTTTATATTTTTGTTTATATTTGAGATTTATGGTTTATATTGTAAACAAAGTGCAAAATTGAAAATTAAGGATAATTTAAGAAGGACATTCCGTCACTAAATGTCCTTGGTGGGCGGTATGTTCATGCCGAAACCGTAATGATAATATCGTAAAGGTTCAAAAGTTGTACCCCAACCTCGATAGATGGCGTTGTAGTCCAATTAGAAGTCGCTATCGTTGTGTTACCACGATTTGGTTGGGTTCGAGTGAATTTTAGTAAATATATCACCAGCTTGGGCGCCGGACAAACACGAGTGGCGTACGGCGTATGGCGGTGGCGCCGAGTAAATGGCGCCGCTACTTGCTACTGCCTCGCCCCCCGCGTACCCGCACACGCGCCAGCGCCATACGCCACTTGTATATGACCCGCGCCTTAGATCAGAAAGCAATTTGGTTGTATTTCAACCCTATTAGTGTTCACACAAGGTTATTAGTTCAACACTACTAGCTCGGTAGTACACATTGGTAGTAGTTGGTTGGTTGGTTGGTGGTAGGCAAATCCACGTTGGCCCCATCGCAAGTTGGGCCTTCGTAGGCAAATCCACGTAGGCCATCAGTTTTGGGCCCAACCCGCAAACTGCCCGCCAATTGTATGCATTTGCCAACTAACCAGAGGTATGTGGCCCAACTAAATGCCAACAAAAAATGCTACTAGGGGGCGGAGTGTGTGTCTTTCATACAAACGTAATACCAAAATAATTCGTAAACCAATCATATTCTTAAGAAAGTGTGTATTTATTTCGATTGGAGTACATAATATTTAGGTTCCCAAATATGTATTTTGAACGGACAATGATATTTAGACGAGATATGAGGAATTTAAAAATTCTATAGAAAACTTATTTTTCTTATAACTCTTGTTTAAATCAATGTCCATTCAAAATATATATTTGGAAACCTAGGTATTATGTAATCCAATCGAAATAAACACACACTTCCTTAAGAATATGTTTGGTTTACGAATTATTTTGGTATTACGTTTGTATGAAAGACACACACTCCGCCGGCCCCTTAAAGAGAAGAAGTTTTGCTTTGTGAAGTAATAGCAGGTAACTAAGACTTATTTGTGCTTGCCTTTCATTAGAATCCAAAAATGTTGATAAGTGTTTATCTAGAATTTAATTTTGAATGATGACTTTATTTGACTGATTAATAATAATTCGATTGCATTCGATTTTATTTATATTTCATTCGAATTTAGCAAGATTTTTGATTGTAATAAAATAAAGCTTGATTTTACATAGAAAAAAAATCTCGTAGGTACTTATTAATACTGAGACACTAAATCCTCATTATTGTAGGGTGTCCGACCTTTTTACTCACATGTCCGGCCAAACTGGCTGCTCTGTCCGGCTATTAGGTTTGGCGACCTGGCAACCTATGCGCACCTGATGATCTTTATAGGGTTCCGCAACCAAAGGGTAAAAACGGGACCTTATTTCTAAGACTCCACTGTCATTCTCTCCGTCTATCTGCCACCGGGCTGTATCCCATGAACCGTAATAGCTAGGTTAAGTTGAAATTTCTTGCAGTTGAAATTTCGCAGATGATGTATTTTGGTTGCCGCTATAACAACAAATACTAAAAAACAGTAACAAAGACAAACGTGTTTTCTGCCGTTTTGTCTAAGTTAACGGTAGGCAACCTTTCGAGCGCGAGTCCGACTCGCACTTGGCCGGTTTTTTTTTATTACTGCACCAGTGATCGGAGTACGCGTGACCGAGTTTTGGGCTAAACACATTTGAATTTTCTGCCATCGAACACTAAAAAGATAAGATCGAAGTTTAGCTGAATTATTGCCTGCTGAGCTGCGTGTTGTGGGTTCGATTCCCGCACGGAACAAATATTTGTATGTTTTCGGGTCTGGCTGTTTGTGTATGTGAGTTTAAATGTTTGTAAACGCACATGATACAGGAGAAATTCCTGGTGTGAAGAATTATTAAATTATTATTATCTCTATTTTTTATTGTTAAAACAATAATATTAGGTAGCTACGGTAGGTACTCTAAGAAATAAATAATAATAAGTAGGTACGCTAAGCGCTCTTTGGTACTATTATTAAAAACAAACAGCGAACAAAATCGTGCATTAAATATTTCTAAGCATGGGTAACACCATGAATAATTGAATGCCCCTCTTTCATCACCTTATCAGAATTTCAATGCGATAAAGGTAAGCAATGACGTCACTGTTTAATCGCGTACCAAGATATCATTTTAACCCTTTCACTGTCTTGACGGTTGATCGGCTTTTAGATAAGTTTGTCTTCATCTTAACCCTTCTTAATCTTGTGCCTAAGCATTAAGAGGGTTATTGGGGACGCAAATTAAATTTGCATGAGAATTCTCTTAAATTGAAGTACCTACTCATGAGGAGTTATGTTTAAGATTGTTTTAAATCATCTATTAAAAGTAGTCGCCAGAGTTCAAGTAGCCCGCGTTTTTTTCTGTAAAGTTTTTTGGAAAATTGCAAAATATACAACATTTTTAAATTTTAGGAACTATTGAAAAATAGTTCGATGCAAATATGTATTAGTATAGGATTGTAATAAGTGATACCATTAACAATCAATACATCACCATAAAGCTAGTGGCGCTTAGCACAAACAAACGTATTCCCCTGTCCCCGAATATCCATATAATCCTCATTACAAAATATTTGCTCTGGTTTTACTTTACAGGGAGAAAACTGGGAAATACTTTTGTATTGGCTAAGGGCCACTGGGTATTCCTCATAAGTTCTCATCACCCTACTAAATGACTTAATTAAATCTATAAGGTCCAATTTATTGTCCAATGGGGACAATTGCTATCATCTGCCAAGCCTTTTCCCAACTACGTTGAGGTCGGTTTCCAGTGTAACCTGATGCAGCTTGTAATGTTTGTGTTTTTGTACTTACGTTTTTGACTACTGTAATCCAAAATTTTATCATATGTTCTTTCCGAATAACTGCATAGCCTTTATTTGGAGGCTTAGCATGTATTTTCGCCTTTTAATTCATATTACTTATAGCATTTCTGTACATTTTAGTGTTTCCAAATCTTTGTTTACTTTTGTGATGTCAGAGAATGACAATGACAAGCCTAGTTTTCTTTTCAATTTATTGCTATAACTTGGAGTTGTAGGTTTTATACATTTGATGTTAGACCTTCTTTGTTAACCATTTTATTCTTCAATGTTCTAGAACCAACATTATGAAATTCATAATTTCGTCATGACGGGAAGCCGAGCCTGAAATATTCAGTCTGCGCTTGGTTCTTGAGCCAGCAACAAGCTGGGAATTACTCTAAAATATTTGACGTGGTCACTAAGCCGGCGAGACCTAGTCCTGGCGTCGTCATGAAAAGCTACAACTATTACTACAATTACCATTATTGAGAGCCCCTGGACGCTGTCTGCTTTGAAAACTTACTGCTGCTACTACTGCGGCTGCTACTACTGCGGCTGCTACAACTGCTGCTACTCCTACTGTTCCTACTTCTGAGAACCTGGACACGGACAGCGGGTGAGCCTCAACCCTCGAACCATCGGAGATTGGCGACTGCGAGTGAGCCTGTCACTGCGGCAAGCGGTTTCTGCCAGCTGCGAGCTTTGGACCCTTACCTCGACCTGGACCCTGATCACGTTACCTCGGCTTCCCTTACTTAGTAAATTTTTATTCCCTTGTATTATTAAACAATCATATTTTCTCTTGCCATTTTTATTTAAATTTTACGCAATGCAACCTTACAGTTTCCTCACCAGGAAAATGTAACGTTACAAGCTGAATATTTGTATTTAATTCAACTGCCTATCTGATCTCCACCTCCAGTTAGTACTGGGTAACACGATACCCCTTGGTGAGACTGGTGATCAGACTTTTTGGGCCACTGACTACCGTAACGACTGTCAAAGATCTACAAATAACAGCCGGAACCAACATCTTTAACGCGCTTTCCGAGGCACGGAGGAAACTCGGTATGTAATGGGTGGTCACCCATCCACAGACCAACCTAGGCAAGCCTACATCTAAAGGTCGCTCCGTGCGGCTGTATAAATTAGCTGTGTCAAAAAATTGTTTAAATATTTCTAATGTTTGTAATTCTGAGAATGTATTGCTTTCGCCACAAATTAACTAATTGTAAATGATTACTTAATCAAACTGTTTTTATTGAAGATAATTATGTTGCCATTGGTTTCAAAAGTGGAACATTACTTGAACTTTTTTCCCGGGTGTCATAGGTAATCAGTGGCTTCGGTGGCGGCGACCTCTCGCGTCCGGCCCTGGTTCAATCCATGGTCCGGAGCGAAACGGAATGGGAAGCCGTCACCTCCTTCTGCGAAGCAGTCATGATAGCGAAGGAGGTGGCGGAACGCGAGAGGGAGAGAACCTCTCGCCCCAGCCGCCGCGGGAGACGCACCGGGCGTCGGGGGCCACGTGGTGGCTACCGGATACTGTGGACGGTGAGCTCTAGCTCGCTGTCCGTCCGTCTTATGACGACAGGCCGTGTCGACGGCGCGTTTGTGTTCCACCCGCGCCTCAAAGAGATGTCAGCAAAATGAAGGGGCCGCAAGGGCAGAAGCCTGCCGGGGCTGCGAGCCTGTTCGAAAGAGATACAGCGGCCTCGGTACGTAAATCGCAAGGATGAAACATGGATGGTTTTAGTCAGTAAAAGTCTGACACCCACCCGCCCAGAGTGGGAGGAGTCATTTGATGATTTCCCATCCGAAAAAAAAGAAGGTAATCAGAGGCCCGAAAGTATGACAATCAGGCTCACCAAAGAGTATCATTTTAGTAATACTAACTGGGCTGAGGAGGTCAGATGGGCAGTCGCTTCATGTAAACAAGATGTTGAGCTGCATCTAGTTAGACTGAAAGATGAACATAGTTCGGAAAAGGCTAAGCAGATGATGTGTGATGCTTCTGATACCTTTCATGTACCTGCTAGAAAGCGTTCATTGACAAATAACGTGATTTTTACTTAATATGTACATAATACATAATAATTAAAAGGATTTGCTTTGACTTGTCAGTAAAAACCTAGTGTCGAATATAGATTAAATACTTCATTATCAAGTTTGACAATAGCAGCGCGCAGAAACAGGTGTACGTACACATATTAACAAAAACACAATTACAATATCTCAATCAAGCTTTAATTTAACTGATTGTTTTAAATCGCGGTTTAAGAATAACATTGTTCTAATTGAAAAGGTGTTGTTTCTTTATTGGCAAATATTACTTTAAATACGTTTGTTTTGAAAAATCTTTACGTCAATGCTAGGCTAGATTTTCCGTATAAAAAGGTCTGAAAATGTTGTATCGACATCAGTCCGGGTTCCAACTCTCAATCAACATGAGAGCAACAGCCTTCGTGATCCTGTGCTGCGCTTTGCAGGTAAGCACACAACTTCTTCACATTACATTTCTTACTATCTTTGATTTTACCGATATTTCTTTTTATTATCTTTGATTTTACCGATATTTTTTGTTATTGTGTTTGATTTTACCGATATTTTTTGTTATTGTGTTTGATTTTACCGATATTTTTTGTTATTGTCTTTGATTTGAATATTACTTACATTTCGACGGTCAAAATATCTTTTAGTGAAGCACAAAGTCCAAGGAGAAATTAAGATTTTTTTAAATGAATGTGCTTGATGTGGTTAAAGTATAATTGATACTAAATAAATTATTTGTTAAAAAATAAGTCAATAAAAAAATAATGATTATAAAAAGTAGAAGGATTTTTAACATTATCTAGTAAATAAGCGGATGTCTCGTACTTAAGACGATGCAATTTTAAAGTTGGCACCCTGTAGTCACAGCCTTTACTTACTGTTCTGCCGTTAAGGTTTAATTCGGAAACATATTTTGGGAGTCCAAGACACAATATTGATTTTAATTCCTCGGTATTAAATCTATCACAAATTAGTAAGGAGTAACAGAACGAGCATAGAAAACAAACAGCTCTGTGATTCAGATGCTATAACTGATAAACTGATCCGCCGATAATCTACTTCATAGTTTAAATCATCAAACTTATACTATTTAGAAGAAATTAACTATTACATGATGTGTTTCTGAGAGGTGAACTAAGAAGTGATCGATCCACCAACCCTCCTGAACTCCGAGTTTGGTCGAACAACGATATTATGTATGCAAAGAAATAGGCATATATGTTCACAAGTACGTACTTGAACACTTCATGATGATACATTAAATTCCTAATGTCTGTCGACGGGAGGTCTGTTTCTAGAGTGGTTTGAACCTTTATCTCTAGTGCGCAATTGCACATCGATAGTGTGTGCTTCAGTAGGCAAACAATATCGATGTGCCAAGTAAGACCTTAATTCGATTTGTTTCGTGTAATCAAATATTAACATTTAATTCACAGTATGCAAACGCAAACTTCAGACATGGCATTGAAGAGTTCGAAGAACTTATTCACCCAGAACACGTTGCCGGTGCTCACGCAACAGTTCTAAACGAAACTGACGAAATAGTGAAAACTAATGAAGGATACGAAGAACACAAGATAACCCGAACTAAAATCGAATTCGATCAAAAGAAACACGGCGGCTTAAAACATGGCCATGGCCACCACCGTGAAAAAAAGATCATGACGGTGATGTATGATATTGATGAAGATGGTAATGATGTCATTTATGAGCAAGAAGAAATAATAACAATATTAACTGATGAAGAAGCAAACCACTCCTCTTCATCATCGTCATCGTCAGCTAGTGCATCAGCTGGTGCACACAAAGGGCATACAGGTGGTAAAGCATCAAGTGCATCTGCAGCAGCCACAGAAACAAACAGCCGCTATGGACCTAAAGGACAATATGGATCTGGCAGCTCAGGATCAGGAGCAAGTGCAGCAGCAGCACCAGCAGCAGCAACAAAATCAGAATATGGATCCGGAGGAAGACACAGAACAGGCCACTCTGGATTAGCAGCAAATGTAGCAGCAGCAGCAGCTGCAGCTGCTGGTGGGTCAGACGGTACAGAAACAATCAATCGCAATGGACCTAAGGGACAATATGGATCTGGCATCTCAAGGTCAAAAGGTCGTGATTCAGCTGAATATGGATATGATGACTTGAGCGGTTTGGATGGAAAAGTGTCGCCATATGGTGGTTACAACTTCGATGGCGAATATTACTCAACACAAGGATCAGGCGCAGGTGCAGCAGCAGCAGCAGCAGCTGCGGCTGGCGGGTCAGAAGGTACAGATACAAACAGACGTTATGGACCTTATGGGCAGTTTGGATCTGGCAGCTCAGGATCAGGAGCAGGTGCAGCAGCTGCAGCAGCAGCGGCAACAGCTAAATCAGAATTCGGATCCGGAGGAAGACACAGACCAGGACACTATGGCTCAGGAGCAGATGCAGCAGCAGCTGCAGTTGCAGCAGCTGGTGGGTCAGACGGTACAGAACCAAACAATCGCTATGGACCTAAGGGACAATATGGATCTGGCATCTCAGGATCAGAAGCAGATGCAGCAGCAGCAGCAGCTGCTTTAGCACGTAGGGGTGAAAACGCATATGATGACTTTAACATTTTTGGTGAAGACGTATCGCCATCCGGTCTCTTTAACTCCGACGTCGGATATTACTCAACACAAGGATCAGGCACAGGTGCGGCAGCAGCAGCAGCAGCTGCGGCTGGCGGGTTAGAAGGTACAGAAACAAACAGACGTTATGGACCTTATGGACAGTTTGGATCTGGCAGCTCAGGATCAGGAGCAGGTGCAGCAGCTGCAGCAGCAGCGACAGCAGCTAAATCAGAATATGGATCCGGAGGAAGACACAGACCAGGACACTATGGCTCAGGAGCAGATGCAGCAGCAGCTGCAGCTGCAGCAGCTGGTGGGTCAGACGGTACAGAAACAAACAATCGCTATGGACCTAAGGGACAATATGGATCTGGCATCTCAGGATCAGAAGCAGGTGCAGCAGCAGCAGCACCAGCAGCAGCAGCTAACGCACGTAGGGGTGAAAACTCATATGATGACTTTAACATTTTTGGTGAAGACGTATCGCCTAACGGTCTCTATAACTCCGACGTCGGATATTACTCAACACAAGGATCAGGCGCAGGTGCAGCAGCAGCAGCAGCAGCCAAATCAAAATACGGATCCGAAGTAAGACATAGACCATCAGCAACAGCAGCTACGAAACTAGCTTTAACAAACGGACCAGAGGAAGACTATGAAGTTGGCAGCTACGGATCAGAAGCAGGTGCAGGTGGTCGTGATTCAGCTGAATATGGATATGATGACTTGAGCG
This sequence comes from Xestia ashworthii, assembly GCA_950022955.1. Classification (NCBI taxonomy): domain Eukaryota; kingdom Metazoa; phylum Arthropoda; class Insecta; order Lepidoptera; family Noctuidae; genus Xestia; species Xestia ashworthii. The sequence continues at coordinate 16,336,786 of OX465566.1, forward strand.
GTTTGGATGGAAAAGTGTCGCCATATGGTGGTTACAACTTCGACGGCGAATATTACTCAACACAAGGATCAGGCGCAGGTGCAGCAGCAGCAGCAGCAGCTGCGGCTGGCGGGTCAGAAGGTACAGATACAAACAGACGTTATGGACCTTATGCGCAGTTTGGATCTGGCAGCTCAGAATCAGGAGCAGGTGCAGCAGCTGCAGCAGCAGCGGCAGCAGCTAAATCAGAATACGGATCCGGAGGAAGACACAGACCAGGACACTATGGCTCAGGAGCAGATGCAGCAGCAGCTGCAGCAGCTGGTGGGTCAGACGGTACAGAAACAAACAATCGCTATGGACCTAAGGGACAATATGGATCTGGCATCTCAGGATCAGAAGCAGATGCAGCAGCAGCAGCAGCTGCTTTAGCACGTAGGGGTGAAAACGCATATTATGACTTTAACATTTTTGGTGAAGACGTATCGCCATCCGGTCTCTTTAACTCCGACGTCGGATATTACTCAACACAAGGATCAGACACAGGTGCAGCAGCCGCAGCAGCAGCTGCGGCTGGCGGGTTAGAAGGTACAGAAACAAACAGACGTTATGGACCTTATGGACAGTTTGGATCTGGCAGCTCAGGATCAGGAGCAGGTGCAGCAGCTGCAGCAGCAGCGGCAGCAGCTAAATCAGAATACGGATCCGGAGGAAGACACAGACCAGGACACTATGGCTCAGGAGCAGATGCAGCAGCAGCTGCAGTTGCAGCAGCTGGTGGGTCAGACGGTACAGAAACAAACAATCGCTATGGACCTAAGGGACAATATGGATCTGGCATCTCAGGATCAGAAGCAGATGCAGCAGCAGCAGCAGCAGCAGCAGCAACTAACGCACGTAGGGGTGAAAACGCATATGATGACTTCAACATTTTTGGTGAAGACGTATCGCCTAACGGTCTCTTTAACTCCGACGTCGGATATTACTCAACACAAGGATCAGGCGCAGGTGCAGCAGCAGCAGCAGCAGCCAAATCAAAATACGGATCCGAAGTAAGACATAGACCAGGCCACTCTGGATCAGCAGCAGGTGCAGGAGCGACTGAAACAGCAGCTGGAACATCAGGTGACCGTTACGGCGGTGGCAGTAGTAGTTCTGCATCCCAAACCTCCTCGACATCGAGCACGCACGGTAGTCCAAGTGTTATAGTCATCACAACACGAGGCAATGAATACTCCACTTCAGCTACAGCTTCAGCTTCAGCAACAGCAGCTACGAAACTAGCTTTAACAAACGGACCAGAGGGAGACTATGAAGTTGGCAGCTACGGATCAGGAGCAGGTGCAGGTGGTCGTGATTCAGCTGAATATGGATATGACGACTTGAGCGGTTTGGATGGAAAAGTGTCGCCATATGGTGGTTACAACTTCGACGGCGAATATTACTCAACACAAGGATCAGGCGCAGGTGCAGCAGCAGCAGCAGCAGCTGCGGCTGGCGGGTCAGAAGGTACAGATACAAACAGACGTTATGGACCTTATGCGCAGTTTGGATCTGGCAGCTCAGAATCAGGAGCAGGTGCAGCAGCTGCAGCAGCAGCGGCAGCAGCTAAATCAGAATACGGATCCGGAGGAAGACACAGACCAGGACACTATGGCTCAGGAGCAGATGCAGCAGCAGCTGCAGCAGCTGGTGGGTCAGACGGTACAGAAACAAACAATCGCTATGGACCTAAGGGACAATATGGATCTGGCATCTCAGGATCAGAAGCAGATGCAGCAGCAGCAGCAGCTGCTTTAGCACGTAGGGGTGAAAACGCATATGATGACTTTAACATTTTTGGTGAAGACGTATCGCCATCCGGTCTCTTTAACTCCGACGTCGGATATTACTCAACACAAGGATCAGGCACAGGTGCAGCAGCAGCAGCAGCAGCTGCGGCAGCTGCGGCTGGCGGGTTAGAAGGTACAGAAACAAACAGACGTTATGGACCTTATGGACAGTTTGGATCTGGCAGCTCAGGATCAGGAGCAGGTGCAGCAGCTGCAGCAGCAGCGACAGCATCTCAATCAGAATATGGATCCGGAGGAAGACACAGACCAGGACACTATGGCTCAGGAGCAGATGCAGCAGCAGCTGCAGCTGCAGCAGCTGGTGGGTCAGACGGTACAGAAACAAACAATCGCTATGGACCTAAGGGACAATATGGATCTGGCATCTCAGGATCAGAAGCAGGTGCAGCAGCAGCAGCACCAGCAGCAGCAGCTAACGCACGTAGGGGTGAAAACTCATATGATGACTTTAACATTTTTGGTGAAGACGTATCGCCTAACGGTCTCTATAACTCCGACGTCGGATATTACTCAACACAAGGATCAGGCGCAGGTGCAGCAGCAGCAGCAGCAGCTGCAGCTGGCGGGTCAGAAGGTACAGATACAAACAGACGTTATGGACCTTATGGGCAGTTTGGATCTGGCAGCTCAGGATCAGGAGCAGGTGCAGCAGCTGCAGCAGCAGCGGCAGCAGCTAAATCAGAATACGGATCCGGAGGAAGACACAGACCAGGACACTATGGCTCAGGAGCAGATGCAGCAGCAGCTGCAGTTGCAGCAGCTGGTGGGTCAGACAGTACAGAAACAAACAATGGCTATGGACCTAAGGGACAATACGGATCTGGCATCTCAGGATCAGAAGCAGATGCAGCAGCAGCAGCAGCTGCTTTAGCACGTAGGGGTGAAAACGCATATGATGACTTTAACATTTTTGGTGAAGACGTATCGCCATCCGGTCTCTTTAACTCCGTCGTCGGATATTACTCAACACAAGGATCAGGCACAGGTGCAGCAGCAGCAGCAGCAGCTGCGGCTGGCGGGTTAGTAGGTACAGAAACAAACAGACGTTATGGACCTTATGGACAGTTTGGATCTGGCAGCTCAGGATCAGGAGCAGGTGCAGCAGCTGCAGCAGCAGCAGCAGCGGCTAAATCAGAATATGGATCCGGAGGAAGACACAGACCAGGACACTATGGCTCAGGAGCAGATGCAGCAGCAGCTGCAGCTGCAGCAGCTGCAGCTGCAGCAGCTGGTGGGTCAGACGGTACAGAAACAAACAATCGCTATGGACCTAAGGGACAATATGGATCTGGCATCTCAGGATCAGAAGCAGGTGCAGCAGCAGCAGCACCAGCAGCAGCAGCTAACGCACGTAGGGGTGAAAACTCATATGATGACTTTAACATTTTTGGTGAAGACGTATCGCCTAACGTTCTCTATAACTCCGACGTCGGATATTACTCAACACAAGGATCAGGCGCAGGTGCAGCAGCAGCAGCAGCAGCTAAATCAAAATACGGATCCGAAGTAAGACATAGACCAGGCCACTCTGGATCAGCAGCAGGTGCAGGAGCGACTGAAACAGCTGCTGGAACATCAGGTGACCGTTACGGCGGTGGCAGTAGTAGTTCTGCATCCCAAACCTCCTCGACATCGAGCACGCACGGTAGTCCAAGTGTTATAGTCATCACAACACGAGGCAATGAATACTCCACTTCAGCTACAGCTTCAGCTTCAGCAACAGCAGCTACGAAACTAGCTTTAACAAACGGACCAGAGGGAGACTATGAAGTTGGCAGCTACGGATCAGGAGCAGGTGCAGGTGGTCGTGATTCAGCTGAATATGGATATGACGACTTGAGCGGTTTGGATGGAAAAGTGTCGCCATATGGTGGTTACAACTTCGACGGCGAATATTACTCAACACAAGGATCAGGCGCAGGTGCAGCAGCAGCAGCAGCAGCTGCGGCTGGCGGGTCAGAAGGTACAGATACAAACAGACGTTATGGACCTTATGCGCAGTTTGGATCTGGCAGCTCAGAATCAGGAGCAGGTGCAGCAGCTGCAGCAGCAGCGGCAGCAGCTAAATCAGAATACGGATCCGGAGGAAGACACAGACCAGGACACTATGGCTCAGGAGCAGATGCAGCAGCAGCTGCAGCAGCTGGTGGGTCAGACGGTACAGAAACAAACAATCGCTATGGACCTAAGGGACAATATGGATCTGGCATCTCAGGATCAGAAGCAGATGCAGCAGCAGCAGCAGCTGCTTTAGCACGTAGGGGTGAAAACGCATATGATGACTTTAACATTTTTGGTGAAGACGTATCGCCATCCGGTCTCTTTAACTCCGACGTCGGATATTCCTCAACACAAGGATCAGGCACAGGTGCAGCAGCAGCAGCAGCAGCTGCGGCTGGCGGGTTAGAAGGTACAGAAACAAACAGACGTTATGGACCTAATGGACAGTTTGGATCTGGCAGCTCAGGATCAGGAGCAGGTGCAGCAGCTGCAGCAGCAGCGACAGCAGCTCAATCAGAATATGGATCCGGAGGAAGACACAGACCAGGACACTATGGCTCAGGAGCAGATGCAGCAGCAGCTGCAGCTGCAGCAGCTGGTGGGTCAGACGGTACAGAAACAAACAATCGCTATGGACCTAAGGGACAATATGGATCTGGCATCTCAGGATCAGAAGCAGGTGCAGCAGCAGCAGCACCAGCAGCAGCAGCTAACGCACGTAGGGGTGAAAACTCATATGATGACTTTAACATTTTTGGTGAAGACGTATCGCCTAACGGTCTCTATAACTCCGACGTCGGATATTACTCAACACAAGGATCAGGCGCAGGTGCAGCAGCAGCAGCAGCAGCTGCAGCTGGCGGGTCAGAAGGTACAGATACAAACAGACGTTATGGACCTTATGGGCAGTTTGGATCTGGCAGCTCAGGATCAGGAGCAGGTGCAGCAGCTGCAGCAGCAGCGGCAGCAGCTAAATCAGAATACGGATCCGGAGGAAGACACAGACCAGGACACTATGGCTCAGGAGCAGATGCAGCAGCAGCTGCAGTTGCAGCAGCTGGTGGGTCAGACAGTACAGAAACAAACAATGGCTATGGACCTAAGGGACAATACGGATCTGGCATCTCAGGATCAGAAGCAGATGCAGCAGCAGCAGCAGCTGCTTTAGCACGTAGGGGTGAAAACGCATATGATGACTTTAACATTTTTGGTGAAGACGTATCGCCATCCGGTCTCTTTAACTCCGACGTCGGATATTACTCAACACAAGGATCAGGCACAGGTGCAGCAGCAGCAGCAGCAGCTGCGGCTGGCGGGTTAGTAGGTACAGAAACAAACAGACGTTATGGACCTTATGGACAGTTTGGATCTGGCAGCTCAGGATCAGGAGCAGGTGCAGCAGCTGCAGCAGCAGCGGCAGCGGCTAAATCAGAATATGGATCCGGAGGAAGACACAGACCAGGACACTATGGCTCAGGAGCAGATGCAGCAGCAGCTGCAGCTGCAGCAGCTGGTGGGTCAGACGGTACAGAAACAAACAATCGCTATGGACCTAAGGGACAATATGGATCTGGCATCTCAGGATCAGAAGCAGGTGCAGCAGCAGCAGCACCAGCAGCAGCAGCTAACGCACGTAGGGGTGAAAACTCATATGATGACTTTAACATTTTTGGTGAAGACGTATCGCCTAACGGTCTCTATAACTCCGACGTCGGATATTACTCAACACAAGGATCAGGCGCAGGTGCAGCAGCAGCAGCAGCAGCCAAATCAAAATACGGATCCGAAGTAAGACATAGACCAGGCCACTCTGGATCAGCAGCAGGTGCAGGAGCGACTGAAACAGCAGCTGGAACATCAGGTGACCGTTACGGCGGTGGCAGTAGTAGTTCTGCATCCCAAACCTCCTCGACATCGAGCACGCACGGTAGTCCAAGAGTCATAGTCATCACAACACGAGGCAATGAATACTCCACTTCAGCTACAGCTTCAGCTTCAGCAACAGCAGCTACGAAACTAGCTTTAACAAACGGACCAGAGGGAGACTATGAAGTTGGCAGCTACGGATCAGGAGCAGGTGCAGGTGGTCGTGATTCAGCTGAATATGGATATGACGACTTGAGCGGTTTGGATGGAAAAGTGTCGCCATATGGTGGTTACAACTTCGACGGCGAATATTACTCAACACAAGGATCAGGCGCAGGTGCAGCAGCAGCAGCAGCAGCTGCGGCTGGCGGGTCAGAAGGTACAGATACAAACAGACGTTATGGACCTTATGCGCAGTTTGGATCTGGCAGCTCAGAATCAGGAGCAGGTGCAGCAGCTGCAGCAGCAGCGGCAGCAGCTAAATCAGAATACGGATCCGGAGGAAGACACAGACCAGGACACTATGGCTCAGGAGCAGATGCAGCAGCAGCTGCAGCAGCTGGTGGGTCAGACGGTACAGAAACAAACAATCGCTATGGACCTAAGGGACAATATGGATCTGGCATCTCAGGATCAGAAGCAGATGCAGCAGCAGCAGCAGCTGCTTTTGCACGTAGGGGTGAAAACGCATATGATGACTTTAACATTTTTGGTGAAGACGTATCGCCATCCGGTCTCTTTAACTCCGACGTCGGATATTACTCAACACAAGGATCAGGCACAGGTGCAGCAGCAGCAGCAGCAGCTGCGGCTGGCGGGTTAGAAGGTACAGAAACAAACAGACGTTATGGACCTTATGGACAGTTTGGATCTGGCAGCTCAGGATCAGGAGCAGGTGCAGCAGCTGCAGCAGCAGCGACAGCAGCTCAATCAGAATATGGATCCGGAGGAAGACACAGACCAGGACACTATGGCTCAGGAGCAGATGCAGCAGCAGCTGCAGCTGCAGCAGCTGGTGGGTCAGACGGTACAGAAACAAACAATCGCTATGGACCTAAGGGACAATATGGATCTGGCATCTCAGGATCAGAAGCAGGTGCAGCAGCAGCAGCACCAGCAGCAGCAGCTAACGCACGTAGGGGTGAAAACTCATATGATGACTTTAACATTTTTGGTGAAGACGTATCGCCTAACGGTCTCTATAACTCCGACGTCGGATATTACTCAACACAAGGATCAGGCGCAGGTGCAGCAGCAGCAGCAGCAGCCAAATCAAAATACGGATCCGAAGTAAGACATAGACCATCAGCAACAGCAGCTACGAAACTAGCTTTAACAAACGGACCAGAGGAAGACTATGAAGTTGGCAGCTACGGATCAGGAGCAGGTGCAGCTGGTCGTGATTCAGCTGAATATGGATATGATGACTTGAGCGGTTTGGATGGAAAAGTGTCGCCATATGGTGGTTACAACTTCGACGGCGAATATTACTCAACACAAGGATCAGGCGCAGGTGCAGCAGCAGCAGCAGCAGCTGCGGCTGGCGGGTCAGAAGGTACAGATACAAACAGACGTTATGGACCTTATGGGCAGTTTGGATCTGGCAGCTCAGGATCAGGAGCAGGTGCAGCAGCTGCAGCAGCAGCGGCAGCAGCTAAATCAGAATACGGATCCGGAGGAAGACACAGACCAGGACACTATGGCTCAGGAGCAGATGCAGCAGCAGCTGCAGTTGCAGCAGCTGGTGGGTCAGACGGTACAGAAACAAACAATCGCTATGGACCTAAGGGACAATATGGATCTGGCATCTCAGGATCAGAAGCAGGTGCAGCAGCAGCAGCTAACGCACGTAGGGGTGAAAACGCATATGATGACTTTAACATTTTTGGTGAAGACGTATCGCCTAACGGTCTCTTTAACTCCGACGTCGGATATTACTCAACACAAGGATCAGGCGCAGGTGCAGCAGCAGCAGCAGCAGCCAAATCAAAATACGGATCCGAAGTAGGACATAGACCAGGCCACTCTGGATCAGCAGCAGGTGCAGGAGCGACTGAAACAGCAGCTGGAACTTCAGGTGACCGTTACGGAGGTGGCAGTAGTAGTTCTGCATCTCAAACCTCCTCGACATCGAGCACGCACGGTAGTCCAAGTATCATAGTCAACACAGCACCAGGCGATGCATACTCCACTTCAGCTACAGCTTCAGCTTCAGCAACAGCAGCTACGAAACTAGCTTTAACAAACGGACCTGACTATGAATTTGACAGCTTAGGATCAGGAACAGGTGCAGCAGTAACAGCAGCATCTGCAACAGCAACAGCAGCATCTGCAACAGCAACAGAAGCGTTAGAAGATTTTCATGGAAAAGTATCGCCATACGGTCGTTACAACTTCGACGGGGGATATTACCCATCAGAAGAATCAGATGCAATCGCAGCAGCAGCAGCAGGGGCTGGCAGGTCGGATGGATATTACTCAATAGACGGATCAGGAGACAGTGTGGCAGCAGTATTTTCAGCAACAGCAGTAGCTGCTGGGAAAGGAAGTTCAGGATCAAACAACCGTTCTGGCCCTAGTGGATCATATGCACCAGGCCGCACAGGTCCAGCACTCGCTGAAAATGAAGATTTCTACGGAAGTGAATACGCCAAAGAAACTGGACGAAGTGGTGTAGCAGCCGCAACCTCAGCAGCTTCGACTTCAGCTGGTGGATTTAACGAAATCATCATCATTGAAGAGGGCTCGTTCGGATCATCGTCAACGGTTGGTTCATCGTCTTTGAGCCAAGAATCATATGCACCAATTGGGTCAGTTGCCTCTAGTAGCTCATCTGCAGCAGCTAGCAGTTCAGCTGGTGGCCAATCCGGAGTTTCTGCTCCAGGTGTAAGAGGTCGCAAGAACTGCCGCATCACTCGTGGCCAAATATTTGTGAAGTATGGTACTCGTCGTTCTCCATGCACTACTTGCTAGTTTTTTAATTTTTCACTTATTTAGTTTATTTCTTTTCTCTGGATACATCTTTTGATTTTAAGCAAATAAAACATGGCATTCTACTTGTTTTTTTTTTGTAATTTGAACAAACCTATCCCTTTCGCATAGTTGTTATTTAAGTATAGCTAATACTCGCACACACGCTATTAATCTGAGCTGACCATAGTAGACAGAGAGTAGGTGTTACCGTTATTTAATTCAGAACTACACATTAGATAAATAATATTTCAATTTATTTACACACACAAGTTAGGAAACATAGTAAGAAAACAAAAACAATGAGCATTTTTAAAAAAGTATTTAAGAGATGTAGCTAAGCTAGACACAGCCTGCATGTTTGTGACCTACTATCTACACTAATATTGTAAAGAGGAATTTGTGGTTTTGTATGTGTGTTTGTTATGAAAAACTCAAAAACTACTGTGCCGATTTTAAAAATTCTTTCACCATTGGAAAACTACATTCACCCTGAGTAACATAGGCTACATTTTTATTCCCGTACTCAACCGAAACGGGAACTACGCGGGGTCCGCTAGTAGACATTAAAGGCAGATTGAATCATTGACAGTTCAGTGTGACACGGCACAACAAGACACAAACAACAAATAATTATTTTATTTTTATTTTATTTTATACTTTTCGGGAAACTTACAGCTAACAAAAACAATGCTCTTAAATTATACGGATTCGAAGGCCATTTACAAGTTTCCGCAGATAAATACATTCGAAGCAAAAAACAGAAAGAAAATCAACAAAAAAAAAAAAGTGGTTGGTACAAAATACATAATATAAGTTTTGAAAAATACCAACACTATCGAATAATACAAAATTACAAACTACAAACTGAAAAGTTATACAAAAGAGAAAAATAAATTAGTAAAAAAAAAAACAAACTAAAGGCTACAGTCAGACACAAATTTATGAAAAAGACAAAAAAAAATTATTAAAAAAAAAAAACAAACTAAATAACTACTTATCCATAAAAAAGCTTTTCACCAATAAACGCTTAAGCTGAGAAACACTGGTGTTGAAAATGTCCAAATCATGTTCATTATTAAGTCTGTTAAAACTTATGCACGCACGGATCAGGAACGAATTCTGCCTGTACGCGGACTTGGAGTGAGGGATATGCAACAAAGTGGGTTTGCGAAAAGTTTTGCAATGCGTGACCAATCCTAAACCACCCAACAGCTCAGGGCAATCTATGATTCCATTCGCAATTTTAAATAAATATACCATATCCGCAATGCGTCTGCGCTCATGCAGTGGTAAAATATGGAATCTCCTGCATCGCGCTTCATAATTAGGAGTACTCGTATATTTTCTAGTTTTGTACTGCAGGAAACGTAGGAACCGCTTTTGAATACCCTCAATTCTGTCAATATAAATATTATAACAAGGGTTCCACACTTGTGAGGCGTATTCCAAGTGGCTGCGGACAAAAGCGCAATACAGGATTTTATACGTTTTAACGTTTTTAAAATCAGCTGACAACCTTAGTATGAATCCAAGTGCTTTAGACGCTTTATTGATAATACTTTCTATGTGAGCATCAAAAAGCAACTTAGAGTCAAACGTGACACCCAGGTCCCTAATAACACTTATCCTATTTATGCTAGTACCATGTAACTTATACTGGAACGTGATTGCATGTGGTTTGCGTGTGTAGGTACTAACAAAACATTTAGAAACGTTAAGTTCGAGTTTATTAAGTAGACAATAATTTTTAAGTTCATCTAGATCCCGCTGTAAACTTAAACAGTCAGAAAATTCTGATATAGTGCATAAAATTTTCATATCGTCAGCGTAAAGAATTATTTTGGAACGGGTAAAGCACGAACCAATGTCATTTATAAAAATAATGAAGATTAAAGGCCCCAAAAGGGATCCTTGTGGTATTCCTGAAGGTATTTTAACAGTAACAGAACTATATCCATTCAGCACAACTGTCTGACAGCGATTCTCAATATACGACTTAAACCATCTGAATAAATCACCTCTGATACCCATTGCAAGCAGCTTACGCAACAAAACACCGTGGTCTATACGGTCAAATGCCTTGCTGTAATCAGTATAGACAACATCCACTTGAGAGGGTTCAGCCATGTTAGAGGACAAGTAGTCGGAGCAGACAAGCAAATTTGACACAACAGACCTGTTTTTTAGGAAGCCATGCTGATAGTCATTAAAAGATTGTTTAATGGCGTTATGAACTGAAGCGTAAACAATTTTTTCTAAAACCTTCGCAAATAGACACAGTTTGGATATTGGCCTATAGTTTTCTACATTGTCCTTAGGGCCTTTTTTATGGACGGGGGTAGTAAAAGCTGTTTTCCAAACATGCGGCACCACTCCCTCATTAAGAGAACGACGAAATATTAAGGTAAGTGGTAAAGTTAAGCTTTCTGCGCACCTAATTATGAGTATAGCAGGAATACCATCAGGCCCTGCAGATTTATTCACGTCAATAGCCCTCAATAGCTTCAGTACTTCAATTTCGCAGACTTCAACAGAGTTTATATCAGAGGTAGATGTTTGATAAAGACAGTGCATGTCGCTATCCAACTGAGTTACATCGGGAGTAGTGTTCTGGAGAAAGTTAAACTCAAAAACTTCGCTAAACATGTTGCAAATCTCATCACCCTGTCCTGACGACCTCTGCCCGTACTTCATAACTGATGGTAAAGTACAAGAAGACTTTTGCTTGCTCTTGACGAAAGACCAGAAAGCTTTAGGCGATTTACTAATATTATTTTCTATTGCCTCAAGGTAACTGTGGTACATTTCTTTTTCCAGTAATTTAGCACGATGTCGCAAAGTTAAAAAAGATTCATACATTCTACTTACTACTACTTATGGCAACAGTAATGTTACATCGGACCTACTATAACATTCGAGAAAGCTCGTGATTACAGTATGTGTACGTTGGAATTTCGAGTGTTTTCCATTATTATTACTTATAAAGTTAGGTAGGTACAAATTCGCGACCTATTTATAAAAAGACATTAGAATTTGGACCGTACGCGTAGGGCATACGGTTCATATTTGTTTGTTTTGTATAAGTAGCTTATACCTACTACTTTTATTACCTACCTATCTACCTACCTACTATTCTTTTGTCACAGAATAAAAAAGTACAGAAGCTGCACTCCTTTGATCTTGAAGAAAGCCGACATTTTAAGTACCTAAACTGGGCACGGTCGATCTAAATTGTGCCTTGACGCCCCGCGTTAGCGTCTGTTATTCGGCGTCTCGTTGCTTAATGGTCAATCGGTAGGGCTATTACAAGTACCTAAAATAAAATACTACCAACATTTTTGTATTATAAATGTAATATTATTTAAAGATTCATAAAAACTTATGAAATTACAATTGTTTAACTTTAGTATAATGTCTCACATATTTCTTGCCTTCTCTAAAATAACGATTATAAAATTATTAGCAGCATAAATGCGAAATCTAACAAATACTTAATTTTAAAATAAACTCTGATCGGAAGCATGGACATGGAGCAATATTTTTTATTAAACTGACTGACTGATTGTAAGTAGGGTAGGGGCTAATATCGTTGTATATCGTATGGTCTACTAGTTATTATTTCAAGCAAGTCCGAACCTAAGTAGAATATCAAACAACAGCAAGTGCAGTTCATCTAATTGAGTTATTAGCGTTGGCCTTGAATTTGACTGCTCGCCGCATTAGCTAGATGAATCAGCGCCTTTGTCTACGAACGAGCGCCGTATTTCGACGTCTTTTAAAAGCAAGCGTACTTATAGAATACATCAACACAACATCACGCCTTGTGTTCCCTAAAGGGAGCGATAGAGGTGTACACTTATATCACAGAAGCATAAATTAAAACTAGTGGAATATATCAATTCTAGTGTGCGACAAGAACAAGACCAACAAAATTAAATAGATGAATATAGTTATGTATAAAGGTCGCAAGAATAACAGTTAGGTTTTAAATATCATTCACCCAAAATGTCACGATTAATGTGCGCAGGTTGTCAACAAGATATATCTATCAACAAAAATGTGACTTGTTCATTGTGCAAAGGCATGTACGACCTAGAATGCGCCAACATTCCGACTGACCGCTTTAAAAAAATGACCGCATTAAAGAGTACTAATACCTGGAAGTGTCAAGCATGTTTATGTAAAATTCCCAAAAAAGGGAACATAGAAACGCCTATTCGTCAACGAGAACGCGATCCCCAGTCGAAAACTGCATCACCGGAAGTAAATAACGTCACTATCAGAAAAACAACACACAACATTATTAATGACACTACAGACTCTACAGACCTTAGTCTGTTAGGCGATACAATTTTCACACAGGATGAAGCAAAACTATTCCAATCCTCTACACAAACCGAACTAACGCTGCAAAACTTAAGTGAAATGATGATGTTACGACTACAGGAAAACAACAAATCGATTATCACAGAATTGCAAAATACAATTCAAATTGAAATAAACAAAGCCATTTCAAAATTAAGAGAAGACGTTGAACGGGAAACCAATGAACTATTGAGACAAAACGAACAAAGAATAAAGGACATTCACGAAACAAACACTGCCTTAGAAAACCTAAAAATCGAAAACGAGAAATTGAAAACTGAAATAGAGAACCTTAAAACAAAAAACGTTAAGGATCAGTCACACCGTAGTTATTGCACAGAAAGTTATCTCAAAAAGATTGTTTTGTATGGTCTTGATGAATACTACAAGGAACCAGTCGACAATCTACACATGAGACTAATTGATTTATTTCGCGAGATTATGAATGTCGATCTAATGGGTTACATAGAGGATACTCACAGAATAGGCAGATATAGCACACATAATCGCCCACTAGTGATTGAGTTATTAAGCAGGAGAATATGGCTACGTATGTTAAAGAAAACAGACACCTCTTCCAGGGTACCGGATTATTTTTATCTGAATTTCTGGATAATAATGCGCGAAGGGAAAGGAAACTTATGCGCGAAGAAATGCTGAAAGCAAGAAGTAAAGGGTTACATGCAATAATTCGTAACAATCAATTGATGATAGAAGGGAAGCTCATACCTATAGAAGACGAAACACCCAAAAACCGAACTACCATAAATAGAAGCGAAGAGAAACAAGACAAAATAAGCTCCCAAGATATAAACAATCACTACCAAAGCTACAATGACACTGAACATCACAACAAGTCATTTCACAACAAGCCATTTCGTAAACAACGACCAACAATTTAAAATACTATACCAAAATATCCAAAGCCTCTACAATAAACAACACATACTTGAAGCCTTCATGGAACAAACACCTAAGTACAATGCTATATGCCTATCAGAATCGTGGTTATCTCAAGCGAAAATGGATACAATGCACTTTTGCGGCTACAAATTTGCATCCTCTTACTGCCGGACAACTCGAACAGGTGGTGGTGTCTGCATCCTTTTACAAGAACACATGGAATGCGTGGAAAGAAGTGATATCACAGAATTTTCAATAGAACATGTTATAGAGGTATGTGCAACAGAACTATTAAAAGAAAAACTATTGTTGATAACTGTTTATTGGAACAAAAGACAGGAAGATATATTCTATAATCAATTAAAACAAATATTAAGTTATGTAAATAAAAAATATTGTAAACTAAATATAATTATAGGAGGGGACTTTAATGTAAATATTTTAGAAAATAATTTGAAAACAAACCAATTCTTAGATCTCATGCTAGAATATAAGTTCAACCAACAAATAACTTTACCAACACGAATTACGCAAACTTCATCGACATGCCTAGACTTAATTTTTACAAATATCAATAGTAAACTGCATACAACAGTAGAAGAGTTAGGTTTCTCAGATCATAGAGGTACTATCATACACATAACATTGCCTCAACAATCTAAACAAACTATCTGGTATGTTAAAAAAAGGTTATACAATTATAAAAACACTCAACTATTCAAATCTAAATTAAATGAATTAAATTGGAACGAAATAATAAAAACAAATAAAAACATAAACGAAAACTATGCAGCATTTAATGACACACTAACCAACATATTAAACCAATGTATACCTAAAATGAAAATAAAGTTAAGAACTAATTTTAAAAAACATTGGCTAACCCCTGGCATCAAACTTTCATGTAAAAATAAAAGGCTTGAAAAGATACTTACACTCAAAACTAATAATCCGATAATTAAAAATAACTATAAAAGATACGAAAAAACACTGAAGAAAACGGTTATAACTGCAAAGAAATTGCATTATATTAATCAAATAAAAAAATCAAATAACAAAGTTAAAACTATGTGGAGTATTATAAGTGAAAGAACAAATAAGAAATTAACAAGGGATAAAATTAACATTAAATTACAAACAAACAATATAAGCATCACTGAACCTAAGGAAATAGCTAACTTTTTTAACAACTTTTTTGCATCCATTGGCAGCACCAAAACACCTCGCAATGAGCCCGCAGGCACCCCAGTGCTCAACCCTACTGAAAACACCATGTTTCTCAGCCCAGTGGACCCCGGCGAAATAAACACACTATTAAAAAACCTAAAAAACAAAAAAAGCCATGGAATAGATGAGTTACCACCAATCTTAATTCGACAATGCGCAAACGAACTTACGTTGCCGTTTTACTTGCTAATACAACAATCTTTCGAAGAAGCCACTTTTCCGGATTTCCTAAAAAAAGCACTAATAAAACCAATCCACAAAAAAACTCGAAAACGGATCCGAGCAATTACCGACCAATAGCTCTTTTACCAACCGCCGCTAAAATTTTTGAGAAAGCGATGTGCAATCGTGTGTACTCCTTTTGCGAAAAATTCAATATATTCAATGAATGCCAAAACGGCTTTCGCAGAAACCGATCCACTATTTTAGCAATTTACACATACATACAGGAAGTTTTAAATATAATAAATGACAAAAAATACGCCGTAGGTTTACTGCTAGACATGACCAAGGCTTACGATAAAGTACAATACGACATCTTACTGAATAAATTACATGGTATAGGGATCCGCGGAAAAGCTCACGAATGGTTTAAATCATATTTAACAAATAGGAAACACCAGGTTGAAATAAATTTTTATAACGAAAATACCAAAGAAATACAAAATATTCGGTCTGACTGTAACACAATTAACGCCTCTATTCCGCAAGGGAGTGTAGTTGGAGGCCTCCTATTTCTAATTTACATAAACGACCTTCCGAAAACCATAGAAGGGCCATGCGTCTTGTTTGCTGACGATATTTCACTCCTAACCTCATGCCGAACCAATGTTGGCTTGAGCGAGGACCTAACCACTACACTAAATAAAATAATGACTTGGCTGAATAACCATAACCTCGAAATTAATTTCTCTAAAACTAAAATAATGTCCTTCCACCCCCGTCAAAAAACTCCACTAGAAATAAACTTCACCTACAACAAAACTACAATAGAAGTCGTACAAGAATTTACTCTACTTGGCCTATCCATAGATACGAATATTAATTGGAAATCTCATATTAAAAAGATCAGATCTAAACTATCCACATTTGCATATGCCCTTCGTGAAGTTAAAAAGACTACCAACTTTAAAACCGCACTAGTTACCTACTATGCCTATGCACACGCGTGGCTCAGTTACGGCGTGATATTGTGGGGAAACAGCACTGACGCACCGACACTTTTCACACTACAAAAAAGACTAATAAGAATATTAGTAAATATAGAAGACACCGACAGCTGTAAACCTCATTTCCAGGAACATAAAATATTGACCCTCCCCTGCTTATACATTCTAGAAATTTGCAAATTTGTTCGAAAGTACCCACACTTTTACACTACGCGAGAAAACATACAATCAAGATACACATTACGTCATAAAAATAGACTGAACCTACCAAGCTCTAAGCTAAAAATGCACTCAACAAGTACTCTAGTGATGTCAATGAAAGTTTATAATAAATTGCCAGAAATAATTAAAAAGGAACAAAAATTTAATTCATTCATAAATAAATTACAAAATTTCTTATTATATAAATGCTATTATACAATTAATGAATATCTAAATGACAAAGTTTAAGTAAGACACATATTTTTATTGTTTATTTTGGGTATTGTGATTTGTATTATCAATGAAGAAAAACAAATTAAAGCCCTCTTTCTCTCTCTTACCTTGCTGTGCCCTTACAGGGTCCATATTTATGTACCTAGGTTTAAGCCCTCTGTAACATCTTATATACAATATTATGGAATGCAAAATGGATGAATATGAATATGAATCATAAGAAAACGTGGAAGAACATAGTGCACCGAGTGATATAAAGGAAATAGCTACCTGCCTACTAATAATAGAAACATAAATGTTTGCTAATGGTATGTTATTGTTTTGTGAGTTTTAAATAATTATTTTGTTTTTTGTGGTGTATGAATTTAATTTTAATTTTTGGCTATGTTTCTATGTACGACTGACATTGTAATTTCTAAATTTAAGTATTTTGACATTTATATTTCTTTGCTTTTTCTTGTTTTTGTTTATCTAATTATTCGGTTTTGTGTATATTTCAATTGTTAGCATGTAAGAATTAGATTTTGCTGTGCCCTGACAGGGTCTACAACGGTTCTTAGCTCTAAGCTTTTTGTTAACACCATGTTTTACCTTGTGGAATGCAAATAAATGAATATGAATATGAATATGAATTTATTTTTCTCCCACTCGCTTTTTTTGGTCCTCATAAACCGCTACGGGAACTAGCATACCTACCCTACATATTATACTTAAGTAAGTAAGTATTTAATACGAATATAGGTAGGTAAGCAGCAAAACTGGCAACACGATGGATCTCGTCAACTATCAAAGGAGCTCTGCGGGCCTAAAATGGCCGCTTTAGCAGAACATAATATGTTCGACGTCGACGAGTACGACGTCGGTTAATACGATACCCCTTGGTAAGACTGGTTGTCAGACTTTCGGGCCGCTGTCTACCTGTAACGACTGTCAAAGATCTACAAATGAAATCTGGGACCAACGGCGAGGCACGGAGGAGACTCGGCATGTAATGGGTGGTCACCCATTAACACACTAACATATTGATGTAATTATGTTCCTCATTTATAGAACTAATTGTTTTAAGGCGCCTATACGAGCTAAATTAGCAACTCTATTTGTGGTGGTTCAAACTTCGTTTGAAATGCTGTTAGAATAAAGTTCTAATCAGCTTGCACTACAAAGTGGTTGTTACGTCAGCCACTGCGGGCCAAATAGCGCGAAATGAGTGGTTTCGATCGATTTACAAAAAAACTATTGATTGGATTAAAAAACTAAAACAGTATCATGCTAATATATTGCTTGTAGAATTATTTGCCAAAAAATCAGAATGATCGCATGCATATTAGTATGTTTTCTATTGTTTGAAAGATATTTTTAGAGGTAAGTTCGTGATTTCTTTTTATCGAGCCAAATTAATTGTATTATGTTTTCAAAACAGTATCATGCTAGCATATATCCTGAAGAATATCATATATTTTTCTGGTCTTGTTTATAGCAGTGAATCATATACTTTTAGTAATTATAAAACTCGCGTTTAGCTCGTGTAGTCGCCTTAATAAAATATCTCGATTCGTTCAGTCATTTTATCGGTAAAATAAAAGTACCTTAATTTAAGTAATCATTGTTTTTAAAACAACAATATAACCCTCTTTTCTTTATTAAGTGGTTAATGCCTAACCTTGTGTCTTTTTACTCATTAAAATGAAGAATAAACAAGTAACATTAAATTAAAAATTTAAAAAGCCCCCGACACCAAGGGTCATAATTGGTATATTATTTTTAGAACGAAGTGCCCTTTCATTTGATACTCATATTGACGAAGTTGTGAAAAAAAAACTGTAATCCACCATTTATTTGGTGGCCATCTTGGATTTGAAATTTATTATAACGCATAGTATTCTACTAGTCAAGCCCTTTCATTTGATACCCATATTGAGGGTGTTGCTGAATAAATATGTAATCCGCCATTTTGTGGCGGCGGCCATCTCGGACTGATTATTATAAAACATAGCGAAAAACACTCCCGACTAATTCGACTTTCACACAAAAAAAAAACAAACCAAAATCGGTTTATCCGTTCGGCAGTTACAATGCCACAGAGAGACATACACACACACACACAGACACGTCAAACTTATAACACCCCGTCATTTTTGCGTCGGTGGTTAAAAACATTATACCATAACAATGACCTTCCAGAATAATAATAATAATATATCGCTGAACATTAACACACACACAGCGCCACCTAGTACCACACTAAGCAAAGCTTGTGTCGTGGACACTAGATAGTTGATATACTACATAATTATATACTAGTATGTCTGGGACTTATTCACATTTACCATAATCATAATGTCAACCCATTCTTTAGGAAATATTATAATTTTTTTAAGTGTATTTAAGAGGCTTGCGAGTAATACAAAAATCATTTGTAAATCAAACATATTCTTAAGGTATTGTGTATTTATTTTGATCGGATTACAGAATATATAGGTTCCCAAACACATAATTTTGACTGATTTAAACAAGAGTTATGAGCAAAATAATTTTTCTGTAGAAATTTTGAATTCCTCATATCTCGTCTTTAGATCATTGTCCTTTCAAAATATTTATTTGGGAACATAGACACACTATCTTAAGAATATGTTTGATTTTCATATTATTTTGGTATTACGTTTGTATGAAAAACGCTTGCTAAAAAACGCTTAATAACTGTTATGAATCGTTGTGTCTTATAAATAAATAGTAAATCTGAAGCGTGATGTTAGTTTTTATGCCACCGATGGGCCTATTTGGCTTTACACGCCGTCAAGAAATATCTGTTTTAGGCATGTGAATTCACGTTCATCATTTCAGCCGAAAGACGTGCTTTGCTAGACATAGGCCTCTCCCAAGTGTTGCCACATTGACCGGACCCGTGCGACTCGCATCATACGGATTCCCACAAACTTCACCAGGTCATCGGTCCACCTAGTGGGAGGACTTCCAACGCATCGTATTCCGGTTCGCGGTAATCCAGAACTTTTCGGCGCCATCGACCATCCGTTCTGCGAGCAATTTTCCCTGCCCACTGCCACTAAGTTTGGCAATTCTTCAATATTCACGTTCAGTGAGGGTAAATTATGAGTACAGTCTTATGCTTAGTGCTTTTCACTAGCGAAAACTCTGACACCAGGTTAGGCAATAATCACAACAATGAAATAAGTTATATATTTATTGTCCTCTATTTCTTCGGAAAGAAGTTGGCAAACGTTGACCAAACCCTACATGTCGCTGGTGTCTATCAATTTCGTTTACATATTAAATTGTTTGCTCTTATTTAAATCGAAATATGTGTCTCCTGTGATACTGGTATAACCTAGTACAGGCATTTTAAAGATTTATATTGTCCTGCTTGTCCACGGCTTCACCCGCATCGGTTTTGTTTCTTATGACGACAGTATCAATAAATTACAAATCTATTTAGTCGGTCAGTTAGGTTATTGAAAAATAACGGACAAGTATTTTTTGTTTTTGTCAATTAACGAATATTGACAAAGATAAAACGGATCAAAACTCGGGATAATTATTATTACTAGCCGATGCCCGCAGCTTCGCCCGCGTAAAGTTATATACTAAAACCTTCCTCTTGAATCACTCTATCGACTTAAAAAACCCGCATCAAAATCCGTTTCGTAGTTTTAAAGATCTTAGCATACATAGGTACATACAGACAGACGCGGCGGGAGACTTTGTTTTATAATATGTAGTGAAGTGATTAAGTACAAGGATTTGTTATGCGAATTTAAATGTTTGAATAAATATATTAACCTATTTCTCCCTAAAGAATAACGGTTAGGTAAATCCGGTTATCGTGAGGCTGTAACCCCTAAGTATGAACAAAAGTCTCGTCCACGGGATGACATGAAATCAATGCAAATTAATACAAATTTATGTGAGAAATGATGACCGCTGTCTTCAAGAACTGACCATTTCACCTTTGACCGTTGATTTAGGCGCACCTTTGCAGAATCACGATATTTATAATTTGACTGTAGGTATTGTTGAAACAATAGTTTTGAAAATCAAGAAGAAAAAGTGATATAATTTTTAAGTGTGAATGTGATAAAATTTGTGAAATTACAACGTACTCGTATAAAGTTTTAATAATACTTAGTGTTAGTGAAGAAAGTGAAATAAAAGCAAATTATATTATAACATCGAAAATAATTTAACATGAAAGTGTTTTTGGTGATCTCCTTTAAATTGGAGTAGCATGTATGCTTGTGTTGCCATAAGGGATAAGTAAGTAAAAATGTTTTTTTTTTGTAATATATACTGAACACTCAGTTATAAACAGTTTTTACTTTACTTTACTTTTGAACAGTAATGGAACCAACGCCTTAATGTAACAGTCTAATTCAATCATCACAAACTAAAATTAACGTCAAAATATTTATTTATTTATCAGACATATTCATATTAAATAATTTTAATATTTATTAATTACAAACTTTTTCACGTAATTTCTGCTTAATTTTAAAACATAACAAAAACATCAAATCAATGCTCTAAAGCCATTGATAGGGTTTTTTATATATCAATGTCTAAAGCATACTTACAATAATAAAAAACAACACAACCGTATACATCGCTAGTGCACTGAAGCATCATTAAGTAACAAGATCTAATCATAGTTACATGATTGTTTTTTATAAAATCGTGTTCTAATATGAAAAAAAAATGCGGAAAAAAATGGCGACGCAGTGATCGTCACGGGGGGGCATTTTAAATGTTCCTAACACAGACGCAGTAGTCAGCGCGATGACGCGGCGGGGGCGGCCCTGCCCCTCACTATCACTCAACTACACGCACACATGCAAACACGTCCAGTCTTCTTTGACACGCTCCACCTCCTGTACCACGTCGGTTTTCGAACAAAACTGGGCATTTATTGGCGTGGTGACGTGTCACAATGTTCTGGACGCATGCACCGGTACCAAAAACTAGTGAGTGTACACAGACGTAGTATGAACGTGGTACGCATAAAATTCGTAAATATACGTACTCGTGTGCATAGTATACCTAGGTGTATGTTTCTCTTGTGCGGCCCACAAATGAGATGGTAGGCGTAGTGGAATGAATGCATGATTTCGGTTTATTTGACTTTCCTATCAGTCTATTCTGTGTAGGATAGCTTGTATTTTTTTGCCTAAATGCGCGGAATTTGAATTGAATTACGTAATTCAAAAAATGAAATAGTTAGTAATTTCAAAATGTTACAGAATTCATAAATAATCTTACAAACGTCTTAAATTAGATGTTACACGACATATTATACCAGATTCACCATTCTAATTAGATATTTTACAATTTGACAACCTACTGTTTGACCGTCGTTGTAGTCAACGTTCTGATTGAAGCAATACTGCCACTGTAAATAAAAGGGATGCATCTGAGCTAGTAAAATAACCAATATTTATAGTGGTTTATTCCCACAAAACGGCACGGAAGTGACAAACATGGAGGAGTTGAGTGCGCATCTTTGACGGAGACGCCATGGCTTGTCTACGTAGAAAAGCGCTACCTCTTACCTCTAGCAATCTTAATAAATCTTCTTACACAAGGTATGAGAGCCTTATTAGAACTAGAAGAGCGTTTTGATGTCGTACATCTTGTCTTCTTGATTTATTTTCCTCAGACGCATTCCTTTTGCCTACGAATGGCGGAAAAATAATGAAACATGCTATCCAACACATCCATATCTACACTAATATTAGCAAGCAAGCTTTTACACAATGAAAGGGCAGTACGCTAAAGCTCTTGAATGGAAAACAATCGTTGACTGTGTCGTTTTCATGGGCAGAAGCCTAAAAGCCTGACAAACAGTCTTCAAGGGGTGTCGTATTACCCGCTGCTGCGTTTTGGCGGTCAGATAAGCAACCCCAACATAGTTGAGATAAGTCTAGACAAGGGTCGTTGATACAAGTTGGCAGCGGTAAGGAAATAACAACTATTATAAGATTTTTTGCAACTGCTTGCAATGATCTACAAATGACTGCCGGCACCAACAGCTTACCATGCAACACGGAGGAAACCCGGTATGTGATGGTCGTAACATACCCACGGACCAAACTTGGCCAAGATAGAATCGAGCGCCCGGTATTATTTAATCATGATAACCAGACCACCAGTCTTACCAAGTGGTATCGTATTACTAGGTTGTGGAGGTCAGATAGGCAGTTGCTCCATGTAAAATACTGGTATTCAGCTGCATCCGCTGAAACCGGAAGCCGACCCCATAATAGTTGGGGAAAAGCTACGCAGATGATGATGATGATGATGATGATCTTATCACCCATGATGCCGTAAATCACATGAGATAGATCACTGGAGACCCACGGTAACATTAACTGGTTCTAAGTAGATTCATGTCACAATTCCATTCAGAACTTATATCTTCGATTAATTAAAATTATATAATATATATGTCACCGTAAAATTGTCAAACACGTTATATTACAATATAACGTGTTTCTCTCTAGCGATATTGTAATATCTCGAATTATTGTCAACTGAACATACGAAGTATCTCTGCCCCCATAATCGGGACTTGGGGCACCCCCCCGTTAGGTTAGTTAGGTTCCTTTAAACCCTGCACCCGGAAATAGGGGCCCCGCGAAGCGGGGCTCCGTCGACTACGCTTTTTAGGGGAATATGAAGTGTTTTAAGGTTAGGTTATATTAATCGATATTTCTCAGGAATGGTACAATATCTTTTCATGAGAGTGGTACCACTGGGCAAGGGGGACCCCTCCTTCTCTCCACACCGCGTGAGTTAACTACCATCGCATGCATTTCACGAAAAATAATGCGTTTTATTGTAAGCAGTATGTTCATTTGACAATAATTCGAGACTTTACAATATCGCTAGAGATATTACAATATAACGTATTTGACAATTTTACGGTGACATATATATATATTGTTATATAAAGGGTGTAAAAACACACATACGATGATACGATAGACATTTCTTTGCGATCATTTTCTTACGGACCATACGTGGAAACCCTTTTGTTACGGAGATAAGTATTGAAAGTCAAAGTTGCAACTTCTAAACACTTTTTCTTAATATCGCAAGATAATTAACAAAAAGGCTTGTAAACTCGAAAGATTGTCAAGCGAACATACTGCTTACAATGTTACGCATTATTTTTCGGTAGATTGTAATCTAACGAAATGAAACCGTAATATTGTCAAATGTATGCGACGGAAATCAACTCGCCCTGTGTGCCCTGTACCACTCTCATAATATAACCTAACCTCAAAACACTTAATATTGCCCCAAAAGCGTAGTCGACGAAGCCCCGCTACGCAGAGCTCCTATTTCTATCTGCAGGGTTTAAAGGAACCTATCTAACCTAACGTCGGGGTGTCCCAAGTCCCGATTATGGGGGCAGAGATACTGCCGTCGCATGCATTTCACAATATTACGGTTTCACTTCGATAGATTGTAATCTACCGAAAAATAATGCGTTATATTGTAAGCAGTTTGTTCATTTGATAATTTTTCGAGAGTTTACAATCTCGCTAGATAGATTACAATCTAACGGATTTTACAATTTTGCGGTGACATATACAATACATCTATTAAGATAACACAAAATATACCTACATTATAAAACAAACGCGAACGCGTGCGTTTAAGTCTAAAATAACAAACAAAAAATCATGGTTAACGCAAACGGCGCCTTTTATTACGCACGCAACTGGATACCTAATAGCGATTTTTGGAGCAGTTCTCAATATATCACGTCGGTTGCAGAATGTCATGGGGTAGGCAGTGGGCACACATGCGCGCGAATCAACACCCACACTCGCGCATCGCATCATCGTCAAGCTATGGAGTAAGGTCAGAGGAAAAAAATAGGATAAAAAAAGTTTTTTTTTTTTTTTTGGTTGGTTATGTAACTAGTTCAGTAAAAGCCGTGCAAGGAAACTGTGTATATTTGTAAATATATAATATAAGGACGTCTTGTGATATTATTTGATAACGAATCGAATCCAATAGTTAATGAGACAAAGCTACCCAACAATTTAGGCCAGAATAGTGCTCCTCAAAGTATCCATTTTTGAAGTGAAAAATTCTATAGGCGCGTTGAGCACTTGAACAAAAATCACAGTGAACAAAAATCATGGAACTCGCGGGACCGTCATCTAACGCTTCGTAGCACTCCCGGGTTTAACTTCTATCGGCAGTTCATGATAGTTTATTGGAGAAATATTTAATTGAATGTTTGTTATGCTATTCGACAAGATATTAACGTCTCCCTTATAATGCTACATAGTTACTCCTTGGACTACACAAAAAAAAGCATCAAAGACTGTCAAAAAAAAGTTATGTCTTTTTTTTCCGATCTTCTGCAAACTGTACCCCCCCTTGTGGGCATTTCCCGAAGTGTGAGCGGGCCCTGTTATTAGTCCGCGCGCGCACTCACGATAGGTTTTCACAATTTTGAGCCGAGCCGTTTCACACAATGCCCTGCCGTCATTTTCTATGATTAATAGTGGCGCGTCAACCGACGGGTTATACTTTTGTCTATGGCCACCAAACTTGATGGAGTGCGCGTAGGCTTCAGGTTTTATAAGGTGTTGCTTTCTTTGGTCTGACACCTATGTCTGCCTCTGAAGCTGTACGCAATCGATTTTTTAGGATCATTTTTCTTCCATTATCGATGAGCTTATGATAACTAGATAAATAATATTTACGTATCCTCTGATAACAGATGATGGACAGAAAGTTCCAGAGCAAAGATGACTGACTGTGTTATCATTGTATTAAGAATCAACATCATTTTGTACTCTTTTCATATTCTACGTTGGGTAGGCGCAACATGTTTTCTTCATCGTGTAAAGAATTATCTCAAAAATACAAAGACCTACAGACAAGAAGGGGGTCCTACAATGGAATGTCATCCTGAACTTTGACAGTTAATTGTTTCGACATAGTCACAATTTCGATTAACAATACTTCGAATATTCAATACTTAGACAGTGCATACCTACATCTACAACACACATCTTCGAAAAACACAACTTCCACAGCACCCGCGCTGTTTCGTAAAATGGTCACAAAGTGACAATTCTGTAACCATTTTAAGAATTGAAAGGTGATTCATGATATGATTCGGCCATTTTAGACCCCACCACCAAATGACTTCTCCCACTCTGGGCGGAGCGGGAGGGAGTGTCAGACATTTACTGACTAAAACCCATCCATGTTCCTTCCTCGCCCTTTATGTTCCGGGGCCACGGTATCTCTTTCGAACAGTCCCGCAACCCCGGATTTTAGACCCCCTGAGCTCACAAAATTCCGTTTCAAACTAAAGGACATACAATAAAAATATTATTACCTACACATCCACCATTAATTACAATCATAATGAACAACAAAACAGATACAATTATCGATAAACACGGCAAAATTGAACCCGAAAAGCTTATGTGAACTCTAAAAAGGATGGTTAGGCCTAAAAACGTGGATTTCAGCCATCATTCCGCAGCCTCCCCCGGGGCGATGGTGGGGAGGACGGGAGGGGGGACCACCTGCACTATCCCCCGAACGGCACTTGACGACCGCGACGCTAGAATATTAATGCTCGTACTTAATTGAATATTTTTGACTTATTGACTTTTTACGTAGACCGTAGTCGAAAGAACCAGGGTCTGGAACGGTATTGCATAGACTGCAAGCTGATTTCAAGCTATTTTTTTTTATCGCTGAACAATTTACACACAGCGCCATCTAGTGCCACACTAAGCAACGAGGCTTGTGTCGTGGACACCAGATAGTTGATATACTACATAGATACTTTTTTGTTCGTAAATACATACTTATTATACATTATAAACATCCATGACTCGGAAACAAATGTCCATGCTCATCACACAAACAAATGCTCCTACCGGGATTTGAACCCGGGACCCTAAGAACGTCAGGCAGCTTCTACTACCGCAACGCCATTCGGGTCGTCATTTGGAAGGAGGGTAATCGAAATAAATATGCACTACCTGAATACGTTTGATTTTCAAATTATTTAGGTATTACGTTTGTATGAACTACGCATGCTCCGCAGGTCTCTTAATAATTAGGGATAAATAAATTGTATTTATCATGACAATCTTTACAATATTGTTTAATTAAATGCTGCTTGAACGAACTATTTATTGAAGTTGTCTTGACGTAGACATTTTATAGCTATAACTTATTTCACATTAAAATTATAGTAGGTAATGGTAATACCAGAAAATAAATTATAATTATGGTATTGGTATTACCCATTTGACAGTGATGCAGACGAATTTTTTTGTCGCCGTTCAATACTCTTCTGCTTTTGAATCATGTACATAATTTTCATTATTATTTTAAGTCTGTATAGTCAATAATGTATATTTCTGTGAAACTTAATAACCAAATCAAGTAGTATTCGATAGATTTTTCAGTGATTAGAAACCGATTTAAAACATTACATGATTTCCGTTTACTGACAAAATTAACGTAACAAAAACCACCCTTTAAACGACTCCAAAATGTCTACATGTAATAAATTACATAGCCAAACTCATTTATACAAGCCAGACCTAACCATTATCCAATTCCCAAGTTACAAAATCGTTATCGAACTATCTCAAACACCCGAAAACAGTCGACAATCGAACAAATCCAATAAATTGGACGGAACCCGCGTTTCCTCCGAAACCGGCGTCTAATTACTAACCTTTAAATTAATTTCCGAATCGTAAATAACGTCGGGAGAATTCGTACAGTGTTATCTTAACAAATTGACGTTAGGTTAGAGCGAGACAAAAGTTAACTGTACGAATTTTACAATTTTGCTCGCCAGTGTTTAGCAGTGTTTATGAGGGGCGGGGTGTGAGGGGGTTTGGGGGGCTTATAGTGTCGACAGGGGGAAAGGATAAGGAGAACTGACCGAAACCTCCGACACTTAGATATATTTGTACGATGCTACCCCCAAGATACAAGTGTGCGTGTGTGTGTGTGGGTGCCGTGACGATGTTTAGAAAGCTTTGTAAAATAAGGGTAACTTACTGTGCTTAGTTTGCTTAGATAGTGTGCGGGGATGGAAAATGGATGTTAAGGGGTGGATAAATTGAATGTAAGCTTCACTGAGACTGTAGTTTTTATGGATTCATTGGATGAACTGTTTAATATCTTAAGCTAGATCATCACAGACAGACTGACTATTCATCTGCCTAGCCTTTTCCCAACTATGTTGAGGTCGGCTTCCAGTCTAACCGGATGCAGCTGAGTATTTTACATGGAGCGACTGCCTATCTGACCTCCACAACCCAGTTAATACTGGGTAATACGATACCACTTGGTAAGACTGGTTGTCAGACTCAGACAGACATTTTGTCTACATAAAGTATTTCCACTTATTAAATCAATGTAAGATGATAATGGGACAGGCTGTACTGATCTGAAGCTTCTTGATTTAACTGACAGAATTTTTTCAAAGCGATTTCCAATAATTGTATATCTATCTGAGTAGGTACTCCACTCTTATTAAATACAAGACTCTTAGACTATCCTATCTATGTAAGCCAGGTAAAGTAGTAACATTATTATTTGTACTAAAAATATTCTTACAGTTCCAATAGGAGGACCTTAACTAAGTATTTGTTCCTTCAGATAGCATTAAAAATGTTTCTTACAAGAAAGTATACAGGTTCTAAATAAAACACTCAAATATCAATATACCAACTAGAATAAAATTCCAGTATGACCTTTAGTCAACAAAACCACTTCAAATCTAACAAGATTTTCCACAAAAGTAACCTTGACATATTATTATGTATATCCCAAAAAGAGTTTCAACTAATCTTTCCAAAAATCCAATACCTTTGGAGAAAATGTTGAAACCCCCACCACTAGAGCTCAGAGAGGAGAAAGGGGACAAAAGACATTCCTTTCCACAACAGCGGGGATGGTGGGCAACTGGGCACCAGTCCGATTTAATATTCTATTTTATGCCGGCGATAAGATTAAAGTATGTAATTTCTTGTGTCCGAATGTGAGAGGCGTTTTGTACGCACTACGTGTTGTAGGGCTGGCAATTTTTTTAATTTTTTAATTAGAAGCAATTTTATAAAAATAATAAATATATTATTTGGATGAAATGAGGTTTTACGCAGCTCATGTTACTTCTATGGAAAGGAGGCGTCTCCTTTTTAAGGAAATCTCCCACCGACTGGTCGACAGTTCGACACTTCGCGTGACCAGAGGTCTGGGTGTTTCTTTGGTCAAAGAATTAGTATTGCCATTCAACGTGGCAATGCTGCCAGTCTTCTGGGCACGTTTCCGGATGACAGCGATGCGGAGGAGTACTTTGACGCCTAAGTGTCCTATTGACAGCGTTGTATTTGTAGGTGTTTATGTATAGTTTTTTTTATTTTTGTAATTATATAATTATAGTTCTAGTCGTAGTATGTATATACATTTACATTTATAGGAATTTTGGAGAGCGCTTTGGGCACACTCTCTGAAATCATATTGATGTGATGCTCTATGTACGGACTTAAAAACGTTTCACAATTTTATTAAATAACCCGTAGAAGAATATAAAAAAAATCCTGACTTCTATCTTCTGGAAGCGTAGCGTAATATTGACTACGACGGCTACGGCGTAGCAAAATACGTAGCGCCTACGAACTAATGACCATACATACAATACTTTTTAAAAATGGAAGAATATGAACTCAAACTACATTAAATTAAATATCGCTGGACATTAACACACAGCGCCATCTAGTGCCACACTAAGCAAGGCTTGTGTCGTGGACACCAGATAGTTGATATACTACATATATACTTTTTTGTTTGTAAATACATACTTATTATACATATAAACATCCATGACTCGGAAACAAATGTCCATGCTCATCACACAAACATTTGCTCCTACCGGGATTCGAACCCAGGACCCTATGAACGTAAGGCAGCCTCACTACCACTACGCCATTCGAGTCGTCAAATTAGCCGACATTTATTACTACGACATTAATAAGTATAGCATAAATAAGAACTGAATTCAGCTCATCTACCTAGCCTTTTTCCCAATCATGTTAGGGTCGGCTTCCAGGCCAACCGATTGCAGTTGAATACCAGTATTTTTATTCTTATTCTTCTTTCTTATTCTTTATTGCGGACAAAAACAAATCTATTATAAAGCAGAAGAGTTTGTTTGTTTGTTTGGTTGAACGCGCTAATCTCAGGAACTACCGGCTCGAATTGAAAAATATTTTTGTATTGGACAGTTCATTTATCGAGGAAGGCTTTGGGCTATATAACATTACGCTGCCAGAATATTAAGAGCGGAGCAGGAATGAAAAATGTTGCAAAAACTGTGTTTTTTTTCCTTTCGTTTTTCTCTCTTCCTTGACGCAGACGAAGTTGCGTGGGTCAGCTAGTGTACATATAAATTATTTCAATCGAGTTTAACCCAGAATTGGATATTCACATGTAGCGACTGCCTTCCAGAACCCAGTTACTGCCACAATTCAACCAACCACATGAAAAAAAAAACTCAGTAAATAAAAACCAAATTCGCAAAATCAAAAATGGCAGCCCTTACGCTAGCCATAAGAAGTGCGTCCCCCGCCCGGGGCAGCCGCAGAGCCGTCCTATAATAAAACCCTCCCTGCCTACCCACACTAAGACTTCGTTCAGTACATTGGATAATTTTCGTCCGTAGACGATTCGGGAACCGACAGACTCGTGACTCGGTTGCCGATTTACATTTTACGTTGTAACTGACGAGCAATTTTAGTATTTTGTTAATTTGGTTAGTCGTTATTGCTAAAATGTGTTTTTGGTTTAAAATAATAATTTACTAGACCGTTACTCTTAGTAATATTTAGAAAAGGCCAATGTAGACTTATGGCTAAACCACTTTTTGCAATTATAGAGGTTTTATGGCGAAATGTGTCATCGCAATCCCATTTTTTACCACTTTTTGTACCACATTTACTGCAAATAAGTAATTTTGACTTTGACTTTGGAAAAGAAAGTAGCGGGTACTGGTGTTTTTCTGATAAATTTATTCATTTATGTTGTCAAGTTCAAAGTCGTTCTATAATATTACGAAAGCGAGTATTATTTACCAGTTTTTTAAGCCCCAGATTTTTTCATAATATTTTCTTGCTCCGTTTTTGATACCTAAAAGTATCCAAGACTTAACGCAAGTTCATGACAAAAGAGTATTTTTACATGCGAAAATTTGCTGAGTCCGAAACTCAGAACCCCTCAAAACCGTCGCCCGTTAAAATAATGCAATAAAAGCGTTAAATAATTAATAACCCTGAACTAATTCCATTACGTTAACAGAATTTTCGAGAAACACCATGAGCATGACGTTACAAAAACTAACCCTTTAAACTTCGCCAACACCCCCAAAAATGATCCCTTTGCCACCCTCACGATTTTCTTTCATCCCTCCCTCGCTGGGGGTTAAGTCACCCTACTTAAGATCGATGGAAGGGTAGTAGATGAGACTTCGCGATAAGGGTAGAAAGGACCCCTGTCCCCGAATTAGGGCCCACCCTTTGTGAATCTCAGATGGGTCGTTCGAACTTCATATCTTGTTTTGACGTGTTTTATAATTAATTTGCTAGTTTCAAACCGTAGTTTAACGAGGGTAGGGGTAAATTAATTTTAACGAAATTTTGGAGGTTTTCGCTCTATGTACGTTTTAGTAATTACTTATGTAGAAATTGAGTGACTGCATGGTCTTACGTACTTCATTTGGCCTATCAAGTACATAACCGGCCTTTTGTATTGAATTGTATTTAGAAGTCACCATGGTTCCACGTAAATCGTATGAATTTCTGAAATGTATTTTCTTTTGTCGCAGAATAGAATGCACGTAATTTCTACTTTAGATTCAGTTTCAAAAGTCAAGGCAGTACATGTCTTATTTATTGACGTAACAGATTGATTAAAAACATTTAGATATGTTTATTAGAATACCAATTTTTTTCAGACTCTTAGCTGATCTGATGTGTACTGTGATGGCGACACTTAAATTAACATTATTTCAATGCTTGTCTGACCATCGAGAGCTGAATTTCTTTATTTATTTATTAA
Organism: Xestia ashworthii; assembly: GCA_950022955.1. Taxonomy (NCBI): domain Eukaryota; kingdom Metazoa; phylum Arthropoda; class Insecta; order Lepidoptera; family Noctuidae; genus Xestia; species Xestia ashworthii. The sequence goes on from OX465566.1 coordinate 16,368,689, forward strand.
ATATTTAGGTGTCTCTAAATTAAATATGTCTACAGAATGGAACTCTAACGTCACAGCTTAAATCTACTCCAGTCAAGTCTCACTCCCAAAGTCGTCGTACCTCGGTCCCACACGACTCTTAATGCTCTCGTGCATTTGAATTCAAATTCTGATTTATTCCCGACTGAATAGAAGATGATTCCCTTACAAAATACATATGTATGAAGTACCTTTACTGGCAAGAATTCGTGACTGGTACTGGCTTTAACGTTCATACTGATTTAACTAGAAAATGTGTTTACTGATAGAAGATTCTGGACGGGTACGAAATTGATGTTATAGTCATGATCATAAATTTAATTCTTAACAACAAAAAAAAACCGGTCAAGTGCGAGTCGGAGTCGCGCACGAAAGATTCCGTACCATTATCTACACAACATTGGATAAAACTGCAAAAAAAAAACACGTTTGTTGTTAGGGAATACTTAAATATTTATTTTGTTCTGTTTTAGTGCTGTTCTAACATATTAATAAAACATCTCTAAAAATTTAAATTGTCTAGATAGCAGGGTTCATGAGACACAGCCTGGTGACAGACAGACAGACGGACAAGCGGACATTTACCGTTTGGACACGGAACCCTAAAAACAAACCTTATAACTAGAGGTGTCTTAGTAACTAATAAACCTGAATTCCTGAATATTTTGTTTTCTGAAGAAATCGTCTTATCGAAGATTAGTTAGGTAATTGCCAAAATTCCCAAAATTCTGTAACGAATCTTAAAACAAAATGCAACAAACGATTGTACCCCAAAATACATGAATATTGGCCAAGATTGATTGAAGTTTACGATTGTGCAATTATTATTTTCCTGAAAATAACTAAGTCCAGTGAAAATTGGTATATAAGCTGTGTAAGTAAACTAGTTCCATCTGTGAGGCCTTACACGTGTGTCGTGCTAACTAGACCGTCAAGTGAAACTAAATAAATTTTACAGAACACACAAGAAAATACCGCTGTATACTTATTGTGTAACGTAATACCAAGGGATACCTTTGGGAATGTTATCCATTGATAGCTAAGCTATGGAAAACCCGGAGGAGGTTCTCTTTCGACTCTGTTGCCTTCTACATAGGCACGTAACTGTTTGCAATATATTGCCAAAAAAAAACATGTGTTACCTGTAAAAAGGTCTAAGTATCGTTATTTTTATTTCACGGAGATATAGTTATTTTTATTTATACATAAATAAAACAAAAATACCGGAAATTTACGGAAAAGTAACACATTCAAATATTCTCTATCTTCAGAAACTTTTTTTCAGAATGTAAATAGAAATAGGTGATTTTAATATTGGCGTCAAAAAGTTGTGTATTGCAATGAATCCAGATTAGAACCCAGATTTTTAATCTGTGGTTTAAATAAGACAACATTGTATGTAAGAACTAAAATTGTGCTAAATTTTAAAACCAGATGATTATACAGGATGACAGGATCTTGACTCGCCATAGCAAGTTCGCATATAGAAGATGAAATTTACTCATCATTGAACGTTACTTTCCCTAGCTAAAGTTTTATAGTTTGGGAGATGGCGGGTCTAGATTTAGTCACCCTGTGTAAGAATTTTATTTTAATACTTATTCGCAACATCCTAAATACGACACACATTTCATCCTTTTTTTTCCAATCGTTATTACTGATTTGCCCAATGTCACTTTTTGTATCTGGTCTCTCTCAGTATCGCCAAGGCTGTAGTACACAAGCGCCTTCAGCAACATACAGTTACTGTAAACATGTTTAAAATTAACGCTCGCCCATGTAAATAATGTGTTAATAAGTTGTTTGCGCTGCTTTCTGTTTGCTACACAATATTTTCATGTTCTAATTTTCTAACTAGTTCTGTTGCATGACGTTTCAAGGGACACTGGGTAAAATTGTGTGGGCATTGGTCTATGAACGAATAGTTTATTTCGCACTGCTGGGTGACAGCTAAAAACTAAGAGAAAAATGAGTTGGTGCATACTTAAGAGAATTTGGAAATTAGTAGTTATTCTACTTGAAAATTTAAAAAGCAGTTGCATTGATTAATTAAAACTCAATTATCTGTCTACTACGGCCAAAAACATTCAAAATTTACGATTGATAATCCTTCGTTGCTTCTTAGTTCTTTGTGTTCCATTGCTGCGGTATCTCTTTCGAACGGTCCCACAGCCCCGGTAAGGAAGATACTAACTTATCCCGGCTAAAAAATATAATATTGTGACTAAAAATCCGTTCAAACATCATTTCATCCGTTCCTGCATCCTCTAAAACGTTTCAGTAACTAGTAAGAAACTAAATATCTCCGTCTAACCAAGACACACAGCCATCTTTAACCAAATCCAGCCGCCATTGTATCATAGAAAAGGACAGCACTACCATCATTCAACTAGTTATAGAATATTTTAATTATGTGAGGCATTCACTGCCATTCTCCTTTGTAAGAGGAGTGAGTTCATTGGAGGTAGTGCTTTTGTCTTAAGGACACTGGGAGCTTTTAATGTATGAATACCACCACTATCTGAGGCCCACTGTATATAGGGACAATGGTTATTGTTTCAGTGGTTGGAGATAGTTGGTTTTCTTCGTCTGCTTGTGTTATCTTGGGTTTTGTTGTGGTGGACTGTTTTGTATAGGTAGTGATCTAAACGGAAAATAAATCAGAAGTTTCATTTGTATGGGTACTATACGAGCCAAATAACAATAGTACTGCATGTCAAGACGCCATTTTGTTCCGCAATACTCGCAAACTTCATTACCAAAGCGTACTGATTTGACAGCTATCGTGTGAAGTTGGCAGCAAGCGTGATCTTATTCTTAGTTGGCTCGCATATTATGTTCGTTTTTTTGTCTATATGCAGGGTGGTGATTAAACAACTGTCTCAAAAGAAACTCATAATAGATTCGTGAAAAATAAGGTTTCATTTTTCACGAATCTATTATGAGTTTCTTTCCATTCGTGAAAAATGAAACCAATTTCGAAACAGTCTGTCAGTCAATCAGTCAGTATGTAGACAGACGGTTTTGATACATGCCTAATTTTTGTTTTGCATAAAAGTTTGAAGACGCCGTTTTGCCACGGGCACTTGACAGAAACTACACCTTCTAAGATCTTTACAATAAGACAGATTGCTTTTGATTCGTTTATACATCTGGTCAAAAATGTACGCAGGTTGCGAGTACCTACTACGTACTTGACCTTAATAAAGAACATCAGGTACGCACGCGTGTATAGTTTAAATATTTAACTTGCTTAACAAATACGTTTTGTGTTACTTGACCGTGAAATTTGTCAATGTATGTACTGCGTTTCTGCTACTTATAACCCTTATGTGCTAAGTAATAAGGTTGAGAAGTAGTCGACCATCAGAGAAATCGGTAGTCGGTATTCAAAATAAAAATCAAAGAATTTATATCAAGTAGGCCAGTTATAGGCACTTTTGGACTGTCGAAACAATGAAGAAAATTAAATGTAGGTATCTACAGTCCAAGTTTAGTCAAAAGACATAAAAACTGTGGAAGTACTGTAGTTGACCATTCCCTAGCGTAGATCTCAATGAAAGGAGAACGGTCAAGAAGCTCCATGGACACTCTTTTAAATAAAAATATTGTTACAAAATATTGGTTACGTCATTTTTGTTGAGATGGTATATTATGTGTGAACAATGTAGCAAGATTTCCACGTTAAAGTACTCTTTTATGACTTTTCTGTACACTTCTAATTCTACGATTTTCATAGCTAAGCGACCATCCTTTTTATAATTTTTTAAGTGAAAACTTTTGTAGGCGCGTTGAGCACTATTTATGTGAACAAAAATCATAGAACTCGTAACCGTCACCTTACACTTCGTAGCACTCGTAGCCGGTAAGGCGTAGCCGTAGCGGATCGGCTACGAGTTTTCACTTCTATCGGCAGTTCCCAAACACTGTCTCGAATGTTTTTTTTATTATTCTTCACCAATCTCGTTGAAACCAAACCAGATCACAATCCAATCGTAAATTCCAGCACCAAAGATCACTTGAAAACGGTATAAACGTCACTGAATTGTCACAAGGAACCTTTATCATTGCTTGCTGGCCTGTAGCAAAAGTTTTCCAATTATGAACACCGTGAAGTGACCACCTCACCACCCTGCTTACCTCAACACCCCCCGGACCCTGTGCCACCCCCCGCGACCCCTCTAGCCGGGTACAGCCGCACAAAGAAGTTTTAATTGCTAGCCTTCGCGCAGCTATCAACTTGAACGTACACTATTTGGATTGCCGTATTCATAATGTGGCATTCAAAGGGAATGGCCGGTAATGAGGTTTGATAGTAGGTTTTTTATATCGGATTGTTAGTTGATTTTTCATAAGAAAAGTTTGAGTTGCGATTTTGCCGATTTTCTGTGCGAATGTATGTATCAAGCAGGTATATTAACTTGCGGAATTTGAAGCAGATTGCTTGAAAACAGTTTCTGTACTGGTACTTGATTATTCTAGGTATTGAAATAATGCTTTTACAAATCGGTTTTCCTAAAATGATGTTTTTCTTATTTTCTTTCAAACTTTAAAATAAAATTCCACCATAAAAAAAAACATGTTGACTCTCAGACTTCGTTGTTACTACTACATTTTACAATCTAAAAGCCTATAGAAAACGACTAGGCATTTAAAAATAACTATCAAATTGTTATCAAAACTGACTTGAGGGTTTAAATGACCACTTTAGCAGAATCATAATACGACGAGTTACGTTTCAATTCTTAAAATGATCAGAAAGTGAGAATAGGATAGGCGACAAAACAAAATAGTCCATCAGTTACTTATATTATCAAAAAATATTTTACCCGTATTTTTTTTTAATAATAATAATGTGTTACTTTTAAAATTCTCTCACCTTTGTATAATTTTTAGTGCGTTTTGACGTCATGAGCCCCCAAGTCCCGAGTTCTGATGCGTTTTATCTCTGTTAATATTCATTGATTTACAAAAACAAAAAATACGTGTCCATTATTTTCCAATTTTCTAACTGACGGACTAAATAGATTTGCAATTTTTAACCGACTTCAAAAAAAGGAGGTTCTCAGTTCGACCCGTATGTATGTATGTATGTATGTATGTATGTTTGTCCGCGATTATCTCGCGTTTGGCTGAACCGATTTTGATGCGGTTTTCAGAAAAGTGTTGGTTACATTCTGGGGAAGGTTTTAGTGTGTGACACTTATGGATATCCCGTGACGTTGCCGCATAGATCCCGTTTTGCTTCTTGGATTGTAGATTTTGAAAGGCGATTGTATGTTTGTCCGCGATTATCTCGCGTTTGGCTGAACCGATTTTGATGCGGTTTTCAGAAAAGTGTTTGTTACATTCTGGGAAAGGTTTTAGTGTATGTCACTTATGGGTATCCCGTGACGTTGCCGCATAGATCCCGTTTTAAACCGACTTCAAAAAAAAAAAAGGAGGTTCTCAGTTCGACCCGTATGTATGGTATGATTGTCCGCGATTATCTCGCGTTTGGCTGAACTGATTTTGATGCGGTTTCCGAACAACACACAAAGTTCGAGTAGACGTGGATTATAATTGTTTATCATGCGATCGCTCTCATTTCTTTTGAGGTTGCAAAACCGGCCTTTGTTTGCCAAAGTTTCATCCGGACCTAATAATTCAGTTTCTGTCTTTATAGGTCGTGGAAACCCAAATCGGCAAATAGGTAATTCTCGGTTCTTGGAACGTTTAGTTAAACACAGAGGTAGGATACTGACTGTTTATTCGTAGTTAAGCCTACCCACATCATTACATATCAAAATACCCTACATTTTCCCCCCTTTAAATCCAAGATTGGTATCCTAAATAATATGTAAACTACTTTATTTATAAAATATCAACACTGGTTTGCTTAACATAATATTAACACTCGTTTACATGCTATTTTACTCATGTCTAGCTAGGTTGTAAGCTCGCAGCGCACGAGCTGAAGCACCCTGCGGCGGGGGCGTCGGAGAGTGAGCAGCGAGCGAGCAGTTATTCGCGCATCACGTTCATCACTCGTTTCAAAAGACCTGTTAATAGATGTGTGAATACACTGAGAACTCAAGCGTGATTCTGTATCGGTAAACGTTTCCGACTCGCGAGGCAATGCATGACGTTCACGATCAGCAGTCAGTCGCGCATCTATTCTTCACTGGTCTCTAGAGACCTGGATGTAGATGCGTAAAAACGCTGAGAACGCAGGCGTGCTTCGCGATCCGAAGAGGTTTCCACGGAGCAAGTTGCAGCCTGATGTTCTCGAACAGCATCAAGTCTCTCCTGACGCTCTTCGGTAGATTCTTGGGATCTTATGATCCCCAATCTTTTAGCTGCTTTGGAACATTGGGAAAGATTTGACCTCTTTCTAGGCATGGTTATAGTTTTGTTGTGAAGATACCTGATCAATTAAAATCTTAGTGACTGCTCCCCTGCGTTACCCGGTAGGCTACCGAGTCACGAAGAAAAATGGAAAAGGAAATTAAACACTCAAATAACATAAGCCCGAAGGCATACTTATTCGATAAAATAATAAATGGAAGTTTTGGCCAGTAGAGTCAAATTTGCAATGATATACCATCGTCATCGAAAATCAGTCCTAAACTGTTACCGCACCGCGTGGAGGTACTCCCAGCTTATGTTATTTTATACAGTGAAATCATTATTTTAATCAGTGATAGCTTTGCAATAATTTTTACATCAGATGTTTCTGATCTTCGATTTTTTATAAGTCAACAGGAAATGCCCATCAGACCGAACAACTTTTGATAAGCGTTGAGAAGTTGGCTCATCAGTTGCATTGGCTCTACTCTGACGAGCATGTTCACGCATGGACATCAAGCGCAGAGTATAGTTTGCTCCTCAGTTTCATTTGCCCTAGCTGCTTGACGAATATGTTCCCGCATGTGTAACAAACGCTGACTGGTTTGCTCCTCACATTTGGAGGCTCTAATAGAATGGGCGTTCTCACGAAGTTTTGACAAGCGACCCTTTCTTTGCTCATCAGTTTCTGCAGCACGAATAATATGTTGACGATCTCTTGCAGCATCAACTCGTCGCTTTTTTTCATCGGGAGTTTTCATTCTCCCTTGTGCGACATTTCCTTAAACCATCCTTCGTTTTTCTACCTAGGCCCATAGGCACACTGAATAATAGTAGAAATGTCAATGTCATAATTACAGACTGATACAAGTACTACTTTAGAACATATCACTAAAAACCTACCTTTAAAATAAATGGAGGACCTAACTATGTCATCATCATCATCATCGGCCCATTAATGTTCCCACTGCTGGGACAGGCCTCCTCTCTGTGAGAGGGAACCTAACTATGTACAAACTAGAAATTATCCCAAAACCTAAAATAAATGGAGTACCTATCACTAAAAAGTATGAAATAAAAATAAAATAAATTAAAAATTAAAAAAAAATCAAAACAAAAATGAAATAAAAATAAAATAAAAATCAAAACAAAATTGACTAATTCGAATTAAAAAACAAAACTAACAAAAAAAAATATAACTTAATCTGATTTCTTTTTAAAAAAAAGAGAACCGACTTCAAAAAACCAATCCACTGAACAGAACAAAATAATTGAAAAAAATAGAATGCACCTCACTCCTATCCTAATTTAGTCCCTATTCCGTCTTTATTTCAACCCCATAAAGCAAATTTGTCCAAAAAAAATTAATACTAATAATAAGAAAACTAAAAATTATCTGGGTTTATATGTACCTACTTAGTTTTTGAAGTCGGTGCCAAACCAACAAAAACAAAAAAAAAATGCTGTCAAACAGAGAAAATAATACGATGAACAAACCAAACCAAAAATGTTTCGAAAATAATAATACTAGTGCATTCGAATATTCACAGAAATAACATCTGCTCGCAACGAAGTGTGCCTTCAAGTGTTTGGCCTTTCTTTTTTTTTTCGGAATGGCATCTCGCAGTTCAACCTAGAGAGGTTGTCGTCTGCTTAACCGGACTATGGTTTGGTCTTTCGGGTTGCGCGTCGCTTAATAGGCCCAGGGGGCGGCGCTTACTTCTCCGACGCCGCGCCGCACGCCGTCGCCGTCGCTTCATGTGCAATAGTTTTCAATTTACTCGTAAGTTCATTGTTTTAAAAAATATGTTTAAGTCTTGTTGGTTTGGCACCGACTTCAAAAACTAAGTAGGTACATATAAACCCAGATAATTTTTAGTTTTCTTATTATTAGTATTAATTTTTTTTGGACAAATTTGCTTTACGGGGTTGAAATAAAGACGGAATAGGGACTGAATTAGGATAGGAGTGAGGTGCATTCAATTTTTTTCAATTATTTTGTTCTGTTCAGTGGATTGGTTTTTTGAAGTCGGTTCTCTTTTTTTTAAAAAGAAATCAGATTAAGTTATATTTTTTTTTGTTAGTTTTGTTTTTTGATACTGTCGTCATGCCTATTCATAAATTAACTGCGTCTATGGCCATTTTCACTTTCATACTATTATTCTATTATGATTGTGTCTAAAGCGGCCATTTTGGACCCACTCGTCCTGCGAATCCCACAAAACTTACACCAGGGAGTCAGAACAGGGGATCTAATTTGATTCTAAAAGGGTCAGACAAACTAATTTTAGTTACAAAAGCAAATATCCTGATAGTACGAGGACTGTTTACTTAAATACCTTGCGAGGGACTTCAGTAAGTTTAAAATTTAATTATCGTTTAGACATCTGGTCGTCTGCCCAGTTATTAGGGAGAACTAGATTTTGGAAACCACTTTATTTGAAATTGAGTTTGATGTTTTGTTTTACTATGAGAGATTGAGTTCAGCGTTCATATACTGTAACCGTGTTGATGTGTGTTTTGGCTGGAGTAATAAAGTTACTAGTTATTAATAACTTTAATAATGTTCAACAGTTGTTCTATGCAGCTATTTGCATTCAAAGCCGAATTGAGAAAAAAAAACCGTTTTAGACGGCGTGAAACAATTCAGTGGAGCGCTAAAGCGAACTAAAAGCAATTTTATTTATGAGGTTTTTTCAACCAAATGAGTACCAAACATCCGTCCATCCCGCCAAATGTTCGTATTTATAACAGTAATAAAATTAAGAAAGAAAGAAGAAAGAAAAAATATTTATTCGTCGCAGTCATGACATGCATACAATATTAATAAAGTAAACATAGAACGCATTAATACAAACACAAACATTACTTAATTACTTTATTAGGGATGTATATCACTTGTTAAAGTGTACAAAAGTGTAAAAAAGTAAACGTAGGTACATAAGAGCTCCTAAATAGGCAGAGGAGCCTTGAGACAAAGAGCCTTGGGCTTGAGGGTCTTCTCAGTTATCCCGGAAGGGACTGACGTGCCCAAAATAGGTAGGGACTGTACCTATTTATAGTGTATACGTCAGCCTTATTTAGGTTAATTTTATTAAAAGATCTCGTGTAACATTCTAATATTAGCACATGTTTAGCACCTTTTAATCCATTAACATTATAAAACAAAATCGTTTTTCGTGGCTGTGAATTTTGATACGGTTTTGCGAAATAATGATGCATTGTATAGGCTAGTTTCCACTATTAATAAATTGCAAATCTATGTGGTCCATCAGTTACAGTATTGGAAAATAATGAACACGTATTTTTTGTTTTAGTAAATCAATGAATATTGACAAAGTTAGAAGGCATCAAATATCGGGAGCACGGCGTGTCGTAATGAGAATTTTAAAAGCGTCGTATCTTCGTCAATTTTGGTCTATGAAACAAAAGAAAAAAAACGTGTCAAATATTTTTTGAAAATCAAACGGACTAGTTAGATTTTTCAGGACACAAGCCTATTTATAGATTTCTAAGTTTATTTATACTTCCATCTGGAATTTCTTAGCAGCCACGGAGTGCTTTGTGCCCGGTTGATGGCAATAGGCTCGCCCATTATGACATGGGACTTGAAAACAGAACTGGCAAAATGTGGGTATACCTACTCTTAGGTACACCTCTACCTAAGCCTTCGGGAATTACTGGCGTTATGTTATATTTATTTTATTTTCAATGCATTATAAATTCTATGTTTCATAAAAACAGAGGCGAGTTTCTAGTAATAGAATAAGATAATTACGTTTTTGATTTGTAGATTTTCTTGTTTATCTCTCTTAACTTTATATATTTCGCTATATGTATGTTATGTATGTATTTATTTTGTTCTTATATATTTTAGTTATAAATAATTTCTAGTCTTTTTTTCGGTTATTGCACCTAATGTGTATTATCTCTGCATCACCCTAAGGTAGACTGGTAGAAAATGCCTAAGGCATTAAGTCCGCCTTTGAACAGTTTTGAATTTTGCGTAAAGTTTTAATAAATAAATAATTTCACTGGCAGTCAGGCTCCTAGTATGGATAAAACGGATACGATAACAATCCGCATGCACTGAGCGCGTTGAAGTCTATGCAACGCTAGATCGTGAAAAACCATATTATACAATTTCTGTACAAACTTATTATCATAACAGCAACATCACCGCCAAAATTCTTTCCTAATTCAATTACCCAAAAAAACAAATTAATTAAAAAAGAAAACACCATTACTTTCTCTACGCCAAATTAACAACATGGCCTAAAATAAAATGCAAAATAACATCCTTCCGTGGACTATTACGGCAACCATTTTGCGAAAGGGGGTTACAGATGGCGAAGAGGGGTTCGTCTTAATTTCGCCGTATTAGTGAGTCTTGCTGACCCTCTGGACATTAATCGTGAAGGGTTCAGAGGTCAGTGACCCGCAGAATTAAGATGGGAACTTGGGGTAAGAGACGATCGTTAAATCCAACTACTGTGTGAGTAGTTTGGATTTGAATAATTTTGGTTCGACGAAGCATTTGTTTTTTTTTGTTTGAAAAATGAATATGTTAAACTTCACTAGATTTTTTTGTAAAAAAAAGTATGTTATATGACCATTTAATCAGTAAAAACTTTACAAACAACCAATCCAAAACCGAATCGAGTCGATCGATCGATCGGTCGTTCGATCGTCTATAGCGAATCTAGTAAACTATGTAGGTTCAATAAAAGTGCTGAATTGAAATTCTCTCTCTCTTTGGTCGGTCCTTCATGTCTGAGGATCGTGGTCAGCCTGAGGGTTGCATCGGGAGCGGATGATCTGCCTCCACCGGTTTATCGAGTCTTTTACGACCGAGTAGAAATTGGAATCTTTGACTTGATCGGTCCATCTTGTTGGTGAGCGACCGCGCGAGAGATCAAGAGATCGCGTTAGTCAATCTAAGAAAACTATGTATAAGGTTTGCAAGACTTCTCTTGCAAACTTTTATACATAGCTTTCTTAGATTGACTAAATCTAAATTGATCGAACACCCACACCATCGAACTGATCCAATGAATCTGGAATTACTCTTAAGCCAAAGATAATTGCTGGGCAGGTTTTGGTAGACGTGACCGAATTTGGAGCACTTATAACAGAGCTGAATACATTTTACACGAAGAGACGATCTATCTGACCTCCACAACCCAGTTGGTACTCGGTAATACGATATCCCTTGGTAAGACTGATTGTCAGACTTTCGGGCCGCTGTCTACCTGTAATGACTATCAAAGATCTACAAATGACAGCCGGGAACAACGCATTAACGTGCTTTTCGAGGCACGGAGGAAACTATATGTAGTTATAGTCATACATCCAGAGACCGACCTTGGCAAACGTGGCCACGCGAGCTCAAATAACAACATCATTCAACAAAGTTGTGATAAAAATCCCAGAAATCAAATTAACCTAAAAATTAAAGCACGAACAGTTGAGCATAACATAAAGCTGAAAATTCTTAATTGAGCGTCTATATAAATAAACGAAAATACCTTATATTCATGAACCTAAACGCTGCAAAAGCAACAACAACAGAACTGGTGTGCAAAACTTTGTGGGGCCTGCTTAGGTAATTGTTAAACCTGCCATGAACGCTTTTTGCCGCAACATTACGCCAACTTCAGGAAAAGTTGGCAACTGGCAGAACACTAGCGGAACTACTGTAGGCAACTTTGTAGACTATATAGAACCCACAAAGGTACGCTATCGCGCCATCACTGCTATCTGCTTTTGCATGCAAATGAGTTGGAAAAGTCCTGATGGAGTAAGAAAACAAGTGCTGAGGTGTGGGCCGGTAAAATGCTGCTTTTTGACAAACTGGTTATTATTACAAAATGTTTGGATGTATAGATTATGTCCAAAACATTTTATAATGATGATGTTGAAGGAAGGAGAGGGAGAGAAAGGTCAAAGAAACGATGAATGGATTGTGTGTATGAGGACCACCAATCCATTCATCGTTTCTTTGACCTTTCTCTCCCTCTCCATCCAATCCATATGAAAGAAAGGAGCCTAGAATCTCCTATGTCAAAACATGAAAAATCTGAATTTGTGAACGAAAATTTTGTTCTATCAAACATAATTTCAAACAAGTATTGCTGATTCGACTTTGAACGTAAAACGTAATTCAACAGCAGTTCCCCAAAACAGGCTCCTACACAAAACCTCACGTAATCAACCACTGTTTCCTTTGAACCTTTTACATGAGCATTATCACATCTACAATTAGTTCTGATGATGACATGTACTCTTCGTGAAGAGGCGCCATAAGGGCCGGGGCTCTCCGGGGCGGTGCGCGGTGTGCGGGGCGGACGGCCAGAACTTTGCCGCGATAGTTGCGGGAACAGCCTTTGTAGGACCGCCCCACGCGTACACTACGTCTACAGTGGTGGAATTACTTCTTAATGTTGCTATTTACCTACTTCATTGTGAAGTGTGGGTAAAAGGTACTACTCGTGATATGATATGTTTAGTTTAGGACTATTTAAATACTAGAGAGACCAACTGTTTAGTAGTGTGTTTGTTCCTTTCAGCGGCAGTCTAAGTCTATTTAGGAAAATATTTATCATACAACAGAAACTAAGGTTTATTTCCGCTGTCCATCGCTTGCTTGATATGTAACCAAAATAAATAAAGGACTTCTTCTTCCATTAAAAAATTATTTCTTTAATCGCCATATTAAATAAATGTCTATCAGCCAGGGTTGGACCAATATCATCATCATCATCATCAGCCTATAATGTTCCCACTGCTGGGATACGGCCTCCTCTCAATGAGAGGGAATGGGCTATAATCTACCACGCGGGCCCAGTGCGGATTGGTGGATGTCACATGTCTTCGAATTTTTGGTTCTAGGACATGCCGGTTTCCTCACGATGTTTTCCTTCACCGTTTTGAGAGCAGCGGTGATGAAATAAATTACTCAAAGTAATGCGCCTGTCTGGGTTCGAACCCACGACTTACTGTTCGTAAGTCGAGGCCGCCACCACTGGGCCACCGCTGCTCCACAACAACAAATATAAAGTTTGGTAATAGTGACGCAGTCCACCAGAGGTGGCCATTGTAAATGTTTGAAAAGTCGTAACCGGGTCCAGCAGCGATGGCTACAGTGAATTATTTTATTAATCATTCACACTGGACACCCCCGGGGACAGTGGGGAGATATTTTTAAAAGTTGTGACACTGTCCACCCAGAGTCGACAAGCAGCAGGTGGACAGCAGGAATAACCCGAAACTAATACAACAGAACAGCCGAATTTTCGAGTTATAAAAAAAAACGGATCATTTTAATGTGGACCTCAGCAAGTCACAGTTCCTCCCATTCAGAGTATCGAGGCTCTATTACTAATAGCAGTTTTATGCACATTTCCAAGAAAATGCACGAAGAGATTCGTCCAGTCTTTAGAACCCGTCTTCATATTCCTATCATCGTCATTCTGCCATTGTACCATTTTATTTAGGGTCGGCGCAACACGTTTTCCTCTTCCATTCTCCCCTGTCAGACGTTACGGCATCATTTACTCCTTTCTCTTTCATATCATTCCTCACACAATCCATACATCTTTTCTTTTGTCTTCCTTTCTCTCTCCATCCTTCCAACATTCCTTCAACATTTATATCTGTTACTCTTCTCTCATGCGTTTTATCCCTCTTCATCACATGTCTTCATAATAGGCTTGTGTCCTAAAAAAATCTAATTAGTCCGTCAGTTAGATTATAAAAAAATATTTGACCCGTATTTTTTCTTTTGTTACATAAACTAAAATTGACGAAGATACGACGTTTTCAAAATTCGCAATACGTCACGCCAGTTTTTAGTGCGTTGTGTCGTCACGAGCCCCCACTCCCGAGTTTTGATGCGTTTTATCTTTGTCAGTACTCAGTGATTTACAAAAACAAAAAATACGTGTCCATTATTTTCCAATACTCTAACTGACGGACTAAATAGTTTTGCAATTTATTGATGGTGGAAACTAGCCTATTCTACCAAAGATAGTAATAAAACATAATTTATGCCATTTCTGCGCCCACTGTAGAACGCGCCACGCTATCTGAGAAAGTAATTTATAAAGTTGGATGGCTGGGCGATAGCTCCGCATTATTTATCTTGTCCGAGCGCTATATAGCCCAGGCTATGTGCTGTTACACCGCTATTTACTTCAGGTATATAGGTGTGATGTCTTTGTAGGTGAATTATTCTTTTTTATTGAAAAGAAAATAAATTCTAAGCCCACTGACCGACTATTGGACATAAAACTAATAAATCCGTAGGCACAGATAGGTTGACATCAGTCCAACACGAACAAATGTCTAACACGGCACATCTGCGAGCATTACGTAAGGACCATTAAAACTGTCCGAATACACTGTGTTTTCAATTACAGGAGGCTCGCGAGATATTTGGCTCGAATAGGGCTGTGGGAACGGAAATGTGTTGAAATGTTGGTGTAAGTAATATAATGTACATTCTAAAGTTTTGCTCTGTATTACAGACTTATCACACTAGCGAGTTGCGAGTGAATTGAAAGTGGGGTGAGTGCGCAGCGAGCTCGCAGCTAGTTCGCAACGTGTGCGCGACCAACACGCCGCGGGTGGGCAGCGAGTTCGCGGTGTGCGATCCGTGTTTTGTCAAATCATTAATTTTGTTTTTCTTCGCGGTGTATTCGCCGCGCACACGTTGCGATTATAATTTTGTTCGGTCGGAGGTTGTCTGGACATAACCCTACGCCCGGCGCGGTCCGCGTGCCTTCCCACCTCGGCGGCATTGTGGCAGCCATGCCATTCGACATCAGTCCCGCCAACACCTTACCTATACTGGGGAACTGATTGCGGTTTCATATGGAAAAAGGACTTAAAACCAGTTTGCGATGTGAGTGGGGAAATATAGGTAAAGGTGGAGGAAAACACAGACATTCATCTGTTTCTTGCGTTATGGGAGTGGCATCTGCATCTCATTGGGTCTTCGTCTTATAGGTATACGAGGTACAGTCAACGGTATGCAGGCTAGCAATCTCCTCAGTACTATATGCGAGGGGTGAACTGTTACCAAATATCCAGTAGATACACGATTCTAGACTCACCATTGTCGAAATTTTACATTGGTTATGAAAAAAAAAACGGAACATTGATATTGCACTTTTTTACATCAGGTACATACTAGTCTAGTTTCGATTTTAGAAAATTAGACTCCTTTATTATATTTAATTAGATTTAGGTGCCTAGAATTCTTTGTTGAATGACGGTAAAGAGATCTTCTTAAACCGTATCTATTTCAGTACTACCACTTTTGACAGCACCCAAGCACGATCACTTTCATAAACTCTATCTAAAACAACTTGAAGTTGCATGATGTTATGCATACAAAACATTCCCTAAATCCCCATTACGATGCGAATATCAACAAAAAAGAACTGCCATTAAGTTTGTGCTGTAACCTCATCCCTATTTCACTCGAACGAACGCCTGACTTGTGGTATTCATTAGCTCCCTAATACGTGTTACTTTGTCCTAATCTTACCACAAAAGATCACTGATACAACTTAAAATAAACCTTAGCAACTTCAGTATAAAGCTTAGAATCAGGCGTCTGGATATAATCATTTTAAGTCGATTTGACATGCCCCGGACTAAGTATTTCACCGCATTGTTTCGCATTCAGTGTTATAAAAGGGAATTTGTTAATTTTCAAAATGTCCGAATAGTGGGTAAGTTTCGACCCTTGGGGTTATTCTCTTTGAGCTTAATATCAAGATTTAATTAGTTATTCAGATAAAATAACAATATTTAGGTATCCTCGTGTTGTTAGTTTTTGATGAACTATTAAAGCTATGTATGCGTTAAAATACTGTGTGTTAAATTATATACTGGGAAACAGAAATAGTTCAGTTTCTGCGAAAGAACGAATAATAAACTCTGTGATAGTATTACAAAACCGTGTTTATAGAAGTTTAATTACAGTAGGTACGTATTCCACATGAACAATATTAAACAGTTGCTGTTTACCGATAAAAATAAACAATTGCCAATCGATTTTTCGAAACGAAAGTCATTTCACATAAAATAGTCAATTTAGCTTCTCGTGGTCAGTACCGAGGTAGGTATAATAATAATTATGTACTTTGACTGTTGATAGTCAAAGTACTTAATTATACCTACCTCATAATTGCTGTTAATCCAAAATATTTTGATTTATCTTAAAATGTCACTTGAGCTATCTTCCGTGATAGTTATTGTTTTTGAGCTCCCGATATTAAACCGAGATCATGGCGGTTGCAACATCGTCGTAATATCGGGAGCTCAAAAGTAAATAACAATAAGAACGGAAGATATCTCGTAAGTGACTTTTTAAGTTTAGATGTGAACCGTGTTATCTTATAACAGTATTTTAACTTACAAATTATAATACATGTTGATAATACAGCTCGTGGCTAAATAATAACAGCCGCTCGGGCCGGGCTAAGCCGTGCTTGCCTAGGTTGGTCTGTGGATGGGTGACCACCCTTACATACCGAGTTTCCTCCGTGCCTCGTAAAGCACGTTAAGCTGTTGGTCCCGGCTGTCATTTGTCCATCTTTGGCAGGCGTTACAGGTAGTCAGTGGCCCAAAAAGTCTGACAACCAGTCTTACCAAGTGGTATCGTATTACCCAGTATTAACTGGGTTGTGGAGGTCAGATAGGCAGTCGCTCCATGTAAAATACTGGTATTCAGCTGCATCCAGTTAGACTGGAAGCCGACTCCAACATAGTTGGGAAAAGGCTAGGCACATGATGTTGATAATAAAGCGTTTCTCTGCGGGCATCAGCTAGTACTAAATAAATGTTTTGTGACGTGAACGTAGAGTACAAAAAACTCACTTCAAATCAATTAAGACGAACCTGACCAAAATAAGCTTGAAAAATCAGTCAATCATACTAACTTTCTGTAAGTAAAGCCTTCATAAATATACCCAATTTATTCAAACCTAATTCCCATCCCAAAAGCTACTTATAAAACATAGCATCGACTAAAATAACATTTATGTTTGAAGTTTGTAATAAAATAGGCTGGCGTTCATGGACGCGTAAATTGGCTACTCCCTAGAGTTCAATAAAACATTATGTAAATCAATAGGTACCACTACAACTAGCGCCCTCGCAAGACCCCGAATTACGTAATTAATCACACACACACAAACACCACACGCACACACACCCAAACATACACACACACATACACACACAAACATGACTAAGACCGTTACACAATATGTTTGGGGTGACTCGGGAATGAGTTAGGCACGTAAAGGCTGAAGATAGAATTAAAGATGAAGAATTTACGATGAGATGAGAGTAGATAAAATTCTAGAGGATGCATATTGAACACAGAAGAGACCAATAGTAGATAAAGAATTGAGGGATTGAATAAAGAACAGATAAAGCAAAAACAGAAGAATAACAAGAAGAAACTAAGAATAAAAGAATATTGGAAAGCCAAAATTGTTCTGTTACTGCGAAAAAGTTCAAATACATTTATTTGTCCGAATATGGTAAATTACATGGTCTTATATTAATAAAGGGTGCACACAACACATTCTGCATTACGCTAGTGCGAGTCGTCATAGATCAATTTTGTCAAATATTTTCATTTGTTCCTTCCACCCAGAATTTCTTCCAACATTTTTCTTCATAGAAAAATTTTCGTCAAAGCTGTAACTCCTATCTCCAAAATCTCCACAACATAAATCTAACCTTATAATTACTGCTCCAAGCCTCCCCAAAGCCATTGCAAGTACAAAACATAGGCCTCATAAAGGAGCGTCTAAAGATAAGGGAAAAACGGGTCGCAAGGATACAGCAATAATGAATCTGGGAGTCACAATTAAAGAGGGGAAGTGCGTGCGGATGATCTTCGAGTAATCTAGGGGTGGGGAGGGGTGAAAGGGGTAAAATTAGGGGGTGTAGATGGGGTAATGTTGAATGTAAAGATAGGGACGAGTTTACGTTGTTTGAGTAGAAGATTTTCTATTGATCTTAAAGTTATTTTTTTGGGAGTTTTGTCTTTTTTTATATGTTGGTAGCCTGCACTGTGTTAATAACATAGAGAAACATTGTAATAAGAAATTAATTATGAATGTGGATGGGTATTTGAGTAGAGGAAGACCAAAGAAACGATGGATGGACTGTGTTAAGAAGGATATAGTAAGAAAAGAAGTGTCTGATGAGATGACGAAAAATAGAGGAGTATGGAAGAAGAAGACATGCTGTGCCGACCACAAATAAATTGGGATAAGGGCAAGAGAATGATGATGATGTAATAAGGAATTAGGAATTTTATTGGGTCCCTAGAACTAACTCATACTAACAAGAAATCATCGTTAAATAACAGTGATTGCCTAGTGTTGTGACCGTCGCGTCAGACTCCCAAGTCATAAAGGTCGAATTCATGATTACTGACTGACAGATTTTTCGGATTCACGTGCGTTTCGTATAATTATCACTTGCTTCTGTGAAAGAAAACAGAGATATTTCTTGACGGCATGTAAAACCATGTCAGAAGCCCATGGGCGGCATAAAAACTCTGACATCAGGTTAGACACCACCGCAACCGATAAATAAGAAGATCCTCAAGTATGGAGTTGAGGTAGACGCAGTTTAAAAAAAAAAAAGGTAGACGCAGTTTTTAGTGTTAAAACAGAAAAGTGACAAAAATCCATATTTTCAATTGCATCAAAAAATGATACTGATACTGTTAGTACTGATGCTGGTAGTATAAGAAGGATTACTGCGAAAAAGTTCAAATACATTTATTTTTCCGAATATGGTAAATTACATGGTCTTAAATTAATAAAAGGTGCACACAACACATTCTGCATTACGCTAGTGCGAGTCGTCATCGATCAATTTTGTCAAATATTTTCATTTGTTCCTTCCGCCTACCCGGAATTTCTTCCTACATTATTTTTCATAGAAAAATTTTCGTCAAAGCTATAACTCCTATCTCCAAAATCTCCACAACATATCTAACCTTATAATTACTGCTTCAAACCTCACCAAAAAATGATACTGATACTGTTAGCTAGCATCATACCACAGCTGGGCAAAGGCCTGTTCCCATGACTTCGAGTTATTTCGCTCCAAGACCAATGTGGACCACTGTTCGCTAGTCTTATCCATATCGTCCCACCATCTTCTACTAGGTCTGAAAAAAATGGTCTAGGAAAAATACGAATACTGACATCTCAAACAGACAGACCATTATACAACCCCTTGTTTATAAGCAGGCTTTAAAACACGACGAACATCTGCCGGTTTCATCAATTTCTTCCATCGCCAATATTTAACCGTCGCGTTTTCGTATTCTAAACATTGCGTCCCTTACATTTTCGTCGTAGGGTAGCAAGGGCTGCCGGAGGGTGGCAACCCACTAGATAAAACGGTGTTATTTCACCCGAGGCTGGCAATTTCTTGAATAGTCCAGCCAGTGAAGTAGGGGTGACCCTGTGAATTCACTTGTCTTCCGAGGCCGAATTAATTTCGGCTTTACGAGGGACCGTTGATTATGTAATTTGTTTATGTATTATACATGTATATGTGTAAGTTGTTTATATTTTGGACGTGTTTGTGTAAAGTTCTTTGTTTTAGCAAGCGTACTACACTTTCGGTGGTGAATTTTGGGTGTGGTCCGTTTCGATAGAGAGTTTTATGTTTAAATCTGGCTCCAATGTTATTACAATTAATTTTACTTATAATGACAAGTCGTCGGCTATTAAGGTTTAAGTTAAAGGTACTTATTTATTTATACTGCTGAGGAAACCACCAGGGGATGGAATTTTCACGTTTAATTGGCAAAATGTGGATGTAATATAAAGACACCTCTGGCCACCTCTTTGAGATTACAAGCGTGATACCAGTTAAAAACTAAAAAAGTAGCAGTAGTAGTAGTTTTAAAGTAGCTTAAAATAAATCATCGACCGCCTTAAACAACATCTCGATACCTAAAATAACTCCAATAATTCGTATTTTGTAACCTTTCTTGTTGTAATTATGTACGCAGCACCTATTTTAATTCAGTCCTCTATTTATTAATTTCTCAGAATTTATAAGACTATTGTACTTACCCATAACCTACGCAACATAACCTTTGTACAGCGTTATTCAAATCAAATCAAATCAAATCATTTATTCTTTGCAAACATGGGTAATAGGTACAATGATGTTCTTTTAGAATAAAGTTCTCCACATTTTGCCGTCATATGGGCATGCAAATAATTGGTTAACAATAAAATTACAAATTCAAAGTGTCAAAAATAGTCAGTCATTAAAAATAAATATAGAAATGTCAACATGTTCAAAGTAATAAAAATAAATAAATAATGTCAAACGAAATATTAATAGCATTATGCAAACTACAATAACAATAAAATGACAATTAGATTATCAATAGGTGGGTAATAATAAATTATTTGGCACAACACGCTTAATTAACCTTGGCTGGTGTACAAATTAGGTCGAAAGCCCAAAAAAAAAAAAAATTATAATAATAATAAAATGACAAGTTTATCTGAACAGATCAACAATAATTAACATTAAATAAGAAAATAGAATAAAGTCTTGCGATTCGAGATAAAAAATAAAAATAATTTAATAGACTTAGTAAGTATTTTTAGAGTGATTTGTCATTTAAAAATTCATTGACAGTGTAATAGGCTTTTCCTGTTAGTAGTTTTTTAAACGTTTTCTTAAACTGGTCTGTATTCAGTTTTTTTATACCGTTAGGGATATTATTATAAATTATCGGCGCTCTGCATACAACGCTGTTATAAAGTAGTGCTGTCTTGGCTGGCTGAACACGAAGTTTACTATTATCCCGACGATTTCGTATTACAATGTCTGATATTCGAGGAAACATATGGGGGTTATTTCTAACAAATAAGGTGATTTCCAAAATATAAAGTGACGGCAGAGTGAGGATTTTGTGCTTTATAAAAAGTGGTTTACAGCTCTCAGTACTTTGGATACCGAACATAGCACGTATGCATCGCTTTTGCATTTTAAATGCCATATCTTTATTTGATGAGTTATTATTAATTTTATTTATTAATTTTATAATTCTATTATATTTCATTTACTCGGCTCAAAGAAATCACTACATATTATAAAACAAAGTTCTTCGCCACGTCCGTATGTCTCTCTGTTCGCGATAAACTCAAAAACTACTACATCGATTTCACCAATGAATAGGGTGGTTCTCGAGGCAAGATTTAGTACATCAGCTAGTAAAATATAAAAGAATTTTTAAATTCTATCTACTCGTATTCAAAAAAATCTCAACCATTTATGAAAAGGTGGGTCAGTTAATTGCTATTATAAAGCTGAAGAGTTTGTTTGTTTGAACGCACTAATCTCAGGAACTACGGGCCGAATCGAAAAAATATTTTATGTGTTGGATAGTCCATTTATCGAGGAAGGCTTTAGGCTATATAACATCACGCTACGACTATTAGGGGCGGAGCACGATTGAAAAATATTGCAAAAACGGTTTTTTTTTTTCCCTTTAGCTTTTCTCTCTTATTGTGACGCAGACGAAATTGCGTGGGTCAGCTAGTATTTAATAAAGTGATTCAAAAGATTTCACAGTAAAACTTTATTAACGTTTTCGCCACAAAAACTTGTACGATCACCACTAGGTACCATCAAACGTTATTTCCGTGACGGTATCAGCAGTGAGATGGTGTTGCCGGTTCATTGGAGTCACAGAACCACTGAACTGATGCGGGCATCTGAGATCAAAAGATCTGAACATAGGATTTTGCGCCTACAGTGTTAGCCGCGCGGACAACGAGTAGTACGACTGGTTTTATGTAGAATTTTTCATTTATATGAAAGAAATGGATGGTGATTCGTGTTAAATTAAACTGAAAGAAATAACATTTTATCTTTTTCTTTTTACGCGACTACAGTGAGGCAAAAATGAGGGTATACTGTAGGTCTACATCTTATTTATTTGTCTCTGCTTCACAAAACATTATTTTATTTTATTTGGCTGCAGAACTGCTGAATGCGATTTCTTGTATTCTTGTACCATGTTTTCTGTTGCTTTTTTCTTTTCTGTATTTAGGATGTACAGAAATAGTTAAATTAATGAATAAAGAAATTTTGCACATATGTCAGGATAACTGTACAGTTTTCTCTTACAAACGTTCATGCAGGCGCATAGTTTGACTGTACAGGCAAAACTGCACATGCATAGCCAATCGGGCAGGCCTTTTGGCATAGCCTAACGGCTGGCTATCTAAGCAAACTCAAACTCAAAGCGTTTATTTCAAGTATACCATTATGGTAACGTACTTTTGAATGTCAAAAAAACAACAAAACGCTAAGCTACAGACACATTAACAAGGCAAAATAACTTGAGAAAGTACTGCAGTTTCTCATTCCAAAGCGTATATATCTCTATGGAGAAAAAAACTCCATAAGCAACACTTGATAATAATGTTACATCAAAAACCAATGATGCTCTCCTTTTGTCGATGGCGCAACATTTTAATTTAATAAATCGTGTGAGGGCTACTTTTGACTATAGTTTCACTGAAACAGCTTCCATTCTCTAACATCTCGAAAGCAACTATCCATAACTGATAAAACACCAAAAAATAATAACAAAACTGTACCAAACCAACTTGATATAAAAGAGAAGGTATGCACACACAGTCTCACTCGGCCCGTCTGCGGTGCATACTAATTGATTCCATATCGCCGCTGTCCTTTTGCATCATTTCCTCTCCGCTGAGATCCAATCACTTTTATCTAATACGTGCAACAACACTGGGAACTGGCCACTGGGAGCTGGGAACTGGGAACTGGGAGTGATTGCTTGTGTGTGATGAGTTATAAATGACAAGGTATGATTGTGGTATTGGTAAAAGAGAGATATTTTTGCAAATTATAATGCTTTATTTTTATTTGAGCGACAGTTTTTGGGAAAACGAGAGTATTTTCTTTCTTTTACAATTCGACTCCCGGGGATTCAAAAAGGAGAGTCCTAATGTTTTCGAGTTTTCTTTTCTTAATCATTTTTAAGTACAATAAACTTATTTTCTGTCATATTGTTAACATTAATTATGGGACATATATCGTGGATCAAAATTGGGTGACTTTTGATTTCTCCGTTTTAATGAAAATCTGCTTTAAAGCAACGCACACAATTTTATCGGAAGCTTACTTTTAGCCGAATAGATTTGGGTAGGTTCGATCCTTTTCTTGATATAGAATAGATGGTTAATCAAATGGTTACATTACTTTTTTAGTATTTATTTGAATTTAGATCAGCCTACAATTACATTAGTTCATTTATACCTACTTACATAATTTTCACATACATACGTACCTACAGTTGTGAATCTATTGTAAAAGGACGCTTAAAGGCAAATTCAATAATTGTTACCTACTAAACAAACACAATATACAACGTAGATCATAGGTATAGTAATTATGAGCTGAAACATTTCAGTTTTCAGTATATTACGTTAGGTCAAATGATACAAAGCTCCTACAAACTCGGTAATGTACTAAAACTCTCTCGATATTTGATATAGTGGAAAATATTCACGTTTTTGTTGCAAGCTTTAGTTTTAAAATACATATGTATTATTTATTTGAAGCGCTGATGAGCGATGCTCCCGGCTATTTACCTGTATTGATTTTAGGCAGAAAATATTTTGCTGCGTTTGGTGCGTTGCCCAAATATATATAGTACCTGTGTTTTGATTTCGATTTTAATTAAAACGTTTGTGTTACTTTTGGAACTATGAATGCCTTTGTTGGGATGTTTTAATGTACGAATAATGGTTGATTTTCCAAAATAATTATTATGACAAAATATTGAAAATGCGAAATGATTCGCACAGCTTCATTACCCGCGCCATTTCAACAAAAACCAACTCATACAGTGTTGTCTATTTTTTCTTAAATACATTTGGCCCAAAACTCAGCAACGCGAACTCCACTCGCTGATGCAGTCATAAGACCGTCAAGTGCGCAGGTATCAAGGCATCCAGCGCAAGATGGAAGATGGGCCGTTGTCTGTGGAGACACGGCGCATACACATTTGAGATCTAACCCGTCCGTGAACCCCCATCATAACTTTAAAAACTTGTATTTGCAAAAAATCTTGTGATTAAATCGAAACTTTGACCACCAATATCTCCGTAACTAGATGGTTGATTGAGACAAAAAAAAACACAGCAACGGAGAGAACAAGTGCCGGTCAGCTCCGTTAAGGCGCAGACACATGACTTTTAGTGATTTTAAATTGATCATCACGTCTTAACTTCTTGTCTAATTTCTTTGAAAAAAATATATGTTATACTAGACCATTTCTTTCATAATTTGATATGTGAAAATGTGAAGAAATATTTTTATAACTTAGTGTAGGTAATTAATTTGTGAAGTAATGTCTAACGCGGCAAAAAAACGATCATCACGCAAAAACTATCGAGCGTATTTGCATGAAACTTAGATCATCTCAAAGACAATTTAATGCCCTTTATATTAGTATACGGCTTTTATCCGTATTGTGTTTGATAAATCAAGGTGGGTTGTTTTTTCGAATAATCTTGGTGCGGGGCTCCTCGGGGCGACGGGCGGCAGTGTATCGCTGACCACTCTCACGCACGGGTATACGCTATTGCTAAACTTCTCCCACTCGCTCAAGGTCGTTGGCGTGAGGTATCCCCTTAAGGGTGAATATACACCCTTCATTAATCATTATCTTCCAAAAAATCTCCTCCATTAAAAAACAAGCATACAAAATACCTAACTTAAACTAAACCAAAAACCTAATGCATCATTACACTAGCTAAACCCGACTGGATCAATACATGAAGCAAAACTTAAATTTCGTCCCCCCGTGAAGAAGAAGGTTGGACGGCTCCAAATTCGTATGTTAATACACCCCCCCCACCGTTGGGGCGGGTTCTCCACCCACGAGGGAACGAACCGAACTATTATAAAGGGTAGCACGAAAGTTAGATTAATGATGTTAGGAGCTGACCAGGGTACAGGAGAAGAGGAGACTGGATTTTAAGAAGGGTCTTCTTGGGTTAGAAGATGTTCTTATATAAAGAACATCTTCTAACCCAAGAAGACTGTAAGGTATAATTCCAAGGTGGTCTAAAGTGATTCAGCCATGCTTGCCTTGGTTGGTCTGTGGATGGCTGACCACTCAACACACACCGTGTTTCCTCCGTGCCTTCGAAAGCACGTTAAGCCGTTGGTCTCGGATGTCATTTGTAGATCTTTAACAGTCGGTATGTAGTCAGTGGCTCAAAAAGTCTGACAACTAGTCTTACCTAAGGGTATCATATTACCCGGTACTAACTGGGTTGTGGAGGTCTGATAAGCAGTCGTTCCATGTAAAATACTGGTATTCAGCTGCATCCGGTAAGACGTGGCAGAAAAAAGCTAAGCCTATGAACAGCTGTAGGTGATTCCGGGCTGATTGTGATGATGATGATGAAGATATAATTCTGGTGAACTGCTTGAATGTATCGGAATGATGGCCGTTGCTTCAAATAAGAACAGAATTTGTCGCAACGGCTGCCGCGCAAAAAGTTGTTGAAAAAGTAGAAATATATTTATAGTATATGTATGTTATCTACTTTTCTTAACATTTATTTTCCGGAATCGCCTTCCGATCTATGTAGTTACTGAATATTACCAAAATATGAGTTATACTTCTAACTACCCAAACGGGCTCTCAAAAATATTCAAACTTATGATAATCGGGACCGACGCCGACGGGTGAACGTGCTCTGCGAGGCTTAGCACCGACGGCATTATATCATATATCGGTAAACGGTGATATTATACCGAATATTATTAACAACATTTGAAGACTGTTAGTGGTTTCCACGTACCTAAATGTATGACTGTTAATATTTTCCATCGTTAACATCGTGCGGAAACCATGCGAAGTCAAGTTGGCAAGTCAGAGGCCCAAGGGCGACAAAAAACTCTCACCAGTTCAGGCGAGACACGATAAAAAAGAAGCATATTTTACAAGGTTTTCAATCCTAACCATAGCCCATAGGATGCATACGCATCTAAAGGAAAAACCAAGAAATCATTACAAGCCTTTTGGATTTTTACGGTTTAAGACATTTATTTCTCAAAAAGAATACAATTCACTTAATGTGAGAAATACAAGGTAATCTTAAAACTAAAAGGTACTCATTTTATTTTTTTTAAAGTTAGGTACTCGTAAATAATAAGTTAAGTAGTAGACACTGGTCGCACAATTTTTACAGTGTTGTGGGTAAAAGAAAAAAGTAAGTTACTATTACATATCGATTCTTGAAGGCAAGTCAATAGCAATTACACATTAAACAAAACCCCAAAAATTTGCCCGTTCCTGGGCTAATTCCGCCTGTAGGTGTACTCTCTCCTATCGAGTCCCGCGGTAAAGTGTGGACGATCTAACTTCGCCTTACACACACACACTCCCACACCCTCATGCACACACACAAGCACACACGGCACAGTAACGCCGCGGGCTGTAACGCTGAGTTCACATGGGATTAGATTCGTCACTACACACACAGTTTTTCATTAGACACTGTGTTGCATAAATCATATGCAGAAAGCCACGAGACTGTTTGAGAAAGGACACAGTGTCGTGTAGTGTCTGCTGTGGAAAATGGGACGAAATTCTCTGTGCATGAAATTAGAAATATTTGAAGTTTTTCTTGTTGCTTTTAAATGAGACATTGTTTAATTAGTAGTTTTAGTGAATGACGTTTGTTAAAAATAGTTAAGTAAGTAAGTTTCTTTCCTTTTTTTTATTAAGTAAACAATCTTTACGGTTTTTGTTACCAATTCATAATTTTCTAAGATCAAACAACTTATATCAACAATATAATATAAAAACGAAAAATATTTCGCAAATTCTGCAGCAATACCCTTACAATCCTTATTAACAACGAACGAAATAACGAACATTAAACTAAAATATCTAATGTATCGCATACACACATAATTACTGTTAGAAACACACACACTCACACACACTCATACACACACATACACACAACACGTCCTCAAGTGATCCGCCTTCACCACCACCATCATGTGAATTCAAGCAATCTGTTAAAGGATATGTAAAAATTAAAGACAATTTTTTCCTTTTTAGATTTTTGTGAAATTAAAGAACTTATTGTCATGCCTTCGGGTAAAAGCCTTTGCTGATTGCTGTTTTAACGATTATTATTTTTATTGATGGAAGTATTTACTGTTTTTGTCATTTTGATAGTTATTATTGATTTGATTGAATTATTTATTTGTTTCTGATGATATTTGTTAACTAATGCTTATGTTTATTTTTACTAACTATCAATGTTACTTGTATGGAATTAAATAAAGCTTAATTATTATTATATTGTCATGCCTGTAATATTCCCGTAAGATTAGGCACCTTTAGTACATATGTAATCTTCTTCTCATCGTGTCGATGGTCAATTGTCGGTCTAAAACTGAGCTACTAGTTTAATACCCAATAATTCGTCTCGATTTTTTGGTTATGATATTTTATCAGTTTTGTATAACTTATTATCTTGTTTCGTAAAATAAGTAAAGCCTTGAGTTGTATGTTTAATTATTGTTTAAGAACAATTCACAATAATTCAATACCTCATAATCGCATTTTTGTAGGAAGATTAAAGTATCGACATATTTAAAGTTAAACAATATTTAACAGCTTAGTAAATTTAACAGCTAAGTCACTTTAAAAAAAAACAAGTCAAATAAAATTCACAGGGCATCCGAAATGTTAAAATTCTTTAACCCATCTCGACCTCAAAAGCTCAAAATAACAAAAACTCGCGACCCTCTAAGAAACTGCTCAAATAAAATAGTCCCCAAAAATCGCGGTATCTATTAAAAACTAGTTCGATAAAAGATCAACGGTCAAGTCAAAGGGACACCGAGGTCGGCGCAAGCGCATGCGACATTGTGGGAATTATTACCTCATTACTATGCGTACTGATCTTTGACCGTCGACTCTCACGGTGCCCGGTCCAGACCGGCTATCTCCCTTACTATAACCAATTTATTCTATTTATATTGTAATAGATTTCAATAATTATGTGAAGATCTAACGACGTTTCTTTTGATATTGAACGTTTTTGAGGAAATTCCCAGGGATACTGTGTGAAATATGTAGATTTGTGTTTTAAGATGTTTCATGGGGTTGAATTGAATATTTTAATGGTAGTTGTCGTATGTGATGTTAACGGGTAGGTCGTGTTGTGTTAAAGGTTAAGTGTTACTGACATAAACTATCATTATTTGCTGGTCAGATAGCAGTGATGATCCAGTGGAGCCTAGTGGTGTGACTTTTAAGTCATAGGTCTCCCAAGACACGCACCTGTGATTTTTGGATTCATTTAGTATTGTATACCTATATCACTTGCTTTAATGAAGGAAAACATCGTGAAGAAACCAGCATGCCCGAGAGATATTTCATGACGATATGTAAAGCCATGTCAGAGGCCCCTGGACGGTGTAAATACTCTAACACCAGGTTAGGCACCACACGATAGAGAAGAAGAAAATTTGATGGTGAGTTTTCGTTCTAAGTTTTTGCTTTAGTTTCTTCCATCGTAGAACTACGCGTTTAGGCTATCCGTATCCTCGTAAGCGTTTGTTTGTTAACCACTACTGTTACAGTTTTCGTACTTCGTCTTCTTTTTGATCCGATGATAACAGTTACAGACACACACAGCTACAGCGGCTACAGTTATCTAGATTATTTTTCCCAGTAGGTGTCCGCATTGTTCGCGGATTTATTAGCGTTAGTTACGTCTTCTAAGTTAATGTACCTACTTATGTGCATAATCCAACTAATATTATAAATGCGAAAGTTTGTTAGGGTGGCTGGATGGATATTTGTTACTCTTTCACGCAAAAATTACTGACCGGATTTGGATGAAATTTCACAGATATGTAGTATATAACCTGGATTAACACATACGGTATTTTCTTATTCCGGTGGTACGATTCTGTGGGGCGGGCGAAGCCGCGGACATTTAGTAATTTACGTTGTTATATACTTTCAATTCAGGTTTCACAAAGTCGGCTAGTGCTGTAGGTACACGTAAAAATCGACCACAAGACGCCAAAATTCATCTGCGTTCCCAACATATACTACAGAAGACCGCCGCCCACTCGCTCGCGAATTCGACCAAAACTACACTCACACCCCGATATATTTACGCTTTATCCCGAACTTGTCGCCTTGTACGCCGCTCCCCCGCCGTCGACAACTGAGGTGCTGGGTACAGCCCGAACGTACTGTATAAAAGCGTATTTTAGCTAAACCTTGTTTGATGGAAATACGGTTTTGATAAAATGAATGTATGGGTTTTCTTGAGTTTACCGTCTTGTGTGGCTATCTCCATGTATTGTATACCTAAACAATTGTTTGAAAGTAACCTGTATTATTTTGGCCTACATTTTAAAGTAGGTATTTTTAATTGTATCTGAGTGAAGGCAAGCTGAGTTTGATAGAAAGAGGATTTTACACTTTTAAGTGGAAGTCTGAAAGTGGTGTTGGTGACTGAAAAGTTGTGTCGTTATCGGTTATTAGTGGTATAGACATGTGCTGCGGAGGAATGAGGAGAATGTAGTGAGGAAAACGTTGAGTATGAATGTGGCTATAAGAGTCGGTGTGACGAATGATATTAAAGTGCGCAATTTCTGTAAGTCTTGATCGATTTCACTTAAGGTATGTGTATGTATGTTTGTGATAAAATTATGTAGATTTCAATGAGAAAACAGTAAAATGGTATATGTATAACGTTAACTGGCTCATTTAAACTTAAAATGAAGATGATATGACGTTTCAATTTAAGTTTGGTTAAAAACCATGAAAGCTTCATACAGTCTTTGGCTTATTTATATCTGACAATCCTGTAGTAGGGACAAATAATAGACATCCACATTATTCTTGTATTTAGATTTATAAAATGTGTCTTTCATTCGGTAAGCAGATGGGTGAAGGTCAATCTTGGGTAGTCTCTCAGTATATTACCACCTACCTTACTGACTGACATAAATTGTATTTGTATAAAAAAAGGTTTTTCACACCACTTGCTCCTCAATTTCAAATTGTATGTTATGTAAACCTAACCTAAAGTAAGACATATTGCTTTTATTGCCTCGTAGATGGTGTGAAAAGTAGAGTATTCACCTTAGGGATAAAGGTACCTTCGTCTTGGGCGACTTTGATTCCCACACTGCACTCAGGATTCTTGTCTTAACTCCCTCGCTTTGCTCGGGACTTAACTCTAAGCTTCCTCGCTCCGCTCGGGAGTGAGTTAAAGCTAGAATCCTTCGTTTTGCTCGGGATTCAATACGGCGCCCGCTAAATAAGACACTACTTTATCCTCTTGGTGCATAATCTACTATTATATACCTACTTCTACTTCCTGTATTTGTTGAAGATGAAAGGTAAAAAAAGTTTACTGAATTTTTATCATACGTGGCAAGTATTTTGTTTTTCGAGAGGGCTTTTAAAGCGTTACCTGATAATATTCTATTAAATTTTAAAGGAGTTTTTATGATGTAAATAAAACAACCTACTATAATTCATGATACAGATAAATCCGGTTATTACGAAACATACATTCCTACAAATATAAACACATGTTGTCGTATTTCTTTGCTCGCAATTAAATTGTGTAATGAACGTGTTACGTCATTCACAATCCACACTAATTTAGATTGCTGCGCGGACACCGTTCCCGTCATGTCTATGCAAATCAGAAATTAATTTCGTACAATTATATCCTTATAAACAACAGAACGAACGGTTTTCAAAAATTACACATGTTTCGGTCAATTTCGGTTGATAATCGAATCGGTTTAGGGCGGCGCAAACTGGATTTTTCCGGATTTGATCGGTAATTTATCCCAATTAGTGTAGGCTGGCCGGCGGTAAAAGATTTTTTGGTGTAGGTGTGACGCCAATCGTGTTAGCCTATTAGTCTCCCCTGCGTTATTCGATTTGTGTCATCGCTGTGTTAAAGATTAAAATGGAGTGATACAATCCAATTTATTCCTAATATTAAAATATACCCCGTGGGCGTTTGTTACAGTCTTCAAATAGGTACGGTTTGAAATTGAGTTAAACAAAATCTTTTTAGAATGCGAGACTGAATTTATCGGTTTGTCAGATCAATGGGTTGTCAAACTTTTTGGACCACTGACTGCCTGTAACGACTGTCAAAGATTTACAAATGACAGCCGGGACCAACTGCTTAACGTGCAGTTAAACAATTAATTATTGAATCAAAATTACGACCTATACAGCATTTTAGTAAAAACTTGCGATAAAACTAAGCAGTAGAAAGAGTTGTTTCTATTTTAAATCGTTCGTTTTTACATTATATCTACGTCACGCTGTCGTGCTAAATACAAAGTAAGTAAATCAATACGTGGATAACTCAAAATAAACAAAAACTTAAAATTAAAACAATGGAGACAGTTTAACATCTATATTTGCTTAAAACAAGCGGTATTGAACCTCCGCCTATTTACTTTAAAACCATCTGTGCAAAGACAAATAGTAAATCAATGTCTAAAATCATAAGTATTTGTTCTACCGGGTTACCGTTTGGTCTAGTGGTCATTTAAAATCGTGTCTGTTGAGTGTGTAACATAATAATACTATTGTAAAACCAAATAATTTGAAAAGAGTAAGCCATGGAGTGAGAATGAAGATGAGAAGAACCGGCAAGGGCTGGTTCTTCTTCATAGGGAACCGACCAAGTCGAACCGTTCACATTTTATCGAGGTTTTTTAAGTGTCGACGCAGGCCTATGTGAAATAAAATATTATTATTTTTATTTTATAAAAAGTCCTGAAGGCTATCAGATGAGAATAATTTTTAAACAGTTTTTTAAGTGTTTCATATTTTCACATAGACTTTCGACGCGGTTGAGTAGGTAATTGCCGGCTCTTGAATTGAGAATCTAGAAGTTGAGGATCAAATTTTCTGATTGCCTCTCCCCAACTATGTTGGGGTTAGCTTTCGATCTTACAGCGGAATACCAGTATTTTACATGGGAATCGACGCCCGATCGATCCCTTCGTAAGACTGGTTGACAGACTTTCGGGCCACTGACAACCTAACGATAGTCAAAGATCTATAAATGACAGCAGGATCCAATAACGGCTTTACGTGCTTTGATAGGGTAGGTATGTCTATCTAATATAATTTTGGCTTTTCCGTCATAGTATTCGCATAAATAATGTTATGTTACATTGTCTGTGTAATCTAAGTTCAGTTTACTGTACAGATAGGAATTTATAGCCTAGAGTCTGTATGTTTACCCGATTTATGTTTCGCTAACTCCGGCAAATAATATTGAAGTCCTAAGTTTGACTTCGATATAATTTGCCAGAGTTAGGGCGTAAATACTATACTATACACCCCTGCCTACGCTGTTCGGGGAATACAAGCGGAATGTTATATATGCTCCATTAATAATACTACGAATAATATTCTAAAAGTTTTGTGCAATTAAAACCCGCTTGAGAGCAATAAATCTGTTTATATCTGGCCGTCAAAGTTATCGTTAAAAACTTATACTTCGCTTTTAGTTTTGTTTTATGGCTAATATTTTAATTATCTCTCTGTGGTTTTTAGTTTTACTTATTTAGTTATCTGTGGTTTGGGAGTTTGTGGTTGAAATTAAATTAAAAAGAGGTCCAAGGTGTTTGTAAATAGCCGGTCTAGACGGAAGATTTGTGTTTAGAGGCCGTAGGTACGAAAATAGGTTTATCCGCGGTGAAATGATTGTCTTGTCTATAAGACTGCGCTGGTGGTTTTAGTGGAACTTATTAAGCTAATATTGCGTTGGACCTACTTCACTACTCACTTGATTATTGTCGATCGTAAACTTAGGTGGATAGATTGTGCCGTTTTAAAGTATGGTGTAATAAGTCAAAATCAATTAATGCACAGAATTTTATTTTAAAGGGGTTTGTTTTATCTTCTGAGCACCTATTGTTGAAATTTTCTGACTTTTCAGATCAAAAATTAAAAATAAAAACCCTTTAAGAAAACATTATGAATATATCATAAAATTACTACCTAATTATTTGAGTTCCTCCTGAAGGTATACACAGGCTTAACTAAAAAATCCTTTCGCAGGTCTGCTGGGAGAACTTAGAAATAAGCAGTACCTATGTACTCAAATATTTTATGTTACTTTCTAGTGTTGTCTATTGTGAGTAGAGTCGAGGACTTCAATTGATAAGCCACTTTCACTACAGACTTTCCAAATTTGCACTTATACACATTCACAAGTACGAATATTACTGACTAAATCCAATTTACATTACTCCGCTAAAATACGAATAGTGGCTCATCAATTAAAGTCCTCGGCTGATATAAATATTCAAATAAATAATAATGAATATTTTTTACAAATTAGCCTTTCCTGAAGAAAAAGATCTGGTTTTCTTTTAAAATGCTGCCTTGTCTATTTTCAGATAAGACGGAGTTTGCAGTAAACCAGCTGAGCGGCCTGAGTGATGGAAGATGCAACGCTAATGCTACGTGGTTAGCATGATCGGTCTATAATATAATGTAAGTCTACCAAACATCAAATTTTCAACATTTGATTCTGCTTAAATTACTTAAATAGTTCTTTTCAAACTCTTGCAACAATTTTACCTGTTTTCATTTTCACCACTTTTTGTAGGACTCAATTGTTTTCATAATATTTTTTATATCTGTTGTAAGCGAGCTGATTTTATTTTCTTATGTTACGTGTTTAGGTACACTGTGCACTTTTGTATTTTTAGATACAAAAGTAAGATAGTCCCATCATTTCAAACCCGATCATTCAAAAAGGCATTTAAATAACAAAAATGCGACGATACTTCCTCGATACCTTCATCGAGTTGATTTTTGAGGTTCCGTACCCAAAAAGCAAAAACGGCACTCTGTTACCAAGACTTCACTGTCCGTCTGTCCATCTGTCTGTCACCAGGATGTATCTCATGAGCCTGACAATAGTTCAGTTGAAATTTTCACCAGATGGTGTATTTCTGTTGCCGCTATAACAAAATACCTATTAAAAACAGATAAAAAAATATATTTAAGGGGGCTTTCATACAACAAACGTGTTTTTTTTTTGCCGTTTCTTGTTCGATATTAAGGGGCCGGCGGAGCATGCGTATTTCATACAAACGTAATACCAAAATAATTTGTAAATCAAACATATTCTTAAGGTAGTGTGTATTTATTTTGATTGGATTACAGAATATCTATGTTCCCAAATATATTTTTTGAGAGGACAATGGTACAAAGACGAGATATGAGGAATTTAAAATTTCCATAGAAAACTTATTTTTCTTATAACTCTTGTTATAATCAGTGTCCAATCAAAATATATATTTGGGAACCTAGATATTCTGTAATCAATCGACATAAATACACATTACCTTAAGAATATGTTTAATTTACAAATTATTTTGGTATTACGTTTGTATGAAATACGCATGCTCCGCAGGCGTCTTAACAACGGCAACAATTGTTTATTCATTTTAATAATAAATATTAAATGAAAATAATATAAATATGTAAGGGCGATAGGGCGAGGGCGAGGGGGGGTATTTTGCCGTTTTGTCGATAATGGTATACGGAACCCTTCGTGCGGAGTCCGACTCGCACTTGACCGGTTTTTGTGAATATCTAAAAAAAAAACAACTTGAAATG
Source organism: Xestia ashworthii (assembly GCA_950022955.1). Lineage (NCBI taxonomy): Eukaryota > Metazoa > Arthropoda > Insecta > Lepidoptera > Noctuidae > Xestia > Xestia ashworthii. The sequence goes on from OX465566.1 coordinate 16,403,832, forward strand.
AAAACTAGAAAACGTAGAGACACCGTGTTATATCAAGTCATTTTTATTATTTTACTCACAGTCCCGCTCAAACTAAACCCGGTTTATTTGTTCATTTTCAGGGAGTATTGGTGTCTGCGCCATATCCGTACAAAACGAGAGAAAACAAGGTTTGTTCGGTAACCATAATAAAACTATTATTTCTTTTCTGTTCCTGGTGACAGTTGTAGCGAGTACACTGTCGATTAAATCTGTTTGTTTGTTTGTTTGGATCTTAAAATGTGAGGCCTTATCGGTGTCGGCAATGTTTTTCTTTGTTAACTTGAAGTTACATTGGACTAAATCGTTTTTCGTTACGATTATTGTCTTATTGTAAATAAAAGGTCCGTAATTTAATTTTGTTGCAGTTGAACAATTACCGGTTGATAATATATAATGGAAATTAACATAATCAACTATACAATTTCAGACTCAACCCCGTCATCAAGAGCGATCTAGACCTACAGAGGCAGAAGCAGTGCTTCTTCGAAGTCCTGTAAGCATACCAACTTCGCTTCGCCATCACCAGCGCTTCGCTACGCTTCTGCTTACGCTCTCCGTTGTACAGTCCTTATTGTACCCGCTTCGGAACTGTACTGGCAGATGTAGACGTTAAAAGTTAGCTGTGATAGTCAGGATAGATAGTGTGATAGTCAGGATAGATAGTGTGATAGTCAGGATAGATAGTGTGATAGTCAGGATAGATAGTATGATAGTCAGGATAGATAGTGTGATAGTCAGCAGATAGTAGTGAGCTGTAATAGTTTTGGAAATAAAATAAACTTTAGGGAATTGTATGGTTTATAGTTGGACGATTGGCATGGTTATTACTATTAGTTTTGACATCGGATGAGCAGAGACACGGCGAAGCGTCACCGCTATAAGGTTGAAAGTTCCATAAACTTTCTACTGCTTCCACGATTATTGTGCAAACCTCTAGTCTGTGGATTTCACTGCCGGCTTCGCGATCGTAATAAGTCAGATAAAAAAATCAAAATCAAAGCATTTATTTCAAGTAGGCCAGTTACAGGCGCTTTTGAATTGTCGAAACAAAGATGAAAATTAAATGTAGCTACAGTCCCAGTCACAAGACATAAAAACTGTGAAAGTACTGTAGTTGCCCATTCCCTAGCGTAGATCTCTATGGAGAAGAACGGGCAAGAAACTCCATGGACACTCTTTAAATCATAATGTTGTTACACACAAAATTCGAGTAAATCGGTTTCCATAGGCCGCGGCATCGCTATACATCGAGCGGATTGCGACCAAATACAAGCCTAATAAGTATTAAATAAGAAGCCGTAAATAAATTGAAAGTCTTTTAGTTGTCAGCATCGTCAGCACGCCTACGGCGTAGTTCGTAGTCTGCTACGGACGCGCTACGGCTACGTCTTGTAAACGTTTTGTTTTCATTAACCTGTGGATTATAGGCTTGTTAACTGAAAAAATCTAATTAGTCCGTCACTTAGATTATCAAAAAATATTTGACCCGTATTTTTTCTTTTGTCACATAAAACAAAATTGACGAAGATACGACGCTTTTAAAATTCCCAATACGTCACTGTTCGGTATGATTCTTAGTGAGTATTGACGTCACGAGCGCCCACTCCCGAGTTCTGATGCGTTTTATCTTTGTCAATATTCGTTGATTTACAAAAACAAAAAATACGTGTCCATTATTTTCTAATACTCTAACTGACGGACTAAATAGATTTGCAATTTATTGATGGTGGAAACAAGCCTATTGCTATCGATAAATTAGGAGTTTTAAATTACGTCCTCGAATCAAGGATACATAAATTACAAATTTTCCGATATGCAGTTTAATAGATTAATATTTTAATAGCGCCCATTATAGGAAAATATACCTGTCACTCTCTCTCGTTTTCTAAAGTATTTGATAGCAAAAATCTAGAGTACACAGCTTTTCATCTCTAGAGAGATATAATTAAACTATATTGTCTCTCAATGCATCTACATTCATCTATGACATTCATACTTTACCAAAAGTTGTCTTCATTGCTTACATCCGCATAGTTTTTGTGAAATGTTAAGTCGGGTGATGGCCATTACACTTGAGGCTTTAATAAATTATTTTATTTACTAAAAACAGTCGTTTTATTATCCCAAACTGCTGCTAGCTTCTGTAAATTGCAATTGAGAGCTTATTTTTCGAGGTTTTTCTAAATCAATGGAATCGTTTACCATCAATGTTTTGTCATAAATAATTTAATGCTTGCACTAATCTTATTTGTGATCATAATATTATAGTAATTATAGTAGTTACTTGCATTTATTGAAATCCATTCTGATGTATTGTAATAGAGCTCTCAACGACTCTAAAGTGATCACAATGATGGCGCTTTTTTATCGAGCCATAAAACGTGTAGTACACCGGTTTTCTTAATAGAACTCTTAACGGCTCTAACATCTTCACAAGTTTTAGTATTGCGCTTTATTATAGCCACCTACTGTCATTCAAGAGAATGATTAAAACTCTTGACGGGACCCTTCGCCTCCCTCTAGAATCCCTGCAAAATCTGATATTTCTCTTGGAATACAGGTAAGTATTCATTACGATTCACACTTCTAAAACCAGTTAATCCGTTTCAAGAAACAATCACAATTTCACTCAGTCTTCACTTCGTTAATTCACTTTCTACTTTACTACTGGGTTGTTATCTCAATATACGTAGTACTGGATTTAGACATCATCAGGCAGTACCAGATTCAGATTCAGGACTGTCCTAAGCACAGGGTCAACAAAATAAATGTCGATTTACAATCTTTAAAAAAGAAAGTCTTTTATCTTTTAATAAAGGTAAAACATATACACGATTCATAATTATTTAAATTTGGAATGACCAGTTGGGTCTTCATTCCATTTAATCTAACTATAGCATAGAAATCTGCTTCCAAATTCAAACAATTTCAAATTACATTCATGGACCATTACAACTATCTCTTGGAAAACGGTAATGTTCCAAATTCAACTTATTCAGAACTAAACCTAATTAAACGTATAATAAGTCATTAAAAGTTATACCTATGTTCAACTCCTCATTGTTATAATATCACGTAGTGAGCGAAAAGCTTAGTAATTTAATATCAAAGTGATTCCTAGATAAGCCCTCTAGAAATTACAAAAATATATTAAAATACTGAGTCACAGCAAGATCGGCACAAAGAATATTCTTCAATAAAGGGTATTGAAGAATTCTCTCCACTCAAATCATGTTACAAAACAAACTTTTTTTCAACGTTTTTCTCTATCAGTTTCATTTATACGGAATCCTAATCCGTTTTCACAAGTCAATACTTCCAGTTCAATAAAACATGAGCATGTCAATATGTAACCCTACGACACCCATCAGTTACCGAAAATCAAAAGTTGCCCGTCGCTGAAGCCCCTCCGTGTGAAACCGCGCGACTGAAGCGCCACCGAGTAATTTTTTTCATAACTTAATGGCAAGCGGAAAAAAATCGCGCCCGTAACGGCATCTCTTAGCGGACGGCAGAATTTTTCACGAGTTCGGTCATAACACCCGACCACGTGCATTTGTTTTGGTTGGGTTTTTTTCTCAAAAAAAAGAGCATACATAAAGCTCACCTCGGCCGCCTCGTAGGTGCGCAAAGCAAAATGGTCGTCATTTTTTTCTTCTCTTTTCAGCCATCTGTCCGTCCTTTTCGGTCAAAAATGCGATCGTTATTTCTGTTCCGGTGCGGGTGTGTGCGTCTAGCGGCCGGCGTGCTAAATATACGCCACGTTTCCGCGCTGCGAATTTCGACTGTACCGTTGCGGGATAAGGGTAGTTTTTGCGTTGAATTGAAATCGTCTTACGTCTAATGTTTGGCGGAGAAAAAATAGAAATATAGGAGGCATGGCGTGTACGATAAAGAGAGCCGGAGTCGTTAACGATTCTGCGCCGGGAAGTTGCGCAGATTGCGTTTTTGGTGCTTTTTTTGGGGGCAGCACCTCACACCACGGGGAGTTTTTTATGGCTGTCTTTTTCTAGCACGCAGTCTCACTCGCTGCCGCGATGTGTTAGCGGACAGGCGGCCAGGCGGCTGGGCTGTGCGTGTGTGCGGGGGGCAAGCACCTAGCGCTAGATTTTTGCGTGAAAACTTCCTAGATAGGTGATCGGCGGGTAGGTGTACATAGTCGCGGTATATAATGAGATGTCACCGCTATGTACATAGTAAATAGAGCTGTGGAACAAAGCGTATGTACGCTGACGCTGATTAATCGTGGTCTTTCATAATTCCGCGCGGCAACCTACTGACTGGTAATTGCCTATTCAGTTGAATATGAAAAGTATGCGTAGTTTTTGAAACAAAGGATAGATTTACCTTTTGATGGGTTTTGGGCCTTAACATGTAGCCATGTACCCTATTTTTCCAATCTGTCTATAGCTGTGATCTATAGTCTATTATTCACCTAGTGAACTAATACCTGAGTTAATTAATTTACCTATTTTAATTCGATAGGGTGGGGGACAGTTCGCAACAGTTGTGCGAGAGCAGTCAATAAATAAATAAAGCTATACTGTCTAGTGCCCCTTGCTGTCGGCCCCAGCCTCGATATACTCTTAATGAATTAAATGTTATTGTATTGGCGCCAAACGGGTTGCCATGGCAACGCGTCGAGTTTTCTTTTTTTTGTAAGAATCGTGGCGGTTGGGTTCGGAATGCGTCCGTATAAATATTTACAAAATCTTTTGGATGAAAACATTTTGTCCTCTTTCCTGGTAGTGCTTACATTTTAGAACTTGGATATTAATTTGTTGTTTCGTAGTTTTCTTTTGTAACAAAACAGAGCGTGATCATGAAAATTGGCGGGAAGATGGCGTGATTTAAATTTGATACTAGAAGACTAACGGCGGAAATTGTGTTCTGTCCATACCCAATGAGATTAATAAATAAACGAGGGGTTCTGAACATCTATCACTGCCTAAATAATCAGGTAAGGATTGAATGAAGCTTATTATAATATTTCGATGTGACGAAATGTGATACATTATTATGACATATGTCAATATCTGTCTAGCCTCTCTTCCTCAACAATGTTTTAGCCGGCTTTTAGTCTAACAGAATGCAGCTGAATACGAATAGTTCACATGTTCACATGGAGTGACAGCCTATGTCCAGCCCGCTTAGCATGGCCACCGGAGAAACGAGAGAGACTCGACAAATCTTTTGTTCATCTGTCATTGAATCGACAAAATGAGAGATGAAGAAAAGATTTGTCGACTCTCTGCCGTGTCTACGGTGGTCATGCTACGCGGGCAGCAATGATGACTTTCAGCTGAAATGGTGATGAAGATGACTGCCATCTTAGCTGTATCATCAAGTAAAATACTTGCCTACAAGATGTGTATGAGAAAGAATATAAATAGTAAGCGAGGAAACGGCTCAAAAAAAAGAGTTTTATTTTGTAAAGAAATCACTCACAATAATCACTATTATCAAAAGCAATTAAGTTGTGTGAAACAGGATTTTTACATTATTTCAGCATAAAACTAAATAAACTCCATTTTTACGAGACACAAAAAAGGGATTTTTGTTTTGTCATCAGCTCTCAAAGTTTTTTACAGTTTGAAATGGATATGGAAAATGAAGGATTAGGTACTAATGATCTGCTGCCACCCTTTGAAGAGTTCTACTTTTAAATAGTGAACAGAATGACTACATCGCTTCTAAATAAATAAAAAAATAGAAACATTGACTACTAGACAATACACATCCAAAAATATACAAAAAAAAACGTGTGCGTCTTGGGACGCTAAACATATAGAGATAACTTAAACTAATATAATTAACGACAAAAGCTTAGGTTACTCATTAAATTTTATGTAAATTAATATGATAGTGTAAGAAAAGGTTATTTAATAATAAAATCTTTCATTGATTATAATAGTACATTATGGTACAAGTGTGTAGGTAATGTTGGTGATTACCGCTGAGGCGCCATTGAGGTCTTAAGAGAGCCGAGGACGGTAATCATCAACACACACGTGTATCATACGACGTTTTTCAACACACTTGAGAATAAAATAATACTAAAAATAACTATAATTTCAACAGTGAAAACGAGTTGTGAATTTTTTTTCGCAATGGCGGGAATAATTAATCAGTTTTCTTATGCGCGCGCATCTAACAATGGCAATCGGCCATAGACTAAAAGAATGAGGTTTTTTTTTGACTTTTCGCGGATAGCGTTTTAGCCACGTACGAAATGGGGAATTCAAAGTTTTATTTAATACAGAGAAAACAAAAGTTACTTACATTTGAGTGAAAGTTTTATTTATTAAAAACTTACTTATAAGTTGAAATTATCTATGTAGATACGAAGTTGCATGAAATGAGCAAGCAATAGGTACATTCATTTATTTGTGCTATTGAACACGATCTTTTTTGTATCGAAACTTTTTAAGAACAAAGCAATTCAACCAATAAAATAAAAAAAAACCCTATAACTCACTTGTGAATAATAGCAATGAAAAAGTCACAGTTTGATTACAGGTGTCATTATGTGCCTAATTGCGGTGAAATTATAGCCACTTTATGAGCAAGTGTGTTGAAAAATATATTTAATTCTTAGTTACAATTCTTGATATTAGAGTTTTGCGTATTCACGTTACTAGTATCATTATTTAATCCTATAAAAGTTACAATTGGCTTATAGTAGCTATAATAAGCAACGAAATCAACTTATCACAATGTGTGTAATCTAAAATACTTGCAAAGACTGCATCAAGTACAATTGCATGACTTGATGTAGCTTCTAAATTAAACTTCTAAGACAAAATAAAAGAAAGATGTAAGTAGGTATTAATATCCACCAGAAATCAAACACAGATATTTTTACAATTGAAACTTTTTAGGTGAGTTCAAATTTTTTTGAATAAAATCGGATTGAGTTTTTAGACATGTGTCAAATAAAAGTAATTTAAATCTAAAGCACTAAGGAGTATTAAATTTATATCAACTTCGAAGCAAATCACCGCCAAAATAACTTTCTACCCCTTTTAACCCCGGTAATACGAAACACGCCTTCCATCAATTCTGAAAAAAGTTTAAGTAGGTATGCAAAATTTGAAGTAGATTCGACCAAGGAATCACGTTGTCCCATACAAACTTTGCCGCCCTTTTTCACATTCCCAAACTCCTTCGTTACCGTTCCGAACCGAGTTAAGTATCCTCCTTGAAGTTATAACTTCTAGAACTTGAACGAACAAGTTGATTAAGAGAAGACCAAGCATACCCATTATTTCAGTAATAGAAAGGACAAAAATGTACGACAAGCTGAAAAAAAAGTGCAAGTGCGTGTAAAAAAAATGATGGACTCACGTAGATTTTAAGTTACTAATAATAAGCTTAGTTTAATATAACGTGTCTAATGTTGGAGCACGATCGTAGTTTATAGGAATTAAAAAAAAATAGAAAATTACATAAATTCAAATAAGAGCGCGGACCACCACGACTGCGGTAGAAAAGGCATATATATAAAAAAAAAAACTACAAGGTGCAGCATTATGTATAGGTACCATTTAGGTTACTCTACGCACAAAATGATTGCCTGTAAACGACTAAAACTAAAAGACTGAATGTTTAAAAAAAAAAAACTAGTGAAAAAGTTGGAATTTTTGCCATATCAATAAATTCTTTTAGAAATAGAAGGTTCCCAGATATGGTCTAGAACAAAAAAAAAAGCATTGAAGGGGAGAACTAGTCACTTTTCGGTTTCCTTAGGGGTATTTTGACAGTCATTATGTACCTAATTACTAGAAATAACAGGTAAGTATCCAATTTAACATAGGGAATATTCAACTAGCAAAGCAGAAAGTATTTCTTTTCTTGTAAAATACTAGTATTAAGCTGCATCCGGTTGGACTGGAAAACGGATCAAACATAGCTGGGAAAAGGCTTGGCTGATGATGAAAACTTATTTCTGATTGATATCCCGCCTTTAGCATGCTATCTATGCACCTTGTATGAGAAGAGGTAGTGTGCTATGTATTCTTTATTCAAATTTTTTGTCTGAAAAAAAAATCAACTTTTGAATGTGGAATCGTGGAACATACACTCCGTTAATTTTGAACGTACCTACGTACTAATTTCCTTTTGAAATTGGAATAGTACCCAGCTCAAATGAAAAGAGTCTAATTATCATGCATTTGCCAATGTTTTTGATGACTGATTGCTATTCCATTAGTAAAACAGGACGCCTAATTAGTTAAATAAATTATTGTGTCCAATGATTGAATGTATTATTTTCAGTGTCGTTTTAAAAATAATAAAATGTGCGCCTTTGAACAGTATTTGAAACTGATATGTACAAATTATTATCAGTATTTATTAAGACAATAAATCAATAGAAATAAACTAATGTTAGTTCTATGGTATGCCCACTTAACTATAGCAAGAAAAAGTTTCACCAAACTTTCAGGGAACGTTACGACGCGGGTGTAGCGATTAGATTTAAGCGCCATCTGTAGATGTTTAGAAACACTAAATTACAATGTTTAGAAAACTTTTGTAGCTTAGAACTTTATAAAAAATTAACTTATTGAGATGATTTTCTTTTTTAAATTGTTACTTTATTTATTGAGTCACGAATCTACTTTTTTAAAACAGTTTTTGTAAAACCGTATAATTTAAGACAACGCCATCTATTAGTGAGTAGCTGAGTTTCAACCAAAGTTGTGAACGGGTACGTCGAACCCTGCGTGCGTAACCTCGAGTAGGGTGAGCATCATTCTATTGTCTCGTAAAATTTGCGCCACTCTTAATTACTCAACTCAAACCTAAAATTATATTTTATTATAAGTACTTATGTAAGATAAAATATTTGTTCCGGGCTTACTTTTCTGATGTTTAGTATCCGTAATTACAATAAATAATAAATTTGAAAACAAATGTTTGATCGTTATTTTACTCGAGTTTTTTTTATCAGCTTTTTCATAAGTAAGTACCAAATTATTGAAAACGTTTATCCAAAAAAGTATTTTTTACATACGGGAATCGACCCCGCGACCTTTAGCGCAGCAAGTCAACCCTCCTGCCACTGGATCAATCAACCCCTGCCTTTTATTATAATAATTCTATTATGTTTGCGACCAAACAATTAACATCATAGTTTTCTGCTGAATCTTCCTAGGTACCAGTACGTGTACCTTCCTGAAATAAAAACCACGTAGGTAACCAATATTCCAAGAAGTACCTATCGTATTACCCAGTACTAACTGGGTTGTGGAGGTCACGAGGTCATACAACATTCTTAAAATGGACTTTATAGTTATGAAAGTAAAGTCCATTTTTTGAATTTAAATTTTTAACGTGATTCGTATTATGTTCTGCTAAAGCGGCCATTTTAGGCTCGCAGATAGGCAGTCGCTCCATGTAAAATACTGGTATTCAGCTGCATCTGGTTAGACTGGAAGCCCAACATATTGGGAAAAGGCTAGGCAGAAGAAGAGGTAAATTCTATTATGTGTAAGTAACGAAAATCTTCTATAATTATTGGTCAAATCCGACTCACCCTTATCAATACAAGGGTGAATCGGTTTTCTATTAAAAAAATACGGTTCTGAATGCACCTGGTGGGCGTGCTTAGTGCCAAGGACAAGAGACTCTAGGATTTTCAGAAGCTTGCCCCGCCTGAGGTGGACCTCAGAAAGTACATGCTTCAAGTTGGACAAAGATTGTTAACCTTTTCTTACTTCCTGCGGTACATTGGCAAACCAATATCTGGTTAATCAAACGAAGAGAATGACAAAGAAGGCGGTAGGTGAGACCTTTGATGACTTACAAGTAATCACATCGTGGTAGAAACGATGTCACCCACTCTTCATGGACACACCGCAGTTCTCTAGAATTGGAAGTAAGTACCCAGGTGCTGGTGAGATTACAAATAAGTGATACCTATTTTCTTAGCTTTGTTGATTATTGAGTCGGTGCATAACTTAGTTGCAAGTTAAGAGTCATCAGTTGCGTCCCTCAATTCCTATGACCTATCAGATGTGCCTTCCAGCCCGGAATGTGACAATATTTACTCCAACCCCCTTTGTATTGCATCCAGTATTATACGCTCCCTAGGTAATGGAGCGTATAATTATCACTTGCTTCGGTTCGGTTCGGTGACTATGAAAACATCGTGATGAAACCAGCATGCCTGAGATATATTTCTCGATATATAGCCAAGTCAGAGGTTCGTGGGCGTCATCAAAACTCTGACACCAGGATAAGAACTAGCCATAGCAAAAAGAAGAGAGAAAGACCTAGGGAGCGGTTGTAGGTCCGTTATAATGTCATGGAATAAATACGGAAATTATAAAATAAAACAAAATTGTTCAATACATTTCACAAAACAATTTTAAAGTCGATCGAAAGCCCTTACGTGCGAGCGTTCCTTGAAGCATTGTAGAAACGAAAAACAAAGTCACAGATAAAATAAAAGTATTTGAAAAACAAGATAATGCTCACTTTGGCAACAAAATAAAGATTTACATATTTAAAAAAAAAAGAAATTGACATGAATCGCGAACTGTCCCAATTTCTTTTTCAAAATTAATGTAACATGTAAGTACTTAATAATTGGTAGTAAAACACCTCTTAACGAATCCGAAAGGCATTTGTTTTCCCCGTCATTGTGATCATTTTTTTGTTCTACACCATACCTTCTAGTTACGGAGACATTGGGGGTCAAAGTTCCAACTTCTTGACAATTTATTTTTTTTGTAAACAAAATTTTTGCTGTAAGATTTTTACTTAAAAACCCTCTACGACCCCCATACTATTCAATCCATCTATCAGCACAATGTTTTAAGTGTGTTACATTGAATTCTACCACAAAACATGATTCTTCACCCTAAAAAAAAAGTTGTTTCCCAGCAATATTTTTAGCGTAAAGTTACCTACTTAGTTTGATGTACAGAATACTTTAACGGCTTCGTGATGAGGTGGTTTACACCCTGTAGAAAGATTAGGTTGTAGTATTAAAATATTAACAAACATAGTCATGATCACAGCTTACAAACAACGATTATCATAAGCATCTAATTACAAAGTCATTAACGTGAATAATTAAACCACTGTTCTATTTGTTTCGGAAAACTACAAAATAGTTACATTAAAGTAAATAATTTATTTTCACTCACCCCAATTTTATAATTTTATATAAACATTCAAACCAATCACGAAATATATTTACGAATAAATTAAATATTGTGTACATTAATTAGGTATTTATAAAATAGTACCACCGAGTACCCCGCGAATAGATCGTCACCCTATTGCTAGTAATAGATGAGGGTGCCTATTTTAGCCTTCAAACGAAATTTTACACTATTTCAAGCGGGGTTAAGTCTATTTTTCCAATCAGTTTTTATTATATACTTTTATTCGAGCTTATATATAATCCGTGTCTATTTTATGTATGCCGTGGGCATACTGCGAAATTGTTTATAAAATTTTAGAGGAATCATATTATGAAGGTGGGCTAAAAATAACGTGTCATGTCAGTGTAAAATGAAAATGAATAAGCTGAGAGCAATCATTTTAGTATTTCGAATGCATCGATTGGAATTGTGGTTTTGTAACTCCACGCTTGTAACCCTCGAAGAGTTAGGCAGAGGTGTTCCTATATTCCGTTAGTCTGGCAGTTTGAGTACTACAAGCGACCTTCAAATGTCCTTTCTTTGGTATTGTTCGTCGTTTCGTTGAGCTCCATGAGTTATAAGTCGAGCTACACGATAACTGACAAATGCTTGCACTGACTGGACAGTTCCACTCAAATCCGTGTGGTTCTTTCTTCAAAAGACCACCTCAAACACTAATATCTGCATGATCCTCATGCGAATTGAGCAAGATTGTCTGGACTTCAAAAGAGACTATGACCTCTGAGTTTGTTTCGGCTGTTTCTTCTCAGAGTAGTCAGGTACGAAACACCGGCCCCATCTAGTTTTAAAAAGTTTACGTGTAAAAGTGTTTGTGAAAACCTACTTACAAATAAACATCATTTACACCTACATTTTGCCTGCTATGTTACCTAAGTACCATGTCATCATCATTCTCTTGCCCTTATCCCAATTTATTTGTGGTCGGCGCAGCATGTTTTCTTCTTCCATACTCCTCTATTTTTCGTCATCTCATCAGACACTTCTTTTCTTACCATATCCTTCTTAACACAGTCCATCCATCGATTCTTCTGGTCTTCTTCTACTGTTTTACCCATTCACATTAATTCTTAAAACTTTCCTCATTCCTCCGCATCACAAAAAATGATTACGACACAACTTTTCAGTCACCGGCGCCACTTTCAGACTTAGGTAGGTACGTACTTACTTTATTACTTTCAAGATTAGTAATAATATATTATTGTTTTTTGTTGCTATGCTACAGATGCAATTAGGATAGAGAAAGATTCGAAATCGCAAGACAAAGAATCATCTGAATATTACAATGGTATTTAAGTAACTTTTCAGAACTTTCAATAACAATGTGTCAATGTGCTTAGTATGAGGTCAAAGGGATGTATCCCAATTATAATCATCATCATATAAGCTGGAATGGGATTGGAAGGTATATTAGTATGTATCCTATCAAAAGTGTGTCAATGTGACACACTTTTACGTATACTGCATTCTCGTATGAGCGACCACTTTCCAGCCCTATTACTCGGGATTTTTCGAAACTTAATCCTCAAGAAATTTCCAACCAGAGAACCTAGAAAACTGGCAATTTTTCCGGAATAACAATTATGGAAAATTGAAAATACAGGTTATAAACAGACTCTTCACGGAGGAGCTCCTGGCTAAATAATAACAGCCGCTCGGGTCGATCTTTAGGTTAAGCCGTGCTTGCCTAGGTTGGTCTGTGGATGGGTGACCACCCTAACATACCGAGTTTCCTCCGTGCCCCGGAAAGCACGTTAAGCTGTTGGTCCCGGCTGTCATTTGTCCATCTTTGAAAGTCGTTACAGGTAGTCAGTGGCCAAAATAGTCTGACACCACTCTCACCAAGTGGTATCGTACTTTCCAGTATCAACTGGCTTGTGAAGTTCGAATAGACAGTCGCTCCATGTATAATACTGGTATTCAGCTGCATCTGGTTAGATTGGAAGCCGACCCCAACATAGTTGGGAAGAGGCTAGGCACATGATGAAACAGACCTTTCACGAACCCAAGCATTCTGTCAACCAAGCATTCTGTACATCAAACTAAGTAACTTTACGCAAAAATTGATGATTGACAAAAGCTACGGATAAGAAAATTTTGTGTCATTCGCTGTTGTATAGAAAGTCGTTCAAAGTACGAAATGCTTAGTTAGGTATGTTTTCTGTCAACCCTACACTGCACCACTGCTGGGTAAAAGTCTCTCCCAAGTCTTTCAAGAGCTCTTGTTCTGCGCCGCCTCAAACCAACCCTCGCAGGGTGTTTAGTTTACATACTAAGAATGCAACCACATTAGACGACTTTAAAATGCTCAATACCTTTGTACAGATTTCATTAAAAACTTTATGCATAACATAAAGTTTTTGATAAACAAATATATTACCTACATTGAGAATATTGAGATGTAGAAATAAGCTCAAATACTTAACAATGTATAGATTAAAAATCTTTTGGCAAAAAACACGACTCTCTTAGCACTAATCAAATAAAACGCAACGAACTCACACAGCTACAATCCATGAACTTTCCTTCTCTCGATTACTGTCTCAGAGTCCCATTTATTATTCCTGGAAGCAAACAAAGCATGGAGCTACTAATAGCAAATTATCTCGCAATGTGTAGCTTAGAAAATAATATGGGAATATTCCCTTTTAGCTACATAATCCAGGAACTAGGAAAACTCATTCAACAAAGAGCCTTATTTTCAATGTAAGTGACTAATACTGTTTTGAATCCAATTTTCTAAGCGACAGATGGTTCTATGCATTCTAACTATGTAGTTCTTGGAATCTGGCGTATATTGGAAAAACCTAATAAAAGGATTTAAGAAGAAACTGGTATTATCCTAAAGCTACGAAGATTATGCAGATTTTTTAAGGACTAAACTAGCTTTTTTTTTATTTATTGCTAGTTATTTGGCAGATTTTTTTTTATATGGATGGAATAGAAAAATCAGACCGTGAAAAGCGAAAATTATTTCAAAATCATGAGATTTATAAACGGATATTATTTTTATGTGTTTTGTTAACAAGCTTCAGGGTACTTTGTAAAATTACAAATCTCCACAAAAAATAATTTTGAAACAAAGCATGAATTTTATCATTTTTCACACGAATTCTCTCCAACCTAAAAACATTAAAAAGCCTACTTCTTTTGTAACGGCCCCTATAATTGTATCACGTACCATAAACCCACAATACAGGGTGTTTGAATAAAAACAAAAACGGATTTATTTCTTACGCATTCAAATTAAGCTTGCTCGCCATTTTTATAGCTTAAAGCAGTCCGTAGCGAAAATAAACGTCCTTTATTTGGCACATAAAGGACTTATTTGGCACATAACGGAAATAAAGCAGTATATATATATGAATAGGTCGCATTTCACACAAAACCCTTTAATTTATACAAACGATGTATGGCGAATGAAGATAGGTGAAAGAATGGTTATTGGATACTTGAATATAATTGTCATTGTTTTTCTCTCTGTTAGTTGTCAGAATGGAAGAAAACAAGTTACATTCAATAAAAAAAAAAAAATAAAACCCGAAACATAGGGTCATATAATCTTATAATTTCAAGGTAATACGATTTAGTAGAAATCGTCACGTAACGAAATGCCATTATGCTGTGTGTGTAGTATAATAATGTAATATTATTCCCGTTCAATATAGTGTACATTATTGTACTAGTCAAGCCTTTTCATTAGATTCCTTTCATTGAAAACAAAATGTAATTCAAAATTTTGTGGAGGCTGCCATTTTGGATTTGAAATTTATTAAGCGCATAGTATTCCACTTACTAGTCAAGCCCTTTCATTTGATACCCATATTGAGGGAGTTGTTGAATAAATATGTAACCCGCCATTTTGTGGCGGCGGCCATCTTCGACTGATTTTTATCAAACATAGCTAAGAACACTCCCGACTAATTAACCTTTTGAACAATAGTAAACAAAAACAAAATCGGTTCATTCGTTCGGCAGCTACGATACCATAGTCAGACACGCACACACACACACACATACACAGACATGTCAAACTTATAACACCCCGTCGTTTTTGCGTCGGGGGTTAAAATGATTTGAGAAGACCTCAAATAACAAATACAGCAAGAACAGAATGATAATGATGATGATACATTGCCTTAAGTTTGCTATAGGTATATTGTCTTCGAAACTAACTGATAGCCTTATCTTATTATTTTGCTCCAACTGTGTTCACTTAAAGCATTTTGAATCTGTACCTATGTGAATCAAAATTATGTCGTTGAAAGTGTTTAATAATTAAATATAATTTACTTTTCAAACAAATTTTGTTTTTTTTTTTCATTTTCTCACTTCAAATCATGATTATTTCCTAATCTCTCCTCTGAACAAAATGATGTTATAAGTAGGTACTACCTGTTAAATAAGAACCATTTATATTACAATTTATGATCACTCAAAGAACTTTCAACTATGGCTGTTCATAAAAATATGCATAAATAACCTTCCTACAAAGGATAATTATAAGCAATTTCTGCGTTAAGTATAGGTATATGAAATTGCCTCAAAAGTAGCATAATTCTGTTCAGCCTTGTAAAGTTTTTCCAACCTCAAAACTGATTCCATACACATTATTAAACTTTCTAAAAAATAAGTTCACAATTCACTTTTTTCTGATACTGGTTTCCTCGCCATTAAAGCGCGATAAATGACGAAAAATAATTCAGGCGCGTTCAAACCATATCTTTTCTACATAAAAATGTGTACGCAGAAAATTTTATAATCCACCCCATTTAGCACAGCAGGCCGATAATAAAGCACCCAGTTTCCCTTCGAAGCTCGCCATTTCTCTCCGCGGGCCCCACATATATTAATAATATATTGCTCTGTAAGAAATCGCAAACGCGAGGGTGGGCCGGCTAAATGCTCCTCGATCCCTTGCTCCACGAACAAAAAAAAAAACCCAAAACCCCTCACACGAATTTCAACTACATTTTAAGGAGACTAGGGTGTATTTTTGACCAGAAAAATCAGCACTTAATCACCGCTGTCTCTCGCATAATATGTATGTAGAATGGTCGCGTACTTAGGCCTTTTTTAGCAAAAACTGTGACGCCTCGCGGATTCAAGATGGCGGCCGCTTCGTACGTATTTTGTTTTCGTGTAATTACTTGCTCTTCAGAGTTTTTAATGGGTTTGTGTTGGCGAGTGAAATTATTCTGAATTAGAATGTTATTGTTCTATAAGAGGGGAGTGTGAAAATCGGAGGGAAATGAAAAAAAAAATCAGGCATGTTACAAATGTTTATTTTTTAGACAAAAAATTGTCACACAAAAAGTTTTGGATGCGAAAACTCTGTTTATATAGACCAAATTATCAGAATATTAATACAAAAAAAAAGTATGAACGGAAAGACACAAATTGAATCTTATAAAGTAAGTCGGTAAAACATAAACTAAATGGTAAGAGGTAGTATGTGTTGAACGATGAGAAATGGCTTACATACTAAATTACGGAAAAGCAAGCAAGCATAAGGTCACTAAGGATCTGCACAGTAACAGCTCCAAAATATATTTCGAACACACTTAATTGCAATCGCAATTCGAATGATTTGAAGGAATTTTTTAAAATCCATTGCGTGGAACTGTGCTTGTCATTTTTTTAGTGAACTGTCAAAATGAAATGGCTTTGCCATTGAAAGTGTGTTACGCAAATACCAACAGAAGGTCCCCCGCAGAGAGGTGGGCTGGTGTCCCAGTGTTGGGAACATGAAAGGCTTACTGCAGGTGAAATCCTTAAAGTGAAAGCGCGCGTTACATTAAGCTTTAAAATAAAGAACAAGGATTATCATATTATGTGTGTGAGGTAAGTGGCGTACAATTGGAGAGGCCTATGCCCAACAGTGGACTGCTGTTAGTAAGCCCACGATGATAATAAAGTTTTGGGTGTCTTAAGTTTGGGAACAATAAAAAATAGTTATCAGATCAGTTTTTTTAGGAGCTATAAGTTGGTGTAAGTGTGTGTGTATCTGATGTAAATGTGTACTTGTGATGGTGCTGTGTGTGTCTGATGTTGATGTGTACTTATGATGTGTTGACGTACGTGTGATATGTGTGTGTTTGATTTAGGTTTGTACTTCTAGTGGTATGATGGCGTGACGTGTGTGATATTTGCTTTGTGGTGTGTCCTCACAAGATAACATCATTATTTTAACTTCAAACGCCAAACAGCGAGTAACACTAAGATCAGAAATGAGTTCATTTAATACTTTTACAGTGAATTGTTGATTTTTAATGTTTAACAATAAGTATCAATTTTAAATCCTATTCTAATCGAGTTAAATTACAAACAGGCCAATGGTAATGGCAATACGGAATGACGGACAATGATGTTCTCTATGTCATTTAAAATAAGAATACATGTTTAAAAACAGCAGCTGACGTTCTAAAATTAAACTAATTTGACAACAGCAAACAAAAATGACCTAACATCCGTCTATTTTAAAAATCGAATAGAAGGTTTTAAACAATGAAAGCAAAGGTTCGGTATTGATTGTGTATCGACTTTGTGTTTGTTGAAATCAATATTGTTAAAAGATTCCTGTTTGTTGTACGTCAGCTGCTATTTGGTCAAACGCAATCTAAGTTTAAAATTTTATTGTCCAAAGCATACAATTGTTTGTAGGGAACTAAGTATTTGAAAGTAAATTTGGAACCGTAATTGCCAATTAATTTCACAAAAATGATTGTAATATTACCAAACATAATTGTAGTTAACATGTGGTAGAATATTTTAGTCATAGGATAATGATAATTCATTAAGCATAGTTATGTATCAATTCACATAATTTCTACAACTTTCCGAAGTAGTTGTAATGATTTTGGATCGTAAACGCTGATATATTTTTTAATATGTTCTAATCTTACGTTTTGGATGAAAAAGAGACTGATTTTTGAACTTAATCGTATTTTAACATAGGCACCACATTTAGAATGTTAGATTAGTTTGAGGTATTTAACTGAACTATTAGAGACTGGCACATTTTTGTTGGCTCGTTTAACAATCGTATTAATTTTTGAAACGGTACCTAAGCAATAATATGGAAACATAAGCGGGTAACCAAAAATCTTATTATAGAACTGATAGCAAAATACAAATAAATCAGTAAATAATTTTGTATTTTCAAATTTTTGTGCGAGAAATCTGTGAATAGTTTTAGACAAAAAACACATAGGGATTTAAAAGTTACAATTAATTGGAATTGGTAGGTGCAAAATTCAATTTTACTTTATTGTAACACAGACAAAATTTTATTTATTTATTTTATCTTTAATATTGTCTTTAAAATTTGTAAAAGGTACTTATATAATTGTGAGAATTTTCGATATTTCAACTACGGAACAGTTTAGTCGTCTATTGAGTACTTATAATTAACAACGAAATCACACAGTGGTTTTTTTCTTATTACTAAAATGATTGGTACCTATTTTGAGTTCCGGAAGCATAATAATTTGAATTACATGTCACAATGTTGCATAGCCAGTGGAAATTAAATAAAAGTATCAACAGGGAAACAGTATTGAAAACATTAATTTTTGAGTTTTTGTACAGGTACGAGTATCACAGTGTATTTAGGTAGGTACGATAATTGCAGTTCTGTTTTTTTTTTCTAGTTGTTTTTCATCAAAAGTAGGATAACATTGTTTTAAATTACTGAGAGCCTGCTTTGTCTTTAGATAAAACGTCTGATTGAGTTTGGTACGCCGACGCCCATTTCTAAAAAAATATTAATGTTTCGCGATATGTTTATATGGTTACTATATAAAGGTTCATTAACAAAATGACGGCTAGCTAAACAGAAACTAAATTTTTTGTACAATTTGTACTATGTTTTTTCTTTCAAATGTCCATAAAAACAAAACAAGCTCTCAACATAACAATCAAAATACAATAAAAACTATTTACCCATCACCGAATCGTTAAAACTGGAATCGATTCCCTCCAGTATCGATTTCAACCGATACTCATATCGGTATCGGTAAAAGAATTCCGCCAGCAAAGTGTCGGCCATCGAATCGTGAGTAAATATTGGTCGATTTTGTCTTTTTAACCGAACGGCGGCGGCGGCGTCCGTGGCCGAGTTAGAGGTTATTGTTCCATTTTTGAAATTCCCGCCAAATTTTGCTTTGTTTTTGACGTGTAATGGCGACGCGTTGAAACTGTTTTCGTTTCCAGATGTATTGGTTTGCACTGAAAAAGAAAATGGCTGATTTATCATCTCGGATTTTGGAAGTTGTGGTTTCGCACATGGGTTCGGTTTTTTTTTAAGTACAATATGTGAATAGGTAAAAGGATTGATTGTTAAGTAACAGTGAGGATGTATTATTTCATATTCTAAATAACTGGAATACGAAAATCAATTGGATGAAAAGAAGTGAGGTTTTATTTGACAAGTAATGAGGGTTTACTTATTTGACATAGATATTAAAACAGTCACCTGCATACCAAGTCACCACAAACTGTAAATTTTTCTTATTCGTTTTTTAAATTAATTGTCAACATTTTATGGTTTAATTAATAATTGGAGTATGATAACAGTTTGTGGTAAGTACTATAGATGTGCTGTGACTGTAAACTCATTTTACTCAAGGTAAAAAACTGGTAGTTTGTGAAAATACCAGTTTTTTACCTTCCATTAAAAAGCAAAACCCTCTCTTCATATAGAGAAGGCATTGAACATCACACTTGCTCAAGGCGAAATTACTATTTCCGACTAATGTTAAGTTATGGTAAGTTACAAGAAAGTGTTTGAGCGAGTGCGTGTGAACTGAATAGGAATATTTTATTATGTATTTCATTTAAATATTTTGAACAATTTATTATTATCAGAGAGGCATAAACCGCCTAATCTCACAGTAACCCGAAACAATTATCCGTAGGATAGCAATACAAATATAGGGTCGCGCGGGAATCGAACCATTTTCCCAGTAATTTAGTTAGTTAGTTCCCCTTTCACAATATAACTTTTAGTAATATTTACAAATTAAGTATCTGAAGTAGAAAAAATATAAAATAAGTTCAACAAAAATAATCAAGATGAGCTTATTAATATGGAGTTTATTATTACTTGTAATGACAATATGCAAATCATGAAGCTATTAGTGCCGTATTGAGCAAAATTGGCACTAATTAAGGTTTTCGGCATTGACTGACATGGAATGTTTCGCAAAATTTTTCCGGTTAGAGAAAATTTAAATTGCGTCGGTATTGAAGTGCGATATTGATTTGGGATTTAATATGTAAATGTTTACATTTTGAGACTGCACTGAGTTTAGAAGATAATTTTAGCACTGACTTTATTTTTCAAATGGCATTTTTGAAACATACGGAAGTATGTATCTGGATATTAATTTTAAATACCAACGGAAAATCGGCCAACTAACTTTAAATCAAGAATTATAACTTTAGTTCTAAAAATACGGGCTCTAAGCTGAAAAAGTCAAAAAGTAGAAACGCACTAGACAGAAAACAGACACAGAAACAAAAGCCGAAATCATCTAATACATAAATAAAAATGACGCAGCCTTCCGAAGCGGCATAAGTTAAGAAAAAGAAAAAACGCGCGTCAATGGCTCGGGAACACAACAACAATTGTTGTCATTTTGCGTAGAATGCGCGTCGACCGTATGGCGTGCGTCTACTCTGCAAAAATAAATAAACCGTTTTTTTTATTACCTGTGGTCTGTTGTCTCGTAGTCGGCCGGGCCTTCGAAATGTTTGGTTTCTTTTGTAAAATACTGGCTGGATCATACTGTTTGCTTCTTTAATGCTTCGGTACTGAAGTGCGATATTGATTTGGGATTAAATATGTAGGTAAATGTTTACATTTTGAGACTGCACTGAGTTTAGAAGATAATTTTAGCACTGACTTTGTTTTTCAAATGGCATTTTTGATGTTTTTAACTGGTAGGATATTATTCACTGTTACATTTTGGTGTAATTTTGCAAGCGATCGTATCGATCGATGACCAGATGTGAACTGAATTCGATCGGTGCTCGCAATCCTTCAACGATTCACATCCCCGCTCTAATTCGAGCAAACATATTTACCTGGCCGCAAAAACCAACAAAATCGAACGACAAATGAAAAAAGAACACTTATATGTTAATGCAAAAATAATAAAGCACAGAATCCCTTGCAGATTATAAAATGAGATGCCAAAAAAATGGTGTACTAGTTCGCCAGCCAGTCTTTATAATGTGTTGTTGAAAAAGAACTGGTTTTAAAATCGTTGCAGCTTACATAGCTCGAAGTAAATAGGTTGCAGCGCTCTTGCTGCAGAATTGAGCTCAGGCGAAGGGTGCAACCCTTTGTCGCGTGGTCGCTTTATGTATAAGTATATACTGGTCAATCTTTGTAAGGGAACCGACGGTTGTTTCGTACCTAACCAGTTTTGTTAATACGGCAAAAAATGTACTTTGAACGTTGTGTAATTGTAAAGGTATTATTGAATTCAAGCGGTGGAAAGATGATGTTTGAGATGAATCTTGAATTCTCGACATTGTGTTTGAAAACCGTTACTCTTTTGGAATCGACTTTGGAGTGGTTACAAGACTTCAAAATAATAAAAACAACGAAAAAAATGAGAGAAATAATTGTTCATATATTTTTTTCTGTTTCTACGTTCTACGTAGTACATTATCATCACTATCACTATCACTACATAATATAAAACAAAGTCTCCCGCCGCGTCTGTCTGTCCCTATGTATGCTTAGATCTTTAAAACTACGCAACGGATTTTGATGCAGGTTTTTTTAATAGATAGTGATTCAAGAGGAAGGTTTTAGTATATAATTTTACGCAGGCGAAGCCGTGGCATCGGCTAGTTATGTATATTTAAACTCATCGTTTTCGTGTTTTTATGAATCTTTTGAAAAAACTTTTTTCATAAAATGTTGAGATGTTTACAGACAACGAACATTTTACGTTTTCAGCAGTTTTTTCATGAAAGCTAAAAGCGTAAACTTTTGTGTTGTAAACTCTGTGAATGCATCGTTCTCGCTTTAGCTTTACAGATTAGTGTGATAATAATGAGTTCTTTCGCATGTATGGCGTTGTAGATTTCGTATTTGTCCAAAACTAAATGGAAACAATCTATAACTTTACTACATACATATTTATTATACTTACATAAACAATTTCCTGCGTGTCAGCGTTATTCTTTAAAACTATGATGCGGCTTTCTCCATATTCATGGGCCAAATAAACGTATTTTCTATCTTTCTTTGTATACAATTTTAGTATTAAAGTTACTTAAGAAAACTCGATGTTTATCGAGTCCTTAAATCGCGAACAGGGTGGGTGGCAAGTTCCCCATAAAAAGCTTGTAAAACGATATTTCAACATTTCTCATTTTAACAGTAGTCCAAATAAAAAGTTACATAGTACTTACAACAGGAATTGCTTTCTGTTTTAGTGTCTGTCCTAAGTACATACATTTAGGTACTAAGATGTATATTTTAAATCATCCAATACAGATGCATCACAAACTTCTACATATTTTAACCCTAAAAAGTTCGTCCCGAAAATACTGCCTATACGCGTGGTACTGGTATCTGGTATCTATATTAAAACAAATACCGTTGCGGCCCACCACTAATCTAAATGCAAATCAAGTATCTGCATTACGCCGACTAAATTGAACCTCATTGATTATTCTTTTATTTTACGAATGTTTATTATAGAAAATAGGGTTTTTTCATAACTGCGGCCATTTTGAGTAATTATAATTTTAGTTTTATTGTGCTTTTTCATAAGGAGTTTCTCAGTAACAGCCATGGAGTCTGGAATTATGCCTGGTTGATGATAATAGGCTCTCCCATAATACATTGGACTTAAACATAACTAGCAAAATGTGAGTGTACTATTACAGGCGTAATTTTATGTTATTTAAGTGTTTTATTTATAACTAGCTTCTGCCAGCGGTTTCGCCCTCATGAAGTTTGATAATTGACCCATGGAATCTTATTACCGGGATAAAAAGTATCATATGTGTTAATCCAGGTTATAAACTATGTGTGCTAAATTTAATCCATTCAGTAAATCCGTTCTGTAGTTTTTGCGTTGAAGAGTAACAAACATCCATACATCGATCCATCCATACATACTCACAAACTTTCGCATTTATATATTAGTAGGATTTTTTAAATCTTTTATCATCGTCCTCGTTCCCTCATTCCAATTTATCTGGAGTCTATAAATTAAGGATTAGGTCATTTCTGCATGGTTTCTCTTAAAAGTACGACGAGTGCGATAGAAGAAAGTTACTTACTCGTTTTCAGGCTCCAATAATTTTTCTCCCTCAAAGACAACAGACTTTTGGACAAAACCATAGACACCTATTACTTTCACGCCACTTTTTAATTACGAAAATTAAATTCGATTTTTAAAAACAATTTTAAAGCATAAATTATAAGCCTTTGTGTATTTGAATGACGCAACCCGAGATCAGTAACCTGATGGTGGAATACGAATTAGGTCCATTTCTATGGACCATATTACTACCTTTTTCAGCCTTGAATTCGATGAAAAGTCTATTTGAATTTGATTACATTCATTCTATTTCCATTTCCACATTTATATTTTATTTCCACAAAAATCGGTAATACTAGAGATTGCTTATCTAGTTTAACATGTCACTACGTGTAAATGCGTATTTTCTGTGTTGTCTATCTCATTCTATGTCATCATCATGAACCCTCATTTCCCTTCACTCTTCAAGCATTGAGCGGTAATAACTTCTTATATAACACAAAAATACAAAACCCTTTCTGTAATAAAAAAAATCCAATGTCCGTTTTAACGAACACGTTTTAAAGGCCACACAAAAACGTTACAAAATGACTTATGCACCTTTATATACGCTGTTATACCGATATCGGGATCACAATTGGCAATTCAAACTCTCCCCACCTCTAATTCGCTCATTTCGACCGAGCTCGTGCAAAACGCAACAGCTAATGCAATCATGCAAAAACCGGATTCTAAAAACGGATAAAATCATTTTATTAACCCACCAATAAAGTTTGAATGAAACAGGTTTTTTGAAGAGGGTTTCTGCAGCGCACAGGTACCGCGGAATGCAAACTTTGAGCTGCAGATCACCAAACGGGTTCCGGGACGTGTTTTCGACATTGTCGCCAAGAATGAAAGGGGTACGCGGACAATCATTCGCACAAATAAATACGGCAGCTGCAGGTTGCAAAAACTGGTACTGGCCAAAAGAGATCCGTTTTCGTTTATTGTTAAATTTCTATAGCCATTTAATTCAGTACAGACTGATATTGTTAAAAGATCGGTTGGTGTCGCATCTCCAACCAACATCGCGACGCCATTTTTTAGGAACAAGAATTCGAATTATAACATTTCTTTCAGCGTTCCATTTGTAAATTTAATTTAAAAATGGAACGCTTTTTACACAAAGGCGTAAACGTCATGCTTTGTTTTTTTTAAACTAACACCGAATGCCAAGAAAAGGAACGTGTTGTGCACGCGGATGCGAATTAAAAAAAAAAGCGGGCAGACATTTTTAAAACAGCGTAATATTCACATTTTCCTACTAAGATAACGCTCCGCCGAGCGAAATATGAAAGGAGTTATCAAAACAATCTCGCGCGCACTAAATCACTGTATATAAGGGGAAGAGGAGTCCTATTTACTCGGAAACGGACAAAATAAATGTTTTTATTACATAATGCGAATTTTCTCAAAGTCTCATTCTAAACGTGATCACCACAAAAATGGTCCTTGGCGTTTAGAATATAGAGTCAAGTTTCTATTGTAGATTTTTTGTGAACAGTGACGCTGTTGTTTGTTAATTACAAAAGGGCCTTTTATGTGTGAGAATAAGGCTTGTTTTCGTTTGTGGGGTGTGAGGGCAGATGGTGGACTTTGTATATAAAAAGGTATGGTGCACAATTTTAAGCAGAGGGATTTGGTGGCGCTCGACAGCCCAGTGGCTTTCGTCGCTTACCTACCTCTGCATAACTACCTACGGCCCGTAGGTAGAAAACTCTGCATGAAACCATCTTTTGTACACAGATTGTGTATGAAAATTCGAGTTTCTCTTTGTTTCCCGACGTAATTGCTTAGTAATACTTTTGTAAAGAGAACTATGCCGGTGGTATACATACTTCAAATTATTATCATTTTGACTGTCTGCCCTATCGAACACACAAAAAATGTAGTGTGCTACTTTCCAAGTTTCCCCCATACGACTGTTGTGTTGTCGCTACATCATTAGGTGGGCACCTAAATGATGTAGCGACAACACACGTTTCTATTTTTTTATTGTATTTATTTATTATTTATTTATGTAATACTTCACTGATTCTTTTAAAACTCAGAAGGATTTTCTAAAAAACAAAACAGGGGTGTGTTTTTCTTTTGTACCACATATCATGTTATATGTTCGACCATATTATTGTGTGCGTGAAAAACGAACTAAAAAATAAAAATAAAAAAAAAATCCTGTCTTTGAAGACTGCCGATAGAAGTAAAAACTAAGTAATCTATATCTGCTACGGGTTGTGCCCCGCGCACGCCTAGTGGTGCTACGCCGTAGCGGATCGGCTACGAGTGCTACGAAGCGTTTGGTAATAGTCACGCGAGTTCTATGATTTTTGTTCACCCAAAAAGTGCTTAACGCGCTTAAAGAAGTTTTCACTTACTCTAGCTATTTTAAGTTAGAGACGAACTTTGTTCCACTTCGTTCAAAACCGAAACATGAGCTAAACACATAGCGCCATTGTCGCTTCAGCCACAAGAAAGTTGTGCGATAACTATAAATAAAATAAATATCGCTGGACATTACACACAGCGCCATCTGGTGCCACACTAAGCAAGGCTTGTGTCGTGGTCACCAGACCGTTGATATACTACATGTATACTTTTTGTTTGTAAATACATACTTATTATACATATATAAGACAATATCTGATGACTAGGATTTGTAAGTCAAATAAACAATTGCGTTGCTCTGAAAACAAAGATTTTTTATTTTAGTATTTACACACTATAATAATTACACACTTAAGCTTAAATTACACTATCCTACCTGAAAACAAAGAAACGACATTTAAAGTCTATTCTAACTAACAATTCCTTTTTAGGCTTTATAAAAACTTATCTAGACAATAATGAAAAAGATGCTCAATCACTGTCTTCTGTCAACTCCAAACAAGCTGCTTTACCAACCACGTTGGCTGCTAGCGTCATCTATGAATAGAGTGAATAAGCACCTGCTCACTGTTTTACTTGCAGAGTACAAATTAAAGAAACATACTATAGTTTCTTTACATCTCCCTCCTCAAAGAAGAAAATTTTTACCAAAATTTTCACTAGCCATACTTATGTACTAATTAAAAATAAATTTAAATTTTACAATAATAATAAGTCTAACAAATAATTTTTTTTCTCATTTCTGGTTTTAGGTAGGTATTGGTATAAGTTTTGTGACATGAAAGAGGTTTGACTCTAACTTTTTATGACCTGTATTAATTCTATATATTGAATTTGAGATCTTTTCAATAATTTTAAATGGACCAATCCTCAGTTCATCTAATTTATTTCTATTTAATTTGTTTCCGTTCTCTACATATACCTTAGCCCCTGTATTAAAATTATATTGTGTTCTATTTTTATCGAATATTTGTTTATTGTAGTTGTGTGATTTTAATGTATTTTCAAATGCTACTTTCCTATCTTTAATCCATTCCTCTTTTGTTTTATCTCTTTTTAGTTCATTTGGCAAAAAGGAAACATCTGTACCATCCAACAAGTATTTTGGTGCAAAGCCAGTAACTGTATGTTCTGTATTATTATATTTATCAACACAGTTATGTGCAATGGTCGTCCATGCTATCTTATTAGTTCTTTCGTTTATTTTACATCTGATTTTGTTTACAATTGTTTGATTAAGTCTTTCATTCACGCCGTTTGAAAACGGGGCATTTACTGCAGTAAAGATCATTGGTATTGATTTTTCGTTTAAAAATGATTTGAATTCTTTTGAGTTAATGCCCGGGTATTGATCAGTGAGAAGCATTCCAATTTTATCACAATCTGTTACAGTATTGATTAGTTTAACAAAATCATTTGCACTTTGTGTTTTTGAGGTAACTATATAAGCAAATCGTGTAAAGTGGTCCACCAAAAGGTGTAAATATCTTTTCGTTGATCGTGAGCCTCCAAAACCCCCAATTGTGTCAATTGAGACTATTTCAAACGGTTTTGTGGCAGGACCTAAATGTGACATTAGACCATAGTTATCCTGCCCCCTTGTTTTATTTTTAATACATATCTCACAAGTTTTACAATGTGTTTTAATGTTTATCGTTAAATTTCTTGCTGTATATAATTTACTAATTTTGTTTTGCATTTGTTTTACACCTAAATGACCCATGTTTTCATGTACATCTTTAATAAGTTTTTTACTGAAATCCTCTGATAAAATTATTTTTTCACGTTTTCTAGCTTTTTTATAGTAAACATTGTGTCTTGATATTAATTTTGATTTATTATTTTGTACATCTTCATTTTTTTCCTGATCTGTAATAATATCATTCAATGTTACCATGCTTACAATTTTTAATTGTTCATCTGTATCCTCACTTGCATGTAATACTGGGTTCCTACTTAAACAATCTGCTTCTATATTTTCTTTGCCCGGAGCGTATTTAATTTTAAAATCATACTGTGATAAGTAATATGTTAAGTCTCCTAATTCGTCATCAGTCCTAGATTTTATATTTAAATTTTCCAATGGCTTATGGTCTGAATATACTGTAAATGACTTACCTATTAGCCAATATTGCCAGTATCTTATTGCTTCTTTTATTGCTAAACATTCTAAATAAATTGCCTTTTTTTTCTTTTGAACTTGATTTAATTTTTTTGAGAAATAAGCCACTGGCTTGTTTTTTCCATTTGGTTGTGTTTGCTTTAACACTGCCCCAATACCTTCTAAAGATGCATCTGTGTGAATAATTATTGGCAACTTCTGATCAAATATTTCTAAGATTGGCTGTGAGCACAATAAGTTTTTTATGTCTTCAAAAGACTTCTGACATTCTGCTGACCAAATAAATTTCTGGTTTTTTCTAAGTAAATTATGAAGGGGTTCTAAAATTACTGCACTTTTTGGTATATACTCGTGATAGAAGTTAATTTTACCCAGAAATTGCCTTACATTTTTTTGGGTTTTTGGTATTGGGAAATCTTTTATTGATACTAAATTGTCTCTTACTGGCCGTACTGTATTATTATATATTATATGACCGAGATATTTTACTGTATCCGAAGCAAATGTACATTTTGTAAATTTTAATCTGAAACCCTCCCTTTTTATAGCTTCAAAAAGTTGTGTCAGATGATTAACGTGCTCCGGAAAAGTCTTAGAAAATATTAGGATATCATCTATGTAATTAACTGCAAAATCAGTAAGCTTATACTTTCTTAAAATGTTACCTAGTATCCTTTGGAAAATAGCTGGTGATGTCTTCAAACCAAAAGGTAAACATGTCCATTGATAATGCCCTTCTTGCGTTACAAAGGCAGTTTTCTTCCTATCTTCAATTCTTAACGGGATTGACCAAAAGGCTGAATTGATGTCCAATGTTGTGAAGTATGTTGAGTTTCTTGTCTTAATCACTAGGTCGTCTATCAATGGAAATGGTTGAGCTTGGGGTACCACTATTTTATTTAGATCTCTAAAATCTATACATAATCTAGACTTTTTGTTGTCTTCTTTTTTGAAAGCCAAAGTTACTGGAGCGGCAAATGGGCTATAAGATTCCTCTATAAGATTTT
This sequence comes from Xestia ashworthii, assembly GCA_950022955.1. Taxonomy (NCBI): domain Eukaryota; kingdom Metazoa; phylum Arthropoda; class Insecta; order Lepidoptera; family Noctuidae; genus Xestia; species Xestia ashworthii. The sequence continues at coordinate 16,432,876 of OX465566.1, forward strand.
TGTCAAGTAACCTCGCAATCTGCTCTTCTATTTCCTTTTTATCTTCAACTGAACATCTATAGGGTCTCTTACTACAATATTTGTCTATAAGTAGATCAATACGTGCTTCATATTCTCTAACTGTGCCAATGTCATATTTGTCCTTTGCAAAAATTGATTTGTTATTGTCGATCAGTTTGTATATTTCTGACTTTTGTTTTGTATCTAAGTTATTCGTATTTATTTTGAAATCTTCTTCTTTTATGTTTTCATTAAAATTTATTGAACATGGGTTTGTTGCGTTTTTCACTTCCTTAGAAGTGTTGTTTCTGGTTTCTTCCTTATTTTTAGGGTTTTCTTTTTCTTCTATTTTTATTTCTTCTTTTTTAGGGTTCCGTAGCCAAATGGCAAAAAACGGAACCCTTATAGTTTCGCCATGTCTGTCTGTCTGTCTGTCCGCGGATAATCTCAGTGACCGTTAGCACCAGAAAGCTGAAATTTGGTACCAATATGTATATCAATCATGCCGACAAAGTGCAAAAATAAAAATTTAAAAAAACATTTTTATTAGGGTACCTCCCCCAGACGTAAAGTGGGGAGCGATTTTTTTTTAATTTTGACCCTGACGTGTGATATATTGTTGGATAGGTATTTAAAAATGAATAGGGGTTTTCTAAAATCATTTTTTGATAATATTAATATTTTAGGAAATAATCGCTCCGAAAGTCAAAAACAATGTGTCCCCCCCCCCTCTAACTTTTGAACCATAAGTTTAAAAAATATGAAAAAAATCACAGAAGTAGACCTTTATATGAACTTTCTAGGAAAATTATTTTCAACTTGATGAGTTGAATAGTTTTTGAGTTATATAGCACTTTTTCAAAAAAACGCAAATGATAACTTTGTTTTTCATACAAATACTATGAAAAACAAAGTTATTTTTGCTGACGAAAAATGTTGGTATTTTTAATGGTCTGGGAAGCTACGGAACCCTACAGTGAGCGTGGCCCGACACGCTCTTGGCCGGTTTTTTTGAGTTATTTTCAAATTCTCATCTTGAACCAGTCTAAATTTTTTTATGATATCCAGTCCAATTAGAAAGTCGTATTTAAATTCTTCTCCATCAATTATATAAACATCGGCTTCTTCTTCTATATCAAAAATTTTAATTTTCAATGTTGTCAAACCTACCGTTTTTTTAACACCATTAATTGTGATTAAGTTATCGCTTTTTGTATCATTCTCTTTTTCTCCTTTCAGTCTTATTAATTTGGAATTGATTAAAGAAACATTTGATCCCGAATCATACAATCCAAATGTGTTTAATTGTGCGTTTAATAATAGTTTGACTTTAATTAATGGTGTTATTATTCGTTTTTTTTTTCATTATTGAGTTCAACATCAATCACTGAATTGTTTACGGTTTTAGTAATGTTTCTGTTTTGATTATTTTGTTCTGTCTGTTTGAACCAGCATTTTTCTTCTGGATGGAACCGAATACCTTTATTTAAATTTTCACAGGTTCTACATGGTTTTATTTTTTCTGACCTTCCTTTATAATCGTTGGTACTTTTTTTATTCCTGTTAAAATTATTTTTGTTCGCTACATGTTCATGTTTTCCAATTTCATTGTAGAGGCTTGCAGTTGATTTTACAGTTTCTTTATCAATTTTGTTCATTACATAGTCTGGTAACCCCATTACAATAAGATTTATCATTGTTTGGGTGTCGATGTGCTTGTTGACTTCCAATAACAGTCTTTCCTTTTTGGTGGCATATTCCAGTAACGATCCAGCTTGAAATTTAAATGTAAATGCATATTTTATTTGGGACCAACCTTTATTTCCATATGTTTCACAAAAGTTATCCTTCCATACTGCCCATTGGGAATTCACTGTCATTTTTATTAACATACTGCTGTACCAATCAAGACATTGTTTTTCAAGGAGATGTTTTAAAATCTCAATTTTTTCTTCATCCTGTTGGATCTCGAATCTTCCACATTCACTCTCAAATTCCCTAATCCATTGATCAGCATTTGATGTTTTATTTGAAAATTTTTCAATCAAAAATCTTTCTGCCGTTTTTCCTATATTTTTTTGTTCTGGAGCATTGCTATTAGTATTATTGTGTGAGGGCGGCATTGTCGTTCCTGTAATCTCATCTAAATATTGGTCACCAAACTGTAAATTTTCCCCTTCATCTAGATATATTTTTTTCAAATCGGTATTTAGAGGTATCCAGACTGCGCGTGCTTGGTGTCTTTTTTTAAGCGAATTTTTGATTTTCGTATATACGTCAGAAGACAATATAGCAGTGTGCTTACTTACGGGCCTGAATTCATCTGGGACCTCAAATACACGTCCGTCTGGTGTCTCAATAGAGGTTATGCACAACACATTTGTTTTTCCGTCCGTTGACCCCAACACAATAAATTTAAATCGGAGTTTTTCCATTCTTCTTGATTAAACTAGAAATGTCGTTTTATAAGACAATATCTGATGACTAGGATTTGTAAGTCAAATAAACAATTGCGTTGCTCTGAAAACAAAGATTTTTTATTTTAGTATTTACACACTATAATAATTACACACTTAAGCTTAAATTACACTATCCTACCTGAAAACAAAGAAACGACATTTAAAGTCTATTCTAACTAACAATTCCTTTTTAGGCTTTATAAAAACTTATCTAGACAATAATGAAAAAGATGCTCAATCACTGTCTTCTGTCAACTCCAAACAAGCTGCTTTACCAACCACGTTGGCTGCTAGCGTCATCTATGAATAGAGTGAATAAGCACCTGCTCACTGTTTTACTTGCAGAGTACAAATTAAAGAAACATACTATAGTTTCTTTACACATATTTAAAACATCCATGACTCGGAAACAAATGTTCATGCTCATCACACAAACATTTGCTCCTACCAGTATTCGAACCCGGGACCCTAAGAACGTAAGGCAGCCTCACTACCGCTGCGACATTCAGGTCGTCAAACTGAGTGCACTGACGGACTTCCTAGAACTACACGAAGAGATTTGTTTCATCATCATCTGCCCAGCCTTTACTAACATATCACAAACGTGTTTCAGTGTAACGGATAAATCAAAAACTTTTCTGTTTGTAGGTATAAAGGGTGTTAAAGGCCTTTTGGCTCCGTTAAGAGTCCTTTTACACCTTTTATACCTTAGACTTGTTCTCCACGTCATTGCGAACATTTTTTTGTTTAAGACCATACCTTGGGAACCTTCTAATTACGAAGATACGGACGATTGGGGGTCATAGTTCCACTTTTACAGAAGTATTTTTTTTTAATACATGTTTTTAATGTAATATTTTCCACGGCCCCCATACTATTCAATCCATCCACCAATATCTACAATGTTTTGAGTGCGTTACATTGAGTTTTACCGTAAGACGTGATTTTTTACCCCAAAAAAACTCATTTCCCAGCAATCATTTTTGCGTCGGGTTGCTTAGTTTGGTGTACAGAATGCTTGGTTAGTGGCTTCGTAAAGAGTTGGTTTACACCCTGTATGGGACATACAGGGTGTAAACCAACTCTTTTTTTCCTTCCAGTCTGTAAGATGTCGTGGCGGCACTAAAACTGTAGAAATTAAAGTACAACATTTCCAAAATTCTTAATAATGTTAATCCGAGATAAGTAGACCAGGAGACCCGTAGCACAGGTTTTAACTTAGTATGGGCTCCTGTGTATATCTAAATATTTGGGGGGAAAATAAATCAATTTGAATTCAAAATCACAACCTACGACCTCTAAGTCACAGAAACTCCAATCATCCATCAACCCAACGCATCCTAACTGCGCGTGTCCTCAGGCTACAGCTCAAAATATAAAACCCTATCTATCTACATATATATATCTCGATATGAAACAATGGTACTCTATCGTTACAGATCAACGTCAGTCGTTAGCTGCTCGGTACGGGGTCCGATCCGGGGAAATGTAGTTGGGGTTTAACCAGAAAAAATCGCAATGCCAATTGGCGGGAAATGTACCGATAGGGTAGTGAACTTGAACTACAAGCTTATCAACAGTACTATGTTGATAAACTTGTAGTTTAAGTGCAAGTTGTGTTAGTAATAGTGAAGTGTTGCACTAGTTTCTTGCCCTCGCTAGGTTCGGGAAATGATTCTACGGGAACATAATATTACACCTTTTATTCTCGAATGGTTAGAGGTGTTCCAAACAGTACACCTACATTTCGACCGTTATGTTTAAGTCCCAAGGCGAGCCTATTACCCTAAGGGACTACGCACACTTATTCAGCTCTATTCAGCTTATGCCCATGGAAAACAACGATTTTGTATGAGATGTACGCGCGCGTACAGCTGAACGCGCGCGTACGCGTCTCATACAAAATCTTAACCGGGCTATGCGGTTACCACTGAGCAATTCCTGCAGGAAAAACCCAGTAATACTCTGTCCGACCTGGGAATCGGACCGTTTGTTTCGGCTAATTTCCGAAACGGCAGCACCGATTTTGACGGGAGTTTTACTGGCAAATAGCGGATTTTATAAAATAAGGAATAAATAAAATAAAATCATTTATTTCAGGTTCGAGACCCATAAAAAGCAAAAATAAAAGTAAATAGACACAAATATAAACACATAAGTAAATTATAGAAATGTCACACAAATATTACAAACAAAAGTTATTTTCAGATGAAGGATGCGAGCAACAGCTAGAAGTAATAAAATTAAACACGCAAAAGAAACTCACATCTCAAACGCTCCCAAATCAAAACGTCGGCGTCGCATCGATCAAATCACTCATAATTACTCGCGACATCTTTCTCGCATAGCGTCGAAAGTGAAAGTGCACGGCAGACGCATCGATACGCCCCCTGCTGTCGCGCCTCGGAACTAACGATATCGCGCAGTAATCGGCACCCATCGGGCATCGAATCCAGACTAGTATGGTAACGCTAATTGTACTGGATTGCGGAACATGTGTAGCTTAACTAGTTTGGACTGTGACTCTGCCTGCGTATGGTGATTTCTATGTGAGTTTGTTTTGTATAAGTTTTTAACTTTCTTTGTTCACTGATTTGATGTGTACTCTGAGTTCTGTTTGAATATATGCTTTTTGAGCTATATTGCAGATGGCAATTATTTACGCTATTTAATTTACACATTCTTGCAATTTTAAAGGTGTAATTTTGCAGTAGATTTTCCTGTGAATTTGTACTGTAAATTCTAAAACTCAGTCATTGGCTAGTGTTGTATTTAAAATACACTTATTCAATTTAGAACAGATGGCATAAATACAAGGTATGGGTACAGTAGCCAAACGTCTATATCAATAAAAAAAAAAGATACTGCAAAAAAATATTTTTCATTACATTTTCATAATGCTTTTCCAAGCGTAACTCACACTGGTTCCCTCTCGTTTAATATTGTACGTGTTATAATCCCCATAGAGAAAGTATAAACAAAAACAAAGCGGCCGGACCCCGCCTATTCTAACCTCAAAACATAACTCTTACTCATAAGCCCTCAGAAACAAAAAAAAACGAACACAGAGACCGCTCCAATTATAAAAGGCAGTCGCCCCGAAAACCCTCGGCTTTAAAAAAAAGAATAAAAAAAAGTTATTTAAATAAAACCCGGCGCCCACGTTCTGTGTCGCATAAATTGCCTTCATTAATTTCCGGACCCTGCAAAATATTGTCTTGAAAGGATAATCAAATACAAAAACGTGGAAATGGCGGTGCGTCATTTCCATAACATTTCCCTGGCCCGCCCCCCGCGCTCCTCTGCCCCCTCGCCCGTTTTTCGTCCCCTTTTCCGGTCCCTCCGTCCCCTTTATGAGTCGTCCAATTACGACCCAACGCCGGAGCTTAAGGCTCGCATTAGAGAGAATGGTAATGGTCGCAATTAGATGTATATACTATGCACACTCACGAGGTTTTATGCACAAACCATTGTTTAAGAAATTAACTTAATTTTTTTAGCTAATCTGGGCGAATTAAGAGAAAATGTGTGAGCCAGCACGCCTGGGCTCTGTCGCTAGTTCATAATGACGCTGAATTAAAATGAAAACTGGTCTAGAAATCCTTAAGTTTAAATCAAACACAGCTCTAACATCATTATTGATCATGATATATGTTATTTGAACAAGACATGTTCAGACATTTCTTATTCGAAAAACAATCGAATAAATGCTGATTCTAATAGCCAAACTTCATAAAAAACGCGCGAAACAAAACATGTTTGTATTCAACAGCCAGCACTGGTAAACGTCCAAACTGTTTTGAGGTCTAGTGATACGTAATGATAGAGCAAAAATCGTTTATATTATACCTAAGTTATTGTGGTACATATTTATGTTATGAGCGGATACTTCGAAAGCCACAGAAGCTGGGTTTTGCTTTCTGCGCGGTCGGATTTGGTCCTCCAAATATCGAAATCATTATCTACATGTTTTCGATATTTGAACGATAGAAAGTAGTTATTATAATAGTTGAACATTATTGTGTGAGCAGTCTGGTAAAGCGTTCAAAGGTACGTGAAACGTAGTCTTGGGCCCCCTTAACGGAATTAAGTGATCTCGGACACTCGAGGTATAATTAATTTGTTTTTGTTATTTATTCGCTGCCGCCGTTGAAGCCTGTTGCCCAAGAGGTATTCAAGAAAATGCATAAAACGCATCAAATAAAACCGCCTATCACCATACAAATTCAAGCACCCATTCCTAATTCAATTAAGCATAAAATCAAATTAGGATCTTCGAAAAACACATAGGTACCTACATATAAAGCGCAAACACAGACGCGCCAATTCGTTTCGGAGTTGCGCCTAAATAAACAAAAACATTTACTGGTTGTGTTTGTCCCCGATTAATTAATTTTCTCATTTCCTATTAGCCTGGAGGTGAGGTAAGGATTTTCGTAGCCCTGTTTGGTTTTTGGAATCATGTTATTTAAATTCACTGAAGGGTGCCTTTATGTAAACGTGGTAGGTACCCCGCTATGGTACGCAGAAGGCGTTTCAAAACACAAGGCACTTTGATTGCCATGGTCGGCAAAACAAACAGGAAAAAAAACTTTTCACGCCTATACCGACGAACCGATCGTTATATGTGTCAGATAGATAGATAAAAACAGCCTTTATTCTACCACAATTTAACAGTTATTTAATAAAACATTCAAAATAATCACAATTGATTTCAGTTTTAAATTAACAACATTATTGAATACAAAACGAAAAAAAAAAGTTTATTTTTATCCTGGATATCAGAATAAAGACCTGTACAAAGGGGTAAATAAGTTTGTATGTAGGGGTAGGTAATCTCTGGAACGAATGATCCAATTCTAAAAATTCTTTCACTAACAGATAGCTTCATTGTTCCTGGTTGCTCTATGTTATAAATCATCAATATCATATATATAAAAATCAATGCCACATTTCGTTGTAATTTATAACTCAAGAACGTGTTCACCTAACCAAACCAAATGTGTAGGCTTTGTTCGGACTATTTAGTAGATGGTTTATGTGAAGTCTGCACAAAATCGGTCGAGCGGTTCTTCACGCAGACGAAGTTGCGCGGGTCAGCTAGTTATTTATACAGGGTTACTGGTAATTCGACGTATTCCTTGCATGACGTTATAGTAGGGTTATAATGCAAGAAATTAAGCCACCAAATGTTCTACCGAAATTCAGTGGTTTTTGAGTTAGGTCGATTTTTAGTTTTTTATGAAAAATCCCAGATTAAATCATTTAAAGCCAATTTAAAAACGATTTGCAGCGCAAATGTAATGAAATTTAAGTTATTATCATAGCTGACGACGCAGCAGACCATTTCAAATAACTAAAAGTTCAAAAAATCCTACACCTTTAGGAAAAATCACTTATGAAACAATTTTTTTCTGTAATTTTTGCCATTCCATCTTAAAAAGATGTCGTATAGTGAAAAAAAAATATTACTACGCCAGATGTACAAAATACTAGAAAAATATCCTTGTCTTATCAGCTCTCTAAAATGGTATAAATCTTATTGAAAAGTTATGAACTACATTATGAAAAATGTTTTTGATTTTGTAAAAAAGGAAAAAAAAGGTAAAAGGTATGCGGAAAATCAAAGAAAACAATTTCGTAAATTATTGTTATTTTTAATCAATTTCACTTTTAAAACTTTAATAACTCATTTTTACCACGTCTTGTTCGGCTAAGACATTCTACCAGTGTGCCACATGTTTTTTTCGGTGGACTCGTTCTAGTGATCATGAACAAAATATGCGCGTGTTCACCGAAATGTTCGCGCACATTTGTGAGAGCACACGTAGTAGCGGTGGACTCGAGTCAGCGAACACGCCTTATCTGTTCGCGCACTCAATTAAATAGTCAATACTAAAACACACTCAAATAATAAGTTTTATACCATTTTAAATAGCTGATAAGACAAGGATATTTTTTTAGTAATTTGTACATCTGGCGTAGTATTATCTTTTTTCACTATGCAACATCTTTTTATTAAGGAATGGCAAAAATTACAAAAAAAAATCTTCCATTAGTGGTTTTTAGTAATAGTTTTGAATTTTTTGAACGTTTAATTATTAAAAAAGGTCTGCTGCATATTAGCTATGATAATAACTTAAAGGCCATTGCCCAAACCCAGTATCGCTCTAAAATAAAACATTATAGCAACAAAAATATAGTCATAAATTATGAAATCTTTTTTTAACTTTTCTTACTTATCTTGATCGAAATCGTATGTGGGGTTAATATGTTGTGTCTTAATAGTTACTAATTCGATTTTATTGCATTATTTTCAAAATGGCTTTCTTAAAGTGCAAGCAGTGTTGACACCTTGAGAAACTTCCCCGTAATCGGTTTTAACTGATATGTAGAGGCAGACGTTGTTTTAAAAATATTTCAAATATCTATTAGATATTCCCGCGTGATTCATATTTTTATTTGTAATTAATATAATCACAAAAATATTTCTTTCCTAATCAACAATCTTTCATTAGTTTACAAATCAGTAATGGTCAGGGTGATTTAGATTAACTGTTGGTAACACTACCACAGGCAAATAAAAGGTGAACTGTCATCAAAAGTGTCACTGTCAAGTCAAACAGCATTGTGTCGTAGGGATGGGCAAGTGAAAAAAATATATCGATATTTATCGTATCGATATTCTTAATCAGTATCGATAATTATCGAGCGAAAAATATCGAATATCGTCAGGTTTCGTATGATTATTCATACATATTCCCAAAGCATTCAAACTTCGTAGAAAATAATAAAAGAAAACGGTATTTTTATTGATGCTTGAGCCTAAATAATAAAATACAATTTAATCAAAAAAGTAGTCATCAGATATCGACACGAAACCAAAAATTAATAACGTTAAAAAAAAATCGGATTTGATACGAATTCGATACTCTAAAATAAATATCGAATATGGATATATCGCGATTTAAAAATATCGACCATATGTAGTGATAATTGGATGGAAAAACATCGATATTTCGATATTTTTTTGCACATGCCTATTGTGTACAAGTTGTTGAGTTTGTTGTGATATCAAATAACTTATTATTACGTCGAGTACGTGTCCAGTAGAGTCTTCGGATTCCTGTACGAACAAGATATCTTTCTGAATACTATTGTACTGTTTCTGTGCTACTGGTGTGGATTGTGTAGAACGTTTTTTTGAGTTTGCTTACGTTGTTGGACTAATGCCTATAGAAGTGTGAGAAGACAGACTCAGCATGATCAAGATAGGCAACCGCAGTTTGTTAGTGAAGAAGCCATTGCAACACAAGAGAACATGGATGTTGCTACATCAAGTCATGGAGTGGAAAGTGCATCAGAAACTTCTGTGCCTTCAAGGGATCATTCCAGAAGGTTTATTTGGAAGCAGTAGGGCAGTCTGGGCTATAAGTAACTCAGTAGCTGATATTGCTGGTTACTATTGCAAATGTTTGGTGGGTAATCGAACCGTGGGATGCTGCGCACACGTAATTACCATTTTGTGGTATCTTGGTTGGGCTCTATATCGATCATTTTGAGCAGACGGCTCCGTTTTTAGACAACATATTTTATGAATATGATGATCATCTGAACCAATAAAAATATTTTATTCCTATATTCAAGCATTATTATTTTCTATTCCCTATACTTACTTATAAACCCCTACATTTAAATGTAGGGGTTTATAAGACGGATGTTTTTCTACATCGTTCTCACATAATTATGTATAATCTCAACATGAAAGATGTAACCAAGATTTTGTAACAACATTTTTGATTGAAAAGAGTGTCCATGGAGTTTCTTGCCCGTTCTTCTCCATAGTGATCTACGCTAGGGAATGGGCAAGTACAATACTTTCTCAAGTTATTATGCCTTGTGTCTGTTACTTACTAGCTTTGATTTTTCTTTGTATTTTTGACATTCAAAAGTGCCGTAATGGTCTAGTTGAAATAAATGATTTGAGTTTGAGTTTAGCTAATATTAGTTACTTAGGATTATTCACTGGTTTGATGGAATTATTTTCTGTTGTCTTATGAGAAATCAAATCATATTGTTGTAAGGACTGTTTCTTTGGTAGAAGGTTAGCTACAAAACTAACCTCAAAACTTGAACAGAAAATCAAAGAACAATAAAAACCCCACAAAATAAATAGTTCATTTTTATTTCCTTAGAAAATATGACATCTCCCCTCTTTTATGTCCAATTTATACTATCATACAACTTATTTTCATGCGCAACGGCGGTCCATAGAAGGATGGGCAATCTCCTTTCAGTACATTCGCGCCTTAAATCGTTTTTAAATTGGCTTTAAATGATTTAATCTGGGATTTTTCATAAAAAACTAAAAATCGACCTAACTCAAAAACCACTGAATTTCGGTAGAACATTTGGTGGCTTAATTTCTTGCATTATAACCCTACTATAACGTCCTGCAAGGAATACGTCGAATTACCAGTAACCCTGTATATCATTCATATTATCCACAAAAAGCTGGCTACTATCGCTATTTTTGCCAACGAAGTCACGAGCGTATTACTAGTATATTATACACGTAGATAAAGACGCGGTCCTTTTTTTACGGATGGGAAATCATTAAATAAGTCAGACTTTTACTGACTAAAAGCCATCCACGTTCCTTCCTCGCCCTTTATGTTCCGGGGCCGCGGTATCTTTTTCGAACAGGCCCGCAGCCCCGGCAGGCTTCGGCTCTTGAAGACGCGGTCCTCAGCTATATTTGAAACATGTAAAATTTATTGCACCACTTCTTAGTTACTTTAATCATTGATTAAATCTATACTATCTATACTAACATTATAAACTTGAAGAGTTTGTTTGTTTGTTTGATCGCGCTAATCTCAGGAACTACAGGTTCGAATTGAAAAATTTTGTGTTGGATAGTCCATTTATCGAGGAAGGTAAATTGGGCTATATAACATCCCGCTACTACCTATAGGAGCGGAGCACAAATGAAAAATGTTGCAAAAGCGGGAAATAAATATTCCTCTTAAGTATGTGACGCAGACGAAGTTGCGTGGGTCAGCTAGTAACAAATAAACTAGTATTCTACAAAGGTTCATCGATCTAGTATTTTCCTGTTGCAACAATTTATATAGACGAATTTACGAGTAACTAGCCTTTTCACCACAGAATATAGTTAAGTAATCATCCATCAAAACCACTCTATTTTTATAATTCCTACAAAAAAAAACCAAAAAATTGTATTTTATAAAACAACGAAAAATATTTTTGCTTCTATAACAATACTGCGTTTTCAAAACTGTTTTACAACTAAAACGCTGTAAATATTTTACATTAAAAGTGAGCTAAAAAACACTGAAACGTCATGTAAAACATTAGCTGCCCCACGCAACTATGTCTGCGTAACATAAAGGGATAAATTTTAAGCGTTTTTGCAACACTTCAAACACTCTAATCTTAAAAACTACTGGTTGGAATTGAAAAATCGTTTTTATGTTGGATAGTCCACTTATCGAGGAATGTTATAGGCTCAAAAACATCACGCTACAATCAATAGGAGCGGAGCAGAAATGGAAAATGTCGCAAAAACGGTGAAAAAATATTTTTATATAATATATATAGCGACGTCGCCATGGCGTCTTAATGAGGCAGAGCTCTAACAGTGTAAATATCTGATTAGTCATATAATTTGGTTGTAAAATAACACGATTTATCCAATTATTTACATAACGAACAATGATAAAATTAATATTTTCGTTTCCATTGTTATCGCACTTGTGAGGGGATTCTAACTCAAGCACGGATTCATTGATTAAACGAAAATACACGAAGGGAGCCGAAGGGTAACGAGGGTGGTAGATACGTTTGGTTCTGTATTTCATGTTTTTAATTTCACATGTCTTAAGCAGATAATATAGTTATTTACTAGTAGACAGAGTTCAAAGTCATAAGTGTAAAAGACAAGTGCGAAATACTCATCATCATAAAGCACAAAATAGTTAGCTATCTTGATCACCAAAATCTAGAATTTTAACTATCTGGATAGTCAATGATCCAAATAATAAGTAGGTTTCCTGTGGGGAATCCCACACTAGCAATTACTCCTGTATCGTGGGAGCGACCCGGAACCATTGCATGTAGGGCACATATTTATTCTGTGCGGGAATCGAACCCGCGACACGCAGCGCAGCAGTCATAGTTGCTCAGTCACTGTGCCCACCGTGCCGATCAATTTATACTTAGATCGAATTACCGGAAAAACGAAGAAAATATCTCAACACTTATTTTTCCTCTCAGATGAAAACGTACTATGTCTGATATAAATATCGTAAGTATAAAAAATCCCAATCAAAAAGCTACTTTCAAAATCTCTCTCAATACATTGCACAGATTCAAACTGCTACACATTGGTCTGCACGCAAAAGTAATATTGTCTATACCTCTATATAAGTACTACATCCGCAGCAGCCTACCTCTATGCTCTATGGGGGAGGCCCATGCTAAGTAATTTACGAGCTAATTTTATGGTGCACGTGGTTATAAGTGTTGCCACATAACGCTCTTTTTGCATCTGTTAGTGTTGCAATCCTTATTTATTTCGAAAAGGGGGGGAAACATAATTTTCAGTAGCTACGGATAAATACCAATGTAGCAATGAATACAATAATACTCAAGCAAATCATCTCGACTAAAGTATATTATAATATGAAATTCATCATCATCATCATCATTCTCTATCATGCCAATACAGATTGAACATTTTTTTTTATTAGCCTTTACTGTCCCACTGCTGGGCAAAGGTCTCCCCCAATTCCGTCCATGTGCTCTTTTCCTGTGCCGCCTCAGACCAACCCTCGCGGTACGCGTCCAAATCGTCTCACCACTTTTTTCTGGGTCGGCCTCGGCGGCACCGTCCGTCTTCCGGCAACCATAGTGTGGAGACTTTTGCCCAGCGGCCATCGTGCATGCGACTGACGTGACCCGTCCACTCCTATTTTAGCCTGGATCCTATAAGCCAACGTCCTCTATGGCCGTGGGTGAAAAAAGGAAGAAACGAAGTTATATTGATTTATCGCCCCCGTAAATCCCAATATTGCAACTTTCATCGAAATTGTTAGAGCCGCTTTTGAGAATATGATTACAAAACATGTAAATGTCGGATAAAAAAATGGCAATGATTCTTCGTTCAAATAAAAACAAAAGAAAATTCAAATACCTATTTACGCTTCCAAATAAAAGGGACATGGGCTTGGCCAGTGACACGTTTCAAAAAGGTAGGATACCCCTTTCGTAAGGGGCAGTCAGATTGGACGGTCTTATATCCCCCACGAATAATGTATCTTTTTCTTAGTGTTTTTTTTTAAATTGTTCATTACTTCCGGAAATTGTACTCCCTAGATAAAAACTTACAAACAAATTTGATCTCTTTATAATATTAGTAAAAAAATAGATGCAAGTTTTTGAAACACAAACAAAAAGAGTTTGGTAAATATATTGGTCTACAGCACGACATAGAAACTTCTCTTAATACTACTAAAGATACAAAACTAAAGCAGAGTTTCAATTAAATTCTCCATCCTTTATGTACGGACCATAACCATTACATAACCCATTCCACAGTACAATCAAAGTAAGCAATAAACATACACCCATATAAAGCACACATGATGATATAAAACGCACACCCATCTCCACACAAATAGGCTAAACTCCAGTAAAAAGCTGGCAACATTTGCATAATGACTTTATATTATGCTGGCAACTCCAGCGCAGAATTTTAATGACCCGAGCAGCGTTTTTGAGTTTTTAATGTAAGCAAACATATATAACTTTGTGGAGGAATTTGTGGCTTTGGTTGGTTGAGTTTCGTAAGGTTTTTCTTTCAACTAGAAATCAAATTGGACTGAAATAGTGTTCTGGGTCGCCCGCGAAATTCAATTTTTCTTAGTTTTTTTGAAATTTTCAGATCATTTCAGGTTGTATGTTGATAAAAATATGATTGGCGGCTGTAACACGTATGTAGTTACAGAATTTATAATAATCATTAAAATCACATATACAACCCTCTAAATTCATTTAACCCCATTCATATTTCATGAAAAAGTCCGATTTCGAGGGCTACCCTCAACTTCAATCATGCAAAAGTCTACCCTGGACCTTAACTGCCTTAAGACAGACCGGTAGTAAGTACATACAGTCTAAAAATTAATTTTAAAATCGAATTCCCGGCCAATCAATCGCTCAGTTGTTCGAGACCTTTCACACTTTATAGATACAACTTTGAATCCCTAATAGTTTAAAATTAACCTAAATGGAAATTCAAAACTACTCTGAGGTTTTACTTCCTGATTAATATAGGATATTATAATAATAAAAAAATAAAAATATTTTTATTGACACAAAATAAAATTGTACATTTCCATTTGAAACCCTGACTCCTGTGCTAGGTGAGACCTGTGTTACAGGGGTCAGTGTCTTAACCCGTTTTTGGCACTAATGTTCACAATTCATGCATCAAAATTTAAAAGAATAGTAAAACAATAAAAAAAAATGCGTGCGTGCTCTTGCGTGGTGGTGCGTAGGTGTGAATGTGTGAGTGTGTTTTGTTTATGCGTGTGTGTGTATGATGTGTGGTATGAGTGATAATGATTGGTGATTAGACTTAGGTTAAATTATGAGTCTTGATTTGCCTAAACTAACTTTAGTCATCTCGAGTATTGATTTTTAATTAAATTTTCCGTCTGTTGGTAGTCCAGTGTTTGAAGCCATATATTAAGTTTTATCTTAGTTTTAGTTTTTGTTAGAGAGTTGAAGTTGATGATAGTGTTTATTTTATTATATAAATAAGTAGATAGGTATAAACGTTGCGTTCGAGCGGATGCGGTCTTACATTTGACTGTGCTACATACATTACTGATAGTTCTCTTATGTTTGTTTGCGTGATTGACCGGTGTCTTTTCATGTTGTTTCAATATGATATTAAGCAGGTATAGTTGTCTCACCGTAAGTGCTTGGCAATTTTCGTACAGGGTTCTTGTGGGGAACCGGCACGGCTTAAAGGTCATGACTTTTAACAAAGATCGTTGGGCTCTATTGCTTGATGAGTAAGTACATCAAAGGTTCATCAATGCTTGACCAATACTTGAACTTGCTAAATAATCAGCCTATAATGTTTCCACTGCTGGGACACAGGCGACCTCTCTATGAGGGAATGGGAATGGGAACCCAGTGCGGGTTGGTAGATTTCACATGTCTTCAAATCTTTGGTTCTAGGATATGCCGGTTTCCTCACGATGTTTTCCTTCACAGTTTTGAGAGTAGCGGTGCTGAAATAAATTACACAAAGTAATGCGCCTGGCTGGGTTCCAATCCACGACTTTGCTCGCTAGTCGGAGCCGCCACCACTGGACCATCGCAGCTAACTTCAACATACTACTTACGACCAAAATATATAACAACACAAAATTTCCGTCGTAACAATCTCATTAAAAAAACCCCTCATTACGTATCCAGGTCCACATTTACATAAAACAGCTATTATATAAAACACGTATTATGTGAGCAGACAAGGGTAAATCCCTGCGATTTACGTCATGTCGTTAGTCATTACGCATTCCCGTGAAGGCTTTGAAGGCAAAATTACTGGCCCTTGAGGGGAGGTTTCAAAGTGGGAGGGGTGGATAATAAATGACGTGGCCAGGCCCAGAGGGGCGAAGTTGCCAACTTTTTTTGACAAATTGCTGTAAAAGTGCGTGCCTCTAATCGTAAGGGGTTAATGTGGGTGTGAGAAGGGGTGAGTTAGCCATCTAATGCTAAAGCGAGGTGCTTTGTCCTAATTTCTGTCTCTGTTTTATTAGATAATTTGGTTGTCACACAGAAGAGATTTTCATATTTTGGCACGCACAGTTATTCACATTAATTTCAGTCATCGATTCAAAAGCTAATGAGAAAAAATAGGTAACTTCTGTGATGACGAGTAACAGATGTATGGAATAAGAATATATGTGCACCGACCAATAATAAATTGGGATAAGGGCAAGAAAATTATGATTATTACGATGATTTTTAATCTATTGTCTCGATTCGCATGTTCTCGTAATCGATTCAATCAATTATTCAGAGTCCTACCAAACAGAAAGATGAACGAAGATTGATTATTCAATATTCTTTAGAGGTTCATTTTCCAATCTCTTCCTTTTATCCGTTCTTTAAGCATTAAAATTTTTTTTTTTTTTCGTTATTTAATCCATTGTGGAGAGAGCAGCGGTGGCCCAGTGGTGGAGGCCGACTTACGTTCAGTAAATCGTGGGTTCGAACCCAGGCAGGCGCATTACTTTGTTTAATTTATTACATCACCGCTGCTCTCAAAACGGTGAAGGAAAACATCGTGAGGAAACCGGCATGTCCTAGAACCATAAATTCGAAGACATGTGAAATCTACCAATCCGCACTGGGCCCGTGTGGTGGATTATTTAGCCCATTCCCTCTCATAGAGAGGAGGCCTGTCCCAGCAGTGGGAACATTAATAGGCTAAAATGATGATGATGATAAATCCATTGTCGCATTTATATATTTTTTGCAAATAAAGTTAATTAAGGCCATTTTGAAACGACGTGTCCTTGAGTGACGTAAGGTCGCCCTCAAGCTCGGTGGAGTGACGATCTTTGCAGGGTGACTGGTAGCAACTGGATGAGAGTTGCTGAAAATCAAGTTGAGGCGATTGAAGAGGCCTATATACAGTAGTGATACTTGAGTGCACTTAATGCGTCCAAATAACTTGTTCATGCATCTTCATACACACAGTACAAATAACCAATTTTACTGTTCATTTCAATTAATGGTTGTTCGATCTATAACTTGTTACAAAACAGATGCATGTCCACAAAACAACAAAAACATTAAGAAATTATTTGTATTTATTTTTCGGATGAGAAATCATCAAATAACTTCTCTCACTCTGGGCTGAGCGGGAGGGAGTATCAGACTTTTACTGACTAAAACCCATCCATATTCCTTCCTCGCCCTTTATGTTCCGGGGCCGCGGTATCTCTTTCGAACTGTCCCGCAGCCCCGGCAGGCTTCGGCCCTTGCGGGCCTCGTCACTGTGCTGACAACTCTTTGAGGCGCGCGTGGAACGCGAACGTCGACACGGCCTGTCGTCATAAGACGGACGGACGGCGAGCTAGCCCATAGCTCACCGTCCACTGGCCGCGCCTATGGTGGCCCCCGGCCACCACACTTTTCCGCCACCGCGTGACCCACGACGCCCCGTTCGTCTCCCGTAGCGGAAAACTTACTTTCAGTGTAACGAAACGTCGGTGTTACATAGGTTGCAGAATTTTACAAATTTGTCAACTTCGTAGTGGATCTGGTAACCGAAACTACCCGACCAGTCCCGAAGGACGCCCCGACAAAAACCGGACGCAAACAATCAAAAACCCGCACCTACTTACCTTATTATACCTACCCAACCCAATTGTAATCCAATGCATTTTAATCAAACAAAACATACGTACATTATAAACATAGACCGTTACTCCCCTTCCGTAAACTTTCAATACATAAGCGGAGAGTTTCAGAGCAAATGGAATATTCATACAACCATCCCGTTTACGACCTTGTAAAGGGTGGCATAAAAATTTAGAGGCAAAAAACGAATATACCTCCCTTTAGATGTACTCTTGGGATGGAGCTGAAGTTTGTAATTGAATTTTTGCCTGGAGTCCGCAAAGGGCTGGCCTGCTTAATTTGTCGTGCGCGGTAAAGGGTTCATGCGTGTGGTGTCCAAGGTAAGCGACAGCGGGGCTAGGAGTACCTGGAGTTTCTACTTTTATAAATGATAAAATAATGATGTTTATTCAGCAAGCAAAAACTTTTACACGTAATTTTTTGTAAACTTGGTGGGGCCGGTGTTTCGTACCTGACTACTCTGAGAAGAAACAGCCGAAACAAACTCAGAGGTCATAATTATTCTCTTTTGAAGTCCAGACAATCTTGCTCAATTCACATGAGCACTATGCAGATTAGTGTCTGAGATGGTAATTAGAAATGCTGGGTAGCTGTGGAAGAACCTAAACTTGAATAATCGATACTGGGCTTATTTAATATTTTAATTATTTATTTTTAAAAATGCTACATACAATTATAAATTAAAATAAACTAAACTAACTTAAACTATAAACTTAAAAAATGGCGTCAAAAAACTCCTCCTCAACGCTGTCAACTGGTAAAGTCCCCAGGAGACTGGCGGCGTTACCGCGCTGTATGGCAACGCGCCTTTGGCCAAGGTAAAAGCCAGCCCTAGGGTTACGGGAAAAAAAAGAAGAGTTTTCCTATTTTTTCTGCTTAAAAATAGAAGCTCTTAAGATCCGCCATTTTTCTCTAACTCACATCCCTACACAAGATACAAATTATATTGTTGTAATCAAAAAGAAATATTCCATTTTTTACCAGAGTAAGGGTTGTTTGGGCCTCCTTTTTTCGACCTACGTGCTAAAATTTAATTCGGGCTTTCCGGATTATATAAAGGTACGTTTGAAATACATGAACCCTTTTTATCTTTGGTGAAACAAAAAAAAATCGATATCACCCTTTTATAAAGGCGTCACGTATGTACTCATGTGAATCTATTAAGTTTTTGTAAAATGTTTTAGATAGTATGTGTTCCTTTTTTTTCAGTCTGTCTACTCTAACATTATAAAGAGGAAATAATTGTGTGTGTGTATGTTTGTAATGAATTGACTCAAAAACTACTGTGCCAATTTCAAAAATTCTTTCACCATTGGAAATCCACATTCACCCTTAGTAACATAGCGTATATTGTATCCCCGTGACGTCCGCTAGTCGTTGAGATGATGTTTGTTACTTTTTAAACTTGAATAGACGACCCTAGTTTTTGGTTTTTTTTCTTAAGTAAGCTTATTTTGTGTACTTTATGCTAGGGCGAAAGCCTCCCCTTTTCCTTTGAAGCCTCGATTTTCGTGCGATCTCAACATCAAATAGTCACATTGCCTTCGCCACGGACGACTTCGATGGTGATGACGGTCCTTTTTCAGGCGATCAGTGAGTGTCAATCTTTATGCATTTCTCCAGGACTTCAGGCGTCAGATTAATTATGGATTAAAGAAACATTTTCATATTTCCTTCTTAAAGTCGGGCACAGATCAACACAAAACAGTCCAAAACATAAATCAACTCAAACGTTAATTTCTTTAAGTGGAAAAAGGAAAGTTGATATTGAGTTGCGGCCTTTATTGATTTAAGACTAGCCTATTAAGTGGAATGCATTAGATGTGTTTGCCCGCTCAATAACCAATCACTTAGTGTGAGGGACTTTACTTTATATTTCTTTTCCGTAAGGTTTATTTTCCTGTATTACAGTTCGTAGTCTGCAAGATAGGAACGGTGGCCAAGTGGCCCTGACTCTCGTTTCGTAGGTCGTATATTCGAATCTATGGAGGCTCTTTGCTTTGTTTAATTTATTTGATTACTGCCACTTTATGAGTGGTCTATTTGTTAGTTACTTCTACTAAAAAATCCCTAGAAACTCTGCGCGTCCAATACAATAACATTTTCAGGATGATGTTGGGACTTCCTCGTTTCTGCAGTGCCTCCGAGATGTTTGCGCAGGCTCATACTGACGATTTCCATGCCGTCATTCGGATAAAAGTCGTGTCACTTATGAGGAGGGTGCGGGGTAGTCACAACAGCATCCTGAAAACTGTAGCTGAAGATGTTCGGGCACCTGTGTTGAGGCATTTTGTTCGTCTGGTGATTTCTAGGGAGGTATCTCCCTATTGGTTATCTTGACGGGGCGGGGTGTCTCAGCATAGGGGAATTTCATTTTTGTGTTTAGATTATATTATTTTGATGATTCTTGTCCTTCGTAATTGTATTTAAGTAGTAACAATAGTTTCTAAGTTTATGCATAACTAACTCTTGGACCTAGTTGTCGCAAAATAAATATTTTTGAATTTGAATTTTACTGAAGCAAAATGCCGTGAAGAAACTGTCCTAGAAATAAATACTTGAAAAATCTGACATCCATCAATCCGCACAAAGCTTGCTCGTCTGGTGGATTACGGTCCAGTTACTCGCAAAAAAGGGTCGTCTCAGTTGTGGGAACATTGTAGGCTGATTATTATGCTAGGAGGTTCATTACGTGTAGTTCATGATGATATTATTAAGTATAAAGAATAGGCCTGTTTAACAAAATTGACCATAGTGTTTCTTGCCGGTTCTTCTCCATAAGAAACGACCAACTCGCAAATTTTTCGATGTTTATAAGTGCCCACTTAGGGCTTTGTGAAATAAAAGATTTTGATTTTGAAAAGCAAGTAGTTTATTCGTTATTCAGTGCTTTACACACGTTCATTTTCCTCTACACCCCCGATATTTATCAAACCAACAATAAAAAACCTTAGATAACACAATTTCAGCATAAAACCCCTATCTCCAGTTTTAACCCCGACAGCCTAAAGCATTACATGACAAACAAAAACAGGACGTCACTCTAACCCAAAAATAAACACAAATATCATTTATTATCTGTGGACTAAAAAAAACGTCACACAATCTTACGTTACGCACAAACAGAGCCCTGCTTAAAACCTATCCCGGCCTTTGCTTTTCCATTTTCCACTACCAACAAACACAGAGCCCTCTCTCCCCTCGCTCCGGTACTAAAAGTGCTAAAATCGGGGATTGTTGTGTAAAAACGGGGAGGTCGGGGCAAAATGGGCAGTTTCCCCGTCCAGCGTCGTATGACAGATGATTATCTACGGGCGACGTCAAAGTGAATAATTGGAATTTAGAATAGGCATGTTTTTGGAGTTTATGGTAGGTAGCTCGATACGGCTCGCTTGTTGATTATTGTTGTAGTGTCGGACGGCGGGCATTTTTTAGTAATTTGAACTAGTGGAGCTTTGATCTGAAAATGGTTTCAAAAACTGTTATTTAGCTGTTTATAATCAACGCATTGTATGGAACACTGCTGCTCTATTCATTTCGCTGTGGGTAGGTTTTTTTTTTCTAAATTCTAATTGTGATGAACCATTCTCATCAATTTCAAATTTATTTATTTTATATTCATCAGCCTACATCCAGTCAACTGCTGGACATAGGCCTCCTCAATCGCGCTGCTCATCTTGAATAGCGGCAACTTTCATCTAGTCGCTACCAGCCTCCCTGCGAAGATCGTGATTTATAAGTATACCTATATTCCTGAAAAAAGTAACAAATCTCAAATACAACTGAAAAGCTTTTTCATCCCACTTTCTCACTGAAATCCATTCTCTAAACGTATACCTGAAACCTTTTTCCTACTCGCAATATCAATAATACCTAAAGAGATAGGTGCCTACCAAAGTGCCCTATACATATCTACAAAAGCATTTAAAACGCCCAAACGAAAGTACCAACACCTAAACATTAAAATTCTTTCAACCCCGCTCATGCCCAAAAAGGACAAAAGAAAAGCGTCCATGTTTTATAACAAGGTACCTAACACGAGCGGTGAAAATGAAAGGGTACCCTTTCATTTTCTAATTAATTCTACAAACCACACGTAGGGACAAAAAAAAGCACAGATAAATAGATCTATCTATAAGTAAATGAGTACATCAAAAAAATATTCGCACATCAAAGGGATGCTCAAGAAAGATAGGCGAAAAAACCGTACCTACTGAAACAAAACCCCGCCCTCCCCGCGGGTCGCTGTGGCCGCGTCTCCCCTGCCTCGGGGGAGGCTGGGGCACGCACATGCGTATTTTACCGCCCCCACTCTAAGCCAGCCTTCCATTTTGTTTTTGCGGGTCGTTTTTTACCCGGTTTTAGTTTCGCTAGACAACTGCTTTAATAAAAGAATGAAGTGTAATGATAATTACGGTTAGTAATGTTTTCCTGGTACTTATTTTCTAGTATGTGATTAGGTTTGGGTTATGATAATTGAAGTTCTGCTCAGAAAAATAGACTATTACCTTTCAACAAAAATGAAAAAAAACTTGAAAATACTTGGTTGTGTCTTCCTCTTTCCGCCAATCCAATATATAGACGCATGCAAGCTACTTAGCATGGATTAGTAATTCGCTTTATTTCCAAGAAACGCATAATTTCGCATAATTATATCACATATGCATTGTTTTGTAAACGTAGCAATACGCTTCAGAGACGATCGTTTTTTTTAGGGTATTGAATACCTGCTGGCTATTGATAGGTAGTTTTTTTAGCATTAGATAGATGTAAAATAAATAATAACAGCCGCTCGGGTCGATCTTTAGGATAAGCCGTGCCTCCTAGGTTGGTCTGTGTTTAGGTGATCACCCCTACATATCGAGTTTCCTCCGTGCCTCGGATAGCACGTTAAGCTGTTGGTCGCGCCTCCATCTTTAACAGTCAGTGGCCCAAAAAGTCTGACAATCAGTCTTACCAAGTGGTATCGTATAACCGGTACCCAGTTTTAACTAGATTGTGAAGGTCAGATAGGTAGTCGCGCGTAAAATACTGGTATTCAGCTGCTGACAAAAAACTAAGTAAATCGATCAAACAAAGGTCACCGACTTCTAAAGCTAAAGTTATTTTTCACTTTTTTGTTTTTTTTTGGAGTCGGATTTATTTTTTGTAAAACAGTTTTTTTTTTGGTATATCATTTGTACCGAATAAACTTAAAGAGGATCATCACTCTTTTGCCCCCATGCCAATTCATTTAGGGTCGCCGCAGCATGTCTTCCATACTTATTTATTACTCGTCGTCTCAGCAATCACCTCCTTTCAAAAACGAGGCTTCTGACGATTAAATACAACCCAAAATATTCACAAATGTGCTACAAAAAATTTAACGAGCACTACGAAATCTTAATCTTATCTTAATCTTCTTTCAGGAGGCGAAGAGAAAAACCTATTTACAAGAGAAACCTGTACCACCAGCCTTTTTACAGCGATGAAATGACAAAATACGGTACGTATAGGAAATTATGTAATTCTGTGTCTTCTTCGTGTCGCTGGCACAACAATTTATTATATTTCATTAGACCAGAACTTCGTCACTTCCACCGCGTCATCGGTGGCAGCGCAGAGGTCACTTCGGCTGAATGTTTTTGGGCTAGGAGGGCAGGGTAGGAGGTGGATCACGGTTTGCACAGCTCCACTACACTCCGGTGCTGTTTCATTGAGGTAGCCCCACTTAACGAGGTTGGAGTTACCTACATCTTCCCATTTGACTCCGGAGTTGTTTTAAGGATATCCAGGTGGACCGAAGAAAAATTGGACTCTGAAGGAAGATGCTCGCTTGGTGGATAGGATAATTTACGTTCAATAGACATGATGTCAGTTTTAAAAAAATCTATTTAGTCCGTCAGTTAGAGTATTGGAAAATAATGGACACGTACTTTTTGTTTTTGTAAATCAATGAATATTCACAAAGATAAAACGCATCAAAACTTGGGAGTGGTGGCTCAAGACGTCAGAACGCACCAAAATTTATATCAAGGCGTGACGTATTGAGAATTTTAAAAGCACCCTATCTACGTCAATTTTGGTTTACGTAACAAAAGAAAAAATACGTGTAATATTTTTTGATAATCTAACTGACGGACTAATTTTGTCTTCTACCCTATTATGTATGCTCAGTAGCAGCCATTGTGTCTGGATTTGTGCCCGGCTGATGGCAATAGGCTTGCTGCCTATAATTTTCGGGTATTACAAGTGTGACGTTGTTTTTTTATGACCTGTACGCTACTTATGGCCAATCACAGTTTTTTTTAATCAACTGCAACCCAGACAGGCTACCAAATCGAATAAAAACAAAAATACACCATCCATTAGAAATTAACACATCAATTACCTAAAACAAATACTTCCACCCTTATTTCCTTTATAAACAAACCCTCGCCTATTTACTTACCGATAATGACAAACACAGTCTTGCAGGAAGCTTGTTACTTGAACAACACCTTCGATTTTAAACTTTATGTCTTTGGAATAAGGCTGTAAGAAATGGCATGGCTTGAGTGGTCGATCTAAGGTAGAGTCGTGCAATTTTGAACCTTATGACTTTGTGTTAATGATGTGTGGGTTGGAGGGAAGATATTTTACTTCCCCTCTTGGGACGGTGATCCATCATAGTGTCGTTTCTATTTATCTTGATGAGGGCTCACTTCCTGCGCTAATGGCCCTTTGTTTTTTCCCCTGTTTATGCTGGGTATATCTACCTTTCTACGTACCATGTGGCTGCAGGGTGCAGATTAATCATTTGCGTAATCTATGGCCATGTGGTAAGTAGTCGGTATATAAAAGAGGGTTTTTTGATTGAGCTTGACTTCATAATAATATACTTACTGTCCAATTCGACTGCACTGTGTTACGTAATAGTAGATACTGAGTAGTCTTTTTTAAACTTATATTGTCTCTTATTGGATATCTTCCGTGATTATTTGTTATTTTGAGCTCCCGATATTTCGATGTTGTTGCAAGCGCCATGATTACGGGTTGACAAAATAACAAATAATCACGGAAGATATCCCGTAAGTGACAATATAAGTTAAGTTTTAAGCTTTAAGCGTGTATTCTGTCCCAATGCTGGGCAAATGCCTCCTACCATTTCTTTATAACTCTCTCGGTGGTTCAGGAATCAGTCAGGAACGAGTCTATCGTCACGCCTAGTGTTTCTTGGGAGTGCCTCGGTGATGACGACCGTTTTCAGGCACCCACTGTGTGACGATTCTGGCCCATCTGTCCTAATCTATGACGTCAATGTGACCCGCCTAACCCCAATTTAAAGTCTACTTTTCAGATATGGGTTTCATCTTTAGAAAAACTAAGCAAAGCGGCAAAAGATGACAGTAAAAGATGGAATAAAAATAATGTATAATCACTCTAAGGTTTACTTGTAAAATGACCAATGGAATAAATGAACACAAATTAATAGGCACAGATGGCAAAATACCGTCAAGCTGAACATTCCTTCACGACAGGGAAATCACGACCCTATACGACGCAAGGAAGAGGAGGAATAAATGAAACCAATAAAAAGAAATTAGATCCCATTGAAAACATAGCATGTACAAAATGCAAGTAAACACCTTTTAATTAGGAGATTTCTAAAGCTGTCAAAATCGACAATTTCAGTGTCAATGACCAGCCGTTCTGGTACCATTTGGGTTCAATACTTGCACTACGAGGTACTAATGAAACAACTTCAAGCAACTTTTCTGTGCAGGCGGGAAAACACAGAACTAAAATAAATACACTAAGGTCCATGTTCACCGAAAAGATAACTGTCTGATTATCTAAAAACAGCTGTCACTGTGACATGTTCCCATACAAAAATGTGTTTTAAAAAGCTGTTTTTAGATAACCAGACCGTCATCTTTTTGGTGAACATGGACCTAAGTTTGACATATTGATGTTAATTTTCTTGACAAGCAACGTCACCTTGAACTACAAACTTAAAGTGGTTGTACTATACCTAGTAGACTCCTTCTTCCTCTGGCTGTTATTCCAATTTATTTGGGGTCAGCCCTCCTAGTACTTCTGCGTCACACTGCACGGTTGTGGGTTGTCTCTGTCGTTGTGTTGCTCGCTGTCATGTCTTTCGCTAATGTTCGTAGCAAGGTGGTTGTCCACGGCCTCTTTCTTCATGACTCTTTTTGTCATGTGGGCATCATCCCGGTTCATCACATGCCCGTACCAGCGCAAGCGGTTTTCGCAGAGTTTTCCTGTATCTTTGCGACTTTAAATGTCCCGCGAATATAGTAATTTTTTTCTCTTGTTAATTCTTGAAACTCTACCAGACCAGCGTAGCATCTTCATCTATACCTAGTAGACTACTACCTATATTCTTCTTAGCGTGTCGTCGGAAATCTACATTGTGTCGATCCAGAGGCCCTACTCCCTAACGCTTCGTCCGTTTATTCGCATCTATCCGTCTCTATCGCGCACGTCTGCAGATGAGTGCGAGTGAGGGAGACGGATGGATCCGAATATACGGACGAAGCGTTAGAGAGTAGAGCCTCAGAACTGAGCTACTAGTTGGCGCTTTCGGTTGCATCCATTAGTTCCTGTAGTGAACAAATATTAGGACACGAAGAACACGATGTTAAGTGCCCCATCGTCTGTGGAACAGCACCACATTTACACTCCATTGACATAAATATCGACATGCATGGCAATCAGATTTCAGTTGAAAACCTGATTAGTCTATTCTATTAAAAAATCTCTCGGAATTCGGGAACTGAAAGTACTAAATCCAACATTTTCCGAAACATTACAGTTTTGGGAACTGAAATACCTAAGCATCACAAACAAACTAGTTTTCTGTACACTAGTTTTCAGTTCTCTGTTTATTTATTATTAAAACCGTAACTTAACTTATAAAACAACGTTGTTCTATTTTTATTAATATTGAGTTACTTGGGTATGTTTACATTATTTTAGAACCTTTTTCACTAACCTGCCTCACGGGCTCAAAAGCTTCCTCTCATACATAAATGGAAAATTACAAGAATCATGCCTATCAATTCCACAGGTCCTATTAAAGTAGGTAGCAACAGTTTTCAAAGTATGTTGTTTCTCTACTACCACGTTGAATAAAGTTAAACAAACTAATCTATCCAATAAAGTCGTATTTTGCATGGGCTTTTCCACTATTTTATGGTTGATGGAATCTCATTTTGCTTAGGACGCCAGAATTTCTCACGTATCTTTATAATACTCACATGAATACTACCCAATCGTATTTGCTCAAAATGAACATACCTTTTTTCTTCAGGTTTAGCAAAAACCGAAATATGTTACTGACCCACCTACAGTTATAAGTGTGTAAGTTCTTAAGGGGCTGGCGGAGCATGCGTTTTTCATACAAACGTAATACCAAAATAATATGAAAATCAAACATATTCATAAGGTAGTTTGTATATTTTTCGATTGTATTATAGCTATGTTCCCAAATAAATATTTTGAAAGGACAACGATATGAAGACGAAATATGAGGAATTTAAAATTTCTATAGAAAATTTATTTTTCTCATAACTCTTGTTTAAATCACTTTACATTGAAAATATCTGTTTGGGGAACCTATATATTCTGTAACCCAATCAAAATAAATACACACTACCTTAAGAATATGTTTGATTTACAAATTATTTTGGTATTACGTTTGTATGGAATTCGCATGCTCCGCAGGCCTCTTAACTTTGAAATCCAAAAACAAGCCTAACATTTTACTTATAATTTAAAACGATACATGGTTCATTTATTTTGGTTTGTTCTTCTTTCTTTCTTCTTATATAAGGGAAAGGTCAACGACCGATATTGCGATCTTAACTGGCAGCAATATAATTTCCTTAAAGTTTAGACAAATTAATTTAATCGAAATGTTCTTAGTCGATCATAATAAAAAGGCAATATCAATAGACAATACCACTATTTTCAATTTATAATCTACTCAAAACCGGAATCAAACTTCCAACCACTGAACCACCATACCATTCACAGCTACCCTAAACTTGTTAACGTGATTACCTCGCTAGCATTGCAGCTAATGATACAGGCCTGCCAACCCCGTAATCGAAATGAGCGCAAAGATATATAGGAAGCTTTATCCCACCAATTTGTGGATTGAAACCGTGAATTCATGGGATACTGCGTGACAATGCAGACGTATGTACCGTGGGTCATTAGTAGATGTGTACTATGGTGGGATGTATAGGGTTGGGTAGATTGGCATTTGAAAGTATACTTACGTAGAATATAAGACTAGCACGTGATACGCGACTCCGTCCACGAAAACTGTGATAGCTCAGCTACTTTGCATGACATCAATATAATTTATGGCCTATGTTACTCGGTAAAGATAAAGCTTTCTAATGGTGAAAGAAGTTTCAAAATCGGTTGAGTAGTTCTTGAGTAAAATCGTAACAAACAAACAAAAAATCGAATTTTTCCTGTGATATTAGTTTATTTGATAGTTTAGATTACCTACCGTCAGCGTCGTCGTCAGTTTTACGATTTTTGCTTATCATGCGTATAATTTGTGCAGAATATATCGTTTTTCTTTCGAGAGAAATCTGGTGCCTAAAAAAAATTTGGTAATTTATAAAAAACCGGCCAAGTGCGAGTTGAACTCGCACACCGGTGGTTCCGTATAAACTTTTAAGTATTTTGTTATTAAACCACATACATATTATATGGAGAGCAGCAGTGGCCCAGTGGTGACAGCCCCGAATTACGAACAGTAAGTCATGGGTTCGAAGCCAGGCAGGTGCATTACTTCGTGTAATTTATATCATCACCACTGCTCTCAAAAACGGTGAAGGGAAACATAGTGAGGAAACCGGCATGTGCTAGAACCAAAAATTCGAAGACATGTGACATCTACCAACCCGCACTGGGCCCGCCTGGTGGATTATACTTTGACGTGGAGTTGCGGATTTTTCCTTTACATTGACACGACATTGATATGACATTGTTTTTTTGCCAAAAGTCATGATTGGTCAACGGGAAGTAAACAGTAATTAAGTAAGTATGGTTTTTATTTCCTTGTTATAAATATGCGACATAAAAGGTCATATCTTTTGATCACGTTGACTTACATGATTGATACTAGTTTACATCACCTGCTCCAACTGCTTTAAGAGGCCTGCGAAGCATGCGTTTTTCATACAAACGTAATACCAAAGTAATTTGTAAATCGAACATATTCTTAAGGTAGTGTGTATTTATTTCGATTGTATTACAGAATATATAGGTTTCCAAACACATATTTTGAATGGATACTAATTTAAACTAGAGTTACGAGTAAAATAAATATTCTATAGAAATTTTAAATTCCTCATATCTCGCCTTAATATCATTTTCCTTTCAAAATATTTGTTTGGGAACATAGATATTCTGTAATCCAATCGAAATATGTACACACTACCCTAAGAATATGTTTGATTTTCATATTATTTTGGTATTACGTTTGTATGAAAAACGCATGCTCCGCCGGCCCCTTAAGCCACTTGAGTGTTTGATATTAATTTCAGCTCAATATCTCCACGTGTTTCTGCCCATTTTCTACTTCTGGATAAAAAAAACCAAAGAAAATATTATGATGAGGGATAGTAGACCCCGCTTGCTTGTATGTTTTGTTTAATTTAAAACGTACCTACTTGTTTTTGACTTTACAGTTTTATAAGTCTATAAGTTATATAAGTTTCTTTAATATCTTCAACTACTTTTTTGAATATCTGTTTCTTTATAGTCGATGTGTCAGTACTTGCTTAGTTGCCACAAAATAATATCAATGAAAACGAATGTAATTGAAAAAATTCAACGTCAACATGTAGGTCCTGTATGTTCCAGATCATTTTGCAAAGTTTAACATAACAAAACCAATATTAATTTACGTAACGGCCAAAAATCACGGAAAAATCAGTGCACACAATCCCCCTCTTCAATTTCAGGAGTCAGTTAACCTCGTCCAAACTTCAGCTGTCGTTCTCTCAGATGAGATCTCCCGAAGTGACGGCCCGCCTACAAATGGCCGCTGCATTATGGACACGCAAACAGTTTAGCCTCTAGCGTCCGTGTGCGACTAATGCCGCCATCAAATTAGCCCCAGAGAGCGTCATTGTTTCATTATAATATTACATATTAGTTTGTCGGGTTTTATGATTGGGAATCGGGGAAGTGGTAATCTGTTGCTTAGTCTCCACGGACAAGATAATGTACAAGTTGTGGTGTCCGTTTTGAACATGTCTTGCAACTCTATCGAAAACATTGTCGTGTGTATCCTATTTTATACTAATAAAAGAGGAATATTTGTTGTATTTGTAACCACGTTCTCGAAAACGGCTCTAACAATTTCGATGAAAGTTTCAATATACGGCTTTATTAGTATAATTAGTTGTCTGTAAAGTCGGTTTACGGACGATAGTTTAACGTGACAACGTCATAACAAAACATTGATGAAATGATTGCATACATACGCTCCGATCGTAACGTTGCGATGACCGTAACGGGACACTTTTTCGTGAGTGCAGCCGGCGTTCATCGATTTATTAGACGTTGTCACGTCAAAAAATACATATTAAAGTATTTAAGGTCATCAAATATTCACAGCTTTTTTATTGCAAACTAGCTGATGCCCGCGTACAAATTTTATACTAAAACCTTTCTCGAGAACCACCCTATCCATTGGGGAAAACAGCATGAAAATCGATGCAGTAGTTTTTGACTTTATCGCGAACAGACAGACAGACAGGCAGACGCGTGACTTTTTTTATAATATTTAGTGATTCTGGAGAAATCAAACAATTTTCTGGTCTTTGAAGTCCTCAAGCAAGCTGTTCGAAATAACCACAGCTGGTATCAACCATCATTTTGGCAGAATCTATGTGTCTAGCAGTTTTGGCTAACACAAAGGGATTGGGTAGTTTTAGTCCATTCCCATGGTTTTGTTCCGCGAAAAGAGCTACTCGCGGAACATAAGTCTTTATATGTATAAGTAATTATTTTATTGGAACTATTTATAACTAAACTACATTTATCATGTTGCTCCAGTTCCCCTAGAATACAAACAATTCATATCCATATACTTATGTAATGGCTAAGTAGATAATGATACTTTCAGGTGAGTATTGAAACTGGCCACAAACAGTGAACTCCATTCCTGCATCTGCATTATGCTTCTCGAAATAAATATCGCTGGACATTTTTTTTTATCGCTGGACATTAACACACAGCGCCACCTAGTGCCACACTAAGCAAAGCTTGTGTCGTGGACACTAGATAGTTGATATACTACATATATACTTTTTTGTTTGTAAATACATACTTATTATACATATAAACATCCATGACTCGGAAAACAAATGTCCGTGCTCATCACACAAACATTTGCTCCTACCGGGATTCGAACCTAGGACCCTAAGAACGTAAGGCAGCGTCACTACCATTACGCCAATCATGTCGTCGAAAAATAAATAAGTATGTACCTAAATAATGCGGCAATACAACGCCAAGATCATCCCATTCTTTAAACAAAGGCCATTCGTTGGAAACCACATAATTCCCTGGCCTTCATTGCCATAGGGTCACACAATGGTCCCCACAACCAAGACAAATGAGAAATACACAATATCTAAAGCCTAGGTAAATAGGATAGCTTTGTCCTAGCCACGCAAAAGTGGCACCTTCTTTTATACAAAATACGATTCAAGCGAAAACCGTCTTTAGCTTGCAAAAATAGGGCGTTTTTTTGCTAAACGTCAAACGCCGCTTCAAAACTCCGAGACCGATTCGTTTATGGTATACTATGCTACTATTTCCAACTCACTCCAAAATAGACCTTATGGCTTTCCACACAAACTTCAAATTCCCTTTGTATGATGTGTCATATACAGGCTGTTTTGGCTAGTCAGAAGCGGTCAAAATTTATTGCGCGTAAATGTGCTCTGGCTAACCCGGGAGTTAGGGGGTGGGGAAGTAGGCTTAAAAATCGGGGAAAGGGGTAAAGGGGTGCGTTTTTAGCGTTCGCAGCGCGTCGGCCTATTTGGGGTGTTGACGGCCTACAGGGACGGACTTGGGTAGTTTTCAAACTCGGTAAAGTAATCAGTCAGGCGTTTGCTGAGAGTGGACTGTCAGTTGTTGTTGGAGTTAAGAAATTGTTTGATAAAGGATCATTTGTTCTGATATGCACCTGAATGTTGAAGTACTTGTTCTAAGTAGAATAGTTTTTAATTAAGTATGTCACCGACATAGAATATGTAAAATATTTCCATGAGATATGTATCTGCATCAGAATTAGAATTTTATTTTTACTCGTAGGTTCGGTATAAGATGTATAATGTCACCGTAAAATTGTCAAACACGTTAGATTGTAATATAACTAGAGAGATTGTAAACTCTCTAAAGATTGTCAAATGAACATACTGCTTACAATATAACGCATTATTTTTCAGTAGATTGCCGTAATATTGTAAAATGTATGCGATAGAAGTCAACTCGCGCGGTGTGCAGCAGGGGGAGGGAAGGAGAGGTCCCCCTTGCCCCATGGTAACACTCTTATGTAAAGGTACTGTACCATTCCTGAGAAATACCGATTAATATACCCTAACCTCAAAACACTTTATATTCCCCTAAAAAGCGTAGTCGACGGAGCCCCGCTACGCGGAGCCCCTATTTCCGTCTGCAGGGTTTAAAGGAACCTAACGTGGGGGTGCCCCAAGTCCCGATTAGGGCGGCAGAGATACTTCCGTCGCATGCATTTCACAATATTACGGATTCACTTCGATAGATTACAATCTACCGAATAATAAAGCGTAATATTGTTAGCATTATGTTCAGTTGACAATATTTCGAGAGTTTACAATCTCGCTAGAGAGATTACAATCTAACGTGTTTGACAATTTTGCGGTGACCTAAACATAAATTTATGAGATTGGTTGTGTTCTACCTTACTGGCGGCGGCGGCTTGAGGAGTAACGTAACCACATCTCATAAAAATATTTTACACAATTTAATTTATGTATAGTTTATAAAAAAGAAGGTATACAAATACAATAATTAACAGAAAAAATAAAAAAATAAAACAGAAGGTAAACATAAATTTGACAACATACAATGGTTTTAAATACAACTAACACAGAATTGGAAACTCTTGCATGCTTTTTCTCGCAGAACACCAGACATAAAATTATTATACGCATTACTTTACTCCATTCATCGGCAAAAAACATTAATTGTTTTACAACATGTATTGTTTTACCGACTATAATCATTCATTTTTCTACCATATTGTTTTTACTTATTTCAGGATCTCCTCATCCAGGAAGAGTTAGGTTACTGGATCTACGTTGACTCGCCTGAAATTCTCGTTGCATATAAAAAAGGTAAATGATTTATGTAAATTTTCTACATTGTCTTGACTATTAATTTCCACACATTAAAGCCAACGCTGTGCACTTAGAACTTCATAAAACAGACAAAACAAATTGTTTCCGTAACCAAATGGTCACACACCTTTAGTATCTCATTTAACGCTCGCTGCATTGCGTCAATTGTATTTAATTCCACAAAAGTACCCCAGCCGTCCTAGTCCGTCCCTGCAACGCGTTTAACCCCGCACCCTCTCGACCTACGCACGTCTCACTCGCACAAACTACAAAAAGAACTCTCCGTCGCTTTCCACCCTTTGCTTAAATTATTGCACCTCCGATCTAACCCCACACAAAAAGCCTTAACCGCCATAAAAACTGCCACAGAAAATCATACTCTATTGTCTGTTAATAGGGTACAAATTAATCTTATTTCAGACAATTGTAAGAACGAATTTCTCCAAAGAACGAACAGTGATGATCTGATATTGTAGTAATATTATTACGTACTAACCGATTGAACGTCCTCAATGGTTGACATTTTGTCTGTACATCAATTTTAGGTCAAATCTTCATCACATCCATTATTAGTTTAAGCTTTATTGTTTCACGTTGCTCTTTTATTGCCATCCTTTCATTTAGTTTCATTGTAGATATCGTTTTACTGTAACAATTACGAGTTTATCATTTTCATTTTCATACTACACTATACTCACAAATTGCTCACAGATGATGCGCAACATTATTTACTACACTATCCACGCACCAGAACCTTTAATTCCATCGTATTTCTTCATGTTTTTGCTAACTTTGTGTTTATTAATTCTTTGACATTTTATTGTCAATAATCTGGTCGTCATAGTTACCTTTTAATCGTTCGTGGTTTTCTTTGTGGCCATCCACCGTTTTTGTCTTAAAAGCCAGATAATCGTTCTGGCCTTCTACTTTACACACTCTTTTCGTCTAATTTTCAAACATTTTGCAAATTCCACTTTTGATTTCGAAATCGGCTATATAAGACAGGGCCGCTCTAGACATTCATTCATTTCATCGCTAGCTTTCGAGCGAAGAAAATTATATAGGCCTTGTCCCGGGGCCGACTGCTCCGGGACTCAAGAAAAGACCTCAAACCTCTTGACTTCTCCACCAGTCACCTCAACTAAAACCTGCCTCTGCACTGGGCTTCAGAGGAGGACTGCTGCATCTGCTGTCAACCTTCATCCGGGGCTGGAGTCCTGTGCTGCGAAGCCTGCCTACTGCTGTCAACCTTCATCCGGGGCTGGAGTCCTGTGCTGCGAAGCCAGCCTACTGCTGTCAACCTTCATCCGGGGCTGAAGTCCTGTGCTGTGAAGCCAGCCTACTGCTGTCAACCTTCATCCGGGGCTGGAGTCAGCGGTTGGACCGTTTTTGGCTGACTCGCCCCGGACTGCCGTCGACCCTCTCCTGCGACCCTCTCCTGCTCGTCTTCATCCCGTGATCATCCCTTCACTCCATCCTCATCTTCACTATCATCTTCATTTTGTTACTTTCAGATTTTATTACTAAAATAAATTGTATTACGTTTATCCTTTTTTTTTTATTTATTCTATTTTTTTCTTCATATCTGTCGCTTCACGACAGTTTGGCGCCCAATTGTCTTCAGGTTCTACACTTCTACATAACACTACACATTTCCATCATCACAAAATTCTAAAGAAAACACTTTGTCTAGTGTCCATAAATCAGAGGGAAAATAAGTACCCATTTTAAAAACATTATTTCTGGTGGTCATACACGTAATACTTTTAAGATTGTGGTATCTTACCTTTACATAGTGTGACTCATTATATAAACTAAAGAGGTCATTACTCTTCACTAAACCTTAAAACCTTTATACAGACTTGGTTTATAAAAATTGTTTCTGTTTCACCTTAACTACAATTTTCCTCTGATTTAATATAAACCTTTTTGGCAGTCTCTCTTGGCAACTTCACTTTAGATCATTAGTTCATTGTCATACTACAGACATCATTAAACATTTTCATATAGCTATCATTGTAACTATTTTTTCTTTTGGAAGGAAAATAATTTTTCTTTAATCTTTTACTAACTTAATACTTCTAATTTTTTTTCTTCTAGAAGGAAACAAGGTATTTTCTTTGAAACTTATCTTTATTTTACCAATATGTATAGAACAATTAAGTTTGAATTTCTTAATAAACCTGAACTCGAATACGAAATTAAGATCAGACTTGAGGAACCAGTAGACACTGTCGTACGGTTAAGAAAGCAAATTCTTCGACTTTCTTCTATTACCTCCTCGGAGGAAATTTTAATCTCACCAATTCCAATTGAGGAAGAGCTCCCTCAAATTAATACCACTATTAATTACTTAGACTTAAAAGTAGATAAACTTCTACACGGTGATTCCAAATACACTCGTCTTATAGAAACTTATCTTAATCATTTATTTTTTAGACTCGAGCGTATAGACGTTGACGTACTGAACTCTGAACAGAAAATTGAGTTTGACGCTTTACGGTCCAAATTTGATAGCCTCAACAACAAATTTGAACCATTCACTTTTCTTCCAGCGGAAAATACTTCCCCTCCTCTCTACGATTTACCTACCTCTCATGACAACTCGGGAACTCCTCCTTCAAATATCCCTCCGTCACAGACCATTCTTGAGGCCCTCCTTCAACAAATTAACTCTACAGTTCCTCCTCAACAAGTGAAGCCTCATATTTTTAAAGATTTAAAAAGATACACTTATAATGGAAAGTCATGTCCTAGGTCGTTCCTTCAAAAACTAGAAGAATATTGCATTTCACGTAGCTTTGACAAAAAACTTTTGATTAATCAAGCGTACGAAATTTTTACAGACAATGCTTTACACTGGTTTAGATTTCAGATTAATTGTAATCCAAATCTGACCTGGCATGAAACTTCTGAGCTTCTTATAAAAGATTTTGGTGTTTTCGATTACGATTACAAATTACTAGAAGACATCAGAAAGCGAACTCAAGGTCTGGACGAAACTATATCGGTCTACATTTCAATTATGTCCGGAATGTTTTCACGCTTGACTAAAAAATTGTCTGAGTCAGAACAATTAGAGATTTTACTGAGGAATATCAGACCGTGCTATTCAGTTTTTGTGGCATTAAGAGATTGTACTACTATTGACTCTCTCTTAGCTGTTTGCCAGATTTACGAAAAATTCTTGGACAAAGATAAAAACTTTAAAGAACCATCTTTG
The DNA here is from genome assembly GCA_950022955.1 of Xestia ashworthii. NCBI lineage: Eukaryota > Metazoa > Arthropoda > Insecta > Lepidoptera > Noctuidae > Xestia > Xestia ashworthii. The sequence continues at coordinate 16,469,433 of OX465566.1, forward strand.
CAACAAAATACTTTAACAGCTGAATTTAGCTACAAACCTCGTATACCAGTTACTAATTCTTCCTCTGTAAATTTTCAGAAACCTCCTCCTCAGTACCTCCAAAAACCAAAACAAATTAACACTCTGACTCGATCTGATCCTCCTCAACAGAGTAGCTTTTGCGTTCGTTGTCGTGTGCATGGACACACCTTAAACACTTGTAAGAAACCTCACTTCATTATTTGCTTCAAATGTGGTTTGAAGGACTTTAAAACTGCTGATTGCCCTAAATGCAATCCTAAGCCTGGTACTAGCTCAAAAAAACTAACAACTGACTTGAAAAGTGAAAATTTCGACGTTAATGATTGGAATAATTGGATCAAAACTCTTAAAAATTTCTTTTCTTACTACAAAATTTCTTCAACCCTTTACTCTAATGACAATGATTCCAAACGCCCTTTCATTAACGTGCGAATTATTAACTTAAACATTTCTGCCTTACTTGATTCAGGTAGTTCTGTTACCATACTTGGCAACAATTCTCACCTGGAAATCCTTAAATTAGGTTTCAAGCTTTTCAAGTCAGACTTAATTACTGTCTCAACTGCTAGTAACCAAAAAATTAAATCTTTAGGATATTTTGAATTACCTATTTTCTTTAATGACCAGACTCATTTAATTAAAGCTTATGTTTTTCCAGAATTATTCCCCTCTCTTATTCTTGGTATTGATTTCTGGAAAAAATTTAATCTTCTTCCTACTATTTTATCTTCTGTTTGTCAGTCGAACCTTAAATGTTCATCTATTCAAGATGCGGAGAAAAAGATACTACCTTATGAACATCTTAGTACAAATCAAAAGGATATTGCAGATAACATTATCCAACGCTTCAAGAGTATCTCATTTGAAGAAAAAGGCATTTTGGGACGTACTCATTTAATTACACACAAGATCGACACAGGCGATTCTCTCCCCATCAAGCAAAGATGTTATCGATTGTCCCCTGAAAAACAAAAAGCTTTAATCAACGAAGTGGATAAAATGTTGAAATGGAATGTCATTGAACAATGCGAAAGTCCATGGCTATCTCCGGTGCTTATAACTCCGAAGAAGAATGGAGAATGGCGTTTCTGCGTCGACAGCAGGAAACTTAACTCAATCACTCGTCGTGATGCCTACAGCCTCCCACTTATAAGTGAGATTCTTGACAATCTTAAAAACGCCAAATATCTCTCAAGTATCGACATTGCGAAGGCCTTCTGGGAAATTTCTCTCAACCCTGCGGACAAAGACAAGACTGCCTTTTATGTACCCGGAAGAGGCATGTACAGATTTAAAGTAATGCCCTTCGGCTTAACTAACTCTCCTGCTACTCAACAGAGACTAATGGATATGCTGTTTACTCCAGATTTTGACAACAAAGTATTCTGTTATCTCGACGATATCGTAATTATAAGCGATACCTTCGAAGAACATATTTCTCTTCTCTTAAAAGTTCATGAAAAACTCTCTTTTGCCAATTTAACTATAAATTTTGAAAAAAGTCAATTCTTCAGGAAAGAACTCAAGTACCTCGGTTTTGTTGTAGGTGAATATGGCCTGAGAGCTGATCCTGACAAAATTCGAGCCATTTTGGAATATCCTACACCATCCTCTAGAAAAGAAGTACGTAGATTCATCGGTACTTGCAGCTGGTTCCGAAGATTCATTGCAAACTTCAGCACAATTGCTTCTCCACTTAACAGGCTAACTTGCTCTGGGAAGATTGCCCCTAAATTCGTTTGGAACCCCGAAGCAGAATCGGCATTCGTGAAACTTAAAGAAGCTTTGGTTACTACTCCTGTTCTCGCTTGCCCAGACTTCAACCTCCCATTCTCTGTACATTGCGATGCATCAAATTTTGGCATAGGAGCAATGCTTACACAACATCAAAACGACAAGGAAGTTGTTATTGCTTACATGAGTAAAGCTCTTAATAAAAACCAGCAGAACTATTCTACAACAGAAAGAGAAACTCTAGCCGTAATAACTGCTCTAGAACACTGGCGTTGTTACCTAGATAATGGTAAACAATTTACAATTTACACAGATCACGCTGCTCTTAAATGGTTCCAGAACTTATCCAATCCTTCAGGAAGACTGGCTCGTTGGACGCTACGCCTATCTTGCTTCAACTTCATTCTAAAACATAAAAAGGGTAAAGATAATGTTGTCCCTGACCTACTATCCAGATCAAAAACTCATGACTCTGAAGATTCTCAACGTCAAGGTGTAAATCCTATTTTAACGGACGAATCAGTTCCTAATCGTGACTTGGAACACTACAACAAGATTTTACTTGGCTGTCAGAACAATCCTGATTCTTATCCAAACTATACGGTTAAAGAAAACAAGCTCTATCGTTGCATTCACTCTCCTCATGCTCTGAACGATGACTTCACTTGGAAAGAAGTTCCACTTCCACATGAAAGACAGGCTATTATCGAAAGGAATCACAGTTCTTCTCAAGAACCTCATCTCGGAATTTTCAAAACCTACAAGAAGCTTTCGTTACGATATTACTGGTCTGGCATGTTTAAAGATATCGCTAAATTTATCTCTACTTGCGACATTTGTCTTGCTTATAAACATCCAAATCATTCTCCTTATGGCCCTATGGGTAAACCAAAAATTTGCTCGAGACCTTTTCAATCTATATCGCTTGATCTTATGGGTCCTTTTCCCATGACCAGAAGACGTAATCAACATATTTTAGTTATTAATTGTACCTTTACTAAATATACTTTTATCTTTCCCTTAAAACGTGCTACTGCGTCTAACATAATTAATATTTTAGAGAATTCCGTATTTCTCATCCATGGTGTTCCACAAACCATTATCATGGATAACGGTCCCCAATTTCAATCCCGTGAATTTACTACATTTCTTAATAAATATAAAGTCCCTTTTATATTCTACTCTCCATTTTACTGTCCCCAAGTCAATCCTACAGAAAGGTATAATAGGACCACCATCACGGCTCTAGCTACTTTGGTAGGTGATGATCATCGAACCTGGGATATTTATCTCCCAAAAATTCAACACGCAATAAACAGTTGTGTTAATGCTATAACTGGTTTTTCTCCAAACTTTTTAGTATTTGGTCGAGAAACAGTTCCTTGTGGTTCATTCTACACTCCAACTCAAAATCTTGAGGAAGTTGTTTTTCTACCTCGCGATGTCTACGCTACAAATATTGGTTTCCTCTCGTCAATTTTTGATAAGGTTCAAACTAATTTATACATAGCACACGCTAAGAATAGCGCTCGCTATGACCTACGTCGGTCATTTAAAGAATTTAATGTCGGTGATACAGTTTGGCGTAAGAATTACGTACAAAGCAACGCGGGTACGTACTTCAGCGCAAAACTGGCCCCTAAATTTCTAAGATGCAAAGTCTTTAAGAAACTCTCGCCCTTAGTATACATATTAGAAGATACTAATGGAACGAAAAATAAATGGCACATCAAAGACATTAAAATCTAAACCTCGTCTTCATCGAATCATCTTATTTAGATAGTTAATCTCTCATTAGCTCATTTATCAATCGCTTAAAATTAATCTTTATTTTTGTTTTGAATACGAGTTTTTAAACTCACTATTCAACGTCCTATGCGGCGTTACTTTTAACTTGTCTTTATTTTGTGATTTAGAGCTTACTGCTCTTATTCTTCACTTCTACAAATGAGGTCAGAAGATCACTAGTTCAGATACCTTTACTTTAGAGCCCTACCGCTCGAATCTATCTTAGACTAAACTAAATAGTCATCTTAATAATTATATAATTATTCCTTTATAGGGTTTTCTTCGAGCGGCTGACTACTCGTAAAATAAGCCTTAGGTCAATATATTTTTCACCCAGGGAGCGGTTGATTACTCCCTAAATAAGCCTTAGGTCAATATATTTTCCACCCATGGAGCGGTTGATTACTCCCTAAATAAGCCTTAGGTCATATTTAGGAACATACTTCTAGAGTGGTAGTCATTGACTGTGAACTCCACCCTTACCATTATGTAGATGATAGTATACCTGAGGAAGAATGAATGTCTGTTAGATGATTTCTGTTTGGACGAAGTAATGTTTCAAGGATTTCTCTCGAACTTTAAACATAAAATTTTCTCTGAGTCGAAAATTTTCTGGGGTTGTCGGGGAAATGTAGTAATATTATTACGTACTAACCGATTGAACGTCCTCAATGGTTGACATTTTGTCTGTACATCAATTTTAGGTCAAATCTTCATCACATCCATTATTAGTTTAAGCTTTATTGTTTCACGTTGCTCTTTTATTGCCATCCTTTCATTTAGTTTCATTGTAGATATCGTTTTACTGTAACAATTACGAGTTTATCATTTTCATTTTCATACTACACTATACTCACAAATTGCTCACAGATGATGCGCAACATTATTTACTACACTATCCACGCACCAGAACCTTTAATTCCATCGTATTTCTTCATGTTTTTGCTAACTTTGTGTTTATTAATTCTTTGACATTTTATTGTCAATAATCTGGTCGTCATAGTTACCTTTTAATCGTTCGTGGTTTTCTTTGTGGCCATCCACCGTTTTTGTCTTAAAAGCCAGATAATCGTTCTGGCCTTCTACTTTACACACTCTTTTCGTCTAATTTTCAAACATTTTGCAAATTCCACTTTTGATTTCGAAATCGGCTATATAAGACAGGGCCGCTCTAGACATTCATTCATTTCATCGCTAGCTTTCGAGCGAAGAAAATTATATAGGCCTTGTCCCGGGGCCGACTGCTCCGGGACTCAAGAAAAGACCTCAAACCTCTTGACTTCTCCACCAGTCACCTCAACTAAAACCTGCCTCTGCACTGGGCTTCAGAGGAGGACTGCTGCATCTGCTGTCAACCTTCATCCGGGGCTGGAGTCCTGTGCTGCGAAGCCTGCCTACTGCTGTCAACCTTCATCCGGGGCTGGAGTCCTGTGCTGCGAAGCCAGCCTACTGCTGTCAACCTTCATCCGGGGCTGAAGTCCTGTGCTGTGAAGCCAGCCTACTGCTGTCAACCTTCATCCGGGGCTGGAGTCAGCGGTTGGACCGTTTTTGGCTGACTCGCCCCGGACTGCCGTCGACCCTCTCCTGCGACCCTCTCCTGCTCGTCTTCATCCCGTGATCATCCCTTCACTCCATCCTCATCTTCACTATCATCTTCATTTTGTTACTTTCAGATTTTATTACTAAAATAAATTGTATTACGTTTATCCTTTTTTTTTTATTTATTCTATTTTTTTCTTCATATCTGTCGCTTCACGACAATATCCCATTAGATACTGATCTAACGTTAATTTCAGTTTTAAGCAAATTTATGCCTTAACGTTTAGTCTTAGAATACAGTTTGGTTTGTTCCTTTTTGTGTAAAATTCGTCTTTTAAGAATCAGGGAGTAATAACGGAGTTAAGGCGGAGGGCATTAAAAAGGCCACCCAGGGGTGGTAGTTTAGGGGGTGGGGAGGGTGGAAAGGGTGGGGGCAAGGGTAGTTGGCATGCCGGAGGGTAAAGACGCATTGCTCGGGAAACCATCGGCATGAGAAGACGTCGAGTGCTTGAAGATTTCTATCACAGAGTATATAATCACTACGTTTAATTTCTATTTTGATGACATTAATAAACGTTTTTTGATAGGTCGTTTGTTTTTTTTTGCTTGACGTTTGCGAAATTGAGCTGTAGGGAAGTATAAAATGGATGTATAGATGCGAATTGGTTAACCAATAAGGTTTTTTGAAATAAAATAAAACAGAAGTTGCATACACTTAAAGTACTTACGGGATTATATCCGTGATTTTCTTTCGGTTTTTCGAGCACCCGATATTTCGACGCTGTTGCAAGCATCATGATCGCGGAAGTCTAAAACAGAGAAACAAGTTGCATAGTTTAATTTGATGATGATTTAGTTTCATGACAATAATGATCATTGAGACCAAAACAAAACTGAAGTATAAAGTGTTTTACTAGCAATTTTTTTTTTATATTTTGAGATATCATTTAAGTAACATTGACTTAATTACTTACATTATTAATTTCTTGGAGTCAACCCAGTGAAATCAAACAAAGAAATAAATAAAATACAGAAGGGTTAGGTTGGAGCTTATAAGCGACACAGTGGCACTTACAATTATTTGCATTATTTTAATCAACATGGTGTCCTCATGTAAAATTAATTAAGCTCTAGATATGATTACTTACAATAGTGAGGTTTTTATTAGCTATTCAAAGATCAAAGATTATAAAAACTATTTTTTTATTTCAATTCAGATCATAGGAAAGCTTTTACATGCAATATTTTACTCTATTCTAATACTGGAGTTGGTCTTATTGATTATTTTAAAAAAAATAGGAACAAATTCAACGATATTCATAGAAAGCTTCCAAGAAAATATTATTTTCAGTTATTGCTCTCTACGTCTACTTCTACGTCCTAACTAACTAAAATGTGCTTATTTTAGTTAGTTAGGACGTAGAATAATTCACTTAAAATTCTAAAACGCTAAACATACCTGGATTCATCTAAAAACGTGTGTCGCATCGAAAAAAAGTGGCTGTGACATACGGACGGGTAGACAAATAGACATGACGAATCCATAATGGTTCCGTTTTTTGCCATATGGATGACCAAATATACCATATTTATTTACCACTAATTCGTGAACTCAGAATCTAATTGGAATCCACTGTCTGCCTGCCTGCCTAGTGCTGCTTTACCAAATTCAAATCGTTTCTTTAGTTCTGTTTTATCAAATCGTTTCTTTGAACGCACCGTTAACATTGGGTACTATCCGTTGCCATGCGGGCTACGCTCGGAAAAAAAACAATTCTGTACCTACCTATATTGTTGTTCATATATGTGTCTCACCAAGTGGTATCGTATACCCAGTACTAACTGGGTCGTGGAGGTTAGATAGGCAGTCACTCCATGTAAAATACTGGTATTTAGCTGCATCCGGTTAGACTGGAAGCCGACCCCAACATAATTGGGGAAGGGCTAGACAGAAGAAGAAGAACGATGAAAAAAATCTTCGTAGTGGGGTAGCGGGGTGTACTGAACACGTAGTAACCATTTGTGGCTCGGTGTTCGTTCCGTTTCTATACAGGGTGTAAACCACCTTATCACGAAGCCGTCAAAACGACTTTTTTTATTTGGGGTTAAAAATCATGTTCTGTAGTAGAACTCAAAACATTGTGCTGATTGAATAGTACGAGGGTCGTGGAGTTGTTTAAAGTAAAGATCTTACTATAAAAACGTGTGTGAAAAAAAAAATAACTTGTCAGAAAGTTGGAACTTTGACCCCAATATCACCGTAACTAGAAGGTTCCCAAAATGATCGCAATGACAGGGAGAACAAGTGCCTTTCAGCTTTGTTATAAGGTTTTTTACGCCCTTTTTAATATCTGTTACTTACCCGTCATATAATTCAGTCCTCTACTTACCCACCCACCCAGGTGAGGGTAGAACAAAAGCGCGGAGACAGCGACGGTATCAGATGAGCGTAATTTTTCATTACATTACCATAGGATAGTCATGCGCGCGTGAAGATAAAACCTCGTCCCTAACCCCCCTACCACGAGATGGGTGCGGAAAACGATAGCGATACGAAAACGAGTGTTTTTTTTTAGACTAAGGGATGCCCGCGACTTTGGTTGCGTTTAAACGTGTGGAAGTTACCCCTGATTACTGTTGAAGTTTTCTATAAATTATTTCTTAGTCTACCATGGATTTCGGAAAGTTATGTCTGAAAGTAGAAGCTTAATTTTTTTTTGGTTTTTATTGTTATAATCGTAGAAAAGTCACTGAAACAAAAAGTACACAAAGTGTTACAAAACTAAAAGTTGTTGAATTTACTGTCCTATTATTTAAAATGTACAATCATTAGAAGCTAGCTTTTGCACGCGGCGTCGCCAGCAGGGAACCCTGATAAAAAGTAGGATGTCCGTCCATCCAGAATAGTCTTGACCCGTATTTTTTCTTTTGTTACATAAACTAAAATTGACGAAGATACGACGCTTTTAAAATTCGCAATACGTCACGCCGTGCTATAGTTTTTAGTGCGTTGTGACGTCACGAGCCCCCACTCCCGAGTTTTGATGCGTTTTATCTTTGTCAGTACTCAGTGTTTTACAAAAACAAAAAATATGTGTCCATTATTTTCCAATACTCTAACTGACGGACTAATTAGATTTGCAATTTATTGTTGGTGGAAACTAGCCTATTATGTAGCCAGAATGCTGATTATTCTGGAGACATACAAACTCACGAAATCTGCACTCTTTTTATATTTATTAGTATGTGCAAAAGTCAACCGTAGCATTTGATTGCTACATTAGCTACGAAATCGTAGTCTCGTAGAAGCTGCTACGCGACGTAGCACATATTTAATTTGTTCTTCTTCGGTCCGTTTTTTATTTGGTTAGTATAGTTGGAGTTTGGGTAGTTTTGTTGTGATAAGCTATGTTTCTAAGGAATCAGTTAATTGTAGCTAACAAAATATATTTGTCCAATTGGTCACATATTTGTTAAGCATATTTCTTTAGTCCAGATCCATTTGCTAGGGCACGCCACGATAGTGGCGGTAAGTCCCCTCTTTGAGGAGTGGCTAGAGAGGCGCCACGGCGTCCTCACTTTCCGCCTGACGCAGGTCCTCACCGGACACGGATGTTTCGGGAGGTACCTGCACAGAATCGGGCGGGAGGACACGCCCGGGTGTCTCCACTGCGAGGATCGACCGGAGGACACGGTGGAGCACACGGTGGAAGTCTGCCCTGCGTGGGCGGAGCACCGCCGTGTCCTCGTAGCGGCGATCGGCGGCGGCGACCTCTCGCGTCCGGCCCTGGTTCAATCCATGGTCCGGAGCGAGACGGAATGGGAAGCCGTCACCTCCTTCTGTGAAGCAGTCATGCTAGCAAAGGAGGTGGCGGAACGAGAGAGGGAGAGATCCTCTCTTCCCGGCCGCCGCGGGAGACGCACCGGGCGTCGGGGGCCACGTGGTGGCTACCGGCCACCGTAGACGCGGGCCTGTGGACGGTTGGCTATGGGCTAGCTAGCTGTCCGTCCGTCTAAAGACGACAGGCCGTGTCGACGGCGCGTTCGTGTTCCACGCGCGCCTCAAAGAGATGTCAGCATAAGAGAGGGGCCCGCAAGGGCCGAAGCCTGCCGGGGTTGCGGGCCTATTCGAAAGAGATACCGCGGCCCCGGAACATAAAGGGCGAGGAAGGAACATGGATGGGTTTTAGTCAGTAAAAGTCTGACACTCCCTCCCGCTCCGCCCAGAGTGGGAGAAGTCATTTGATGATTTCCCATCCCAAAAAAAAAAAAAAAAAAACTAAAAAAAATGATTAGGAGTTGCAAGTTCTAAGTACTTTCTCATGCCTGATTTTTCAGAACGGAAAAATAATTCAAAACATCTAGTGCAAAAAAAAACCTTTACAGAAAAATAAATTGTTTTTTTTTTCTCAACACAGTCGTCACACGATCTCATGGTACGGGGGCTGGGGTGTAGAGTTCCCTTAGGAAATTAATAGTCGAGTGCCGGAGACCCTTCGAGCTTGAAGTTCCCGGGAACGCCGCTAGGTGGCGACGACTGGCGTTCAATGTGGCGCCACGAGGCAAACGGTCGTCGACTTTCCGTTTCCATTTTTAAATATTAGATTACATATGACGTGTATTAGAGGGTTAGGCATAGATGTTTTGTATACTTATGATCAAGCTGACTAGAAATCAAAACGTCTATGCCAAGTATTGCCTAATCCTTATATTAACTAGGAAGTACAATGCCTACCTTACAATGTCTATACAGAATTACAATTAGTAGTGGCTAGATAATAACAGCCACTCGGATCAATCATGTTAAGCCGTGCTGGCCTAGGTTGGTCTGTGGATGGGTGACCACACATTACATACCGAGTTGCCACCCGTTGCCGTTGGTTCCGGCTGCAATTTCTAGATCTTTGACGGTTGTAACAGGTCCTGGTCCTAGGTTCGATTCCTGGGTAGAGCGTTATTGGATTTTTCAATCAGGGCCGACAGTCTCGACAGAGACTAACGAATAAATACGGTTGCAATAATGATGCTTGCGAATAATGAAAGTCTCTACATCCTAGACACGTTTCTCGTAAGCGTAATTATTACAACAAAATTTATTTGTCAGTAATCAGTGATCGAAAGTTAGCGATTTTGTCGTTATCTCTGTCGAGACTGCTGACCCAGGCATTTCTGGGTAGCAGCCGCGATGTCTGAATTTGTGCCTGATTGTTGGCAATAGGTCTATTTTAACATAGCTGTACTATTAGGTTCATCGACACCTCTGCCTACCCTTCAGGTATTACAGCCGTGATGATATGTTAAAAATAATGAAGTTACCTACGCTTTCTATTTCTGTTCAGGCAGATTTGCAAAACATCCGGGGCTGCGGGACTGTTCGAAAGAGATACCGCGGCCCCGGAACGTTAAGGGTGAGGAAGGAACATGGATGGTTTTTAGTCAGTAAAAGTCTGACACTCCCTCCCGCTTCGCCCAGAGTGGGAGGGGTCACTTGATGATTTCCCATCCGAAAAAAAAAGAAAAAAAGATTTGCAAAACATTAGTCATAAATTAATAGTTACCGCACTTCAAAACTAATCACTTTTTTTTTGGACAATCCATTCTTTATTTTCCCAACCTCTGCACCTCCTGTAAGCCAGTAACAATACAATACTACATTATAAATCATCACAACACCAACCATTTTCCGAAAATTAATTCCCACCAAACCCTACAGATGGCGCCACCCAACAAAAATACGAGCGAATAAAATCAACAAATTTTCAAATGCACGTAACAGGAAACTGCGAACCGCACACAAACTATTCTGCTTACATCGAAATATTTAATAGTCTCTAAAATATTCGCGAGAACCGCGACGTGCTGGGGTAGAACTAAACTAAATTAAACCAACTGCTCAGTTTATTAGTTGTAGAAATTATTATGATTTTAGTTTTGCAACACTCGCCAGTGTAGGGTTAAAGTCGGAAACTCAGAATGTTGGCTTGTTAATCGTTGCGAATTCTGTGCGAAAGCGCTTTCGGGAATGTAATGCGCGAAATTAAAATTAGAATGTTGAAAGCTGTTACTTTACTCGTGTACTACCTGGTTCTAATGCAGACGAGATAATTAAGTTTTGATGTACACGGTTTAGAATTAAATTCAGTTAAAATTTTAGTAGGTACTTTAAATTTTGAAAGGAATATTTAGGGCTGAAAGTAGTGATTCTACATCAAAGCTAAATTCTTATAGGGGGTTTTATAAAATCATCTTCAATTGTAGTTTTTATTGCATTTTATATGTATACTTAGCAGTTATTATTATATTGTTATAATGCCCATGTCATTCAGCTTCGTATTTTTTTTGAAATGTAACCTATAATGAACACTTTACAAGTTCGTTATTAATATTTGACTATAAGCAAGATAAAACCTCTTTTCCAATTTCCAAGAATTGTTTAAAATGATGAGATGCAGCTTATGATATGAGAAAAGAATATGATTTGCTATCCCTTTCCATTTAAATTTGGACGATGAGTTTGACCACTCATAGTCATTCATTTCATTTTCGCCATTTGTAATGCAAGTTAAACTATGGAACCAATATTGAAACACTCATTGAAGTCTCCTCTCTCTACGTACTTTGGTATTTCAACTATTTTCAACGATTCCAATTACAAGACTACCCTTAACCCATCGACAGCAAACATGGCGTCGCAAGTCCAACCCTCTAAAAGCGAACGAATCTAATTTCCGAGCTCGGCAGCTCCAACTATTTAAACCGAAGTTAGTTTACAGTCTCGAAGTCCCAGACGCAACGCACTCTCAATTAGTGGAGTCCCGTATGAAAGTTTAACCACCCATACATAACCATTATGTGTAAAATACGGGTAAAGTGCAAAGTTAGACAGCGTTTCTATCCTTGTGAGGCTATAACTCATGTGTGGCCAACTTCTGAGAGTACAGTGCGCATGCACAGGGTTAATAGTTTGTGCTTTTTTGATTGGATTAGTTAGGGTTTTATGTTTATTGTGCTTTATTGGCTGGTAGTTCTGTTAATTTATGACATAACCAGCCTGAAATGTATCCACCGCTATACAAACCTTCTCTCATTGAGAAGAAATCTTTCAATGCGCACGTCATTTGTTTATTAACCGACTTCCAAAAAGGAGGAGGTTCTCTATTCGACTGTATGTATGTTTTTTTTTTTTTTTTTTTATGTATGTTCACCGATTACTCGAAGACGCCTGAACCGATTTGAAAAATTATTTTTATGTTTGAAAGGGTATACTTCCAAGTTGGTCCCATAGAAATATTGTTATGATCTGATTTATGTTTGAAAGGGTATACTTCCAAGTTGGTCCCATAGAAATATTGTTATGATCTGATCACGAACTTCGGAGATATGGAACGGAACTCCTCAATAAATGATAGCAAATGGGCTGGGATTGCTGAAATCTATTGTCTGTCTATTGTTTACACCAGTTCATAACATAACATCACGCCACCGCACCGGTACGCTGTGAAGGTGTAAGCACAAGTGAACCACTAAAAAGTGAAAAATAAAAACTTTTTTGCAAAAAAAATAGAACCGACTTCAAAAAAGTGAAAAAATAACTTTAGCTTCAGAAGTCGGTGACAAAAAAAACTTAATAAATCAATCAAACAATGGTCACCGACTTGTGAAGCCAAAGTTATTTTTCACTTTTTTGAAGTCGGTTCTATTTTTTTGCAAAAAAGTTTTTTTTAATCTTTTATTTTAAAAGCGTTGCCTGACACTTGGATTTTCTCTTGTATTAGGTATTCGATTTCGAAATTTGAATTTCGTGCTTAAATGAGTCTATCGTTTAATTTTAGCATAGGTACTTACAAGCAAGATGATTGCAGTATTATGGCTTAGCCCTTCAAATCCCAGCTAATTAGATGTTTGTAAGCAAAACTAGATATGCATACAACTGTGTCTAAAATATGTCCATACGACTACAGTAACAGTCAACTTTGCCGCATAGGAGTACATCTATTTTGATGACCATCATACATGGCCATCAAAATAGGCGTACTCACTAATAGACCAATACTTACCAATTGCTTTCCATACAGTGTCTATTGATAGCTTGATTCCGTCAGAAACACGTCATATGAACCCTGCCATCCAATATTTTCGTCCAGCAGAATACTGCAAATACTTACGCCATAGAACTCAAACGCCTTACTTGAATTGAAGTCATTTGAAGTGCTTTATACCTTTTTTGCAGACGGTGCGAGGTGCGGGGGAGGGGGGCCGCAGTGTGCGGTAATTGTACAAAAGTTAGCATCCTCAGCTACCGTGGATTCGTTCACGCTTCCTTAAGCGGGAGTGGCAACGGGCGGGCGATACGCCGCGGTTGGAACGCCCGACTGCTTTATAATAAAGACATGCTATTCTTGTGTAATTCTTAAATCGCTCGAGATTGTAACCGTAAAATCAATTTTAAAACGACTTAAAAAAAGTCGGAAATATGTATTCCACCACCTTTTTTTTTCATTTTAGGGAATTGGAAAAGTAGCTTCCGTTTTTTTATTACTTAGATCATTTATGGGCTTCAAGAGATAAGTCATAAATCATATTTATTTTTGTTCGTTGGTTTTAAAAACACTTTTAGACATCATGTTATCATGCTATGTTTTAAAACATGATGGGGCTGATGTTTTGTACCTGACTACTTTCAGAACAAACTCAAAGTCACTGTCTCTTTTGAAGTTCAGTCACAAGTCACGGTCAACTCATTTTAGTGTATTAGATGGTGTTTTGAAGAAAAAAGCGCACAGATTTGAGTGGATCTGTCCAGTCAGTGCACGCATTGTTTCAGTTATCGTGTAGCTTGACTCGCAACTCAAGGACACGATGAATAATACCAAAGAAACGACATTTGGGTAGGGCGCATAAAGTACTCAAACTGCCAGACAATCGTTAAACTAATTATATAATTCATCAAATCGATGGAATCTACGTAACCGATGAAATATCATGTTTTTTTCAAAATCTATCAGAGAAGACCCTGGCCGTAGTTAATATTATTACACTAGCTGGACCGCTTAGAAAAAGGGTCGGTTAAAAAATCTTCAATATTTTCAAAAGTATACATTTTTATTTATTGTACTCGTACATTTATAAAAAAAAACTATAATTTTTTAAGCACATTAAACTATTCTTAAATTTAATCTTTAATTCATAAAGCTAGGTCGAGTATTGTTGAAGATATTGAAGATTTTTAAACTGCTCCTTTTTATGTGGTCCAGTGTGTATTGTTGCTCGAAATTATACTAGAGGCATTAAACCCTGTAACATTGATAATAACACTGTCTCTCTAAATTATTTATTTATAGAAATAGAACGATGTCATAAATTAATTTGGCGCTAAATTTAATTGTTGATTTGTGGGGGAAGTTGGTCTTAGAATGTGTCAAATTAAGCTACGAAACAACAATCAGGAAGCAACTACTGTGCGATTTATTTTATCATAATGTAGACACTTATTGTGTATCTACATTTCTTAACATCGATCTGTACAAGTAGTATCATTGCAATGATTGATACTGACACCCGTACCTATCTATGGTCAAGTTAAAGTAATAACTAACTTGAGTTTAACTACTTATACAAACATTTTTATGCAATAAACTAGATTTTGAGCATTGTAAGAACCGTCAAAGAAAGCAAAGCGTAGAACCTTTGACAGTTCAACTTCAAGCAATCAGTAAACTACAGAATTAAAATCATAACTTAAGTTATTACTTTTGCTCAAGTTATCAATTTGTCTTGTTTATAGACACGGATGTTAGACATACCCTTTCACAGAATTTCACCTGACTTACATAACAACTTTCACCCGTATTCCAAAAACTTGCTTAAGACCATTTTTTTGCTTGAAACGGTCTTTGTTGCCATGGTAACAAGGAAACCACTGCAGGCCACCGCCTCCGACACGCCTACAAAATTATGTTCATAGGGTGAGTACAGACTAGCTAAAACATGTATTTTCAACAAGTCATGAAGACACCAAGCTGCTTAACACTTTGTTAAAACTTGATTTAGGTACTACTTTTGCTTCATTCACGTTCATATATCTGGGAACACGCGGCGACACGCACGCAGGACTCGAGCACTGCCACCTGACTTTTTTTAAGAAACCTTTAGGTACCAATAAAGTATGTCCTCCTACGTTCTCTTTCGGTTTTTTTTAGTCGCCTTTTACTCGTTCTATCAAGATGTCTAAACCATCTAAACATATTCTTTTATTTTATTGTCGTTGTACATCTTTTCAATCGCAAACTTGTAGTTTTATCATTATTCCTAAAATTATCAACCAATGTTACATCACACATTCTTGACGGAAACCAAAGGAATGTTACAAGTAAATACATTGAACACCGTGCCAAGCTTTCGTAAAAACATTACAATACGTTGAAATGCTCATATGAGTACTCACCTTAATCTACCTGCAAAACATGCTGCCCATATCAAACTCAAAATAAGTATGTTGCATGAAGGTTGCAAGCTTCTTTATATGCTAAAAATGTTTTAATAGAATACGTCACAATGCTAGAGATGTCATAAATTGATGTTCGATCGAATGCTCTTGGTTGACATCATCTGTCGATTGACACAAATCCGATCCGGTCGTGTCACACGTTTTTGTGAGATTTAATTTTTTTTTACATTTAATGTACGGGATATTGGCAAAATTGTGGTAAATCTTCCACAAAAGCCATTAACTAAGAGTTGAAGTTGAAGTTGACATCATCTGTCAAAGAACAAAATCATAAAACCGCATAAAACGGATTAACTTTCAAATAAATATTTTTTCATCATTCAAGAATCATTCTCAAGAATTTAAAATGGCCTCAAGGTTTGCTTTACCTCCGGAGAATAATCCTGCTTACTGGATCTTGTGCGCAAGTACAAGCTCCATTTATGTACGACGTGGACGGGCAGCCCATCAGCAAAAAAAATGCTTGTGTTCGCCTGACCCAAGAATATAACTCCATAAGTAATACGCGCAAGTACCGCGTAAGTACCAAATAACATGTAGGCTGTGAGTCCGAGGGCATGGAGTTTGAGGCACGGCCAAAAAATTTAAAAGGGAATGAGGAACGAGATCAAGAATCACATTTGCTAAAAGTGACAAACTTAAAGCGGATTCAAGAAAGAGAGGAAGAACTGCGCCAGATGAAAATGCAGGAGAGGAAGTGGCTATTAAAGGCAGCAGAGGAAGCCTACTAAAATGCAAAGCTGGACCGTTTAAGTGCCGCGCAGTTGCTTCAATTCAGTGAGGCTGCAAGGGAGGACGCCGAAAAAAATTAAAAATAAATTATTACACATTATGCAAGCCAATTGATTTTTATTATAAAAGTAGTATCACGTATGTATAACAAATAAGTAAAATATCTACATAACACATTTAAAGACATAGAAAAACAAAGAAAATGATTTTTCATTTTCATTTAGTCCCACGTAACATTAGATCCAGTCTATGGGTTAGTAAAACCCAACAACACTGCATGGCCTGGGAATCGAACCCATAACCTCACACTGTGCAGTTTATGACTAGTGGACCTACGAGACAGCAAAAATATAAATATAAACATCACACAATTATCAACATAAAAAACTGGAGCATACATACATACTTATTTAGAAAAATAGGGGTAAAATCCAAGGAAGTGCCAGATTTTGCATTTTTGCACCCATGAAACCGCAATTTTTAATAAATTGTACCCTGCTGCCTCCAACCCGTCGCGGCTTCATGGTGGTCTCTCCAACCCAGCTGTGCTTTATGAGCTCACAGCTTCTGAGCTTTTCTTCGCCAGTTTGCTCTATTAGCAAGTTCTGGTCGTCCAGAGTTGAGCAAAGAATTCAGTCGGAAGATGAACCTTCTTCTGCTTGTCGTATCGATGTACTTCTATACTAACTTTGCAGTCCATAACACCCTTAATTGACTTTCACAAAATGGCATTCCAACTTTCACAATTCTTTGGGAATGTTTCTAAATCCTAAGCACTTTTTCAAAGAATTTTAACAAAGTGGCCCTCAATCCACACGCACATAGTTTGGCCCCAGTAGGTGGCCACGTTTATTGCAGTGGCAGAGGCGCTATTCAGGTCGTAACAAGTGCAGGTAAACGAACACCTTGGACACTTCAGCAGATAGCCCCGGCATAGTTTGGTTCGGACCGCCGCACTTGCACTCGGTATTGGAGGAACCAATAATACTCCATTTTGCCAAATATGTTTTGCAGCGGCCTACTTGTGTACGCAATCGATTCAGAGCTTTCCAAATAGGCCACTGCAGGTCACTGTAGGTAAAGGGCGAGGAAGGAACAGGGATGGGTTTTCTTTGATTTCCCATGCGAAACAAAAAAAAATGTCTGTCCGTAGCCAGGTTGTGTTCTTGGGGCTTCAATTTGTAAGGTGGTGGGAACCTCTCTTGCCATAACTGGCTTCGACGATGAACGATGAACCGAGCAGCTTAGAAGTATTCGATCTGATTATATTATTACTAGCTTCTGCCAGCGGCTTCGCCCGCGTGAAGTTTGATTATTGTCCCATGAGATCTTATTACCGGGATAAAAGTATCCATTAATCCAGGTTTTAAAGTATCTCCTTAGCCAAAAACTATTTAAAATAAATGATGTTCGGTAAGCAACTTATGTACCGCATTGGTTTCTCATACAACTTGCTAAATTTCAAAAATAAACCAATATTAGTTCCCAAACATCACGAATTCACGAGCTACCTATGCAAGCTCGCTCTTGTTCTGAGATTCAAAATGCTGCGTTAACATTTTCATCACCATCATCATCATCAACCTATTAATGCTCCCATGTGTTCGAATTTTTGGTTCTAGGACATGCCGGTTTCCTCACGATGTTTTCATTCTCATGCTTTAGAAATACCAAATGAATTAAGCTTGTATTCATCTTTTATGTGTACGATACTCCATATTATGATTATTTGTCACGACTATATTATTTACGCGATCTTGATAAATAGCTCATACAATTCCACGACACTGAACATTTCCAAATACCCACCGATTTGGGAAAGAAACTGTGCTCAATATATATTTACCACGGAGCAAGTGCTTGCAATTCTTAGTAATAATCATGAATTACTAATTCCTCCTACATACTAGGTAGCTTTGAAATTAAACGCGACGGAAAATAGGTATTAGCAACTATGGTCTCCGGCCGTCCATTGCACAGGCTGCAGGTAAAAGTTTTCAGAACGAGAACGTTGGAACCAAAAATGAACCGTGTTTTCTTTTACAAAAATAATACCAGCCTATTACTGTCCCACTGCTGGGCAATAGCCTCTTCTCATACTGAGAAGGCACGAGCATTGATCACGAAACTTGCTCAAGACGGGTTGGTGATAGCTTCCCTATTTTACTTTATATCAGCCCGCTATGTCCCACAGCTGGGCAAAGGCCTCTCCCATGGCTTTCCAATTTTGTTAAACATTGCTTTCTTCGACCAATCCGTTATGACAGTACCCATAGACATTATTAATCTTTCGAACAGTTTCTGCATACGAAAATAATGTGATTTTTAAAGTTTTCCATAGTGTGAAGAGAACGATTTCAAAGAAAATCAAGGCACCACGGTTAGGCAAATAAATGGTAAGACCTGCTGTCTTGTACGGATCAAAATCATCATCATCATTCCAGCCGAAAGGAAAGACGTCCACCGCCGGACATAGGCCTCCCCCAAGTGTTGCCACATTGACCGGTGCCGTGCGACTCGCATCCAACGGATTCCCGTAACCTTTACCAGGTCATCGGATCACAATGTTTGGCTACAAAACAAAATGAAAGGCAATTTTATATGAAAATGCTCAGATGAATGGGGGATGTGTAGTGTCATGTGAATGGATGGAATAACAAAGTAATACAAAGAGGAAGACGTCTGAAAAGTTGTGGTAAGTCTATGGTTATAATGGTATGAGTTGCGTGATGCGGCTGAATGAGGAACATGTTGTGAAGAAAGATTTGATTACGAATATTTATTATAAGAGTAGGGGAAGACCAAAGAAACGATGGATGTACTCTGTCAAAAGAAATAGGATAAAAAAAATGGAAACATGCTGCGCCGAGCCTAATTGCATTCGGATAACGGCAGCAGAATTATGTTGGACCACTCTGGGTTCTGGCGTCCGCATGTCTCCATTTACCATGATAGAAATATTGTGGAGTATGGCACAGGCACTAATGATATTCAAGGTGTTTGGTAATTTGTTTTGTAATTTTCTACTGAGACATGCAAATCTCCTTTTCCAGACCCCTTTGAATCGCTCAATTACGTTTCTTGTTTTTATGTGAGCCCTATTTGTATTGTAACTCAGCTGGAGTCTGTGGATGAAGCATAGGCGTGAACATATACGATGTTTGGGCATAGCCGCTGTCCCCGATCAGTATGCAGTAGCTGGATTGTTGTCGGAATTGATAGTCCACGATCAGAACTACGCTAGCACTTTCAAATACCAAGGGTAAAAAAAAAATCTGCACGGTTTCCTTCTGAAACCGAAATCGTCTTTGGAACTGTTCGTTGTTGTAAAAGTCAAATGGGTTATCGGCATCGCGTAAATATCGTCGCGATAAATAATTATATGACGTATCGTTCGCATAATCGACATACTCCTCAAAATTCATCTTACTTTCGCCATTTCTAGACAATCTCAAGAAAATAATTATACACACGTCAAACTTGAATTTCAGTAGGTACATATATCACCCACAACGTAAGTTTCTCGATTTCAAGAATCTTCTGGCGCGGGGCAAACATCAAAACTAATGCAGCCATCTCTTTCTTTTCTAAATATTTCTTACAAAACAATTAACAAAAGGTTAACCATCAGCGCCCCCCTGTCGGCTTCATTCAAGTGTCAAAAGATTCTTGTACTACTGTACGTTGAATTTGACAGAAAAGTGGGCGGATATGTCAAATTATAAACAAACTTTAGCTGTCAATATCTCGAATGGGGTGGAAAGTAGGCGTGTCAAGACGGTTTTGAGTCAAGTCGAGGACTCTGCATACGGGTGTTTGAGTACTACGAACAATATATCGCAGACCATATAATCTCCAACCATTATAAAACAAAAGAACCAAAAAAAGCTACCCGCACACTACCCCTTACCTTACAAATTACCCAGCTTTATCTCCCATCACTACGGGCCCATTTTCCGAACTTAATCAAATACTTTCCAAGTCATTTCACACTCGCCCGGTCCCCTAAAACCGTAACGTTCGATTTCCCGTCCTGGGCCCTCCCTAATCGTAACTTTTCTTCAATCAACCGTCTACGAATCGTAAAAGTAAAATCTAATTACCGCTTACAGATTGCCATCGAGGCAGGGCTGCGCGTGATTAAAAATTTAAATTATGTTTTAAAATTAGAACATTTTAATCTAGGGTCCTGGTTTGAAAAAGTTTTTATTCAAGTGGGAATGCTTAAAGTTGACGGCCGTTGTTGAGTGCGAGTCGAATAGGGTTGCCTGAAAAGAAAACAACTTTTTTTTCATTGATTTTCTTATATTTTTTCGGGAAATACGCATAATTTTAGGATTTATATTATAAAGAATGTTTTTTACTGGGTTCATTTAATTAAGAGCGCTCCTCTTCCTTTTTTCGGGAAATACGCATAATTCTAGGATTTCTATTATAAAGAATGTTTTTTACTGGGTTCATTTAATTAAGAGCGCTCCTTTTTCGTAATAATACCGAATACGTGATCAGTCATTTACAACTACAAACATATCAATTCCACAAAATATCATTTTAATCAGTACACTTTTGAATTATGCATTTTCACTAATTGTGTACTTGAAACTTTCATGCGTTGTTACTGCCGTGGTTTAATATAACATCGATAATTTTAATTATCAACCGGCAATACGTACTTCAACGTGCTCTTACATGTTCATGAACATCAGTAAAATTAAATTATGAAAGTTTTTGAATTACAAAATTAAAAAAAAAACTTAATCCTCTTGCTACGGAATCATTCATGATGATGTAGTAACTGAAAATTATCACTCAGGACCTCATGATAATAAAACTTCAATACTCTTGCTTCCTTTATTCATTTCATTACATATTAAATACATTTTTAAATATTTCTTAATAAAACTAAATAAAAATATTAAAAAAATCAGTAGCCCACTAGCGCTGGGAACGGGGTCCAAGCTGCCGGTGGTCAGGGCTCTTGAGAGAGGAACCTCCTAACAATACGTGCCGTGTCAAGAAGTACTGCTTTCTGAATCAAGCCCTTGATCCAGCTGCCAAGCGAGAGCCTCCTAAGATGTTGGTCGAGGCTCTTGGCTATTAAGCCATTGGCCGTCACGACTATCGGCACAATGACTGCTGTACTCACTTAATACTCTTTTATTATTAACTTATTTTTTTTTCTTTTTTTTTTTATGTAACTTTTTCTTTAAAAAACTTATTAACACATCTCTGGCACTGAATCAGCCGTAAATATGTAGGTAGGCTACAGTCATTGCCCTTTACAATGTAAACTAATATTATAAAAAGGAAAGATTTAATTGTTTGTTTGTTTGTAACGATTTAACTCAAGAACTACTCAACTGATGTCAAATTCTTTCCCCATTAAGAAAGCTACATTTTTACCGAGTAACATAGGTTATAAATTACATTGGTATCATGAAAATTAGCTGAGCTATCACAATTTTTGCGGACGAAGTCGGGGGCGCAATGCTAGTATATAATATTTTTTGTATGTCAAAGAAAAGTGGTATTTCTTCGTAACGTATTTTATCGCGAAAATAGAAAGATACGAATTGTGCAGAATATTCTGAAGCCCCACATTTAGGTCAAATAGGTTGATTCAATAGAGAAATTTGTACCGTTGTATTGACCTGTAGCAGTTCATGAAAGTCGATTGAATCACTATTTAATGAAAAAGTCATTCAATAGACTTTCATGAACTTGGAAGGTTGTATTGATGATTTTGATGATAATAATTCTGTTAGCAAATTGCAAAAAACAGTCCAGCCCTGGAGTATCCACTTTAAATATACTCTTTCTATTACATATTGTATGTATACAATGTTGACTTTTTGTATTTCTAATAACTAAGCTTCTAGGCAGCCCTGAAGCACACACAAGTTAGGCAAGCGGTAGCCGGGGCGGGTCTTGCGGCGCAGGGCGGGCGGTAATGAGTTGGGCGGCTGGCCCGAGGACTTGCAGAGGCGGACGTAGGCATTAAAGTTTGGGCGGGTTTGGTTGGTCGAGAGTTTGGAAACTTTGTGTCTGACAAATTGCTTAAATTAATAGTTTGAAGTGAAATTGAAGTAGCACAATCTATCATAAAACATATAAAAACGGGTATTTATCGCGAATTTACCTTTAATTTAAGCCCGAAGCACAATCTATTAGAAAGAGGTAGTGCCGAAAACATCTGACCTCCACAACTCCTTGGTAAGACTGGTTGTCAGACTTTTTAGGCCACTGACTACCTGTAACGACTGTCAAAAATGGACAAATGACAGCCGGGACCTACAGCTGAACGTGCTTTTCGCGGCACGGAGGAAACTCGCTATTAAGTGTGGTCACCCATCCACAGATCAACCGGCCCGAGCGGCTGTTATTATTTCGCCATGAGCTCCTCTTTTTATACGCATATTACCCCGATTTTTTGCCAATTATGCAGTGTAAGCACATTACCCATTTGATAGATGACGCTGATTGATCACTGGTCGCCATTATTGACTATCGCGCGGATAGGTTTTAGCGACATTTTCCATTTGTATTGTTAGTTGGGGTTTTTAAAATGGATTATTGATTTCTGGGTGCTGTTGGCAAAAATATGCACATTTTGTGATATTAAATTAATTTGGTGTGACATCGATCTAATGGATGACGCCAGTTCTATATGTATATTTTGTTTCAGAAACGATTTCAAATGCGTTGGATGTGGACTTCGCCATTTAATTTAAGACTTTAAAGACTTTGTTCTTATTTTTGTCGTTGTTTTGACGTTAACGTAACGTTTTAACTAATTAACAGACCGAATCGCTCTTTCCTTAAACGGACTCTCAATAGAAATTTATATAATTAGGTGCTATGCCTAGCAGACCAAAGAATCCTCGCGATTTCCTTTAATCGATTAAGCCTGCTTATAGACAATGATAGTCTGTGGTTAACTTGATCAACAAAATAAGTTCGTACTGTAATCATTGGTAAAAACGGAACGCCAAGCAATGCTGTATGTTTTTTTCACACGGAAAAAAAACATACAGCAAAACAATGTCTCATCTACATTTTTTTCTTCAAACTCTTTGGTGGAAAGTTGAAATTCGGCTCCGCTCTCGAGACTACAGATAAATATCTGGCCGTGGCTGGACTTTTTTAATATAAATGTTCTTTGTTCCTGACGGGAGAAACTTTTAATGAAAATTCAAATAAGGACAACTTTTAACCTTTGTTTTTTTTTCGTGAATGTTTTTTTTTTTGGCGTAGGAATTGTTTTTTGTTATTCCAAGTGCCGGTGATAAGGATCGTGGTTTGTTTCGCTTTGTTCTAGTTTTTTTGTTGTTTTTGTTGATAAATTAAGTTAAGTAACTTTATTATTTATTATTATTATTTATTATTTATTACTTTAAGGTTTTGTTTTAAGCATCTAATTCATAATCATGCTCTGTTACATCTTTCATTTCCAAACATGCGTTATATAAGCACAATCGGCTGAAAATGTTCCCACTGCTGAGACAGGCCTCGGATCCTCTGTATGAGATCATAGAGAGGATCCGAGGCTTTTAATCTACTACGCGGGCCCAGTGAGGGCTGGTCCGGTCTACATCCACAGTATTTCAAAGTTGAATTTACCAATCCTCCTTTGGCCCAAAATCCGGCTTCGCGAACACTGCACGCTAATGCAGTCATAAGACCGTCAAATACCCAAGAGTCAGGGATGGAAGGTGGGCCATTTTTCTTATATCGAACTACTAAAAACCTTTCCAACAATTACCCTTTAAATTCTCTATCATGCAAGGTTTAATTAATTATGTGAATGGTTTATGTATAAAAATCATCACTCAGTCATTCAATGCCTTTGACTTCTCCATAACTTATTCCTCAAGAGAGATTCCAAATTCAAAATCCTCCACAATTTTCCATAAAGCCACACCCACACCCTTCAGAACCCACGTCATTACAATTTCTCTCGCACCGTCATTACGTTACAAAGAATCCGCAGTAATGAGCGTATAGGCCCTTATTTATTCGGCGCTATTGCCTCAGGGACTAAAAGCAAATAAAACCCTCTTTATTTGGTCTACGCCAACATACATTTTAATCAAGTGACCCTGTCTGAAATGTAGGACCTACACTTAATTACTTAAGTTGATTACGTATATGTAGGTATGTTAGTTGTGGGCGTTTTTAATATTGTTCAAGTAGTTTTGTTTGTAAATGTGTGTGGTTGAAGAAAAGTGTTGTTTGAGCTGGTAGAATAAAGCTGGGTAGTTTTTGTTGTCCCGTAGTGTAACCCTGGGGATTTTTCGCCGTTTTAAAAAAAAATGTCTGTACTTTAAAATAGCTTGAAATTCGAGTCACCATTACTAATTATCGTAACAAAAAGAGTTATAATAAAACCTATATAGAGCTATACAATACTACCTAATTTACGTACAGATTATTCAGTGTAATTTCTCAATACCAGGTATTAGTAACTCCCATAGTTTTCAATAAACACGTTCTTAGAATTCACTTAATTCCAGAAAAACAGCGTAAGTGCAATTAATTACTGTCAACATTTCATTAAAGGGACAAGCTATTTATTAACTATACTACACATTTTTTCTCAGAAACCAAGTTTGAGATTTCAAATCACCTCATCGAGCTTCCAATATAAAAAATTACAAAACAGACTCCAACATTACCAACCAAAATAAACGACCGCTGGCCAAATTAAAATTCTCAAACAGTACTCACTTTGAAAGAGATATATAGGGGTGTTCTTTCATCTTTCCCGAGCGGTGACCTTACCTTAGTCGTTTGCGGGTAAGGGGCGGGTCCGGCATACCCCTAAGGGGGGTAAAAACCCGGGAAAAGTTGGGGAACAGACCTCTGCGGTGTTATTTATGGGCCTCTAGAGTACAGTGAAGTGCCCGCTCAATATAAATCCTGGGGTCGGCAAAGACTTAAAATGTAAAATAAGAACGGAAAAGGGACGAATTTAAAACCCACGGACCGTACCTATGTTGTTTAATTTTGGAGGTTTAATGCTTAGGTATATGTGATGGTAGATGGTACATAACCTAAATCTAAAGCAGCAGGTTTGAAAAAAACTTGTGGCATATTCGTGGTTGGTACTTGATAATTATCTTAGCTATTAAGAGGCCGGCGGAGCATGCGTTTTTCATACAAACGTAATACCAAAATAGTATGAAAATCAAACATATTCTTAAGGTAGTGTGTATGTCACCGTAAAATTGTCAAACACGTTAGATTGTAATCTCTCTAGCGAGGTTGTAAACTCTCCAAATATTGTCAACTGAACATACGGAAGTATCTCTGTCCCCATAATCGGGACTTAAACCCTGCACTCGGAAATACTAAGAAATATCAGATGGAAAAGCCCGATAACGCTTTGCTCGGCTCGGGATTCGAACTCAAGACATTATGCTCAGCAATCACACTTGCGACCAGTAACCTAAGCCTTCGGGGATTACAATCGTGATATTCACTTCATCATCATCTGCCTAGCCTTTTCCCAACAATATTGGGATCGGCTTCCAGTCTAACCGGATACAGCTAAATACCAGTATTTTACATGGAGCGACTGCCTATCTGACCTCCACAACCCAGTTAATACTGGGTAATACGATACCACTTGGTAAGTCTGGTTGTCAGACTTTTTGGGCCACTGACTACCTATAACGACTGCCAAAGATGGACAAATTACAGCCGGGACCAACAGCTTAACGTGCTTTCCGAGGCATGGAGGAAACTCGGTATGTAAGGGTGGTCACCCATCCACAGACCAACCTAGGCTAGCACGGCTTAACCTAAAGATTGACCTGAGCGGTTGTTGTTATTTTGCCACGAGCTCCTTGTTCAGTTATTTTACTAAAAGTATGCGTTTTTGAGGCATAAACGCAGTGCAGGACTTTTTGTGAAAAAATCATACATCGAGAAATATTTGCGCAAACAATCAAGTAATTCATGAAAAGATTCAACACCCCACATTAAAAATAATCTACGACATTCACCCCCTTTAGAGAACAATAAGAGGGTGGTACGGCAACCGAAGTTTTCCCTCTTGGGCTCACATTACATTTTTCGTTCTCATTAAATTTTGAAATGGTATCTGCCACCTGATATGGGGTTGAAGCAGTCTTTACATTCGCCAGTTATGTTTAAGTCCCATGTAATACTTAGGCTCGAGCCTATCGCCATCAACCGGGAACAAATCCAGACTCAGTGTCAGTCGGTTGGGACTGGTCAGCTCTTGGTTGCCACGGCTTTTTTTTTTAATAAACTAATTGTTTTATTTTTGAATTGTTTTTGTTTGTTTTTACTATGGACACTTTTATCGTGCACATCTTGCTACATTGTTCTCATAATCACCATCTCAACAGGAATGATGTAACCAAGATTTTGTAACAACATTATGATTTAAAAGAGTGTCCATGAAATTTCTTGCCCGTTCTTCTCTATAGAGATCTACGCTAGGGAATGGTCAACTACAGTACTTTCATATTTTTTATGTCTTGTGACTGGGACTGTAGCTACATTTAATTTTCATCTTTGTTTCGACAATTTAAAAGCGCCTGTAACTGGCCTACTTGAAATAAATGCTTTGATTTGATTTGATTTGAGTGTCTGTATGTATTCTCAAAAAAATGTAGATCGTTTTTGAGTTCCACTAACTGGCATGGCTCTTTGACTATTTTCCTAATAAAAATGTTATGTAAATAGAGCGAACAGTTTTCGGTAAATACTAGCTTTTATTAAACAAGTTTTGTTTTGTAGCAGGATTTAATATCATAAAGCAAACAAAAACTAAATAGTTTCGAGGCAACCCAGCGTATTTGCAACGATATTTTTTAGTGTTTGGTATATCGGAAGTAATTAATAATTTGTATAGTATTCAGTATCAAGAATGTTTTAATGAAGCTAGTTTGTACACTAGTAATAGAAAATATGGAAGTACTATATGTAGGAAGTTTTATGAATTTTGTGCCGATCAAGTACAACCTGGTAACAGTACAGTACTGGGTAACTAGGTAAGTACATAATATGTTGGCAGTAGCTAGAGCTTTTAACCCTTAACCACTGACGTATAATTTTGTTACACAAACACTGACATACGTCTACCATTCCTCAGTCTACAGTGTGTGCACTAGATAAATATATTCATCTTTTGAAATTACTGTTTTATGTTTTAGTAGATTACCTAAGAAAAATACATTACTAAAAATTATAACAAAAAAAATTGTCAAATAAGACATGTTTTGAAATAATCGGAGTTATTTTAAAAATCATTCAAAAATTAAATATAATGAAAGAAAAACTTCTTCTTTCATTTTTGGAAAGATCTACCGATTTCTCTATGACACTTTGAAAGAGTGACGCGCCGAAGTCCTCAAATTAGGAGCGAAATGGTCGTCGAAAACTATCGCGCATACGTCACATCCGTTTATCTCATCTGGTTGGCTGTGTTAAACGATTAAATGTTCGGTAGGTAGGCTTCAATAAAAATACAGTTAAAAATGCCTTGCTGGAATTTATTTTTTAAAACCTTTGCCAAAATGGAGGTCAAAGTTTTAAAGTTCTATGTGAACGAGGTCGCAGTACAAAGTTAACCTATTCGACAAAACCCCGACTCGGCACTGAGTCGCCTAAATGTGCTTAGGCGACGTTTACACAGGTACATAGGTACCAGGTAATCTCTGAAAAACACGCGAATTCGTCATAACTCGTAAGCCCATCCGTAAAGTACGCACTTCACTAAAAAAATGTGTTTTGGTACAAGTGAAGAGATTCTAGCGAGGTTAATTCCAATTCCACATTTACATTCATTTTAAACATGTATTAAAAACACAACAACAAAACATGTCCTTGATGTGTTATTATCATTATTTTTCGTGTAAGGTGTTGAAGAGATTTTGAGTGGGCTGTATGAATGACGACGCAGATATCGAAAATACTGGTTTATTATAAAATATTAACAATAAAATATTTGCAATGGCGCGCGACGCGTACAGTGCTCAAAGCTGATCGAGCGGTTGCCGCTCCGGACCGTGGTTGCGTCTTATATAGGTGCTCCCCGCGCCGCGCCGTGCCCCCGTTGACGCCGTCGCCGTGCCGCCTCCGTCGACGTCATCATTGGGTTCTAGAGGTTTCCGAACATAAGGAAAACATCATACAGAAACCAGCATGTCATAGAACGAATAATTCAATGTCGTGATTGTCTCGTGTACGTACACAGACTGGACCCGCGTGGTGGATTACAATCCATAATCATATTATAGACTGATAAAAAAAATGCTCTGAGGGTAAGTAAAGATCCTGCCGGGGTTGCGGGACTGTTCGAAAGAGATACCGCGGCCCCGGAACGTAAAGGGCGAGGAAGGAACATGGATGGGTTTTAGTCAGTAAAAGTCTGACACTCCCTCCCGCTCCGCCCAGAGTGGGAGAAGTCATTTGATGATTTCCCATCCTAAAATGAAAAAAAGGGTAAGTAAAGATTCCTACAATAGAAAGAACTATCGACTACTGAGTAGCAGAATCTCAGCGGTAATTTTCTGAATGGTTTAAATAAGAAGAGGATGAACCACAACAACACAACAGCCAACTTTAAAAATAACGCGCAAAAAAAATGGAAAATCAAAATGTCAAAATAAATACTTTTCATTTAAGTGACAAGCGTAAGTAACGTTAAACCCGCTACCACTTATGACCCACACCACGCCCCACACCGTGATGTCGCACACAATCCCTCATTAAACGGGACACGACGCACGCGCCGCATTACAGCGATAATTTGTGCCAAACTCGCATCGAACCCATTTGTACCTCGCTCCACGTACCCACTGCGTAAGAGCTGCAACTATTAGGACATAGGTAGACGGCAGACTTTTACGTTTCCGACCTCGGATGATGCGATTTTGCGTCACTAGCTATCTTTGCAGTTTCATTATGAGTCGCGTATCTAGTTAGACGCGGATATAGCCGATGGATCAAGGCTTTGACCGAGTGGTAGCCAAGGTTAGGCAAAAGAAACCAGGAGCCCAAGTCTGCTATATTTATAAATTCGTCACTCCAACACGATTCCATTCCCATCCCATTGTCATTTTGCATAAAGTTCGTAATCTGCTAAATTCACAATGGTCGATCATTAGTCTCGTAATAAAATTGTGTTTTAATGACATTGTCGTATTGCCATTATTATAAAACCCTTAGTACAAATGGTTTTCGAAATCTACTACTAAATGGGAACATTTATTCATGTGAGATTTCATATGTAATATATTTTTACACATTTGTCAATATGGAGTGTCAGTGTTCGACCATTGGACAGTCATAATGACGCCATTTTATAAGTAGATTACAAAACTAGTCAAAACTTGACCATTTTGAAATCAATGACAGACTATTCTGACACTATTGTAATAGCAGACTTAGGCCCTAGGGCCTTAACCCCGTGCAGGGCACGCCACGATAGTGGCGGTAAGTCCCCTCTTTGAGGATTGGCTGGAGAGGCGCCACGGCGTCCTCACCTACCGCCTGACGCAGGTCCTCACCGGACACGGATGTTTCGGGAGGTACCTGCACCGAATCGGGCCGGAGGAAACGCCCGGGTGCCTCCACTGCGAGGATCGACCGGAGGACACGGTGGAGCACACGGTGGAAGTCTGCCCTGCGTGGGCGGAGCACCGCCGTGTCCTCGTAGCGGCGATCGGCGGCGGCGACCTCTCGGCGAGAGACGAGACGCACCGGGCGTCGGGGGCCACGTGGTGGCTACCGGCCACCGTAGATGCGGGCCTGTGGACGGTTAGCTATGGGCTAGCTAGCCGTCCGTCCGTCTAGTGACGACAGGCCGTGTCGACGGCGCGTTCGTGTTCCACGCGCGTCTCAAAGAGATGTCAGCAGAAGAGAGGGGCCCGCAAGGGCCGAAGCCTGCCGGGGTTGCGGGACTGTTCGAAAGAGATACCGCGGCCCCGGAACGTAAAGGGCGAGGAAGGAACATGGATGGGTTTTAGTCAGTAAGAGTCTGACACTCCCTCCTGCTCCGCCCAGAGTGGGAGAAGTCATTTGATGATTTCCCATCCTAAAAAAAAAAAGGCCCTAGGGCCTTCATAAAGCTCATTGAGTTGACGATACGATGGATATGTGTGAGAAATAAAGGAAGGCCTATCTATACCTAGCAGTAGGTGATGACGAGCTGATATGATGAAAATAAATCGCGTCGAAGTAGCAATTTAATACGCAACTTATTTGATTTTTTTTGTAGTCGCCGTTACAAGTGTGGTTTGCTTGATCGAGTTTCTAAATCATAAAGTATAAGTTGTAGCAAATTGTATTACTGCAACTACATTGAATAATGAAGAATTTTGTCGGATGAGAAACCGCGTTGCATAATTATTTGTCGTCTAACACCCACTGGAGCGAAAAATTTTCGCAGATTTTTCCGTCGTAACAAAATTTGTCGAATGAAAAGCCTGTCGTCTGCTTTGCCCTTTAACATCATGTCCGTAAGCGCTGCCTGTGTGGTGACTTTTAGTGGCTACTGGTAATAAAAGCCACTGGTACTAATGTTTTTTTTGGTTACATGCGTAAATCTCATTTTTTGTATAACTTTTTAGGGTTTTTGCCTACATAAAGGGTTTAAAAACCTCTTAACGAAGCCAAAAAGCTCTTGTTCTCCCTGTCATTGCAATCATTATTTTGTTCCACACCATACCTGGAAGCCTTCTTGTTACGGAGATATTGGGGGTCAAAGTTTCAGCTTTTTGTCAATTTTTTTTTAATAATTCATTTTTTTAATGTTGGATTTTTTCTTTAAACACCTCCACGACTCCCTTATTATTGAATCCATCCATCAACACAATAGTTTGAGTGCGTTACATTGAGTTACACCACAAAATAAAAATTTACCCCAAAAAAATCGTTTCCCAGCAATATTTTTTTCGTAAAGTTACTTAGTTTGATGTACAGAATGCTTGGTTGACGGCTTTGTGATGAGCCTGTTACATCATACAGTGTGTAATCCTGTATTTCGCAAATATTCAGGCCTTAATAAAGAGGTATAACTTTCCGCACGAAATCTTAGATAAACACTCGCCTAACATAACATAGGTACCTTCATTTCGAGAACGTGAAATTGTATTTACGAGTATCTAAAGCGCGTTGCGTCCAAGGACTTAAATAAAACTTGTTCATTAAAATATTTCGTTTAATTATACACTACTGTACTTACCTACTTATTATTACGAATTTCGGAGCCTTATTTTTGAGCAGCCAAAGGACCAAAAATTAACCGGAAAGCATCCTACCAAATATAGTTTAATTGCAGTTTTCGGCACCACTGGATCCCTTAGGATCCATTTCGAAACCCGAAATTACCCCACGCCAGATACCCAAATTGATGGAACCTATCTTTTCTACAGTAGGGTAAGCACGCCACACGCTCAACAAAGCATATCTTTTTCATAAACCTATTCAAAATATTTCGCACTAATCTACATAATTTTACCAAAACAATGAAACGCGAGGAGCTGACGAAAACCCGAAGCTCCCCTAATTTTCCATTATCACAAAATTCTGCCATAAAGAGTGTCCCTCCAGCCTTAAAATATCTTATGAAAGAATTTATAATGAGCTGTTGAAAAGGGATAATTGATATGAATTTTCCGCCGAGCCTTCGTTGCTCGGGAGGCTTTGTGATGAGACAAAAGGAATTATAAACAAGTGGTACAGGCGATGACGGCGTGTAGGCAGGGATATGAATATAACACGTGGGGGTAATGTAGAGGATTTTGAAACGGTAGTCTTTACTTGGTAGGAGATTAAATCTTTGAGAGGTAGATGCGTTTTTTTAAAGTGAAAACTTCTTTACGCGCGTTGAACACTTTTTAGGTGAACAAAAATCATGGAACTTGCGTGTCCGTCACCTCACGCTTCGTAGCGCTCATAGCCGATCCGCTACGGCGTAGCACCACTTAGGCGTGCACGGGGCACAAGCACCACCCGTGACAGATATATATTACTTAGTTTTCACTTCTCACACTTTTTTTTATTAAACTAACACGTTATATAAAATACATAGTTTGGTAACAAGTATTGTATAATCACTTATAGGGATAAAGGTTTATAATATTCTAAAATTCTGTTAACATTTATGTATAAAACACGTTATATGTAGGTAGGTACTACGTATTTTAGTGCTAATATCTACATTAAATACTGGTATTCAGCTGATCCGGTTAGACTGGAAGCCAACCCCACAATAGTTGGGAAAAGGGGATGATGAACCACATTAAATACTGATACAAGCCTCTCATCTGCATATACTGGAGTACTGCTTTAGTAGCACCCCTTCACTTTCCAATTCACAGAATTCTAACGCACATCTTGCCATAAAATTCAAATAATTTTATTTCATAATGATATTCTATTTTTGTTTTGACTATCTCCCCAACCAACGTACCTATTTATAGGGTCGCTCCTATACATACACGGCTATAGAAATTTGGATAGGCTAATTAGCAATTTTGTGAGTAAAATACCCACTGCGGGATGATAAACATTCCAGTTTTGTTCAATTTGCCGGTTTGTTTTTATTGATCGGTGTTTATGCAACTGCAATGGCGGTTCGTAGTTAGTTCTTTTATTATTTCAGTAGTTTTATGTGTTGATATTTTGCTGTTGGTAAACGTTTGAACCAGTATTGGACGTTTTTTTTATTCTAAACGTTATAATATAACATCACGATTTGTGCTAAAAACTTCTAACTCACTGTACCTTTCCCTCTCTCTCTGTCTTCTGCCCTAATCCCTATTTATTTGGGTTCGGTGCAGCATATCTTCTTCTTCCTTACTTCTCAATTACTCTTCATTTCATTACACACCTTTATACAAGGTGTTGTTTTGCATCTTGGTCAAATTCAAGGGTGTGCTACAGACCATCAAACTGAACAACTTTCTCCATGGGACCACCATCGTAATTGTAAAAAAATAATCAGCTGTCTCATACATTTGGTTGAGTAGGTATTGGAATTTTGTATGAGACAGCTGATTATTTTTTCGCGATTACGATGGTGATCCCATGGAGAAAGTTGTTCAGTTTGATGGTCTGTAGCACACCCTTGAATTTGACCAAGATGCAAAACAACACCTTGTATATGTCACCGTAAAATTGTCAAAAACGTTAAATTGTAATATCTCTAGCGATATTGTAAACTCTCGAATTATTGTCAAACGAACATACTGCTTACAATAAAACGCATTGTTTTTCGTGAAATGCATGCGGTGGTAGTCAACACACGCGGAGTGGAGGGAAAGAGGCGTCCCCCTTGCCCAGTGGTACCACTCTCATGAAAAGATACTGTACCATTCCTGAGAAATATCGATTAAAATAACCTAACCTTAAAACACTTTATATTCCCCTAAAAAGCGTAGTCGACAGAGCCCCACTTCGCGGGGCCCCTATTTCCGAGTGCAGGGTTTAAAGGAACCTAACTAACCTAACGGGGGGCAGAGATACTTCCTTATGTTCAGTTGACAATTATTCGAGAGTTTACAATATCGTTATAGAGAAACACGTTATATTGTAATATAGCGTGTTTGACAATTTTACGGTGACATATACATCTAATCCTTCACACAGTCCATCGTGTCTATGGTCTTCCTCTACTCTTAGAATATCCTATTATCACTGTAAAAATATTAGCAGCAAGACCAAAGATGGAACTTATCACGATCATGTCAGCCTAGCACACTAAGCACGGCTTGTGTCGTGGTCACCAGACAGTTGATATACTACATATATACATTTTGTTTGTAAATACATACTTATTATACATAATAAACATCCATGACTCTGAAACAAATGTCCATGCTCATCACACAAACATTTGCTCCTACCAGGATTCGAACCCGGGACCATAAGTACGTAAGGCAGCCTCACTACCGCTGCGCCATTCGGGTCGTCCAAAGTGAATGTACTGGGATACAGTCATCCACTCAGTGATTCGGAGTGGGCCATATTCCACCACAAGAGCCCAGAGCAGATTGAAATCGACTTTTTATAAACTTTGTCCCACACTAAGAATTTCTCCTGTACCGGGTACGTTTATAAACATTTAAATTCACATACATAAACAGCCAGAGACGAAGAAACTACCTGTAGGTCATACAAATATAAATTTGCTTCGTGCGGGAATCGAACCCGAGACACGCAGCGCAGCGGGCAATCGTTCAGCCAATGCACCAACCACGCCGTGTCAAATTGAAGTTCTCGTGTAGATTATTTTAACACCACTTCTTCTTAGTTTATTGCTGGCAAAAAGTTAAAATGCGTTTAGTCCAAAACTCAGCCACGCGTTGGTTTAATACCACTTAAAAGTGGTCACAGAAATCGTTGTCAGCACCCCTTTTATCCAGCTCCACACTTTAATTTACTTGAAACTCGCCAGAAATCTATTCATTGAGCGTTCAATTAAAACAAAAGGTAGTGATTACTTTGTTCAATTTCCTCTTGGCACAAAAGAAAACGCTCGCAGCGCCGCCAAGCGGGGAACCGCTGCAACTCGTTTTGGCTGCCCAAGTTTCATCAGCTTTTATCTGGTAATGTATAATTATGAGATTGGAGTTTTTGGTGATTTTTTTTAGCTTAGATAGACTTGGTCAGACATGGTTTTTAAGCAAATTAAGAATGAACATTTATGAAGTGAAAACTTCTCTAGTTCAGCACTTTTTGGGTGAACATAAATCATGGAACTCGCGTGACCGTCACCTAACGCTTCGTAGCACTCGTAGCCGATCCGCTACGGCGTAGCACCACTTAGGCGCGCACGGGGCACAACCCGTAGCAGATATAGATTACATAGTTTTCACTTCTTTCGGCTGTCCCCAAAAACTACCAGGCATGTTTTTGGAACGAAGTTCCTTATCGCGCGTTGTGAAAGGGGGCCAGACGGAAAAAATTCTTACGAAAAGTTGTCACGACACTTTTTGACAAGCTAGTTTTCTTTATAATATATTACAGTAACTAGGAGTTGTAGGTTGTATACATTTGATGTTAGACCTTCTTTGTAACCATTTTTTATCAACTTATGCAATGGGGAGGAACGTTAAAAGCTAATTGTAGATGGCGCCACCATAGCTGGTCTCAATCTGACCAATGAGGTTAAGGTATTTTAAAATATGAAATGACATTCCTTGGTTTTTAACCAATGACGATGCTTGGAACCAGCTATGCTAGCGCCATTAGTTCCACAGTGTGCATCCCCATTATAATTATTTATGTATTTTATTTTTCCGCTTGTTGTCGGCTCGAGGACCAAACGCAGACTGAATGTTCAGGCTGGGCTTCCCATCACGATGAAATTATGTTGGCACCGATGAAAAAATTCAGTTTTTTCGTCATGGGTGTCGTTTTCGTGGTTTTAGGGGTCGCTGATACTGAAAATGAGGTCAAAATGATAATCCAAGATGGCGCCGATGAAAAATTTCATTTTTTTCGTCATGGGTGTCGTTTTCGTGGTTAAAGGGGTCACTGATAATAAAAAAGAGGTCAAAATGAAAATCAAATATGGCGCCGACGAATAATTTCGGTTTTCTCTTCATGGGTGTCGTTTTCGTGGTTTTTGGGGTCGCTGATGATAAAAATGAGGTCAAAATGAAAATCCAAGATGGAGACGATGAAATATTGAAGTTCCTTACCGCGCGTTGTGAAAGGGGGCTAGACGGAAAAAATTCTTACGAAAAGTTGTCGCGACACTTTTTGCTATAGTAAGCTATTGTAAGCTGTGCGGCGTCGCATGTTTCTCTGTCTGTCTCTCTCTCTCTTATTGGAACGAAGTTCCTTATCGCGCGTTGTGAAAGGGGGCTAGACGGAAAAAAATCTTACGAAAAAGTTGTCACGACACTTTTAAAAATAAATGAAGGTTGCAATGCGTTTGTTTCATTTCTATTTCGCATTGAACAGTGTGGTGTCGCGACGATTATTTTTGTTGAGTGAACATTATATTTGTTACTTAATAATAAAAAAAATATTATTATAACTTAAAAAAATAAAAATTTTATTACAATTCCTTCACTAGTTAATCGAAAGAACTTCGTTCCATCCGGGTGTCCCTTGACACCTCTCAAGTTTTTTTTTTTAATGAATTGAAGTATAATTAAACCTTTTATTTGTACCTATTATTCCATAAGCCTTCGGAGATAATCTGACTAATCTTAGTGAAAGGATTTTCAGAATCGAATCAGTAGTTCCAGAGAATATTACCCCTGCCCCTGCATACAAACTTACAAACAAAACCTCTTTATAATATTAGTATTGATAAACTCGAGTATCTTTGGTGTTTCGCCATTTTTAGTAAAATCACAGTTTCCCCAATTTTGAAGTCAGAGCAAAAGAACAACAATAATAAGAAAATAAATGTATATCGCTGGACATTACACACAGCGCCATCTAATGCCACACTAAACAAGGCTTGTGACGTGGACACCGGATAGTTGAAAATTATACATATAAACATCCATGACTCGGAAACACCGGTATTCGAACCCAGGACCAAGGACCCTAAGAACGTAAGGCAGTCTCACTACCGTTACGCGCCATTCAGGTCGTCAAACAATAAAATAATATAATAAATAGGTCCATACTTACTAATGCTGTATTATTGTAACACCAAATGATTTGAAAAGAGTAACCATGGAGTTTCTTGCTGGTTCTTCTCCATAGAATCGACCAACGCGAACCGTGCACCTTTTCGACGTTTTATAAGTGCCCATCTAGGCCTATGTGAAATAAAATATTTGGATTTTGATTTTTTGATTTTGGTCCAATAGCATCCCGAATAACAAAAAAAAATCGATTAAACAACGAAAATTAAATAACAACAATTCTAAAATTAAAATCTAGCATGCTCGAAAATAATCATTCTATTTCTAATTACGTCGCACAAGTCGCGTGGTCGGCTCCTCCTAATGAGCACCGGCAATTGTTTCAATTTCGTTCGCAGCTGCCCACTGCCCAGCACCACAGTACACATAGTATTAACATACAGTATTTCAATCTGACGAGTAAAAGAAAAGAAAGAGATACAACTAAATCGCTACATATTATAAAAGAAAGTCCCCCGCCGCGTCTGTCTGTCCCTGTATGCTTAGATCTTTAAAACTATGCAACGGATTTTGATGCGGTTTTTTTTATAGATAGAGTGATTCAAGAGGAAGGTTTTAGTATAATTACGCGGACGAAGCCGAGGGCATTAGCTAGTTATTTATAAAGTAAACATAAATAATCGAACGAAATTGGTCCTGTACGATGCCAAAACGCCGATCTTAGCATGGAATTGTCGCGTCGATAATTAAAAAAAAGCGTCGATAATAGATCCTATTCCGTTCTCTGTTCTGTTTTAGCAGTAGACTTATGTCCATGTTCACCAAAAAGATGACGGTCTGATTATCTAAAACAGCTGTTTAAAACACATTTTTGAATGGGAACAAGTCACAGTGACAGCTGTTTTTAGATAATCAGACCGTTATCTTTTCGGTGAACATGGACCTTAGACTTTCAGAAGAGGAGCTTTTGGCTATAATAGCCAAGGTTACCTAGGTCGGTGCTTGGATGGTTGATCATCCGATCATCAACATAGCGAGTTTCCTCCGTGCCTCGGATAGCAAGTAAAGCCGTTGGTACCAGCTGCCAATCGTAAAATTTGACAGTCGTTACAGTCAGTGGATAGTCAGTGGCCTCCTCGTAGCGGCGATCGGCGGCGGCGACCTCTCGCGTCCGGCCCTGGTTCAATCCATGGTCCGGAGCGAGACGGAATGGGAAGCCGTCACCTCCTTCTGCGAAGCAGTCATGCTAGCGAAGGAGGTGGCGGAACGAGAGAGGGAGAGATCCTCTCTTCCCGGCCGCCGCGGGAGACGCACCGGGCGTCGGGGGCCACGTGGTGGCTACCGGCCACCGTAGACGCGGGCCTGTGGACGGTTGGCTATGGGCTAGCTAGCCGTCCGTCCGTCTAACGACGACAGGCCGAGTCGACGGCGCGTTCGTGTTCCACGCGCGCCTCAAAGAGATGTCAGCATAAGAGAGGGACCCGCAAGGGCCGAAGCCTGCCGGGGTTGCGGGACTGTTCGAAAGAGATACCGCGGCCCCGGAACGTAAAGGGCGAGGAAGGAACATGGATGGGTTTTAGTCAGTAAAAGTCTGACACTCCCTCCCGCTCCGCCCAGAGTGGGAGAAGTCATTTGATGATTTCCCATCCTAAAAAAAAAAAAAAAAAAAAAAAAAAAGGGGTATATCGCCCAAAACTAACTGTGTTGTGAAGATCAGTTAGGCGGTCACTTCATGTAAAATACTAGTAAACAGCAGCATCCGATTTGACTGATGGCAGACGATGATTTCAACTAGCCTGACTGCCTTGTTTGTCTAGCGGTCGTAAGCGCTACCTCGCGCTTCTATGCGTATAGTACATCATAGTGTTCACGAAAAGGATGTAGTTGTTTTACTGTTAATCTAAATACTGTGTCAGTACCCAGCTGCCCAGTACCCAGATCCTAGCTTTTTGTTCCCTGCCTCCGTTCCAGATGGATCTGTCGCACAGCAATTGTTTAGACCGACTTTTAATTAATTTTATTGTAACTTCAGACACGGTAGAAAATTCGGTTTCAGAGGAAATTCGAGTACTTGCGTTTTAGGGTAAATTTTCTAATTTGGAGTAAGATTCTAGATTGAATTCATTTATTTTTTTTTAGATTTTTAATTGGGTTTTGTAATTTAAAAAGGTTCTAACTTTGTGTGCAAAGTTCCTTAATTGTGTTCTAGAAGCTTGAATATATAATTTAGACATATCACGAACGACCAAGATAGAAGATCATTATCGGACTCTCCAAAGACAATAATTCGTGACTATACGTATATCATCATCAGCCTATTAAAGTTCCCACTGCTGGGACACAGGCATCCTCTCTATGAGAGGGAATCCACCACGCCGGCCCAGTGCGAATTGATAGATGTCACATGTCTTCGATTTTTTTTGTTCTAGGACATGCCGGTTTCCTCACAAAGTTTTCCTTCACCGTTTTGAGAGCAGCGGTGGTGAAGTAAGTAACACAAAGTAATGCACCGATATGGGTACGAACCCATATCTAGCTACCTATAAACCTGTATCCTTTAACTAGTACGAGCTATTTTGTTTCTATAGATTCTATAGGGAACAAAACCAGTTGTTTCGCAGAAGCAAGTCCTAGCTCGAATTTTTGAATATCAACATTGTCGGTGTATCTTATACGTGTGCACGACCGTAGGGAAAGCGGACTACCTCAATGGTCGAGTGTTCAGAAGCGCGGCCTGCTGAGCATGTGGTCGTTCAATTCCCGGTTTGTTCAAAGGGTCATGAGGAATATGTCACTAACAGCTATGGAAACTGGATTTGTACTAGGTGGATCGCACAAATTACAATTTCATGGGAATTAAATATAACTGACAAAATGTGTTTACACCTATGCGTAATCCTTCGGGTGTTACAAGGCGTGATGTTATTTTAAGTTACAATATAGCAAATAAACGCTCCACCTTATTTCTTTTCTAATAACCACAAAAACTAATATAAACTAAACATAGACGCTCTCACTGAACCGAAAGCACCCACGCTCGTAAATAAGGGAGTAAACACAAGACGTGAATAAATACGCCACTATTACTCGACTAGCATCTACCAATTATGCCCAGTCTCGGCCAGCATGAGCCAATTATACCCACTCTCATTTAATCTAGCTGCATATGGGCATCTGGGCATCTGAGACCACCGTAACACGTATGGTTGAAAAATAAAATGTATAGGAAGTTTATTCATTTGTTTTCAAAAGAGAGAATATTGTATTTAGAATTTAATATTCTAATTCATTTGGCTTTTGTGTTTGTTAAAGTAAAATAAAGTAATGTTAACGATGGCAAAAAGGAAAGTAGTAATACACGAATGTTTTGTCATAAGCATAATCAGCCTATACCGTTCCCACTGCTGGGACATAGGCCTCTTCTCTATGAGAGGAAATGGGATGAATCCACCACGCAGGCCCAGTGCGGATCGGTAGATGTCACATGTCTTGGAATTTCTGTTTCTAGGATATGCCGGTTTCCTTAAGATGTTTTCCTTCACCATTTGGAGGGCAGCAGTGAAGAAATAAATAACACAAAGTAATGTGATGCGATAATAAATGCGATGCGAATGTAGCATTCTAAATGTTAGTCTCTCCGATCGAATGCGCAACACCTTGATACGGTCTAATACAGGTATCGCCGATGTTTGCAATAAGGTCTGCGAAGCTGAAATGGGACTGGGCGGGTCACGTCTCTAGAATGAAGCCGAACAGAAGAAAGACAATCACACAGTGGGTACCTGAAAACGGCCGTCGTACCCGAGGCAGGCTCAAGAAACGCTGGTGTCACGATCTGGACGAATTCTTAACAGATTGGTCGGAGAGGGCAAATTGTAAATAAGCTGGAAAACCATAGGGGAGACCATCCCATACTCACACTACTCTGTCCCATTGCCTAGCAGTGGGACAGAGTAAATGCGCCAGGCTGGTTCGAGGTCTGGGTTCATGAGTCGGGGCCGCCAACACCTGGGCCACCACTGCTCCCGCTATTTTCCTTTTACTACGTCAATTTTTAAACTATAACTGCCGCCATAACTCTCTAGTATAATATTTTAAATGAAGCTGAGACACGCTATGATTTATATCCAGCGCTATCCTGTATTAGAATTGACAGCAGCCCGCAGTCTCTCCGGTTGTCTATGAATAATTGTATAAGATTAATAACGTTTCGCCGGAAATAGGCACTTGACGGTATTCATTCGGCCAGACGTCATACGTCTATAATGACATCTTATTTCTGGATATGATTGGCTAAATTTTTAACGAAGGCGCTAGATATCGGAGAAGTCCATTAACTATATGCTATGATGAAAGATAAAATATGAATAAGAGAATCTTCGTCTCTGTTCTTTTTGTATTTTAATTTAAGAAAAGAAATATAGAAAGAAAGAAAGATATATTTTAAGTATTTGTTATGAGTAGCCCCTCCAGGAGTACCTGTCCCGATTAATGAGTCTTATTTGTAAAAAATCTAATTCTTCTAAATAACTTCGACCGGGTAAGGTCACGCCAATATGGCAAATGAGGTTCACTAATGTTTTACCAAAAGTCCATTGACAAATTTTCATTTTACAACCAACGTTTCGTATACTATTTATTTCGCAAACAACTTATTCCGCAAATGTTTTATTTTAAAAATATTCGTTTTACAAACATTTATTTGGCAAATACTTCTTTTATCAAATGCATCAGATGATATTTATTCATTTATAAATTTTTCATTTTTTACTTAGATACGTTTGGACAAATCACGTTTCAACAAAATATTTTACAGGCTAGTATTTTTTGTATATTACTCTTTTTAAAAAAAAAAAAATGGAACATAGTTTTTTCATAACATGCAAACAGGCATACTCCATGCATGCAGCAAGCAAGCAGCAAGCAAGCAGCAGGCATTTAGAAAGCATGCAGCAAGCGAGCAGCAAGCATGCAGCAAACGAGCAGCAACGCCAGCAAGCATGCAGCAAGCATGCAGCAAGCACGCAGCAAGCATGCAGCAAGCATGCAGCAAGCACGCAGCAAGCATGCAGCAAGCATGCAGCAAGCACGCAGCAAGCATGCAGCAAGCATGCAGCAAGCACGCAGCAAGCATGCAGCAAGCATGCAGCAAGCAAACATGCAACATGCAGCAGGCATGGTTTCTGTCACGGCTCCGGTGCTGCGGGGCTCCGGCGGTCACACGCGAGCTTATCGTCGCAGAGGGTTTTAACGCTCACCACCGCAGCTTCGGCTTGCTGGCCGGCTGAAGCCGGCCAGCCTCAGCCGCGGCGGCGAGTGTTAAAGCCACCTGCTCCTCAGCTCGCGGCCCGCCTCGCCCCTCCGCGCCTACGCGGGCTTAAATTACACTCTAGGGGTAGGGCAGAAAAGACTACGTGGAGTCGGTTCTGCAGCGATTCATTTCTGTCACAAAA
The DNA here is from genome assembly GCA_950022955.1 of Xestia ashworthii. Taxonomy (NCBI): domain Eukaryota; kingdom Metazoa; phylum Arthropoda; class Insecta; order Lepidoptera; family Noctuidae; genus Xestia; species Xestia ashworthii. Next base: position 16,511,798 of record OX465566.1, read on the forward strand.
TTTGTGCATAGAGGATACCAAATTCATTTATTTTCTTTTTTTTTTAAATGGCACAATCAACTGTGTAATTGTGTAACGTCTTTATTTCAAACGTTGTTTTATGAGATAAAACGAAAAAATAATGATTTGTTTGTCAAATAATACGTTATTAAATAAAAGTTTATGTGATAATTATTTTGCGAAGTGAATTATTTGTTAAACTTGTTGTTGTATACTGATGAAATGACAAATAATGTGTTTTCTAATCGTTGCTTGTCAAGTAAAAGTTTGTGAATTAATGTTTGGTGATCTGACTGGTCACCGGCAAATGATTATTGTCAACAGTCTTACTCTGAAAATTTGTTTTTTTTTGTAAATTTTGAACTCTACCTTGCCTTTTCCCAAATATGTTGGGATCAGCTTCCAGTTTAAGTGAATGCAGTTGAATATCTGACCTTCACAAATACGATATCCCTTGGTAAAACTGGTTGTCAGACTTTCGGACCACGGACTGTCATAACGTTATTAAATTTCAATTCATTTGTAAATTCTGAACCAATGAGAACAATTATACAAGCATCTAGAATTGTAGAACAATCAAAACTATCTATAGGAAATAAAAACTACTCTGCAAAAACTTGAAGATGGCTGAATTCAGTGATAAACATAAGTAACCCTGTTAGGTACAAAGATGTAAATAAGGCCAGGTGGCAATATTTCAAGTCGACCACGAGACAAGCTTACGCTAAGTCTTGCAGCTGAATAAAACGACCAAACAAATCCACTTCGTTTACTAAACTCAGGGTTGGCACGTGAAGAAAACAATCCTAGTAAATTATATCGTTAGTTGACTGATTCGATAAAGCCGCAACACTCTAAAAGATGCAAGGGTAACATTTTTGAAAACAAATAATATAAAGTCTTAGCTTAGTGTCCCAATTAGAAAAAAAAACAAATTTTAAACACTACACTACGTTCCAGAAGTGTAATTGTTGCTAAATAGAAATCATCAAATTCGGCGCGTACGGCGCGGCGGCGCGGCGGCGCATGCAGCGAGTGCAGTATATCTATACAGTTCAAATAATGAATGTGATTTGGTGATTGCGTCGCCAACGAATTGTTGTAAAAGAATCGTCTCCGGGAAAATATTCTGAAGATTTTGTTCACAAGCGTCGTATTCGCATACGACAACCCTAAGCAAAGCCCCAGACACGAGGGCGAGGTTTGTTCAAGTCTTTGCTTTAGCGCTGTTATTTAACGGATTAGGTTATTACGGAGCTAACATAAATTCTTATCTTGGCTAACTTGGAGGACGCTTTTTAAAATAAACCTGCTTTATTGCGGCTTCTTGGACTTTTACACGGTTTTTTTAGGGTTCCGTAGCCAAATGGCAAAAAACGGAACCTAGGGTTCCGTAGCCAAATGGCAAAAAACGGAACCCTTATAGTTTCGCCATGTCTGTCTGTCTGTCTGTCTGTCTGTCTGTCTGTCCGCGGATAATCTCAGTGACCGTTAGCACCAGAAAGCTGAAATTTGGTACCAATATGTATATCAATCATGCCGACAAAGTGCAAAAATAAAAATTTAAAAAAACATTTTTATTAGGGTACCTCCCCCAGACGTAAAGTGGGGAGCGATTTTTTTTTTAATTTTGACCCTGACGTGTTATATATTGTTGGATAGGTATTTAAAAATGAATAGGGGTTTTCTAAAATCATTTTTTGATAATATTAATATTTTAGGAAATAATCGCTCCGAAAGTCAAAAACAGTGTGTCCCCCCCCCCTCTAACTTTTGAACCATAAGTTTAAAAAATATGAAAAAAATCACAGAAGTAGACCTTTATATGAACTTTCTAGGAAAATTATTTTCAACTTGATGAGTTGAATAGTTTTTGAGTTATATAGCACTTTTTCAAAAAAACGCAAATGATAACTTTGTTTTTCATACAAATACTATGAAAAACAAAGTTATTTTTGCTGACAAAAAATGTTGGTATTTTTAATGGTCTGGGAAGCTACGGAACCCTACAGTGAGCGTGGCCCGACACGCTCTTGGCCGGTTTTTTTTTTTTATTTGAAAACCGTTTACCACTATTATGTGGTTTTATGTTTTTGTTTGACTCTTGAGGAGCTCGTGTCTGAATAGCAAGAGCCGCTTGGATCGATCATCAGGTAAAGCCGCGTTTGCCAAGGTTGATTTGTAGATGGGTGACCACCATATCGAGTTCCTTCTATGCTTCAGAATGTTTGTACCGGCTGTCATTGGATCGTAAACAGTTGTTACAGATATTTAGTGGCCTGAAAGTGTGTCGACCGACGTTGTGGAGGTCAGATAGGCAGTCACTTTATGTAATACACTCATTGGTATCCAGCTGCATCTGGTTAGACTGGAAGACGACCCTTACTTGGTTGAGAAAAGGCATGCAGATGAGTTCTTGTCAGATCCTAATCTGACAAGAACTCATCTGCACGTCAGACAAGAATCCTATTGGACCATATTCTATTCTTACCCTAGTAAGAATAGAATATGGTCCAATAGGATTCTTGTTCGATTTCTTCTATCTAATCAAGTTCATGTCTTCTAATTTAGAAAACCTGGATGCTTTCCGCGAGGGTCGGATCGGAATAGTGAGGGACAAGGGCTCTTGGAAAAACTTGGGGTACCTAGCCGTTTGTCCAGCCGTGGGATAGTATGAATTACAGACACAAAAATATCTATGTAAGTAGTATGGCCGGCAGATGGTGTCAGACATGCAGAAATACTGGTAGTTATTTTAACATTATTGACCAAATGAGAACCTGGTATTCCAATTTCCCGAACAATGCGAGTTTTTTTTTTTTAAAAAGGGCTTCTGGGTCGTTCTCATAACCTGATTTACTACAACAGGTTATATGACAAAGAAAAACCGAATTGGTCCGTCAGTTAGATTTCCAAAAAATATTGGACACATATTTTTATTTTTTCACGTAAACAAAAAATAAAGACTGCGTCGAAAACTCGCGTGACGTCATATTTGAGTAATTTTTTTTCCGGAAAGTGACGTCACAAGCCTCCACTCGTGAATCATCGTCTATGACGCGTTGTATCCTCATAACTTTTTATTAATTTAATAAAACAGAAAACACTTTTCCAATATTTTCGATAATCTGACGAACTAAACAGAAACATATTATTTTAAGTCAGAAATCATCACTACTAAGGTACTATTTCCCACGAATACAGACGTATATATTTAAACACAAACACAGACGAAGCCAAAGCAAAAATAATCTCTCAACTTCTCCCGAACTAAATATTTTCGGAGAACATTTATTGTTGTAGTACTAAACTATTAACGTCCGCCGGCTAGAAGGCGTCTATTTGAGTTCCGACAAGTACTGATTCACAGTTAGCGCGTTTCGCTCTTGACAGGCGGCTCGCGGCGTCCACTGTGCTGACTGCGACCCTACATACAGCTCAGAATGTTTAGATAGATACGCCTTTTCTTTAGTTTGGACTACCAAACAAAAGAAAAGGCGTATCTCTGTTGGTAAGACACAAAAAACACTAGTTTTTTGTGTCTTACCAACAGAGGGAGGGCAGATAGGCAGTCGCCCCATGTAAAATACTGGTATTCAGCTGCATCCGGTTAGACTGGAAGCCGACTCCAATATAGTTGGGAAAAGGTTATGCAGATGATGTTGGTAGTGTTTTTCCAAGTTCATTGAAGTGAGTTTGGTGAGTAATTTGACTGCAGTATTTCAGAGATATGAAATACTAGCTTCTGCCAGCGGCTTCGCCCGCGTGAAGTTTGATAATTGTCCCATGGGATCTTACTACCGGGATAAAAAGTATCCTAGGTGTTAATCCAGGTTATAAACCAGCTGTGTGCAATATTTCATGCAAATTCGTTCCGTAGTTTTTGCGTGAAAGAATAACAAACATCAGTCCATTCATCCATCCATACATACTCACAAACTTTCGCATTTATAATATTAGTAGGATTGTAGACAGACACGACTTTTATAATATTAATAGGATTGTAGATAGACACGACTTTTATAATATTAGTAGGATTGTAGACAGACACGACTTTTATAATATTAGTAGGATTGCAGACAGACACGACTTTTATTTGAGACAATAGCTGTTCCACACAAATTATTTTAGAAATGTTGCATCCTTATTTGAGTCGCATTTCGTTAACAATTTCATGACTTTTAATTTGTTTTTGCATGGAACCCGTTGCCGCCGTTGATTCGGGCTCCCAATTGTAGAACTTTGTCCGTCGTAAAGTAGTCAATGCCCTGAAAGTCTGACAACTAGTCCTACTAGTACCTAGGGGTAACGTATTCCTCAGTACTAACTGGGTTGTGGAGGACTGATAGGCAGTTGATTTATTTAAAATACTAGTATTCACCTGCATCGAACGCAGTTGGGAAAAAACTATGCAGATGATGATGTTCTCTATGAAAAAGTTACGTAAACGATGAATGAACATAGGAATACATTGTGAAACATTCAAAGTGTATAGAACAGCTGATGGTTTTATCACGATTCAGGGTTTGGTCCCACATTATTCATCTTTCATGGGGTACTGTTTAAAATGTTACAATAAAATACCTCCTCACATTCTACAACTGAATGAGACGAAAATTAAATCTTGTATAAAACGCACACTATGTAGGCCAGCATATTATAATTTGGGGGATTACATTATAGATAAAAATGCTTGGCTCAATGCTGGTCCTGCTCCACAACCATAGGCAAACTAATTGATTCCCAGGTTACGTTATTGTGGAAGCTGCAGAAGATTGTAAAATATCCTTGCATTGTATAGATTCCATCTCGTAGTATTATATAATTGCATAGCACATTTGTGTGAGTTCTATGGACTGTAAAGCCACCATTTACATTTAGTTATCATTTTTTTTTGACTTGAATATGCCTTGGCGGCTGAGAGAATGTCATGCTCACCCAAATGTCTCGCTGATGGTGGCGTGTGTGTCGGGTCATTTAGCTCCCTTCAATATGGTCGAGTTGAATGGCGCCGATACATGCGTAATGTTCGTGAACGGGCGCTATCAGTTGGGACTGGTCATCTCTTAGCTGCCACGGTTAATTTTAATTTCTTTTTTTTTTATATTGTTGATTTAATCTTTTCTCTGGACGCTCTTAATGTGCACGTCTTTCTACATCGTTCTCACATATATATGTATAATCACACATGAATGATGTAACCAAGATTTTGTAAAAATATATTGATTTAAAAGAGTGTCCATGGAGTTTCTTGCCTGTTCTTCTCCATAGAGATCTACGCTAGGGAATGGGCTACTACAGTACTTTCTCAAGTTATTATGCCTTGTGACTGTGACTGTAGCTTTGATTTTATTTGTATTTTGACATTCAAAAGTGCTGTAATGGTCTAGTTGAAATAAATGCTTTGAGTTTGAGTTTGAGTTTGAATTAAAAGTTCTTTATACTGACAAGGATAATGACCCCTTAAGAGATTTTGTGTAGAAACTAGAAATAAAACCCAAAATTATATTAACCCCGCCACATCTATACTTAACTTAACTCTTCGGGACCTAAGCTTTTAGACTTGCACATCGAGCTTCTAAACTTTAAGCTCCACTCATATATAATTCTAAAGCAAGCTTTTGTTCCACTGGGAAATGGCGGAGAGTTCACAGTTAAATAATATATCCGGCCCGGCTCTAGTTAACCGTAGACGAACCGGTTAAATACGTAAATGAATCCGGTTTAGTTTGAATATGAGATTTAATAAGAATTTTTGGTGTGAGATGGCGGGTTTGAGAGACTTTTATTTTGAAGTTATGGTACCTAATTAATGATTATTGATTATTTTCAATCGACTTCCAAAAATAGGAGGTTCTCAACTCGACTGTATTTTTTTCATAGGTATCTGAATTTAATTGATTATATTGGATTTTAAAGTGGACACTTCTAAGGACTTAACGAAGCCGAAAGGCACTTTTTCTCCCCGTCGTTGCGATCATTTTTCTAGAACCTTCTAGTTACGAATGAAAAAAATAAAAAAAGTAAAAGTTGAAATTTTAACCATATTGGTGGTCAAAATTCCAACTTTTTCACAAGTTTTATTTATAAATTCAAGATTTCAATGTCATAAGCTTACTTTAAAAACCACCATGGAGAAGAACCGGCAAGAAACTCCATCATTACTCTTTAATCAAAATAATCAGATTGTATTATTCTGTTACAGCGTTAGAACTTAAGGCGATTACACGAGGTAAACGCGAGTTTTATAATTACTAAAAGTATATGATTCACTGCTATAAACAAGACCAGAAAAATATATGATATTCTTCAGGATATATGCTAGCATGATACTGTTTTGAAAACATAATACAATTAATTTGGCTCGACAAAAAGAAATCACGAATTTACCTCTAAAAATATCTTTCAAACAATAAAAAACATACTAATATGCATGCGATCATTCTGATTTTTTGGAAAATAATTCTACAAGCAATATATTAGCATTATACTGTTTTAGTTTTTTAATCCAATCAATAGATTTTTTGTAAATCGATCGAAACCACTCATTTCGCGCTATTTGGCCCGCAGTGGCTGACGTAACAACCACTTTGTAGTGCAAGCTGATTAGAACTTTATTCTAACAGCATTTCAAACGAAGTTTGAAGCACCACAAATAGAGTTGCTAATTTAGCTCGTATAAGCGCCTTAAGTATAAGAGGGCAATAAGTTTTAACTTGATACCTTTAGGTAAACTTTCTATATTTCTATAACTATCTCGTAAATAAAACATGATCCGGTTAGATTTTTTCTTCCGTTACTCAATTTTAGACATTTAAAATTAAACTTTATTTTAAGTGAATCTTGATTGGAATAGCAAAGTCTGCGACGTCCGTGATATCGCTAATTTGACAGCGGCTACTGACGTCGGGGCCAGCGCAGTCTTCGGGGATTCTAGAATTAGGGTGTGACCTTATTTTTCTAAATAGACGATATAGTAGGAAATACTTGAGAATTCAATTTGGACTGATTCCAGAGGAAGATAGAAGGCAGATTTTAATGGTACAGGAGATATTGAGAAGTTGTCATAATCATCCAACTCTGATGGTTTTACAGTGCGGGTTTTTTCACAAACAGTAAGTAGAAAAGACAACCAGTCTTACCAAGTGGTATCGTTTTTCCTAGTAGGTATTAACTGGGTTGGGCGGGTCAGATAGGCAGTCGCTCCATGTAAAATACTGGTATTCAGCTGCATCCGGTTAGACTAGGCAGATCAGATGATGAGTAAGTAGAAAAGAGAAAAAGAGAAGAGAAGATGATAAGATATATGGAAAGTTCTTCAGTATAACAGATAAAATCATAAATCTCCTTCTTCGATAGATTCAGATGTCATAACTGCCAGCCTGTAGACAACACTAGATCCATAATTCTACTCATGGGTAGAGAAGACATTGGTAAGCCATTACCTTCTTCTGCGAATCAGTCATACTAGCGAAGGAGGTGGCGGAACGTGAGACGGAGAGTAAGTACCTCTCGTTCCAGCCGCCGCGGGAGACGCACCGGGCATCTAGGGGCGCGGGCCTGTGGACGGTGAGCTATGGGCTAGCTCGCCGTCCGTCTTATGGCGACAGGCCGTGTGGACGGCGCGTTCGTGTTCCACGCGCGCCTCAAAGAAATGTCAGCAGAAAGGAAGGGGTCAGTAAAGATCGAAACCTGTCGGGGCTGCGGGACTGTTCGAAATAGATACCGCGGCCCTGAAACACACAGGACTAAAAAGAAACATGGAGGGGTTTTAGTCAGTAAAAGTCTGACACTCCCTTCAATAGTATATTAACAGTTACGTACGAATGTATTTCTTCAATCAAGTACACTATTTGTCTAGAATGAAATACGATTATTTCGCCACAACGCTTGGGAGCTGGTACACATGAGTTTATTTTACAGAGGCCTAACTACAAACAATCACGCCATAGCATTTTAATTCGAATTCATTGGGCTAGTGCCACTTAAAGACTTTGATATCACTCTGGACGTAAAGACTGGTAGATTTCGTCCAGAATTATTGGCTTGGCGAGATAGACCACAAGTTGGAAAAATTTTTATTTGCTAGGAGTGTATCATAATATTGCTGATATTGGCAATCAATGCAATGAAGTCCTCTGTCATCGCCTTTTGAACGTTACGCTCAGTGTGAGTAAGGTTGAAAAGGCGATGATACAGGACTGCTGGCTGTCGGCGGCGGCGACCTCTTGCGTCCGGTCCTAGTTCAATCCATGATCCGGAGCGAGACGGAATGGAACGGACGGAATGGAGCGAGACGGAATGGCGAAGGAGGTGGCGGAACGCGAGAGGGAGAGAACCTCTCGCCCCAGCTACCGCGGGAGATGCACCAGGTGTCGGGGGCCACCACGTTCTCGTTGATGTCTTGAGATACTTCCGCGGTTATACTCGTAACATTCGTTTTAACGGGAAAGCACGTTGATGCGACTGAAAAGTTAGCTTTCTGTTTTATAGCATACTCCGTGTCCTCAGTAAACACAACCATCGTCCATTGCCGACTGGTCGGGAAAAACACGACGCTGATGGATGAGTGTAAGACGCAGCTGCGCGCTTAATTATCTAATACTGTTGAGTGCTGGTCTAGCTGTGTAGCTTCAGAGTAATATATTTTCTATGTACATGCTGCAATTGGTGGGGTGGAATGTGGGGGGTTGAATACGTTTGTTAGACTTATTTATTGCTGTATTTTCTGTAATTAAATTGCAGTTTATAACGAACTGGCCTGAAAGTAAGTACTATTATGTGTTCTCTCCTGAAAGATAATAAGGTTAGTTAGGTGTCTTGTCTAAAGGTTAAGATGGGATTTATGAAGTGTAGTCTAGTTTACAGTCATCTGAGGGATCATACGTGTTTTTGTTGTCATTGAGGACGAGCCACGAGTTTTTGATCTGTTGTTTCTTAGGTTAGCAAAAAGATTTTCAGAGTTACTGGGCGTTGTATGATCAAATAATTAATCATTATTTCATACATACTTATACAATATTTTATTGCCTCAAACTATCCTCAGATAATTTTTCCAACTTTAAAATGTCGTGAAACTCAAGTTGCTCTTTTGTCCTCGAAAGAATATGCTACTAATATTATAATCCTACTAATCCTAGTAGTAGTAGTTGTTGTAGTAGTAGTATTTGTTTAAAGTAGGTGAGTATTTATGTACGGGAGGCCGGGGCTTCAATTAACAGAGGTAAGTATTAACAAGCGAATTTCTAATAAACTACTGAAAAAAAAACCTAAATAAAAACTAAATTCGTCCCTGTGACAGTTCACAGGGACGAATTTTAGGAATCACTAGTGACGTGCTGTTTATAGTTTATTAGAAATTCGCTTGTTAATACTTACCTCTGTTAATTGAAGCCCCGGCCTCCTACGGATGTTTGTTTCTCTTTCACGCAAAAAGTACTGAACGGATTTGGATGAAATTTGCATAGAGATAGCAGAAGTTAGTTAACAATACAGTACTAATTAAGATCAGCAGTGGCCCAGTGGTGGCAGCCCCGACTTACAAACAGTAAGTCGTGGGTTCGAACCCAGGCAGGCGCATTACTTTGCATAATTTATTCCAAAGCCACTGCTCTCAAAACGGTGACGGAAAACATCGTGGGAAACCGGCATGTTCTAGAACCAAAAAATCGAACACATGTGACATCTACCAACCCGCACTGAGCCCGCGTGGTGGATTATAGCCCATTCCCTCTCGTAGAGTGGAGGCCTGTGTCCCAGCAGTGGGAACATTAAAGGCTGAAGACGATGATGATGACAGTACTAATTCAATACCGTACCTGGTGTTTTTTTCCTCGAATAACCTCCCCTCCACCCCTCTTTACTCTTTTATATCATAAAACTAGGAAGGTAACAATGCCGTACTGCAATACGTTACCTATGTAGGAAAATACGAGAAATTTGTAATTAAACTAACTTCAAACTAAATACTAGTCACCTGACTAACACACGAATTCTGAGAACAGCGAGTTGTATGCCAAGTCTCATTGTCAACGACAGACTTCCTATTAAATATAGTTGAAGCCGACCCCGTTTGTAACCTATTGTACAGAACCCTCGCTTAATATAAGGGTTAACCTGGTTAGACGTAATTTATTATTTATACGATTTCATAAACTCCCTTGAAAACGTCATGTAGTAAAATTAATGACTGTCAAATACTGTGATGGAAGGCATGACGTTAAGCGACAAATTCTTCTTTTTTTTAAAACCTGTATCACCGGCATAAGTCAAAAAATCAAAAATCCTAACCGCCTTAAAAGCTAATCGATCGAACATCAATCCGATCCTTAATTAATTCCTTGTCCCGTGTAAACATTGAAAAAAAAATATAGGAAAAAGAAAAAACATACGCACACTCAAACCTCTCGAGCGAAACATCGGTACTCGATTGAATCAATTTAAACTTCAACCGAATCTCATCTCGCAGGGTAGGTCCCTAATTATGCCCGCGGAAGGACAGGGGTAGGGAAGAGACAAAGTTAAATTTGCGCGCGCAAAATTCAAAAATAGAACGCGCCCGTTCTACACGCATAGGCAATATAGACTTTTGTGTCACGCCATTTTAAATTACCAATTGAAAAATAACGTTGCCGAAGTGTAATCGTCTGTTTCGAGCAGGAGAGGGTGGGATAAGGGTTTTCAAAATGGCGGCGCGTAAGATTTTGTTCGGTTATATTAATTAAATCTTCGTAATTTATGACCGGCTCGTGTACCATGTGGTGTTCGTGATTTATCGTTTTTGCTGTATTAATTTTACATCAAGCTGATTCGTGAACAATCTTGTACATGTAGGCAAGTATCTAGAGACTCATCATTTATATATGTTGTACGAGTAAGTATTCATATGGCTAGAGATTTGTAAGTTATTATACAAAAAACACACACATTTGTGTGGTAATTTCTAGATGAAAAGCAAAACTTTTTTGAAAGAATAATAATGGAACTAAAATAAAATACAATTTTCCATTCGGTAATTCAAAATGGACGTCAATTAAAACAAAAACGACGAGAATTTTTCTAGATTCTTAACTGTATCTAGAGCAGAATTTACAAAATAATTCGTTTCCGATTATTCAGTAAAAAGGCTGAGTTTCAAAACGTGCCTAAACACGTACAAGTCAATTGACGTCAATGAGATCCCGAATACAGATAATTCCATTATACAGGGACCCAACCTCTTTTCAACTAACCTCTGCGTAAAAAATTAGGGCATCCCCCCCTTCGACCCTTGCCCACCCCCTGGGCCGTGCGATAACTCACCCCCCGAGTGCGGCCCTTGAGAAAAATAGCTCGAAAAACAGACAAGATTTAACTCGGCCCAGTTTTTAGGTTGATATGTTGAGGGACGATTTGATAATGTCAATTTAAGCTTTGTGTGTTCTTTTTTCTACGGGATTTGGTTGTGCGCACGGACCTTTTGAATTACATCTGCTTGTAACAGATACATTCAGTAAATGCTCTTGTTTAACCAAGATCTGATATTATTTAATCTCATCTTAATTTATTTAAGCTCTCCAAAAGAGTTTGCGAGTCATTCAACAAAACTTATGATAAAATGGTGCTTGCTGTATTCGCTCTGTGTAATATTCGGTTATTTTATTATTCTATTTATTGTCTCTCAGTTTTTTAATAAAAGGGAGTTAATTGTGCAAGAAGTGCCAAGACGCCAACAAGACTCATAGTGTTAGTAACAACATACTTACTTACAAACTATGTAAGTATATACTTACAAATAAAACAAAACAGAAAACAGATTGTGACATCATTACTGCAAGGTGACAAACCCGGCGGAGACCTTGTAGCCGCACTTTGCCCCGGTTTGTGACAAGGTTTACTGTTTAGTCTGTAAGTATGTGACATCCTTCAGATAAAATCATCATCTGCCTAGCCTTTTCCCAACTATGTTGGTTTCGGCTTCCAGTCTCACCATATGCAGCTGATTACCTGTACTACATGGCGCAACTGACTACCTGAACTCAGCAACCCAGTTAGTACCTACTGATGGTTAATACGAAACCCATTGGAAAGAATCGTTGTCATATTCATTTATTTCTTGGCTGACATCACTGGCAAAGACAAGAAATAATAATAATAATGATGGAGGAGTTAAAAATGTATTGGATTAACAAAAGCTACCGAAAATATTCGTCAATTCTGTGGAAAGTCGGTGTAGAAATACGAAAGGCGTTGAAAGCCATTACCACTAGCCCAGGCCCTCTGAAATCCCCTGAAATTCTGTACATTCTGTCATTGGGGCCTTCTGGCCTCGCACAGGATCAATTTTTAGTTTAATGGTAATGTCTTATTTTTAAGCTCATCTGCAGATGTTTATTTTTTCTTATATCGTTGATTTTATTTTTTTTGGTTTGTCCTGTGTGAATCTCATTTTATTTCGTTCTTTTTATTTTATTTTTCCGATTTAAATAACGTTTCAATATCGTAAATCAAGATGGCCACCCTTAGGTACGATCCCTTACTCGTGCCGGATGGCCGGTAATCTAGGCAAATGTACCGATCCCGGAGCCGACCCACATAAACTGTTTGATGTTTTAACTCACGGGATTTCTACAAAAACTTTGTTTATTTAATCCCTCTCCCTTTACGTAGATGTATAAGTAGCCATAATATGTATATGAGAAAGGATCGCTTTTGAACCCCCGGATGGAAGCTCATCTTTGTATAATTTGAATTTTGATTTGAGATTCGCAAAAAAAATATATAAAACTTATGCAATGTTACTTAATTTCCAAGCTAATCATCATCTGACTAGCCTTTTACCCAGCTTTTTTGGGGTTGACTTCCAATCTAACTGTATTTGACAATAGAGCGACTGCCTATCTGACATGTTCTGGGTAATTATTAATAATATACGCCTTTTATGACTGGTATTCAGACTTTCGAACTGATAGCCTGTAATGACTGTTATAGACATTGTAATTATAAAGCTTGTAATGTAGCAAAACGTGATTTTGCACCCCAAAAAGTAGAAAATGATTCCCAGCACTAATTTTTGCGTAAAATTATTGCTTGGTTGACGTTTTCATATTAACACCCTGTATTGATAGTAGACACTTAAAAATCATCTTTGAAAATCAATCAATACTTAGCCATATTAACTCTCTCTCCTTACCAAATATTTTATTTCACCCCCTTCAAATACTTCACCTGAGGTTATAATCCAAGGTACCAACAGGGTTGTCACGAAGGTGAGGGTAATCGAAGATGTCAGGTGCCGCTCGCAGATGTGCCAACCCTCCTCAAGTGCGATGCGTGCCCAAATTGACCTGCAGGCTCGTGGACCCCTACAATTAATTAATTTGTCTTGTGTGTACCTACCTACTTGCGTTTGTGATGGAGGATTTATGTGGTAGAGGGTTTTTATTATACCTACATAGTACATGACATAAGCCTACAATATCTTATATAAGATGTAGGGATGAAAGGATTAGAAGAAAGGAATAGGTTTTTACCTATTCTACTTAATAATGACCATTCGTGTAGGTGACTATAAAAAGCTAAGCCAAACAGCACTTGTTTTCCCCATCATTGCGTTTTTTTTTCTAGACCATACCTGGGAACCTTCTAGTTACTGAACACCTCCACGACCCCCACACGATTGAATCCATCCACCAGCACAATGTTTTGAGTGCGTTACATTGAGTTTTACCGTAAAACATGATTTTTCACTCCAAAGAAAAGGCGCAGCGGTAGTAAGGCTGCCTTACGTACTTAGGGTCCCGGGTTCGAATCCGGGTAGGAGCAAATGTTTGTGTGATGAGCATGGACATTTGTTTCAGAGTCATGGATGTTTATAATGTATAATAAGTATGTATTTACAAACAAAAAGTATATATGTAGTATATCAACTATCTGGTGTCCACGACACAAGCCTTGCTTAGTGTGGCACTAGATGGCGCTGTGTGTTAATGTCCAGCGATATTTATTTATTTATATCAACTGTCTGGTTACCACGAAACAAGCCTTGCTTAGTGTGGCACTAGATGGCGCTGTGTGTAATGTCCAGTGATATTTATTTATTATTTAAATCCCAGCAATAACTTTTGCGGGGAGTTACTTAGTTTGAATGTACAGAATGCTTGGTTACCGGCTCCGTAAAGAGTCTGTTGACACCCTTTTTTCGGATGGGAAATCATTAAATGACTCCTCTCACTCTGGATGGAGCGGGAAGAAGTGTCAGACTTTTACTGACTAAAAACCAGCTATGTTCCTTCCTTGCCCTTTACGTTCCAGGGCCGCGGTATCTCTTTTGAACAGTCCCGCTGGTCCTTTTACACCCTGTATTCCTATCCTATTTAAAAATACGCCACTTGATTTTTTTTTTCAAAAATAAATGAGGTTACGGAGTATTGGAACAGTGTTATGTTCCTATAATCCGTAACCTCATTTGTTAGTTTTGACTTACTGTATCCTTCTTCTTGCAAAACCGGTTCATCACTGATCAATCTTTAGACCAGATCATCTCTCAATTTATAAACGACTAGCGGACGTCCCGCGGTTTCACCCGCATAGTTCCCGTTCCCGTGGGAGTACGGGGATAAAATATATCCTATGTTACTCGTGGATAATGTAGCTTTCGAATGGTGAAAGAATTTTTAAAAACGGTCCAGTAGTTTTTAAGCCTATTCATTACAACCAAACAAACAAACAAACAAACAAACAAAGTTTTCCTCTTTATAATATTAGTGTAGACAAAAAAAAAACAGGAAAAAGCAGCCCAATAGATTTCTCCTGTTTGATTGCTATACGCTCGCTCCGTATTACATATGTGACTATGACCCATCGGCATAAAAAAAAAAACAAATGTTTTATTTCTAATACTTATGACATAACAATCAAATAATAGGAAGTACCTTTTTAGGAACAAGGTCCAAGCTGCCAATGGTCAGGGCTCCAGAGAGAGCAACCTCCTAACTATGCGTGCCGTGTCCAGGAGTACCTTCAAGAATCAGCCGTGAAATAAATAAATAAATACATACCGCTGGACATTACACACAGCGCCATCTAGTGCCACACTAAACAACGTGACTTGTGACGTGGGCACCAGATAGATCAATGAGACACTCCTAAGATGTTGTAGGTACAATTATATCAAGCGAAATGAGGATGTAAAACTCACACCTTTGGCCAACATTTCTCAGAAAGAAGTCGTAACATAACGTGCACAATCCACAAAACTTTCATCGGTAAAAACCACAGCCGCTACCAAAAATCCCGACCATCCATAATGACACTCAACTCTTACTTATACGAGTACCAAAAGGACAAGCCGACACGTCATAGCCTGATGGCATGAACCAGTCAATATTGATCAACACTTCGACACGGTCAGCTCGGGGTCAAACGGTCGCTCTTGAACCCTGCGCGGGCCAAAGAAAAAAGAAGTCCCACCGAGCGTTTGTACACTATCGAAGCTCCGGGTTCCGTAGGGGGGTTGGATTCTGTCTTTCTTTTTCGGGGGTTATGATTTGGAATGTGGGGTTGTGTAGCTGGATTTTTGGGTTGTTGGTTTAGTAACAACTTTTACCCTTCTATTCTGCTAGAGCGGATTGCGAACTTTGAATTTTGTCTGCCCAGAAATAGCCGTGTGAATAACTTTCAGTTTTCCGTGACTTCAGAAATTATTTGAGGGTTTTTTACCCATTTTTTAACGACACCCCACATTAGCCTGAACCGTTGGGTGCGTTTACAATTATTTAAACTAATGACGACCCGAATGGCGCAGCGGCAGTGAGGCTGCCTTATGTTCTTAGGGTCCCAGGTTCGAATCCCGGTAGGAGCAAATGTTTGTGTGATGAGCATGGACATTTGTTTCCGAGTCATGGATGTTTATATGTATAATAAGTATGTATTTACAAACAAAAAGTATAAATGCAGTATATCAACTATCTGGTGACCACGACACAAGCCTTGCTTAATGTGGCACTAGATGGCGCTGTGTGTAATGTCCAGCGATATTTAAACTCACATACCTAAACAGCCAGACCCGGAACAACTACCTACCTGTGTGTGTTCCGTACGGAGATCGAATCCACAATACAGCGCATCAGCCAATCGCTCGGCCACTGGGCCAACCGTGCCGTCAAAAATTTTCCGAATATTAGAGCTTCAAATATCTGATTTTGTCCCTTACTCACGTCTCTTAGTAGTAACGTACATCCAAATTCCTCCTACCATTTACATATTATGCTATTGGTCCCTCCACTCGGTTAGAACCCGTTTCCGTTCCGACATGGTCTCGCTTCCCGCTGACAGAAGAACAGGGCCTTAGATCAAAACAGGGAAAGTGTGTAGCAATATCGTACACCTACTGCGCGCATCCCTTGAGGGTAAATTGGGCTCGCAAAATTGGTTATAGTTTATAAGGTAACTGGTCAATCAAGGCCATCGTTATTAGATCTTCGGTGTTGGCTCCAAAACATTATATCACACCTGTAATTCCAGAACGGTTAGGCCGAGGTGTACACCCACATTTCGCCAATTATGTTTTAAGTCCCATTTAATAAGGGGCGAGCCTATTGCCATCAACCGAGCACAAATCCAGGCTCCGATCGGAAAACCCAATAAACACTTGACCTGGGAGTCGTTCTCAGGACCACATGATCAACGAGGCAATTCTAAAGTAAGGTTGGCCTTTTACTTGACAGTTTAATGTAATTACTGATATTTTCTACCATTTTCATATTCTAATAAGACTTAAGGGGCCGGCGGAGCATGCATATTTCATACAAACGTAATACCAAAATAATTTGTAAATCAAACATGTTCTTAAGCTAGTGTGTATTTATTTCGATAGGATTACAGAATATCTATGTTCCCAAATATATTTTTTGAGAGGACAATGATACAAAGACGAGATATGAGGAATTTAAAATTTCCATCATCATCATCATCATCATCATTCTTATAACTCTTGTTAAAATCAGTGTCCAATCAAAATATATATTTGGGAACCTAGATATTCTGTAATTCAATCGAAATAAATACACACTACTTTAGGAATATGTTTAATTTACATATTATTTTTGTATTACGTTTGTATGAAATTCGCATGCTCCGCAGGCGTCTTAATGTAAAACTTTGAGCTTGCCTGTTCTTACTAGACACCTAACGGATCCTGTTTACCTCATCACTGTCCTACCCTTGTCCCGGTTATTTAGGGTCATCGCGGGTAGATTTTTTTTTTCCAATATCCGCCCCTGTCAATCGTCTCACTATTTATTCTTTTTTCCTCCATAATATTTCTCACACAATCCATACATCTTTTCATTGGTCTCCCTCTCCCTCTCGATCCATCGACATTTAAAATCATTACTCCTAAATCGAGAGCAGTGGTGGCCCAGTGGTGGCGGCCCCGACTTCCGAACAGTTCGAACCCAGGCATGCGCATTACTTTGTGTAATTTATTTCATCACCTCTGCTCTCAAAAACGGTGAAGGAAAACATTGTCAGGAAACCGGTATGTCTTAGAACCAAAAATTCGAAGACATGTGACATCTACCAACCCGCACTGGGCCCGCGTGGTGGATTATAACCCTTACGCAAAATACGCGCTTTGACGTGGAGTGGTGGACACCAGCCCTTTGTACAATACAATACAATACTCTTAAATCCACACAAAACATAAACAAAATCTTATCAATATAAACAAACACCAATCCCATCGTTATTCCTATCACGAAAGACCATAAAATACTCCGGACAATGGAGCTCAAAAACGAGGAACAAGAAAGCGATAGAATCGCAGCCGAAGTGTTGAGTCCACGGAAGTCTAGTACTCGATCGGTCGCTCCATAACACTCGACGATCATTGCACTTTTGTTGACCTAGGTTGAATTGAAAAGACTTGTCGTAGGGTGGGCAGAGTTCGTAGGCAACGCTAGGGAAAATATAGGTGTATAGTCTAGCTAGGTTACTGTTTAAAAAAGCTCTCGTTCAAAAATTGGTATAAGAATTTAAGTAAGGCGTTATTGTTTCAGAAAAGCCCTCGTTCAAAATTTGGTATAAGAATATGTAAAATAGATGTTTTTTCGTCAGAAAAGCGCTTGTTTAACAATTCGTTTGAGAATTTAAGGTAATGTTATTTTTTAAGAATACTTTTAGGACAAGAAATCTAGCTCCTAACGAGCTTTCAAATATCTCTGTGTCACAAATCACTGCTTGAAATATTACATGGAATAAAATCATCATCATCACCCCTATTGATCCCCCAATCTTGTTCATGTTCCCACTGCTGGGACAAAGGCTTCCTCTCTATGAGAGAGTATGGGCTATATAATCCATAACGGGGGCCCAGTGCGGATTGGTAGATGTCACATGTCTTCAAATTATTTGGTTCTAGGACATGCCGATTTCCTCACGATGTTTTCTTTCACAGTTTTGAGAGCATTAAGGTGATGAAATTAATCATACAAAGTAATGTGCCTGTCTAAGTTCGAACCCACGACTTACTTGATCGCAAGTCGGGGCCGCCACCACTGCGCCACCGCTGCTCTAGAGAAAAATCTAATATGTAACAAAATGACCTAAGTCGTTATTTTTTAAACCGTATAGTGTCCCTAGAAGTAGGACAGGGCACTCTTACCACTAAAACATGTACTCAAAAATGCTTTAAAAATACAACCACGTAAAAAGGAGCGAGGACGAGAAATTTTCGCCTCAAAACATATTAGGACCTTTATCCTACCACCCAACGAAATTGCGAGCGAAAACCTTTCACATAAACATACAAAAAAGTTGATTATCATCTGGGCCCAATTCCCGAAGCGGAAACCCCTTTTGTTATCGTCAAATTAGCCAATACTCAAGATAACAAAACAGCCCTTTATTCTAAGGGACAAAAGCCCCTTTTATTGACGGGCGAAATTTATACAGGGTGGGTTTTAACTATCTTCCGTAGCTACTCCCTGCGTAATCCGGGGGGAGGTGGGGGAAGGCTGTATTTGTTGGGTCGAATGGCTGTGGTCTTCTCCCTTTGGGGAGACTTATCTGTAGCTTTGAAATTGGAGCAGGTTTTGGGTCGAAAATTTTATTAAATTCTCAACGGGTGTCGTCGTTAAGTGAGTGTGTTTTTGGCAAGTTGGTGAGGTGGTTTTTTTAGGATTTTTTACTGGGATTTTTGTGTGCAGTCTTTAGGTTTTTTTATACATTTCTGTAATCCCCTTTGGAGAACATCCCAACGCATAAGCGGTTTTTAATTAGAAAGCCCATAATAATTATGAGTTGGCCATGAGCATAGATATATATGTTACATAGCTCAATGGCCATGAGCTAACATGTCATTTCTATTTTCTTTTTATTTCTGCTTTTATTACCTTAGCTCCAATAAAAAGCCAGTAATTTTTTTACGTCCCAAAACCAACTAAACAGCGTCCCCGCATTTCTCCATCTCTATGTAAGTAAACAAACTCAAATATTAATACTCAGTACGTAAGCGATATGCTCAAATGTAAGCGTTCCACCTCGTTTTATTAAAGACATAAAACCTTGCAATTCGCCATGCGAGGGGAGAAGGGTGCAATTTTAACTATCCTTGTATGTAATGAGGGTGGGCGCGGGTGTTAGGGTAGAGAGGGGATTACGAGGGTGCGTCTTGCAAACGGGTCTGCGTGCCTGGCCGCGGGCAACAGCGATTTGTCCCTTACATCCCCGGTCTACCCTTGTGGGTGACAGCAGCGCTCAAAGTGTTCTGCTTTAAACTGGATAAATGTATGGATTTGTGAAGGGCTTGGTAATTTGCACAGTTTATTTTGATATAGTTATTTGTGAGTTGAGAGGAGCCCGTGGCTACATTATAACAGCCGCTCGGGTCGATCTTAATGTTATGTCGCACTTGCCTGGGTTGGTCCTTGAATGGGTGACCACCATTGCCTCGGTAAGCACGTTAAGCCATTGGCCCCGGCAGACTTTTGTAAATCTTAGACAGTCGTTACAGGAAGTCAGTAGCCCGAAAGTCTGACAGAAGAAGAAGAAGAAGAAAAAGCATTTATTAACCCGACACACACATAAAAAATAATGGTTAAATTGTGATTATAACACTAGTATAAAGTAAACATAGTGAGAAAAAAAAATAACAAAATCATGAGAAAAAACAAAAACAAAATACAAAATGGGCCATGGACATGTGGGACGAGTTGCTGAATTACTCAACAGAACTTGTCCTGTACTGGTGCAGTAACATTTAAAAAAGAAACGTGACAGCAGTTAAGTGCCACTTCGATGTACTTGTGGAGATCAGTTAGGCAGTCGCTCCATGTAAAATACTGGCATCCGGTTAGACTGGAAGCCGACCTCAACATAGTTGGGAAAAGGCTAGGCTGATGATGCATTTTATATGAAAGCCTGGACTCATTTTGCGTCACCATGTTGCACAAAGCCGACTCTTGTACGAAACCGAATATAAGCGTACCTAACCCCTACAAAAATGATCATCGCTGAAAACTTTGACAACCCGAGCAGCACCGCTTGTTTACGTCGTAAAAGGTGGTGGATAGAGACGCGCGGCCCTCGCGAGCCCTCCGAGCCCTCCGTACTCTCTGCCCGCGCCTCCCGAGCCGCTGAGCCTGACATAATCGTGAGAGATGGCGGGTGTAGCAGCCCTTTTATTATTACTTCATCTTTATACGGTACGGAGTGCTTTGAAATTAACAGTAGTAGCTAAAGAACTAAGAGTAGCACGAGTGTGAGGTCTTTATGTACCTGCATACTAAACTACGGCCTGAATTTTTGTCGCGCTGACAGCCGGTCGCGCACTGTCGGTCGCGCACGAATACATTACACACGACCTTCAGCGCGACAAGAATTCAGGCCTAAGGAAAACCAACGTAAGGCAGTAGCGGCTGCCGGGCGTAATCGTAATCACAAGAAATCAAACTCAAACTCAAATCATTCATTTCAACTAGACCATTACGGCACTTTTGAATTTCAAAAATACAAAAAATCAAAGCTACAGTCATAGTCACAAGGCATAATAACTTGAGAAAGTAATGTACTTGCCCATTCCCTAGCATAGATCTCTATGGAGAAGAACGGGCAAGAAACTCCATGGATACTCTTTTAAATCAATATATTTATCAATATATTTATCATATATTAATCAATATAAGTTACAAAATCTTGGTTACATCATTCATGTTGAGATGGTAAATTATGTGAGAACGATGAACGACGAACGAAATCGCGGGTGTAGCAGCCCTTGTTATAAATAACTTCATATTTATTGATAGGTACCGAATCATTTGTAATTAAGAGTAGCAGCTAAATTAGTTGGAACATGGTGACTGGAAGCTACATAAGATAAAGAAGTATATAATTATGATGTTAGACTTTTATACGCGCTCGATCGACGGCATTATTATAATTGTGAGAACCCGATTCATTATTTTTTTCTTTCATTTTTGTAAATAGGTAGGATTGGGAAATAGGCGCTTGGGGAATACAAGTAGAAGTTAAAGATATAGAGAGATAAATTTCAAAGAAAACAAGTAAATTCTGAATTGAAAACCAAAAAAATATAAAAAATATTATAAGGCTTCGCAAGACGGTGGGCCGTACCGTCAGGGCACCTAGTCTAAGAGCTAGTGTATTGCAGCAGCCCTCATTGACAAAATGCAATCTTTTTTGGTACGCGGTTTGTCGGAAAGAGCAATATATAATGTCGTTAAATTAGGTAGACACACATATTGTAAGTATAAAGAAAAACAAAGAATGATTAAATGATTAGAAGAAATGTTCATTATTATTTCAGGCTCTTACGCTACTCACGCAGCACGAGCCGCTGTTACGTGATCGTGAGTGATAGGAAATTTAAACCATCATCCGCATTATAAATTAGTCAATCTTTATACATAGGCGCATTTAAGTCAAAACTAGGGTATAGGTAGCTAGAATCTTGATAAGGGACCTAGATGGATCTCAGGTCAATAGAACAAAAAAAAAACTAATAAAGAACAAACTTCAATTGCTTACTTACTGTTATTCTAAACTTTATATCAAAAAACTTGTAATCCAATCTACGAAAAAACAGTTACAACAACCACTTTTTTGTTCGATGCCTCGTTCAAAACGTCCCACTGAATAAAACAGCCGGTTTAAATATAACAACGTATCTACCTAACCCTACCGCTGCAGCACGTGTCAAAAATAACCAAATCAAATCAAACGTGTTCGAAGGTCAACATGTGACCTGTGACCCGTCACCGTCGCCCCGTCAACGTAACGTGTTTACAACTGACCAGTTTTAGCCCAACAAGGGTTAGAAATCAACTCAAGATCAACCCTTTTAAACGCTCTTTAAGGTACAAGAAAGGATCATGCATAAATTCCGCGTTAAGAATCAAACGAACGTTAAAGTAAAAACAACATGTTGAATCACCAACACAGTACAACGTAATAAAGATATGAGTAGGTACTCATTGTGAAAGTGATAATGACATTGAAAATTAAAACACGATGCACTCGTCCCATTGACCGAGCGCTCGTAACTGAAAAAAAAATCAACAACACGCAGTCCAATAAAAACGTAAAATTGCCACTGACATTATCCTATTACGTCATCATTCCATTCATGAAAACGATGCGAGAAAAAACAATCGCATCGGAACACGTGTTAAACGATGCCATTAAACGGCTGCCCGTCGAAAAATATTAATTATTAATTAACACGCTTGCGTCGAATTAAAATATTTTTATTGGCGCCAAAAGGCAAAAAGTCGGGAGTTAATTCGGTGGCCGCGATGGCATTGTTTGCGGGCCGCGTGCATAAAAAAAAAACGAGACCGTGGAAAAAAATACAGACGAAACTTCGGGGAAATAAAAAACTGAGCCGCGTGGAGCATACCGTGATTTAAAAATAAAAAACGTCGGACGTCCGTAATGAAATCGAAAGGCGGTTCGTCGATAGCCATTGGAAAAAGGTAAAAGAAGAGCGGCACTTTCACGCGTGAGAATTTTGGCTTTTTTGGCATCGGACGCGGCTTCCACGCGACCGCAAAACCGTTTGTGTTTTAAAGGGTTAATAAGACAAGTAGTGAAGGGCATCGCCTCAGCTTTTCTTTTACATTTAGCTGTCTGTTTGAGCCATTACCTCGTCGTGCTTACCGATGTCAGACGAAGTTTTTTGGCTCTTATTCTCTACATTACATTTTGGTGGCTGAATGTCGTTTAAATAAGGGATATTGTTAGTCTGTTTCCCACACAGAACATTGTAGATGCTTTTCTACCGCCAAAATTAACCCTTCGTATGGCCGGAACGTAGATTCACACAAGACACAATGGCTTTTTAATTGTGTCTATAATTACGCCATACAAGATTAAGGTAAGGTAAGGTAAGGTTAAGGTTCGCCAAGAATTCAGTAAATACAGTTGCTCCTTCAATTTGTAAGCCTATATTGTCGAAATCAACGTCACTTCCCTTCCATGGGATCATTAGATCCATATACGAGGTGTAGCATAAAAAGCTAACACGGCAAATTGAATAAAACCGCACAAAAGCACAACCTCAAGTGTGGTGTCTCAGACCATGAAACTGCACAAATTTTGTTCTATGACTTTTGGAAATGTCTGTCTTTTTTAGTTTAAATCCTGTAGAAATTTCATAATTACAACTTCTAGAATCTACGCATCTATTAGCTCCTATCATACCTATTTTTCCAAGAACTACTAAGGTTTTTTTCTTTACCAGGCTTTCAAGCTACGTCTATAATCCGGAAAATCTCATTACATTATAAAAATATTCTAAAAGCGATCTCAACACAAACATCCCGTAATTATCTAACCCGTTAACAAAACAAGCTCAACGACCTATTAAAAGTTTATCTCCTTGAAAATTGTACGGAGTAATCGCCTATTAATTTTAATTAAAATACTAATTAACAGGTGCGGTGCGACAGTCTAAATTGCCCAGTTTTGTGAAGCCGTAAAGAGCTTAGCCCGGCCTCCGCCAAAAAATATTCTTTGAAACAAACACTCCATAAATAAAAATATACCACCAACTCCTAGAGCTTAATTTTTATTTAAACCCAAAAAACAGTTGATTATGTAAACGTTTAATCCTAAAAAGTGGTCTTTTATTTCATAGCTAGCTTTTGTGAAATGTAGAATGAAATTTAGATAATCCAGATGAACGAGGCGTTTTGCTGAGTTTTAGTCTAGTCTAATTTTATATCTGTTCTATAACGAGACTTTAAATTAGAGCTCTTAAACTAATTCGGGGTATTTGTAAAGCTCGAGGGTTTTTCATCACAAAAGACAAGAATATAGTACTATTGTGTTTATATCTCTTCTAGACTAGAAAAGGCGTTTAAAAAATTATAAATTATATTACATAAAATAAATATTCAACCATTTCTAAGCCACACTCAGCTCAGCAAAAAATAAACAAAGTAAAAATTACGGCGGCTAGAGACAAGGTAAAATAACATGATTAAAAAATATAAAAAGGAACTCATTATGACCCAACATCGTCAGCTACTGTTCCCTTTAACCTCACCCTCTAATATAATAACCCTCCCACACCTCCCAGGGTCATAACGGGCATCCCTTCGAAATATTCTTTCAACAAAACTGGGCTCCGTCCCTTCGGAACAAAAAAGAAAACGCTGCATCACGGTCATTTTTAATTTTAACCCTAACGACGCCATTGAAGGCATTTAACGTCGGCCATTACGGCGTCACTATCTGGTGCGTGCATCTTCCCGAGCTAAATGGACGGGAAAGGGTCTGGAATAACACGGATAGCGTTCGGAGCCAGGGGAAATTAAGTAGGTTTTATGCAGGCGAAAATATTAACCAGTTTTTAATAACTTGCCGGAATAATTCAGGATTTGGTTGACGAAAAATTATGAACTAAAGTCGCTCTTAACACGAAAGATTCTTTACGTACCAAGTACAAACGAAACCAGACAATTACAAAACAAACTACTTGATAATTTATTCCCCTAACTACACATTAGAATCCTGGCTGTCTCAACAGTCACTAACGAAAAATATTCAAGAGATTCCGTATCCCATGAAAGCCTGAAATAGCCATGCATAAATACGAGCTGGGAGAATTCATCTCTCCGTTCATATTAATATTAATACTCGTGATTTGCATTTTAGCACTTGGCTCCGGTTCCCTGGGAGTCTGGTGCGGAAAAATCTCCGCTATGACGGACATCTGAGTAAATGGCGCGAGAAAAATAACGCCCGTCGAGCACACGCTCGCGGAAATTGAGGACGCGGCGGAATTTTTAAGTGTTGCGCGGAATTTTCCCGGAATTGTTGTACGAATGTCGCATTCTTGGGGTTAATTCGGTACGAAAATGTTTTTATGACATAATATTTTTGTGGTCCAAAAATTATGTATGGAAGTAGATATAAAAAGATTCTTCACTAAGTTCATGCTGTAATGTGTGATCGTTTGCAGGAAAGTTTTCAATATTGATGTTAGGAAATTAAAATAAGACCATTATTCGATGTCAATTTACACAGGGATGATTTGGCGCCATCGCTGTTTTCCCTCTGATTTTCTCGTTATTTTCATCCTTCCTATTTTCTACAACTAATTGGCAGATGGCGGGATTAACATCCCTTATAGCTAAGCACCAAATAATGTTCAGTAGAGTATCTTCGTGCTTAATGACTAGTAAACACAGGGTGGGGGCGGGTATTTGGGAACGCTTCGTAAATGAGGCGCCGATTATTTGTCCCTAAACCGGGCCTGTTTGCCCGCGCCTCCTCCACTAATTGATGCGAGCCGTTGGCGCGGAGGCTTTTTTGCCAAGACTAATATAATGGGGGCTCTTTGGAGTGAAATATCTTTTTCGGTTTTTTGTATTTTTTTCCGGATCCCTTTTTTTTGGTAAAGGGTACGTGGAGGCAGAATGTATACTTATGGAATTACTGTAATCAGTTGTGGAAAGGTTACTTTTGACCCGAGCCTCCCCTAATGTTGCTGTAAATTTAGCACCGTGATAGCGAGGGATTTAATGAATAGGATTAATTAAAAGCAATATAGTGTAACATAAGTGATACGAGCAACCCTCCTCGGGATAGAACGTTATAGGATAACATTTATACCAATTTATTTCAACAAACGATTAAACCTAACAAAGCGGGTACTAATTTTAGGCAAAAAGAAACAGTTTCAATAGAAAGTGTTAACACAATAATATCACTTTTGACAGGCCAAAACAATGTTATATTTTAATTTTCATAATACATCATAACAAACCTGAAAAAACTCGTCCGCCTACACTCTGTGTTGGCGCTAACATCGCTTACTACATTCCAAAACTAATTTCCTAGACACAGCTAATTTAAGTATTGTATAATTAAGTTGACTACCTCATTGTTGGAGTCATCGCAAGCACAACTACTGAGGGTAAGGTCTTGAGTTATAAAGGGTGTAAAAAAACCTCTAACGAAGTCGGAAGGCACTTGTTTTCCCCGTCATTCCAATCATTTTTTGTTCTACACCATACCTGGGAACCTTCTTGTTACGGAGATATTGGGGGTCAAAATTACAACATTTTGTCAACTTCTACCACCTCCCTACTATTTAATCGATCCATCAGCACAATATGTTAAGTGCGTTACATTGAGTTCTACCACAAAACATGATTTTTCACCCCAAAAATAAAAGTCGTTTCCCAGCAGAAATTGCGTAGTTACTTAGTTTGATGTACAGAATGCTTGGTTGACGGCTTCGTGATGAGGTTGTTTACACCCTGTATGTCCGACTAAGGCAAAGTGTTATTGGCTTTTTTCATCAAGAATTTCTCATTAGCAACCACAGGGTTTGTATTTTGGCCCGATTGATGGCAATAGGATCGCACCCTATTAACATGGAACTTTCTCGTAACTTGCGACATGTGGGTGTACTATTTCGTACACCTCTGCCTGTATAATAATATCTAAAGAAAACTGATAGATAGTATGTTGGCTGAAATATCTAAGCATGTGTTTGCTACGACTCTTGAATACAACCCCTATCTTTTTTCCAACCCAATCAATCCTAATGAGCGCCATTATTTTTTTAACGGCAACATTCAAAGCAACAAATTTTACTCTGGCAACTCTGGCAGTACCGGCCTTCCGTATAATTTGTGCGAAAAATTTACATGTGTCGACTTAACCCGCCCTTGCTGGGTGATTGATGATACTTTCGGATATTCGGATATTATATTAACGGGCCCCTGTGGAGGGTTTTGGGCCTAATATCGGTATTATGTAGGCGTTGGCCTGTCTTGGGGGAGTATGCAAATTACGCCAGGTTTTTGCTTTAAAAGATGACAGAGCACCTAAGCTTTTTTGTGAAGAACAGATTCTGTGTATGTACAGGACTATTCCACAGGATTATTCCATATAAGCTGGAATATAAATTGATTTTGTAAATTAAGGTTATTCCAGAAACCATTATATAACTTACCACAAGTGATATAGATTATTCGTATCAAGGAATAATTTTGATCATTTTTGATAATTACTTTTACAGTACTTGTATTCGCAAACTACGTTTTGGACACCAAAAGCAGTAGAAAAAAAATGTGCAAAATAACAAAAAAAAAAGGTTTTCAGAAATGAGCGCCATGAATTATTTTACTCAAATAAGTGTATATTTTCAGCATTATTTTAGCAAAGACCGTGCTTGAAAATGAAAAATGTTTTATTTGTTTTACAAGTAAACTTAACAACTAGTGATTGGAGCCTCCTTTTAAGCAAAGCAAGTGCTTAGATTCTTTACAATCCCAAATCAGTTCCATTCTAACCCAATCCTCCCCTAAACCACAGGACTCTATTCCAAATCAATTGACACCTGTTCGTAGTGTTGTAGCCCATTTGTAGGTAATTAATAAACGTGTCGATACCGATATAGTGGCTTCTATTACGGTAGTGTTGGGTTCAATGAGGAGGGTATTGTCGATAGGTACGCATTATGCCGGCCCGTACGAGGATACCTACAATAAACTAACTGTACGGTCTGACTAAAACAAGAGATTAGAAAATTAGATTTATATTGTCACTTACGGGAGATCGTGATTATTTGTTATTTTGAGCTTCCTATATAGAAACGAAAAGATATCCCGAAAAAGCACGTAAAAAAAACGAAACACACACAAACGAACACGAATAATCACTGAAGATATCCCGTAATTTTTCTTAAAAGTAATCCCGTGTTATTCTAAATAACTATTCTATTCTAATATAAGTTAAGTTTTAAACCGTGAAATCTTAGAACAGTGTTTGGATTAGATTTTGTTTTAATGTAATAGTTCATTTGTGTTTAATTGTAGACCGATTAATAACTTTGTTCGCTAAACGTGTTTGTTTATTGAATTTATGATGAGGTCAAATAAATGAATGGAATGACAGGTAACATACATACGTACATTATTACGTATTGGTATAATTTATTGGTATAATTTAAGTCATGGGCCGTATGTGCCGTTTGCGTAAAACTTATGTTTTTCTACCAAGTCGATCCAAAATTTAAATGTAAAATATATAGTTTTTAACGGTTACTTAGAAACCTTTTCGTACCATTGTTTTTTTTACTTTTTATCGGATGGGCAATCATCAAATGACTCTGGGTAGAGCGGGAGGGAGCGTCAGACTTTTACTGACTAAAACGCATCCATGTTCCTTCCTCGCCCTTTATGTTCCGGGGCCACGGTATCTGTTTCGAACAGTCCCGCAGCCCAACATTCCCGCAGCCCCGTATTCGTACCCTAAGTAACTGTTCATATTTTTCTTATTTATAATAAAGTCTTTATTGTACAATAAAGACCGCAATTGGTTAATAATTTGAATGTGAATACTGCGTTTAAAAAAACAGCAGTACATTTTGATCAGTTTTTTTTTTGTTCAGAATAGCAGATTTTTTTTTTCGCGATTTCAGGTTTGGTCCTATACTTAACAACGTTTACAGTTTTTTGTTGTCATGAGTACAAACACGTTTTTAAGTATCATACACAAATTTATTGCCAGTTACCCTATTTAATATAAATATGTATTTAAATAAATTAACAAAAACATAATAATAATATAATATTTTTTCTCATTGTTCTTCATTATTTGTTTATTATGTACTGCTGCTCAGGCCCGAAGGCATCTAAGTCACAGGGCACAGGAATCGGCTGATTTCTGTCGGCTTCTCTTCAGTAATAAAACAAGGTACTCAGTGTTGTTGGTGTGGTACCAACAATGAAAATGAAAAAAAGATGACTTTCTTCGTAGCCTATAGCTGCCTAGATTTTTTTACTCAACCCAATTTCCGTCTCCCTAATCTGCTAACCCTACATCTCACGTCCCCGTTACATGGTTAATAGTGTCGTGCATAAAGTGACGTCACATAAAGGCTCACTTTCACCGTACCGCAAACAGTAACACACGTAAATACCAACAGTACCTTGCCCGACAAATTGCGGTACCGAGTACCGGTACTGTACCGACAGATTGCGATACCTATTATGGTTTACGGTGGCAGCGTTTAGTGTTAGATTGGTTTAGTAACGGGTTTAGGTGGCTGTATGGTGTTACTGTCCCTAGTAGCAATTGCCGTTGGCTTCCTTATGCCAACAGTTGGGAATGTATTGGCAGACGGTTAGTTGTTCCGCCAACCTAAACTTAAAATAGGCCCATTGTCATAAACATGCACTATTTGCCCAACGAATAGCCAACAAAGGGCCTTCTGTTACTATTCCTACTGTTGGGTGATTTTTGCAGGGATTTCAGTTATTATAACACCATTGGGCCAACTAACGACGGGCCTGCTGCATCTATTCCTACTGTTGGGAGATTTTTGTAGGGATTTAAATTACTAAAACAACATTGGGCCAACTAACGACGGGCCTGCTGCTTCTATTCCTACTGTTGGGAGTTTTTTGTAGGGATTTAAGTTATGATAACAACTTACATCGGTCCAACTTAAACTTTTCAATGGGCCTTTTTGGGATGATACGTATATACTGGTACACCCAGTATGAGCTTACTAGTACTCTCTTAACTCTTAGATTTACGAAACATATTTTTTATATTTTTGTTTATATTTGAGATTTATGGTTTATATTGTAAACAAAGTGCAAAATTGAAAATTAAGGATAATTTAAGAAGGACATTCCGTCACTAAATGTCCTTGGTGGGCGGCATGTTCATGCCGAAACCGTAATGATAATATCGTAAAGGTTCAAAAGTTGTACCCCAACCTCGATAGATGTCGTTGTAGTCCAATTAGAAGTCGCTATCGTTGTGTTACCACGATTTGGTTGGGTTCGAGTGAATTTTAGTAAATATATCACCAGCTTGGGCGCCGGACAAACACGAGTGGCGTACGGCGTATGGCGGTGGCGCCGAGTAAGTGGCGCCGCTACTTGCTACTGCCTCGCCCCCCGCGTACCCGCACACGCGCCAGCGCCATACGCCACTTGTATATGACCCGCGCCTTAGATCAGAAAGCAATTTGGTTTTATTTCAACCCTATTAGTGTTCACACAAGGTTATTAGTTCAACACTACTAGCTCGGTAGTACACATTGGTAGTAGTTGGTTGGTTGGTGGTAGGCAAATCCACGTTGGCCCCATCGCAAGTTGGGCCTTCGTAGGCAAATCCACGTAGGCCATCAGTTTTGGGCCCAACCCGCAAACTGCCCGCCAATTGTATGCATTTGCCAACTAACCAGAGGTATGTGGCCCAACTAAATGCCAACAAAAAATGCTACTAGGGGTGTCAAGTCTAGGGTCGTTGTTTTTCGGTAAAGGGATTTCTCCAGTACAACGTAATAGAGTATTTGCATGTTTTTTTTTATCATTCTAAACATAGCGTATTAAAGTCAGAAATAGCAATTTGTAATTATTTTTCAAATATTTATAAAAAAAAATAGGTTATAAGCATTTAAAACTGCTGATTAGGCAAAGAGACCCGATAGCTTTCATGACGTCATTCGACATATCAACGTACAAAATCCAGACTAATTTACGTTTTTCTAGAAAGAGCTAGAAACAAAAAATTTGGTTGTCTCGTAGAAAATGCTATGGCATTAAGTCCGCCCCTTTACTTTTCTGCTTGAAGTGTTAAATAAATAACATGAGACAAGAGCAAGAAGATGAGACCACGGATTTAAATATTTGCAGGCCACATTATAAACATTTTGATAATCATCATCTCCAAAAAAATACAATTTTGGACTGCTGAGCTATCAGATTCAGAATCAGAAATCATTTATTTGCCATGAATGTGGGTACAAAATAAGATGTAAACATTGTAAAAAAGCAACACACTCCACCTTACGGCATGCAAAAGTAAAAATCGTCTTTAAATCTACTCAAATAGACAAACAAATAAAAATAAAAAAAACAACAAAATAAAAATGTCTTCTTACATAAACTAAACATAAAAATTAAATTATTGTGCTTACTTTAACAATTGAATTAGAAATCAGAAATAAAATATACCAGATTAATTTATTATAACATTATAAACTCTTACCTATCATTCAAAAAATCTTCTAAAGAATAGTAACATTTATCTATTAGTAAGGATGTTAGCCTTTTTTTAAATAGAGTTAATGATTCTTCGTTGTAGGCATGAGGTATTTTGTTATAGATAACTATGGCCTCATCGATAGTAAGCTTTTTCTTAATAATGCTGTTTTGTACCTACCCGTAAACATTTGGTTTTTGTATTGCGACCTAACAGATCCCGGATGTGTTCTAATATCGTTCATTAGGGTAAAAAGGTGTATGTTTGTTCTTACAAATATTGCAACTTCAAGTATATATAAGGACGGCAATGTGAGTAATTTTAGAGACTTGAACACAGGTGCACAACTTTCGTTTTTTTTAAGACTCATCATCATTTGCTGATTCATCTTATGCAACGCTTTTGGGTTTTGAATATCCTCTCCCTCTCATTACAGTTGCCCCAGAATATAACTCCGAATCTTAAAACTGACGCTACTAGACCGTGATAAGCTTCCAGCGGGGTGAGAACGATTACTTTTTTGCCAGGTTGTAAGTACTATGCTTACATACATCCTCTGCATGCGGTTTCCAGGTCAGTTTGTTATCAATTAAAATCGCAAGGAATTTTGTAACATTTGCAGTCTACTTTTTGTTCCTTAATATTCAACATCATAATTTTCAACTCCTAGTCGCTGGTGAAAATGCATAACTTTTGTTTTTTGAATGTTTATAGGTAATAAGATTGTTTTCATTGAGCCAAATGAGTATGTTTTTTTAATGTATTATTAATATCCGTTCCGTAATAATTTTTTTCACTTCTCATGCTCTAAAAGAACGCCATTATAGCCCTACGAAGCGGGATTAAAGTGACCGTTTATTCCCTAGGGAGTAAAAAGTAATTTAAAAATGGAACGATCTTTTACTCTGAAACATGGTCACAAAACAGTAACTTTTTTTTTTTTTAATGGATCAAAGGTATTATTTAAATTTCGAATTGGCTTGCAGATAGAAAGCGGTTTAGTGAAAAAAAAAAAACAAATGAACTCTTCAACGCGAGTTGTTGTTTGTGTGCATCGTTGTAAAAGTAAAGAAGAAAATAAAGAAAAGTATGTGCAATGCCTCTGTTGCTAGCCGCTGCAGTAATGTAGGTACTAATTATCTGTGGAGTGTGGATCATCTTCATTGCGACAATGTCGAGAGTTTGTGTTGTGTTTTAAATTGTTAATCTGTGACTGACCTGATAGAAGAAAAAACTGACCGCTCCGTTCAGAATTTTTGTCGAGTGTAAATTTGTTCGCTATTTTTCTCGCACTCGAAGTGAAAAGTACAGTTTGCACCTCGAGACTAAACGCCAACATAATATACCCTCGCTTTTTAATGACTCCCTCGCAAGCTCGGGAGTCAAACCACCTCGGGTGTATAATGGCTTCGTTTAGTCCCTCGTTATAAAATATACTATTTTGCCGCACTTTACTCTTGCCGTACTGTCGTCTGCAAATAACACCATAAGTTGTTGAATTTGGCGTGGCAAGTCATTAATATATAAAAGAAACAATAAAGGTCCAAGTACACTACCATGCGGCATGCTATATTTGACTCCTTTGCAGCTGGATAAGTATTTGTGTTTTAGTTTAGTTTTCACACATATCCTTGGTACTTCTGTGTATTGCTTTCGATTAGTAAGGTATGACTTTATTAGATTTAAGACATTTCCCCTAATGCCGTACGCGTAAAGTTTATTTATAAGAGCCTCATGGTTAACGTAATCGAATGCATTCGTCATATGGGTATATATAGCGCACACAGGTATTTTATGGTCCACACTTGGCATTTACGTTATTCAGTAGATCGTAAATTGCCATAGTGATATTCTTATTTTTTCTGAACCCCTTTTGTTCGTCACATAAGATTTTATTTTTTGTCTATCTCGATCTTCCGATGTTCATTTCTCAAATGTAAACTATAAAGGTACTTAAACACTAACGACTTTTAACTAACTAATCACAAAAGGTTTAATGGGAATCTGGTGGGAGTAAGTCAAAATAATTTTAAATCTTTTCAGTTGCAGATGAATAGAAAAGTGCGTCTCATCAAACAATAAAAAAAAATAAACATAATACCTTTTTTGGAATATGAACTTCGCCAAGAATACCAACCAAAAAATAAATATTTACTAATACAACATGCTCACGGCTTGGCCAAGATTACCCCCAAAACAATTTTTACCTCAAAAAATGTTTAGAACTGAATCATGACTTTCGGAGATTATACCCCTACATTCAAACTTACAAAAAAAAATGTTACCCCTTTAAATTAAGTGGGTTATTATTGAAGTGTAGATGATAAAATTTTGATTTGATTTTGAATTGATCTTTGGATCAATTTCCGAAGTACCCTTCAACGATGAAATGAAATGAAATGAAATTTATTTATTTGCCAGAATATAGGTGCTTACAATACATGGTAAAATAATTTTAGTCTCACTATATTCGACTTATCAGTCGTGCAAATATTTCTAGCAGGCACATGCAATAATTGGTCATACACATCATAGTCATAATAGAGCCAACCCAACCCAACCTTAAAGCCACAAACAACAACATATCAATACAACAAACCTACTCATCCCATGACCTAGTGTCTAGACGACATACCTAACTAACTACCTACGTCACTAACCCTGAATCTTGCCACATAGTGTACATACACGCATATGTAAATACATTACCGCTTCACTTTCACTGCGACTGACCTCAACGGTACCTTCGAACAGGCTGGCTCTATCCGAATGCCTTGGCTGTTACGTAGCTCTCAGACTATAACTACATGGATATAGACGGAGAGCTAGCTTAGGAGTGAAGGAAGTGTACTAGGGGGTGTTGTATTGAATATGGGTTGTTGAATAAAACTTTCAGTGTTTTAAAGATTGCTAAAGTTGATTAAGAAAATAAGCAAGTATAAGTATTCTTTTAAGTTGTAGTGTACAAAAAAATTAAAGTTAAAAGATGATTCTGACCTTAGTCTTAGTTATAGTCTCGAAGCTGGTTAGTATTGATTTAGTTAGTATAGAATTAGGGTGAGATAACAGATGGGTGGAGTATAGGTTATAGTCTTTGTATACACAACGGTTGTATGGTTTAGGGTAGGGGTAGGTGTAGGTACCCATTTTTTATTGATGATCCTTAGTTTTAGTCTCTCTCTTAATTTAAGCAACTGTCATGTAACTTCCCCATAACCCTTGAATTTCTGAAGCATTAAGTCTGCCTTTGTATGCCTTTTTTGTGTCCGAAAACTATAAATATATGTATGAAGGGAGCTATCAAGAAAATACAGATGTAATAAAATCATCATGTTAAGTAAATATGTGATGATTTTATGTTTTTTTGTGCATGGCTGAAAGACGAAAACCTTTGAAAAATTGTTGATTCTGTGTGATAAAATATGTTAGATCCATGTAAAGATATTCTTCTCAATTGGGGAAAAGATGTAAACTTTGAAAAAAAAAACAGTTGTAGACTTTCACTAGTGAAATAAATTGCAGTCGGTAATTAAATACAGAAGATAACCAGTTTTGCGGAATACTTTAGACAGAGCTTAATTTCATACCTCATCCATGTAAGTGTTCATCGATTTAGTTTATACAGTTTAAATATCTAAACACTTCTTCCCTTTCTAACCTCTCACCACAAAACAGCAACCCCAAAACTGAATATGTTTACAAACCAGTCATTTATCACTAATATTCTAACATTTCATTCACTATTACTCCACCCCCGCTACTACAAATAGTTCTAACACCACAGACCACAACATAATTACCCCGAATTGATTCACTAATATATAGCTGTCATCAATGAACGCATGTAGTGTC
Organism: Xestia ashworthii; assembly: GCA_950022955.1. NCBI lineage: Eukaryota > Metazoa > Arthropoda > Insecta > Lepidoptera > Noctuidae > Xestia > Xestia ashworthii. The sequence continues at coordinate 16,547,168 of OX465566.1, forward strand.
TAACGTGTTCTAATGGCACTCTCACTCGCGCCAGTACTAGTACGCAGCCCGTACCTATTTGTACGGCTATTAGCCACTGGGTCAAGGCACTGTCCGCTTTCACTGTCTTTGATTAATTCACAAGGATGGATGAAGATGGAGGATTGTGTCTTTTTAGTGTTGGGGTAATGGGGGTGTAGAAGAGATTGTGTTTGGAAAAAATGTGCGTAGCTCCGTGACTATGTTTTCTTTATTTGAATGTGTATTTTTTTTAGAATGTTGTTGCGTATGAAATGTTTAGTTGAAAATTGTATGTATATTTCAAGTGCATGATTTAGATGAATGTAAAGTGGGTAAGTAATTCCATAAACTAATCTGTATAGAGTAGGGTCCTTTGCTCAAATAAAAGGATTACTCATGTGTCCCACAGCTACACATAAATTAATCAAAGAAAGCGCTGTCGGATATTACATTATATTATTTAGTTTCGCTTTTATGATGAAATATACTGTATGACGTTTTTAGTTAGACATAGGCTTTGGTTGAATAACGAATTAGTACAAACTCCAGGTATTGTTCTAAACTCACAGATACCTTTCATTTGATATGATTAGGTTGTGATTTTCTAAATGATAGGCAAAATTTATTTCCCAAGCCCACCTAACAAAGATATCTAAACCGAATCAACCCGACAAAGTCCCCCCGCCTACGATTAAAGAAAATTATAACGCGGGCTTTATCGACCCACGCACGAAGGCGGCGTTGCCTAGCAACCAGGACCTACAGGCCTAACCCTTCAGATGCCGCGAACCGCTTACTTTGCGGCCAGTCCCGCGGCGGGGGACACAAACCCCCGTTTTTCGGCATTGATCCGAACACCACCGCGCCTGCGTGTTGAACGAAAAACGAATCGAGGAAAAGCAAGGTCACATCACTACAAGTTCTTTTTTCAAATTCGGATATTGAATGGAGAATGATTGCGTTCAGAAATGTTGCTTGTGGAGCTTTGTGCAGTTCAGTAGGACAGTGCACTGCCGGCGGCCGAGATGAATGGTCGTCCGACACACACGATTGATTGTAGCTATAAGATTAACTCGCTCCTCACTAGTCGGTAGCGTCTGAACACGTGCTGTCTGTCTCGGCAATATTCGTGTCTACAGCAATTAAAGCTGAACTATCCAAATTTGAAGCTCCACTTGCAAAAATCTGATGAAATAAATCGTATAAGTTGAGCGTGAATTTTTTTTTAAATCTGAGAGATTATTTCATTATTACCAGCTTTCCCAAGAAAAACCCTAATATTATTCAATTCAAAAATCAAAGCAACTCTTAATCATTCGTTTTCAGCGTTAAATATCAAAATCATGGAACGATGATGCGATACACATTGAGAGAACGCTGTCTGGCACAATTCAGGCAAACTATTGACGTTAGGAGCACGATTAGCGAGCGCAAATATTTGGCATCCAACCCAGCGAATGATGCAACTTGAGCATTAAATATGCGAAATAAATATAAACTTGAATTAATTCTATAAAATGCAATGACACAATGTGAAACAGTTTCGAAAAACGTGGCATATTTTTCAGAATCGTTGTTCGTAGGTATACGAGATTTTTATTTTATTTTAGCGACTTCAACAATACTCCAACGATACCTGCTAACACGGGAAATTTGTTAACCTCAAATTAAAAATTACCTAATATTTTTATGTCAGTACAAAAGTACGAGTATGTTCCCCCCACCTACTCATTAAAACCTGTAATCATAAAACCTAATAAACTACCGTCGCCCACACCGATCGGAAATCAAATTATCTAATAAATTAACGTGCGCGTCGATTATATCCGAATAATTGAAAAGGAATCGTGGAAAACGGCACTAACTAATCGTTTTGTCGTTCCAATTAACTTTAAATTGAGACAAATCCGATATAAATAGATAGGCTGCGTACACACGTGCGGGTTAGTCGCGAATAGGGTTACCAATTCTTATCTGCAATTGTAGCAAAAAAAAATGTACTTCTTTCTATTTCGAAAATTGAAAAGTCCTGAAAACAAACCCAAGATTTAAAACAATCCGGACTTTTCACTTCATAGTTTTATATATTATAATTCGTATTTTGGTATTAATTTAACTTATATATTTTTTTTTATAAAAAACCGCTGATCTGAAAAGTCCAGGCAAGTAACAAAGTCCTCTATGTGGACCAAAACGCAGGAAATGTCAGAACAAACTCTGATGAATGGTAACCTTACTCGCGACCAGGTAGCCGTCAATACAGCGGTTGAAAATTAAATCAAATAATTTTATTTCGGATCTGAATGCCTCTAAAAAACTACGCGATATATTTCTGTAACATAGAAAGTGAAGAGTGGTTAAAACTAACTGCTGGTGTGTTTAGTGAAATGTAAATCAATTATATTTTACATGAGTTTTCTATGTCTGGTTTTACTCGTAGTGTAGCGAACTGTAATATTTGCACAAAATTTGTACATTACTTCTTTAATAGATTTACATTACTATTTCTAAGTGATAAACAAAAATTGGTTTTTCTCTTTTCAGTGCATTTAACATCTCTGATGCAAAACCAATTCACGTCCTTTTAATTTTTAGTTTATTTTTTTTTTGCACTTACCTTAATTCATTTAGGGTCAGCGCAGCATGTCTTCTAATTCCATGCTTCTCTATTTTTGCACTTATCTTAATTCATTAAGGGTCAGCGCAGCATGTCTTCTCCTTCCATGCTTCTCTATTTTTGCACTTATCTTAATTCGTTTAGGGTCAGCGCAGCACGTCTTCTCCTTCCATGCTTCTCTATTTTTGCACTTATCTTAATTCGTTTAGGGTCAGCGCAGCATGTCTTCTCCTTCCATGCTTCTCTATTTTTGCACTTATCTTAATTCATTAAGGGTCAGTGCAGCATGTCTTCTCCTTCCATGCTTCTCTATTTTTGCACTTATCTTAATTCGTTTAGGGTCAGCGCAGCACGTCTTCTCCTTCCATGCTTCTCTATTTTTGCACTTATCTTAATTCGTTTAGGGTCAGCGCAGCATGTCTTCTCCTTCCATGCTTCTCTATTTTTGCACTTATCTTAATTCATTTAGGGTCAGCGCAGCATGTCTTCTCCTTCCATGCTTCTCTATTTTTCGTCATCTCATCAGACACTTTTTTTCTGGTCATTCGTAAGTCACATTAAAACAAAAAAAAAATTGGTAATTAATATTTATTTTTAACGTAAAACTTACATAAGATAGTTCTCCAAAACGCCAGCTCTTTACCAAATCCAAGTGTTTCATCCACAATCTGTCTTGAAGTTAAAAAGAGAGAGAGGAGCTTTAAAATCACCATCAAATACTATCAATCCTTCGCCGATTATAAGTTTAAAAGGCGACGTTAAAACCATTGTTAAATGTATATGTATAATATTTATTTATTTACTTAATCAGATTTTTTATAATTTTAAAATATTTATTATAAATTATTAAAACAATGGTCTTTATTTTCCCGCTATTCTGAACGCAGCCTTATGCGTGGACGCAGCAAATCTGTCGGTAATGGTAGTTACCTCCCCCACGTAAATACTTTATTGACTATTTAGTGGCGTCTACGCCCGCATCGGCTGAAACCGGTAAATAATTCAACTTACTTATCTTAACGCATTTGTATTTATCGATAAACGACTTAATCTGAATAACTTTAGAGTAGATTTTTGTAGAAAAATGCCAATCATGAAAATGTATAGTGAGAATATGCTGAAACGTTGCGAAAGGTTATCCCTTGAATCTACTAAATTAAATTATAGAAACACGTTTGTAAGTTTGGGTAACCTGCCGAACTCAGGACCCAATTCCGCAAATTCTTTCATTTATAGGGAGCCTATATTATCCCAAAGTGTCATAAACTTTACCGTGGTATACATGTATTACAACCATACGAGTAATACGATGAAAACGCTACAAAGCTACTTTTTTTTTTTTTTTTTTTTTTATTTATTTAATCCATAATACAATACTTTTACTTAATATAACATCTGCCAAACTGCAAAGCAATTTGTCGGCAGTAGGTTCTCGCGGAATTTTAATAATATTCTATCTAAGTTAAATTATAAGTCTAAGTTAAAACTAGGTTTTTGTAAGACTAAGACAATGGGTCAATCAAAGCCACTTTACTCAGCGCCATCAGTCAACCAATGTCATGTGACCATCACTTCATCATAGTTACAGGACAAATGGTTATATACTTTTTTTCCTACTAATAATATATAAGTTTTATTACTTCAGGTTTCCAACACGAATTTCATAATAGCAGATAGGTTCTGGATCTGTGCCCGGTTAATAGTAATAATATACACTACCCACATTATATATTGCTTCATCAATACGGTGATCTGTAAGTAAAAGTCCTCATAGCAATTTATTTGCAGCATGTATTCTTCCATACGGTTACTTGAGAGGTCTGGCTCTTGTGATACAGGAACTCCTAGTACAAGAGCCAGGGCACACTGATGTTTGAGCAATAATTTGTCAATAAAGATTTATTATTTATTATATGAGATCAAACGAACTTCTTGAAGTGAAGTTCGATCATTATTATATGAGTCGCTTCATTCGAAGATACAAATAACCATGTAGTGCCTTTATCCTACAAGGCTCTAGTCGCACGTTTAAAGAATCGACTTTTAGTCGATTGTCATTTTTTTTTTTTTTTTTATCTGTCACCCTCACTAGCGTGGCGCGATGTTCGTGCTGTGAACTTCATTCTTGTTTAGAGATCAGTTTTCTACGATGGGTTTGGGTGGGTGAGGACTTTGTATCTTCGAATGAAGCGACTCATATAATAATGATCGAACTTCACTTCAAGAAGTTCGTTTGATCTCATATTATATTTCGTCGCTTCATTCTTCAGATACAAATAACCATGTAGATGTTTAGAGATAGGTTTCAAGATTAGTAAATAAAATTTTACTTATCAGTAGAAAACTTTAATTTCAATAACAAAAACAATTTGTTCTTAAATTGTAAATAATTATGAATTAAGTACCTGATCATTATTAGAATAACAGAAAAATACATAAATACCTAAATATATTTTGATTTAATAATTTTTAAACTTACATAAATTATGTAGTAATTTATTACTCTAGATTTAAAATACTTATGGCGCAGACAGATCGAGCAAATATTCCATCATCAATTAATGGTCGGTTATAGAACCGAGCAAACGTCTGAGACGAGCTAGCCCAGCCAGCCGTCTTCCTGATGGTGTCAACACATACTCCAGCGGAGGCCGCCGCAGAGGTGGAGGCGTGGCGCGTGCTGTGAGCACTGAACACTGTGACGTCGACGCCGCTCTCCGCTAGAGTCTGCTTGATCCACCTACTGATTGTTTGTGACGATGCTTTTTTACGTGGTCTTTTAACTGTGAGCAAAAGACTATCCGTTCCTTCGGGTCGTGAAGCAGACGTTACCTCGAGGTAATCATCGAGAGTCTTTGCAGGGCATATCCTCGGGTTTTCTACGAAATACGGTAAATATAAAACAGGTTGTTCTCGATTTGCTGCAGAAGTCTTTGTCATGTCAGTTATGTTTATCTTTATACCAGTGGGGGATCTATTGATATTTTGAACTCTTATAAGGGAGAAAGTTTGTACTCGGTGGGAAGTACATAACGCTAATAAAATTGTCAATTTTTTTGTTAGTTTAGTAAGGTCAAGATTGGTATTAGGGTACCATTGGGTAACGTAATCCAGTATTACTTTTGGGTCCCAAGTTGTGTTATATTTGGGACGAGATGGCTTTTGCCTGTATATACCTTTGAGTAGACGTTTTATTCTATCGTCTGCTCCAATGTTATTCCCGAGGAGTAATGAAAGGGCAGATCGATGGCTATTGATAGCACCGTATGATGCTCCCTTGTGAAAGAGATCCACCAGAAAGGCTATGACCGATGATACCGAAGCTTCAAAGGTATTAAGGTTATTTTCGAGACAATATTGCCACCAATATTTGTAAGTGACGGAATATTGTTTCATAGTATTATCCGAGATGGAGCCTAGCATCAAGTCTAGCGCTACGTCCGGTGTATTCAGTCTCGTAAATGCTGCCCTGAGAGCGTCGCGGCCCCCAGTGTAAGGCTGCTGCAAAGCGTGTGGCAAGATCTGTAATTTGAGTGCAAAAGGTCCTCATTAGGTTCAAAGAAAACAATATCTGACATGAGCATTCTTTTCAGCAATGGAAACCAAGGTTGGCCAGGCCAATAAGGGAAGACTAGGATACCGGTGGCTGAGTCATCAATGATTTTTCGCAAACATTTTAGGATTAAGGCAAACGGTGGAAAAGCGTAGAAAAAAGCTGATTGCCAACTAACTGTAAAAGCGTCTACTGTTATAGAATCAGGGTCCGGTCTCCATGAAATGAACTGGCTACATTTCGCATTGGTGCGGGAAGCGAATAGATCGATTTTTGGTTCACCTAAAGTTTGAACTATCGTTTGGAAGGCCCAATCCGATAGTTCCCATTCTATGTCTGCATTAATTTTCCGAGATTCTTCATCGGCCTCTGTATTGTCATGTGTATTAATATACGACGCAAATAGAAATATATTTCGCTTTTCACACCATTGCCAAATGGTTTTGGTCAGTTCACTTAAATGTGGGAACCGAATTCCTCCCATACGGTTAATATAGCTGATAGCAGTTGTATTATCCACACGAAGCAATACCGAACAGTTAGAATGCAAGCTTGCAAAGCACTTCAAACCTAGAAAAACCGCTAGCAGTTCGAGGTAATTTATGTGGAAAGATAATTCATGGTTTTTCCAGCCACCGTTTGCTCGATTACCATTACAGACTGCCCCCCAGCCGGTCCTAGAAGCATCAGTGTAGATTTCTAAATCGAAATGTTCATCTCTTCTCAACGTGTTGTATGTTAAGTTGATGTTCTGTCTCCACCATTCTAGGTCAGGTAAGATGACTTCCGATAGTCTTATTTTTGCTTCAAAGTCACCGTACTTTTGAAGGGCTAAATATTTCTGTCGTTCAAGAGTTTTGGTGTATAACCAACCATATCTAACTGCAGGGCAGGCTGCAGTAAGTACTCCGATCAACTGTGATAATTCCCTAATGGAACACTTAGGAAGAGAAGAGAACTTAATGACCAATTGCATAATCCCTGTTCGTTTGTCATCTGGCAGGCCTAGTGACATATCGACGCTATTAAATATAAAACCTAAAAACTTACAAATTTGTCGAGGTATAAGACAACTTTTTTCGTAATTAATGACAAAACCTAAACATTTGAGCAATGTTATTGTTTCATTAACGTTGTCACGACATTCATCGTAAGTATTACCGATGCAAAAAATGTCGTCGAGATAAATTAATGACCTATAACCCCTGTGTCTTAGATGGTTAATGACCTCCTTCATTAGCTTCGTGAAAACCCTAGGAGCAACAGATAGACCATAGGGCATTGCATTGAACTCGTATGTTTGATCAAACTGGAAACGTAAGTATTTACGATGCTCTTTGCAAATAGGGACTAAAAGGTATGCTTCCTTTAGGTCAACACTTGCCATGAAACCATTTTTAGGTAAAAGTCTAGCTGCAGTCCTATGGTCCTCCATTTTAAAGTGAGCAGTGGAAACAAACTTATTTAAAGCTTTTAAATTTAAAATAAACCTTTTGCCCCCATTAGGTTTAGGAGTTAAGAATATTTTGGAAACGAAATCATTTTTGGATCTATTACAAGGGGATATAGCTCCTAACTCTAATAATTTTTTGATAGCCTGTAACATATGCGGTTGGTCGCTCGGGGATACAGAGTTAGGCATGACTGATACTTGTTTCACCTTTTTTAGAAATGGAATGGAATACCCTTTTGATATCCACTTAAGAATTAATGGATTTCCAGTAATCTTAAGCCAACAATTATAAAAATGCTGGATTCTCCCAGCATGTACCTCTATTGTTGAGCTGCTGCACGCTGTTTGCTGTGGACAGATGACTTCTGTTGAGCTGCACCTGGCTGGGGCCTGCGAGGTGCTGGGGCAGTCCTCTTTGGCCCTCCCCTCCCCCCTCTGTGTGACGAGAAGCGAGGAGGGCCTCCCCAGTTTCCCTGGGAGCGCGGCCGGTTCGATGTTGGCTGGTATGAAGTAGGTGTTTTGGGAATCGGTGCGGGCTTCTTGATTTGCAAGCCATGTTTTTCAACCACCTTCGTGGCTTTTATCTTTTCCGAAAGTTTGCTTCCGAAAAGCAATTCATCACGATCACTATCTTGCATGATATTTAAAAAAGATTTATCCAGGCCTGGAGTGACGAACTTCTTTCTCGCCTCCGTTTCTTCGAAGTGCAGGTCGCACAGTAAGCGACAGCTGTCGCTTAAAAATTTAATGGCCTGAACTTTGTCTTTTCCATCGTCAAGAAGCAAGTCTAAACCTTTATTAAGAGCGGCTATTCCGTGACCTAATTGCTGCTGTACTCCTTCTACTCTTTTGTCACGAACACGGGTACCTTCATTTACTGCGGCCGAAATTTCTGGGTTTAATTTAGGCGCTTGTAATAATGGGCAATTCTCCGGAATTAGGTACTCTTTGTGAAGCCTCTCCTTTGTCTCCTTATTCATCCCTTTGCGGAGAATAGGTAGCCAAAGCCGGGAAAGGTTTTCATGTATTTTAGAGCCAAATTTTGGCGTCTCTTCCGTGGTCTCACCTAAGGCGGAGAGAATAACAGGATCCAATTCCGGTACCGGGGTTAATTCCTGTTCGCCATCAGGATTGGTCTGCTCATCGGGTGATATGACGTTCATGCTAGCCTGATCTATTAACCCTATGGGGTCTGGATCGGCGTCATTACGACGTGTGTCGTCTAAAACAATAAAATAATAAAAGTAAAAACTTGAGGGTAGGCGTATATTTTTATTTTTTACCTTGTATTAACACGCGGTTAATCGCTCAGGTAATATTACAATGCTAAGGCGATACTATAAATAACCGTCGTGAGGATACACGATCCACCTCCAGGCATTTTTATTTGTTTTAACGTAATTGTTCTTTAAACAATTACAGATTACCTTTGTGTTAACACGCGGTTAACCTCTAGGCTGTATGGCAAGTTACCTTCGTGATGACACACGGTCAACCTCCAGGCATTATATATACCTAGATAATATTTCTCTAAAGTAATTTGCCACCAACGCACATATCACTTATTATTTATAACGATTTACTAACCTGAATTTTCATCGGAGTCCTCCGATGATGAATAAATAATAATTCTTTTATATTTTGTTTGCCTTTGATTTTCCAGGTTTTGTATTTTACGTTGATAATATCCAATTCTATCTTCATTTGTTCTTTTCGGCATTATGACGATTGTTGAGCACGAAATATTCACTAGTTAAGGCACGTGCGAACGATGCCTCGCAAGAAAAAAGGAATGAAGTTCACAGCACGAACATCGCGCCACGCTAGTGAGGGTGACAGATAAAAAAAAAAAAAAAAATGACAATCGACTAGAAGTCGATTCTTTAAACGTGCGACTAGAGCCTTGTAGGATAAAGGCACTACATGGTTATTTGTATCTGAAGAATGAAGCGACGAAATATAATTATATTTATTTATTATACTTCTCTATAACTCGTCATCTCATCAGACACCGCCTTTCTTGCTATATTATCCTTCACACCGTGCATCCATCGATTCTTTGGTATTTAGTTTCTCTTATCCATCCACATTCATACTCAAAAAGGAACACTACGTAGAGCGCAAAAAAAAACCAGCTGAAATTACAACACGCAGATGAACGAAGTTCCTACTTTAAGAAAAGGCAGACATCTTGTTTTATTCCCGGAGACGTTTATTTCAAGCAATGATAACTAAGAATAAAAAACTAAAAACAATAAAGGTTCTAGGAACTTTTCAGGAAACAAATTGAAGTAGAAACGTAATAAGTATTACAAATCTAAACTGAAATGCTGTATTTCTAACACGGTTTACAAAAAACAAACATTGAGTATTTGAAAAAGCACTGGGCCATGTCCAATCGGATAATTTATATCCGATTTGTGTCTGTTCTCGACTTGTCATCAGTAGAACACAAAGCAGTTTTTAATTATAGTTAATACTCCTTCAAATTTGTGATATGTATAATTTACCTAAACACCGAAGCTACATACAACTTCGTAATTGTAATGTTTTCAGAAACACACTGATAAAAATTAAATTAAATTCTCGAAGACTGACTGATTGACTTCGAAGTACTGAATTTTGTGTTTTATTTAACTATCACCAAAAACTTACACAATTAAATTAATTATCATAAAAAAATCCTACTTACAGCCACATCTAATAGCACAATTAATCACAACACAACACTAGTCATTATTGTCAGTACAATCTCACTGGTCACTAACACCGACTTGAGTCATCTCCAGACTCCGCTACACTCAACCATCTCATAGACAACTCACTCTTAATCGCGACAAAAGAAGCGAATTTTAATTACTCAACGACTCAACCCTTCAACGGCCACGACTAAAAACTAACGGTAAAAAATTTCACACGACGAAACAAACTCGAGCAAAAATATCAAAAGAAATGCTAATAAACTGCGAGAGAGAAATATTTATTTTGTATTTTTACTATTTTTACAATAGTTATGTTAATTAGTATGTAAATTAGTTATGCAAGTAACAGGTGGGGTCAACTGACTTCGCTAAAGGGGTCATCTTGGACCCGCGTTTTTGCTTGTTATTGTCGATATAATTAGACTTGCAGATGATATAAGATTTCACACGGAGCGATTTGTTAATGTTTTTAGTTTTATCTTTATGCATAGCGTCGGAGCGGCGAAATGAGATGTGCATATTTATACTGCGTTGTGGGAATTGCTGTAGTTTCTATTAAGTGATGGCCCATTGCATTTGCACTTTGGACAACGTGAGAGTTCCTTGTGTTTAGATTTGCTTTAATTTTAAATTTAAACGGAAGCTCCAGCTTTGGATTTCTTACAACAGAAGAAGGAACTTTAATACTATTTGGTACAAATACCTATAATTTATACTCTTAACATTTTTTGATAGTAAAGAATATTAGACACACTAAACACGTAAACACTATTAATGACAAGAATTTAAATCGCCTCAATAAATCGAAATGTTACTCTCTACTAGCCTATTTCAATGAGCACAATTAAATGATCAAAGTAACATTACTGGTACCCAAAACCACTAGCCACCATTATTATAAGAATACATTAATTTAAGTGAGTCTAAGCAAAAACTTATTTATTCTGAGTTTGTCCCCACTACGTGAGCAATTAATTAAAATCGTAAGAAAAAACATTTCATACGTTGCCTCCAGCAAGACTTAAGTAGTCTTACAAGCTTATATTAAATATTCATAATCCTTTCCAACTGCCGAGACAGCAAAATCTTCTCATACTTAACCCTAGCTCGCTGCAAGAAATTTAAATTTTTAATTCGCTACTAAAATTTCGCTTTATGCAAATTCGCTTCTCAAGGCTTATTTGACAAAGGGTCTTCTTGGGATCGCGGGTCCAACTGGACCATGCATTGTTATGATGTGAACTGGTCTCATTGTGTCGAAATGATCTTTAAAAAGCATCTTTATGTTAATCCGGCACACGTAGGGTCAGAGGTCTCGACTTTTCTGAGGGGTCACTTTTGTCCTACAGACAGGTCCGATTGACCTCTAACCTCGCATTCTCACGGTTGACCCTCCAAAGATGTTGCGCGTTCCTTTTAAAAAAGTCTTAATTGGGTTAAGGGTGAGTATTTAAAAATCTAGTTTGGCGTTTTAAATTAAAAAGCGATGTTGACAGTTTGCATAATTTTAAGAGCGAGCTCTTTGCAGTTTTTTTTGTATTTTACAACGAGTAGTGTTGATTAAAGACGGTTTTACTGAAGGAGAAAAAGCCGGATTTAAGAAAAATGGACGATGGTATTGTCTATGCCTTGTCAAAATAACAAGGCATAGACAATAAAGATCGATGAAAAAGGTAAGTAATTACTAAATATATTTTTTAAAGGTTCGCGTAATGCCTGTCCCACATAGTTGAAAGTAAATATTATAATTTATTAATAAATATTTATTTACCACTAAGGTAAATTAATTAAGCTTTTAAACATCACTCAAGTGGTTTTTCAACCTGGGATTTTCCTGCAGGCCATGCATATTATGTTGTATTTTGCCATACTACCGACAATTTACTCAATAAGTATCGGGTATCGAGGCGAGTACCGAATGCGTTCGGTTTTTAATATTTTCATTCGAATATTTTCTTCCGGAACTTTTAAATTATATTCGTTTCTGTATTGATAGCGCGAATATCGTCATTATTTTTTTTATTTAAGAGGATTCGGCGGGTTGCTGTTGAGGGATTTTTCGGAACGTTACAGTTCCTTTTTCGAATATTTAGTGTCAGGGATTTTTTCAAAAGTAGATTTTTTGTCGAGGATCTAGTTAGTTTGATCAAAATTTCCAAAATTCTTGGACTTCTAGGTAGATAAATCAAAAGACTTGAAATATTGTTATATTGTGACCCGACGCGTCATTAACCTACCAAATATATAAGTAATTATTGGTACTTACCAACAGTTTTTATTTAAGAAAGTGATCAAGCTGTTATATTTTAGATTAATTTTATTTTTCCATTTCGATATTATTACTTAGCTTCTATGTTATTGGCCGCAGCTCGAGTGTTTACTACATTATACTCGTATTCTTGTAAACCTAATATTTTTGGAAGCTTCAAACTGAAGGCAAAAAAGTGTATATTAATAATTATAAGCTTTCTCATTTAGGAGTATAAAAATACATAGGTTATCTAACTCTTCCATAATGTTTTAAATATGTACTTCTCAAATTATTTGCAAACGACCACAACGAAATCATAAACCAATTTTAATACATTTCCGGTTGGTACTCGTAACATCGACCAAATCATTTTCATAAAACTAGATGTGAAGTAAAATTCCCAGCTTATTAATTAGGCAGCAAGCCGCCATCCACCAATCAGAGCGCACATCATTTCCATCAACGTAATCGAAAATCATTTTTGTCAGTAATTATCTCATATTTCTACAGCGCGCAAACTAAGTACTCCAAAAACCGTGATTAAATATTCTACACCACTATTCATTATCTATAGAATAGCACGGGTATAAACCACCCCTAAAACATTACACGCACGGTCGTTACACCCCGACTCACCCCGTACACCCCCAAACGCAACGTTTTTCTCCCCGGCAAGATAAAGACCAAATAAAAAAAGAAAACGTGAAAAATCTCTCCGTCTCTTTTCAGCGCGCGCATAACACGGTGGTGCGAACAGTGCGACATCTAAGCTACGAATGACTCACGAAAACTTGGGCCCCGCCCGAGACGGCCGCCTCTATCCGTCTCTCTCACTTTTTCACACTTTTCATCTGATAGCTTTGCTGCCAAAACGCAGCATATATCGCTAAAACCGCAAACTAATCTCGATTCTATTTTCATGTGCCTAAAGTTAGAACTCATTTGATGCTAACATCGATTCGAAAATATTTTAGAATGAAAGCGTTAGGGAGTGGAAGGTCTCTCTCGCTCACAAAAAAGCTGTACACGGTCCGGGGGGAGGGTTAGACGGCGCGGGGCGGAGGGGTATGGATAGTGGCAGCCATGATGGTCGGCCGACGGCGGACCAAGACTGGTATTAATTTCGGCTTAATTCGTTCGTTGATTTCAAGTATTTTATTACTAATGTTATCCAAATGTACTATTGAACTAAAATGAAAAATAAAATTGGTGAAATAAATGTTTTTTTTTATGAACCGCTTGTTTTTCCTTTTTTAATTTTTATTTTTTGCTTCATTAGATCGATAAATAAGTTAAAAAATTGGTGTTAGGTCAATTCGGAGTAGATGATACTCGTAATATGATAATTTTATTCTAGTTTTGTGTTACCACCGGGTACTTTTTTTAAAATAAAAATTAAAGTTTTGCATTTCATATTACCTGTGTATGTTTCATGTTGAGGACAAGTTTATTATTAAAGAAAAAATAATAAATAAAGGAAAATATGAATCAGGGAAATAATAATATTGGTTTATGGACAGTACTATTTTTTTAAATTTGAATTGATTGAACGTAATTCGTACCAGGATTCAAAAAAAAAATGGTAGTATTTCGAATCTATATTAGTCTTCATCGAAGACCATTTTAAGTTAACTAAATAACGATTTAGCTAACAATGTTTCATTAGTTATTTGGCCTTGCATACTTATTGTAATATACATAGGTATAGATTTTTTTAAACTTTAGTTTAAATGTTGTTCATGCCGACAGATTGAGGATATCTAAATAATCAGACACTATTCTGAAATAATGTGTATTTTATCCTTAAACAATAATTCGTTGGCAAATAAATCATGTCTCATTGCTAGAGGCAGATCATCATATTTCATATTATGATGATATACATAAATATATATCATCATATACACATTTGTACATACATATAGGTAGATGTTGTTGCTGAATGAAAATAAATGATTGAAACATAAATCATCAGTTTGTATTTCATTTTAGTTTTAATGTTTGTTTTTACTGTTGGTTCACTTTGATTTTCATTTTCATTTATTTAGTGTTATTGAGGCTAACAGAAAATTTTTGAACTGTATTTTTAAAAATCGGTAGATACTAAGGTATATTTGGTATTTTTTTTTTTTAGAAAACCTAAAAGCGAAATCAAATTACCTATCGAATGGTTAAAAACGTGTCAATAGTTTTTTTTTTTATTTTACAAAAATGATTTGGTTTAGAACATAGATTTAACATAGTGTGGTGTGACACTTATACCTAAGCGACGCTTAAATGTAAGGTACGGTTTTGTTATATAACTGGAATCAAAAATATTCTTACAACCATAGGATAACGCAAAAATAATAATTAGTATACAGAATAGTATATAGTTAACTGTCGTCTAAACTTATTTTTCATTTAAATTTGTGAAAAAAATGAAGGTAATTAAGTACCTATATTATTATAAAAACTTCAATGATAAACTTGCCATGAACATTACAAAAAAAACTAAAAGAACGCAATTAAATACTAAAGACAAAAGTGCGGTCTTTGTACTACAGATGAATATTCAACAAAATATTAAAAGAAAATATTTAAACAGCTTGAAAACAAAACTCTTGATACCACAGGTAAATCACGTTTTTTTTTTACCTTATAACATCAATTTAAAGCAATTTTTACCCATATTTTTCGACGGTAAGCAAAGCCAAGTCAGAGGCTGCGTGCTGCAAAAAAACTCTGACACAAAATTGTACACAAACCACATGAAAATAACAAGAAAACTATAAAGCAATGACGCTTTGGACATTGAGTTTTCCCGTTTTTCATCTACATGAGGAATTAAAAAACACACACACAAAAAATATCAGGTTCTCTTTCACATGCCACGTCCAAGGCACGTCCAAGGCCTAAAAAATATCAGGTTCTCTTTCACATGCCACGTCCAAGGCACGTCCAAGGCCTAAAAAATATCAGGTTCTCTTTCACATGCCACGTCCAAGGCACGTCCAAGGCCTATAAAATGTTGGTCAAAGCAATCCAGCCTGTGGATTAATAGAAAGTCTCTCCATTACTTTATTTCTTTATGCTTCTGAATTTCTGGTACAGTTAATAAAAACTTTCGCTAAAAACGATACAGATGGCAAAATAGGATAAAAAAAAATATTTGACCCGTATTTTTCTCTTTTGTTACAATCAAAATTAACGAAGATACGACGCTTTTAAAAAATCTCAATACGTCACACCTAGGTATAATTTTTAGCTAGTTCTTTATCACGAGCCCTTGTAACTCCCGAGTTTTGATGCGTTATATCTTTGTCAATATTCAATGATTTACAAAAACAAAACATACGTGTCCATTATTTTTCAATACTCTTACTGACGGACTAAATAAATTTGTAATTTTGATAGTGTTGTCATGCCTATTCAGTGAAATCACCTGGGACAGGAACCACATACATCATCATAATGAACATCATCAAATAAACGATCCTTAAATACTTCTTTTGCCTCGTCCACATTTCATACATCTAGTCATACAGGCACCCTGGTTGCGAGTAACTATGCACCTGACCTCTCTGATGAACATAATTACTTTAATGCCAAGGAATTGAGTAATAAACCTTAACCCGCGTCAAACCGAAATTCCCAACCCGTATCCCGTATCCGTAAACGTTATAGTTAAGTCATCAAGTTTTTTTTTTTACTTTATACCAGTTAAAAAAAAACAATTAAAGCTCTGAATTATGAAGAAATACATAATATAGTTTCGGTTCAAATAAAGGACAACTTTTTTTCTCTGTGAATTAGCGGTTTGTTAATATATAGGTAAGTATAAGTCATTTTATCAATATTGCAGAAATATACTCGTACCAACTACCGCAGTCAATTATTATTGTCAATTCCTGGAATCTACACTAATATAATATTATAAAGAGGAAAACTTTGTTTGTTTGTTTGTTTGGTTGTAATGAATAGGCTTAAAAACTACTGGACCGTTTTTAAAAATTCTTTCACCATTCGAAAGCTACATTATCCACGAGTAACATAGGATATATTTTATCCCCGTACTCCCACGGGAACGGGAACTATGCGGGTGAAACCGCGGGACGTCCGCTAGTCTTTAATAAAGTGAAACAACAGTCAACATCGAAAAAAACTGTTTGGTCGCTACACGCGTTGAGTCCACTCTCGTCCCCTCGACTTAAAACAAAAATAAATGCATTTCAATCTAGAAATAAAAAATTAAAAATTACGAGGATGGATTTATTGTAACTTTCTTGGTTTTTTGTTTTCATACCAAAATATTAATTTGCTATATTAAGAAATATATAAAGAAAAATTAAGCAATGATCTTCTGTATAAACATAATTTAACTAACTTCGTTGTTAAAATGTTCAACCTCATCCAACTACAAAACAACACAACTCATTTATTAAGAAAAAGATCCTGGAGATGGCAACATTTTGTATCTCATTATTTCAAGACAATAATATAGCTTCAGACTCCTATCAAACATAAAATGACAGTAATCCCCAGAAGTTCTCCTATTTATAGTTAATCCAACATCCAGCAGTATGTATACTACACTGCCTGCTTCTTTGTAACCTGGTCATTATAATCTGGATCTATTCAAAGTTCGAATGAATCGGTTTCTTCTAGGCAGGCGTGCTCCACCCTTGGTAACGTCATCACTTCACATTAGGCGAGTCAAACGCAAACTTATTAGTAAGAAGACTACTAAGTCAGTAATTACGAGTATCAATATCAATTTATACTAAAATTATGTGAAAACTTCTGACGATCGTTAGTATTCAAAACAAAAAAATTGTGATGAGAACGAAAATGGTAATTTTGTATGCTCTGCAGATATTTTCAAGATTGGGTCGTTAAATGTTTAAGTTCTAAACCTCATTTCTGTTGCGAAAGCTACTAAAATATCATAACATAAAGCCCCTGCAAGGTTAGTTATAGCACCTAATAATATACCCACGTTTTCGCAGTTACGTTTAAGTGCCTTGGAATAGGTGGGAAACCTATTGCCAGTAACTGAAAAAAAAAAACAACAATCACACCCAGAACATCAAAGTTACATAAGAGCCTAGCTATACTATACGCAATCATAAACTCTCTTCTAAATCCTTACCAGGAAAGCTCATAAATCTTAAATCCTACCAACACAACCAAATGAAAAAATCCCCCGCAAAACGAACCAACCTCCGAACACAATACAAACACTAGCACACATAATGACATTCACGCCGTCTCCCCAAGAAGATGGGTAGAGGGAGCCCGACAATATCGCCTTCAATGCAATTTCATCCACCCTTTTGCGATAGGTTGAAAACGCACTTAAACTGATTAAAGGCGACAACGACGTCAGCTGTATCGCACTTGGTTTATTAGGATGGCAAATAATTCTTTGTTAAAAGACGTGGACAAAGTGACTGCGATACAATGCTATCTGTTATAACGATTATGGAAAAGTCATAAATATATGTATAGTATTGACTTAAATTAAAGTCCTTAGATGCGCCAAACCTGTTCAAAGTCGTTGCTGAAAAACCAAAGCGTCGTCAAGAAAACTAAGAATAAGTTCCTTCTAACAGGATTCTAAATTAAAAACGGGTATTTGCGTTAAAACAGAGAACGAATAAAATGATGCTTCATGAATTTTAGACAACAAACAAAGTAGAGGGTCTGTTTGCACACAAACGCGTAGTGTAAACAGACTTTCTCAAAAATGAAATTACTCATTTCTCTTAAAAACAACAAATACTTGATTTTAACAATTTATCCATATCTGTGGGTGGTAATAAATTGTGATTGTCGTAAAAAAAATAAACAACATGCTAAAAGATAGTTTGTTTGGATAAATGTATGTATTTACGTTACGTTTACTACAGATAAAGAATGGGCACCCTTAGGGCAGACCGTACAATCAATCTGTTTCAAATATTGTGAAACAGTTTCATTTGCGATGTTAAATAAAGGCACAATCCTCGCAAGTTCCTCAAAATTCGATAATGTTGTATGCAAAGTTTCTCCATAACATCGAAACTTTGTAATTCCTGTATGTTCAGTTGTTGTTTGTCTAGTAAATAATTGTATTACGCCATGAAAATTATCAGCGAAAACTTGTAAAAAACCAATGCTCATGTCAATTGTGTTTAAAATCGATAAATAAAATAAAATAGCAAACGTTTTGGCATTTTACAATGAGCAGTACAATTATAAATTAAAAAATATATATATTTAAAAAAATTAATTTGCTTTTTTGACTGCACAGCATACTTACATAGAATTAAATTCTGATTGGAATATTCTTTTTAAAGGATCAATTAAAACGTTGAATTTCTGACAATCATTTATCCTTCAATATTTCCGAATCCATAATTTATATAAAAGTTTGACAAGCAAGGCAAGGATCGAAATGTTATCAACTCAGCTTTATGAAAAAAAACCGGTGCGTATCACATTCCACCATCCATTCTGATGAAATTCGTGGTTTGTACGTTAAATTGCATCTATAGAAAATTTTGTCAATAAATAAAATTAAAATTGTATAAATATCTCACTTTTTTTCTGCCTCTGAATTCGAGAAACGATTATTGCATTATAAATATTGATAATTCTTGTTAACCGACTTCAAGGGAGGTAGTTACTTATTCTACCAGTAACTTTCTCAGAATGCAGTTGATACCAGTATCAACTGCATTCTGAGAAAGATACCTACTGGTACCCCAGGTAATATTCATTAATATTAATTAACCGTATCAGCAGCATAAAAGTGTTCAGCAAACAAATCGCGTTCGAAAAACCAACCGGCACTCCTTTATTTCAAGTACCAAATCATAGATTACGTACTATATTATACAAGATACCAAATGTTGGAGACAAAACAGAGAGAGATAGGCAATCGTCGCACTGGACTTCTGAAGCGTCGAGGTAGACCACGGAAAAGTTTGACGATCTGAATATGTTTGTATGTCAAATGCAAAGACATTCAAATATTTACATGCGATAAAACAATAAGACAAAGAAAATCGTAATCCAAAAACTTGTAACTACTTACTTAGTAACAAATCGTTCTGTGAAGAGTCATACGCCCGCTTGTCACGTAGAATTTGTGTGTCAAAATCAAAAAAAATCGGGGTCGAAATTGTATGTATTCTCAATGTCCGCTAATCTTTTTGTTCAAATGCCAGAGATCGCACCAGCCCGGCTAGCATGGGCAGGGGATAAAATTTTATCCACCCGTTATTTCCACTGACAAGGGACAAAATTCAAACAAAAGTAGAAATAACCGGTGGATAAAATTTTTATCCCCTGCCCATGCTAGCCGGGCAGGCAGTGAGACTTGAAGGAGAAAGAGTTTGCCAAGCAGTGTGAAAAAAATGTATCTCCTTTCGCAAACAAGTCTTACATCTATTGTAGCAGTCACGTGCCATGTGAGCTGCTACCGTTCTCAATCAGAATTCGTAGCAATTATTAATCATGTTGAAATAAACATTCTATAATAATTTTTTTTAGATTTTATCCCATATTTATTCCTATAAAGGTTTAGAAGTCGTCAACTGTTAATTTTGTTGCCTCTGTCAATCGGACCGACCTACACTCCGAAGACCGGACTATCTATGACAAGTAATATATTATAAGTACTAAATATCTGTCCATGTCCGGTGTCCACGCCTAGTCCAGAATTCAGTCCGGTCAGTTAGAGTAAAAACACAATCAGTAAAATAGATTTACAAAAAGTTGTTGACACGTTTACTTTTTAAAACAGTCAAAAAGTCGAATCGAGAATTTTCACTTTTATAAGCCTGTTCAAATAAACAAACTAGGTTTGACTGAGGCATTTTTTATTACGAGTTAGGTAACTAACAACAAAGCTTTTAAATAAATAGTACACAAAAATATAGGTAAGTACATTTTTATAACTAGGTATTATACCTTTTAAAAGATTTAGCTACTAGTTAAATCGTGTATTTTTTTTTTGTTAGCCTATTTGAGTGTCCCACTGCTGGGCAAAGGCCTCCGGTTTCTTCTTCAAAACCCCTCTATCCAGTGCAATATCTGGCCGTGTGATCCTCATTTACCTATTACTACATCATTACACATTTTTTTTTATAATTTTCACTAGAATAGAATCAAAACAATTCTGGCAAACCAATAGTCTCGTATCCGGATCTATTCACAATTCGAAAAGTTCATGAAAGTAAAAATTGTTACATTCCTACGCTTTTCGTGAGAAATCGTTACACTTTAACTACCACGATCTCACATTTCAAACTCTCCACAACTTTATTCAAACAAAAATTTCAATAAAACTACACGTTCTTTCAAACGGCAAAGTGCAATGAACCGACTCATGTTTTGCAGAGGCAACGCCATCTGTTATTGAGTAGCGGAACTAGTAAAAATAAACAATGTTCGTAAAATGCTTCTTAATTTTGTCTAAAGCTTCATCTTACTATAAGAAGATATTTGAATACTCAAAAACATTATTTTGAGCATTTTTATGGCCATTTATGCTTTCTTTTAGGCTTAATTTAATTCTAAGCAAGTCAATGCCAATTTCATTTTTTTTTTCAGTTTATTTGCCAGTAATATTTTGAATGAGTTGTGTAGTATAATAATATTACTATCACCATTATTGAATGATTCTGCATTCAAAAACACCCATTTTCTTTACAGATTAAT
Source organism: Xestia ashworthii (assembly GCA_950022955.1). NCBI lineage: Eukaryota > Metazoa > Arthropoda > Insecta > Lepidoptera > Noctuidae > Xestia > Xestia ashworthii. The sequence goes on from OX465566.1 coordinate 16,568,432, forward strand.
CCACAGGTTTTCAAAAAGGTACAGCTATTCGACGCTAGATGGCAGTAGTAGTCGTAGTCTTCTATTTCTTATTGCACCCTGTCGTGATCGTAAACAAACCGAGAGCGAACAGATTTTGAATCACTCGACTATTTTTTATCCGACATCGATGTTGTAAACAAAATAGATTCTTAGTTTTGTTAACTTTGAACTGAATTTATTCTGTTAGCACCTTTTTACCTTTCAAAGTTGGTTCAGTTCAAATAGTTATTTTATTCGGTTATAAATAGTTAGATGCATAGTAATACGCATTAGGCATTTTCTAACTAGAAACAATAAAAGGTACTGTTATAGCTATTTTTTGACTTATAAGACATTTTCTATTTAACATAATAAATAATTGAGTAGCCATTTACGATATAAACACGATATATTATTTAAGTGATGATTGTAGTAGTGTGATAACACCAAAACCTTTAAGAAAGAAAAACGTTAACATCACCTTACGAAAAAGAAAGGAGAAATCATCATCTTTCTGTTCTTGTCCCCTGTTATTTGGGACCGGTGTATCGTTTTTCTCCTCCATTCTCCCCTGTCCATCATGAAGTTATCATTTACTCCTTTTTCCTTCAAATCCTTCCTGACACAATCCATACACCTTTTCTTTGATCTTCTTCCTCTCGATCCATCAAAATTAATGGAGGAGTTAGAAAAGCATAACTTCTACTAGGCCAGTTGAACTTCTTACCTAGCAGCTATCGATAAAACCTTGTTTCAAATAGTGTTTAAAAGATTGCTCGCAATGTGTGCCTGTGTACTATGTAACTACTATACTATCCCCTCCGTAGTGCAGCGCGTAGGGTTCGAACTTGCGACCCCTAACCCGACAAACCGACACCTTAACCGTTAGCGAGGGAATTTAGAGATTTGCTACTATTGTTACTTGTGTCGCCCAACCAACAAAAGTTAGATAGAAAACCATAGAACGTCTTGTAAAAACTAATCGGTGGTCAAATAAAAGGCCTAAGAAGGTGCACCTACAAAGAAAATGGCCCAATTATATCTCCATTCAGTTGTATCAACTGTAGCGGTATCAGGTATGACAATTTTGGCATATTAGGTACAGTTGATGTAAAAGTAACTCCATCGCTATTTGATGAAAAACCTTCAATCAAGAAGCCTACCTTGCCTATTAATTGTTAATTAAGCGATCACAGTGTCACGATACTTAGTTTATTTTTATATTTGAAATGAAAGTTGGTATAAATGAGATAGACTAGATTTAACGGTACGTTTACAAAAAAAACAGGTTCTTACTGAATGCATGTGAAAGTATGTACGGTACTAATAACATTTTTTTTTGTTTTTTTTTTTTATGTTTGTACGTCTTTCTGTCTGTTTCTTCTAGCTTATCTCCGAGACGTAGACGGCTTGACCGATTTTAACGGGACTTACTAGCAGACAGCTGATGTTGTAAGAAGTAATTTTGGCTACATTTATTAAAAAAAAAAGAGATTCGTGTTCCGAACAAATAAAATGAAAAACCCATAAAATGGTTAACAAAGTCCGATTCAAATAGGGAAGTTATATTTTGACAATAATTTCACTTGAACGAAGGTCGCAGGCCTCGGCTATAGCAGGGCCAATTTAATAGATAACATTTGACATCTGTCAGTTTTAATTATAGGTTACCTTTTTTGCCATTATTACAATGAATAAGTTATCGTAATTGAAAGTTAAGCAATTGTGCAGTTCTAACTGCTAAAAAATAAATAACACTTAATGCCAGCCGTCATAAGGTTACGTTGTTGTATTTTGGTGAAGTTTCAAATAGTAGTTATAAAATATAAATTGTTATTTTCACATTTCCTTACACAAGATCGATATTCCATACTCGTACAAGTAGTAGTAGGAGATAGTCCCCCATCTCCAATAAGTGGGCAGAAACTAGTTAGTCGTGGATATTGCATAAGTTTCCAACGACGCTTGTAAGCGCGGGCAGTCACTGTCGAGAACCCATCATAGTACAATCACCCGCAGACAGCCAACTGGCTGTTAGGTTTGTGCTTATTGATATGAAATAAACAAGTATTTTTACAAGTAAATGCTGTTAGAATAAAGTTCAAATCAGCTTGCACTACAAAGTGGTTGTTACGTCAGTCACTGCGGGTCAAACAGCGCGAAATGAGTGGTTTCGATCGATTTACAAAAAATCTATTGATTGGACTAAAAAACTAAAACACTGCAATGCTAATATATTGCTTGGAGAATTATTTGCCAAAAAATCAGAATGGTCGCATGTATTTTAGTATGTTTTTTTTTGGTTGTATGAAATTTTTAGAGATGTTCGTGATTTTTTTATAGACTCAAATTAATTGTATTATGTTTTCAAAACACTATCATACTAGCATATATCCTAAAGAATATCATATATTTTTCTGGTTTTGTTTATTGCCGTGAATCATATACTTTTAGGCATTATAAAACACGTGTTTAGCTCATGTACTCGCCTTAAAGAAAGCTTTTCAATATAGAACCGTTATGAAATGGATGGAAAATTATTTTCAAAGTCAATCTCAAATCATTTATTTCAATTAGACCATTACGCCACTTTTGAATGTCACTAAAACGAAAAAAAGCGAAGCTACAGTCACAGACACAAGGGATAATAACTTGAGAAAGTACTGTAGTTTTACAGTTGATGTAGGTATTTTATTAGTAGAGTTTACCAAACTTTAAAAATCAGATTTGATTGGTTACCTGAAAGTAAATACGGTAGAAAATATACTCTTTTAACTTTATTGTTTACCATAATTGTAACACAAGCCTTTTACAATATTCTTATGACTATAAAAAAAAAACACATCTCAGTTATGTAATTTCTTACTATGAACAGACAGTTTGAAACACACAGGTAAAATCACCACCTCAGAGAAGACACTCACTTTACATTAATACAAAAAAAAACCGGACACGTGCGAGTTGTACTCGGGCACAGAGGGTTCCGTATAAACTTGTTAGTATTTTGTTACTAAACTACACTACAGTGCAGGTACTACTTTACGGTTTTAATTGTGTCCTTTACTTGTCCTGTAAGACATAGCTTCTCGCCATCTTCATCATTCTAGGTACCCAATCTGAAGTACCCTTTTTTTTCGGATGGGAAATCATCAAACCACTTCTCCCACTCTGGGCGGAGTGGGAGGGAGTGTCAGACTTTTATTGATTTAAATCCATCCATGTTCCTTCCTAGCCCTTTATGTTCCGGGGCCACGGTATCTCTTTTGAACAGTCCCGCAGCCCCGGCAGGAGAATCCGAAGTACCCTGAAGTACCCTCTTAATCCATATCATACACAAATACGGGTATATAAACGGTCATACACGGTACCGTATACGGTGGTGCAAGTTTGATTTTTTCACTGTTCCAAGGGGTACTTGAGTATTTGATAATAATTTCAGTTTGATACCTCTACGTGTTCCCGAGCAAAATGGTCCTGACAGACGGACAACAAAGTGGGTTCCGTTTTTGCCGACTGAGGTACGGGACCCTAAATATACAACGTGTAAAATTAAATGTATCTCCCAGACACCCACGTCACTCGCGACAATTCCCTTCAGCTCAACTAATTATCCCGAAGCAATCGAATTACTTTAACATCAGAGAAGTATGAAGACATGTGCTCTCTTCAAGCAATTAGCCCCTAGGGGGAGGGTCCTTTCCCCCCCTTGTGAAGGGGGTGAACCCGCACAATTTCGCCAAATCATCTTCACCCCGCGTTCCACTGATGAAGATAAGTAAATTCGAGCGTTCCCGAGATATTGTTGCCCCCGAGAACAAAAGTGACCTAACACGTAATTTGCGTCTTTTAGGAAATAACAAAATTATGTTCGTGTTTTAATTCGTCCTCGCGGAAATGATAGAGACGAAATGTTTTGTGTGCTGTTCTAACACGATTTCATGTTTTGTTTTGTTTTTGTTTTGTTTTTTCTTAGCGTCAGTTCACACTGCGACGCGACGCACCGCTGCGCGCACATTTTAATAGAGCTACTCAAAATACATCTTTACTTACCACATGAAAAGATCCACATTCCATTATGAGAATTCGTAGCGCTGCGCGGCGTAGAGCGACGCAGCGGTGTGTAAAAGCGGAGTTGCGCCGCGCGGTGCAGTGCGGCGCAGCGCTGCGTGGTACAACATATTCTGAATTTTCTGAACATCCATGACGCGGAAACAAAATTAAGTCCATGGGCATCACACAAACATTTTCTCCTACCGGGATTCGAACCCAGGTCCCTAAGAACGTAAGGCAGCCTCACTACCACTACGTCATTCGGGTCGTCAAAGTGTCAGTTCTCTAGTTTTTCTTACAATATTTTTGTTTTATGTTGTGTGCATTTTAGGTATTAAACTCAATTGCCGTAATTTTGAGTTAAGTCACTTTAGTTCTGACTGTGCGTAATGTCGTCGGGAGTTGGACCTTTTAGTTTTAGGTTCTACGAGCACAATAGATAGTTTAAAATAGATCAGTTGTTACACGTGTATGGTGTGGAATATTTCGTTTGTCTTACTTACATAAATATCTTTGTTTATATAGTGAGGCTACGTCTCGCTTCTCTTCTGGCTCTGTTACTTCGATATTCCAATATTACCTAGTCGTTATTTTATATGTATGAGCTTATGGTTAAAAACAGCCGCACGGGTTAATCTTCAAACTGCGTATGCCAAAGTCGAATGGATGACCGCAAATTACATACCGAGTTCGCTCAGTGTGTCAGAAAGCAATTAAAGCCGTTGGTTCCAGTTGTCATTTGTAGATCTTTGACAGTCTTTACAGGAAGTCAGGCCCCCAAAAGTCAGTAATTTTTATTTTGCAATAAATGCTTTGGCTTCGACACCGCTACACAATCGCCCTAGCAAAACAAGACATACTACCACATATTTAATTTACCTGGCAAGAGCATTCACTTATTTATCTTCTACTACACAAACAAGGCTAGCTGGTACAGTCAAAAGCACCAGTATGTAAACACTTTCTTAAATTTAAAAGCATGGTTTGCGAGAAATAACGATTTTATCTTAGAATATTTTTCATAAAATATGAGTTTAAAATACTAAAGGGTGCAAACCTCTTGACGAAGCCGAAAGGCTCTGGTTCTTCCAGTCATTGCGTTTATTGTTTGTTCTACGCCATACCTTCTAGTTACAGAAGAGATATAAAAAGTTTGTAATTTTTTTTTTAAATACAAGTTATAAATACTATTCAATCCACCCCAACACAATGTTTTGAGTGCGTTACATTATGTTGTACCACAAAACGTGATCTTTCACCCCAAAAAAAGAAGTCGTTTCCCAGCGAGCATTTTTGCATAAAGTTACTTAGTTTGAGGTACAGAAAGCTTGGTTGACGGCGTCATGATGAGTCTGTTTACATTACACCATGTAAATTCGTAACAACAAGAAATTTCAATCAGGACAGTAGGAGGAAAACACTTTAAAAAGTTGGTAAGCTTACATATTGGTTCTCGCGACAGTACATACGACTACAGTTTTGTAACCGGTGTGCGCGTCTATTAATCATGTCGGCGCGTTGTGTTGCTCGCTAAGACATCCAGTGCGGTGGAGCCTAAGAATGTTTGTGTGTGTGTGTGTTTGTGCTTTTTGTATTCGGGAGATTAGGTACGAACTTATAATAAAAGAGGTGAGATAACATCATCCATCACATCTAGTAGCAGAGTTTGGGCAGAAGTACACCAAAATGAACATCTACGTTTTGCCAGTTATATTTTGAGTCTCGTATAATAGGGGATGAGCCTATTGCCATCTACCGGGCGTAACTTTAGATTCCGTGATTGCTACTGAGAAATTTCTGATATTAAATCGCAATAACACTTAGCCTTTTTTTTCGGATGGGAAATCATCAAATGACTTCTGCCACTCTGGACGGAGCGGGAGGGAGTGTCAGACTTTTACTGACTAAAACCCATCCGTGTTCCTTCCTCGCCCTAGTTACGTTCCGGGGCCGCGGTATCTCTTTCGAACAGTCCCGCAGCCCCAGCAGGCTTCGGCTCTTGCGGGCCCCTCCCTTTGTTCTGACATCTCTTTGAGGCCGTGGGAATCGAACCGTGGACCTCTTGTTTAGCAGTCGCGCTTGCGACTAGTGGTCGGAATAACTAACTACAGAGAGACTACAGGGTTATAACCTCTGCCCTCCTCTTCTGGGTAAATGAGCATGATATGATTACGTTAATAAGAGAATGATTTACTCAGCACTGAACAAAAAGTTATTAAAAAACATTTACATACGATGAATTAATTTTAGTGCTTATTGAATGTTACAAGTGTTAATAAAGTAGTCGTTTATTACAGAAGGAAGCTGCTGAAAATAACCACAAATCACACACAATTGCTTGAAGTCAGAACTGTCAAAAGTTAAAATTCTTGCTTCGTTCAATTTCTTGTCAATTGCATAACAATGTTTTCATAAGTTATTGTTGGTGTTACTTATACTTGACTATAGTTACAGGTGTTATAGTCACCTTTTCAAATCAGAAAGAAAAAACCAGGTAAAATTCCAAACTCAACTGCTAGTACCCAATTGTTCGTCAATCAAGTCATAGTCTAGTGCTATTCCGTCTTTACACCACAGGAATCTCAATGTCAGTCAATCGTCTACGTGTCTGTAGTAATTCCCACACTAAACTGTTGTTTCACCTACAAATGACCGCTCTCCATTGACCTACGCCTACGCTTTGTCTACGGTGCTACGGAGCTACGGATTCTCGTAGCAAGTGTCTTGGTCGTAGACATTGTGCTATTCAAAGAAATTCAATTGAAAGATTCTTATGTGGTAATAGGTGTAAGAAATGGCTGGTTTCTTTGTTGTATTTACTAGCTTCTGCCCGCGACTTCGTACGCGGATCCTGTTGCTTATGCTAGCGACAACGGGGTCGTCGAAGATCTGAAACGTCTGATAACGAATTCTAAGAACCCGGGGACGGGAAAATAACGGATTTCCACCTGAGCAACACATACCGTTTGTTTCTTTTTGCCATTTAACAGCTTCACAAAAAGTACAATTTTTAGCCATACCTCCGATGGCGGAATATGTGGCGTATTCAATCATAGGAGACGTATATGCACTCCGTGCCTTATCAACCCAAGGAAGGTCGCCATGCCCTTTTTTTTGGTTGGGAAATAACCAAATAACTTCTCCAACTCTGGGCGGAGCGGGAGGGAGTGTCAGATTTTCACTGACTAAAACCCATCCATGTTCCTTCCTCGCCTTTTACGTTCCAGGGCCGGCAGTCTCGACAGAGATAACGACAAAATCGCTAACTTTCGATCGCTGATTACTAACAAATAAATTCGGTTGCAATAATAATGCTTACGAGAAACACGTTTATGATGTACAGACTTTCATTATCCGCAAGCATCATTATTGCAACCGAATTTATACGTTAGTAATCAGCGATCGAAAGTTAACGATTTTGTCGTTATCTCTGTCGAGACTGCCGGGCCAGGGCCACGGTATCTCTTTCGAACAGTCCCGCAGCCCCGGCAGGCTTCGACCTTTGCGGGCCCCTCCCTTTATGCTGACATCTCTATGAGGCGCGCGTGGAACACGAACGCGCCGTCGACACGGCAGGTTGCCATGCCCTACGGCTATATCTTGAGACACATCTGATTCTTCAGATGATATCGACATTCTGTTCAGAGAATGTCGACGTCGATCAGAATTCAAACGTTCGTTCAATGAACTTGCATCGCGCATCTCGCATCACGTTCATCACTCATTTCAAAAGACCTGTTAGTAGATGTGCGAATACGCTGAAAACTCAAGCGTGATTCTGTATCGGTAAACGTTTTGGATTCGCTCACGATCAGCGGACAGTCGCGCATTACGTTCCGCACTTGTCTCTAAAGACCTAGAAGAAGCTATGCGTAGATACGCTGAGAACTCAAGCGCAATTCTCTATCCGTGAACGTCTAGCCGACTCGCGAGCCAATGCGTGACGTTCACGATCAGCGGACAGTCGTGCATCTCGTTCCGCAGTTGTCTATAAAGACCTAGAAGAAGCTATGCGTAGATACGCTGAGAACTCAAGCGCAATTCTCTATCCGTGAACGGCTCCGACTCGCGAGACAATGCATGACGTTCATGATTAGCGGTCAGTCGCGCATCTATTCTTCACTGGTCTCTAGAGACCTGGATGTAGATGCATAAATACGCTGAGAACGCAGGCGTGCTTCGCGATTCGAAGAGGTTTCCATGGAGAAAGTTGCAGCCTGATGTTCTCGAACAGCATCAAGTCTCTCCTGACGCTCTTCGACAGATTCTTGGGATCTTATGATCCTCAATCTTTTAGCTCCTTTGGAACATTGGGAAAGATTTGACCTCTTTCTAGGCATGGTTATAGTTTTGTTGTGAAGATACCTGATCAATTAAAATCTAAGTAACTGCTCCCCTGCGTTACCGGGTAGGCTACCGAGTCACGAAGATAACTGGAAAAGGAAATTAATTCTACAACAGGTGTCCCAGATCTTCGATTTTTATAAACCAACAGAGAGTACTCATAAAATTGAACAACTATTGCTAAGACGTCATGCCTATACCTATGTGTTATGGTGTAGCTGGGCTCTTGGAGTTCCACATCAGATGTTCCAGATCTTCAAACTTATTCTCTCAGCAGAAAATGCTCATCACGTAGAACAATTTTTGCTATGGTGGCATTTTTGTATCTCTTATAGTTTAGCTGGTCTGTTGCGGTTCTGCATCAGGTGTTCAAGTTTCCAAGATAAATTATAGCCTCATAGCTACTGTCGCGTGAAGTTTTGATATCGCAACGCATCGCTTACTCAACGGAAGTTAAAACTGCTTTGTTCCCGCTTGCAACATTTCTTATTGCTGATCCGCTCCTATTGGTCATAGCGTGATGTTATATAGCCTATAGCCTTCCTCGATACATGGACTATCCAACGCAAAAAGATTTTTTCAATTCGAGCTAGTAGTTCCGGAGATTAGCGCGTTCAACCAAACAAACAAACAAACTCTTCTGCTTTATAATATTAGTATAGATTATAGGTGTTGTTGTCCACGGGTACGTTATCGTTAATTTCTGTCATAAATAATACCTAAAATGAAAGTTAGCTTCTTATTATATAACATAGGCAGAAATGTACCCATTGGCAGACCCAGATCGCCAGTTATGGTTAAGTCCCATGTAATAGGAGCGAGCCTATTGCCATCAACCGGTCGCAAATCCAGACTCCTTGGCTACCATTAAGAAATTCCTAATGGAAAAACCCAATAACATTTTACCCGACCTGGGAATCAAACCCGAGACAGTTCTCTTATCATTGTCTTAAATCGAACAGCAGAACTACCCGTTATAAGATGACAGTCGAACTACCCGTTATAAGATGACAGTCGAACTACCCGTTATAAGATGGCAACTGCAAAATTCGCAAGTAGATTTTTTTACTAACAGCACGATTCTCATTCTGATATCATAATCTGCCTAGTCTTTTCCCAACTATGTTGGGGTCGGCTTCCAGTCTAACTGGATACAGCTGAACACCAGTATTTTACATGGAGCGACTGCCTATCTGACCTCTACTCTCATTTGGATATCATCAATATCTCTCTGGGTCCTCCAAACGAGCGTCTGAACCGCAGCGTTCACCCGCCAGCCTGTAACCACGGCACCCACGTAGCGAAGATCATTATCTGCCACGAGAAAGTTGGGAGGGATCTAGTTAGAACCCTCTCCCCTCCCCCCGCACCCGCCACCCTAGAAGCCTTAACTTGTTATAACCAGTTTAAGCCAGTTCAGTTTAGTTGGGCACCTGCGATACAAGGCAAACTCCATGGTTTGTCTTCTGCTGGTTGTTGTCCACGACTTGTTTTTACTCGTTCGTGTGTATTGGTAGTGTTTTGTTTTGATTTTAGTTTGGTAGCTGTTGTTGCAAGCTTGCCAGCTTGAATATGATGTGAATTTATAAACTGAGAGATGCTTATATTAGAAGATAAGTAGAAATAATATACGTAGAAATTATAAAGCGTGTCACAACAGCGGTCGATTACATTAATACTGGTAGTAAATAACCTTTAAAGAGGTTTCAATTAAGAATATCATAAGAATAATTTATATAAAAGTGTGTATTTAGGTGCAGTAGTGTTATTTCTCCAAAAAAATGTTTTATTAGTGCATAAAAGCAAACTATAACTAAAAATATATTTTACAGTTGGAAGTAACGATAATGTGGAATTCAAATGTTTGGTAGCGACCTGCCCGATCTAGCTTTATATAAACCTGTGTTTTAGATATTTTTTCACAATTACAGCGCTACTGCAAAGAACCTTCAGTCAGTGTCCTTCTAAGGCGTCTCCTCCCGGCGTCTCCTCCATGCCTTGTAAAAACCTTTTATTAGTCACCTTTTACTCATCCTTTCCGCATGTCCAAACCATCCAAGTTTACTCCTTTCAATTGTAACAGTTTAGTGGATAAATAACACGGAAACGGGTTTAGTCGATGGAAGAATCGACAGAATGACAGATTGGGAAAAGATTTCTATCATCGTAAGCATGATGATGTTTAAATTTAGAAAAGAAATATTTCTATTCTTCAAACGACAAAATTTGTCGACGTCACGCATGACAACCATTTTCACCAACACAAAGTGACACGACGACGATAGAAATTCGTAGAATATCTACATTACTAGCTACTTCCCTCTTGCTATGGAAATAATTTCTATGTCTTTGTCTTCGTAGACACTCGAGTCTACGAATCACTTCATGAGGTGACCCGTAGACTCGAGTAGACTCCGGGTAGAAGACATGTCGAGTAGTATAGAAAGAGTTTTGTCTATTCTTGGTAGAATAGAGATAGAATTGGTCTCTCTACGCAGGCTGTACACTCCAAAGCAAACCCCTAAAACAGTTAGTATCATCTCATTGCTATGAAACAGTTAGCCCAAAATAGTCCCTAAATATTCTTCAGTACCTAAAACGTCCCGACCCAACCTCGCAAGGTCGCCAGTCTGGCTGGAGCTCGTAAAATCTTATTTTCCACACAATCCGTCTGCTGCCTTATCTCACGGATTAGCCCCACAACCTAACTTGAATTATTAACATAATCTGATTAAAGCCTTTCGTTTATCTTAACGCTATGTTACGAAGGAGGCTGCCATACTGTGTAGTTTTATGTGGGTAGGGTTTTAGTTTAGTTTTATTTCTAAGTGATTTAAATATGGGATTATTATCCTCGTGTCTGGTTCTAACTATGCTGAAGGCTACAGTTCAGTGTTGCCATGTGATGTGCGTGACTAATTATCATCTATTAGCATCAACTTATAAACTCCTGGTATGACTATAATAAAGGGTGTAAAACACCTCTTCGCGAAGCCGAAAGGCACTTGTTTTCCCCATCATTGCGATCATTTTTTTGTTCTACACCATACCTGGGAACCTTCTAGTTACGGAGATCAAAGTTTACAACCTATTGACAAGTTTTTTTAAAATACTAGTTTTTGTTGTGAGATTTTAACTTTTAACACCTCCACGATCCGCGTACTATTCAATTCATCCATCAGCACAATGTTTTAAGTGCGTTACATTGAGTTCTACCACAAAACATGATTTATAACCTCAAAAAAAAAGTTGTTTACCAGCAATATTTTTTGCGTAAAGTTACTTAGTTCGATGTACAGAATGCTTGGTTAATGGCTTTGTGATGAGGTGGTTTACACCCTGTTAGAACCTCAGCCTGTTTCCGTTCTTTAAAGCCAATCAAGGTTTTATATTGCTCGTTCGTACGCAGTCACTTGGAGTATGCATCTCAAGTCTGGAACCCTCAATATGAGACCTACAAGTTGCGTATTGAGGGAATCCAGAAAAAGTTTCTTAGATATCTTGATTACAAAGCGCACGAAGTATCTATAGATTATGAGCACCGTTGCAAGAGGTACCATTTCCTACCTCTTGATTACAGGCGGCTCATCAACGATGTTTGTCTTTTGATTAACATAGCGAATGGCTCGATTGACTGCTCTGAGCTTGTTGCAAAACTAGCATTTCGCACTAACCTTATGGGGTTGCGTCGGAGGCCTCTTCTGAGTGTGCCTTCTGCCTCCACTAATTACAGGCGTAATACTTATCTTATAAGAAGCGCTCGCTGCTTTAATGAATTGTCTAACGAGCTTGACATTGACTTATTTTGCACTAAGACGAGCGTAGCGAGAAAACTTTTAGCCAAATCATTTTTTGCGAATGAAGCACCTGCTAGTGGTACTCAAACATACATGTAGTAAAAAAAAAAAAAAAAAATGTGATAAACCGTAACTTTAACTTGTAGGCATTAGTTAATCGTATTTTTTAATATATATCTGTGGAAGCTTGTTATTAGCAACTTGATTATTTACATTTTTACCTATTATTCTGTTATTAGACTGTAAGCTTTCTTAAAATAAATAAAATAAAATAAAAATAAAATAAAATATCACCTTTCTAGTGGCAATACTTTCGTACAAGACTACAAGTTTGGCTTGCCCTTATAACTTACTACTCTTGATGTTATGGTTACTGAACAGTCTGCATACCTTATGGTCTTGCCATATTGTTGGCCCCTAGGTACGTCACTGTCCCATCCTGCCTTTTTCTGTCTGCGTCAGGATGGCTGGATCAAGAGTGATTTTGGAAGTTAGAGCAATACCAAGTTTTAGTACCTATTTTGTACTATTTTGTACCGGATTTCAAATAATTTGTACCTCGCTAAAGAGGAAAAACTATTACGAGGAAAGTGTAACTTTTTTTTGGCTTATAGAAAAAATATAAGAAAGACATACTCGTATGTTGAGGTACCAATGAGGTACAAAATATTGACAAAAAGATGAAGTAGTTATAACGCCTACAACTAGGTGAAACCGGCTTAGTCCAGCCATTCTGACGTCAGAATGGCTGGCCACTTTCCTCGTAATAGTTTTCCCTCTTTAGCGAGGTACAAATTATTTGATATCTGGTACCAAATAGTAGGAAATAGGTACTAAAACTTAGTATTGCTCAAACTTCCAAAATCTCTCTTGGTCCAGCCATCCTGACGCAGACCTTATTCTTTGGCCTCCTTTTCCCTCTTCATCCATCTACAACAGTTAGGGTCAAACAGTTCATCAAAAAACGTCTTCTTATACGTAAAAAGCAGTTATATCAGTAGTGGATACTACACCTTTGTCTTTGTCGTGTGGTTAGTACTTGGTCTCTGAATTGGATTCATCAAGTTATCACACATATTTTTTTAAATAGTCGCCAGCTACTGATACTTTCGATTAACTTAAACTATACTCCTTGATTCAGTTACTTACATACTGTTTTACATTTTTAAATTTTCTAATATAAAACTATATAAAAAAACATTTAAAAATATTTAAAAAAAAATAGTAGGCCACTTGCGCTGGGAACAGAGTCCGCTGCCGGTGGTTAGAGCTCTTGAGAGAGGAACCTCCTAACAATACGCGCCGTGTCCAGAAGTACTGCTTTTTGAATCAAAAGTATGGGCTGAACACCTCAATGAACAAAACCAAAATAACGATAAACAGGCGCGATCCTACCTTATATAATAATTAAGCTACGTATAAGAAATATGGTAATAAATAATGTATTCAATACCTACAAGAAAACTTTTAGTAAATTGTAGAACTTGTTATTGTGTAAACAAAGGTAGATAAAAGAAAGAAAAACACGAAACGGAATGTTTTCCACCGTTCTAAAATCCCTATGAAAAACGAACTCGTAAATCAATGGCCTGAATTCCTTATTTTTCCTTCAGCCGAATTATTCGAAAGTGAATGGCGCCGGTTCGATACTGCGGTTCGTACGTATAACCACATACCAACGTAAAGAAAAAGAACTACGGCTACGGCGCTACGTCGTAGCACTGACGTCACGCCTACGCTACGCTCGTAGCAGGTCACTGTTATTGTTTGGATTGGATACGGGCAAATATTGGAACGTTTAAAAAATGAGTTTATGAAAACGTAGGTGTGTTTTATAGCCGTTCTTGTCAACAAAATATAAAAGATTTACTAGTTAAAGCATTGTTGTAATATTTAGAAAAATAAAACCTGGGTAGGATTTAAAAAAAAATCCTTGCGCTTTGGCCAAAGGGATTTAAAACAATGATCCTACCAACCAATAGACAATTCATTTAGAAGACGATGTTGTTCGTTTTGCCTCTTCAAAAAAACGCGAAATTTCAAGTTTTACTCTTTGAAATTATATGTTTTCCGTTCGTTGCTTGAAATAACAATTACTTGTCACAAATAGCTTGTTTTCTTTACTTCAATAATAATAGAACGGATTTAAGATAACTTATTTAGTTATTTAGTAATAATCATTCTCCCGATACATATTTAAGAACAAACTCATGGAAACCTGTTTTCATAATTTGTGACCTCTAATTTGAAAGAAAGAAAGAAAATATGTTTATTTGACGTCAGTACATTAAGCACACACACAACAATATTAAAAAAGTTACAAAAAAAAGAGAAAATACATAGTATGTGCTGTGTGCCTCACGGCTGCGCCAAAAAGGTCCATTTCAGCAATTTGTAGATCGTATGTGAGGCATCAACAAAAACCTTCAGAAAAATAACCAAGCCTGAACAAGAACAGATAATTATAACTCTCCATATTCTATTAACCATACTCCTCAGAAACACCCACGCACTTCACGCCTCACCAAGCACAAACATCGAACAGTGGACTATAGACGTATGGACAGTTATTTCCATCCGTCGGTAAAAATACGCGGCTAGCTAAGACAACCCCATGCGTTCACGCTTGGCACGCAACAGGGCTGGGGGCGCACGCATCGCACGCAGCCGTGAAGTCAGGCGTGAGAAGCGTAAGTAGCTGTTCACACTATCGTGGTTATGGAGTATAGATACGCTTTCCTAGGCGTAATTCTTTTGTTATTAAACAGGATTTAAAGATGCCTTTTGTGACACAACCAATTCATTGAAATGTGAATAATGGGACGTAAGCCACATTGGGCATCCGCTTTAACGGCTCCTGAGTTAATGGCACCTGAGGCATTCCACATACGGCACCTATCAATATTTGTTGCAGGTGCCCTTAGTGGAATAGTTAACCGACTTCCAAAAAGGAGGAGGTTCTCTATTCGACTGTATGTATTTTTTTTTTTTTTTTTTTTTTTTATGTATGTTACCCGATTACTCGAAGACGCCTAAACCGATTTGAAAAATTCTTTTTTTGTTTGAAAGGGTATACTTCCAAGTTGGTCCCATAGTCGCCAAGTCGGGATCTGATGATGGAATCTTGGCGAAATCGAGGGAACTCTTCAAATTTTATAGGATAACGTACAGCAATTTTTATATTTTCTACAACAAGTGAAGCATTTGCGTTTGATAAGAACCATTCTACCATCAGATCTGATGATGAAGCCAAGAGTCACGGAACTCCATAATGAGACAATGTATCCTAGTCGTGTTTGGGCTTGTTGTAATTGTAACGATATGCACTTTCCATGTGAACCACTAAAAAGTGAAAAATAAAAACTTTTTTGCAAAAAATAAAACCGACTTCAAAAAGAAAAAGTGAAAAATAACTTTAGCTTCTGAAGTCGGTGACAAAAAAATTAAATCAATCATACAAACGTCACCGACTTCAGAAGCTAAAGTTATTTTTCACTTTTTCTTTTTGAAGTCGGTTTTATTTTTTTTTATTATTTAAACTTTTGTTCCTCAATCGGCACCTACGAACCAGTAGGTACTAGTGTTGGGGAGTTAAAATAACCTTAACGTAACCGTAACCACTTTTTCTAACCGTCATAGTGACTTTTTTTATTCATGGACCATACCTGGGAACCTTCTAGTTACGGAGAGCACCTGTTTTGAGTTCGTTTCAATAAGTCCACAGTAGGACTCATTGAAAACGTGATTTCTCACTCCAAAAAACAGTCGTCGTAATTTCGTCCTCTGCGCTTATTGCAGGCGTGAAAACATATTTACATATAATCCCCCAAAATTACAAACATCGAAACCGCCATAAATCCTCAACTAATACCTAAGACTATGGTCTTGTATTTCAGTTAAATTATTCATTAATCTGCACATACCTTAAGCGATGGTTACCTTCGTCCATTTTAATATGAACCCTTATCCTTCCTCCCTGTTGAACATTCCAGGGTTCTGGCGGTGATGGTGGGGTGGGATGCATAGCCTTGTAATATAGGAGACGTATTCCTGGCACGGATCTCAAGGAATCTGCAGATAGACTTAATGAAAACTGGCCTGCAGGCTTCAGGCGCTGATGGAAAGGAATTTTATTATTACGGAGTTTTTGTTTATAATTTATGTCAAAGTGCCCTTTTACATTTTGGTGTTACGCTAATTGTACAATTTACTTAAAAAGGCATACATCGAAAAACTATTCTATGATTATAAAAGTATAGGATATTTGTGAGATGAAAAAAAATGTTGATTGTGTTTTTGACGACTTACATACGAAAACTTAAGATTTTTTTAGGTGAAAAATTCATTCGTTTGTCATGAATTGTGTTATGTGATTAAATATTAAGAAATTATTTCCTTCTAGTTGCAAAGGAGTAGTTAAATCAATGCGTCGAGCTTGCTACCAATATGTACAGAGGAAACTTTTGTAACGAAAAAGCTCCGAAACTACTGGACCGATTTTAACCATTTTATCATCAATGGAAAGCTAAATTATCAGGAAGTAAAAGTAGCTATAAATAATATTATCATGCAAATTAAATGTAACATTCTTCCATTATTATATAAGTCATGCACATAAAATCAAGTAACCAACCGTGAAATTAACTGAACAATCAACTCGACACAACAGGTTGTTTCTACACCAAACCAATAGCCTCCATGCATATTAAAGCCATTAAAACCAACAAACACAATACACTATAACTCCAAACTCACACTCGCAGTAAAATCAAGCTAACACTCAAATACCTGTAAGCGTTCGCGTCGCTTATCGCTCGATCAACGTAACGATAGTCAAACTACGCACATAAAGGACACTGCACGCACATAAAGTGGTTATCTGTACACAGCCTTAGGCGCCAAGCCGGAATGTGGGGTGGTACTACATATAGGAGGAAGCGGGTTTGAAGACGCTTTATTTTATTATCCTACACAAGGTGTAAACAGAGTGTTCATGAAACCGTCAACCAAGCATTCTTTACATCAAAGTGACTATGCAAAAATGTTAGCTGGGAAATTACTTTTTCTTGGAGTGAAAAGTCAGGGTTTACGGTAGGATTCAATGTGCAAAACATTGTGCTGATGGGCGTACGTCCACTTGTAGAATAATAAATTAAGTCCATACCAAAATTACACTGTCACTTGCGGGATATCTTCCGGTGATTATAAAACATTTTGAGCTCCCGATATTCCGACGCTGTTGCAAGCGCCAAGATAGCGGAATGACTGGGGCGAGCGAATAAATAAGTTGATCTTTGTAGTCATCAACATATATCATGTAAGTTTAGTTTTCACGACTCGATTGGCGCAACGGTAGTGAGGTACGTTCTTAGGGTCCTGGGTTCGAATCCCGGTAGGAGCAAATGTTTGTGTGATGAGCATGGACATTTGTTTGCGAGTCATGGATGTTTATATGTATAATGATAGGATTAAACGAACTTACCTGAAGTGAAGTTCAATCCTGATTATATGAAGTACTTAGTCCGAGATAACTGATGTAGTACTTGCCTTTCCACACTCTTTATACGCGAATTTAAAAGCAAAAGCAGAAAACAAAAATCTCCACCTAGCAACACTAAACGTCACTGTCAAAATTTCAGAGCCCCCAAAGAGGGAAAATTAATTTAATAACGGAAAATTAAATTAATTGAGGGAGGGCGGGATGTTCTATCTCGGACTAAGTACTTCATATAATCAGGATTGAACTTCACTTCAGGTAAGTTCGTTTAATCCTATCATTATATTCGTACTTAGTCCGAGATAACTGATGTAGATGTTCAGAGAAGAACATAACACTTAAAATCACAAAACATTTATTTTTCTCAACATAAGGGCAACTTCTGCCTTACAATTACACACTTTAAACTTATAACTAAAATAAAATCAGTTTGAATTATTGAGTACCGCTCTAGCAAACAAGACTTGGTTAGGTTCATTATATAGTGGTCTGTTATAATGAGTAGCAAAGGACGATGACCTTGGAGACCAACCTACTGCTTTAATGATACTGTCTACCGAGAGACCTTCCCTATAGGCACATGAAGTAGCAGCATGGCGCGTTGAATGCGCGGAAAAACGAGTGATATCTATACCACTGTCCGACATAACTTGCTTCAGCCATCTGCTGATTGACTGACAAGAAGCACGATGGTGCGGTCTTTTAAACGTAATAAACAAATAATCACATGAATTATCATTAATTCTCAATCCTCTAGTTACTTCTATATACTGTGTAAGTGTTTTAACGGGACAAATTTCAGGTTGTGCAGTGAAATAAGGTAAAATTATTTTAGGTTGATGCCTATCAGGAGCTGATGTTTTTAGAATATCTGTAAAAATTATTTCGACACCAGTAGATGTTAAGTTAATATTGTTTAATCTAATGGAATTTATAGTCTGAACCCTTTGGCCAGTAGCCAGTACTAATAGCATTACAGTCTTTTTGGTGATCTTTTCTAAGCTTAAGTCATTCAATGGGTACCAGTGACAAACATATGATAAAACACTCGAAGGGTCCCACACACTGCTATATTTCGGTGTCAAAGGTCGTAATTTATAAACTCCCTTAAACCATCGCTTTATTCTATCATCTGTACCTACGTGATTTCCGATAATAAGAGAAAGTGATGACCGATGACAATTTAAGGTTTGGTAAGAACCACCTCTTTGGAAAACCAGTGTTAGATAGGAAATTATGATAGGTATGGATGCACTGAAAATATTTATGTCATTATCTTTGGTATAACTCCACCACTGCTTTAAGCAGCTATTATATTGCTTTATAGTATTTGAGGATAGGGAAGCCATCATTATATCTATTGCGTCCTCTGATATACTTCTTCGTTTAAGTGCTTCCCTGATAAGGCGCACGCCCCCAGGAAAAGCTGCTTGTTTAGTGGGTGGGGTTTCCTGAAAGCAGTTAAAAGATTATCTGAAGGGTTCATGGAGACTATTTCTGACGCTACCATAGACATCAACAACGGGTACCAAGGCTGAGATGGCCACATCGGGAAAACTACAATACCAGTTGCTCTATCTGTCCTAATTTTTTGAACTACTTTTAAAAGTAAACAAAAAGGCGGGAATGCGTAAAAGAAAAACTTTGACCAATTAACAGTAAATGCATCAACATTCCAAGCAGATGGATCCCTATGCCAAGATATATATTTATCACATTTAGCGTTCACACGCGATGCAAAAATATCTATTTCAGGCATCCCTAGTTTCGTAATTATAATATTGAAGGCGTCAGTTGATAATTGCCACTCTGTATCTATATTAACTACCCGGGACTCAAAATCAGCATTAATATTTTCCTTTGATTTTATATATGAAGCGAATATCCATAACTTTCTAGCTTCACACCACTGCCAAATCTGTCTTGCCAAACCATTTAATAGGGGATACTGAACTCCACCTAGTCTGTTAACATAAGAAATTGCTGTGGTGTTATCAATTCGAAGCAGGATTTCACAATTTGTTAAGTCTTGGGCAAAACATTTTAGTGCAAAAAATGCAGCTAATAATTCACGATAATTGATATGAAAATTTAGTTCTTCATCAGACCATTGACCTCTAGCACTCTGACCATTGCAAAATGCACCCCACCCAGTGCCTGAAGCATCCGAAAATATTTCCAATTCAAAATTATATTGTTTTATCCTACTATAACCAGCGACTATATTTCTTTTCCACCATAGTAAATCCTGTTTAACTTCTTTACTGATTACTATATTATTGTCATAGTTGCCTCCACAAGCTTCAAGGGATAAAAATTTTTCTCTTTCTAAGGTTTTTGTGTACACAAAACCATATGCAACTGCCATACAAACAGAAACTAAATTTCCTAATAGTTTTGCAAACTCTCTAATTGTACAGCTGTCTCTTTTCAAGAACTGCTGAATTATAACAGTTAATCTTTCTCTTTTCTTATCAGTAGGACTAATTGTCAAATCTTGAGAATTAAGATTAAACCCTAAATAATCTCTCACTCTAGAAGGTTTCAGGCAACTCTTTGTGCTATTAATAACAAAACCTAATTTCTCAAGTAAACTTGTGACATAATTAGTATTTTTGAGACATTCCTCATATGAAGATCCAGGACAGATTGCATCATCTAAGTACAGTAAAATACGTACACCCTTGTTTCTCAGATGTTCTACAACAGGCTTAAGTAACTTCGTAAAAACAAATGGCGCTGATGCGAGACCAAATGGTAGACAATTAAACTGATATAATTTACCAAAAAACATGAATCTTAAAAAATGTCTGTGATTTACTTGAACCGGCACTAGGAAATAGGCATTTTTCATATCTATTGTAGTCATATAGTCCCCCTTTAATAGAAGTTTACACACAGTCCTGACATCTTCTAATTTAAAATGAGAAGTCTCTACAAACTTGTTAAACGCTTTTAGGTTAAGTATGAACCTGTGAGTACCATCATTTTTAGGTACAGTAAAAATACTTGAGAGAAATTGACCACAAACTGGGGAGCAGGACGATATTGCTCCTAACTCAAGAAGCTTATTAATTTCTTTGGAAAGAATTAACTTCTCGGTTGAACTAAAATTATTATTGCTTGGTAAATAGTCTTGTCTAGGAGTATGTGTAAGAGGGATATGGTAACCTCTTATCCACTGCAATATTACAGGATCCTGAGTAAATGTTTCCCAAATTAAATAAAAATACTGCAGTCTGCCTGCAAATTTTACCTCTACGGGTAGCGGGATCGGCCTCTGGTCATCCCCCGTGAACTCGATGGAGCAGGGGCTGGACGACGGCCCTGCTGTTGGCTTTGTCGTGGAGGGGGTCGTGGCTGGTACCGAAGTTGATGTTGGTATCCTCCTCGAGCTACTACTTTCCCTCGATGAAAGTGACTTAGCTGGCGAGGAGGTGGTTGCCAGTTTTTTGTCTTCTTAGGAGGAGCTAAAATTGAGCTTGCTTTCTTCATAGCTGACACTGATTTCACAGCATCATCTAGCTTACTGTAAAGCCACTCAGACCTCCTGTTATCTTTGAGGTTAAAGTCAAGATTCTTGTCCAATAAGGGACTGATCAGCTTTCTTCTAATATCTGTATATTTATAATGTAAATTACAGAGCAGTCTCGTGGCATCACTTAAATTCTTGACAATTGTCAAATTATCAAAGTTTGGTTTTGTCATCATGTCGATTGTGTGACATATAGTGGCAATAACATAGCCTGTATCCTCTTGTCTCTCTTCAAGCATCTTGTCCCTCAATTTCATTGCAGACGTCAATAAACCTGTAAGCTCTATGTTAAGCTTCGGTGCTTGCATTAACTTTCCATTTTCAGGAAAACAAAGGCCTTTCAACATCTTTTCTTTTTCTTCTGTTTTCATTCCTTCTATCAATATGTTTTCAAATCGTTGTAGAATGTTGATGTTGATGGGAGTGCCAAATCTTTTTTCAGTCTCCTTAGGCTCCCCGAGTGCCTCTAAAAATTCCTGTGACAATTCAGGTTCTTCAAGGGATTCCTGTTCAATGCTGTCTATGATCTCAACATTCTCCATGCTCTCTATGTTGTTCTCAATGTTCTCAATATTCTCATTAGAGTCTTGGGCTAAAAATACATTCATACATGATAAAATAAAGAAAAAACATTAGGTTAACAACCTATAAGTTTGATATATGTATGTATTGAGTATATATGACAATGCATCAATATCTCCCCTGACTTTTAGAGCTTTGTGAACAATGGAATAAACTATTGTTGGTCAGTGGGTCGTCTTAGGGGCGGTTAGATTTTGAACCAAAATTCCAACTTAATTTGCTGACTTTGAACAACATAGATCGTTATGCAAACTTATCCCAACGGGATTACGCAAAAGCGTAGAGCATATTAGGATACCAATACGGTATTTACACCTTCCCAACGGAAAGAAGCATCGTCGTAACACGAGGATGCTTGACGATCTATCGCTCATCCAACGGGGAGTTCGCATAGTCGCAACGCGAATAAGCCTACAATAATTAAACAGGTACTTTGCCAATTGCAACGCAATAGCTACATATTATTGCTTAAAAACCGAAATTGGTGTATCAACTAAGCTTCGATGGTAAAATTGGTGAATTCAAAATAGGTAAGTAGGTACTTACAATCCTCCGACTGACGCAACTTGTCTTTATACCTCTTGAGTCTCTTTTCCAATCTTCTAATTCTCTTAATCTCCTTGTCTTCCGATTCCTCAGCCTTTCTTTTAGGCATGATCACAATATTAAACTATTAATTTATAATTTCAAGATATATTTTCACAGAAATACACAATCGCGTGCGAGCGCGAAAAAACAATTGACAGTGACGTTTAGTGTTGCTAGGTGGAGATTTTTGTTTTCTGCTTTTGCTTTTAAATTCGCGTATAAAGAGTGTGGAAAGGCAAGTACTACATCAGTTATCTCGGACTAAGTACGAATATAATAAGTATGTATTTACAAACAAAAAGTATATAATGTAGTTTAACAACTATCTGGTGACCACGACACAAGCCTCGTTGCTTAGTGTGGCACTTAATGGCGCTGTGTGTATTGTCCAGCGATATTTATTTATTTATTATACCTTTGCGAAATTGAAACGTTGTTGACACATAGACTGTTGAAAATCAGGAGAACGGCAAGTTCGTATTGCGATCCAAATCATTTACAAAGGTACCATTTGAATGCAGGTACTTAGGTACCACAGACCTCAACCCGCTCTACGCTCATAACTCACAAACCCAAGAAGTAATTTGCACGAGGCGATTGTAAAGTATCGTTATGGTGATTACATTGTTACTAATTCCGCTTCGCTGTATCTAAGTCATTTGGAGTTAGTGTCGGCGCCTCCAGCTGCAAAGTAACTAAATAGATTATGTTAGGTGCTGTCCGGACACTGACGGTTTATTTGTAGCTTTTTATTTTAAGTGCTTTTTGATTTAGGTGTTCGGGACGAAACCGGTCCTAGAACCAAAAAATTCGAAGACATAACATCTACCAATCCGCACTGGGCCCGCATGGTGGATTACAGCCCATCTGGTCTCTTGTAAGAAGATTACAATGTTACTCACCTTTTGTTCAACAGTATATTTAAATGTTTTTGCCTACACCTAAAATCATCATCATCATCATCAGCCTATTAAAGTTCCCGCTGCTGGGACACTGGCCTCCTCTCTATAAGAGGGAATGGGCTACTAATCCACCACGCGGGCCTAGTGCGGGTTGGTCACGCGGGCTCAGTGCGGGTTGGTCACGCGGGCCCAGTGCGGGTTGGTCACGCGGGCCCAGTGCGGGTTGGTCACGCGGTGCCCAGTGCGGGTTGGTCACGTGGGATCAGTGCGGACTGGTCTTGACAATGCTTTCTACAAAGGTAGCTTTGTCGCTTGATGACACCTTTTAACTGCACCACCTGCAATAAAAGGAAAGATGTTAAACTAACAATGATACTCATAAACATTAATTTTAATCTGTATCTAGAACAAATATTGAAATTATCGGTTTCAGTATGTTACGTTACTTTACCAAAAAACATTTTCATAAAAAAACCTCCTCAAATTCCTCCTTACATACTAAGTAAAACATAGAAGCATAATTTCACAGTACAGTCAACATAATCTCATACACCGTATTCGTACACAAAATTTGAAGAACGGGTACAAGACGATTTGCAGCAGGAAATGAACCCGAACAGAGGGGGGAGTGGCTGGTTCCACATCCTCGTATCTATGTGGATGTGTTCAGATATAGTTCAGAAATATACGACAGAAGCGATGAAACATTGATGCGATGTCAAAGGAAATACGGGAAATTAGATCTTATATACGTAGATGTTTCTGCGAATGAACTATGAATAGATATGTATTTATGTATCAACTATCTGATGTCTACGACACAAGCCTTGCTTAGTGTGGCACTAGATGGCGCTGTGTGTTAATGTCCATCGATATTTATTTTTATTTTATTTTATTCATGTCTCAAAATCAAAATCAAAATCAAAGCATTTATTTCAAGTAGGCCAATAACAGGCACTTTTGAATTGTCGAAACAAAGATGAAAATTAAATGTAGCTACAGTCCCAGTCACAAGACATAAAAACTGTGAAAGTACTGTAGTTGCCCATTCCCTAGCGTAGATCTCAATGGAGAAGAACGGGCAAGAAACTCCATGGACACTCTTTTAAATCAAAATATTGTTACAAAATCTTGGTTACATCATTCATGTTGAGATGGTATATTATGTGAGAACAATGTAGCAAGATGTGCACGTTAAAAGTGTCCATAGCAAAACCAAAACAAAATACAACTCAAAAACAAAAAAATTAATTCAAATAAACCATGGCGACTAAGAGATGACCAGTCACAACTGACAGCGCCCGTTCACGCACATGACGCATGGATCAGCACCATTCAGCTCAACCATTTTGAAGGGAACTAAATGGTCCGACACCCGCGCCATAATCAGCGAGACATTTGAGTGAGCATGACATACTCTCAACCGCCAGGACACATTCAAGTCAAAAACTAAAGTAGGTTTCCAGTGAATGATAGCTTTCTAGTACATAGTACTCACACAATATGGGCTATGCGTTTATATAATACTAAGTAGATTTAATCTATACAATGCAAAGATAGTTGTACAATCTTCGACGCTCCAACAATACCATTTAATGCTATCAATTTTTGAGCCCTAGTCCTTGTGGAGCAGGACCAGCATTGAGCCAAGCATTTTTATCAGCGATATAATCGCTCAACTTGTAATATGCTTGCTTACATAGTGTGCGTTTAATGCATGTTTTAAGTTTCGTCTCATTCAGTTCAAGAATACTTTGTGGAATTTTATTATATTAGCATCTCAAACAGTACCCCATGAAAGATGAGTCTACTTTAGCGAGTCTAAAGCCTGGCTGAACTAGTTGGTCCCTATTTCTAGTACTGTAATTGTGTCTGTCACCTCTTTTACCGAAAAGATGCAGATTTTTTCTAACGTACATTATGTTTTCATAGATGTATTGGCAATGAACCGTCATGATGCCAATATCCTTAAAAAGTTCCCTTAGAGAATCGCGCCTACGAAGATTGTATATGGCTCTGATGGCTCTTTTCTGCAGAATAAATATAGACTCAATATCAGCAGCCCGTCCCCATAGCAAAATACCGTAAGACATTATACTATGGAAGTAACTAAAATAGACCAGTCTAGCGGTATCTACATCAGTGAATTGACGGATTTTTCTAATGGCATATGCTGCTGAACTTAAGCGCCCCGCAAGCGATGTTAAATGAGAACCCCATTGTAGCCTTGAATCAAGCGTAAGCCCCAGGAAAACCGTTTTATCTACGAATTCGAGTTTATCTTTATTCAATATTATCTCACAATCACTACTTTTAACATTCGGTAATGAAAATCTTATGCATTTAGTTTTTTTTTTCATTTAATACCAAATTGTTTGCTGTGAACCAATTTTGGACCTGAAGTAGGGCATTATTCACGTCATCTAGATTTTGGGCCCGTCTATTTATCTTAAAAATTAGAGAAGTGTCATCAGCAAACAACACCATATTTTGAGGTTGGTGTTTCAACAAATAGGGTAGATCATTTATATATACTAGAAAAAGGAAAGGACCCAATATTGAGCCTTGCGGAACCCCCATTTTTACATTCAAACCCTGTGAATTAACACCATTTATTTGAACATGTTGTTTTCTATCGCTCAAATAAGATTTTAGCAGGCTAAGTGCAAGTTTACCCAGCCCGTAATGCTCCAGTTTCAAAAGTAATGTGTCGTGATTTACGCAATCAAAAGCTTTGGAGAGATCACAGCAAATTCCTATTGCGTCTTGGGACTCTTCCCACGCAGCAAATATGTGCTTTAATAGGGTTACACCGGCGTCAGTTGTACAACGTCCCTTGGTGAAACCATACTGTTGATCATGTAAGATTCTGTTGGTGTTAAAATGATAGAGCATTTGATTAAGCATTACTTTTTCAAAAACCTTGCTAAAAACTGGTAACACGGATACAGGTCTATAATTATTGGAATCTTTACTGTCCCCGGATTTGAAAAGAGGTATGACTTTACTGTATTTCATTAAATCCGGGAAAACTCCTTGGTCTACACATAAATTAAAAATTAAAGCTAAGTACGGGGCTATGGTCTCAAGTATAGATGTACAAACTTTGATAGACATTCCCCATAAATCTTCGGTCAGTTTGATTTTAATTTGCCGGAAAGCTTTAATAACTGTCATAGGGTTAATATGTTTAAATTGAAATTCAGCCAGGCAGCCAGACTCATTCGCCTTTAATAAGCCAATTGAGGCTTCAGGTGAGGAATTAAGAGCCTCCGTAGTTTTTATTGGTATTTCGGTAAAAAAATTAACAAATTCTTGAGCTACTTTCTTTCTTTCTGTCTATTAGAAATTAAAGAGAATCTATCAGGAACTTATACAAGGTACCGCTTTGAGACCTGGTCAAATTGAAGGAGGTATCTATGGTTATGATTTTCGACCCAAATCGTTGATAAAATAGATAGGTTTTTTTTTCTTATTTACGGAAATCGATCAGTGTAAACCACCCGTATTTAAACAAAGCCTGTCTGTAACTAGCCCTATAACCGCGCCTTCACACACAAATAAGGTACACAGCGACGCCTGATGGGTGATTCTGTTTATTACTTTCGTGTTATTCTGAAATACTGTCAATTTAAAACAATTTAAAACAGCAGCTTTTTTAATAATTTATATTGATTATTTATGTATTTTGTGACAAGCTCCTGAATTTTGCCTAGGATGCAAAACTACACCTTGTATATTATACTTTAAATGCTGAATGTTGCATATTAGGTATCATAATCTGCCTAGTCTTTTCCCAACTGTGATAACGGCTTCCAGTCTAACCGGATGCAGCTGAACACCAGTATTTTACATGGAGCGACTGCCTATCTGACCTCCTACTAGATAGAACCGAGTAATACGAGACTCCTTGGTAAATCCGGTACCTGTAACGACTGTCAAAGATCTACAATTGACAGCCGGGACCAACGGCTTAACGTGCTATTCGAGGCGCGGAGGAAACTCAGTATGTACTGGGTGCTCACCCATCCATGCTAGGTAGACTATACTTATACAGGGTGTAAACCACCTCATCACGAAGCCGTCAACCAAGCATTCTGTTCATCAAACTAAGTAACTTTACACAATTTTTTTTGCTGGGAAACGGTTTTTTTTTTTGGGGTGAATAATCATATTTTGTGGCAGAACTCTAAGTAACGCACTTAAAACATTGTGCTGATTGATGGATTGAATAGTACAGTAGTAGTAGTCGTAGAGGTGTTTAAAATAAAAAACATGCTATTAAACTAAAAAAAAAACAAAATGTTGGAACTTTGACCCCCAATATCTAGGTTCCCAGGTATGGAGTAGAACAAAAAAATATCCTATTAACGGAGAGAACAAGTGCCTTTCGGCTTCGTGTTTTTCACTCTTTATATTATTTTTTTAAAACAGATAACTGATTATTGTACGCCTAAACCTATTTTTCATACAATGTGTTTGAGTACTATTTCATTGCTTAAAAATACGGTGGGGTCAACGGAAACAATTTTACTCATTTTATCAGTTCCCGTTAACCCCACTGCTCGTCGTCCCACTGGTGGGGTCAACGGGACCAATTTTTGATTGTTTTTATCATTTCCCGTTGACCCCGCCAGTGGGACGACGAGCGGTGGGGTCAGCGGGAATACACCCTTGTATAATATTATAAATGGTGAAACAACTTTAACTAAAGAACATAAATTAAAATAATTCGCAAACAAAAAACGTTGTTTCAAAGGAACCTCTGCGCTTCCCAGTAGGTATGAGATGGTATGATAAATCCATAATCAAAGACATGATACTGCTCGCACAAGTATATAGGTAATACATTAACTACTTTACCTTCTTACCCTAATGCATTTTTTTTTCTGACCGTAATATGTAGACGACAAAAAAAAATCTAATTAAACCGTCAGTAAGATTATCAACAAATATTTGACCCGTATTTTTTCTTTTGATACATAAACCAAAATTGACGAAGATACGACGCTTTTAAAATTTTCTATACGTCACGCCTTAGTATATTTTTTTGTGAGTTCTGACGTCACGAGCCCCCACTCCTGAGTTTTGCTTTGTCAATATTCATTGATTTACAAAAACAAAAAATACGTGTGCATTATTTTCCAATACTCTTACTGACGAACTAGGTACTAGGTATGATTTGCAAATTTTTTGATACTCGTACATATCGTCATGCCTATTTTCCGTATCACATCATCATTCTCGGGCTCGGCGCACATGTCTTCTTCTAGCATCATCATCATCATCATCATTTCAGCCGAATGACGTCCACTGCTAGACATAGGCCCCCAAGTGTCGTCACATTGACCAGTCCCGTGAGACTCGCATCCAACGGATTCCAGCAACCTTCACCAGGTCATCGGTCCAACTAGTGGGAGGTCTCCCAACGCATCGTCTTCCGGTTCGCGGTCGCCACTCCAGAACTTGTCGCTGTCACCTCCTTTATAGCCATATCATCCATCACACAGTGCATCCATCTTTTACTGTACAGCATAAGGACTGACTGCCTCGTTGGTGTAGTGTATAGCATAAGGACTGACTGCCTCGTTGGTGTAGTGTATAGCATAAGGACTGACTGCCTCGTTGGTGTAGTGTATAGCATAAGGACTGACTGCCTCGTTGGTGTAGTGTATAGCATAAGGACTGACTGCCTCGTTGGTGTAGTGCATAGCATAAGGACTGACAGCCTTGTTGATGTAGTGTATAGCATAAGGACTGACTGCCTCATTTGTGTAGTGTATAGCATAAGGACTGCCTCATTGGTGTAGTGTATAGCATAAGGACTGACTGCCTCGTTGGTCTAGTGTATAGCATAAGGACTGCCTCGTTGGTGTAGTGTATAGCATAAGGACTGACTGCCTCGTTGGTGTAGTGTATAGCATAAGGACTGCCTCGTTGGTGTGGTGTATAGCATAAGGACTGCCTCGTTGGTGTAGTGTATAGCATAAGGACTGACTGCCTCGTTGGTGTAGTGTATAGCATAAGGACTGCCTCGTTGGTGTAGTGTATAGCATAAGGACTGACTGCCTCGTTGGTGTAGTGTATAGCATAAGGACTGACTGACTCGTTGGTGTAGTGTATAGCATAAGGACTGACTGCCTCATTGGTGTAGTGTATAGCATAAGGACTGACTGACTCGTTGGTGTAGTGTATAGCATAAGGACTGACTGCCTCATTGGTCTAGTGTATAGCATAAATACTGACTGCCTCGTTGGTGTAGTGGCCGCAAGCGCTGCTGAGCATGTGGTCCTGGGTTCGATTCCCAGGTCGGGAAAAGTGTTATTGGGTTCTTTAATTTTCAGTAGCAGCCACGGTGTCTGGATTTGCGCTCGGTTGATGGCAATAGGCTCGCCCCCTATTATACATGGGACTAAACGTAACTGGTAAAATGTGGGTGTACTATTAGGTAGATCTCTGCCTGTCCACCATTACAGGCGTGATATTTTGTTGTTCAAAACATATTATTATATCATCTCTTATTACCAATCTCCATGTTGGTTTTTTCCTGTAATACCACATACCTACATATTCCCCTCTCTTAAAGCACTATTTGCCTTATTCCATAATGTATATCGTCTTTTATACCCAAGTGCCGCTGAAGCGCTTTTCATCTATTTTCGCTAACGTCCACCAAACACTGTTTGTCCTCGATTCAAAGACGTACTTAACGTAAACGTAAATGTTTGCGTTACGTTCTGTTTCACTCAAACATTGCTTTGATTTGTAATTTACCTTAACTTGGACTTACAGGTGCGGAAATTGGTGTTTGTGGTCACTTTGTATTCGTTGATAAGTATGATTTTATATCGAAAATGTTCTTTTACTTTAGTAGATATAAATTGCGTTCAAGAGTACACGTCTTGATAGCGATGGAAATTAAACATCGTGTGTTTTTAGATGTTCAGTTGCATTGTTTAAATCTGCCCAAATAATAAAAAAATGAGTTTATCGAAAACCATTAAATAATAATAATCATTCCATAGAATTAGGATTCATCGAAGACCATCACAGATTCTCAGACTTTGGCACTATATAGGGTTTAAAAATATGTTAGATGAACCACAAACCTTTGAGAAACAACAAATCTCCAATGTATCTTGTACATCTACAGATTTCCGGTCACAAAATTCGTTAAATAAATTAATATTCAACTTTTACAAGTGGACCAAAGCAAAGGACATAAAATATTCAGCCCTCCATCCTTCCAGATGGTTAGACGTCAAATTCCCACAGAATCAGATCTCCAAACAAATCCCACGGCACTGGTATCAAACACTAAAATGACTCAGGGTCAAAGAGAGCAGAAGTTCAAATCTCGTATACTCTAACAACGGGATGCTGCATCGAACTTAATGTATGCACGCACCTTTATATTTAAACAAACCTTACCTTGTCTATACAAAACCAAAAAACATTCAAAGTCCAACCTTAGTGGCAAAGCTTTAGAGGTTCGACAACATTTCAGGGGTTGTCAACAACTAAGTTGGCCGCTTACTCAGCACCCTTAATTTGTCCGGTAATAACCGGTTTCTGCACAATAGTAAGGCCTATTAACATAACTCCTTGACCGGACACAACCGGACACTTATTAATATTTATAATAAACGTGTGTGTCTGTTAAATTTTTAAGTTTATCTCTTAGTTGTTTGAGTGATGCGGGAGAGGTGACATCAGTTTTTTTTGTGATTTGAAAAATGTTTGCGACAACTGATATGTTGCGGTTCTGTTGCGCGTTTGATGGGTAAGTGGCCGTTTTATTTTTTCTTTTACCTAGTCATTAAGGTTGTGTTTTTTTGAGTAAACCTCCTTCTCCTTGCTCCTAATGGATTAACAATGAATCATCATCAATCTCTTGCCTTTATCCCAATTTATTGGGGGCCACCGCAGCATACTTTCTACAGCAGTCACCTAGTACTTTCTAGCTATACCATCTTTCACACAGTCCATGCATCAGTTTTTTGGTCTTCCTCTACCCTTATAGCACATTCATACTCCACATTTTCCTCATTCCACCGCATCATGGATGATATCGAAACATAATTTGCTAGGAAACATTCAACTTCTGCCTTGCATTTAATTCAGAAACAATTTTTCTTCCAAACGAAACAAATGACAGCTGAAATTGACCAACCAACTGCCACATACATCTCCACACAATCTATTTTCATCCCTAGAGAGGAAACGCAACCATTCCTTCTCATTAAACATTACGCAGCCTGTCCAACAGGCAGCAGATCTTGCCCATCAAATTCTTCGATACGTTTCCCAACACTAAAGTACCAATAAATCGATATGCGTCGCGCGGCTGGCCGGCTCATCACTAATTTACAATTTTATGGCTTGTGGGATCGAGTGGGGGGAGGCAAGGGGTAAGGGGGGTAGGTCGCCACTCCATTAGTGGAGTTTGAACCCCCCGCGCGGACCGGTTAACCCTACGGGACGGTGAGCAGAAAAATTACGTTTTCTCGAAAGATTTTTGGGGTTTTCCTTGATTTTCTGATGGGGTTATGATTAACATGAAGACTTTATTTGCAGTATGTGCGATGTCAATGACAACCTGTGATGTGAATACTAACCTAATTACTTAAGCACTATTGTTACTAAAACTAGAATACTTACCAAACTATGAACTGACTGAACGTCTGAAAATAATGTTTAATTTACTTTTATTTTAATTTATTTAATGCAAATCCTTAACATAATAACTTATTACTATTTATTTATTATTAAACCAAGGTAGAAAAGGGTATGTACATAATTAAAAGTGAAATAAACCGGATAATAAATCGAATCACACTTTAAATAACTAAAAGATTGTATAAAAAAGTATCAAAAACTTTATTTGAAAACCTAGCCCTTGAATGCGCTTTGTAATAGTTAAGTGAGTCATATTTTCTCCTCGTATTAAAGAGAGCTGTAAAACAATATAATCTATCTTCAAATCAGAGTCATAATATTCTCTTCAAAAACACAAAACAACAAATCTTTAATTTGCACACCGTACAAATTCACGCCTCCCGACAAGAAACGCGTGCAAAGGAGAAAGGACAAAACTGAGACGGGGCAGAGAGGGAGATCTTAAAGATACGTCGCCATGGCAACCAGTAAACACGCACACATTCACACCTACCCAGTTTAACGATAGTTACCACCCACACTCCTTTAGTTGTAGGTATTAGGAGAATTCGACCCTACCCCCAAACTTTCAGTTATTAAGCAAATGCTTTGTAAACATTCTGGGTGGGCACCTTTACTTGCGCACTATAAATAGGTTGGGTAGGGCTTACAGCCTCAATTAAGTAAATGTATGTAAAGTTGTTTTGTTCAAATCTAGACGGAGCATTGAAATTTTATGGCATAGAAGGTGGGTATTGTGATATTGTTTTTGGGTTTTAAAAGAAGGTTTTAATATTTACCAAATTTGAAGCGGGCCGATCGCTTTGATTTAAATGGTTATCGTTTCATTTAAAAAATAGATATCGTATAGATATCGCGAGACTCAGAATTCTTTATTTTTACAAGATTTCTCACCATATGCTGCCATATTTCTGTATTTTTTTAGATAACCTTAGGAAAAGCCTAACGAAAGGACATCGACGTTTCCGCAAAAGGCGTGTAATGTTTTGAATTTTTGACAACCACCTCTTAAACAATGGAAAACGATAAACCTTCTATGGATTTTTTTTTTACGGTGCCGACCATAAAAGGTCTGACAAAGAAGGTTTTTTGTTCTGGTCCAGAACAAAAAAGTAATAGTAGAACTAATAATACTAGTTTTTACAGTGGCGTGCCTAGGGCCCTACAATACGGCAAGCCCATAAGGCAAGCTGACTGTTCAGAAACCCTAACGTCATGAAAAGTAGTAGGTTATAAAGGCAAGCCAAGCTTTTAGGCGAAAATAATGCCACTATTTTTAAGGTATTTTTAAGCTTTACTTTAAATACCTCCATAACAGGTTTACTATTAAATGCGTCCATCAGCACAATGTTTTGAGTGCGTTACATTGATTTTACAATGATATTTTTAACCCTAAAAAAAAGTCGTTTCCCAGCAATTTTTGCTTTGAATGACCTAGGGCCTATTTCACGATGTCCGAATAGCCACTACTTACCGAATAAATTCAAAAATGGAACAGAATTTGTATGAAATTATCTGCCAAGTAAGTTAACAGGAACTTAATCGTAGGTGGTGTATTGTGATTGCCCATTAGTTTAATGTACAGAATGGCTGGTTGATGGCTTCGTGAAGGTCGGTGTACACTTTGTATTTATGATAAGACAATCGTATTATACAAAATTATGTCTTTCTGCTCACACACTACGGTCTAAATTTCTTTTGAAACAAGCTGCACCTTTGTACTGTAAGTTGTAATTTTATTTTATTTATTTGGGAAAACAAACAATTACACATTAAGAATTACAAAAAGATAAGGTACAAAAATAATACAAATGTGAAATCAACCACGTTCTCCACAGATACACAATGAGACAATTTGTTAAATTTTAAAATTAGCGTTGTAAACAATAAAAATAAGAACAGTAATAGTATAAGTATAGTAATAAGATATGACCTAATGTTCTTTTTTGTGTGTACGGTCGAACAAGCCATTTAGTATACAGTTTACAATGTAATTTGTGGGTTAAACTGTATACAAATAGCTTGTTCGACCGTACCTACATACGTTTAAATAATAGTGGACGTCACGCGGTTTTACCCGCGTAGTTTTCGTTCCCGTGGGAGTACGGAGATAAAATATAGCCTCTGTTATTCAGTAAAGACGGGCCTTTTTTGTGGTGAAAGAATTTTAAAAATCGGCCTAGTAATTTTAGAGTTAAAGCGTAACAAACACACAAACAAACAAAACAACAAATCTTTTTTCTCTTACAACGGTTATTATAAAGACTAAGGAATATTTTTTTTGCTACATAGTAGTATACATAGATAAATAAGAACATCTACAAAGAAATGAAACGCAATACTGAAATTAAAAACTTGTTTCTCAACGCCTGTGAACTGAAGCTTAGTAGAAACTACCCAACAAATTGCCGTCCGCTAACGACCTGGAGTTTCTACGAAACGGTCTAAGAACTAATAATGAGTAGTACACTCAATTATCCCAGTACACTCTAGAACACTCCAGAATAATCTACCAGACTCGAGAGTAATGCTTCGAGATTTGCATTCAGGTTAACAAAGATGAGCTGTTTGTTCTATTTGTAATTTAAAAAAGACATCGGTATTCTATTTTTAAATTTAAAAAAAAAAACCACTTTTCGTATTTCGGTATGTACGTGTTTTTTTTTAAGAATACGTCCTATTAGTAACAGTTATATGAGGTTGTTACTAATTACTAATAAGAACGTTATAACGATGTAATACTTAAAATAATACCTACCTTGAATGTCTACTGGTCAAAAATGTAGGTGTACTTTGATATATTTCAATCTAACTCGTCGGTGAAGAAGATGTAATAATTGGTACACAAAAGAAAGGCAAATTTCCACCCTGACAGACGGACAAAAAGTCATCTCATATCAACCTTTTTTTACCTTTTAAAAGAAAAAAGATTTAAAAAAAGAAATACGTCCGAATTAAAGATGCGAAAGCCCATAAGATGTTTCTGAAAATAGAAACTACTCGTATTATCAAGTGTTGCTAGTGGAACATTTATTCGGTAGCGACGCGGTTGCTGACCAACAAATTGGCGCAGCCACTAACGACTTTACTTAGAATGCTAGTTTTCGCTACTACAGCTTATAATGGTTAGGTTTTAGAGGGAAAATCATATTTTTGTTAAAGATGGAGGTAGTTTGAGTAAGAGGACCGTTAAGGCTGTGGAAGTTCTCGATTGTTGAAAGTTTTTAACACAACAAGTAACATTCAATTAAAAAATTAAAAATTCCGGCCACATACGGTCATATTTTTACGGTATTTTTTTTGGGAACGTTGTTCTTTAATTGCGGCTTACGGGTAATGCGACTTAGTAGAAATTGTCACGTAACGAAATGCCGTATGCTGTGTGTGTAGTATAATAATAATATTCCTTAATCCCTTTCAATATAGTGCACATTATTCTACTAGTCAAGCCCTTTTATTTGATACCCATATTGAGGGAGTTGTGAAAAAAAGTAATTCGCCATTTTGTGGTCGCGGCCATCTTGAATTTGAAATTTATTAATCGTATAGTATTCTACCAGTCAAGCCCTTTCATTTGATACCCATATTGAGTGAATTGTTGAATAACTTTGTAATCCGACATTTTGTGGCGGCGGCCATCTTGGACAGATTTTTTGCAAACGTAGCTAAGAACTCTCCCGACTAATCCTCCTTACAAACAAAAAAAAAACAAAACCAAAATAGGTTCATCCGTACGGGCGCTACAATGCCATGGACAGACACTCACACAGACATTTCAAACTTATAACACCCCGTTGTTTTTGCGTCGGGGGTTAATAATAATAAGTTTTTGGACGACCCAAATGGCGCAGTGGCAGTAAGGCTGCCGTACGTTCTTGGGGTCCCGGGTTCGAATCCAAATAGGAGCAAATGTTTGTGTGATGAGCATAGGTGTTTATGTGTATAATAAGTATGTATTTACAAACAAAAAGTATCTATGTAGTATATCAACCATCTGGTAACCCCGACACAAGCCTCGTTGCTTAGTGTGGCACTAGATGGCGCTGTGTGTAATGTCCAGTGATATTTATAATTATTTATTTATTAATATACCAACACGCCTGTAATCCTTGAAGGGTTAGGCAGAAGTCTACCTAATAGCATACCCAGATTTCAACAGTTATGTTTAAGCCTCATGTTATAGGGGCCACCCTAGAACCTGGCCTGGAGGAGGAATCTAATTAAGGGTTTATATGAACACCACGTCCTCTAGTAAACGCTTATCTCCATTTCAAACATTAAATACGGACCTACATAAAAACCTCAACCTACCAGACGTAGTAATAATCATGAAAACACGTCCAAACTTGAAGCACTCGACCCAAACTACCCGCAACCCTCTCCCGCCCCTTTAATAAGTTCCTATCGACCTGACGCTGGCTTAAGGCTCCGTCCTTAACCCCCCTGCTGCCACCCCAAGACATATTTCATCGAAACTCTTAACTGCCGGCCGAACTTTAGCTAATATTTCACGTTACGTATACAAGTTACGTGAGCAAATGTACACGGTGACTAGTAAAACTAGGGACGTTTATGAGGAGGGTTTTTAATACGCGATTCTCGTTCTAACTATGTAAAAGGAGAGTCTGAGCAATCATGCAATAAAATGGATCAAAATCATACAGGATGTGAACCATCTCATCACGAAGCCGTCAAGCAAGCAAGTACATCAAACTAACTAATGCAAAAATTATTGCTGGGAAACAACTTCATTTTTTGGGTGAAATACCACGTTTTATGTTATAAGTTATAACTCAATGTAACGCAATCAAAACATTGTGCTGATGGATGGATTGAATAATACGGGGTTCGTGGAGGTATTTAAAAACCTTATAATAAAAATTTGTAATTAAAAATGTGGTCCACTTGTGTATACATCTACCACATATTTTACATTATCTTGACTTTTATGTAGCAACCTATACAATTCGTCACAAGGAGCTGAAAACTATAATGTCCCTCGTTTTAGCAGCCATACTGTATACAAGATATGTACGTGAGAGTGGTACTACGTGTTTTAAGCGATTATATGTAATGTGTTTGTTAAAACAAATAGTGAGTTGTCAATAGGTGCGAAGTACTACGACAAGCATCTGCACCTGATGCCCTAACATGAGTGCGCGGTGTAAACGTTACTTAAATACATAAAAAAGGGAAAACGTTGTGAGTAAACCGGCATGTCCTGGAACCAAAAAATTCCAAGACATGTGTGTGTGGGGTTGGTAGATACCAACCCGCACTGGGCCCGCGTGGAATATTATTGCCCATACGCAAAATATGTACGTGCTTTAAAATAAAATAATAAAAATAACTTAAGTTTTGGAAGTCGGTGGCTAAAAAGTCAATGAAACAAACAAAATCACCAACTTCCGTAAGTAAAGTTATTTTAGACATTTTTAGTGTTTTTAAGTCGGTTTTTTTTGGTGTTTCTTCTCGAAGAAGAATTTGGAGAGGAAACAGCAGCACCCACATCTAGTTTTATTTTTATTTTCAGAAATTATTTTTGGACGTGTTTTTTTAAATGATAATGTTAGTACCTACGAGATACACGACGTGAAAATAAATCAATCCAATGGTCACTAAATCTGATAAACATCAGAAATCGATACTAAACACCGGTTACCCTTTACGCTTCCACAATTAAGGTTCACCCTAAAGTAAAATAGTTTGAATAGGTGCTACGCAACGGCCGCTTTACGAAGCCTTGCAAGAATAATTGGGAAACCTACTTTTCCTTTTTGCCATCTCCTATGTATTACTCGTATCTATAATAAACATCAATTCATACCATATCAGCACTGTTTACCGTTAAAAACTGTTTATAATAAATAAATAAATGCCTAAAAAAGAGAGCATCATATTTTTAATGCCTTAAAAAGATAGCATCATATTTTTTAATGCTTAAAAAAGAGAGCATCATATTTTTTAATGCCTAAAAAAGAGAGCATCATATTTTTAATGCCTAAAAAAGAGCATCATAATTTTTAATGCCTAAAAAAGAGAGCATCAAATTTTTTATGCCTAAAAAAAAAGCATCATAATTTTTACACATCTCTTAGATTGCTGTGAATATTAAAATCATCATTCTCCTGCCCTAATCCTAATTAATTTAATGTCGGCGTAGAATGTCTTCTTCTTTCATACTTCCATATTACTCGTCATCTCATCTGACACCTCCTTTCTTGCCTATTATCCTTTACAGCCCATCCATCGTTTTTTTTGTTGTTTTCTTTTCTAAACATAATTACCTTGGTATCTATAAAGTAATATTACAAGTAATCGATTCAGTATCTTTGTTATATGAAAAAAAAAAAGTAGTTTTAACTATTTTTTTTTAAATAATTTCAAAAAGTGATCATTTTTCTGAAAAATCTTATCGAGTGTAAGATTTAAACACTTACTGATACCTCTGAATCTACTCCTCGTTTATTGTATGAATTTCTCATTTAGCTTATGCATCACATGAGTTCGGTTATTGTCCCATTCAACACTGGGATTAAAAATTAAATTATCCTATAAGTAGACTAATTATTTACAATGTATACACACTAACTCTATATTAGCAATAAAAATATGTACAAGTATCAAATAGGGTTACAGCTGGCATCGAAAAATTCGTCCACATCGCTGCCAACAGGAGAAATGCCTAAAGGTTGGATGGCAATGCAATATGTTAATCCAAATTAGTACAATGACATATTAATTAAAAAAGTCACACTGGGACTTGCCCGGATGTGAACCCAAAAACTCATGCACGTGAGGCATGGGTTTTCTGCCTACGATTCTACAAACTACTTACACCCCAACACATCGGCGAATCAATACGCTAATAAATATAAATAGGTAAGCAGCGCGTATCGAAGCCATGCAAGTTTTAATGAGAGCGCTCCTCTGCAAACACCCTGTATATATGCTTACACCACACTCGTACTTTATACACGCACTATCGTTTGACGTGGCTTCACTTGTATTATTCGTGGCGAAGAGTTTTTTAAATATGGGATTGAATGAATATTTGAAGTAAAAAAATCTTTAGGCGCGTTTTCGAGTGAACAAAAATCATGGAACTCGCGTGACCGTCACCTAACGCTTCGTAGCACTCGTAGCTCAAAGAAGTTTTTAAAGTGAAACTTTTATTTCATCGTCTCAAACTTTTTCGCCTGTGTATTGCATGTCGCGTGACGGTCGGACGCGGAGTAGGGATAAAGTGAAAGGCGCTCGTCAGAGCAGCCAAGGCCAATATGACGGCGTCTATAATTCGTAATATTAGTTGGAGACTTGGTCCATGTTCACCAAAAAGATGACGCTCTGATTATCTAAAAACAGCTGTTCAAGACACATTTTTGTATGGGAACATGTCACAGTGACAGCTGTTTTTAGATAATCAGACTGTTATCTTTTCGGTGAACATGGACGTAATAAGTCTACTTTTATTATTTCCCATTATCATTCCAATTTTCCAAGTATAAAATTAAGATTGATAAAGTGATTTTTATACCCTTAGTGGAATATTATTCCAAAAATTTTTAGTTAAATGTCTATAATGTGAAAAAAAGTTTCACTTTTACCGTGGTTTTTTTAATAGGAATGGTAAAATTAACTAAACACGACTAGTCTTTAAATGATAAAATACTGAACAAGCTGAAAATGTTCCCCTTGCTGGGACACAAGCCACCTCTCTATGAGAGAGGGAGTGGGCTGTATTTCACGTGGGCCCACGGTTTGGTGGACGTCACTTACCGTTAAATGTTTGGTTCTAGAACATGCTTGACGGTGTTCGGTTTCTGACATATTCTTTATGAAAATTCACAAAACCACGTGTGATTCCAATGAGCATCAATAGAAAATTAATTGTTTCTAGAACAATTAATTTTCTTTCAGATGGGAAATCATCAAATGACTCCTCCGCTCTGGGCGGAGCGGAAAGAAGTGTCAAACTTGTACTGACTAAAACCCATTCATGTTACTTCTTAGCCTTTTTGTGCCAGGGCCGCGGTATCTCTTTCGAACAGTCAGCAGCCTCGGCAGGATTCGTTAGTATGTACCCTACAGTTTCTTCTACGATAACTTGTTTAAAAAAAAAACAATAATATTATGCTATTAGTAGTGTTGAAATCTGTTAAAAAAAACACAAGATTGCTATTTACAGTAAAGAAGTACTTTAAATTGCGGTCTTGTGTTTTTTTTGACACAGTACAAACGTACGTACAGCTATCTGATAATAATAATGTATCATCAAAACAAACCCGTAAAACTTCATCGTATCACAATCATCTCCTTCACAACAAAGCCCGATCTCAAATTTAAATAAACACGACACACATACACACACACACACACACACACATCTACATATACATACACAACATATACATACGTACATGTACATGTACAGAGAGTACATAAAAGCGATAGTTTGTAGGCAGGCCGGTCGGGTAGAATTACCACAAGATTGCTACCATTCTTTAGGGCTCCCGAGACCCTTAACCCTTAGACGGCAACGGACTGAATTTGAAACCTTGCGTGAGATAATTTAATTAATTATTCTGATTTCAAGTGGTTGTGTTCCTGTTCAAAGTTCGGTGAACGAAATGTGAGAAGGCGAATAAAATATCTGTTGTATATTAGCAATTTTATTGTGGTATTGTAAGTTTTAAGTCAATAAAGAATAAATAAATAAATAAATATCGCTGGACATTAACACACAGCGCCACCTAGTGCCACACTAAGCAAAGCTTGTGTCGTGGACACTAGATAGTTGATATACTACATATATACTTTTTTGTTTGTAAATACATACTTATTATACATATACATCCATGACTCGGAAACAAATGTCCATGCTCATCACACAAACATTTGCTCCTACCGGGATTCGAACCCAGGACCCTAAGAACGTAAGGCAGCGTCACTACCACTACGCCATTCGGGTAGTCACCAGAAATTTAGTACATATACAGCAATCGTCTGAAAGTACCTATACACAGCAAATTCACCTAAAAAGTACAAAAACAAAAAAAAAACGTAAAATAAATAAGAAAACAAATACTGTGCTAAAAAACTCGATACCAATTTAGTTTTGGTTTTGGCTTTCAAAAAACTGTCTTACGATAATTAAGATAAGCTTAATTTATTTGAGGTTGGCGCAACATTTCTTATTCCTTCAGACGTCGTTATACTCGTCATA
This sequence comes from Xestia ashworthii, assembly GCA_950022955.1. Lineage (NCBI taxonomy): Eukaryota > Metazoa > Arthropoda > Insecta > Lepidoptera > Noctuidae > Xestia > Xestia ashworthii. The sequence continues at coordinate 16,609,632 of OX465566.1, forward strand.
TCATAGACACTTTTCTTGCACAGTCCATCCGTCGTTTCACAAGTCTGCCTCTACTGTTACACCCATCCATATTAATTCTCAAAACTTTCCTCACTATATTTTCCTCATTCCTCCGCATCACATGCCCATACCACGACAACCGATAACCACGCAACTTTTTAGTCACCGGCGTCACTTTTAGACTTCCTCTTATGTACTCTTTCTCGCCCTTTCTAGCCACATCGTAACCTAAAATAGTATCCAATCAATACACGTGTCTCACAACGAAACTAAAACAACCCTCAAAAGGAAAACAAAGCAACCAGAAAAACATACCAACCAAATGAAACTTTCTTTCAAACAATCCGAAGTACAAAACTAATGTTCAAAAAGGAGATTTTCCGCGTTTTTACATAAGTAGGTCGACGAAAGTTGTAGCCATGGGGTCGGTTGTACCGTTCACGGATGGTTGAAGGTTGAACGCGGGGAACACTCAAGGAAATTGGGTCATTTGTCCTTTCTCCCTTTGAGCACTTTGTTTATGCAGGATTGAGTTCGGTCGTAAGGGCAGTATGAATGTGATTTGGAACTGGAAATGGCCTTGAATGTGTGTGATAAAGAAACGGTACTGTTTGCTCGTGGAGCTAGATTTGGTAGGGTCTTCTTATGTTTGTCATTTGATGACTCTTGGTCTGTGTTAAAGAGTTTGTCTGGTACCAAATACAGTGTTACCTAAATTATTTGACACACAAACAAGTTACTTATTAAAAAGGTTTGATTCATCATCTCGTTGCCCTAGTCCCATGTTACTTGGGGTCGGCGCAACACAGTTTTTTTCGTCCATTCTCCTTTGCAGCCGTCATCCTATCATTTACTCCTTTATCTTTCACTAGCCTACGCAGCTTCGCCCGCGTAAAATTATAAACTAAAACCTTCCTCTTGAAACACTCTATCTATTAAAAAAACCCGCATCAAAATCCGTTGCGTAGTTTTAAAGATCTAAGCATACATAGGGACAGACAGACGCGGCGGGAGACTTTGTTTTATAATATGTAGTGATAGTAATGTAGTGATATCATTAATTCCGCACACAATCCATCTATCGTTTCCTTGGTTTTCCTCTCCCTATCCATCCATTAAAGTTTATATTCATCACTGTTTTAGTCACATGCGATTCGAACGGAACCACTTTCATTGAGTCTTAAAATTTCTTCTCAATTTTGAAATTCTTTAAATTTACCAGTAAATTATCGACATCTGAAGGCTGTCGAATTATCTACATCTTTAGTCGCTTTTAAACTCTTAAGCAGTCTACAAACAGAAATAAATATTCACGTTATCTTCTTAAATTACCACTCGTATTTACACGAGCGTTCACAAGTAACAGTTTCAATTCAAACAACGAAAGCGTGACATTCTCCCATCGCTAAACTATTGATCCAAACATGGCACACCCATCTTAACACAAAACTACACACACACATGCAAAATACATACTCATCATCCAATTTAATAATGTTCTTAGCACCCCGAAGTGGGCCCAAGTTTCTGGGCCCCCCTGCGATCAGTTCTTATCCCGGGGGGTGGGCCCCGCCTTAAAATTGAGACCCGCGGGGGTGCACCCCTGATATTAGTTCCCAGCGTCAATGTAATCTTGGAGCCCATCTGCAAGGTTGCTTGATTTAATGGTCCAAGGAATTGTGAGGCGTTTTGTTCCTCTTGTGTTATGGGGGATGGAGTTTTGAGAAGTTGTATCTTTGAAAGATATACGTTTTGTTTTAGTTTTTTATATTATTATAAGGCATGTGACCTTAACATTGTGAAAAATGTTACACGTTAAGGTGACAGCGAAAGGGTAGCCTGCGAAAATCATTTATTCTTAATGAATTAAATAGACTTTTATTGAAAAGTCGGTCAGTGGGATTCAATGGACTGAAAGGGTTGTATTGATGGTTTTAATGATTATGGTTATAGTCGCGAATCATATTTTGTTCAAAATACACCCTAAAACCACTTTGGCGCTTTCGTCTTTAATACTTTTCAGACTTGCAATTTTATTTTTGAGAAATCATTACAGTGCCTTACTTGTCCAAGATGAATGGCGACATTGCACTAACAAAAATGTGTTTATTAGGAGCTGGCGCTACCTCTTAAGTAAACATAGGGAGTCGGTCAAGAGGGGACGATGTTATTGATCTTAGTTCTTGTATTTATTCCACTAAAAAGGTTTCTGGAAACAGAAGGCGTACGTTTAGTTTTTAAATACTAATCTACTTGCACAAAAAAGTTTCCATTGGTAGTGAATTTTGCTAGAACCCAAGTTTCCTAACCTTCTTTTTTTTTATTTTCTCATTGGAATTGGAATGAACTGTTCGTACACACATTACGTACCATATACATTACAGATCAAGTTTCCTCTGTGTCTCGGAAAGCACGTTAAGCCGTTGCAGCGTTGGTCCCGGCCGTCATATTGTAGATCTTTGACAGCGATTACAAGAAGTCAGGCAGGGGCCCGGAACACTGACACCAGTTTTAGCCAGGAGTATCGTATTACCCAGTCTGAACTAGGTTTTGGAGGTCAGATAGGCAGTCGCTCCATGTTAAATTCAGGCAAGCAGGTAATGATGCATGAAGTGTTCGGATATTGCTCTTATCGACATTTAAGAAAAAAAGCTGCCAAGTGCGAGTCGGACTCGCCCATGAAGGGTTCCGTAGCAGCAAGTAACATAATTTAAAAGTTACGATTTGTGACGTATTAAAAAAAAACTACTTACTAGATCTCGTTGAAACCAATTTTCGGTGAAAGTTCACATAGTAATGTTACATCATATATTTTTTTAGTTTTATCATTCTCTTATTTTAGAAGTTACAGGGGGGGGCACATTTTACCAATGTGGAAGTGTGTCTCTCGTGCAAACTATCAGTTTAGAAAAAAAATATACTAGAAACCTTAATATCATTTTCGAAGAGCTATCCATAGATACCCAACATGTATGGGATTGACGAAAAAATTTTTTTTTGAGTTTTTGTTCAAAGTATGAGGAACCCTAAAAATTTATTGCTTTTTTTTCTATTTTTGTGTGAGATCTTAATGCGGTTCACAAAATACATCTACTTACCAAGTTTCAACAGCATAGTTCTTATAGTTTCGGAAAAAAGTGGCTGTGACATACGGACGGACAGACAGACAGACATGACGAATCTATAAGGGTTCCGTTTTTTGCCATTTGGCTACAGAACCCTAAAAAGTAGCCAATTATTACGAATGGCGTATAATTATATATTCCCAGTCTCCTAAGTGCCAAATTTTCCAGCAAATAATATTAGCTATACGTAGCCTTAAATAACAACCTAACCAAGAAGTTGTTTTTATGAAGGCGAGTTTATACTTATTGAACACTAGCTGATGCCCGCGTCTTTGCCTGCGTTCAAAAAATAAGTGTTCATTATTTTGAGAGGGATTATCTGATCTGAGGGACTAAACAGATTTGCAATTTTTTGACACTGTCGTCATGCGTATTATAGACATTGTTTACTTCGCTATACATATGCAAGTGGGTAGTCGAGTCTTCATGTACTCACAATAACGAACTTGCTTCATATAAGCTATTTTATACTCTCTCGCGGTTTACGTATAGCCAACTATTACTTCACAACTTTCGCTAAGGGTTCGGACATAGGAGAGAATAATGTGAACGAGGTTTCTTTTATAGTGACAAAAGAATCATTAGAAAATTTGGTAAAAATGATATTATAAGTTAGCACATATAAATAAGGGTGTAAAAACCTTTCACCGAAGCCAAAAAGCACACTTTTCCCCATCATTGCGATCATTTTTTTGTTCTACACCATACCTGGAAACCTTCTAGTTACAGAGATAAAGTCAAGTCAAAGTTCCAACTTTTTTATTATAAGATTTTTACTTATTTACACCACCGCGACCCCCGTACAATCCATCCATCAACACAATGTTTGAGTTCTACCAAAAAACATGATTTTTCACACAAAAAAAAAGTCGTTTCCCAGCAATCATTTTTGCATAAATTTACTTAATTTGATGTACGGAATGCTCGGTTGACGGCTTCGTGATGAGGTGGTTTACACCCTGTATATATGCGTTTTTCCCATGCAAGTTTGGTAGCTAAACCAAAGAACTTCACCCGAAACGATACTTTTTAAGTACTTATTCAAATTAATTGAATGAAACAAAAAGGTTCCAAGAAGGAGTTTCAATTCCAAACAAAATTAGGGACGCTGGCCAGCACCGCCCGAAACTTCCAAATTCAAAACATTTACGAAACACACTTCAATTTAGAGTTGTAAAGAGGCATCTCATCAGCAACTGAGAAGGTTACGGACAAAAGGCGGGCCGAGTGCGAAATTTAAATCCTACCCGCAGCTGCGGAATAGAACGGACCTTAGAAACAAACAAATCGTCCCTCACCCCTCCCCCAACCCCCGGGAACGAAACAGGAATGGCCGCCTTATACGACCACATCTTACAGGCCCCAATTCCTACTTCCTTTCCATTACACAGCCAGCGCTGACTAAACATAATCGCCGAACTTCCTTACGACTCTACCCTTCCGGCCAACTGCTCGCAAAAGTAACACAAGCCAAATTAAACTTTACAGCTCAACAAACAGAGTCGATTATATTTGGGAACGTTTAAAATTCGACTATCGATACCGATCGTGCGAATGTAAACTTCAGTAAGTGCGTCAAAAAGTCTATTTTCGCGCGCTCGTATTCCCATTTCCAATTTTCCTCGAACGACCGCTGAAGCACCCGAGTTAAGAACATCCCCGAACAAGTTATGCTGTTAGCTGGGAACGTTTGAATAGTTTTCGCTGTCGAAACTTGTTCTCTCGGTTGTTTCGGGTGTATTTCTTACACAAAAGATGGGGGCGAGAGGAGGGGGGGTAAGGTCATGATAAATGGCACAATATTAATACTCGGGCCGGGCGCTGTATAGTTTTATGATCTTAGTTGGTTAGTAATATAAATCTGCTTTTCCGGGCCGGTACTCTTCGCTAATGTTTTACTTTAGTACTAGCTATCCCTACTGGAATATTTAAGTACCTAACAGTTAATAGTTTCTATTATCGTAACGGGTACATGCTCGGTCGCTTTATGTACCGACCTACTATGATAATGAATATAATTAGTAGTTTATTACTTTGGTATGATTTTAATGTCTTAATGTTTAGGTATTATCTTTCTAGAACAGCTTTTGCTTTTATACTTAGAGTGCCCTAAACATAGGCATTGATAAAGAGTAGGCAAACATCATGACCACTGATTTTTGTCACAATCGTCACTAAATATTCTTTCTGTACAGATATTAGTAGGCACCAAAAATTAAAAAGAAAAGTACACAGATAAAACAAGACTAATTAACACAGAATACAGAAAGATCCAATTTCAAATTCTCCCCTCAAAGATCTCGTTTCCAATCCGTCAATCAAATCGCACCTCGACGCTACCTTCAGATAATAACTACGCAATATTTTAAAACCAACGAAGGCTTTCGACACATTCATAGAATGCATAAAGATCGAATAAAACCCTCTTCTCAAGATCTGAGTTCCAATCCGCCAATCACATCGCACCTTGTCTGCTGCCATCAGACTACGCATGAAAAAGTACCTACACAGACAAAAAAAAACAAAATCCAATTTTAAATCCCGTTTTCAAAGATCACCGTTCGAACCCGCCAATCATTTCGCAGCACGTCTGCTACCATTATGAAATACGCAGATAAAAAAGAGTTCAAAAATAGAACACAGAAAGTTCCAATTTTAAATCCTCTCCTCAAAGATCATCATTCGAATCCGCCAATCATGCAGATCGCACCTCGCCTGCTTCTCTCAGATAACTGCACACTTGCACAGTTAAACTGATTGATTGTGCCGGGCCGTGGCGCCACCTGACCCACTCACTGGCACTCAACGACTCGATGCTCTCTTGTGCAAAATGATTTGAACTCGCTTGATTGACGAGTCGCAATCTTCAGGTTTGAAAGTGATGTGTAAGCGAGGTTTGCATGGTTATCGGTTAAAAACTGCCAAATGTCAATTAAGATTAAAATTGAAATTCATTTTTGAATATATTCTAGAATATCTTCAGACTTCTTTGAAAACGTAACATGTTAAACAGATGGTGAAGTATATTTATATTGTAACTATACTTTTATGTGTAGATTTAGGTTTGTCTAGAGCTGTCTTGGACATAACACATTATTTAAAATGAGCAATATATCGGCCATCCCTAGATATTAAGGATGTTACCACTTAAGCCAAAATTGTAACATGACAAAGAAAATTTCGCTCATTCAACCACTAAGCGACCAGCACGCTCTCAATCAATTTTTCACTATCTCAAATCTTTCTTCAATTCAATTCAATCACTCTTCAACCCTATTACTTATGTTCTAAGTAATAAGGTTGAATAATAGTCGACCCACAGTGAACCTATCTACAACGAACCAACACTAAAACTAAAAGCAATCATAGGAAACTTAGTCCAGTTAGTCTCGCCTTATCGCGCTGGACTGTAGAACAATATTCATAAAGCGTGCCGCGTCGACGACAAGATTTTATTACAGCCAGCGAGTGGACCGCCGTAAATTATGGAATATACTGGGAATAAACCACTGGGCAGTCGTCAGCAACCTTTGGTTCAAGACGGTGCAAATAAATGAGATTTTCTTTCTCCCATCAATTTAAAAAGTAGATCTGTTAGTGTCATGGTCTGAGACACCACATGAGATCTTGCGTTTATTATATTATACCCTGAAATAACCAGCGAAAACTGTCTAGACAGTGACTGTTGCCTTGCTACTGTCCAATCGGTTTACACCACTGTCCTAATCCACTGTACTTATCTACTTCGCTAAACACTTGACCAACGTAGATGAGAGCATTATAGCTGATTGAGCTATCTTTGATAGCTCTTGTCGCTGCGACAAACGACTATTCGGGATGGATCATAATTTCATAAGTCCAAAATCTGTCAGGACAGTACAATATTTAGGACTGTGAGTTTGCGTAACAGTCAGTTTATTTGATATATCGTGAGAGATATAAAAAATAATTTAACACAGTTTTAAATTGACTTGTGACTTAAAACATAACAGCCAGATTGCTACAAATACATTGCAGGACCAAAATTAAATCAAACCCGACACTACAAAAAACATTGTAAAGTGCGTTTCTTTATCATACAATAATAGCCACGTTACTCGTTACTACTAATTGGAGCCTTTAAAACTCAACTCTAACAGCTTACTTGACCTATTTTGACAGAAATTACTATTCTCTGCTCTGACATCTTACATGTTTCAACTCATAAAGTATTTCTCAGTTATCTTTATTATTTAAAATAATGAAACCAACGTAGAACCGGTATGACAAAATCAAATTCACGTTTAAGTCCCAGTGACCACATCCAAAGGTTTGAAACGCCTGCTATTGATCGTATTCTCCCCGGAAGATACTCGCACGCTTTCTATTCAACGATTAAGTCTAATTGTCCCTAAATTTATCGTCGACGCTTTGCTATTATAGTATGATATCTCTTATTTATAGCGCACAATTTGTGCACTACAAATATTAAGATTATTTATTGAATGAGGTAGTTATAAATGGTATGGAGTTATAATGGTGCGGATTCTGGGTAGGTGGTTCTGGATTAGTTAAGTCGATAGATGAATGTACTTCACGTTTAAATGATTAAATGTGCAATCCAAATCCAAAAATCCAAAAATCCAATCCAGAATCCAAAAAAGATTGCAGCTTAATGATTTGTGAAATGTATTGTCACAAGTTCACAACTCGTTAACTCTCGAAATAGTTGGAGATCTTCAATTCAACCCATTAATCTTATTAAAATGGAATATTTCGATAACAACAATCAGCATGGCCATGTAGTGGCAATTCTGCCATCCTATTCTGGGCACTTTTCTTATTGACAACGATGTGTGTGATTTTTTTTGCCGCCCTGTAATGTCTAATCCAATTTTGATCGTAGTACCTATATTTTTTTATTATTATTTTAGATCTATTTGTAATTTGTAAATAATTTGATACAAAATGGAATTGCTTACAATATTTATTTCAGAATTCATCTTCTTATGATTTTCTTAAGAGATTTATTTAAGATATAATTCGGTAACACGATTTATTTATAGTAAGGGGAATTGGCTCTAACAAAAATCCAAAGCTTCCAAAAGATTTAACGGACGCTGTAAGAGATTATTATACAGATAAAGATGAGAAATATCGGTTTTATCCCACGCTACTAATATAAATAGAGTACAGGTTTTTTAACCCTTCAGAACGCACCGGATCCGATGAACCGTGGGTCAAAACTGTCACCCCGAGGTCAGGTTAACGCAACGGTTGAAAAAATAACTATTAGGTAATAGTGGCCTTGAGAAAACTATCATTAAACAAACAAGGATCTATTGGCATATACAACGTGTAACAGAATTCCAATACCTACTCGACCAAATGTATGAGACAGCTCATTATTTTTCGCGATTATGATGACGGTCCTGGTGGTTCAGCTTGATGATCTCTAGCACACCCTACCATATGACTATACCCTTTCCTTAATATCTTGAGGAAAATGGACAGGATTTCACATCCTTTTTCCTGTCTCAAATATCTGACTAAGCGTTTTTAACCCTTCACAAGGCTACCGGTTGCTATGACCCGGGGGTCGCGGTTGTGACCCGCGGTCGTGGTCAGCCTGCCTTTTTGGTTGATTGTCACGACTAACGATCATAATGTCATAGTATAGCTGTAATTATAAAATCATTGGAAAACATGTAACGTCCTTAACGTCTATGAAAATTACTTCTTTTTCATGTTACACCAATGCCGTAGTTCGCAAATAAACTTCAATTGAAAGATGCATTAAGGGTACTGATTATTAAAAATGACTATTTCCACATATGCAATTATATTTTAAATTTTTAAGTTCCTATTTTCAACAACATATAGACAATGCCTTGCTGAGGAATCAGTCTTAAGACTGTTTTAACTGCTTAGTTACTCACGTTCACTTTCGATGTTAACGGCAGTGTATTTAATTGTATAACCCTTACTCATTTATCGGTTGCTGTGACCTGTGGGTCGCGGGCCTGCCCTGGGTTGGCTTGCCTTAACGGTAAACGGGTTCTCACGGCTAAGGAACAGATGATATTCATTTCTCTAAAATCTAAACAAAATTGTGTGAGAGATCTCATGTTTTTTAGTTCTTTGGAGTTTTCGATAAGCCCTGAGAGGTTTACGTGTATGGTATAAAATTAGAATAAGTGTCGTGGAAATAGATAATAAATAAATAAATGTTTATTACATTTTAATGAAACAGTTCTTATGTTGTTCTTTTTAATTGTGTTGCTTGCATAATATTTTTCTTTTTGTCTATTTTGTTATCTTTGTTAAGTATTTCAAACACAATGTAAATTGTTTATGAATAAATAAATAAATAAATAAATAAAAGTTTTGACCATAACATTAAATCTTTTTGTTTTACTTATGATTATAAAAACTGGGAACCTTTTATGATATTTTCGATAGTAAATAAATCAATCAAATGCTGTAATAAATCCGTACAAACTGCTCAACTCAGCTCAAACTATAAAATAAATGCAACATAAATTTTCAATCACAACGTTCACACCCAACCATTTTCAAATGAGAACCGTGTAAAGAAAACACGTTTTAACACAAGAATATCTTACTACAAACTCATCTCGCTGTACTCAAATCCAATCTCACGTTATGCGCGTCCAGTAGTGACCCGGGGTCACGGAGACCCTTCATCTCCGCATTTCTCACGACGCCGCAGCATTTAAAGGGTTGATTCTCGTGCAGCTTGTTCTTTTAACTTTTTGGAGATATTCTTCATATTATTACACTTTAGTCGGTCTTAGATCTTCTTATTTTTTCTCTCACGAGATGAAAATGAAGCCGCTGCTGATTGACAGCAGGGATTTTTATACAAGAAGAGTAGCTATTAGTACGCTTTCGAATACGGCCAAAAGAATATTAGCTTTACAGTTTATTTAATTACAGTATATAACATCACGCATGTAATCTCCAAAGAGTTAGGCAGAGGTGTTTCTAATAGCACACCACATTTTGCCAGTTATGTTTAAGTCCCATGTTATACGGAGCGAATCTATTTTGCCTTCAACCGGGCGCAGTGACAGAATCCGTGACTCTAAGAAATTTATGACAGAAAATCTTAAAAAGTAACATTTTGCCCGAACTGGGAATCGAACCCTTGACATCATGCTGAGCAATGCAGTAGAAAGTCTAAAATAACAATTATAATATACTACAATTTAAAACAATTACACTATGAAATTAAATTTTTTTATCTATACTTAATATAATATTATAAAGCAAAAGACTTTGTTTGGTTGAACGCGCTAATCTCAGGAACTACTGGTTCAAATTGAAAAAATCTTTTTGTGTTGGATAGTCCATTTATTGAGGAAGTCTTTAGGCTATATAACATCACGCTACGATCATTAGGAGCGAAGCAGGATTGAAAACTGTTGCAAAAACGAGGATTTTTTTTTCCTTTCGTTTTTCTCTCTTACGTGACGCAGACGAAGTTGCGAGGGTCAGCTAGTTTCTGATAACTTTCTTTGTGGTTTAAGAGCTACACAAAACCAACGGCCAATGATCCAAATTAGCCCTGAATCAAAAAACTAGACTCAACCAACTAAATTACCCAAAAATAACGTCTTAATTCACATTCAGTCTCCTTAATAATTATTAGGGTTTTATCTTCGAATCCAGCGAGCAAGGCCAGGCATGTAGGTATATATAATTAAATTATACGTGGGTCCACACTAAGGCCGATAAGACCGGGGGCGGCGCGAGGGGGGTTGAAACGAAATGTTCGCGCAGGGGGTGGGAGTACGTGAAGACAGCGAGCTGAAGACGTGCTTGTAAATGTATAGAGTTGTGCTTGCGACTTGTGAGGGTTTCGGTTGGTTTGAAATTGGGCTTTGACTTTTTTTTTGTAACAATAACTATACAGAGACACCCGCACACAGCTGGTCCCAAATTAAGAATTGTAGGTCATAAGTTTAAACCCAGCCCGGCTAGCAAGGGCAGGGGATAAAAATTTTATCCACCGGTTATTTCCACTTTTGTTTGAATTTTGTCCCTTGTCAGTGGAAATAACTGGTGGATAAAATTTTTATCCCCTGCCCATGCTAGCCGGGCAGGAATACGTATTACTTTGTGTTATTACACCACTAAACTCGTCTCGTCGTCTCGTCGTCTCGTGTCGTCTTGTGAGTAAATAATAACAGCTGCCCGGTTCGATCTAGGTTGGTCCGTGGTTGGTGAGTGACCACCAATTACATACCGAGTTTCCTCCATGCCTAGGTTGATCACGGCTGTCAATTGTAGATTCGTCACAGGTAGTCAGTGGCCCGAAAATCTGAAAACCGGTCTTACCAAGGGGTATCGTATTATCCAACACTAACTGGGTTATGATATTATGATTTTTTAATATAGTATTGTGAATGTGCTAATATTTATATAGAATTAAGTGAGTATGTGTATTAAACCTAGGATAATTTGAACACTGTTTTAGGCTTTCACGGTTTAAAACTAAACTTATATTGTCACTTACGGGATATCTTCCGTGATTATTTATTGTTTTGCAACAGCGTCGAAATATCGGGAGCTCAAAACAATAAATAATCACGGAAGATATCCCGTAAGTGACAATATAAGTTTAGGATAATTTGATATTAATTAGGTGATTGATATGAAAAGTTTAATTTAATTTAGCATGATTTTTCTTACTATTGATGATGATTGCAATAATCCAAGTGAAAAAACTAGCGTTTCCTAGCAAGCTAGAGCCGAAAGTTAGAAGATGTGAGTCAGCCACACACTGGGTCCGCGTGGTGGATTACTGCCCACTTCCTCTCATAGAGAGGAGCCTTGTGTCCCAGTAGTGGGAACACTTTAGGCTGATAAAGCATTGACTTGTTCGGAATTTAATTTCGATTCTTATTTCGTCTTCACTTTTTTTGTCATGACTACAAGATCATCTCTTTACTTCCAATACCAGTGAAAAATATATTAAAAAGTATCTTTGAAATAATCATATCTGCGAGCCAAAGTGTAGCAGGTTTTGATCTAAAATGATCCAAACTTTTCAATCATCTACAATCAAGTGCAGAATATTGTCAATACTTACCTATTTTCTCCTTTGTTTCAGTTATCATGTACCAAGAACATATGATAATCAACTATTCTAAACCACTAAGAAAGCTTCAAGATCCCTTCACTAGACATGAGCCAAGATTCTACTTTTCCCCACTAGGGGGCTTTTAGCGGGGCGTTGTGGAATAAGCCATATACAAACAAAAGAAATAAGACCAATTTTTACGAAAACTCAAGTCAACAAGAACGTCACTCTGACATGAAGAAACCGTCGTTTCAGACACTGAATCGGTGTACTTATGGTCTACAAACTCAGTCCTGGCAACATCTGGAGCTATCACCATGGATCCTGCTCAAATGAAAGGTGGATAACATTTAAGGCAAAGCTGTTTTTAAACACATCTACACGTACTTAATCATCTGACTACTTTTCAAACTTATTAAACCTTGACCATGACATCTAAGGCAAGCAAATACCAATAAAATTAAAACTTTTAAGAAAAAAATACACTGACAACGCGGATTAAACATGCTGATGGCGTTTATAGAATTACGACCTTAGTACTTACCATCTCAAACCAAAGACAAATTTTCCTCCGTGTGGTGGTATCACCAACTCCATACACTTCCCCGGTGGTCCGGTCGAGCGGAGTCCGGGCGACTTTCGTTAGGGTGAAAGCAGTTTGAAAGTCGGGTCGGGGTATTGATCGAGTGTCTTGCCCCCCTCTACCCTCACCCCCCGCGACCCGCGTTCACCCCCGCCAGCGTCCATAAGGAGCGCCCAATTCTGAGGATGGTCGTCTTTAATGTAGAATTAAGGCTAGCTTTAGTTATATTATGTGTATGTGTGTGGTGAGGGTTTTAGGTATGTACTGTGTGGAAAGGCTCTTTGGTGAACCAAGCTTTGGTTGGACAAAGAAATGTGGGACTGTATTTGGGCAAGGTTTTTTTTCATTATAGTGAGTAGCGATCATTGAATACTAGATCCGAATTTATCCGATAGTGGACTGAAAAACTAAAACCCATTTCAAAATACACGCAGATATTCTGTTTGGTGACTTACTGATAGATCTAAATGACTCACATCCAATTCTTAAATTTGTTTTGGAAACAAATATAAATTAAGTAAACGTTCATTTTAACCAACTTCTGAAAAAAGGAGGAGGTTATTATTACGACGCTTGATAACAACCTTTTAACGCGCCTTAACTTCGATATTTTATGATACTCATAAAGAAAATTATGGTCTCTTTATATCTGTAATTAAAGTCATAATTTCATCTCCTGTCGAGAAACCCTATATAACCCATACAATATGCTAAATATTTTCTTTAGCTATGTATTTCTAAAATTTGAATATTGCAGTAAGAGATTATTTTCTTGCGGAATAATAATTATTTTATTCTTATTCTTATTCTTTATTGCAGTCAAAACAACAAATATACATTTTAATTGCAATAATATAGCTTAAGGTGAAAGCGTCAGGGTGGCCCGCGAAATTTGAAGCGCGGTAAGAAAATTTGAATTTCGCGGGCTGCCTTAAGTGCAAAGGCGAGCTTAACCCAGAGTTGGGTAGTTAGTTTGTTTTATGCTAATAAAAATCATCCGCTGGATGTGAGTCGCACAGGACCGGTCAATATGGCGACATTGAGGGAAGGTCTATGTCCAGCAGTGGACGTCCTTCGGCTGAAATGATGTGGTCAATAAAACTTCGTCCGAAATCTGTACTTTCCTTTCATAAAAATCTTTCAACTTAGGTATTGTACAGACGGTATATCAAACTACACAAAACTGTCAAATTTTCCCGCCTGAACCTAATGCTGTAGAGCTAGAGTTGAAAATCTATTAAAGAAATTTGACAGATTGAAGTAGCTTGGTGTGCGATGTGATAGAGTCTGTACTATTTTTGACCAATTTCAAATTATGTTAATCATTTACGTGGTTGAACATCTGTCACTTAAAATAATCGGTGCATTTTAAATCAGCAACAAAAATCAGTCTGAAATGAAATCGAATCTAACTAAAAAGCAATTCAAAAATGAAATCCTAAAAAACTTACGACGATAAAAGAACTTACTATACTATGTATTCTGTTCACAATGACTACTTATCATAAATAATGATGATGGCAACACACAACGATCTTACATTACGGGCAACCCTATTAGCTGCGACACCTGAGAGGCAGCCCTAGCGAGATCGAGGGATGACACCCAATACGCGGGCCTATTCTGTTGTTTGTATTAAACTTTTTTTTTCAAAGAATATTTATATTTATACGAGTAACTAAAGTGAAATGTCATCAAGCATTGACAGAAAATGTTATTTGTGAGTAAATTAACCAAGAAAACAAAGCATAATTTCCTATTTATTTAAGTACATTTAAAATGAAAAAGGAGTCTTATCTAATAATCGTCGCAAAATATGTTGTCGCTCCCTGAGAAATTTCACTCGAAAAACATCAATTACAAAATTATCTGTAAACGAAAACAGGCTGGACTTAACACAAAAAAGATTTAGTCTATATCCTTATTAATTTTGACTGCCTGTGTTTCATTAATCATGGTTTAAGATGCCAGCCAAGAACAATATTAATAAAATCATTTCGAAATTAGAACACAACCGCCAACATCCCTCAATATTAAAAAGAAAACATGACGTAATCGACAAAGCTAACGAGAATACAACCACAGACTAGCCAGTAGCCACGCTACACTTTCGTCCGCTCTCGCCTTACATTCTCGACTTGATTAATGTGTGTACCGACCGAGTTAATCACCCACTCGAGATGCCGATGATAACCGCTCGTTTGTGCCGTCGCCTGTGCTTGAAAAAAAAAGTATAAGATTTTATCTATGGTTAGGATTTTGATTGCTGTCCAAATAATTGTGGAACACTTGATTTTGGCACGTTTTGTGGCTTGATGGATTTGATTTAAATTTGTTTAGCGATCTGCACAAAGAGAAACACTTTTAACTAACTGAGCCTCCATTTAGAATTATATGGAAAATTGAAAGGTTCATTAGTATTTTGCCACCTTAAAATTATTTATACTCTTGTCACAAACCAGTAAGCCATGGTGAGCTTTTATAGCATAGGTAATTAAGTGATAAACAAAAGAAGAATCTGACGAAAAGCAAAGCGATTTGCATATCTCACATACTCGCATCTCTTCTGTCACATTGTGTGACACTTGTCACATCCTTACTTGGCCCCAACTCTAGCCATCTACAAAATGTCCTCAGCAACTCGTTTCACGTCGTCCCGTCCTGTCCGCCATAATTAATGGCACCACGAACTGCCACTAAGAAGTGGCCGGTGGGTGGGATCGATAGAACCCACACTTTAAGGATCCTTCCTTCTGGAGAAACGGGGATTGATTGTGTAACTAAGATGGGTAGCAGTTGGTTGCTAATTGCGAGTTGATTTATAAGACAATGCCATTTTGTTAGGAGTTTTGGGCCCCTAAAAAAACTTTGCGTGTCAAGGTGGTTTTAACTTGGCTATGTAGAACTAGAATTACCTTTCATATCCTGAAATTGTTCTTCAACTTTTCACCCTAGTATAAGAGAAATCTTAGTTTTTCGGATGCTGAAATTGAGGTTATAATCCATTTTTTTTAGCTATGGAACTTATCGCTGGACTCTCATCTGGACTCTCATTGTGCATCTCTCAGCTTAAAAGCATGATCCCAAATCAAAAACATAGCCAGGGATTATACATATTTCACTTCTTTGCGTTAAAACAAAATCCTATTTATATGCATAAAGTAGTAGTGCAAAACTTTAGTGTTTATACCTCTGTTTAATCGCGCTAGCGTAGCTGGTTCTAAACATTGTAATTAGTTGAAAACCTGGCAATGCCATTTCATATTTCAAAATAGCTTAACCTGATTGGTCAGAATGAGACCTATCTCTGGTTGCGCCATACACAATTAGCAGTTATCAAATCAGCATCCAAATAAGCCACATCTGTCAGCTGTCCAAATATAATGGCGTTGGTGACGTCACTTGAAACGCCAAATATGAAACAAAAGACAACCGCGACAATCGCACAACAATCGCAGTTGCTGTATACAAGCGGTCCACAGTTTTGGCTGCGGTACCCCGCGGCCCACCGGGTGTTTCTTCTCGCGTTCCTTACGTGTACCTCCTACCACCCGGCCAGGGTAGCCAGGACTCTCAAACTTCGGTTGAAGTTGCCATATTTACCCAACGTTCTCGTTAGGCTGATTGTAGACGAGAGACTTGGTCTACATCTTCAATCGTTCCTTTATCTCTTCCTTCTCTCGAATTGACACAAACTATGTGACTTACAGGCAGCACTTAAAGTAAACTACATAATTATAAGAAAAGCTCATGCGAAGAATATATTCGCCAGTCAGTCGCTCTAATTAAGTAAACCAAGGGCACCAAACGACTCAATCAGATAGTTTTGTCTACTTTTCCCAACAATAGGAGGTTTTCTTGTATCGTGGGTTTATTTACAAACATATAAAATCATATACACAAATAGTCAGACCCGGAACAACTAACTGTAGGAAATAGAAATATTTGTTCAGTAAAATTGAACCCGCGATACGAAGCGCAGCAGTCAGTCACTCAACCACTGTACCGATTGTGCTGCGAATTCGTCAGTTATTTATGAAAATTTAACAACAATTTGATGTATTTTTACTCTTAATTTAAAAAAAATATATTGGCCGCCCTTTCGGTGTAACCCCGACCAACACCGAAAACTGGTATTTTTATTAACTTTCTTGTACCTACATAAGTAAGGTTTGGGCCGCCTCAAGACAAGACGAAACCTCTTTTAGCTTTGCTCGGTAGCAAACCGAGCCACCAAAAATCATAAGTCGTTTTTGGCGCCAAAAAAATCGGGCATCTTGTCTATCGTCTGCGATGAACCTAACCCAGCATAAAGGCCAAGCTACACTGGTAGTATACATGTTCCTTAGTGGGTTGGGTTGTGTGTATGTATGCTAACTTTAAGACAGTTAGTGGGGTCGCAATCAGTATGGCAGTGCTTTTCATTAGTACAAACGGTATCTGATCTCTAATATGGCGTAGGGTAGGGTGGTCTAAGACTGCGCACCTAAGGTAATAAAGGCTATAAAATAAAAATGAATGGTATTTAAGAAACAAATTTTATTCATTATTGAACCTTAGTTATTAATCAACAATATTTTAAGGACGTTTACTCATGAGATCAATCGTTTTTAAGTTATAAAAGTAAAATGTGAAAATGGGAATTGCGCACTCTTACAAAACCGGGTGGGTAAGAATGCGCAGCATGTTCGGTAAGACTGCGCGGGTATGATAAGATTGCGCAGTAACCAACAAATGTTAATTTTCACAATAATCACATATAAAATTGCCGTCACCCGAGTGAGCCGTGCATTGATCGTGCCACCACTCGTTGCAACCAACACATACAATCCAATCTTCAAAGATCGGTTCCTTATAAATTTCTCCACAACCGGGACATGTATAATTTTCTTTTTTATTAGCACTAAGCTTTGGTTTAGGTTTTGATTTTTTAATGTTCTTTTTTGGTGTCTTTGGTTTTGGATTTCCATTGTTTTTACAGCTGGTACTTGCAGTTGCCTCTAGCTTAAGTTTTTTTACTGCAGGTTTTGTTTTTTCTTCCATTTGCCGTGAAAGTTCATTTTTGTATGGTGAACTACTAACTATTTCTGATCGCTTATGTTTTCTGTTAACTGCACGCTTAACTTGAGACTTTGGCAATGGAAATATTTCGTATAAGGTAACAGTGCTTGCTGAGATGTACTAGGTTGCGCGCGCATTCTTATACACTCATGCCATGCGCAGTCTTACATGATGGGTTGATTTCATCAAACGATACTGGCATCGCCATCTATCCGAAATTACCATAACTAACGCGGCACACACTATCTCCCGGTTACATTAACTCTTCAAAAACAAATGTATAACTTTTTATTCACCTCAAATAAGTATGTGACACTGCATTCAAATTGAAGAAAAATTAGATCAAAACGTGATAAAAACTACAAACTTACCTGGGGTTGCGTATTTTCACAGTAATCCAATTATTTTTCTAGAACAACAACCGGTGCCTAAACACTTTAAAATAAGACTGAAGTTAGCAACGAACTTCACCCTACTGTCGAGTTATGACGTGTGCGCAGTCTTATCGACCGCGCAGTCTTAGACCACCCTACCCTACGTGTTTTGTTACAAGGCTTTGTTTTTGCGAGGATTTGGCCGAATGATACTGGCCGGTTTTATGTTGAATGACATAATTTTTTTTAAGAATTTGTCATGATTCAAACGATAAATACAGAAATGAAATTGGGCAAAATTAGTCTATGAACCAAAAGTCTACTTTTAACACTTAGGTATAGCTACTAAGTACGTATGACATATTATTTAGGTGAATTTCGTCCTAAATTAATTATGCAACATCGTCATAAGGCCGTTTTCTATAACTTACTTAGTTTACTTATAACTGTCAGTTAATATACCACGTCTCGTAGCTATTGGTGTTTCTATAAACAAAGTTAGATTGAAAATTGAAATATCCTATCCGCGTCACTTGATTCATAGAAAAATCAAAGATCCCTTATTCCTTTGCAACACTGTCGGTGTTTTGCCTTCCCAATTAATCTAATTTAAACTTAAACAAATAATCACCTCGTTACGATTTTTCTTTAAAACTACTTAGGTAATAATCTCCTTTCATTGACGTATTTTTTCTAATAAAGGCAGTAATGGCGGGTCGGTTAAAGCCCGTTTACATTAGCATTCAACCCTCCACCGCTGCACTTCTTTAAATCTCGCATAAACGAGTTCGACGGCACGTGATTTGAAAGCTTAGCTAAAGACGGTTAGTTAATGTTTTGTTTTTTATTTGTACTTATTTTGAAAATAGAATTTACATCTTTACGTGCCAGCGTTCTATGACTTTTTGTACAATAATGTGGATTGGTCGTCGGTATTATAATATGTAAATTAATTTGAAAAACGATAATGACATTAGATAACATCCAGAAAACCTTTGAAAATAGAAAAAAATGTAATAATCCCCTGAATATACCTAACAAAAAACATGTTTCGCAGACACAAAATAACGTGGAAAAAGGGCAGGAAGAAGATGACGATATTTAGTTAGGTACTTTTTATTTTTGTTATTTTATTCGGATGTAGCTTTTCTTTAACTACTGCATTTTTTTACAAAAGTTATTAAGTAATACTCGTAGCTGTGACACAAGATAGGCAAAGAGATTCTTTACAAAAAAATCTGTATATGAATGAGCGGACATTTGTCAAAAAATCCTTACAAAGAGAAAATTATTATCATAACAAAAAACATTCCACTCCCTCTTAGTTTCTTAACTAACGCTTTAGGATTTTATGTAACACATTTGTTTCAGTCATGCACTAAATAAAATCACTTGAAAAAATACGTAATAAACAACATTCATGAGAGCAGTACTTAGTACGTTCAGTAATTCGTTTACTTAATTCATTGAGTAGGTAATAATAATTCGACTGCAGGACCAGTCCATTCTTATTCTTTAGGATATATGACCTTTATAATTCTATATATTCCATTAAAAAAAAACTCTTTTAATTTCAAAAGTATTCCGTTTTCTTATACGTATCTGCCTCTTGCGGATTAAATAAACAAATGAACCAGAAAAAAAAACAAAAAAGGTCTACCTTGACTAACACTCCGATCCAAACAAAAATAACTGGCCAATAAAAAGTAAGAATTTCAAAGAACGAACCGCAAGTGTCTTTTAAAAATAAAAGAGCGCTTTCACTGTGAGTCGCTTCACACCATAGAAAAATTATTTTCAACACATTCCTAACTCAGGGTTGGCTCTAACCGAGCATAATTTTGTGGAAAATGGGAATATATTACAAACAAACGTTTTCTCCAATCTCTTCAAACTTTGACGAAAAGTTCATCGAATCGTTTCCAATCTATGAACTTTTTACGAAAATTTCATAGAATCGTTTCGTGAATTTGAATGTAACATGGGTACAATTCGAGAATGATAGTGATTTCAAATTATCATAATTTATTAGTATTTCTTGAGACAAAATTCTAGCGATTGGAAAGCATCAGTTGCGTGTTCAGATTGTAATTATAAACATTTCAAATTAAGTTTATTTTACATATTCATTCACTTTTATTAACGAGTAAAATAGATTGATTTATTTTAATATTTATTTATCAAATTATAGTTAGTATTGATTTTTATGGATACAGTAGGTACCTTTTTTAAAACAGTATTTTTTTTGTTATTACTATTTCAATAAAGAAATATCACAAACTCAAACTGAAAATTTCATCGAAAACAACATGAAGGTTCATAGAAGGCAATTATTAACAAAAAAATAAGTTACAATTTAATAAACCCTTCATAAATTACTCGAATTTGTACTTAATATACATCGCTGCGTTAAAGCCTAAAATCTAAAGTAATTCAACAAAATTACATTGCAGTTTTGCACGAGGTTTAAATATCAATTAAGCACTTCAGCAGACCTTTTAATTAACATAGGTATTCGGCTAAGCTTTTAATTTTGTTGAAAGACAGGACGCTCCCCAATTCCAACTTAAATTGCGAATTGTGTTTCTAGAAGTTTGTAACGGGATTCACTGTTAAAAATTATATTTGATCTGTGTAGATATAGTTAATCATTTTGAGTATTAATAAAATGTAATACTTACGTATTAGTGTAACAGAAAAAGAAACAAAGACTACAAATTCTAGAAATAATTTTATAAAAAAAAATGTTTTTTCTCTTTCACAAATCTCAAGACCATCAGCACTTATGATATCTCTTTAAACAGGAAAATTTATTGTATTTTTGGGAGACTGGCGCCTAAACGCGTTTAATAATCTGATTGTTAGTTACGAAAATAGTCTCGAATATTCGTTATTATTAAATTAAAGAAAACAAACACATACAAAATAATACATTAGAAGTCAACCCTAATCCCAGCACGGCGTTTGTTCCTCGAATGCTAAAGTAGCGGAAAAAGATTTGCATAAAATTGTCTTCTTATAAGGTCCACTCTGACGGTAATGCTTCCTCACTCTTATTTTATTTTTTATTATTTTTATTCACATTTTTATTTCAGCGTTCGTTTTTTCAAATTAGTCGTATATTTACGTCGACGGCGTGGTTCCTTTCTTTTCTTGGACTGGTGTTTTAATGTGTTCCTTTTTTAAATTGATCATAACGTGTGTGTTTATTGGTTAATAATGTGCTTCTGATTTCGTTTATTTTGGTTGGGCAATCAATGGGTTAAAAACGTTTATTGTTCTGATGATCTTCTAGATTAGAAGACTTAAATATGACCTGAAGGAACTATGTCAAAATTAAAATGTTGCTGTATTTGACAATGCTTGTAGATTTGCAAAAGAATGCTTTCACTTATGGATTTCACCTTCAGTTAATACTGATACAGTGCAGATCCTAAGTGCCTCGCTTGCTTGCTAAAGTTCGCAACAAAATCTATATAACATTATCGAGTCTCATGTGAACTCAGAACAATAACTATAATAAGAGACATTCAGCGCCAAAGATTAACTCTGTAGAAGTAAATGTGTCCCCCGACAACAAAGCGAACCAGCTACAATTCTAATAAAGAAATACCGAATTGTCGCGTTGTGACGCAACGCAATAGAAATCTCCAAGTGTCCCGCGCGAAATCGTAAACGGACGACCGGGCTGAATACAAAACAGGCCGGGGTGGGGCTACCCGACCCCACCCCGGCCCTCTTCACCCCCCGCGCACCCCGTCTTCATCCCTTCTTCCTTAATGTGTAACAAAGACACCCCTCTTACGCTTCAATGTATTTGTGTAGTTTTTACGTCTGTGTGAGTGTAGTTTTACGTTCCTTTATACTATGTACGCGCGTCAATGTGTGCGTCCGGTGTTAGTGTTGCTAGTTTGAAATATTTCATATTAAATTTCAGGCCTCTATCAATATAGGGCGTGTTTGGGTTATCTTTTGTGAAGTATCCGTTATTGTATAGTTTGGAATAACTGTAGATGGAGCGTTAAATGTTTATTACTGTTGCTAGTGTTCCTGGAACGTAATTTGTTTTTGAACATTTTCAAATTCGACGTTCATGTAAAACTTCTTGGGCGAAATTAAGTCAAATTTAGAAAGATACTACAAGGCTAGTCCTTAGCAGCATGTCTATTTTCTGCTGTATCTCCTGCTTGTAACAGTTGTAACACGTTAATAAGGAAAATAGCACATTGTAACTAATTAAAATAATAACAAATTTCACCAAAAAGCACACTTGCATATAAACCAATTAATTTTGATACTCCTTATTCCAATACACTATTATACTTATTAGCACGCCAAACCTATTCAAAGTGTATTAAAAAAAATAAGTCAATTCTAATAAGAGTTCCCGCGCAAATTGCTACTCGTTAGACACTTAACGATGGCAAAGGAAACGACCGACACAGCCTGCACCGACTAATGTGGAAAAAAAGTTTGAAAACTTCGCGCCATCGCATCGCCACCCGCGGCTCCTAACACCGGACAAATAAAACTCGCGCTTGACTAATGTTGTTGAAATATTTCGCTAATTTAGGCAGCTAAATATCTTAAAACTTGTATAATTATGTCTAATTATTTTGACAGTTGACGAAAAGTTTAACACCTGTTTCAGTTTGTTTTTCTTGAGACAACACCGAAATCAAACATTTTATTTCACTCTTCCATCCTTTTTGGTTGAAACTTTTTAAATTTCAAATGTCAGACAGTGTTCTATTATTCAAAAGTTAGTTCTGGAAAGACGTATTTTTGCTGAACGTCTGTTTCTAAATGGCAGAGACGTTCCATTTTTATTTGAAAATAGAATAAAGTACTGCGGTGGTTGTTTTTATACTGTTGAGCTGCTTTTTGGAGGGTCGAATTAAGAATATCAAGAGTGAGGTCTGTTTTCTCGGTGCCTAATTTGACAGATGCGATTTTTACTTCTTTTTAAACTGACCTTTTGACGGTTCTACCTATGGAGAATTACGTCGGTACTGTCCTTATGTTAAACCTTGTCACTTATTTGATTTTAAAAAGTATGGGAAATGGCATGGTCTAAAAAGAAAATAGTATTATAATATCTTTCTCACACTCTCTCGTAATAGACTGGTTCTAAATCAAAGTAAGTAAGTATTTCATTGACACAATGTTGCGAACACAAAGTGTCAATTTCATTCTTAACAATCATTTTACTACTAGGTACTATTAATTACTCCAAACAAAAGTGTGTAAATTAAATACGCTAATGGATTGTCTCAGCGAAAAAAGCGAGACTAGGGTCGACTTTTAATTGTAAATCTATTGAAACAATTCTCTCACAACTCCACAGGTCGCCCATGAATACTCACGAAGAGTTTTCTATTTTAGGACTTATTTCAACATAATTTGCTACTGGAGGCATTTTTGTTGAGATTGTGTCTTAATAGTATCCCCATAAAGTGCAAAAAATCGTTTTTCAAAAATAAATGGTCAAAAATATTTGGTATGACCTACACATCTTCCTCGTATGTTTTTTAAAGGAGATTAAATACTTACTTAATTTTCTAACCAGCCTTTTAAAAGTAAAGGGTTTCACCATAATATGTAAAGGTTTTTACTTACGTCTAACATACCATTTTTTCGCACAGACTGTATTTGTTCAATTAAGTTTGATACTAAATCACTTAAAACACAAACTGTAGGTAACAAAACTTATTAATAGCAACTTGTAACTTATCTCCTTCAAAATTAACACCATCCCAAATCACCCTTCGTTAGCGTTATGTCTCAAGTCATCCTCGGTGTGTGACACCCCCTTACACCCCCTGCACCCCTGATTAATGTCGGTGTCTTCCGACATTGTTGTCATTATGCTAATAATACTCTGCCGTTATTTAGAAAAGGGTTACAGTAATTCTTCATTTGTTATGTGTCCTTTTTTTTCGCGAATGGTATTGCAAGATAGAAAATGTTAAGTAGATAAGTGATACGATTTTAAACTAGCATTTCACTCGCGACTTCGTCCACAAAAATTGTGATAGCTCAGTTAATTTGCATGATATCAATATAATTTATAGCTTGTGTTACTTGTTAAAGATGTAGCTTTCTAATGATGAAAGATTTTTTTTAATCGATTGAGTAGTTCTTGAGTTAAACCGTAACAAACAAACAAATCTTTCCTCTTAATAATACTTGTGTAGATGTAGATGACTGGCTCTTCCGGCTTGAAGCACAAAATACCTCCAAATAAATATTTAAAACATATTTCAGAACGTTTTTTAAATCAATCGCTAAACATACATACACACACGTACATTTGGTGATTCGTGATATAGCTATAATTTAAAAATTATTTTAATTTTGTAAAAATATTTGAAAAGGCAAGATATTTGGAGTGCAACGATCTACTTACTCATCTGCTTCTCAATTTGTATATTAACTATTATAATGCTATGAAACAGGAGTCAATTTATACGTGCAAAATCTCTATAACTGTCATTGCATTTACTTGCTTTACAATTCATAGCTATAACACATTTATCAGTAGTTAAGTATTTAACTATGCATTGCATTGATTGAAAGGTTTGTTCAGCATTGTTTTCAATACTGAAACAACTTGTTCAAAGAATTCTTGTGTGTTGAAACGGGTTTAAATATAAGGGAAAGCTCATGTTTCAGTGTGTTTGATTCAATTGTTTTAAAATATTATTCAAAATGAGTTTGTGATCTGTAAGGTTTTTTGAACCCAAATAAAATGATTCTATTAAATATATCCTTAATAATCGAACAGAAAAGGAAATCCTAATAAATTTGTAAAAAAAGAGACCATTTAAATATTCTGTTTATAAATTATTAGCTGACAGAAGACAATCATAATCTTCTTTTTCGTCCCTGTCGTTTTCATGGCCTCTTGCCAAAATCCTCTTTTCTCTAAGAAATTTACTGTCGCGAAGGAAAATTCATGGTTTCAGATCAATTACACATGAATATCTTATATTTTTATAGTTAAATTCTGAATTTTGTTTACTTTAATCGACTCAAGGGTTACTTAAAAGCCTGGAATCTAAATCAATGCGATTTGTTACAGTTTGAACATGGAATACGGCCCACTTACACATTAAATTGCTAAAAGTAATAAACGAAAAAAAAAAAATCTTACCATCTTCTTCAAAACGGAACAATGTTTTAATTAGGTACTTTTAGCGTTAAACGTATTTATAGCTATTCGTGGTGCAACTGTTCTTAATAGTTTTAATGTCGATATCATTTTTAAATCGAAATTTTTGTATTACTCGTTCTAGAATTTGTACCAGTGAGCTATTGACACCGCCGCGCAGTATTAGTTTTTATCAGCCAGCCGCCACTAGAGGCTCACTAACTGAAAATTAACGTTAATAAGGGACCGGTAACCACGTTAGTGTATACCAGGTCATGGCTGTCCAGATAAAGCCTATAAACTACAACTAAAATTTACAACCACATAAATTACATTCAAGTGATTCTATACCGTAAAACCTTGGTACAAAGGGTCAGGGTGAGGTTTGTGGGCGGTAAAAATAACAGTGTCGAGGTATTTTGGACAGGCCCGTTCGGTAATTTTCTTTAGAACGCTCCGTTGGCGCGAAAAATTGTGTTTTTCAAAGGAAGAGCAGCTGCCAACACTGTGGAAGATTGACTGCCGTTTGCTTGAAATAGGCTAAAATTGTGGCTGGACAGTTTAACTAGGCTTTAAGTATATTAACGTAATTACTTGACGGTAGATGAAGTTGTGAATGAGTTCTTAGACTTCTCATTTTGAACTGATAAGATTCTAAATTCAATATTTTTTTGTTAAACGTTCTTATTGGAGTTCAATTTACGTCTTTCCTAAAACCTTGTTACTTATTTTACATTTTTAAACAATGCCTTTTTGCAGATAAACTCCTTATAAGTCAGAAAGTTACTATACCGCTTGTTTAGCTTAGTTGAAAAAGTTGACGCGTATAAAACTGACGAGATTTCGTCTATTTTTCGGAACGGTCGTCAGTAACTTTTATGACTTTCAGTAAAAAAATACGTTATATTTTCGTTTCAAACAGAACTGCTAGTGACATCTAATGTCGAGTAGCCGAAACAAAATAGTATTACTACTCAACAACAGATGTCGCGATTAAAAGGTTGAGGTTCCGCAATTCTCCGTATGTGTCGCTACTGTCGTATTACGCCATCTCATGTTGAATAGAAGTACTAAACCAAAAATTTTAATGAAATGGCAAGAACGTATTGGAATCGTTATAATCTTGAAATGTTTATTGTAGTAAGGATGTTGTGGAACAAAATATATTTCATATTAAAAATATATACTGTGACAATTACTCAATGATTTAAAAATGTTGTGGCTTCATTTTCGACACCATACTTACATTGTTAATCGACATCACAAATTATACGCAATTTTTAAAAACTGCTTTTTACCCGTTTCTATATATTTTATGATGTGCTTTTTTAGTTTCCAATTACTTAATCAAAACGGTAATTTCTGGCACATGTTCATAAGAAGTTTTCTAAGCATGATTATTTTTGTATTGTCTAATTAGTTGTAATTAGACAAAACTTTATGAGACCGAATTCGTACCACCTAACAGACAAAATAACCGGTAATTTCCATTCACTAAACAATATCTATTGAAACTGGCCGCTGAAATATGGAGAGCGTACACAATAGCTTATTAGAATAACAAATAAACAGACATCGCTCGCAGCTGCCGGACCGGTCTCGGACACCGGCGCATATAATACTCTGAATAATTTGTAATTAATATTATTTTTATCAATCTATACAATGTTTGAAAGAGGTTGGTCCAGATTAAAAACTCTAACGTGAAAAAGTTGATCATAGATTTGCATGACACTGACTGACAAGAATTTTTGAATTTCGAATTTGTAATTCGATGATGGCCTGATCTAACACTCCGTCGACCGTCGGGGTTCTTGAAAACTTTATTTTTGTTTGTTTCTACTTATCCGATTTTCTTTTTTTTTGTAAAAGATTTCTAGATTTTAAAAATTATTTCTCATAAATCATGAGGAACACTCACTGTCTGTATGTAAGTACTTACATATTAAAATTGTTTACTATATGTTTACTAGTATTTCTTGAATTCAAAACAATTACATAAAGTAAGTCAATACAAAAATACCAGAATAAACGGGCCCACACCTTCGTCACTTCAGCCTTATTGCCCTTCTGTGACACATTTTCCTTTTACCTGATTGTGGGCAATTTATAGAAACAATTAGTATCGTATAATTTTATTGTCATTGACACGCGCTATTTCTACTTCGTTGTAGTTGGCCAGTGACATCTTTATAACCTACTTGATTGGCTGTTTATAGATAAATCTTTATATTCTAAGTAAGTAAAAAAAGAATGGCGAGTATTATTTTTGAAATGAGTATTTCTCATTTCAAAAATAATACTCGCCATTCAGCTGGGTTTTTTGAGAATAAATACCTCCTTTGTCAATCTATATGTTTTACTAGTTTATTTTTAAGTAATATTTTTTAATAAAATGTAAAATGGAAGACAACGGAAAAGAAATACTTATGCTGAAAATAAAAAACGGTAATTTATGTAACCTGTCACGTGTTTTGGCACACCCACATTCTATAGGTTATTCCTTAAAATGAATTAGTCTGAATCTATTATAAAAACGTCGGTTAATAATTCGCACAAGAATTTTCCAAAATAGTAGATAGACACAATACTTTGAATACTTACAACCGCCATTCATAAAATTAATTTAACTAAACGTTTCCGGAAACCATTTCGCAGTGACCGGTGGTTACTGGTTTTACCTATCGTTATAAACTAAACCAGAATACGCTAATTTGTTGATAGGATCAATAGATTAATTAACGAGCTATTTAGAGGCTCACCTAATCAAGGCTAACAACAACATAATATCATTGATGTTGTTATTAATTTGTATTGGATAATTATTAATTGTTTGTCAAAGGTTGCTGTCAGAATTATTTATGTCTATGGTTTAGAAAATTACTAACAGCTTTAACACCTTTCATCCTTTTTCGATCTGTTTAATGTTTAATATGTATGTGTGATTTCTATGTGGTATTTAATGTTCTTTCTGCGCAAACTGAGGGTTGTCCGATCCTTGTTTGGCAAAGAACCAAACTTCAGATATTAATAAAATAATAAAAGTAGTAATGTAAATAAAATAATAAAACTATGGCTTACTTTGCTATGATCGCTACTCATTGATATTTTTAAATAATGTGTATTTTCATTTTGTCATAATGTACGTTTACCGCAGAAAACTGCACTTTCTAAAAATGATATAAGATACTTGATCCCCATTCCGCAAGTCATTTGTGTGTTTAGTGTCTTCTTAAAACTTCGTATTTAGTGGAATAAAGTTAAATTAATCACCTGTCCTACAAAAACGTAGCATGTTACCTAAAAAACAAAAATAACAACAAACATACATAAATCTCGAATTCAATCGGTTCAAATCTCTAAAACACACTCTGTCCAGTAAATTGGAGTGTAACAGATAAAATATTGTCATTTATATAACGTTTTGTAGAAACACAAACACAGAGAGTGACACCCCGCCAAAGAATAAAAATCGTGTTTCAATACAATGACATACAAAACTTTTAACTTGGCTTTTATTTTTTATACTTTTTAATTTATATTTGATTTTGAGCACCTGATTTTGAGTACAAATGTTTAAATTAATTCGTGATTATGTTTTTGTTTAGGTTCTATTTTTTTTATATTACTTTTAATCTGTAGTTTTAAGTTTTTGCTATAAAAACATTTTTGCATTCTTCGAATATGGCAAAATATGGTCACTGTACTCGTTCATTGTATTGTTTTCAATTAGTTTAATTTCAACCGATTTGTTTTATTTAATAAATTAAGAAACTATCGCCCATGTTTTATTGCTACGTCCTCTATGTCATTTAACACAAAACAATAACATACACCAATCTAAATGGGTAGGTGTATTGTGTAATAACGTTTGAGTACAGAACAGTAAACCATCTGTCATTGGATACGACTAACAGACAGAGAACACACATGACATGACATAACTGCCGAAAGCTCTTCAATCAGGAGTAACAAAACCGTTCTAATCCGTGTAACACACTAACACTTTTCCTCGCACCAGTACCTGTTGAACGTGCATCTTCTTTTTATTTCCCATACACCGCTCGCGTACTAAAAATCGAATAAATCAAAATAACCGATCACGGGACAAAAGCTCATTCACAATTTTAAAACCAGTTTTTTTTGTTAATTCTCCTTTTTTAATACGCATGAAAACCGCGACGGACGCAGCATCCGTGGCCTCTGTATAGATCTTTTGTGAACACAAAAGACAAAGTACTCGATAGACCGGTTTTTATTTTATTATGATGTTTTCTGAATCGCTATTTAGGTCACCAACGGCTAGTTTGCGTGTATCCGAATCAGTTTAGAGTGAATCCCGTTGCGGGACGTTGATTTTGTTCGGAAAAGAAAGTAATTCGGTTTTTAAATTAGTCGCATGTGCGAAGTTTTTGAAGTGAAAGAGTTTTTGTCTGTGACGATATTTCGCTTATATTTTTTAGTGAAATTTTTACTTTCTTGTATCGGTTTCTTATTGTGAAAAGTTTTAGTAGTAGTACCTAATAATCAGCAACAATAAAAAAGGTGCATTTGCAAAAAACTTGCTATAGCGGAATCGGAATCAACGCACAGTGATAATTGTGAGTATTCACTTTATTATATTTTTCTACTTGAAACTTACTACTAATCTGTCAGTCCACTTCTTAACTTTGTGGGTCATCCCATCTGCCCCATACGTGTCTTATAGGGGACATGACAATCAATTTAGACTTACCATGTGGGATATAAACATGTAATTGGAGTACTTGAATAGTAAGATTTTGTTGTAGCCAACAGTGCAGGCAGAACATTACTTCATCATTGCTCAAAAAACCACCGTTTATTGAACAATAGTTAAAATAGTGTAGGTAGAAAAATAGTTGAAATAAATAGTGTTATTACAATCATCTACAGTAGTATTGCTTTATCTAAGAAACGATTCTTAGAAAAAGCAATACTACTGTAGATGATTTGTCTATAGTATTCTCATTAAACCAAGCTTGACAAATTCGATAAAAATCGCTACGAGATTTGCTACGGCGTAGCGTAGAAAGTCTTGTAAAAGTGAATCGTAGGCGTATTGTTAAACTCGCTCAAGATAAAACGGATAATAGAATTTTATATTTTATATAAGTTTTAACGACCTA
Organism: Xestia ashworthii; assembly: GCA_950022955.1. Lineage (NCBI taxonomy): Eukaryota > Metazoa > Arthropoda > Insecta > Lepidoptera > Noctuidae > Xestia > Xestia ashworthii. The sequence goes on from OX465566.1 coordinate 16,640,163, forward strand.
CAAAATGTCCAAGTTTAAAATGAAGAAAGATTAAAAAATTGTTTAAAAAAAATGACTGACCGGCCATGTTGCAAATTCAAATCGAACAATAGAACAACTTAAAAAAAAACGATTCTATAATGAGTACATGCCGCTATTCGGGTATCGATTTTAAGATCCCCTTTCTGCTATTATTTTTTTTCTACATAACAAAGCAAGAAAATATAAAGGAGGAGTTTTGCAAGGGCGCGCGCCCCCTAGGCCGCGGTTGTACTTGTGTGTGTGTGTGTGCGAATAGTGCGGCTTTGTGTGTGTGTGTGCAACTTTGAGACGATCGGCGGAGTCGAGTGAAATAAGGGGAGTGATTTGTAGTGCGAATATATGATTTTGATAATTTTGGTGAGGAAAAGACTAGAATTGTTTTTTTTTTTTTTTTTGCGGATCTGGTTATTTGGATTGGATAGAGGTTCTGGATCAGTTCTAATTCTATGACCCCAGAAAGCATTACATTAATTGTTCTAATTTTTTATTAAGTTAAAACACTAGAAGACAGCGTATGCCGGGGATTTTGAGGGATGGTCCTAAATAATGTTGACTTCAAAAAGCGGTGATTTTCAACCTAATTTGCTTATTGACATTTTTTTTTACTACGGGCTGATCAACTAGTGAAGAAAATCATAAAAGCTCTCCTTGCCTATTCAGCTGCAGATCTCATATAATTAGTAAGAGTATCATATCAGCTGCTTGCCGACCGTAACATAATCTCGTGTCACAGAGTTTGTTATCGAACTCCTCCGAAACGGCTGGGCCGATTTTTATGATCTTTTTCGGGTAGGTCTGAAACTCTGAATTGGTCAATTTTTAGTCGTACACAAATCAAAATTTCCACTCGAACTAAGTCGCAGGCAACAGCTAGTTTAATTAAAAGAATGAGGTGTAGTTCTGTGTGTTCTAGTTTTTGTGATTCCTTATTTTAAATAGAACCATCATAAAAAATATCTAACAGTAACAAAATGAAAGCTGACATCGAAATCCCACCATTTTTTACAGAGAAATTGCGCCATGCAAATATCAAACGCACTAAGCACTGCTATAAGAAACGAGGGTCCGAAGAAAGCATCTCTTAGCATCTCCCCTCCTTGCACACACACACACACACACACACTAAGTCTGTGTTTAAAAAATACACAACACACACATAACTAGAGTTATCAATAGATTCATTAGACGTATTTCTTTGATACCAGCGTGCTTTTAGCAAGCACTTAAACCACGATACTGGTGCTTATGAAAAACGACTTTTATGGCAAAATGATCTTTATTACATAACGCATTTAGAGTTTTAAAAGTTTCATGGTGGAACATGAAAGTTTGCGGAGAAGTAATTGCGTCTTTGCTAGGCCGATTTTTTTTCTTCACCCCTTTTCTGGGGTCCAAGTGGGCTGCGTTGAGTTTGTTTGATGTCTTTTAAGAATGGCAGTTTATTATAAATGTATAGCTCCAGGTTTTTGTACGTTTTTGAGGCAAACAGAGGGCTTTGGATCGATACTGTATAAAATCCGAGGTGAAATCGTGCGGAGATTGTTACGCTAACATTTTTTGCTCGAAAAAACATAGGAGTTTTACGGCTATTTTCAATAACTTACTGTTCGGTTTCGGTAGGTTGCTATCTCTGTCTGACATTTCACTTACAGACGGTTAGAAACAAAACGTCACAGATAATCTTTCTTTGATTTTTCTATGAATCAAGTGACTGTTTGGTGAGGCGGATAGAATATTTCAAGTTGTTTATAGAAACACCGATAGCTGCGAGACGTGGCATATTCTTTTCTTTTATCGTATGGTTAATGCTTACCTTGCTGTCAGAGTTTTTGTGCAGCCCAAGGGCCTTTGACTTGGCATTACATGCCGTCGAGAAATATCTCTCAGGCATGCTGATGGTTTCCTCACCATGTCTTCCTTCACCGAAGCAAGTGATAATTATACTCATACAATACGCACATGAATCCGAAAAATCAGAAAGGCAGTCCGACGTTCAAACCACTAGACTATCACTGTTACCGTGGCATATTAACTGACAGTTATACGTAAGTAAGTTTTAGAAAACGGGCCTTAGACTTGTCAATGATAGTAGAAAAAGTAAAAGCTAACCCTGCCAATGACTGGTAACTTAAAATGTTAAAATTATTGGCCAAGATTACATTGACGTAATCCGAATGCTTAGTAGACGGATTCAATAATAATCATAGTTTTTTTTCGAATAATGAAAATATCTCATCCAGCGTCCTAACCTATGAAACCAACGGCCGAATACTGAAACGTCACTCAAAATTGAATTAGAAGATACTGAAATGTGACGTTTGGCCATACAAAATGTAAAGTGCTCAAATGTTAAGCTGCCCTCAAATTTTGAGTGACGTTTCAGAATTCGGAGGTTCCCAAAGTTTGTATTAAAATGAGCTTAGGAAGGTACCAGAATCTTGGCATACATTGTATAGTAAATTTTCAAAGTGTCATCCCTATAGCTACAACATCTTTGAAGCTGCGATTCACTGACTACGTCAAATAAATCTCAATTTTCTCCACATAAATCGCATGACTGGCATACACATATACTTATTATATACAAATACCGAAATAGGATAATAATAAAGGGTGTAGCCCATAACTGATCGATTTCAATATTAGAAACCGCAACGACGCAGTGACGGCATTCTAGGGAGGGTGAGATTAACGGTATTGCTTAACGCACATAAATCTCAATATTTATATGTTTATGTTATGTTAAGTATTTGTAGTAAATGTGTTGATGTATAAGTTACTGTCTGGAGACGTCAAAGGGTGGCTTTAGTTTGGAATATAGGGATCTCTAAGCTCATGTTGGAAACTGACCAATTTAAGTCTGTCTTAACTTCACATTTTGTACGAGTTAAGAAATCGTTCAATAATACCTATGCATGTAAATAAAAGTCATCGGCGCGTGTGCCTTTAGAAGCCCTACAGAATTTTGTCACAGGTCGAGCAACTTTTTTTTTTTTCTATTTAATATTTTTTTACCCCTATACTATAAGGAAACAACATATTTCAACTTTTGAGTACAAAGGTACTGCTGTTTAGTATGGATTAATAATTTTCACTATAGGGTTTAGGTTATGTTCGAATAGAGAGATTTTAGTATAGCATTTTTAACATTAATCAATTCCACATTTGGTATTTGGTCACTTCCCACAGTCACATTAATCCAATTCCTCCCAACAGAACTTCTTAAACTATTTACAACCGTGTCTAATAATAACAAATATATCTTGTAATAATAATCCTGTATCGCACAGGGCACAGGCAGGTTGTCCCCCGGTGTATCGAGGCATGTGATGGTCCGTCCAGCGCAGGCCGGCTCCGACGACACGCTGAGACGACTTACTTGAGCCCCCTGATCTAGTGTTGGTGCAAGGAAGAAGTTTTAGGCGAATAGCTAAGGATTTATTACTATATCATTATCAGCACTGCTGGTTATAGGCCTCTGACGCTATTGAATCTCAACTCGATTCTCAGGAACTCATCTCGCTGTTATCAGCCACACTGATAAGACCGACGGTCTACCTGGCCAGGTAGACCGAAGGAACATGGATGGGTTTTAGTTAGTAAAAGTCTGACACACCCTCCTGCTTCGCCCAGAGCATTTGATGATTTCGCATCCGATAAAAAAAAAGCGGGAGCGAGTGTCAGAGTTTTAGTTCCTTCTTCGCCCTTTGCGTTCCGGGGCATCTGTATCTCTTTTGGACAGTCCCGCAGCCCCGGCAAGCATCGGCCCTTGCGGACCCCTTTAAGTTTGCTTTAAGATATCTTATCTTTTAATCTTTGGCGATTCAAGGTCTCCACTCAAGGACACATCTATCCCCAACGGTCATCGCTTAGACCGTTATAATGGCTGTCCATTGCTATTTCTGCTTGCTTATCTATTCTACGAGCTATGTCGACTACTTTAGTTCTTTGCCGAATATCCGCCTTTAGTTTTTGCATACCTCTAATTAATTGACTGCATCCAATTAGATATTTTTTAGTATTTTCCGTACTATCATGAACTAAAACAGTGATGGATAGACAGGGAGAGGAAGGCCAAAGAAAATAAGGATAGATAATGTGAGAAATGATATGAAAGAGAAAGCAGGAAATACTACCGTGACGTCTGACAGAGGAGAATGGAAGAAAAAACGTCTTTCGCCGAACCCAAATAGAATGGGGCAAGGGAGACGGTGATAATGATTCCGTACTTATATAAGCTTCCCAGTTTAGTAATACAATTACAGTAATAAGATGCCATAGGTATGCTAGAAGCCAACCCCCATGGAGTTGTTTTTTTTAGACAATTCAAAAATGCCTGTAACTGGCCTACTTGAAATAAAGTATTATAAGGTGTTATAATTTTAATTAGAAGAGAACCGTTTCGTCTGCTTGTGAATTACACCATAGCTTAAAATATATCTGGTCCACCTACTTGGCAACTGATAAGTGGACGGCAGTCCGCGTGGATACAGGAAACATGTTATGCTCATAATTTATATTATATTATATGTAGTTATGTGGGAAACTATGAGACATAGAGGTGTGTGTAGTGTATTATTGGCAGTTTGGACATAGATGATAGGTAGGATTATATATTGTCAGATTTGACCAGTTTTTTTGCCTAAACATCAAGGGAGTAAGTAACCTTCCTCTAATTTTTCATGTTTATTTCAGAACTTAAAAATATGATGGAATTTTGAAGGCAGGTATGGCCCAGAGGTTAAGGCCTCGCATCTCAGCATAGGTTGAGGTTGTAGGTTCAAATCCCAGCAAGTACCAATTTAACCAAGACTTTTTTAATTCATATTACTTTCTAAGTGTATCAGGAACATCACAGACTTCGGTGAAAGAAGACATGGTGAGCAAACCTGGACTTTTAATAAATACAAGTCTGGAATCGCCAACCCGTCTTGAGCAAGCGTAGTGATCAAAGTTCGTGCCATTCTCTGTGTGAGATGAGGTTTTTGCCCAGCAGTGGGAAAGTAATAGGCTGGTACTTATACATTGTAGGGAAATATTATCCACATGTTGCTTATTTCCTTGAAGATCTGGCAAACTAAGTCTACTTATTCCGATGTCTGGTTATGACTACAGAAAAAAAACTGCGCTGAAAGGAACATCGTGTCGTCGACTTTTACCAAGAATAGGCTTGTTAACTGAAAAAAAATAATTAGTCCGTCACTTAGATTATCAAAAAATATTTGACCCATATTTTTTCTTTTGTCACATAAACCAAAATTGACGAAGATACGACGCTTTTAAAATTCCCAATACGTCACTGTTTGGTATCATTCTTATTGAGTTTTGACGTCACGAGCCCCTACTCCCGAGTTTTGATGCGTTTTATCTTTGTCAATATTCGTTGATTCTCAAAAGCAAAAAATACGAGTCCATTATTTTCCAATACTCTAACTGACGGACTAAATAGATTTGCAACTTATTGATGGTGGAAACTAGCCTATTCAGTACATATGATTCTTACAATCGCCAAGAAGCAGATTCCTAGAAACATACACAGGTATCATTTTTACCAATATCTAAACATTCGTCAGGGCGGGCGGACTATCTTAGGCGGGCGTGTTCCCCGCGGCCGAAGGGCGGGCGTCACTTCCGCCGGAAACGCTGCTCGCTACCACCTTCACAGCGTTAATTGCAATTCCACTTACGGTCTGATGTGATTACGATGTGTCGATTGCTTTAGGATGTAGGTAGGTAGACTTTGATTACTTGTTTTTTTTTTTATAAATATCGCTGGACATTACACACAGCGCCATCTAGTACCACACTAAGCAAGGTTTGTGTCGTGGTCACCAGACAGTTGATACTAGCTACATACATACTTTTTGTTTGTAAATACATGTAACTTATTATACATACATATAAACATCCATCATGACTCGGAAATAAATGTCCATGCTCATTACACAAACATTTGCTCCTACCGGGAATCGAACCCGAGACCCTAAGAACGTAAGGCAGCCTCACTACCGCTGCGCCATTCGGGTCGTCATCATTTGAACACTACAAATAGTTTCTACGATTATGCAAAGGTCGTGGTTAAATAATAACAGCCGTACGGGTCTACTATCTTCAGGTTTAGCGGCGCTTGCCAACATCAGTACGTGGATGGGTGAACAACCATTACATACGGAGTTCCTTCCGTGCCTTGTTGGTCCCGGCTGTCATTTGTAGATCTTTGACAGTCGTTACAGGTAGTGGCACGAAAGTGTGACAAACTGGTATTCAGTTGCTTCCGTTTGGAAGCCGACCTCATCATAGTTGGTATTAAAACTAGGCAAAATAATTATCTCGTAACTTAAAATCACGCCTGTTATCCCCGACTAGCTGACCCACGCAACTTCGTCGGCGTCACATAAGAGAGAAAAAGGAAAGGAAAAAAATCCCCGTCTTTGCAACATTTTTCATTCCTGCTCCGCCCGTAATGGTCGTAGCGTGATATTATATTTTTTATTTATTTTTATTATATAGCCTTCCTTGATAAATGGACTATCCAACACAAAAAGAATTTTTCAATTTGAACCAATAGTTCCTGAGATTAGCGCGTTCAACCAAACAAACAAACAATCAAACAAACTCTTCTGCTTTATTATATTAGTATAGATGAGTTAGGCAGAGGTGTACCTAAATAGTACACCCACATTTCGCAAGTTATGTTTCAAGTCCCAACTAATAGGGCCGAGCCTATTGCCATCAACCGGGCACAAATCCAGGCTCCGTGGCTGCTACAAACACGCTCCCAATAAAAAAATCCACAAATAACACATTATCCGATACGGAGGACCAGGACCTCATGCCAACAAAACCACTACGTCGTCTAAGTCAGTCTTAGAATAATCTCGTACAATTTATTTACCAACTCTACTAACTATATACCCATTCATAAAACACTCACGCAGATCTATAAAGATGGACCAATCGGTCCCAAAGACCGATCACAGACTACTCAAGTACTTTGAAATCGACTGTACACGTAACGTACTCCAAGCGAACGTGTAAGACAAATTAGTTTGTGTCCACAGAACGGCTACTGAACGGACTTGTGTGAAACAGAGAACTGCGTGGAGTAGAAAGAGCTGTTTTATTATTGAATTAATTAATTAGCATAAATTCCTTACAAGTGACAGTAACAATTAGTAAAACTAAACAATTATCATCAGCAATAAATAGATAATTCAATCAAATCATTAGGTAATAACTATCAAAAATAACAAAATCGATAATTAATTCCATCGAACTAACAATAACAATAGTCGCTGACTAATTCCATCAGATTTTTAAAAACAATAATCGTGTATAACAACAATTAATAAATAATAATACCATAAAATTAACAATGGCTAATAATACTTATTAACAATCAAACAATTATAAATTAAATCAATTTTTATTATAACTTGAACTTATTATTTGTTCTGTCAGTGCCCTGAAATTCTGGCAACCAGTCTTACCAAGGGATATCGTGTTACCCAGTACTAACTGTATTTTGGAGGTCTGATAGGCAGTCGTTCCCTGTTAAATCCGTGTTAAATTCAGCTGCATCTAGTTAGACTGGAAGCCGACTTTAACATACATTGTCGGGAAAAGGTAAAAAAAAAAGTACACCTAGAAAACGTGTAAGAGAAATTAGTTTTTGTCTACGGGCCGGCTACAGAATAGACTTGTATGGAGTAGAGAAAGCTGTGGAGAGGTTTAGGAGTATTTCAAATCAAAATCACACACGAAGTAGATACAATAGTTAAACAATCGCGTCAGACCGATTCGGTCGGGGTCCACAGATACAGGGTGTCATGTTTGGCGCTATCGGTAGCGTTCATCAGTTCCTGTAGACACGAAGAACACGATATTTAATGCCCCGTCGTTTGTGGAACAGTACCACAGTTACACTTCAGGGCAGAGTCATAAATGAGGCCTCCATTGAAAAAGCCTAAAACTGAAAAAAATGTGACAAAAAGGGCAGCGAGTTAAATTGACTCCCGCATTTTTCTTACTAATATTAGAGGATGAATGGATAGATGGGTGTTTGTTACTCTTTCACGCAAAAACTACTGAACGGATTTAGATGAAATGATGAGATTAGCACACAGATATTTTATAGCCAAGATTAACACAGGATACTTTTTATCCCGGTAAAATGATCCTGTGGGATAATTTTCGAACTCCACGCGCGCATGCCGCGGTCATAAACTAGTACCGAAATATATTTGTGCCCAAAACACGAACCTACATTCCTTTGCAAATCAGTGACTTTTCAAAATTAAAATAAACAAAACATTTTCAAATAAAATATTTCGATATCCTCAGGGACTCCACGCCATTTCCTATTCACAGTCAACGCTAATTATCATCAGAGGATCGCTGTAGGGTAAAATGGCGGCCGGACCACGTGACCGGTCCTTTTATTAATCCATAAATTATTTATAGACTGAATTGTCACCCGCCATCTGCACGCCTTACAACTAACATACGATCACACACGGACTTATTACCACTCAATAAGGGCTAATTTCCCTCGATTTATACGCAAAAGAAGTTGTTTTATAGTATCCGTTCGTAACCTGCCATCGATGGGTAAATATTTTCATTGTTTGTTTACTTTCAGTGGATTTTTATACGAATGTCGCCGGTTACCGAGCCGTGTAGTATTTATACCGTTGCCAAGGTTAGCTGCCTCTGAAAAAAAATAGGAACGAAGTTTACTTGGGTAGAATGGGGCATATTTTTAGATACAATGCTAAGCTTAATTACTTATATTTCAATTGCCAAACTACAGTCCAAACATGTTTAAAGGTGTAGAAAGGATTTATGTGTCTTTTAGTACTTAATAAATGAAATGAAACTTATGTAAAACTCGATCAATAAATATCTAAATTAATATTCTCAATAAAAAACATCCATGACGAATTCAACACCAATAAATCAGATTTTTATTATCTTCAGAACATTAACTTTATAATAATTCCATTTCTAAATCGCCTCCGCAGCAACTTACTCAACTCAACTTAGGGGGAAGAATCGGTAAAAAATACAGCCCTATTCTAAATTACGCAATGAAACGTTCGCTGAGCGCGCGCGAATTCGCAAATAGTTGGCCCGCGCGCCCCTAGTCTCCCCTTCGATATTTGAAAAATCAAAATGGCGGTTCCCCGCGTCTTGTCTTTATCTTTTCCTTATGTAAATGAATTGGAATTATTCGATGTTTAATGAGGTTAAGAACTTTCTAGACGGTCATGGCGCCAAGCTCGAGGCGCTCGTTACGCGATGCTACCCGTTTCCTGGCTCGCTTTTTTCCTTTTTTTATTGTGACAAATCTTGAGCTCGAAACAATCGCGGAAAAGTCTTTGAAAGTCGCGAAAAAAGTGGAAAATCGTGATTTATATTTCGATATCTTTCGTAAACAGCGCTTACAGTGGCGAAGAATTTTGTTATTTTCACGAAAGCAAGTTCTATTGTATGAAAATAAATCGTGAATTCAGATACAGTACAGTACAGACGCCAAGGACATCGAGCTACTACAAGTCTACAATCTGTCAAATTGATTTAAGGGGCCGGCGGAGCATGCGTATTTCATACAAACGTAATACCAAAATAATTTTGAAATCAAACATATTCTTAAGGTAGAGTGTATTAATTTCGATTGGATTACAGAATATCTATGTTCCCAAATGAATGTTTTGAAAGGACATTGATACAAAGACGAGATATGAGGAATTTAAAATTTCTATAGAAAACTTATTTTTCTCATAACTCCTGTCTAAATTAATGTCCAATCAAAATAAATATTTGGAAACCTAGATATTTTGTAATCCAATCGAAATAAATACACACTACCTTAGGAATATGTTGGTTTTACAAATTATTTTGGTATTACGTTTGTATGAACTACGCATGCTCCGCAGGCCTCTTAATAGAATGTCAACTTTATCGCCAAAGCATTACCTTCAAGGTTGATTAGAAAAAAATACTATTTAGGGAAGCTTGATGAGCTGGCGTCTGGAACATACCACAAAAATCATAGATATATTAGCTCAATGACAAAAATACTATTACTTTACAGAGTATTGTACCTATATGCCTACGTTCTTACCCGTGTCCTAATAAACTAAATCACCACGTCTAAATTCCCCAAATAGTTAGACAGAAGAGTTTTTAACACAAATCCTCAAATTTTCACCAAGACTCATTCAGTTTCCTTTTCAATTTGAACCGCACTTGCACTTCGCCCGCGACTTCATCCGCAAAAAGTGTGATAGCTCGGTGAATATGCATGATATAAAAATGAATAATATCTTATAGCACTCACGAATAATGCAGCTTTCTGCCAGTGAAAATATTTTTAGAATTGGATCAGTCGTTCTTGAGATTTTCCCCTACATACAAACTTTACCTCTTTATAATAGAGAAGTATAGACTAACTTAGGCAGTAACTTAACCCCAGTACAATAACAAGTCTTACGTTCCTCCCCTCGCACCCACTCTTCAGTGTGGAAACCATTGCCAAAACACCCGCGAATTTATTGCTGAGCGGAAGTCTTCGCTACTTCCTCGACGTCACAATGGCTCATCCGTTTCCGGTGCACACTTGAGAGTCAAATGTATTATTAGTTTCCTTAATATTATTAATTTGAAGTGCGCGTGGTTGGTATGAAACTATTAAGTTACCTTAATGGAACTTTATTTATTTATTTAACACTTTAAGCACAAAAGTACAAAGGCGGACTTAATGCCAGGCATTTGCAACCTTTAGGTCTGTGATACAGAGACAAGCAGTGGTACCTAATTGTCATTTCTGAAAATCTGAGAATAACTAACTTACCTACTTTCTTTAGCTAGCTATTATGGATTGCTTCATTACGCCTGTAATTTTAAAAGGATTAGGTAGAGGTATACTTATTGAAAACATCCACAAGTACTTAGTATTACTATTTCGCACTGTTAAGGCAACTTATATCGCATTTGCCAATGGAATCGCCAGAAAAGTACGTTCTTACAATAGAAACTTGAAGCATTTTAACATGACCTCGCCAGACAGACGTAGACACCTAATAGATGCAATGTTTGCTAACAACATTTTAAGCTTATAATACACTCGGTACCAAAAATAACGGGTCAGTCACATCAACCCGAATATCTCCTGAACCACGTATGCCATCCTAATGAAACGAAGACTGTTCAATTGAGAATTTAATTATACAGATAAAAAATAAAATAAAACTTAGTTGCACCCACAATATTAGGCGAATTGGATCCCAAAACTATTCTTCTAAATGGCGTACAAAGAGGTGTGATGGCACTACGCGGGATTCTGGAGGGTGCAAGAAAACTGAAAAGGGAAAGTAAACTAGGACTATCTACATAGTTTATCAGCAAAGTAAAGAAAACAATGTCGGGCAGATTATGGTCACGCTACCTTTCTTCCATCCAATTGCATAGGTATTATATAATATTATTCCTTGCAATTTTCTTTTCAAAGACACGTGACTAGTCGCATGGCTGCATGCATGCTGGACATTGCTGGGTGTCCTCCCACTGTATTCATATCTCCCACGTTAAAGTAGAACGTTCCAATTCACAATCACCCCATAATGCACGTGTTTGTTAGGTAAGTATTTAACAAAACATCGTGTCAAGGCAAGAAGGTAATAATAAATTAGAAATAACACACAGCGTTTATTTTTGTTCTCTTGTTCCTGTCAATTCTGAGGTTGTCAAACAGAAATTGCTGACAATAATTCCACACGTACTCCTTTTTATACTTGGATCCATGTTCACCAAAAAGATAACGGTCTGATTATCTAAAAACAGCTGCCAGTGTGACATGTTCCCATGTGATTGTGCAAAAATGTGTTTTAAACAGCTGTTTTTAGACAATCAGACCGTCATCTTTTTGGTGAACATGGGCCTTACTCGTTTTATCACGCCGAGAGTGACTCAGGAATTTACCCATTACATACCTAGTTTCCTACGTCGGAAAGCACGTTAAGATTGCACAAGCCGGTCAGTCCTCCATACAAACGTAGTATAGTGATTACTCGCCTGTTTGACGATGAAGGTTCATAACAAAAATTTTATCAACTGGTCTTGTCATTATCTAGCCCTATAAGGAAGCAGAATCGGAAAAAAAATATTGGTTTCGAAGTAATGAGTGTCGAAACTTCCATATTTTAACATTAATTCTAACACATCTTTGGGCGTAAATAAAAACTTACGTAGTAAGTATGACAGTCGTTACAGGTAATCAGAGACCCGAAAGACTGACAACCAGTCTTACCAAGGGGTATCATATTACCTAGTACTAACTAGGTTATGGAGATCAGATATATAGGCAGTCGCTTCATGTAAAATAGGTACTAGTATTTCGCAGAATTCGGTTAGACTGGAAGCCGAAACCAACATACTTAGTCGGGAAAACGTTAAGCGGATGACGATGAGAGTATTCTATACTAATAAAATCGTTGTCCTGTAATCTAAATGTATTTTTAGGTTAGAATATAAAGAGCTATATCAAGGTCCAATATACATCTACATTTCCCAAGTACAATAATCGATACGCACAGAATTTTCAAGTAACATCGAAGTCAAATACTTGAAGTTGTAATTTATATCAGTACAAACAGTTTGTTTAGACAATGGCGCATTGTCCGTCCAAGACAAACTATAAATCTATCGGAGTTGTGGGGTGAGCAGTGTTCAATAATTCGACAAGTTGCTAACTTCCCGAACACCGGACTTACGGACCAAGAAAATATACAACTCGCTTACTGACCAGTTTTCTAGTGATGGGCAAAGGAAACGATCGATATCGATGTGATTTAATTATCTCCTCGAATGCGGTATAGTGCCTGCCGACAGGCAACACGAGAGAAGATGTATTGGTTTAATTTTAAAACATAAATGAAATATTTAGACTGATTTTTCTATTTGTAATTTGTTTGACAAACTGTGGAGTTCACCAAAAAAAATTACAGAAAAATGTAAATGAGATTTAATTTTACGTTGAATAGTAACTTTTTTTTTTTGTAAGTCAAAGGTAATTTTCAGAAATAGTTGTTTTGGAGGTATAAATTATGTCTACTTCACCTTCATTCGTACTTATTGATCGTGCGCTCAGTAGGTGGCCACGTCAATCGCGGTGCCTGTAGCAGAGTGTATGAGGATCAAAATAGTTACGAATTAGGACTCTTGTAATGCTATTTTGTTTATTTATCGAAATGGGAAAGTTACGAGATGGGGTCCATTCATCGACAACCTCACCGCTCCCGATCGGCACAACACTCAAATATCGGGTGCGGTGTTTGCGAGCGGCAACTGTGAGCATTTAAGCTGAAACAGTAGCTTACTTATTACCTGAGATGGCACAACTTGCTCCAACACAACCACGGTCTATACTCATAGAGACGCTACTGAATAATTTAAAGGAATTACTGTTGGACTGTTGCTTGAACTACTTTTACTGTTGCTTTTGTTAATTACTGTTACTGTTGTTGAATTACTGTTGCTTCGTTGGTGTTTAGTCTTCTTGGAATAGTTGGAATGCGGAAAAGTATTGGTATCATACAAGACCGTTTTTAAAGTCAGCCACATACTATTATTGAAAATATTACGATCTGAATTTGAAAACAAAAGATCATTTGATTAATAGAAAGAAACAAGTTCTAGGCAGAAGAAAAAACTTATTACTCACGAACACAAAAACTGCCCAGCTGACACAAATTCAGATAATTATATTGTTTGCTTTATTTCAACGGGTCAAAGATCGAACAACGAACGAAGTGAGAGACTCAAATTCATTCAAAAAGAACTAGTTACAATGGAACCATTATTTCATCGAGTCCGCGTAACACTGGTCAGTTTCCTTCACTCGTCACTTCAGTTCGTTCAGTTTCGTTGAATCGTCACATTCGCTGGTTGGGCAGTTGTATCATTTGTACCTCATAGTTCCCAAATGCCACTTACTCCACTCTCCCCAACGATCGTATCGCACTTAGTAAGCCTGGCTCGCGCGGCTCTATCTCCTAAACAATACATCGAAGTATTAATAACTTAAGACTTCGCAACTTAACTAACAGCTGACGCTCTTTCCTTCGGTATAACTAAATTTTGTTACATTTTGTTGGTACTGTGGCATTTTATTGTATAGATTGAGGCTTTTAAAAGTGCGTGAAAACTGTGATACTGAAAACCTTCAAACACAAAGAATTTCAGTGTCCCATGATCATTGTTTGATTGATTGATTATAATCAGGATTTCTTTAAAATTCGTGCGAATCAGTTTCTTCTAGGCAAGTTTGCTTCACCATCACATGCAACGCAGGGTTTAGTATTAAAATAAATAATAATAACATTCTTCGTTTTACCACGATTATACAACGTATAAACAACCTCATCACGATCGTCAATCAAGATTCTGTACATCAAACTAAGTAAATTTATGCAAAAAATATTGCGACTTTTTTTGGGGTGTATATTCAAGTTTTGATGTAGAACTCAATGTAACGCACTCAAAACATTGTGCTGATGGATGGATTGAATAGTACGGGGGTCGTGGAGGTGTTTATAGTAAAGTAAAATGTTACTACATAAAAACATGTTTTTAATTAAATTGGCAAAATGTTAGAAATTTGACCCCCAATATCTCCGCAACTAGAAGGTTCCCAGGTATGGTGTATCACCCTTTATGTGTAATAGGCTTGCAATAGCGACCGTCTACGAAAACTCGCAAATCTTACCTAGGAGGAGGCCACGATAAGAGGTACCTGGTTACTCGTATTATTTGCACTTTGTTAGCCTCTAATAAGTTAAGATTGAAGTACCATCTTAGCCACAAACACGTTTATATCCCATTTAATGACTTTTCTCTCTTTCCGTTGGATGCGAGTCGCACGGTACCGGTCAATGTGGCGACACTCAGGGGAGGCCTATGTCCAGCAGTGGACGTCTTTCGGCTGAAATGATGATGATGATGATGAATGACTTTCTCTTGAAATAGCCTTCCAACAATGGGATTAAATAAACTAAGACGGTTGTATTGATGAATATAATTCCGTAAAGCCATATTTGTTTTGTAATACGCGAGTGTTATTTTAATCAGCATACAACCTGAAACTGACCTGAAAAATTGCAAAAACTTAAGGGGCCGGCGGAGGATGCGTATTTCATACAAACGTAATACCAAAATTATTTGTAAATCAAACATATTCTTAAGGTAGTCTGTATTTATTTCGATTGAATTACAGAATATCTATGTTCCCAAATATGTTTTTTGAGAGAATAGTGATGCAAAAACGAGATATGAGGAATTTAAATTTTCTATAGAAAACTTATTTTTCTTATAACTCTTGTTAAAATCAGTGTCCAATCAAAATATATATTTGGGAACCTAGATATTCTGTAATTCAATCGAAATAAATACACACTACCTTAGGAAAATGTTTAATTTACAAATTATTTTGGTATTACGTTTGTATGAAATACGCATGCTCCGCAGGCGTCTTAAGAAAATTTTAATTTCGCAGGCAATCTTAATGCATCCTTTTAACTGACACCTTTTATCTATACAAGTAGATAAGCAGAATCTTCAGTAAGTCAAACGCTAAAAACCTTACCTACTCCTTTTACTTCGCCCACCAAGAAATTAATTTAAAACCATGTAAAGCCCGTTACAGCCGCTCAAAGCTTACGAAGTCAGTATTAGGTATTCATGAACAATGTGGAGATAAATGGACAGTCGATAGTTTGCGCGGGTCGCAGAGATTCCTAATCAAAGATGCGGGCTGCTCGAATCTTAGCAAATTGGTTAGGGAGACACCCTTGTTCGGGGTAGGGCTGTCGCTATGGAATATAGACTGCTTAATTGAATATGCGCATTTGGTGACAGCTAGGAATTAAGGAAAAGTGAGGCAGAGTTTTTTTTCTTGTGGGTTGCTTCGTCTCACTCCACAGAGCGTGTACATTCAACAATATTATAAAATATTTTTTATCTTATGTAGATAAGAAATTCATCAAAGAGCATCAATGTTTAGTGTGAATGCTTCACTAGTTTGAACGTATAGTAACAAAGATTACCTTGTTATCTTAGATCCCGAGGTCTCTTGCCCTCATCCTAATTCATTTCGGATCATCATGTCAGCATGGGTTCTTCTTCCATACTACATATATCTCCTTTCGTGTCATAATTATCATCCTTCACATAGTCCATCCATTAATTGCCGGAACAGAAAGCACAGGTTGTTTGCCGTGCCTCCTTGTCGCACTGTTGCACGAGCTAAATCGCCAATTCCTCGTACTCTGGCCGCGCTTGAGGCGACTACATGAGCTAAACGCGAGTTTTATAATGACTAAAAGTATATCATTCACAGCAATAAACAAAACCAGACAAATATATGATATTCTTCAGGATATATGCTAGTATGATAGCCTAGTGTTTTGAAAACATAATACAATTAATTTGATTCGATAAAAAAAATCACGAACTTACCTCTAAAAATTTCTTTCAAACAAAAAAAAATCACAATGATATACATGCGATCATTCTGATTTTTTGGTAAATAATTCTACAAGCAATATATTAGCATTATAGTGTTTTAATTTTTTAGTCAAATCAATAGATTTTTTTAAATCGATCGAAACCACTCACTCCGCACTATTTGGCCCGCAGTGACTGAGGTAACAATCACTTAGTAGTGCAAGCTGATTAGAACTTTATTGTAACAGCATTTCAAAGGAAGTTCGAACCACCACTAATAGAGTTGCTAATTTAGCTCATCTAGTCGCCTTAATGACCTCTTGGATTCTCATCCAACAGACGATCTGTTTGCGGATGGATGGAGGAAGATTTTATTGGCATGTCAGAAGTAATTGTGAGAGGAATTTATGATAGTGTGAACCTTTACTTTGTTATATTGTATATTTTTATATTATGATTTAAACCTAGTTTAAGTTACTGTACTTGGTTTTAAAACCGTTGTTATTAAACGAATTAATTAATCCAGTTTATTACCGTATCGTTACCATATTATCGACTATTTCTTGGTTAGAGAAGTAATAGGTACATCAGTAAAACATGCAATATCTTTGACATGTACCGTAGCTTATCAAGACTCTAGTGCCACTAGTACAATTTATCATTTTCAGCATAGGTTCGACGAAGTTAAACGACTTAAAGGTCTTCCATTTTCGTTCGCGATCGATTGATTGAGAGACTGATGGACAGTTCGCTGCCGAAACCACAGAAATGATGCTGCGCTCCATAAAGGCCGGTGGAGGTGCACTCTGAAATGATTCCACCCTTTAGCTGTTAAAACTAGGGTTTGTGTTTGTTTGTGAACGAAATCCAAGCTCTAGAACAAAGTAGAAAACCATATTTAAGCAGAATTCCTGTATCCTGTGATCATCGTCTGCATGAAATTATTATAAAAATATTGCATCCCTATTTGAATCGGATTTTGTTAACAATTTCAAGTGTTTTAACTTTTTTGCACGGAACCCTAATAGGTACTTTTCTAAAGTAGATAAGTACAAGTTACTCCTTATATGCATGCATAGCTATCGGCCAGTAACAGTCCCGTCAAAATCGGCCCAGCCCTATCGGTGATTAGCCGGTTCAAACCGACAGACAGACAAAAATAAATATAAATGTGTTTTTGTTATAAAGACCGTTCATATGCCTTCAGCAAAATGCTGTTATTTTAAATTACAAACAGACGCTTGAAATTGTATTTATTTGTAGACAAGTAGGTTCCTAACAGATTCTCTTCTCCCTTCTTTTGTGTGAAAGAATGATGCTTGAAGTAGTTCTCTATAAAAACCTGTATTACAACTCACCACGACGACCCTCCAGCCTGACTCCTCAGCAATTCACCTGCTATGACCTACTTTTATTGCAATAGGTTTTTCATAGTACCTAAGAAGAGTGCAAGAAGCTAAGTTTAATAATACAAAAAAAACGTATGAATTATTAAAGTACATACTTATTATTTTTCCAGGTCCATCGTTGTGGCAGCCCTGCATATCCCAAGGAGTCCACCATAACGTCGTCTTGAGTGGTCACCGGCACCGCTAATGTCAAAGAGCTTTCAGACGGCACGTCACTATACATTCATATCGTACCCTCCCTGTGCGGTAATTAATTAATTTAACTACGACTTGTTACAGTAAATCGGTGGGAAATTGATTAATTTTAGTTTAATTGATTTTTTAATTGTGTCATACGTTATTTTTTTGAAATAAAGGTACGATTAAATATAAACTAATGTATTTTTTTTTTTCTAAAATGGTCACTTTATCATAATTTAACAAAACACCTGAAATACCCAAAGGGTTAGACAGAGCTGTATCCATTTTCAGTAACTTACTGGCTGATTTCGGTAGGTCTATGTCTGTATGACATTTTGCTTACTGGACGGTTGGAAACAAAACGTCACAAAAGAGGTTTCCTTGATTTGTCTATGAATCAAGTGACAGGTAGGACATACCAATAGCTACGGAAGAAGGCTCACTAACCAACAGTTATACATAAGTAAGTTAAAGAAAACGTTCGTTAGTAGGTACCTACACTCACATTTGGCCAGTTATGTTTAAATCCCATGTATTAGAGCTGTATATTGCCGTAAACCGGGCACAAATCTGGACTCCGTGGTTGTTACTAAGAAATTCCTAATGGAAAAACCCAATAAAATTCAAATTAGCTTCAACTAGAGAGAATGAGTACCTATTAGAAAAAAAACCGACCAAGTGCGATTCGGACTCGCCCACGAAGGGTTCCGTACCATTATCTACACAACATCAGACTTATCGACCAAAAAGACACGTTTGTTGTATTGGAGCCCCGCTTCAATATTTATGTTATTATAATTTAATTACTCGTACCTATTTATTTTTAAAGTGAATAAACAACCGCCAAAAGAAAGTCGATGAAACTAAAAATGTAGAATAGAATATAGGTTGTACTTCATTGTACACCCAAATTGTAACACAACTCTTATAAATTATTTATTACTAATTTATTATGTAAAAATGTGTGATATTAAACAAGCCAACGTGACATCTATTGGAGAATAGAAGCATCTCTTTTACTAGCGCTATCTGTTGGGCAATAGCATTAAACATTAACACCTAGCGGCGAAGAGCTTTACTAAACGTGGCAGTACTAGAGACATCTGTCAGGCAATAGAATAATTAAATGATTGCTACGAAGATTTAAATTATGTCAAAAGTACCGAAACAAGCACTTTTCTGTATTATAAATATTATTTAATTGGACTTAAAGTGAAACGTTACTTACAGAATTCACTGTTTTGGACTGAACTGTTGGTACTGCTTCACAGCTATTTAATTAAAGCGACTACAGGAGCTAAACGCGTGTTTTATAATGCCTGAAAGTATATGATTCACAGCCATAAACAAAACCAGAAAAATATATGATATTCTTCAGGATATATGCTAGTATGTGTTTTGAAAACATAGTACAATTAATTTTACTCGTTAAAAAAAAACACGAATTTATCCCCAAAAAATTATTTTAACGAGTACAAACCATACATGCGATCATTCTGATTTTTTGGCAAATAATTCTACAAGCAACACATAAGCCTCATAGTGTTTAATATTTTTAGTCCAATCAATAGATTATTAATTTGTAAATCGATTGAAACCACTCATTTCGCACTATTTGGCCCGCAGTGACTGACGTAACAACCTCTTTGTAGTGAAAGCTGATTAGAACTTTATTCTATCAGTCTTTCAAACGAAGTTTGAACCACCACAAATAGAGTTGCTAATTCATCTCCTGTAGTCCCCTTAAAAAGTAATCTTAAAGCCTTGTTCTTAGTCCTCATTCTTCGATAAAATAAACATTGTAGCATTAAAAACTCTTTTGATTTGCCTCCACAAAAGATTTGTGTCAAAAAGTCAAAATAATAAGAAGCAGAAAAAGAATATTTACGTCAAGAATGACTTTGATACTAATTAGATTTTCTTTTGTAAATACTCAATTATAATTATTTCGACTGGCGAGTTTATTAGAACTTTTTATTTACTAAAAATGTTTAGCAGAAAAGTGATTTTGAAGAGGGCGGTAAGTAAATTAATATATTTTTTAAAGACATGTTGTGCCTGGCGGCTTTTAGCATAGGTACTAGGAAATTGTTGTGAAATTGCTCCATAGTTTCTCAAAGAGCTTTGCAATTTGACACAATATTTTGTCTTACTTTTAACCTGACATTTTCAGATCCTTGGTATAAGGAAATGCACATTCATTACGCCTCTAAATAAATCCTCTTTGTGTAGAAGATATCATCAGTCTAAACAGCTTCAGTATGCAACGTAAGTTCAAACATTCAAAGTTTTCATGCATTTCACAATATTACGGTTTCACTTCGATAGATTACAATCTACCGAAAAATAAAGAGTTATATTGTAAGCAGTATGTTCAGTTGACAATATTTCGAGTGTTTACAGTCTCGCTAGAGAGATTACAATCTAACGTGTTTGACAATTTTACTGTGACATATACCTACTTACTGTTTTACGCTCTGGTCTGCTCAAGTCACACAGGACCGGTCAATGTGGCGACTCTTGGTGGAGGCCTATGAAGCCAGCAGAAGAAGTCTTTCCGTTGAAATGATGATGATACAAATTTTTGTTTAGTGCAATTTTTGTTAAGGCGCTACCCCAGGCAAAAGACGTTTTTTGTGCAGTTTTTTGGAGCCAACTCCTCTTTATCCAAAAGAAATACCAAGTAATAAAAATACATTAAATTTCTACATATTCTTAGACTGCAAAGTGGTAGTTTTATTTTTTATTTTAAGTCTCATAATGTGTAATAAATCCCCTCACAATGAAACCACAAAAATGAGAAAAAAATATTTATAACATGCTTCTTCTCGTAAAGTTAACATTATTTTGATTTGCTTCTTATACTAATGGATAGACAATTTAATAATGAACATAATGCTAGTTTTTTTTTTTTCAAAAGACGGAAATTTGATTTTATAAAGAATAAAAATCACTAATTTCGCACTATTCGACCCGCAGTGACTGACGTAAAAACCACCTTGTAGTGCAAGCTGATTAGAACTTTATTCTAATAGTATTTCAAACGAAGTTTGAACCACCACAAATAGAGTTGCTAATTTTGCCTGGGGTAGCGCCTTAAGCAACAATTATAGATAAGTAAGCAAACCAAAGATTTTAATAATTCAATCTTTGGTTTGCGGTTGTCTGTGCCGAAAGTTTGTGAAGGAGTTTGTTGCTCGTTCACGCAGAAACCACTGAACGAATTTGGGTAAAATTTGGTACACAGATGGATTAACACATAGGATAGGACTTTTTCTACCGACAAGAAAATTTTCCGAACTCCATGCGGACGATGCCTAGGGCATAAGCTGGTACTTTCTAATAACAAGAATTAACATTTTATTTTCCAGCTTTAAAATGCAGAACATGGCGACAGCTATCCAGCAGCAGCTGATCCGGAAAGTCCACACAACATCTGCATTGCACAAGGAAGAGACAGTCAATGCACCTACCTTCCCTGATTCAGTCACCAGTGGCGATGCCAAGTAATTTATACAATTTCTTCTACAGGGTGCAATTTTAGTCATAGGACTAAATGACTATTATTATTTTCGGAAAGTGTTTTTCTTCTCAGCCCTTGGACTGGATTTTAACTACATTTACGGGCCGAAGCCAAAGCAAACGATGATGTCCTATTTCATTCTCTTCTATCTGCATAAACTTTCTTACAACTCTACACGTATTTAAAATTGCTGCTTTCTGCATTGTAATTGTTTCATTCAGGTCTAATAATTTTAAACTGTGAAGGAGATGATTTGAACAGTATAAACAATTGTTGGTTGGCCTGAAATAAATAAATAAAATAAATTCTATTAGTTAAACCTCTGCCTAACCCTTCCGGAATTGCAGGCGTGAAGTTCCGTTTCAAGCTCTACAGCCAACAAATATTTTCTCTGCAACTACTCCATTGTATTTTTCTCCACAAGCTTATGACGTCACAGCATGTTTACCGCTATGCAATCAGTATCGTGAGTAGAGCCTTATATTAAAATATTGCCAGGCCTGTTGGTCTAGTGGTTAGTGACCCTGACTGCTATGCCGGAGGTCGTGGGTTCGATTCCCACCCAGGACAAATGTTTGTGTGATGAGCACGATCATTTGTTCTGTGTCTGGGTGTAATTTATCTATAATATGTATGTATTTAGAAATATATAAGTATGTTTATCAGTTGTCTAGTACCCATAACACAAGCTCTGCTTAGCTTGGGACTAGATGGCGTTGTGTGATAGTTGTGGAATAATATTATTATTATAATATTATCTGGCGGGGGTTTTATACCACACAAAGCGTCTGGTCTTTATTTATTAACAAAAAATCACGCTTAATTGTACGTGTTACAACTATTTGCACACCTTCGTAGCTTTACATCTGCCACAGCCACCTCGACCGACTATTCATAATAAATCCAACTCGTGAGTGACCCAGAGAAGACCGTGGGCGTGGTGAATACGAATCCAAGCAGCATAGGACCCGGCGTGGTGGCTACGCTGCGTGCGAGATCTACGCCAAGCTGTGGCCGTCATGTTCTGCGGTGAAATGGTTTTAAAAGAGGCTGAAATACCTAAAGGCTTAGCGCGGCATTTAGAACGGGGCAACAGGGGCACTTGCCCCGGGCCTCCGCTCTAGAACGGGGCCTTTAAAATTAGATTTTTAAACATAAGAAAAATTTTTTTTTTTTGTGTTCATGACCAGGTTCATGGTCACCACACGAGAGGTTCTATGGTTAAGGCTTTGTCACACCTTGTATTACATATTTTTTCCTCTATTCTATTTAAAAATCCGCATCCATTTCTTGATTGCCCTAGGGCGAATATCTAATCATCGGCAATCTAGCTAGAGGCATATTACAATCTCGGTCTTACAAAGTTGCATCTGTGATTTAACAGCTGAGCGAATAACAGCAAAATAACGTTTTAGTAGTTCTTCGCCTTATTGTACTTTTCCAGATTAATCAAGAAAGAAGGAGACCCTGTGGCTATGGATGAAGTTGTCATGGAAGTTGAAACAGACAAGACGGCGTTGCCTGTCATGAGCCCCGGACATGGCACCATTACTAAATTTCTCGTCAAACCGGGCCAAGCAGTCAAATCAGGGCAACCACTTTTTCAGGTCTCATTTTATTATTATATTAGACTTAGATTATTATATTTTTATTGTGAAGATACCTGATCAATTAAAATCTAAGTAACTGGTCCTCTGCGTTACCGGGTAGGCTACTGAGTCACGAAGATAAATGGAAAAGGAAACTATACACTCAAACAACATAAGCTCGAAGGCATAATCTAATCGATAAAATCCCTACTATCTATACTAATATTATAAAGCAGAAGAGTTTGTTTGTTTGTTTGGTTGAACGCGCTAATCTCCGGAACTACTGGCTCGAATTGAAAAATTCTTTTTGCGTTGGATAGTCCATGTATCGAGGAAGGCTATAGGCTATATAACATCACGCTATGACCAATAGGAGCGGAGCAGCAATAAGAAATGTTGCAAGCGGGAACAAAGCAGTTTAAACTTCCGTTGAGTAGGCGATGCGTTGCGATATCAAAACTTCACGCGAACGAAGTCGCGGGCAGAAGCTATGAGGCTATAATTTATCTTGGAAACTTGAACACCTGATGCAGAACCGCAACAGACCAGCTAAACTATAAGAGATACAAAAATGCCACCATAGCAAAAATTGTTCTACATGATGAGCATTTTCTGCTGAGAGTATAAGTTTGAAGATCTGGAACATCTGATGTGGAACTCCAAGAGCCCAGCTACAGCATAACACATAAAGGAATGACGTCTTAGCAAAAGTTGTTCAATTTTATGAGCACTCTCTGTTGGTTTATAAAAATCGAAGATCTGGAACACCTGTTGTGGAACTCCAAGAGCCCAGCTACACCATAACACATATAGGAATGACGTCTTAGCAAAAGTTGTTCAATCTGATGAGCACTCTCTGTTGACTTATAAAAATCGAAGATCTCGGACACCTGTTGTAGAATTAATTTCCTTTTCCAGCTATCTTCGTGACTCGGTAGCCTACCCGGTAACGCAGGGGAGCAGTTACTTAGATTTCAATTGATCAGGTATCTTCACAACAAAACTATAACCATGCCTAGAAAGAGGTCAAATCTTTCCCAATGTTCCAAAGGAGCTAAAAGATTGAGGATCATAAGATCCCAAGAATCTATCGAAGAGCGTCAGGAGAGACTTGATGCTGTTCGAGAACATCAGGCTGCAACTTGCTCCGTGGAAACTTCTTCGGATCGCGAAGCACGCCTGCGTTCTCAGCGTATTTCTACATCCAGGTCTCTAGAGACCAGTGAAGAATAGATGCGCGACTGACCGCTAATCGTGAACGTCATGCATTGTCTTGTGAGTCGGAGCCGTTCACAGATAGAGAATTGCGCTTGAGTTTCAAGCGTATCTACGCATCGACTACTAGATCTCTAGAGACAAGTAGGGAACGTAATGCGCGACTGACCGCTGATCGTGAACGTCACGCATTGTCTCGCGAGTCGGAGACGTTTACGGATAGAGAATTGCGCTTGAGTTCTCAGCGTATCTACGCATAGCTTCTTCTAGGTCTTTAGAGACAAGTGCGGAACGTGATGCGCGACTGTCCGCTGATCGTGAGCGAATCCGAAATTTTTACCGATACAGAATCAGGCTTGAGTTTTCAGCGTATTCGCACATCTACTAACAGGTATTTTGAAACGAGTGATGAACGTGATGCGTGATGCGCGATGCACGTTCATTGAACGAACGTTTGAATTCTGATCGACGTCGACATTCTCTGAACAGAATGTCGATATCATATCTGAAATATCTGAAAAACCGGATGTGTCTCAAGATATAGCCGTAGGGCATGGCGACCTGCCGTGTCGACGGCGCGTTCGTGTTCCACGTGCGCCTCAAAGAGATGTCAGCATAAAGGGAGGGGCCCGCAAAGGTCGAAGCCTGCCGGGGCTGCGGGACTGTTCGAAAGAGATACCGTGGCCCTGTAACGTAAAGGGCGAGGAAGGAACATGGATGGGTTTTAGTCAGTAAAAATCTGACACTCCCTCCCGCTCCGCCCAGAGTTGGAGAAGTTATTTGATTATTTCCCAACCGAAAAAAAAGGGCATGGCGACCTTCCTTGGGTTGATAAGGCACGGAGTGCATTTACGTCTCCTATGATTGAATACGCCACATATTCCGCCATCGGAGGTATGGCTAAAAATTGTACTTTTTGTGAAGCTGTTAAATGGCAAAAAGAAACAAATGGTATGTGTTGCTCAGGGTGTGTTGGTGGTGGTCAAAGATCCGTTATTTTCCCGTCCCCGGGTTCTTAGAATTCGACATCAGACGTTTCAGATCTTCGACGACCCCGTTGTCGCTGGCATAAGCAACAGGATCCGCGTACGAAGTCGCGGGCAGAAGCTAGTAATATTATAAATGTGAATGTAAGTTTGTTTGTTACGCTTTCACGCGAAAACTACTGAATGGATTTGGATAAAATTTTGCACACAGGTAGTTTATAACCTGGATTAAAACATAGGATACTTTTTTATCTCGGTAGTAAGATCCCATGGGACAGTAATCAAACTTCACGCGGGCGAAGCCGCTGGCAGAAGCTAGTAAAATAATAAATGGGAGTTTTGGCCAGTACAGTCAATTTTTCAATGATATACCATCGTCATCGAAAATCAGTCCTAAACTGCTACCGCCTTCACGGCGTGGAGGTACTCCCAGCTTATGTTATTTTATAATTATACAGTGAAGTTAGTGATAGCTTTGCAATAATTTTCACATCAGATGTTTCTGATCTTCGATTTTTTATAAGTCATCAGGAAATGCTCATCAGACCGAACAACTTTTCTAATTGCACAACTTTTGCTAAGACGTCATTCCTCTAAATATTTTTTTTCTCTTTTTAATATTATTGTATTAGGTGTACTTGTAGACAGGCTGAGAGCGGCAAAAAAAACCTATATTGAATAAACATAAATTCTGTAATCTAGGGTGCTTAATTCTAATTCACGGATCTTACGTTACAGATTAACATAACTGGCGTAGCTCCGGCGGCAATTCCAGCAGCTAAACCTGCAGCCGCACCGGCAGCCGCGGCCCCTGCTGCAGCAGCGCGAGTGGCGGCTGCCGCGCCCGCAGCCGCTCCGGCTGCTAGGGCAGCAGTCACCACCGTCACTAAAGTTTCCACTGGACCAAGCGTAATTTAACTGTAGTATTTATTAGCTGCCCCGAAAAAAATATATAGTATGCCGTGTTGTCAGGATTTATTTCGTTAGGCTCGAGCATTATATGGGTAGAAGACGGGGACGGGTTTCGTGCTATGAAAACTCACTGAATGCGATACACTGTTTATTGCCAGGTGCACGGTTCGGGTTGGTGGTTTCCATGGAGAAGAACTGGCAAGTAACTCCATGGTTACCACATGGTGGTAACCATGGAGTTTCTTGCTGGCTTACAACCCGATTCCCTATCATATTCTAATAACAATTCATACCATCGGTACAACTCAAACGGCTACGGCGGGGATATTAAAGCGCTTTCAGCGGAGCATCAAGCATGCGGCGTCTAGCAGTGCCAGGTATAATAAAGCGATGGAATTCTTAAACCTTTGAGAAGCAGTGTAATGCGGCTCGCTTAAAACTTCGCGACCCAAAGTTCGTAAACGCCGGAGAACAGACGTCACTTACGCGTTTTGGCCAACACTCATCAATTTGTTACGTTACGGTCAAGTTTTCGGTCAAGTTTACTGGTAAGTACTGATTTTAAAGACGTTTTACGTCAAAAAGGTACTTTGATTTTAGAAGATGATTTGGGAGAGACAGTCTCTATCTTTTAGGGTACCTTTGCCAATTAGCAAAAAGGAACCCTTATAGATTCGCCCAGTCTGTTCGTCCGTCAGTATGTCACCATTTTACATAGACTGTTGACACCATACAGTTGAAATTTGGACAGCAGGTGTCTTCTATGTACCGCTATGATGTTATAATGGTGGTAAATAAATAACTATTTTTTTGTTATTAAGTTGGCAGCGATGAAAATCGGTGACCCGACGAAGTCAATATCGGGCACTCGCACGGAACACCCGGTGCCCATGAACAAGATGCGCTTGCGCATCGCCGAGCGACTGAAGGACGCACAGAATACGGCCGCTATGCTGACAACCTTCAATGAATGTGATATGAGGTGAAATCTTTAGATTTTTACTTAGATCTTTGTCATCTTCTTATCCCCTATTACTCGGGGTCAGTGCAATGCGATGTTTTTCGGAGCACGCGTAGTATGACCACCGCAAAAATAGGTTTTTAGGGTTCCGTAGCCAAATGGTAAAAACGGAACCCTTATAGATTCGTCATGTCATTTATTCTTGTTTAAGCAAAAGACAAACTGGGCCCACGTATAGTTCGGTTCAAACTTTATGGCGGCTCGGAAGTTAGCTGCGAGTGACGGAGTGCGCATTATACAGTCAAGACGATGCGTCCTCTGTGTCCCGCTGATACGTAACATTGTGTTTTGAGCACTTTTACGTTAGATGTTATAAGGCGCCGTAAAGTTTGAACCGTTATACTTGCGCAGACCGTCACTCGAAGCTAACTTCCGAGCCGCCCGAACCGAACTATACGCAACGTATGCAACGCATTATGATATCTCGACTTTTGATTTTATATGAAAAACTATGCAATAGAAACACACTTATCGTATGCAACGCAATCACACGCTTTCCACGCAACGTCGACCTGCGATGTCCAGATCGGCATAGAACGTCATAAACAAGTAGACCTTTGGCGCACGTGTTTTGTTGTCAATATAGTCAAAATGGGAGATGAACAGCTGATCGATCTAATAAGGAAATACGATGCAATTTATTACATTAAATGCATTGAATATCGTAATGCTACATTACGCTATGCAACATGGGAAGAAATAGCAAATAAATCATTCTCAAACTCGCTATCAGAATCAGAAAACATTACTTACAGATGCACTAGTGCACCTTCTGAGAAATTCCAACAGCGTCTGACGCCAATTTACGTTGCATACACGGGACAAGTGTGCACACCAATTCTCCCGCGTTGCATCGCATATTTTGCGTACGTGGGCCCAGTTTGTCTCTCGCTTTATTATCACACAACAATAGAAAAAAAAACAATGCATTGTGGGGGTTCCGCATACTTAGAACTGAAACTCAACAATTTTTTTTTCATCAATCCCATATATTTATCGCATCTCAGATTCGCGGACGACATCGCTATATTTTCTGAAGAACCAGCTGAGTTACAAATGATGCTGGAAGCCTTAAATGAACAGAGCAAAAGTATCGGACTCGAAATTAATAAAGAAAAAACGAAAGTTATGACAAATAAAGAACAGGTTCCTATTATGGTCAACTCAACACCAATTCAGTATGTGGAAGACTACACCTACCTCGGCCATGTCATATCGTTTAAAGATTGTAGCGAAAAAGAAGTCAACACTAGAATAAGAAACACATGGAACAAATACTGGGCCATGAAAGAGATCTTTAAAAGTTCCTTTCCACCTAGGCTGAAAACCAAAGCTATGAGTGCCTGTTTAATACCTTGCCTTACTTACGCGTGTCAAACTTGGTCGTTAACAAAAAGACAACAGATTAAGGTTAGAACTTGTCAGAGAGGACTCGAACGCAGTTTTATGAATATTAAACTAAGAGACCGGGTGAAAACCTCGTTGATCAAGAAAACGACAAGATCTTCTGACGTGATTGGGCAGGCAATCAAGCTTAAATGGAGATGGGCAGGACACATTCAGAGGCTGGAACCACAACGATGGGCCCAGATCATAACAAACTGGACCCCCAGATCTGTTAAAAGGAGAAGAGGCAGGCCTTTTAAAAGGTGGAAAGACGACATAGTAAAGACTGCTGGAATCCTTTGGGCCAGGAAAGCTAGATCTCGAGAAATATGGAAACATTTGGAGGAGGCTTTTACCGCCTCAGGCGGTCCTTACAATGAGATAGAGACAGACAACGCAAGTACTCAAAATCAAAATCAAAATCAATCAAAATCAAAGCATTTATTTCAAGTAGGCCAGTTACAGGCACTTTTGAATTGTCGAAACAAAAATGAACATTTAATGTAGCTACAGTCCCAGTCACAAGACATAAAAACTGTGAAAGTACTGTAGTTGCCCATTCCCTAGCGTAGATCTCTATGGAGAAGAACGGGCAAGAAACTCCATGGACACTCTTTTAAATCAAAATATTGTTACAAAATCTTGGTTACATCAATCATGTTGAGATGGTATATTATGTGAGAACAATGTAGCAAGATTTGCACGATAAAAGTGTCCATAGCAAAACAAAACAAAATACAACCCAAAAACAAAATAATTAATTCAAATAAACCATGGCGACTAAGACATGACCAGTCACAACTGACAGCGCCCGTTCACGAACATGACGCATGGATCAGCACCATTCAGCTCAACCATTTTGAAGGGAACTAAATGGTCCGACACACGCGCCACCATCAGCGAGACATTTGAGTGAGCATGACATACTCATAACCGCCAGGGCACATTCAAGTCAAAAAAATAAATAAAATAAAAACGTAGGTTTCCAGCGAATGATAGCATTCTAGTACATAGCACTCACACAATATGGAATATGAGGTTATATAATACTAAAGATATTGAATTTATACAATGCAAAGATAGTTGTACAATCTTCAGCAGCTCCAACAACACAAATTAGCGCTATCCCTTTATGCGCCCCTGTCCTTGTGGAGCAGGACCGGCATTGACCCAAGCATTTTTATCAGCGATATAATCGTCCAATTTGTAATATGCTTGCTTACACAGTGTGCGTTTAATGCATGTTTTAAATTTGGTTTCATTTAGTTCAAGAATGCTTTGTGGAATTTTATTATAGCATTTCAAACAGTACCCCATGAAAGACGAGTCTACTTTAGCGAGTCTGAAGCCTGGCTGAACTAATGCACAACACTAACAAACATATTTTTTAAGTTAAATTTTTTTATTTACTTTTTTACTAACTTACTAATATTAATCATTTTATTTTATTTAAGTCGATGTTTTGTCTAAGACCGAACAATTTCAAACTTGTACCTACTAAGTAAGGATTTAATAAAAGCTTTTCTATTTATTTTATTTATTTAATTCAGATATCACAAGATCCATATAATGTACAATCATAATAATCCACGTTCCTGGTTGACATCCGGTAGTCTTCGGTATAGTATCGGGTCAGTCTAGCTCTTGGGTCGTTTGCTAGATCGACAAGGGTTTACGACTTTGTTTGTCATTTTCTTTTTGTAGTTCTGAATCACGTTTAGACTAATCTTTATTACTTGGAAGGGTGGCATTTTACAGAGATTCTTCGTCACGATACAGTTATTTAAACTTAAAATTAATCTCCGCAAGTCCGCACTTAAAAAACATTTTCAAATCTCAAAAACACGTCGCGGTTAGAAAAACAAACGAAACGCGTGGTTCTTGCTTAATAGCCAACTAAAAACTAGCTTCACGCGCCACATGAAGCAAGTACACAAGCCAGGATAGTAAGTTATAAAACCAGTGGTGGGGGCGCTACTAGCCTAAAAATAGAACTCCGTTCTATTAAAAATTGTCCTGGCTTGTAAACTTGTTTACTACCTAAGAAATTAAGCTAGTCCTAGTTTACTAACACTAGCTTGAACATCTAGCTTCGTGTAACCCGGGCATTACAGCAAATTGTTTTTATATTGTAAGCTCACTCCATCGCCATTTTGATTTTTTTTTATCCACCTACCACTACTGCTACTCATATCTATACACCTGTGCCAATTTCGTACACCGTTACTTTAAAGAAAACTCAAAATAGCGGGAATCCTTCTTAGGGTGGATTTTGTAGGAGTACCAACTGGAATAAACGGGTCTACACAGCCATCTTCCTGTAGGTTCTACGTTTAACGGCCCCATACGGTATTAATTGTCCACAGCAAACTGATGGCGTTCCGAAAGGAGAATTTGAAAGTGTTCGTCAAGAAGTACGGGGTGAAACTCTCATTCATGTCTCCGTTTCTGAAGGCTGCTGCCAACGCGTTGATGGACCAGCCCGTCGTCAACGGGGTCATTATTGGATCGGACATCGTTTACAGGTAAAGGAAGATTTTTAGAGACTAATATTGACTGCGGAAATTTGATATGCTGTGTTGGATTTGTAACGTTCAGGGGATCTAAAATGACCACTCAACCTATAAAATAAACTACTTCCCGAATTTCCAGTGGATCGTTAGCAATTCTACAAATATGCACATTAATTAAGGTTATAAATGGGAACCTATTTGTTGTGTCTGATTCGGACTTGTACCTCCAAGAATAAACAAGTATCCCGAAGCCAATGCTCCAGGCATTGAGCTCACTCTATGGCAATAGGCTAAAATAATGTAGGCAGTACTTACAAGTCCAACAGACAGGCGAAAGGCGCAAAATAAGATCATCAGTCAAATTAAAGAAAAAGGAGAGACTAAAAATTAATTACTTATTGTGATTATATTACGAGCAGGTAACTAGTTGGAAGTCCAAATACAAAATGATTGCTCGTTTTCCCTTCTCGTAGTTCTCGTATGTCGTTAAATACGATAAAATGATTCCGACTGACAATTATTTACCCTGACCGATCTCAGTCGGCAGATTTCTTGTGACTCATAGACTCCGGTTGGGATGTACCATCACTAGATATTGAGATTTTCTTATTAATTAATGAGCATAACATTTCTCCCGATGCTAGAAATCCTCTAATCTCTAATCTAATTCTCTATAAGAGCAAGTGGGGGCACGGTCATCCCACGAGCACCACATTCACGTTGAAAAATTTAACATTGATATACCCACGTTTAATTTGACAGGGACTATGTAGACATATCAATCGCAGTGGCAACTCCTCGGGGGCTGGTGGTGCCTGTGCTTCGTAACGTCGACTCCATGGACTACCCGCGTCTAGAACTCGAGATGAACGCAATAGGCACTAAAGCTAGGGAAGGTGAGACAAATGAACTGGACGTTCTATTAAAAAGGCAGGATCCTTCGACTAGATGGGGGCTGTTGTATATGTCAGCGTAACATTGTAAATCCAGCGAGATTGTAAACTCTCGAAAGATTGTCAAACGAACATACTGCTTACAATTTAACGCATTTTTTTTTCGGTAGATTACAATCTATCGAAGTGAAACCGTAATATTGTGAAATGTATGCGATGACCTGGTGAAGGTAGCGGGAATCCGTTGGATACGAGTCGCACGGGACCGGTCATTGTGGCGAAACTTGGGGGAGGCCCATGTCCAGCAGTGGACGTCTTTCGGCTGAAATGATGATGATGATGCGACGGAACTCAACTCGTGCGGTGGAGGGAAAGAGGGGTCTCTCTTGCCCCATGGTACTCTCATGAAAAGATAACGCACCATTCCTGAGAAAAACCGATTAATGTAACCTAACCTCAAAACATTATATTCGCCTAAAAAGCGTAGTCGACGGAACCCGGCTCCTATTTCTGTCTGCAGGGCTTAAAGCAGCGGTCGACAACCTGCGGCCCGGGAACGTCTTACTTGCGGCCCGTGAATGTTTTGTAAAAAAGATATAAATATCAAAATAAATGCATGAACAAACCGCGATCGACCGTATAGTGTGGATCCAGCGGTGACACTCCTCGACATTTTTTTTTAAATGTCGGAAGGGAATCACTCCACTGTTTGAAACTACATTCAAATATGATATCGTTCTTTCTCATTATTAATTTTGTCCGTGCGGAAACAGAATGGTAAAATAAAAATCCGTTGAAAAATTTGGAGCTACCAAAGATTCGTTTTTACTGCCAAGTTTAATGCAACTTAGTAATAAAAGAAGTGTAAAAATTCCAAAACAAAGTCAGTACCGACAAAGCATAATAATCGAAAATTTCAATAAGTTTTATTTGTAATAATTGAGCAGTGTTTTTTTTTTCATAAAACTAGATTTTCCAAAGGCTTTTTCGTTTTTTTTTCGCTTTGCATTTTTTCTATGGGACATGACCAAATATACCTAGAATTGCTGTGAGCCACTTTTGATCGACATTATTTCTATAAATTTCAGGTAGATTGGTTCCAGCAGACATGCAAGGCGGTACCTTCACGTTGAGTAATGGAGGAGTGTTTGGATCACTCCTGTCCATGCCGATCATCAACTTGCCACAGTCGGCCATATTGGGCATGCATGCTATTATCCAGAGACCAGTCGCGATTAATGGCAAGGTATGACTTAGGCTCTGAGTCCACCGAAGCGAAGTCGAGACGAGAAAGGATATAGATGTGATGCAAAACACCAATAGAATTTTATTAATCATAATTCTCGTCTCCGCTTAGCTTTAGTGGAAACTGTTGAGCGTAGAGGAGATGAGATGTCTGATTATTGTTTAGGTAAGGTCAGCTTCTAAACTCAGCAGAGGTTAAACATCCGCGGGAGATGCACTGGGCGTCGAGGGCCACCGTAGGCGCGGGCTTGTGGACGGTGAGCTACGGGCTAGCTCGCCGTCCGTCCGTCTTATGGCGACAGGCCGTGTCGACGGCGCGTTCGTGTTCCACGCGCGCCTCAAAGAGATGTCAGCAAAGGAAGGGGTCTGTTCGAACTTCGGGACTGTTCGAAAGAGATATCGCGGCCCTGGAACACAAAGGGCTATGACGGAACTGGTCTGACACTCTTCCGCCCCGCCAGAGCGGGAGGAGTTATTTGATAATTTCCCATGCGAAAAAAAAAATAGTTAAAGAATGTCACGTGATTGAGAGATAGTATTGTTTCCTAAATGGCTGGGATTATAGAATGAAATAATCATCAGTCATATGGTCACTAGAAACGTCGAAAGAGTCGAGAAAAGACCGTGAACGGCGTACGCTGAGCGGTGTGTGACAGTCGTTAACTGGGCGAGAGCCAGTAGTCATCTCCACACAGCTTCTGCGGATACACCCTAGCTCCTGAGCAGATGCTTAGGAGCTAGGGTGTATCCGCAGAAGATGCCCTCTCCTTTACACTTCGCATATCTCCACATGTCTCCGCTTTGGAGACCAAGGCCTTGAACTCGATGAACATATGCGCTGCTAACTCGAGCCGATCACGGAGCTTTCTACCATTTTGTATACGTTGTTGTTAGAAAACTTTCGTTTTTAACCCCCGGAGCAAAAATGACGGGGTTTATATGTTTGACGTGTGTGTCTGTGTGTGTGTGGGTGTGCGTGTCTGTCTGTAGCATCGTAGCTCCCGAACAGATGAACTGATTTTGATTTTGTTTTTTTATAGGTTGAAATCAGGCCTATGATGTACCTGGCGCTGACGTACGATCACAGGTTGATTGACGGCCGCGAAGCAGTGTTGTTTCTACGAAAAGTTAAATCAGGCGTTGAAGACCCCACTAATATACTTGCCGGGATTTAAGGTCTATGGATTAAGTAAAGTTACTGCTCGAACAAGTACCACGCTTCTCTTAAGTCAGTGTGGGTGTCAGTCGGCATTTACTTGTGTTACCATGTTAGGTTGTAAATATTGAGTTTAACTTCTCTTGAATTATGACCTTTTTAACTATGGGCCCGGCCGTGTATGATGACAATGTAGCGAAGGGTACATTTTTGAAAGACGTAAGCCAGAGCACAATCTTTACTGTGTTTATATTATTTGTCTCTAGAATACCGACTGTGTCATTTTTCGAAGGGAATCCGGTAGGAATTGAGTTGTAATATCTTCGCTACTGCTAAAGACTCTATAGTATAGGATAGACCATAGTGATCCGTTTGATCATACCGTGTTTACAAAAACTGTTTTGGTGCTCCGTGAAAAATGTGTTCACGCATGCAAGACAATCGAATACCTACTTACAGTTGCTGAAAATAAGGTTTAAGTTAGC
The DNA here is from genome assembly GCA_950022955.1 of Xestia ashworthii. Lineage (NCBI taxonomy): Eukaryota > Metazoa > Arthropoda > Insecta > Lepidoptera > Noctuidae > Xestia > Xestia ashworthii. The sequence goes on from OX465566.1 coordinate 16,675,200, forward strand.
TTGGTACGAGGTGTACCTACCGTTTTCGGTACACAAAGTTGTCTCTCTGAACTTTCCTTTGCAATGTAAAGTCTGAATAACCAGTCATACCAAGGTTTATGGCATTACCCAGTGCGGTGTGTGGAGGTCAAATAAGTAGTCGCTTCACTTAAAATACCTACTGGAAATCGATTTCATTAGAGTGGAAGCCGCCCTAGCGGATTTGGCAAAGGCTAGGCAAACGATGATTCTGATGAATTGGAAAACGTTATAGGCCTTGTAGATACGTAGTCATCAACTGCATGATCTGCCTAGCCTTTTCCCAAGTATGTTGGGGTCAGCTTCCAGTCTAACCGGATACAGCTGAATACCAGTATTTTACATGGAGCGACTGCCTATCTGAATTCCACAACCCAGTAAATACTGGGAAATACGATATCACATGGTAAGACTGGTTGTTAGACTTTTTGGGCAACTGACTACCTGTAACGACTGTCAAAGATAAAGAAATGACTGCCGGGACCATCAGCTTAATGCTTTCCCAGGCACAGAGGTATGAACCGTAAAATGGGGGGAATAGGGATCCAGGGGTGAATAGAAACAGAACTTTGAAAGGGTTTTTATATTGTAAGGTACCTTTATAATTAAGTATAATTTAGTTAACACAATAGAGTACCTACTTGTTGGTACCATATCATGTGAATTCAACTTTAAAATTCCAAAGTTTTGTTTCCATTCACCCCTGGATCCATAATCCCCCCATTTTACCGGTACCTTTACATACCGCGTTTCCTCTCGGTTCCTCGGTCAAACATCCACAGACCAACCTAGGCAAGCACGGCTTAACCTAACGATCGACCCGAGTGGCTGTTATTATTTATTTCTCCTCTGTAGATTCGTAGTATTGCTTCGATTTGTTGACCTGTTTAGTAGATCTCTTTTTACGTTTTTTTGTAAAGTTTAAGTATTACTCACACTTAGGTGTTATTTAACAACTTAGCTAACATTGTAAAATATATTTATTTTAACGAAGTTTCCAGTTCTCAGTCTTCCTCATAAGGAAACAAACAAATTGAACACCGCAACCAAAATTTTTGAGGTTTTATAAATGCCCATGTAAGTTGATGTGAAATAAAATATTATGGATTTCAATTTAAATGTTTTTCTGTTTTATAATCAATCCACTATAGACGCCGACATTTTAAAATGAGTATCTAGTGTTGTTGCGCGAAACTATCTATATCTACTGCTCCTGCTCCCCCGGTGCAGCGACTGCTGTTAAGAGACCAGTTGAGTTTCGTGGCATGTATAATACATGCATAAGGATGGTATAGTACGGGAGGCGTGGAGTAAAGTTAAAGACTTGTTTAAACAAATGGTACCTAAGTTTGCAACAACGCGCGAATCGCCCACATCTGTCACCTTCCACGGCTTCCATCACAGATTAGATATTAGTAGCTAGACTTCCATAACGAATTACCTAGCTTGGCGGGTCGTCGACGCCGCAGCCGCACCGTGGGCGGTGTTGCCAGCTTCTGCTTCTGCCGGCCGCCGCGATAAGGATGCGTTCATACAAATGTTACAAGGTTGTTCTACATAAATATAATACATTCCAATAAGAAAACAGGTGGTACAAGTTGTAAGTGACCAATTATTATAATGTCAACTGAATTATTTATACCTGACAACCATATTCCGATAGCGCTGGGCTATTTTGATGCCATAAGTTTCAAAAATTCTAAAGTCGCTTATTTCTTGCCTGTGGATACAGTCGTACCTATGAAGCTTATTATTGCGTTTTGTGTCACATCTGACTAGTGTAATCCATGATTTGGTTTGCATCTGGATTGAGGGCCCATTTTTTTAATCCTTGAGAAACGAAATAAGATTTATAGGGAATTTAGTTAAAAATAGTAAAAAACTTATTCGAATAACATATCGTTCGTTCCTTTATATGCCATACTTTAAGGGAAGAGAAAATTGATTTTATATTTTTTGAAAATTTGGTATATTATATGATTTTGTTACTTTTTTGGACTAATCTGTATGGATTCGTACGAGCTATGTTTTAAACGGCTAAGTAAATATGGCTTGAACTGTCCAAGGGCGTGGCTAGGATTTTGTTAAGCGGGCAGGCGTAGAGAAATCAAGAATATTCTAAGGTAAATGCTGCATGAGCGATGGAACAGATTACGATTCGGGCCCTCAATCCAGATTAGCCCATACGAACTGGTTTTTCCCGGTTCTCAGGAATTCCCGGGTTTTTAGATTTGTAAAAAACTCTGTGTTTTAAATAAAACCCGGGTTTTTCGTGCGCTCATTTGTTTTGTTTCTTTTTTAGATCGGTTATTATTGATTGATTTGTGAACTTTGCAGATCAGTCACAAAGTTCTCATAGTTTGCAAATGCAAGACACTGAGGTCAGTTATGCTTGTCGGACTTCTGTATAATCTGCTGCACTGTGTAGATGTGGTCTAGAGTGCTGTGTCCTGCTCGAAACTCGACTTGCTCCGTTGGCTGGAAGTCGAAGAGTTTTCGTGCTAGACGATTCCTGACGTCTCGTGAAACCAGCTTAAACATGGAGCGAAATGGATATCTAATTCTTTAAATGATCTTGTTCTCCTTTTTAAATAAAAGAACGCCCACGCTCCTTCTCCACGCTTCTGTTGTTTTCCCAGAGAACAGGACTGAGTTGAAACGCTCCCGAAGCTCTTTAATAGAGGATCTCCTCCTGCTCTCCACAGTGGCGTAACTATACCATCTGAGGCCCTTGGGAAATCCCTTGCATGGGGCCCCAAGGAAACTCATCACATTTTAATTTAGTTTTAATAAATCACTGAAAGTTACCCAATAGTTCCATTGTGTCCATTTTAGTTAAATATCTAATTTTAAAATAATTTTTGTGTAAGTACGTTCAAGTTTTACACCCGACTTGGAAATAATAAAGAAATGTTTTTCACTGTCTTGGGGGAAGCGTCAGGGTAGCCCAAATTGCAAAAACGTAAAAAAAATTGAATTTCGTGGGCCACCCTGACGCTTTCACCTTAAGAGAACGTCACGAGCTAACCGCGACAAAAAAAGGACCCAATGGATGCGTTCTAAAATCGGTCCCTGTCTTATGAATGCGTTTAAAATAATAATGAATATTGACAGAAAATGAAACATCTTTATTGTGAACGCATTATCATTTTTAATTTTCAATTTTATTCGCTGGCAATGATGTTTAAACAGTTGTCAAATGGATTCCATGTCCGTGTATGTATTTTAATTCGGCGCGACAATTGATCAAACTTGTTTCTCTTGTGATTACCACCTTTTTTCATGTAACAAAATACATACTTCGAAAACTAAATTTAAGTGAAACCCTTCTATTGGTGTACAGTGGCTAAATATGTGTTAGTTGTAGAATTATGAGGCGAGGTCATCCAGGTATCGGAGGATGGCGAAGTGAAAATCAAAGGCATTTTAGGCCTAGAGGTAATGGAGCTCCACGATTTAGACCTCCAAGGATCTATCCATTGCGTGAAAACCTCAGGTAAAATTTTAGTACCAATTTATCTTGCAAGTTATCTTGCATTAGTTGAATTGCATCACTGACGCGCCAATATTTTGTACACCTTGAAATGAAAAATCCTGTCTATGGATACGGCAATACGTCAATAAACTGTTAAATTATATTTTGTTGTTAATCTTAACACAGGTGATTGTTGTTGAGTCATTTCAAATTTCGCTTTTGCACTAGTTATGTTGTATTTTACATTATTAAATGTATTTATTATCAGATTCCCGACTCCCGGCCCTCAACTAAATCAAAGAAGCCCTTCATCTTTCAATTCTCGCGGAGGACATCCAGATGACCATGGTCGACAAGGTCACCATGACAGACATAGAGAATATAGAGAGGGCCATCGCCAAATTGATCATAGAAATCTGGACAGAGACCATCATACACGCTCTAGACAGATGTACCAATATGGCCATCATAATATGAGGTCGAAAGATCAATGTAGCTCATTCAATGAGTCGGCAGCCTTTTATGAAGATGTTACGCTTGAGCCATGCCATGTTAATAGCATGGGAGACATTGATCACCGGCAGCTTCCTCCTCTCTTGCCAACCCCACCAGATACTTTTAATCAGCGACGTGGATGTGACTGGACCAAACCACCTCCTGGCTATAATATATCCCATGATTATGATGATAGAAATCAAAATCCTTTTAAACATCATGATATTGCTGAAAGAAACAAAACACCTGTTTTAGATTATACGGGTCATAGACCACCTGCATCAGACCATTATGGTGGTACCTCCGGACCCACCACCAATAATAATGACACTTCATTTAGTCGATCTGTTGATGACACTGTGGATATCATCAGGAAGAGGTTAATGAATCGTAACGATCCGGAGAGGTTATCACAAGATGCATCCATCCATCAGAATGTCAGTGAGCAGGAAGCAAGCGAGAATCCTATTCAACACATTCAGCAAGAGCAGCCAGCCAAGAAGAGAACACCAAGACAGAGACAAAATGTTAAATCTAATTGTGATAAGATGAAATCAAATATTGTCCACCAACTGTTTAAGATGGACAAAGATAAGATGCACAAACTAATGGATGATCCTGGATCTTCATCGAAGTTTGAGTTTGCGATAAGCAGTTTAATAACAGAGTCCCAAAATAGTTTAAACCGCCATTTAAGATCTGTGGCAGAGAAATCATTATACAGTTCCAGCACAGACTTCATTCAAAACGACAAAAATACAATTTATGAAGATACTTTCATGAAGCAGATGCAATGTCTCTTAGATCCACAAGACACTGTTTTACTAGAAGATATAAAACCTCTTGTCATGGCAGAACTAAGTAAAGTTCTACAGTTGGCTGAATTTGAACAACAATTTGATGTACCTGATAATCACAGCGGTCATCACACTGCAGATGGACAGTCTAACTATCCATATTTTGAACCCTACAATTATGAGGAATATTTGCATGAGCCATCTTTTGAGCAACATCAACCACCATCATTAACATATGAACATTCAAATAGAGTAGATGAAACAGATAGCTGTAATTACGATCATGAAGCACCATATGAAGAAACCAAGCCATTATTTGAGAGGCGGCAATCAAAAAGAAGTGTTCCTGTTGAAGAAAGAAAACTCAGTATAGAAAGCCAGCGGAAAAGTCAGAGAAAAAGTTTGGAAACCCCTGGCGAAGAGCCGTTTACAAGTAAAGAAGAACCCCTCCCACTTTTTGATGGGAATACGGATCAGTTGTCTGAAGAAGACACATTTGCTGAACTTGACAGGCAATATCACGTCGCTGTTGACCACAACTTTCTTGAAAATGATGATCTCTCAAGGGGAACACCTCTTAACTTTCTGCCTGTTCAAGTACCAGAACCTCAAATTAAGAATGAAATTGACAATCAATTGCAAACCATTGCCCAGTCGTCTTTTGAATTATTTCCTGTGAGAAGTACAGAGAGCCTCAGACACATACCTAAACAAATCAAGCAAGAAACAGAAGACTTTCAAAATGATAATACTGGTAATGAACATACACCTCAAACTACTGACAATGGCAATCACAAAGTGAAACAGATTAAAATAAAACAAGAGCATGTGCCTCAACCTAAAGATACTGAGAAAGAGACTGATAAGGCAGGTAGCTCAAATATTATTAAAACTTCTCCGTCAAACTCACGAAAAAGGTCTATTGATCAAAGACCGTCTCATCGCAAAGAAAAACGAAAAAAAAGTGAATCCAACCAATCTGATTCAGTTAAATCAACATCAAATATAAATGTCCCTGCCAATATCAATACTGGTTCAAGGAAGTCAACAGAGAAATGCAATGATGCTCCAAAGTCTTATTATAATATATTTTTACCTAAAGTTGAAAGTACGAAAGAATCTAAAGATAGTAAAACAATGGACTCAACAGATAAAACTTATTCAGATAAATATGTCAAAAGGAAAGAAACCTCCAGAAAACCGAAAGAAAGAGAGGGTGAAACAGGCAGAAAAAGACATTCTAGCACATCCAGTCAAACCATTCTAAGTCCAAAAGATACTTTTAATTCATGCAGTCAAACACTCGCGAAATCGGATCCTAAGATTAAACTTAAGACTTTTGATATGTTTGTAGAGCAGCCCAAGAAGGCGTCATCACACCACCATGCACGCAGAAACACAGCGTCTGCTGTAACCCCTACCAAACCCACTGTAGAGGAAAACATATCGAAACAAGTGCCAACACTAACTCCTGCACGCAATAAGACAGTACAGACTAAACATGTGGGTACTCAGGTCATAAGGAGACTAATTACAAAAGATACACAGACATATGAAGACAAAGTTACCAATACTAGGTTTTGTCAAACAGAAAGGAAGAAGTTTGTCACCAAGTTTGTGCAAACACTTCCTGTTCATATTTCTAAAGCAGAGAGCTCGAAATCCAAGTCAATTAGCTCAGATGAGTCAAAGACTAAGCCCGACGCTTTCGAAAGAATGAAGGAAATAGACTCGGAAATACAAGTATTACTGCAAGAAAAATTTAAACTGTACAGTTTCTTAGAATCCAAAGACACGTGTCCAAGCAGTATGCCTACTTTGGGTATGACTGTTCTAAACGTTACGCCTATTGACGAAGGTAAAGATGAAGATGAAGATGACACCCACTCATTGGACGAAAATATAATGAGTGCAGATGAAATTGCGGAAGATTTCGCCAACATACCAGTCGAAGAATTAGCGCAAATAGCATTAGAAAGTGTTCAAGAAGATAGCAGTGATTCAACTAAGATTGAAAAAAGGTCTTTACGACAGAAAGTTCTGCAACAGGAACGGAAAACGTCTGAGAGCCCCACATCAAGTAAAAGAAGTAATAGAAAAGCGAAACCGCCTAATATATCTCTTATAGAACAGATTATTACCGATGATAGACCTCTTGAAGATATTATATCACTAGACGATCTAGAGGAACCGCAAACTAAAAGCAAGAAAAAACCTCGATCTCGACCAAAGAAAAAAGCGACAAAGAAACCTACTAAAGGTAATGTTAACGAGTTTTATTTGAAGGACTGCTCAGTAGTTCTCATACAGACTGACGTAAGAAAATTCATAAAGGAAGGACCAACAGAAGAGTCTGAAGATTCATCTGTGCCTGTAGAGACTGCTGAAACTTCAAATACTGGGGTAGAGGAGGCTGTTCCAGTCGAGACGGAAGTAAAACCGATACGCGAGGAAGAAGTGTCCATAGTAAATGATATCCAGTTTGACATGTTAGACGTGTCAGAAGATATAGTGATAGGGGGGGAGAGTGAGGTAAAATGTATTGATAAAGGAGATGATACAGAAACTATAAGTTTGGATACAATGATGGACAATAGCCAAACGTCGGCAGATGATGGGTCATCGGTGGAGACTGGGCAGACGGAGACCAAGTGCAAGATGTACGACTTCTCGACCGATGAGCTGCGCCGAGATTCCATCACTGTAACCAGTAACGTTGATTCCGTACTTGCGATAGAGGTGAGTTAACCATCAATCTATACATATTTAAATAATTGAAATATCTGTTTTTAATTTCAAAATATATATCTGTCAGCGTCACATTGTAAAAACTGTTAGATTGTAATATAGTTATATAAACAGAAAGGAAGTATATTGTAAGCAGTATGTTCAGTTGACAATATTTCGAGAGTTTACAATCTCGCTAGAGAGATTACAATCTAACGTGTTTGACAATTTTACGGTGACATATCGACTTTTTACTGAATGCATTTAAAATGAAAGTATTTTATTCACGGTATTTACTTATGAAAGTACTTTAATAGCGGTACAAAAAAAAACATATTTTTTAATATTTGTCTTTCTGTCTGTTTGGTCCGAAATGGCTCGGCTAATTTTGACGGGACATTTACTGCCAGATAGCTGATGTCATAAGGAGTAACTTAGGCTACTTTTATTTTAGAAATAGGATTAGGGTTTCATGCAACAAAAATACAACCTATGAAGTTGTTAACAATATACAATTTGAAAAGGGAATTAAAATTTCAATTTTCGGTGGTAGTTTACATGGTAGTGTACATCATATATTTTTTTTAGTTTTATTTCTCTTATTTTAGAAGTTACAGGGGGGGGGGGGGGGACACATTTTTTCACTTTGGAAGTGTCTCTCGCGCAAACTATTCAGTTTAGAAACAATTATAATAGAAACCTCAATATAATTTTTGAAGACCTATCCATAGATACCCCACCCACACGTATGGGTTTGGTGAAAAAAAAAAATAAGTTTCAGGTCTATGTATGGGGCACCCCCTAAATTTATTGTTTTTTTTTTCTATTTTTCTGTGAAAATCTTAATGCGGTTCACAGAGTACATCTACTTACCAAGTTTCAATAGCACAGTTCTTATAGTTTCGGAAAAAAGTGGCTGTGACATACGGACGGACAGACAGACAGACATGACGAATCTATGAGGGTTCCGTTTTTTGCCATTTGGCAACGGAACCCTAATTAGCTCCAATGCGTAGCTTACAATATTAATCTACGTTCCGAATTACGTGTCACATACTGAATGTTTGTCTCATAGAGAGACGGCCTGGGTTCCAAGCTGTGAGAAATTGGGAATGTGACATTTTAATGCAATACTTAAACGATACATTTAAGAAAAGTATGAATGCAATTGAAAATCTCTCATAATAAAATATATTGGCAGTCGAATCCAAAGGGCATGATTCAGAAAGCAGTACTTCTGGACACGGCACGTATTGTTAGGAGGTTCCTCTCAAGAGCCCTGACCACCGACAGCTCGGACCCTGTTCCCAGCGCTAGTGGTCTACTATTTTTTTATTCTTACATGTTTTAATAAAGGAATAGGTATTTATAAATGTTAAATAAATAAGGGAATTTAAGTATCAATCAAAACTATATTTTATTTCCAGTGCTTAGAGACCGGTTTCATAGGAGCCTGTTTGAACGGCAATGTATGCCACTTTAGTGGTGATGGGCAGCTACTAAATACAATGCGAGGGTCCAACCTGGCTGTCACATGCCTGGCTGTTGTCAAGGAGAAGTATGGGACCACTGTGTATACGGGATCACTGGATTCTAGGATACGATATTATGATTTGGAGGTATGATTGTTTGAACTACTCTTTATCTTTAGTTTCGAAATTTTGCAGCTGAAGTGTCTTCATTTTGAAAGCAACACGATCGTTCTTTCCGTTTATGTTGCGCTTGCTCGGCTTGGCTCGCGATCTAAAAGACGCCTGACTTTGTAAATGCTAAAGATCATGTGACATGAAACATAAACTCTAACAAAATAAACATCGTTAACTTATATTGTATTTAATTTTAGCTAAGCAACTGCAGAATTAGACTCCCGCAAGCAATTCTTAAAAAAATGGAGATTGCTTACAATAAGAATAGCTTGCGCAAGCCAATTTCTGTTTATTTTGTTGCTAATCAATCAAACCAAAGCATTACTGCGCGGGTCATATACAAGTGGCGTATGGCGGTGGCGCGGCGCTGGCGCGGATGCGCGCGCGCTGGGGGCGAGGAAATGGCGCCACTTCCTCGCCCCCCCTGCACCCGCGCCACCGCCATTCGAAAAACGCCACTCGTGTTTGTCCCGCGCCTTAGATTTTCAATTGGGATGACATGACGGCAGTATCCGTTGCGGATCGTAGGTGTACGTACTAATAACATGTCTGGTATTTGCGCAAACTAACACCAGATTCACAATATGAAAAGCGAACGCTTAATAAGTCGCTATTACCTGCTGCCGTGCCCGCAAAGAGGTCAGAAATGGTTTACCAGAAACATACTATCAGAAAGGCAGTCGCTCTATGTTTAATACTGGCAGATGATGACCGAAGAAACTATCTTATCTTCTAAACCTTTAATTAATATTTACATCTCATAATCATTCCATATTTCTCTTATTTTCCAGACGGGTCTGGAGAAGGGTCCAGAGTGCAATGTTCTTAGTCCAATACAGTCGATGGACCGCGCTTGGGACACCGTCTTTGTTGGCACTAGGACTGGTTTCGTGCTGCAATTTGAATGCAAGGTAATTATTAATCATTGTCATTTGAAGATCTTTGACGAAGGTCAGTTAGAGCCCGAAATATATAGATAAATAGAGATCATATCGAGGGGAAACGACAAACTGAAAGCCGGAAACCGTCAACCAAGCAATCAACATAAGTAACTTTACCTTACCTTACTTGTTTTTTTTTGAGGTGAAACATCATGTTTTGTGTTCGAACTTAATGTAACGCACTCACAACATTGTGCTGATGCGTGGATTGAAAAGTGCGGGGCACATGGAGGTATGTAAAGTAAAAATCTTACATTAAACTTCAAAAAGTTGGAACTTTGACCTCCAATATCTCCGTAACTAGAAGGTCCCAGATATGGCGTAGAATAAAAAAAAATATCGCAATGATGGGGAGAACAAGTGCCTTCCGGCTCCGTTTAGAAGTTTTTTTACACCCTTTAGATTCCGACTTTTCTATAAATCAAATGAACAGCTACTAATTATAGCAATTTTACTGTATCTTCCAGAACAACATGCTAATACCAGTGAGCACAGTGAAATTCTCCGACTACTCAATCCTAGCCCTCCGTGCTATGAAGGAGGGTCCCCGCAAGGTGCTGCTAATCGGCTCCCGTAACGATAACGTGACGATAAAGGACGCTCAAACAGGCTTGCTACTACGGACGCTCTTTGGACCAAAGCTGTCACTGTATTCAATGCTATTTGAAGATGGGAAGGTGTTTTGTGGGACCAGTAGCAATCAGATACATGTCTTTGATTATGCTGTAAGTATGAAGTTGGATACTCTTTTTTGTACCAAGACTGCAACCTCATGTGTTGTGGATTCGATTCCTAGGTTGGGAAAAGTGTTATTGGGTTATTCCGTCAGGAATATCTGAGTAGCAGCCATGAAATCTGGATTTGTGCTTGGTTGAAGACAATAGGCACACCTCCTATTACGTGAGGCTTAAGAGGCCCGCAGAGCACGCGTAGTTCATACAAACGTAATACTAAAATAATTTGTATATCTGTACTAATATTATAAAGCAGAAGAGTTTGATTGAACTCGCTAATCTCAGGAACTACCGGCTCGAATTTGAAAATTCTTTTTGCGTTGGATAGTCCATTTGTCGAGGATGGCTTTTAGGCTATATAACATCACGCTATGACCAATAGGAGCGGAGCAGCAATAAGAAATGTTGCAAGCGGGAAAAAAGCTTCCGTTGAGCAGGCGATGCGTTGCGATATCAAAACTTCACGCGAACGAAGTCGCGAGCAGAAGCTAGTCAAACATATTCTTATGGTAGTGTGTATTTATTTCGATTGGATTACCCTAACCCTACCTATTTATTTAACCTTCCTGTAATTTGTATTACAGGAAGATTTATTTTTTGTGTCTTTGTTCTTTTTTACTGTTCCTGGTTGTTACTAACATAGTCTTTAAGGAAAATGTAATACTAACACCCTATGGGCCTTGATGCCTGACAATAAAATATTTTTATTTTTATTTTTATTACAGAATATCTATGTTCCTAAATATATATTTTGAAAGGACAATGATATAGAGACAAGATATGAGGAATTAAAAATTTCTATAGAACACTTGTTTTTCTCAAAAGTATTGTTTACAAGTGTTTCTGTCTGTGTGTGTTACACTTACGAAAGCCGTTTGACATTATTATTTAGTAGTCGTTTTTCTACACAAATAAATACATGTATCTCGTTTATAATATCAAAATAACAGCTTTTTACCGAATGCATATGATATAATTATGGCACTTATAACAAAAACATTTTTGTCGTGTCTGTTCCGGACTTCCGGCTAATCTCCGAAATAGCTGGACCGATTTTGACGGGACCGAGGTTTACTGGCAGAAGGCTAACAATATAAGGAGACAATATAATATCGTTATAAGGAGTAACATGTTACTTTTATTTTAGAATGAAAAAACGAAATTTCATTCAGACGAAGGTCGGGCCTTCGTCTGAATGGAATTTCGTTTAAAACACAGGGCACAGTTAGTTTACTATATCTTTTGTAAAATAATAATTCTTCTAGGTATTATCAAATTACTATACTACTTTCGCTAAACTTTAAGTAGTTATCCAGCTCTAGTTATTAATCCTCCGCCACGGCTGTCCGTCTGTTTGCGATAACTCAAAAACGACTGCACTGATTTTCATGCTGTTTTCACCAATGGATAAAGTGGTTCTCGAGGAAGGTTTTAGTATACATATAATTGGTACGCGGGCGAAACCGCAGGCAGAAGCTGGTGTAAAATAAATACTTAAGTTTGTACTATTTAATTTTCAGAGTGGATTCTACACGGGTTGCCACGAGGGCGGTAAGGGTGCGGTGTGCCTGCGCGTGGTGGGCGGACTGCTGTTCGCGGGCTGCTACGACGGCTGCGTGTACGTGTACCGCGAGGGACAGACCCGCCCGCTGGCGCAGCTGAGAGGACCCGGCCTTATGCTGCTGTCTCTCGCCATTTTGGGCAGCAAGGTGAGACACCATTAACATTTATGTAAATAAAGGTTACGAGATCAACCAGTCAGAGAGACAGGCTTTTTTCGTAGTGAAAACTTCTTTGGGCGCGTCGAGCTTTTTGTTTGAACAAAAATCATGGAACTCGCGTGACCGTCACCAAACGCTTCGTAGCACTCGTAGCCGATCCGCTACGGCGTAGCATCACTTGGCGAGCGCGAGGCACAACCCGTAGAAGGTATAATAGATTACTTAGTTTTTACTTCTCCTGCCCCGCATTTTTTTTTCTTACTTCTCGAATTGTTGCATTTGTTGCGCGAGCTTCGTTAAGCGACTAACAATTAAGACGCAAACCCACCACGGTGCACGCTGTGCACGGCCACGTCGCCCACGTTAGCTGCATGGATACATTTATTTGGCAAAATGTACTAATGACGTCAAATTCAAACATAGCGTGTCCGTTGCAGTGGACACAGTCACATACAAAATCTTGCAAAGCGAAGCTTAACACGTGCGTAGCCTCTCCGTGCAGCGGTGACTTTGTGGGTTAAACGAACATGCGATCGCACGCACATACGTACAACTAAGGTCCATGTTCAGCAAAAAGATTTTGGATAATCAGGTCGCGTTCCGAGATAGGCTGTAAACGCTTTGAGCGTCCATAAACCCGTTCCGAATTAGCGCGAGCGCCATCACAAGCGCGATATCGATGTCCCTTGAATCGTCATAGATGACGTCATGACATGCGCCTTCTTGCGATTACACCGACATTGCTCCAAATAAATATCACCGTGAGCGCTGTCAAATAACCTGATGACAGCTCTTAGCTGTCATAATCGTGAAATCAATCGGAACGCAAAATATTGATGTGAGCGATAATTTTCTAATACGGAATGAAGCCTCAGACTGTTATCTTTTCGGTGAACATGGACCTAAGTACAAATTCTGTACTCACGATCGCGATAGAGTGTTCCTTGCGTGAAAACAGCTGCTGTAATATATGTAATAACATAACATCACGCTGTAATCCCTGAAGGAATAGGCAGGGATGCACCTAATAGTACACCCACATTTCGCCCGTTAAGTTTAAGTCCCATGTAATAGGGCGAGCCTATTGCCATCAATCGGTCACAAATCCAGACTCCGTGGCTGCTACTGAGGAATCCCTGATAGAAAAACCCAATAACACTTTGCCCGATCCGGGAATTGAACCCAGGACCCTATGCTCAGCAGTAGCGCTTGCCACCACTAGACCAACGAGGCAGTCAGCTGTAGTAACTCCACCCATATTACATGAGTAAGTAAACTGAACAGAGTATAAGCTTCTGAACAACGTGCATAGTTGTTACCTATTTTGGTAGGGTTGTCACAATAGGTGAAGACAAATTAATCAAATATTTACTTACCTAGGTACTGTACTCCTTGGGATAGTTAAAGTATTATATATTTTTTTCGAGTATTATTCATACACACAGTACAATAAACAACCATTATTAATAAATACTTTACATTAAAATATTCTAACTTGTCGCAAAACAAATAAAATAACGTGTGTTGCCATGACAACCCTGATTTTTACAACTGAAGCGTAAACCGGTTTTTTCCACTTTTGCCGCGTACGCGACAAGCGGCCAGTGGTCACGCACGTGGTGCAAGTCAACCGATTCGCGCGGTTGTATGAAGCTTATACTCTGTGTACTCTGTGACCCAAATAAAGAGTATCACGTGACGAGCGTATTGCCATCAATAAGAATGCTATTGAGAAATTACAAATTCATTGAAATTCTCACCAAATGGTATTGTATTACCCAGTATTAACTGGGTTGTGGAGGTCACGTAGGCAGTCGCTCGATGTAAAATACTGGTATTTAGCTGCATCCGGTTAGACTGGAAACCGACCCCAACATAGTTGGGAAAAGGCTAGGGTGATGATGAAATTCACAAAACACTGCCCAAGCTGGGGATTAAACCAGCTTCCTTGCTAATTTGCTTGATTATTAAAATTTTATTTCATTTGTTACAGATTATTGCTGGATACAGAGACAAAAATTTGTACATATGGAAAATACCATTAAGTATACTGCAAGAAATGATTTTATGAATGTCTACTTAAGTGTTGTAGATGAAATCTCACTTTTACCCTTAGTTCATTATATTCCGTAATTTGTTTAGTTAAAAACCATTATGTATAAATAAAATAATAAAAAAATGTTAACTACATCAGAGGTAATTTACTAGTTCCTTTACTTTTAAGTAAGCGTCAGTTTACACCGAGACGCGACGCGGTGCGACTGTATTGGAAGAGGCCACAGTGACTCCGCACTGCTCCGCGCGCCGCCGCGAGACACATCGCAATGAAATGTGTATCTTTTCGTGTAGTAAATAAAATTATATTTTGAGTAGCTCTATTAAAATGTGCGCGCAAGGTCGCGTCACGTTGCGTCTCGGTGTGAGAACTGACCCTAAAAGCTAACACACTCGGCTATTAGAGGCTGATTTTCTACCGAAACTGAGGATGCGTAACAGACTCAGCTCTAGTTCCCTAGACCGTTTTGCACGGCACTCGCAACCCTCGTACCATCTCACTTTTTGCGTACGACCAAATACCTTGGCTAGTATCCGGCTCCTTTCCCACCAAAGCGGTGCTAAGCGAGGCTTGGAAAATACAGAAATTTATGGTATACAGTAATCATATTCGTGGATCCTTTTCTCGCTCACTACCTAGCACATCTCTAATTTTATTGTGGAATGGAAACGAAGTTCGTTTCGTACAGACACGTTTTTTTCGCCGTGAAAATCGGGCATCATTGTTACAAGGATCATTATGGAAGTTTGTAAACGGACTCAGCAGCAATATGGCATGCCAGGCGCTGAAGAATGTCCGTGACTACCGCCGGACCACCAACGCCAATCCCTTCCATATTTGGTCAATAATTTGTACTCAATTGGTACCAATTAGTACCCGAACAACTAAATTGGTACCTCAGCAGTGTTCGAGAAAATCGACTTTGAAGGTGGTCACGATCCCTTCAGCAGGACCACCATGAGCGCCGAAAAAGGAGGCATTCTACAGCTATATTTCTAAGTATAACAATAATTTGTACCCATAAATGTGATTCATTTCGTAAAAAAAACAGAACTGAAACATTTGTATTTACCGAGAAATCAACGATGATAACTTCGTGCGCTCGCTCAGCAGGACCACAAATTTGAATGTTAATTCCAAGTTTCAGGCACTTGTCGCTTTCCTCACACCTACAAGAAAATTTGTACCCAGGAAGATAAAATTAGTGCCCAAAATTCTAAATGCGTTCTTCAGGCGCTTAGACGAGCTAAATTAGCAACTCTATTTGTGGTGGTTCAAACTTCGTTTGAAATGCTGTTAGATTAAAGTTCTAATCAGCTTGCACTACAAAGTGGTTGTTCCGTCAACCACTGCGGGCCAAATAGCGCGAAATGAGTGGTTACGATCGATTTAAAAACTATTGATTGGATTAAAAAACTAAAACAGTATCATGCTAATATATTGCTTGTAGAATTATTTGCCAAAAAATCAGAATGATCGCATGCATATTAGTATGTTTTTTATCGTTTGAAAGATAGTTTTAGAGGTAAGTTCGTGATTTCTTTTTATCGAGCCAAATTAATTGTATTATGTTTTCAAAACAGTATCATGCTAGCATATATCCTGAAGAATATCATATATTTTTCTGGTCTTGTTTAAAGCAGTGAATCATATACTTTTAGTAATTATAAAACTCGCGTTTAGCTCGTGTAATCGCCTTCAGTAGCAGAGTTTTGAAAAGGGAAATCTTGAAATGAAAATTTAACACCGTGACTACCGCCACCCCACCAATGGCATGGTATATCTCGTAAACTACTGAAGAACGCATTTTGAATTTTGGGCACTAATTTTATCTTCCTGGGTACAAATTTTCTATGTAGGTGTGAGGAAAGCGACAAGTGCCTGAAACTTGGAATTAACATTCTTTGTGGTCTTGCTGAACGAGCGCACGAAGTTATCATCGTTGATTTCTCGGTAAATACAAATGTTTCAGTTCTGTTTTTTTTCACGAAATGAATCACATTTAGGGGTACAAATTATTTTTATTCTTAGAATAGCTGTAGAATGCCTCCTTTTTCGGCGCTCATGGTGGTCCTGCTGAAGGGATCGTGACTAGCTTCAAAGTCGATTTTCTCGTAAACTGCTAAAGGTACCTACCAATTTGTTGTTCGAGTACTAATAAGTACCAATTGAGTACAAATTATTGACCAAATATGGAAGCCAATTGGCGTTGAAGACATGCTGAAGTGATAATACACTCTATAGCAGATATCAATTCTGTATGTAGGTATCATATTATTATAGCACATTGATCTATAGGATTGTAGGTGTAGGGTTTGCATTTGCAAACAATGGTCTTTCAAATGCTTGGACATTTGACTATAAGTAACCGAAGAATGAAGAAAAACACATTTGGCCCCTAACAGAAATACTCGCGCACTGCAACAAGATTGTTTAAAAAAAAAATGTGGTACCTACAAGTATACAAGCTGTAAACAACCTCATCACGAAGCCGTCACCCAATGGATGGATTGAATAGTACGGGAGTCGTAGAGGTGTAATAAAGTAAAAATCTTACAATAAAAACTTGTATAAAAAAAAAAATCGAGGAACTTTGAGCCCCTTCCCCCCCCCAACCCACCCAATATCTCCGTAACTAGGGCTGCGTTCCGTATTAGAAAATAATCGCTCACAGCGCTCACATCAATATTTTGCGTTCCGATTTAGGTTTCACGATTATGACAGCTAAGAGCTGTCATCAGGTCATTTGACAGCGCTCACGGTGATATTTATTTGGGGCATGGTCGTTCTAATCGCAAGATTAGACTGGCCGGGCGGCCATTAGAAGATCTATGACGATTCAAGGGACATTGATATCGCGCTCACGGTAATTCGGAACGGGTTTATGGACGCTCTGTTTACAGCCTTATTCGGAACGCGGCCTAGAAGGTTCCCAGGTAGGGTTGCCAGGTCACCAATCCTAATAGCCAAACAGGCCAGTCAGCTTGGCCGGACGTTTGAGTAAAAAGGCTGGACACCCTACATTATTGGTGTTTTGTCTCAGTTTAGGTATAAAGGTGGACGCACACCTACCCGCGCCGAAGGAATCGACCGCGCCGAAAGAATCGAATTTTAGAATTACTCGTATGAAATCCTACTAAACCTCGCACACATCCACGTCGAATGGGACGAATAGATGACGTCATACGTATGAGAAAAAAATCTTTCGGCGCGGTCGATTCCTTCGGCGCGGATAAGTGTGCGTCCACCTATAAAGGTACTTATAACAAAAAATTGTAAAATCAAGCTTTTTTGTGATATTTATCCTAAATCTTATGAAACAAATTGACATTGATTTAGAAAATCGTCTAAACTTCATTAAATGTTTAGGCGATTTTTGGTTTCTGAACGTAATATAGTTTCTGCCAAGTGGCACTCCTGTTTGAATTTCTGACTTACGTCAGTGGGTGTTTCGGACGGCGGCCATTATTCTACGTATAATTATTAATTTTTTTGCTGTTTTGTGCTAGAAACAAAGAACTCAACTATTTTCGACATATTCTATAATATTATAGTTTTGGAAACAACACATTTATAGTACAAAAATGAATCCAGAATAGTAAGTATTTTTGCTATTATAACATGGCGATTTAGAAACAAGGATGGTGCAGAAAACCCATTTTTTTTGCGTGTTCATTGTCTTTACGTGGAATTTGTATCTTAGAACCCTGTACCTTTAGTATACGAACAAGTTACGGTGTCTCAATAGTAAATTAATTTACTACAAATGGGGTGACTCATTGTGTATTCGTGGTAGGTGGGTATTATCGAAGTATTTGTGAAAACGTAATCGTATGGATCATGAATGGCGCATTAGTGAGTGATGATTGTACCAGTCCTACACTTCCTGGTTCCTGTGAACTGGATGCGTAGCGAGCGCGAAGTCTTTGTTAGAATGAACAAAGCAACGCCTCCCCTCGTTTATCGAGAACGTTTATTGATGCGCATCACTTTGTTGTCCTTGATCTGAACTGCTGCACTTTACTAAACTACGAAATGTGTTCCCTTTCAGCGACTACTTGTTTAAACTACTCCTGATTGGTGACTCTGGTGTTGGAAAGTCATGTCTGCTGCTGAGGTTCGCCGACGACACTTACACAGAGAGCTACATCAGCACTATTGGTGTGGACTTTAAAATTAGGACTGTAGACTTAGATGGCAAGACAATAAAGTTACAAATATGGGACACAGCTGGACAGGAGCGGTTTAGAACAATCACTTCATCATACTACAGAGGAGCGCATGGAATTATCATTGTTTATGATTGCACAGACCAGGTAAGATCCCAGATCCTTATTACCATAAATTCATTCAAAATAATAAACATTTCTAACTATAGCTTGTATATTGAGTCTGTAGAGGGTATTCAACCTCCTTTGTTGATCTTAACATCACAACATGAATAAATCAATGCAGGACAAAGACCAGATAACCTTAGGACTGTACTGATCAATATTCATAAACTTAAAATACCTATAGAATCATACCTATAATAATAAGAAATAAGCAACTTGCAAATGGATATCTGCAAAAAATAAGCTAGCAAACCAGTATTTATTTTTGTTTTTACTGTGTATTAACCATTGAGTTTTCAATTTGTAATGAAAGTGAAAAAGTTAGTGAAGTGAACCAAAAGTAAACTAAGGCTGGGTTGCACCATCTTACTTTAACAATAACCAACATCGAATCTTCAGTTAAAGTATCGGTTAGGCCAAAAATGAGTTGCACCATTTGACAAATAGTTAAATAACGTCATAACTTTAACCGTAACTGTAACCGCTCACTTTCCCCTGGTTAGTGCTATAGTTTGTGTTAAATCATCCGTCAATTGTCAAACGCGTTGAATATAACCTCTAAACATCATGTCCCTGCTTCAAGAAATACGCATTCGATTTTATTCCACGCACTATCCTTTTGCTTGGAACTATGGCCGTCCGTTTTTTGCAAAACAAAATATTTTTATATTTGGTCAAAAGTGTCTGAAGTTTGTCAAATTCTATTTTTGTGAAACTCAGATCAAATAAAAAAATTTATTTGATCTGAGTTGTGAAATTTAAACTTCTTTCCCTGAAACAATAAAATATAATATAAGCAATGGCGTAACAAGGATATTCATCGTAGGTACCTATGTAAAATTGTTCAACCAAAAAATAACACGCGCTAAAGACAAAGCAAAAATTATAGGTTCTTACTTTGTTTGAATGTTTACAAGCAAATTGTTGTCCATGTTTTTTTATTTTCTCTTATAGCTCACCGCAATCCGAAAAAGTATAGTAAATTAAAAATATTTTAAAGCTTTCTTGAAAAAAAAAAATTGCATTTAACAGACACCGAACTGACATCAATGAAATGAAGTGACACTAATGCACACACTAATGACAGCGCAAGAAACGAGTTCTTACAGTTACGTTTAGTGTTGCTGTATTTAAAAATGTTACCCACATCGAATTTGGGGTAAATCACGCCTCATTTGACTTGCAGCCCCTTTAACTTTAACGAAGCTAATGAAATCGCTGGTGCAACACATTTTGCTATAACCGTTAAAGTCAGTGTTACTGTTATTGTTAAATTTGACACAAACCTTAACTATAACTTCTTCTATGGTGCAACTCAGCCTAAATATGCAATCTTGTTAACTTGATCTGTTTTTTTGTCTCTTTGAAATGAAAGCTGTTTTTAATTTAGATAGCTGTGTGCACATACATAATTATATTGTAATAAAAAATAATAATTTCCTCATGCTTATTTTCCTTAAACAGCTGTCAGTCTTAATTAATTTATTACTTCCACAAACTATAGATCAGATTGTTCTAAATCATAATAATAATTAGTGACTCTAATTGGTATTTAATACCAGCAATGAATTACTTTTCACAGTTACAATAATTAAACTTATAATACAAGTTTTTAATGAGTTAGGTTTTTTATTAAAACAACACTAGACCACACTTAACTGAAAATTAGTTAGTTTCTACTTGATTATTTTGGCCTAGACTTCAAATATTGTAACTATGCGCTACGCAGTTGCTCCATGTATAATACTGGTATTCAGCTGCTCTCAAAACGGTGAAGGAAAACATTGTGAGGAAACAGGCATTTATTTATTTATTTATTTATTTATTAAGATAGGTTCACCAACAGCTTCTGTGTACAGCATTTAGATATAAAAATGTTTTAAGGTCTTGGACTTACACAGTCGCCAATTATAGGTTAACCAGCATTCACAAAAATAAGTGATAACATAAGACGAAAAAAAAATAACAATAAGATGAGTGGCTCAAGACATGAAATACAATAGTAAACCTTACTATTAAGAGTTTACTTAACTAACGAAACAATACAAAGAAAAAAACAATACGCTCTGAGTGATTAACTAGGTAATTACAATTAAAATTTAAAAAAAAAGAAGACAAGATATAAAAATTATCGTTAAAACATAAAAATTAGATCAGAACTATGAATAAAATAATAACGTTAAAACATTGTTAACAATATAGAAAGAAGTAATATAATTAAATAAACCGAAGGGATCATTAATGATTACTAACACCACAAACATTGTGTTGCGATTTTCGCGAATCCAGTAAATGAGTTTTAAATATTTTTATGGAGTTATGGTAAATGTCGACATCAGGGGAAGATTTAATAAAAGAATTCATCACTCTACAGATTCTATTGAGTGGTGAGTTTACCCCAATATTCGTGTTAGACCCTTGAGTGTTGAAGAGGTTGGTCATAGGATACCTTGGCAAATTGTGAGGTACTTTTAGTCCAATACGCTCAACTAGTCTACTGCAGTCTAGTTTATTATTTACTAATTTATACAAAAACATAAGATCCTGCATTACTCGACGGTCGCGCAAACTATACATTTCATAAGATAGAAGGCGTTGTTCATATGGACACCGGGGAGATATTACACTGAAAGTATACGCTAGATGTTTTGTAAAGGCTCTCTGGATGCTTTCGACTCTCTGTGAGTGTACTGCATAGTGGGGGTTCCATACCACACTGGCAAATTCCAGTTGGCTACGAACTAAGGCGTTATAAAGGACAGTTTTAGTTCTTAGAAGTTTGAACCCTTTAGTACTTCTCTTAAGGAATCCTAGCAACCGTGCTGATTTAGTGACGATGTTATCGATATGGCTTCTAAAGTTAAGTTCACTGTCCATAATGATGCCAAGATCGCGGACCTCACTAACGGTTTCTAATAATTCTCCTCTTATTTTGAATGAGACTGTATTGGGTTGTTTTTTCCTAGAAAATCGTATGTGGTTACATTTTTGGATGTTAAGTTTCATGTGATTCAGGTTGCACCAATGATCAATTCTGACCAAATCCTCTTGAATTAGGGAAGCATCTTTATCTGAAGTGATAATTTTATAAATTTTAAGATCATCGGCAAACATTAGGTATTTACAGTGATGGATATGATCAGTTATGTCATTAATGAAGAGTGAAAATAGAACTGGTGCAAGGTGAGAACCCTGAGGAACTCCTGATTCAGCATAGTAAGGGTAAGATTCATAACCATTAACAACAAGAATTTGCGATCTACGGGATAAATAAGATGAAAACCAGTTTAAAAATGAGCCATGTATACCATTGTATTCTAACTTTGACAGTAGCAGAGAATGGTCAACTTTATCAAACGCATTGCTAAAGTCTGTGTACACAGCATCTACTTCCAATCTTTTGTCAAGAGCCAGCGTTATATCGGAAACAAACTCGACAAGGTTTGTTTCTACGCTGCGACCAGCTTTAAAACCATGCTGATTCGGCGAAATAATTTTGTCAATGTGGTGAGTAATGATTGGACAGATAAGGGATTCGAAGATCTTTGAAAAACATGATAATACTGAAATTGGACGGTAATTTTTAACATTGGCAGGATCTCCTTTCTTGAAAATCGGGACAATTCTTGCACTTTTCCATACATCAGGGAAGATTCCTTCAGCAAGAGAAGAATTAAAAATAAGTAGCAACGGTAGAGCAAGTTCATGGCAGCAGCGTTTTATTAACAGAGGTGGTATGGAATCAGGTCCAGCCCCTTTAGAGGTATCTATGTGTTTGAGCTTGGTAAAAATTTGCATTTCAGTGAACTTGATGGTACTTAGGACAGAGTCAGTACCTAAGAATCTATTTGAATTATTATTATTATTAGTAACAGGGTTATGGCCAAAAACAGACACAAATTGATCTGCGAAAAGGTTAGCAATTTCAGGACCACTACGTGCGAGCCTATCATTCATAAACATGTCAGCAGGAATGCAGGATTCCCCACGACCTTTATCCTTTATGAACCGCCAGAAAGCTTTAGGGTTTTTTGGAATATCGTTTTCAATTTTACTTTTATATGAATTATAACAGTTATTTATTAATGTATGACAGCGACTGCGAAGTAATTCAAAGGTTAGCCTGTCTCGGGGATTATTATATTTGCGGTATTTTTGTCTAAATTTCTCTTTTTCAGATAGGGTCCTAATAAGTGAGGCAGTATACCAAGACGGATACTTAGATTTTTTCTTATTGTAAATGGGTACAAAATTATCAATAGCGCTCTGAAGGACGCTGTAAAAGATGTCAACCATTTTATTCACATCAACACAATTATTGAAGGCATCAAACCAATTTATATTTTCAAGATACATTATGATTTGTTCATAGTCGGCTTTAAAAAAGTTGTAACCGGAGCGATATTTTGGTTTTAATTGTTCTAAGTTTGACAGTGGAATAGAGATAAGCAAGTTTGGATGATGGGAGTCCAGTTTACTAAGCAGATCAATGGGCTTAGTAACTGTTACATCTGATATTTTACTTAAGACTAGATCTAAAAATCTGTTATCTGCATTATGAATAGAATTAAATTGGTGGAGTTCATTAACCGACAAAAAGTCTACAAATGAGTAACCCAGTGCGTTTTCATAGTTTGATGGTGAAAGATGTAGGTCATCATCTCTCTTTTTCCACTCGATAAAACCCAAGTTAAAATCCCCAAGAATCACAACATCATCGACATTATTGAGCGCAATAGTAGCATTATTTAGGAAACACTGTAGAGAGTCCAGTTTGACAGGCGGGGGCATGTAGATAACACATAGTGCAATTTTTTTAGTATGATTGTTCACAGTTACCTCAATATATAACCATAAATCTTCCAAATCACTTTCCCAGCTTTTCATTCGTATAGATTTAATTTTACTAGAAACAGCAACCATAACCCCTCCCCCATCTTTTTTGGATACTTTAGAACTTAATCTATCTCTACGATATACTGTGTACCGCGGGTCAATGAACTCTCCATTACATACATTAGAGTTTAGCCAAGATTCAGTAAATGCAATTACATCATAGCTAGTAAGTAGAATGTTTTTATAGATATCTTCAGTTTTAGTTCTAATTCCACGAACATTTTGATAATAAATATCAAACATTGCGAATACAAATAACGCGAAGAACACTATTATAGAGACAGAAGTAAACTAAATTCTAAACAGCTATATCTGTCGTTTTCATTAAATTTAAGCTATCGTGATTGCGAATGTAGATAGGCTTCGAATAAATATCTTTGCGTACAAAAATTCGCCCATTACGTATCCAGACAAAGTTAAATGACATCTCCTTAGCCAATATCCGTGCTGCTGCATGAAGTTGCTTACCAGTAGGGCATAAATGCTCGCTTACAAAAATAGGCACTCTGTTACCATGTAGGCCTAGGTGATGCGAGCTCAATTTGTCCGAGGGGTGTTTTTTGTTAAAGTTTCCTACAGCAGCTAGAAGATTGTCACGCTGG
This sequence comes from Xestia ashworthii, assembly GCA_950022955.1. NCBI lineage: Eukaryota > Metazoa > Arthropoda > Insecta > Lepidoptera > Noctuidae > Xestia > Xestia ashworthii. The sequence continues at coordinate 16,699,642 of OX465566.1, forward strand.
CGAGGGCTGCGGAGCTTAGCGATCACAGTGCGCGGACGGTTGCTCTCCTTATTCAGTTTGGCTACTCTTGTGATTTGCATAACGTCACTGTCGCCAATTTCACAACAAGTCACCTTTGCGATCTTTTGCAGCGTTTGCACTAGGTTTTCAGACCTATCCTCAGGAATACCATTAATTTCCACGTTGCTTTCACGCATGTTTTGTTCTACGATACATAATCGTGTGGTAAGTTCACTAACACTCTGCTGGAGGGTTGCATTATCGTTGCGCAGTTGGTTTATAAGGGTTTCCTTTTCATCAAAGCGTTTTTTGAAGTCTTCAAAGTGCTCGTTGAAAAACCCAAGCGAAACTTTGAATTCCGATATTTCTCCTTGAATATTTTTCAATTGCTCCAAAAGTAATTCTTTAAAAGATGACTTGAAAGCAGCGGCCAATTCTTCCTTAATTATGTCTCTAAGATTATTGTTATTAAAACATTGTTCCTGAATATTTGAGGTAGACATGGACTGATTACTTTTCTTCCTTAGGGTCACATTCATCGTATCGGCTGGAGTGTTTTGAGAGCCAGAAGTTTTAGGAATAGTTGTGGGGCTTGAAGTTTGTTTTCGATCCGTTGAGTGACGGAGATTCTCAGTATTGTTGGACGGGCGCGCACGTGTATCAATTTTATCGGTCTTTTGCTGTTTGTAGCTAAAGACATTTATTAATATGCGGCATAAAGCTTGAAGTAGTTGGAGAGCTAAACGGCAAGCAAGCATGCATGTAAGCGCCGAGTGTGTGTACGTAAAAGCGAGCAACTCGCGGGTTACCCTAGGTAACGTAACAACAACGCAGTCGTTATAAAATTTTGAAGGTAATTTGCTTATTACTCACAAACGCACAAGAATCACGATATGATGTAAACACCACTGGATAGTCCGTAAACAAGGCTTTACGGGGATATATAACACTTTTATTTGTGGAAAATATTGACCACTTTTATGTTTATTTTACGGAGCAAAATTTAAAACAGTGTTATTTATAGTTGTAGGCATGGCCTAGAACTATAAATTCAAAGCCATGGGACATCTACCAATCTGCATTGGGCCCGCATGGTGGATTATATAGCCTATTCCGTCTCATAGAGAGGAGGCCTGTCCCAGCAGTGGGAACATTAATAGGATGATGATGATTCAGCTGCATCCAGTTAGACTGGAAGCCATCAACCAACATTCAGTTGGGAAAAGGCTAAGCAGATGATGATTTTAAATATAGGAACCAGATATAAAAACAATTGATTATACAACTTTCAAACAGTTACTTACTACCCAATTGATTATTGTGAAAAATCAATAAAATTAAAAACTTCAACATCAGTAGTAATTAGCAAGTTTTCTTCGATAAAACACTTCTTTTGATGTAACCATGAAAGTGTTAATACATATTGATTAAAATTATCTGTACAGTATGCAAATGACCTATAATACTCTGTACCGGTGACTAATTTGTGTATGTGGTGTGTAGTAAGGCCGCGTACGGACGACACGACAGATGTGTCGCGAATTACGAACGCGAAGCTTGTAACAGTGCACGACGGCGACGTCGCTTGATATCGCCAGACTGCTCTAGAGTGATGGGCTAAGATTAGCAGAGTCTAATTACCCACATTTTATGAGCTCAATAAAAAAAAACCCTTGTAAATCCGACTAATAGGTTTCCGTAGTCAACTTATAGTTTCGCCATGTCTGTCTGTCCATCTGTCCGTCCTCGCTTAATCGCTGTGACCGTTAGCACTAGAAAGCTGAAATTTGGTACCAATATGTGTATCAATCACGCCGAGAAAGTGGTAAAATAAAAATTGGAAAAATATGTTTTATTAGGGTAGCCCCCCGTAAAGTGGGACGTGATTTTTTTTTTTTAATTTCAACCCTAATGTGTGATAATATTGTTGGAAAGGTATTTAAAAATGAATAGGGGTTTACAGAAATCATTTTTTGATAATGTCAATAGTTGCCGAAATAATCGCTCCAAAATTAAAAAACAATGTGTCCCCCCCCCCCCCCTCTAACTTTTGAACCATACCTAAGTTTAGAAAATATGAAAAAAATCTGAAAAGTAGAACTTTATAAGGACTTTCTAGGAAAATTATTTTGAACTTGGATGGAAACAAGTTTTTGTACAAAAAAGACAAAAAGTTGTACAAAATTATCTCTGGACTAAGTTTGTAGTATAATCGTATATATACAAGCATTTTTTTAACTTCGTTTACATATTTTATTATCCTGAACGTATCTTTTTTCAAACAAAAAAAGAATTATTAAAATCGGATTGGATTGAACACTTATTGTGACGGTCGGGAAACTACGGAGCCCTAAACTGAGCGTGGCCCGACACGCTCTTGGCCGGTTTTTTAACTGACTTCAAAAAGGAGGAGGTTCTCAATTGATCGGATCTATTTTTTTAGTGTGTTCCCCGATTACCCGAAGATAGCTCGACCGATTTGAATTATTATTTTTTTGTTTGAAAGTGTATTTTTTTCTCTAATTTGACTCAATTTGATGTGAAATAATTAAGTTTGACATTGGGTTAGCTAGGCTGTTCCCCAAAACTGCATACTCATCAAATGTCGAGATGGTTCTCAACACCTAGACATTTCATGACTCTCACAACTGTCTGACAATGTTGTAAAGATCTAGGCACAATAAATTGTTGAATATTTCTTGCACTGTGAATGGAAGACTTTGTTTAAAAGAAGATTATCAAATCATAAAAATTCAATGGTTCTCTTGTTTAGAAACCCATATATGTTACATTATTTAGAGTAACAACAATAGGTAATTGAAAGGTTTATATTTCCTGTTACTAGCTTGCATTGCCAGTTATTTCTTTTGTAAACATTTAATAAAGTATGTGGGTATGTAGGAACTACCAGTGGTTAGGGCTCCAGATACAAGAACCTCCTCACAATGCAGGCCGCATCGAGGAGTAGGTACAGTTTTTGAATCAGTCATTGCTAACTGTTAAAGGATAAATCAGATACACTCATATTATGATTTTAGGACATTAAGTTTAGCGTGATTTGATTACATCAGTTGTTAAATTAATGTAATAAGCCTTTATCATGGTAAATGAGATAAGGTGTAGGATTGTATGTTTTATATAATAAATTTGAATATGTTATTATGAAATTCTATTTTATTATGAACTGTTGATGTATTTAAAACCGTTTTTTACGATAGATCAAAGGCAAGGAATCAATGGAAAAACCCATCATAGTTTCTTCTCTCAAGTCCTAAATTACGTTTCAATACCTGATGCTCTATATTTCGCATTCACTATGCTTCTGCTGGCCTTCACTTCTTAAACACCAGGGCATAAACTCACGCGCTTGCCCTCCATCCAAGCCACAATTCCACCTACCATTTTGTCACATATTTGTGTCGTTTGGCGAACAGGGCACGCCTGCTTGTCACATATGTGTGACAATAACTTTCAAAAGGTTAAACATCTTCACTCCATCTAGCTAGGAAGTTTTTTTAAATACCTGTAATAAAGTTTTAAAAACATAATATCAACTTCCTACCTTCCCTCCCTAACAAATTCTTTAACATGTTAGCAATGTTTATTTATAAATAGTTCATAACGTTTTATGGCCGATATAGTTAAGTTTGTGCAAATGAGTTATGGAGCACAAAGTTGGCGAGCGTCCAAACTGCCGAATTACCTACTCACTTGCAATTTGTAAACAATGACTAAGTATTCTAATGATTCGACGGCCTATTACTCTTTGTTTAGCTTAATTTCAACATGATTTTGATGAATAGGTACCTACTCCGGAAAGCGAAGCCCGAAACCTTAGGTTTAAAACTAGGTCAAGTGCGAGTTGACTCGCGAACTGAGTTTCACTAGAACTTCAATACTTAGGGCCTATGCACACCATATTTTTTAAACGCGCCGTCGACGCGAGTTTGTAGAGATACAGACGCGATACGCACGTAAGTCAGACGCAGCCTGTAGACCTTTGCACACCTGTATAAATACAGACGCGTGTGTGTAGCGATACAGACGCGATGCAAACGCGCGTGTGAAGCGATACAGACGCGATGCAAACGCGCGTGTGTAGCGATACAGACGCGCGTGTGTAGCGATACAGACGCGCGTGTGTAGCGATACAGACGAGATGCAAACGCGCGTGTTTAGCGATGCAGACGCGATGCAAACGCGCGTGTGTATCGATACAAACGCGCTGGCATTTTGCGTTTTTAAGCAGAACCTCGTCAACAGTAGCAAGATGGCGTCGGTCGAGACAGCATTCAATCAACCCCGTCCGTAGGGAAGGCGCGCGCGCTAGCGCTCGTATCGGTGTCGCGCGTTTGAATCGATACAGACGCGCCGGTGTCGCGCGTTTGTATCGATACAGACGCGCCGGTGCCGCGTTTTGTATCGATTCAGACGCGCCGGTGCCGCGCGTTTGTATCGATACTGACGCGCCGGTGCCGCGCGTTTGTATCGATACACACGCCGGTGCCGCGCGTTTGTATCGATACAAACGACAACAAACTGCTCTGCAGGATAAAAACGCGCCGGCGATGCGCGTTCCCAAAAAGCGCGTCGACGGCGCGTTTGAAAAACGTGGTGTGCATAGGCCCTTACCTAGTTTACCTTATTTTTATTAATTGCCTTGGTTGGTCTGTGGATGGGTGACCGCCCTTACATACCGAGTATCCTCCGTGCTTCGGAAAGCACGTTAAGCTGTTGGTCCCGGTTGTCATTTGTAGATCTTTGACAGTTGTTACATGTAGTCAGTGGCCCGAAAGTCTGATAACCAGACTTAGCAGTCGTATCGTATTACCTAATGCTAACTACATTGTGGAGGTCAGATAGGCAGTCGCTCCATGTAAAATGCTGGGATTCAGCTGCATCTGGATTCCGGTTAGACTGGAAGCCGACCCCAACTATGTTAGGAAAAGGCTAGGCAGATGATGATTCTGTGCTCATAACTGCCTAGATAGAGAAATGTAGTTCAAACACTTGAAACTGTTCTAAGTATAGTGGTAGGATAGGATAGGATGCGGGCCTGTGGACGGTGAGCTATGGGCTAGCTCGCCGTCCGTCCGTCTTATGACGACAGGCCGTGTCGACGCGTTTGTGTTCCACGCGCACCTCAAAGAGATAGCACATTGAAGGTGCCCGCAAGGGAAGCCTGGACTCTTGGACTGTTCGAAAGAGATAACGCGGCCCCGGAACATAAAGGGCGAGGAAGGAACATGGATGGGTTTTAGTCAGTAAAAGTCTGACACTCCGTCCCGCTCCGCTGATGATTTCCCCCATCCGAAAAAAGAAAAAAAAACGGGTACAGCCTTGTAGCGAACAGGCAACAGGTAGATGGAGTAGGATTACTTAGTGGGTCCTGTTACAAGCCTTTTGTTATATAGCACCCTAATTACTTAGGTCCTTCTTTTCTGTTTTACGAGAAATGCTAAATCCTGGCTTGTAATAAAATTATGTTATATGTATCTCGAAAAGAAACGGCAGAATGCAGCTTTAAATCTGTTGTTAATGCACACTCAATCATTTCAAGGTTTTCCTCTCAATGCTATCTATGTTTATTTTTTTTCTAAAATTCCATTTAATTTACATACGAACACGTGACCAATAATATGTAAAGTTATTTAAATAAACATTCACATCTCTCATCATTACTCGTCCTTTATAACGTTAATTGCTAACCTCTTAATTAGACCATATTGTAAACTTGTTAAACTGCCTTGTTGGTTTATTTTGTTTGATCGTAAGTGCTGCTGTTGATAACAAGGTCCTAGGTTCTACTCCGAAGTTCGACAGTGTTATTTATTTGTAACCAACAGCGATGCATATATAAAACATATATACAACACATACACAAAACAAAACATACATACATATACAAAATATGCGTGTTACAGTTTTTGTGGCCAATTATAGGTTTCCCTGTAGAACTGGGATAATTAACGGACTAATGCCAGATATTTCCAATTACATAAACAACAAAATAAAAGTACAATACAATACAAAATTACTTTTAAGTTAAATTTAGATTCATATTACAATTTTGAAACATTTAAAATAAAAACCGGCCAAGAGCGTGTCGGGCCACGCTCACTGTAGGGTTCCGTAGCTTCCCAGACCATTAAAAATACCAACATTTTTCGTCAGCAAAAATAACTTTGTTTTTCATAGTATTTGTATGAAAAACAAAGTTATCATTTGCGTTTTTTTGAAAAAGTGCTATATAACTCAAAAACTATTCAACTCATCAAGTTGAAAATAATTTTCCTAGAAAGTTCATATAAAGGTCTACTTCTGTGATTTTTTTCATATTTTTTAAACTTATGGTTCAAAAGTTAGAGGGGGGGGGGACACATTGTTTTTGACTTTCGGAGCGATTATTTCCTAAAATATTAATATTATCAAAAAATGATTTTAGAAAACCCCTATTCATTTTTAAATACCTATCCAACAATATATCACACGTCAGGGTCAAAATTAAAAAAAAAATCGCTCCCCACTTTACGTCTGGGGGAGGTACCCTAATAAAAATGTTTTTTTAAATTTTTATTTTTGCACTTTGTCGGCATGATTGATATACATATTGGTACCAAATTTCAGCTTTCTGGTGCTAACGGTCACTGAGATTATCCGCGGACAGACAGACAGACAGACATGGCGAAACTATAAGGGTTCCGTTTTTTGCCATTTGGCTACGGAACCCTAAAAAAGGTTGAATGGTACAAGAAAAAGAAGATTGTTTGGGTTTTTCTTTCGGGGATTTCTCAGTATCAGCCACAAAGACTGGATTTGTGCCCGGTTTTTTCAATAGGCTTGCTCCCAAGGGTCTTACTAACTGGCGGAATATGGGTGTACTTGTACTATTAGATTAGAGTAAACTTCTGCCTAGCTCTTTGGGGATTACAGGCATATTATGTAAACTCGTTTCTGACCTATTGCAGTTCATCCACTACCTACCTCCGTCCTAGATAATGATCTGTTCCACATAGCGTCTGTGGCCTCATTTTGAAGGCGTGATACGATTACTGATGAGTTTGCGTTCATTTTCGACTATTTAGCAGTTTATTCTGTCTAGTATTATGTCCAATTTGCTCCAAATTCTCCGACTCTGATAAGACTGATTAATGTCGTGATAAAAACGTGCCAGTCAGCATGGTATGGAGATCAGCGGTAACTTCCCCGGCTGATAATTTGTTAATCGGGATGAAACCAAATAGGCACATTCTTTGTTAGTCCAAGATACTAATAATAATATAGCTTATTGCGATTTTTAAACACTTGAATGTGGGTTACAAGAAAATCACATAAAAAAATATATATATACGGTCGAATTGAAGAACCTCCTCCTTTTTTTGAAGTCGGTTAAAAACTACTCTCTTTTGCTTTGTGCTTAAATGGCATACGGGCCACGGGCCACGAACCACCAAGGAGTCGATAAGCGTCATGTTAAAGTTCTGCCTCTTGTAATTGTCACTGCTCTCGAAACGGTAAAGGAAATAGTAAAGAAACTGTCATATCCTAGTACCAAATAATCGAAGATAATGTGACTTCCTTTGCGTCCCAGGATGAATTTGGTGATAATAAATTTGCATGAGGTGGATTACGTCCAATTCCCTCTCACAGAAGAAAGACTTGTACTCGTCACCCAGCAGAAGGAACACTAATAGGCTGGTCGGCTCATTATGAAGATGTCTAGGGACTAAGCTGAGCGTATGTTTTAAAGTAAATACACGTGGAAGCCATTTCAATGAACCCGCAAACTTAATATCACGACATTAAAATAGCGAACAGCTAAATAATTAATTGGCCCGAACGGTTTACTTGCAATATCAATAACTTTCACTCTATATAAAGTTACAGAGAATGGCTTTTGTTTAGATAGCATTGGCGTGAAGCGAAAGTGCAGGTGTTATGTGATGTTGTTCAATCTATGGACTTTAGTGGTCTGAAGATAAATAAAGACTTTTTGTTTACACCTTTGTACGGTCCACCAAGCTATTTGGTTTACATTTTAACATGCAAATTACATTGTAAAAATTTAATGTAAAGCTTGTTTGACCGTACAATCAGCAACTGAAGTAGCTTAACAATTCAGCTAAATCTAACGATCCGGAACTACAGGTTTTTTGATAAATGAAAACTTGCTATTATATAATTATTTGACAACTTATTTGTTGAAAAGTATAAAATATTGAGACTGTCTTATTGATTTTTTTTCATAAAAGTATTTTTTTATACCTACTAGCGTATTCTCATATTTAGTATCAAACAGACAAAATTCCAAAATTAAATGGACTGTCGTCGCTGTCTCCGCGTGGGTAATAAGATTATAATAGGATCTTTTATAATCTAAAACATGTGCGGTTGGTTGACCGTTGACGACATTATAAGAACCCTCATACTTTAAATGATTTCTTGGAACCGAGTAAATAAACAGTTGTCTAGACTGAAATATAGTTTTTTTTCTCAGGTACAAATACTATCTTACGACCTTAATTTGTCTCATAAGTACTTCTCCCATTTTTATTTACGTTAATCCAAGCTTCATCTAAATGAATAAGATGTAGATTTTCAACTCTAGATTCAGCGCGTAAAGTTGAAATTCCAACAATGCCTTATATTGGTGAAAAGGGGCATTATTTGTCTCATACTTACGCATTTAATAGCTGTAATGGCCTAACCTGAGTATAATTTTGCATATATTAATGAAACGTTTTGTTTTAATGGTTATTTTCGACCAACTTGTCCCTCTGGGAAAACCTTGACCCATGCAAGAGATAAAAAATAAACACGATGTAATGCGCATTTAAAATAACGTAAGGACGAACCCCTAAGTCCGTTTTCACTCGTACAAATTATACGAAATATTAGAAATTCTGCTCTAGGTTCTGAGCAAAGTGTTGAAAATCCAATGCAGTTCTTCAGTAAGTAACACGGTAATTTCGATATACGCTGAAGTAAACTTAGGTGTGCGGATAAGATAAAAATGTCAATAAACAAACAGATAAAAAGTTTCAACCTCTCATGGCATAGGTTAGCTTGCTTGAAAGTTTAAATACGTTTGATTGCATTTTGAAACTCACTTAAGGTAGTTTTTCTGTTAACTATATTATCACAAATCTTTGCTCTCTATAAAAGAGCAAAGATTTGTATTTTTGTATGTAACGAATAAGCTTAAAAACTACTGGACCGGTTTGTTAAATTATTTCAGCAATGGATAGCTACATTATCAGCGAGTAACATAGGCTATATTTTATCCCCGTACTCCCACGCGGACGGGAATTCTGCTGTAACCGAGATCACAAAAAAATGGTCTCTTCATTACACTGCTGGGTATATGCCTCCCCTTCCGCCACACTTCCCGGTACTGTGCATCCCTAATCCAGGTGTTCCCCGCGACTATATTCTGTCTTAAGGTGGACGCACACCTATCCGCGCCGAAGAAATCGACCGCGCCGAAGAAATCGCCCGCGCCGAAAGAATCGAATTACTTGTATGAAATCCTACTAAACCTCGCACACTTATCCGCGTCGAATCGGACGAATAGATGACGTCATACGTATGAGAAAAAATTCTTTCGGCGCGGTCGATTCCTTCGGCGCGGATAAGTGTGCGTCCACCTTTAGTTATCTTCAAGCGTTTGACAAAAATAGAAAGATACTCAAAGTCGTTAAGCGTTAAATGCATTTAGTGGTTTTTCCCTAAATATTTGATGCAATAATTTGACCACTAATTACCAAGTTTTTAAAACCACTTGTCTAGTCTTTTACTAATTATGTTGGGGTCGGTTTCCAGTCTAACCGGATGTAGCTGAATACCAGTATTTTACATGGAGCGATTGACCTCCACAACCTAATTAGTACTGGGTATATACGATACCCCTTGGTATCTGCTGGTCCTTGGTGACGGATTGACCAGTAACGTCTGTAACTTAAATCCGGGTCCAGACGTGTGTAACGCGTAATGTAATTTAGGACGGTACGCGAATACGAGCATTACAGTAATGCTCGTAGTGCACAGAATTCGCGTTACGTTACACGATAAATTACGTTACGCACGTCTGCTTAACACAAAACTTCTACGAATCACGAATATAACGTACATACTTACATAATTTATATCAAACTAATAAAAACAACATAAACACCTGATCAAATTACGTACCTATTGTAATAGATTTGTTTCACGTCACACCTAGATTTGCACGTCGTCATAAGACTGGTTTCTTAAAAAACTTGAATATAAATAAAATTCTTGTAAGAACGCAGTACAGTCGGGCACGAGCACCATTATGATACACTCAGCAACTTTTGAAACTGATTTCTTCCTATTGTATTAATTATTGCAATTTCGAGTTGTTACAAACCATGGTCACATGAAAATCGCTTTGTAATTTAGCTAAGTATACATATTTGTGGCCGTGACTGTATATAGGGACAATGGTGCGCAAACATTCGGCAGTAGAATGAACAATAACAATGTAAGTTATTTAATAATGTAAGCTTCAAACTCCTTTACTCATTTAGGCCAACCGGAAAATCGGGATCTGGCAATATGCCGAAATAAGGTCACAGTACTTGTAATAAAGTCCAAGCTCGACCAGTTCTCACTCTGAATCATCTGCAAGAGAAAAGTGAGCCGATTTAAATCGTTCGATGTGCCCTTACCATACTTAGGTTGCGTGAAAAAATGTTGAATTGAGAAGACGTCTAAGCTCGCACATCCCACATGGAACAATAGACACGATTGTTTACGATAGATATTATAATCGAGTGATTATACTATTGAAATGTCATTGTCAATTGCCACTGATACTGCAATTAAAGTGGTCACATAACAAACCCAAATAATCTAAAATAGTCAAAACAAAGAACCTATATCTGCATCATGATCCTGCCCTTGTCACATTCTACTTGTGGTCGACGCAACAAGTTCTTCCATTCTTCCTGGTCAGACGTTACGGTATCATTTACTCACATAATCCACCTTTTTTTTAGCATCCCTCTCCCTCTATCCATCAATATTATTATAAACCTCTCTTTTAGTCTCATGCGTTTCATCTCCCTCCTCATCACATTAGGAAAATTTGCAGTTGACACGAAGTCAACGAAGGCAGTATGTCGAATCTTACGAATTAAAGGTTATCGAGCCATTTATAGATGCACTGTAAGCTATCTTATAATTATGACTCATGTTATTGTGTAGTTGCGAACTTTGATCCCGTTGTGAGGTCACTTGTCCAATGCTTCTATTGACTTCGTTCGAGCGTCACGTTTTTCTTGCTATTTTTTTTAATGCTTATTATGTTTACACTTCATGGATGGTTTGTTACTGCTGTGTATCTAGATATTGTTCTAGAAAATTTATAAAATTAAAGGGGATGTTTCTTGTCAACGGATATTTTTTTTATCTAAAGACAAGGAATCTCAAACCGTCTCTTGTAAAGATACTTAGGAGTCTTGAAAGGTTTACTTTAAGATATTTGCTTCGATAATTCTGTTTAAGAAGTCACCCTATTCCTATTGGCTTTAGCATTCTTAACATGATACTTTTTTTTTAAGAATACCTGTATACAAAGTATTTCATTGCTCAAACAAGTCCTAAAATCCTCTTTAACAAGTTGTAAGTTTTAAAATCTCCTATTTCATTGCTCAAACAAGTCCTAAACCCTCACTAACTAGCTGTAAGTTCTAAATTCTCCTATTTCATTGCTCAAACAAGTCCTAAAACCCTCTTTAACAAGTTGTAAGTTTTAAAATCTCCTATTTCATTGCTCAAACAAGTCCTAAACCCTCACTAACTAGTTGTAAGTTCTAAATTCTCCTATTTCATTGCTCAAACAAGTCCTAAAACCCTCTTTAACAAGTTGTAAGTTCTAAAATCTTCCATGATTAACTTCCAGGATTCATTCAGCAACGTGAAGCAATGGCTTGAGGAGATCGATCGCTACGCGTGCGACAACGTGAACAAGCTGCTGGTCGGCAACAAGTGCGACCTCACCACTAAGAAGGTCGTCGACTACACCACAGCCAACGTGAGTTATATTCGACCTTATTTGTATTGTGTTAAGGTTTGGGGTAATAACCAAGCCTGTGCCACGGAAATAGGTCTTAGTGGAAATATTACTCGACTCTCTCGTTGGTCGCAAGCGCGACTGCTGGGTACTGGGTTCGATTCCCAGATCGGACAGAGTGATATTGAGATTTTCAATTTTCAAAAACTTCTCAGTTGCAGCCACGGAGTCTTGCGCCTGGTTGATAGCAATAGGCTAGCTCCCTATAACATCGAAATGTGGGTCTGGGTGTATTATTAAGTACGGTCGAACAAGCTAATTGGTTTACAGTTTAACCCACAGATAAAATTGTAAAGTGTAAATCAAATAGCTTGTTCGACCTTACACCACTGCCTCACACTTCAGGTATTACAGTCGTGATGTTATGTTACTCGATCAGGCTCAAGTCTAATGGTGGCTATACATGATGACGCGTCGTGGTGATGTGGCGTGGCTTTAGATGATGGTGATAAACAGGAAAAGGCAGTTAATAGGAACACAGACTAAAAAAGAAACAATAAAACAACAGCCTCCTTAGTTACTGAGATAGATTAGGGTTCCGAAGCAACGAGACCCTATTACTAAGTCTGCGTTGTCTATCTGTCTGTCACCGGTCTGTATCTCATGATCTGTAATAGGTAGACAGTTGAAATTTTCACAGAATATGTATTTCTGTTGCTGCTGTTCTTTTGTTATACAACTAATATTAAACTTAAAAGGGGAAAGGGGAAATCGTACTTCAAGGGTACGAAACCCTTCATGCGCGTTTTTTTCGTCATACTATTTCCTATGATGACATTAATTATCACATACCATACAAGTCCGATCCATACTATAACGATAATGGTGTCCTTATATTTATTCATGAAATATGTTGTTACGACTCTGTTAATAGGTAACACAAGTTTTATTAGCGAAGTAATAAAAATAGATTAATTGTTTTGCAACGCTTTAGTGATTCTTGTGAGAGAAAAACTGCATTTAATTTTGATTTCGTTGTTGAATTGAAAATGGTTTTTGTCTCGTCATCGGTTTGTTATTAATTACTCGATGTGCTTAGTGTTTTTGTTTTAAAATCTTGTCTTTGGACTCGTAATAATAATAGGCTGCGTTTTCACGCCTGCCCCTGCGGGACTGTTCGAAAGAGATACCGGCGGAGAGGCCCTGGAACATAAAGGGCGAGGAAGGAACATGGATGGGTTTTAGTCAGTAAAATACTGACACTCCCTCCCGCTCCGCCCTGTGTGACAGACCAGAGTCGGAGAAGTCATTTGATGATTTCCCATCCGAAAAGAAAAAAGCTGCGTTTTCACCAGAGATGAGCGAGAAAGCGTAGCGAGGGATGTGTGTGGAACTAACCAATCCCAAAGCTAAAATACCTCAAGCTGTGAAAAAGAACCGTTACTATGTAGTATATCAACTATATGGTGTCCACGATACAAGCCTCGTTGCTTAGTGTGTGCACTAGATGGCGCTGTGTGTAAATTGTCTAGCGATTTTTACTTTACTTTACTGTTTATTTTTACTTTACTACTTTCACACATCGCTCGCTACAGTCGCTACGCATCCTCGCTCGTCTCTGGTGAAAACGTAGCCTTATACAGGGTGTAAGCAGACTCATCACGAAGCCGTCAACCAAGCATTCTGTACATCAAACTAAGTAACTTTACGCAAAAATGATTGCTGGGAAACAACTTTTTTTTTGGGAAGATAAAATCATGTTTTGTGGTAGAAATCAATGTACCGCACTCAAAACATTGTGCTTATGGATGGATTGAATAGTACGGGGGTCGTGGAGGTGATTAAAGTAAAAATTTAGATTAAAACTTGTATTTAAAAAAATAACGTGTAAAAAAGTTGGAACTTTGACCCCCAATATCTCCATAACTAGAAGGTTCCCAGGTATGGTGTAAAACAAAAAAAAATATCGCAATGACGGTGACAACAAGTGCCTTTCAGCTTTGTTAAGAAGTTTTTTAGACCCTTTATTAAAGTTGCTGATAAGTTTATGGATTCTTACATACGAGCGCCACGTTGCCAACGGTAGATAAACTGCAGCCGCCGACGCGTCGACGGCAGTCGTCGACACACATTTACGCGGCATGCCACAACAGCAAGCGTCGCTACCCGTCGACGGCAGTCTCTGACGCTTCGGCGGCTGCCGTCGACGCGTAGTCAACAGGTAGCGACGGCTGTAGTTTGTAAGAACGCTAAGTATTATGTATTGACTAGTAAAGTGCAATAAGACACATGCTACTGTTTACATTGAAGTACCAAAACATGTTACAAATGTTTTCAAACATACTCAAGTCATGACTATGTCTAATACTTGACTAATCACTAAACATATCTATCTTATGTTTACTTACATCACAATTTTCACTTCTATTGCTATAGTGCGATGCTGTTTTCATTTTAAAGATATAAGGGACCAATTCAATAGTAAATGCGACCCAAGTTTTAAAACTTGGCTGTATTGGCCCACTTAGTCTTGCGGTTATTTTATATGGTGGTTACTATTTACCACTAGGTGGACTCCATACTCCATGGTTGGTAAATGGTTACCAACCGTGGAGTTTACCTGTTCATCTTCAATCAATCAACGCAGTTCTTTGCAATCCACTGCTTGACATAGATAGCTCTTAAGCTGCACCACAACACCTAGTCTCCGCTTTCCATATCCAGACTGATCCTGCCACCTTTATAAGCTCTTATTTTTATCTAGTAGTTTTGAGCATGAATGTGATATGATGGCTATGTCTGATGAGATGACGAATTTGGAAAAAGAAGACATGCCTCTGCACCTCTGTACTTAAATAAAACAAACAAACATAAATGGTTCAACTAGCTGGCAACTGTCCCATATACCGATCCCTAAACTAATAAAACATTCCCTTCCACAGCAATACGCGGAACAGCTGGGCATCCCATTCTTGGAGACCTCAGCGAAGAACTCAACGAACGTGGAACAGGCGTTCATGACGATGGCTGCGGAGATCAAGACGCGCGTCGGGCCGCCGTCCACGGGCGCCGCGCCGGTCGGCGGGCAGGTCAAGATCGACCAGGGACACCCCATCGACACCGGCAAGTCCTCTTGCTGCTGAATACGCCGCCAATGGTGAGTTAATTTATTTGAAATAGGTGCACGAACAGTACATACATACAACGTTTTTAGATAAAGTACACTTTTTAGGGTTCGGGTTTTGATTTTGATTTTTGATTTTGAGCAAACTCACTTTTGCTGTCTTATTTTTTAGCTGAGTGTTTTCGTTGCAAAAAGGGCCGGTGCTATTTTGTATATATGGCCTGTTTGGTGTGGACTGCCTCGATGGTCTAATGGTGGCAAGCGCTACTGCTGAGCATGTGGTCCTGGGTTCGATTCCCAGGTTCCATCAATAATTTCTCAGTAGCAGCCACAGAGTCTCAAAACGGTGAAGGAGAACATCGTGAGGAAACCGGCATGTCCTAGAACCATAAATTCGAAGACATGTGACATCTACCAATCCGCACTGGGCCCGCGTGGTGGATTATATAGCCCATTCCCTCTCATAGAGAGGAGGCCTGTCCCAGCAGTGGGAACATTAATAGGCCGATGATGAGCCACAGAGTCTGGATTTTTGCCCGGTTGATGGCAATAGGGCCGCACCTTATTACATGGGACTTAGACATAATTGTCGTATGTGGGTGCACTATTAAGTACATCTATCTCTACTTAAAGTACTTACGGGATTATATCCGTGATTTTCTTGTGTTTTTTCGTGCTTGCAACAGCGTCGAAATATCGGGTGCTCGTAAAAACACAAGAAAATCACGGATATAATCCCGTAAGTACTTTAAGTGTAGTGAAAAACCGTGAAAGCCTAAAAAAGTACAACTCTGCCTAACCTTTCGATGATTACAAGCATGATGTTATGGTTTTTACAGGAACAATCTCTCTTCATATCACATGGGTTGACTAGAAATTCACTAAATATATCTTTTTCCTTTGCAAGTTAAAAACTACATTTCAAAACCTCGATATCTCTGATTGACTCATAGTGCTGTTTCTGAGTCTTGCTTGTCAACCCACAATCTTTTTCCCATCCAGTGCAAGACAATAACAACTCTCAAGTCTGTCAAACTAAAAAGATAAATTGTACTACAATAGTTCTAGCTACTCAGCAAAATAAATCAGTGCGATTCGTATTGAAATAATGAAGCGGTCGCACTGAATTTCCATATTTATTATATACCTATTTGTTTCGGTCTCACAACCAGTCTTACCAAGAGTTATCGTATTACCCAGTTCTAACTAGGTTGTGGAGGTCAGATAGGCAGTCGCTTTACGCAAAATACTGGTATTGAGCTACATCCGGTTAGACAGGAAGCCGACCCTAACATAGTTGGGATAAGGCTAGGCAGATGGTGATTTAGATATATGTAATATATGTAGGTATTGTAAATTATAAGAAATCTAAATCGTAACTAATAGAAGAAACGCCCACTATGTTGAACGGTGAACGCTTCACATTAACATATTTGGTGCTGTCCGATTCAATGACCTTTTGAAAACGTATCAGTTGTAAAGGTTTAGCATGTTCTAATGTAAACTTTATAAATTGCGTTGATAAAATTCTTGATGAAGTGCGTTCCACTCACTGGCGAAAAGACTACAGCAATGTTTTTGTGATATCAACTATTATGGTGTCCACGACAGAAGCCTCGTTGCTTATTGTGGCACTAGATGGCGCTGTGTGTTATGTCCAAGGAAATCATTATAATGATAACGTTTTGTCGTGTTTCACAGGCTGGCGGCAAGACGTACGGGAAGCGGGAGTCGCGGGCGCCGGCCGCCACCCCTACACACAAGAAATGCAATTACCACAAAACGTTTCATGATCGCATCATTATAATGATATAATTATAAATAAATAAATATTATATAGAGGCGCGGCGCGGCCGACCGTCGCCGCGCGTCCTAAGCTAACTTTCTGTTAAGTTGCTATTGTCCGATATCTTGTTAGTTAAAGCAAACAGGTGAAATGGAAGGGTGTATGTTTATACATGTTTATATATAATGATTATTGTAGGTTAATTTTGTGCTGTTTCCAGAATAAGAATTTCGATGCAGGTTTTAATAACTGAGCGCCACTGTAGATTGTATGAGAGGAGAAATTCACAAGATTTATATGGTTATTATAATATAAACGTTTATTTTAAAGCTTTGTATCTATTGTCGTAAGTTCGTGTTGGCACTACGTCACTGCGGTCGGTGGCACCTCGGGCACCGACGGTTAGCGATCATTTGCTTGTTATTAGTGTCACCTAGCGTAAGACATAAATTAAGGCGGACGAGAGATTGTAGGTGTAATGTTAAACGTGCGGTGTTGGTGCGAGTGTGCCGGAGACTGGGCTTGCTATGTGATGTGTGAGCTTACGAGTTGCGTGGCGTAGTGTCCGACCGTACATAAGTTTTATCTCTCAAGATGTCCATTACCAAGTGTAGGCTAATTTCCGTTTTTATTCCAGCTTGTGTTAAAAGATAACAATTTCTCGTCACTTGAGGTACTAATAATAAACCTTATTGTATGCACTGGGTGTTTATATTATTCATTCTGTATAGCGTATAGCTGGTGTTGTATGGGGAGATTCAATGAATTGTCATCTACCACCGTCTGGTTTCTGCGTTGCGTTACACGTGCCAAGAATGATGACACACAGATTTTATTAAGGGACCATTTTGTTATTGCATTGTCCGCAATATTCCATGCATTTGTCACTATCTTCAACATTGCCTTTACAACTCATGTGCTTTAAACGTCGAAAAGATAAAAAAAAAATTGATCGAGTTTGGCGAATTTTATTTTTATTACTTAATATAACGGTTATCGATCTCCCATACAATGCCAGCATATAGACCACAATGTATTTATAATAAGGCGTACTGGGGTTGCGCTATATTAAACATATTGTGTTGATATAATTATTTAATTGGATCGCGAATTCTAACACAAATTGTAGATATAGCATATTGGCCTTAGACAATTAGACAGATATATAGTAAACTTGTAGCCATCGAAGCGAGATCATAGTATTAATTAAAAGACATTCATTATCCCTGTCACAGCAATAATGTGATAACTTTAAATTTTAATGCAGTCCGATGTTTCACTTATTAGCATGGACCCCACTCGTGAGGATTTCGTCCTATTTTTACCCAACCGCCCTACAAAGGAGGGTATTGTTTTTCACTTGAATTGTTAAGAGAATTAGGTAAATGGTGATATGAATTTTAATACTAATATATGAAACATTTGACTATATAATTAAATGCTATAAATTGATTCTCGATCTATAACTAACTTCGTTCGTCGTTATTTTTGTACTATTATGTCAGAGTTAAGTTTACTTAAATCAAGACCGCTAACCCCCTATAATTCTGTATTGAGGGTTTCTTAGAAATTAAAACAGTATGCTATATATAGAGATGTTTTATTTATTTCACCTTAATGTACCTACCACAAGAAAACATTCAAGTAATATCTGACTGATTTAAAACGTAAATCATCGACATCAATTTTACAGGAGAGTTTAAAATACCCTAGGAATGGTGTCGGTGAATACCATTTTTAACAGACTTCAAAAAGGAGGTTTTATAATGTGTTGATTTCAAATTATAAAGAGATGTTGCTTGTTTCTGATTGGCTGAAACAACGTGTATTCTAATTTTCTACTAATGACCGTAACATCCAATATCCCAGAGCCCTCAGACTAAATTCTCTCATTAACAAAATCGAGTGGCATTGAGTAGTGTTAGTATGTACGGTCGTACAAGTTATTTGGTTTACATTTTACAATGCAATGAGGGATTTTCTTTTTCAATTCTTCCCTAGTCGCTCGGCATGTTACTGCAAGGAACAGAACGTCACATAATTTCACTTGGACCTAATGGTTATATTCGGAAGCTTATGTAAACGAAAGTGTCAGTCAACGAGCGTTTGTGACGTGTTTTTTCAAGCGTTTTGCTTTGGCACCTAGTAACGTAGTCAGATCAACGCAACGCCATCTACCGAGTTAATGGTTTTTTTTTATCTCAAAAAGAAAACCTCTAATTGTGGGTTAAACTATAAACCAAATAGCTTGTTCGACCGTACTGTGAACGTATGCATCTGCTAACTTGTGCCGACGGCCAATTTTCCAGTATCGGGTACTAATAAATCGTAAAATTATTTTTGTAAAGCCCGATTGCTGATTTTTTTGTGTTGCTGAAAGTATTGTTAATATTTAATAATTAACACTTCCTGTTTTTTGTATAGGTTCCTTAAACCAATGCACTCATGCAGCAAGATTTTAACTGTGCCTGGGGGATATTTGGCGCCCCCTGGCTCACAATTAGGTAGGAACTATTATTTTTACGCCTTTAGCAACTGATGACTGGCCGACATCACTGCTCGGACCCGACACAGTCTAGCGTGGGTCATCCTTTACACTACTCGATGCTACACATTTTGTTAATGAGAAAATAAGTAGAGTCTGGCGGCCCTGGGATCTCGAGTCTACTAAGTACTTGCTAGAGAATCGGAAAACGCGTTGTCGTGACAAAATAAGGCGATGGCTATCAACAACAGCACCGCATCATGTACTCGTAGTCGTGGCATAGTCCGTGGAGATTCAAAGGACACTGCAGGAACTCGGGGCAGAGAACTGGTAGTTGATCTGTGAACAAGAAACTTCGTTAATTCTAAGGCGTAATTTCTACTATAATATCAAACGCTTGTAAGAGTTAAACGGGTCAAGACCATGTAAATTACTGGTTACTGGTATTCAGCTGGCTGCATCCATTTAGTTTGGAAGCCGACCATACGGCTGCATCCATTTAGTTTGGAAGCCGACCATTACCATAGTTGGCGATAGGCAAAGCAGATGACATGATGACAGAGATTTAAAATGGCCGCACTTCACTGTCATTTAAGGTACCTACTCTATGACTGTCAATCTGAAACGACCACCAAAAAGGTAAGGTAATCCTCAAACAACGACACCTATAGAGAAAAGCAAGTTCCGCTTCCGAGCTTCATGGTCTGGATTTGAAGGAACATCTGTATAAAAACCGTAACTACTAATCCAGGCCCAGTTGAAAACCAGCGTCAGGCACTAGTTGACTTATAGGTAGCGTTTTGCTGAATTGGGCCTACCTTTGTGGCACAGTTGAGGCACACAAAGTTAACTTTTTAGGGTTCCGTAGCCAAATGGCAAAAACGGAACCCTTCTAGATTCGTCATGTCTGTCTGTCCGTCCGTATGTCACAGCCACTTTTTTTCCGAAACTATAAGAATTATGCTGTTGAAACTTGGCAAGTAGATGTATTCTGTGAACCGCATTAAGATTTTCACACAAAAATAGAAAAAAAAAAATTTTTGGGGGTTCCCCATACTTATAACTGAAAATCAAACATTTTTTTTCGTCAAACCCATTCTTGTGGGGTATCTATGGATAGATCTTCAAAAATGATATTGAGGTTTCTAACATCATTTTTTTCTAAACTGAATAGTTTGCGCAAGAGACACTTCCAAAGTGCTAAAATGTGTCCCCCCCACCCCCCTTTAACTTCTAAAATAAAAGAATGATAAAACTAAAAACAATATATGATGTAGGTACATTACCATGTAAACTTCCACCGAAAATTGGTTTGAACGAGATCTAGTAAGTTGTTTTTTAATACGTCCTAGATCGTAAACAGCAATTTACCTTTCATTCAATCTGCTACGGAACCCTTCATGGGCGAGTACGACTCGCACTTGTTTTTATTACGTGTGGCACGAGCCAAAATATGCATTAACACATTACCTAGTGTATACGCACAGCCACAGCAGTATCCATGGATGATAGCGTCGTCCTCTTCGCAGCTTTTCGGGGGACACCCATTGCACCACATGCCGATCCAAAGCCACGGCAAGTTCACTGCAAAAATATACGATCTTTACATCTAACATAATTATATGACTGTCCAACGCACAATAAATAAGGTACCTACTTCAAGAAACCACACAAAATTGTCTACATACCTCTCGGAGCTTTCTTCACAGCATCAATTCCGCTAGCACTGGACGACGATGACCTAAAAAATATACCAGAAACACATTCACTAAGTGTTATCACTAAAATAAGGTACAATATCCTATTTGAAAACATCTTGTTATCCTAAGTTCATGTTGACGGTTAGTTCTCCTTTATATATCTGTGAGGTAACAGGTGTGTAATTTGAACTAATTAGTAATTAGCTGTAGGTCAGTGCCATGAGATAAGAATCGACATTTCTTTGAAATATGATGACCAAATGTTTTTAGAAATGAATTAGTCTGCATACCAGTTAGTCATCAAGAGATTTCCACACTGTAATATTGACCGTACGTCGCGTCGGTTCTTCAATCTTCTTTTGCTGCTCCAAAGTTGGGTAAAAAAACCGCTCGTTAGAATTCTGTAACCATATATTATGTATACCTATGTGTTAAAGACGCGAATCATATTTCCACCAACATACTACCTGACACTGACCATTGCAAAAAATCGAAAAACGAAATTTCAACTTTCGCGGGTTGGCCTTGATGTCAATGATGGTGCGACGATTAACGTCTTATAGAGCAGAAGGTTATATCTCTCTCTCTCTCTCTAGCGATAACTAATACACTCCCATAAATAGATGCTCTATGTACACTCCCTTATTTCCCTAAAGCTGCTGAAGGACGTATTTATCACAGAGTACATTATACTACGCTAAGCTCGCAAACGTAACGTACGCCCGTTTTACTTGAAACGGGTCGAGTTAAATTAGTTACTTTAAATCCAATTATAATCTAAGTATAAACTATATAATAATTCGTATAATTTTGAAAATATTGAATTCTATCATGCAGTTGTGGAGATATTAAATTACAATGACAGAAACATACTGAGGACTTTGAGGTAAGATTTTAATTCCACTATAATAAAAAATTCAATACGATTTCCCGATTTCTGTACCTACTCTGTTTATTATAAATTATCTGTGACTCTGTGATTTCCTGGCTGATGCTCCGGGAGAGCCCGCGAAATTAAAATTGTCTTACGTTTTTTGCAAGTACCTCCAAGTTCATAAAGGTCTAGGAATGACCTTCAAAGTCTTTCCTAGACCTTTATGTATGACCCTCATGTATAGCGATAAAAGCAAAATAATTGGCGCACTATGACATCAATAGTAGCGACATCTAATTTTAGTTTCACATCTTTAATTTTCAGATGGAGTGCCCTAATAACTTTGAGTATTATGTGGTACAATTTATGGATTTACCTTTTAAGGATATTGATGAGCATGTATGCATACCGTCGTCGTGGATAGTAGTACGCAGAGATCGAAACGTAGTAGTAACATATCCTGTCGAAAACCCAACAGACACAGAGAAGCGTGTTGCAAAAAGGGAAAGATTTTCAGAAGACTGGAATTTATATCGGTGTATTCAGAAATATGGCACTGGTAATTTTTATCTTTCTTTATTCTTTCGTTTCATTGTTTGATTAAGATTTAACACGGGCGGTTGAGAGTGTAGTTGACCATGCCTACGAGTTACAAGCTAACAAGAGGAAGTTTTAATTTCGGATTTCGGGATTTTTCGGTTTTTCTTGAATTGAATGATATTTTTTTCTTTGTAGATTTGTACGCAGATGCGAAAATATATATCAAGCGATACGCTGAGTCAAATGATGGGTCAGACAAACACCTGAATTTAGTCGCATCCTCAAAAAATGATGTAAAAAAAACACTGAAACGAACGGCACGGCCAAATTCCGATATAGAACCTGCTCCAAAACGGTCAAAGGTAGTTCAGTTTGCTGAATCTGTTAGTGAGGTCGTAGAACTGCCGTGTCAAAAAGTAAAAGCATACGAATGCACAAATGACAATCAATCCTCACCAGCCCGTGGAGATTTTCAGGTGAAAAACTCATGCATTTTGTTTTAAAAATTTCCCCGAAACCCGAATAAGGTACATACAAATTAATATCCACAGATGTAATAAAAATGTTCGATGTAAAAACGTATGTACCTACCTACTTACCTAGTTATTATATGTAAGTATAGGCATTAGCAATAGTTTCAAGTTTAATAATTAGGTAAGTAGTTAATTTATCACCCTCAATGATTGTTTTAAATGTAACCATAAAGACAAAACTGTAAAGTTATGAATACGTACTCACTGTTGTTTTTCCTTCGTTTGTATTTCAAATAGAAAAATGCTGCAGAAAGTCAATAAACAAGGTAGGTACTTATATTATATCATCATCAGCCTATTAATGGGACACAGGCCTCCTCTGTATGAGAGGGAATAGGCCATATAATCCACCACACGAGCCCAGTGCGGATTGTCTTCGAATTTTTTGGTTCTAGGACATGTCGGTTTCCTCACGATTTCCCTTCACCGTTTTGAGAGCAGTCGTGCTGAATTAAATTACGCAAAGTAATACGCCTGCCTGAGTTCGAACCCACGACTGCTCTCGGTATATTATATGTTATGTTCCATTGTCTGTAGTATATCAACTATATCTGGTGTCCACGACACTTGAAGCCTCGTTGCTTAGTGTGGCACTAGGCAACGAGGCAACACTAGGTAAAATGTCCAGCGATATTTTATTTAATTACATTTATTTCTGTCCACATTTGTGGTTACTTAATTAAATTATATGATTATCCTCATATTTCGTTTCACGCGAAAATCCTGGAACTCTGGTGTCACAAAATAGTTCAATTAAAATATAAATACATACAGTTTGCCCCTTTGAGAACGATTTTGCTCTATCTACCTTTTTTTTAATACCTAATAATAATAATATCGCTGGGCTTTACTCACAGCGCCATCTAGTGCCACACTAAGCAAGGCTTGTATCGTGGTCACCATATAGTTGATATACTACATATTATATTACTTTTTTGTTTGTTTGTAAATACATTTTTATTATACCTACATAATTAAACATTACTTTGTGTAAGTAATTTATTTCATCGCCGGTGCTCTCAAAAACGGTGAAGTAAAACATTGTGAGGAAACCGGCATGTCTTAGAAACAAAAATTCGAAGACATGTGACATCTACCAATCTGCACTGGGCCCGCGTGGTAGATTATAGCCCATACGCAAAATACGCGCTTTGACGTGGAGTTGCGGGGTTACCACAACGTCCAAATGCGATTCAATTTAGGTTTGAGCTGTCATTTTCTGACAGTTTTTCTATGGAACTGACAGCTTGCGACTCAGTTTAGGACCTGAATTGAATCGCATTTAGAGGTTATGGTACAGGTACAGCCCGTTATACAATACAATACCTACATATAAACGTCCACCTTTATCTTTAAAGTTAATCGTTAGTGTCGTACTTGAAGAACTTTAGAACTTTTAGGTCTTGGTAGTAGGTATTCTACTATCGATGGTTTTATTTATTATTGATTTTACGCATACTTAACATATAAATTAAACAATGTTTTCTACAAATACGTTTATTAATTTTATTTAAGTATATCGGACACCTTAGTATATCCTAATACAAATTTAAATGTAACATTAAATTACAAATAACATGGCGAGTGTTCAAACTTCAAGGCATACACGCACTAGTGTCAATAAATAAAATAAATACTGAAATAAAATGAGATCAAAATCAAATCACAGTGGAATGTAGGTACAGAGTCAAACATAATGCAAGTACTTACATACTTACTTAAAATCAAAAGAAATAAAATAGCCTTGTGTTATACTTATTAACTAAATCCTTTTTTAGCAGTTGAATGAAATGACTAGAGTTTTCAGTAAGAGGTAAGCTGGAGTAGGTACGCATCTTTAGGCTTGAAGGCGATTAGGCGAGCTAAATTAGCAACTCTATTTGTGGTGGTTCAAACTTCGTTTGAAATGCTGTTAGAATAAAGTTCTAATCAGCTTGCACTACAAAGTGGTTGTTACGTCAGTCACTGCGGGCCAAATAGCGCGAAATGAGTGGTTTCGATCGATTTACAAAAAAAACTATTGATTGGATTAAAAAACTAAAACAGTATCATGCTAATATATTGCTTGTAGAATTATTTGCCAAAAAATGAGAATGATCGCATGCAAATTAGGTAGTATGTTTTTTTTTTGTTTGAAAGATATTTTTAGAGATAAGTTCGTGATTTTTGTATATCGAGTCAAATTAATTGTATTATGTTTTCAAAACACTATCATGCTAGCATATATCCTGAAGAATATCATATATTTTTCTGGTCTTGTTTATAGCAGTGAATCACATAGTTTTAGTAATTATAAAACTCTCGTTTAGCTCATGTAATCGCCTGAATTCTTGTCTCGCCGACGGTCGGTCGCAACGTCAGCGTAGCAGTATGGTGCTATAGAAAGTGTAACGTTAAATGCGCAAAACCTCAGACACTTTCCCGCGTATGAGAAAATTTAAATTGGACAACAACTATTTGTTTGTTTGTTTATCTATTTTGGCGGGTTTGGACACGTGGTGGCTTGACCTATTGATAAATAGACAGGGCAACACTATTGTTTTTTTTTTATTTTGAATGAAAAGAAAAACGTTCTAGAGAACACAAAGTAGGTATTCTCGTACGCGACCAACAGTGCGCGAACGACCGTCAGCGTGACAAGAATTCAGGCCTAAAGTGGAGAGATTTGGAGGAGACCGACAGTCAGCATTAGATGACCAAAGGTTGAAGGAGAGGGAGAAGAGAGGTTGCGTACCGCCCAGTTCTCGTCAGTCACTGATGTAGGCTCGAATTAATTGTTACCAGGCGAATGCTCTCAGTACGGAAGGGTCTAAAACCACCAAGTTAATTAAGATAAGTGTAATTTATGACGTCATCCGCACAGAGAATCATTGTGAAACAAGCCTTCTTTAGCAATTTAATTTCTTACATATTTGTCGAGACCAAGTTAACCATTTTATTGCAAATCTTATGGAGATAATACAAAGTCTTACTACTGAAATTTACAAATACCTAAGTAGATCTTAATCACATTGTGTGACATCAAAAAATTTCATATAAAAGTTTGGCACATTAAAAACTAAGCTATGTGCACGGAGGAAGCTTGGCATGTAATGAGTGGTCACCCATCAATGTACCAGCCTAGGTAAGCACGGCTTAACCTAAAGATCGACCCGAGCGACGGTTATTATTTAGCCACGAGCTCCTCAAATACAATTAATAATTTAATAAAATAAGGAAATAATAATAAATACATAATGTAATAATGAATATGACTACTCATAGTAAATAAGGATATTTTTTATCATTTAATCAATCTGCCCAACAGGATAATAACAATACTGACCAGTCACACCAATGTAAATGTCCCATATTATACAACTAGGTACATAATTACAATAATAGGTTATAGGTACTTATTTAATTTACTAAAATGTTGGCACAAAACAGACAACATCTATTTCCACAACACTAAAGGAAGATTTCCGACATTTCATTAACATTATTAAAACTTTTCTAACCAAAAACATTGATGATGTGCGCAAGAAATCTATTTCTTTGAATAGTATCTGTTCTACAATACTTATTCTACCAATTATTACACTACTTTTTGATATCTAATTACAGAACTAACTAACATTATACTTCCATGAAGCTGTATCACATAAATAATATTTTCAAAATAAAATGCAGTAGGTACTATATGGATGCTTGTATAAATATAATCATAATAAAAAATATCATGATTAAAAATAACATCAAAATAAAATAAAATTAAAAACAATAGGTATCTACTAGAAAGGCTGTATAATGACTTCCCCTTTCCATCAATCAACACCACTTCGATACCTTATGTAGATAATCTGAGATCATTATTTTCTTAAACTTATAAGTATCCTTTTCTAAACAATATCAAATTCACTCTTTCTACGAACTTCTATTTAGCAATACCTTATTTCTCTCTTCATTCTTCGATTTAAACGGAAGCCCTCTCTATGAGTTCAGGTGCGAGGTGAAGAGACACACGCCGATGCAGACGGTGGGGACGAGATGGCGCCGACAGCAGGGCTCCGCCCTCGCACTGTTTGTTGCCCAGGCAGTTACAAGAGCATACCTAGGGAAAAAAATAAACTTTTACTTAAATGCACTAATAGTACAATACGTGCCATGAAAGATGAGTCCTGTCACACCACATGAAACGAGTGAAACTTTGTGAAATCTTGAGTAGGAAGATATGTGCACCTATATGTCAAAAGAAGTATTTTGTTACACAATTAACTCGTATACAAGTAGTGTGACAGGTCTCATCTTTCGTGGCACGGACTGTAAGTCATGTTTCATCATCATCATCTGCCTAGCGTTTCCCAAACCCGACCCTAGGTTGCGGTCGGCTTCCAGTCTAACCGGATGCAGCTGAGCACCAGTATTTTACATGGAGCGACTGCCTATCTGACCTCCACAACCCAGTTAGCCCTTGTTAATACGATAGAAACCCTGGTAAGCCACGTTGTCAGACTTTCAGGCCACTGGCTACCTGTAACGACTGTCTATGGTCTAGAAATGACAGCCGGGATTGGGGACTACCCATTACATACCGAGTATTTATGTGTGTAATTCTCGAAAATCTGTAGATGGAGATTTGTGTTTTTTTTTAAATAAAGGAATGTTTCCTTTGAAAGAAAATTTGCTATCTCCAGTATTTACAGTACTTTCCCTCCAGGTGGCATTGAAAAGTTCCACCTTTTTTTATTTCGTGTGGGAAATTATCCAAATGACCCCTTCCACTCTGGGCGGAGTGTCAGATTTTTACTGACTAAAAACCATCCATGTTCTTTCCTCGCCCTTTACGTTCCGGGGCCGCGGTATCTCTTTCGAACAGTCCCGCAGCCCCGGCAGGCCCTGGCCTGCAGATGCTCTCTCTCTGTGGTACAGCTCAACCCCTCTCACGCATGGAAGACTTGTCTATTGTATAGTCCTGTCTGACCGACAAGCAATCGGACAGTAGACCGTATGTACAGAATAAAGTTTGACCGACAAGCAGTTTAGCAGTCGATAACAACTGCTTGGTTTTTCAAAGGATTTATGTGGGCCGATCCCGGCGGCACTGCAATGCCGGGCCGACCCGCGACGGGAGTGGAGCGAGCCCCGAACATCCCGTCAGCTTACAAAAATCAGATTAATATACTGGTCCCTCAGTGAGGGAACTTTCAGATATTAAGCTGAAAAGAACAGATACTACACTTTGATCTTAGCCAAAAGGCCGAGAAGCGATACCGTACAAACTAGAACCAGGGAGGGTCATTCAATCGCGGAGAATCTTAACACCGCGATTCAGAAATGCGCGTCATCAGCATAGTGACATCTAGCGGCCGCGTATGAAACTAACTCCGCGTCCATAAGTACCTAACCTAAAAATAAAGTGACATCAATCAATAGTGACATCACATTTACACATTTTCTTGATTTTTCTCTCTTTTTTTCACATTCACTAAAGTGAGAGGTCCAATCGCATATGCGAATCGCGGTATGCGAATGTCAATGAATGTGGATGCTTGCAAAGTTGCAACCGGACTTTTCGCTCTACCAAATGACGCCATTACACAACGAAATAAGATAGAGGTACTCGAAAACGCTAATCCATGAATGCAAATGTGATTTTCATCCTTATTCATTTTTTACTCACCGATGCCTGATCATCATGAGACCTCTGTCGTCCCATTATCGGATGTTCGTCTATTGGCAGTAGAACCCTGGAGCCGTCTTTATCTTCTTCATCGCGGGCGGCGTCTTCAGCTTGCCTGGAAAATATTTATTTAATTAAGATGATACAGACAAAATATAATTTACCAAAATGATTGTACTCTCTGGTACTCTCCATGTTTTTCAACCGACTTCCAAAAAGAGGAGGTTATCAATTCGTCTGTTCGTTTTTTTTTTTTTTTTTTTTTTTTTTTGTGTTTGTTACCTCATAACTTTCGACTGCGTGAACCGATATTGATGATTCTTTTTTTATTTGAAAGCTGGTGCTTCCCATGTGGTCCCATTTTAATTAACTGAAGATCTGATGCTGGTCTTCGGAGATATACAATGGAACTCTTCAAAAATGTACGGCAAATCTGCAGTGATTGCTATTATCGCTTGTAGGTTTATTGTCGTAATATCACGCCTGTATGCTCTGAGGGGGTACGCAGATGTGTACAATACACCCAGATTTCGACAGTGTTTGTTACCTCAGTACTTTCGACTGGGTGAACCGATTTTGATGATTCTTTTTTAATTTGAAAGCTGGTGCTTCCCGTGTGGTTATATTTTAATTTGCTGAAGATCTGATCCGGATCGTCGGAGATATACAATGGAACTCTACAAATATACACGGCAAATCTGCAGTAACTGCTGCAATCGCTTGAATGTTTATTGTTTATACAACATCATGACGTAACATCACGCCTGTATGCTCTGAGGGGGTACGCAGATGTGTACAATATTCCCAGATTTCGACAGTTAGGTGTATTAAGTTCCATTTATTGGGGATAAGTTTTTTTTTTATTTTATTGGCAAGGGCACTTCAAGGGTAGTTTGATGAGAATTTGGTTAGGTTCTGATTATGGGATCCATGACAAAGGAACGGAACTCTTCAATTCTTAGAAGCAAATTACCGATTCTCGGCCAAATGTTTTAAAGGCTATCCGGATATTTGAGTCACGTACCATAACGTCGTTATTAACCGACTTCAAAAAGGAGGAGGTTCTCAATTCAATGTTCCCCGATTACTCGAAGATGACTGGACCGAATTTGTTTTTTAATTGTTTGAAAGGGTACTTCCCAGAAGGCCCCATAATCATCAAGTCAGGATCCTGATAATGGGATCCTGGAGAAATAGAGAGAACTCTTCAAATTTTATAGGCACACCAGAAGCGATTTGGGTAGTTTTTGAAAGAGTAGTTTCTCGGAGTGATCCCATTTAAATTTGGTATAGATCTGATGAAGAAATTCGGAGAAAGGCAACGGAACTCCTCATTAAATGTAGCAAATGTGTGTCTCTTACTGGGATTACTGAAATCTCATGTCTGTCTATTGTTTACACCAGTTCATAACAAAAAATCACGCTGGTACGCTGTGAAAGGGTATGCACATATTGTGAACCACTAAAAAGTGAAAAATAAAAACTTTTTTGCAAAAAATAAAACCGACTTCACACAAAAAAGTGAAAAAAACTTTTCTTCTGAAGTCGGTGACAAAAAATTAAATCAATCAAACAAAGGTCACCGACTTCAGAAGCTAAAGTTATTTTTCACTTTTTTGTGTGAAGTCGGTTTTATTTTTTGCAAAAAAGTTTTTTCTTAGTTGCTTACTATTTAACACACTTACATGGTCATAAACCGTAGAACCAGCAAGTTGATGCTAGCGGCGACTACGGCCAACCCAAAGAGGATGAACACCAAACTTAGAGCAACGTACCCAGGCTTGCTGGTCAGTGCTTGATCGTTCTGGAATTTAGAGGAAATAGCATTATAGGAGTCTAGATTTGTTCCCAGTTGATGGCAAGAGGGCTATCACAATTTTTATAAACCATAATAACACATCAAAACTGAGAATTTAGATGTGTGATTATGGCTTAGAAATGGCCACAAAATTTCAAAAAAATATGTACCCGAGAAAGTTTAATAATTTTTCTAGGGAGTGCTGAAAATAAATTTCTCAATTTTTCTTGTATTAGAGTGTTACTCTTAGAACACTAAAATACAGACACATACAAGAAAAAATGTGATAGAACCTTTTACCCTTTAAACATAATATAATAACGGGCGTAATGTGTAGGTATACCATTAGGTGCACTTCTGCCATAACCCTTCAGGGATTATGTTCAGGCGTGATGTTATGTTAAGTAATCGTACTTCCTATTATTATTATAAATGCGAAAGTTTGTGGTATGGATGTATGGACGTTTGTTAGTCTTTCATGCAAAAACTACTAAAAGGATTTGGATGAAATTTGGCACACAAATAGTTTATAACTTGGATTAAAACATAGGATTCTTTTTATCGCGGTAGTAAGACCCCTGGGACATTTATCAAACTTCACGCGGGCGAAGCTGCTGGCAGAAGCTAGTATGAAATAAAACATACTTGCAATGCCACGTAGTCGCCGAATCCGATGGTGGTGAGAGTTACAAAGCAGTAGTAGAAACTGTCGAAGTAGCTCCAGCCCTCGTAGCGCGAGAATACAGCAGCACCTGACGGAAACACATGACAATCATATTGCGGTTATTTATTTTACAGGCACTTTATTAACCCCCGACGCAAAACCGACGGGGTGTTATAAGTTTGCCGTGACTGTGAGTGTGAGTATGTGTGTGTGTGTGAGTGTGTGTGTGTGAGTGTGTGTGTGTCTGTGTGTGTGTGTGTGTGTTGTGTGTGTGGGTGTGTGTGTCTGTGGCATCGTAGCGCCCGCACGGATGAACCGATTTTGATTTTGTTTTTTGTGTTTGAAAGGTGAATTACTCAGGAGTGTTCTTAGCTATGTTTGATAAAAATCAGTCCAAGATGGCCGCCGCCACAAAATGGCGGATTGCATATTTATTCAACAACTCCCTCAATATGGGTATCAAATGAAAGGGCTTGACTAGTAGAATACTGTACACTATGACAAATTAAAAATCCAAGATGGCCGCCACCAGAAAATGGCGAATTAACGAATACTTTTCTATTTAACTTTTAGTACATTGAGTTGGGGGTTTTTTTGATTTTTACGTACTTACCTTATTTAAAAACTTGTTAATTTATTGCTAAGTTTCACGCTTTCTTTCTTCGACGGGGAATAAAGAGGTTTAGTGCATACACAGATAACACGCGATTTTGTTATTTGAAGAAAACTTGATTAATTTGAGCAAAGTATCTAACTGCCTAGGACATATTCTACCCACATGGCCCAGCACTGGGATTTCAGTATGTCAATGCTCATTCAAGATTGTTTTTTTTTTATTTACCTATTTAATGAATTAATTATTACAATTAAAAATGATAACTTACATAAAGTATCAAAAAAACTAACCCTCAAAACTGTCAGCTGGTTATGTAAATGCCCAAGGCACCCCTGCTGGCGGCGACGACGTTGTGTGAAGTTGTATGACATCACTTTAGCCTTTGGCCAAGGTAAAAACCAGCCCTTGGATCAAGTAAAGCGATAACTGGTAGGCATTTCGATTTTTTTTTAAAGGCTGTGAGCACTCGGACCCCACAGCGCCAGAGTTTCAACCCCAAACAACAACACTAAAAATTCGAAAATGATTGAAGCTAAAATTCTTACCTGTAGTAATAATAATGGACGACAACATCCCGGTAGCAAACATAAGGTTCATTTCGGTGGCATCTGTGGTGTTACATCGGAGGTAGCACTTGGCCCGTCTTATGACCACCGATGCGAACTTATTCAGACGCTCGCCTATACTCTGGAACATCACCAGCCCAAGGGGAATGCCCACCTGGAATGTGACTAGTACTTAGTGGTTTTACATTTGCTATATATTTAGGCCCACACACTGCTCTCGTCGCGTCGTTGCTAAAACAGCCGCTAAACTGAAGTGGGTCTGGGCTAGCCACGTCGGCATCATGCCCAATGAGCTGTGGACCACAAAACCACTTTCTGGAGCCCTGACACAGCCTGAAGGCGTCGCCAGACCTCGTAGAAGACGGTGGGACGAGCTGGACAAGACCAGCGACCAGTCGTCCACATTTGCCCTGAATCGGAAAGAGAGGCATTCGCCCAGCAGTGGGTTGACGCAGGCTAACAGTATCAGTATATTTAGGCTCTGTTTCCTAATATCTGAATGGTAAGCTACACCAAATAAACTGAAAATGTAACAAAATTTGTAAATATTTGCCAGGTAAATTAACAAGGACTTATCCACGGGTGTTTAGCTAGGACTTATTCAGAGATGCTTAACCAGGATTTATCCAGAAGTAAGTAGTTGAGAATTCTTCCAGATAAGTTAACTGGAAGTTATCTGATAGTGGTGAAAGAGGCTATTCATATTATTTAGGAGCTTCAGAAGCAACTGGAGAGCCATGCAAAAGGCATATGTCCAGCAGTGGACTCAAGTTTGCTGAAAAGAAGGAGGTTATAGACATAGGTGGAAAGAGGTACGAGAGAGGGGATTAAAATTTAAGTCTTTCTTACAAAAGGTACCTACTTTTGAAATGCTCCCCTAAAAATGGTAATTTACTTGTAGTGCTATTACAATATACATAGTAATACACATACATAGTAATCACAATATATATAGTAATAAGTATTTACTCTCCAAAATGTTTAAAAATCTCTCGAACCGCCTGAGTTATTCATCATGCAGGAATGTTTGTTGATTTGTCTGTATCACTGATAAAACGTGTGGCTCATTTATTGATAAATCAATAAATGAGCCACACGTTTTATCTTTTTAATCTGAAGCGTTTTTCTTTATAATCTGAAGCGAACAATAATCAATTTTGTTGATGAACCTCCCTTACCATAGCATAAGCCATACAAAACGCCTTCCCTCCATAGGTAACAGGTGTAGAGTGCCCATAACCAATCATGGCCAGGACCACGGTTGCGAAATAGAAAGCTCCGGCAAACTTCCACTGTGGTCCGGCTTTGTGCGGCTTGTTCTCTATAATAACTATTTCTATCATGTGATAGTCTTCCGGCGTTATGTTGTATCTACGTATTAAACCATTTCTCATGTCTGGAAAAGGAATATTAAACTATATTTAAGTTAAAAGGGAAAGATTATTCACAATGCTCGTCTGATTCTACTTTGAATAGTTCCAGAGGAGATTTTCTAAAGAGTTTTGGTTCTCAGAAAAACAGTAAGTAAATAAATATCAAAAGATAAATGTGTCCAAAAACTCAGTCGAAAGATAAAAAATAAATAGGTAGGTACATTAAAGGTATTTATCGAACAGCAAAAAAATATATATTATTTGAATTCCCTAGACTTAAGGTTTTTTGATTGATATCTTTTTTCATTCTTTCAGTGTAGGTAACAAGATTCTAACAAGAACACCCTAATAAGTATAAGTACCTGATTATCATAGGTTTGTGACCACTTACCAGACAAAACTTCCCATCTTTTACTCTCTGTTTCGGACTCCAAAGCATCAAAGACTGCGGCACCGATCAGCAAATATGTGAACGTGCAGACCACCAGGGACAGTGTGCGGACGTTTTGACGCTTCATGATCACAACCAGGACCTTCCAACCGTTTCCAAAAAAATATTTATTTCAACCTCACACCATGACCTGAAGAGTGGAAAAGGTTTCTGTAAATGCTCGAACTTAAGGGGAATAGGAGTCTATAGGAATTTAAATAGGATTTAGATGTTTTAGTTACGGAAACTCAAGTACTTATCAATTTCAAGTTTTATTTGAAAATACGAAAACACTTGCAGTTGGGCGAATTTATATTATAAAGAATTACTTACCTACGTTCTATTCGGTTCCTTTATTATATTAGTTAAAGCTGGTGCAATACTTAGACATTTTGAATTAAATAATCCTAATTTAAGGCATTTGAAATGGAAATAAATACAAAATATTTAAAAGTAGCAAAGTGTTTCAGTCGATATTATTGAATGATAGTACAACTGAAATTTTAAATTACACTTCCATGTTTGTAAACACATGTCATGTTAAATAGTGCATGGTGTTGTAACTGCAATGTATAGTGATATCTTGCGTTTCGTACCCCGAGGTTTTTCGGAATAGTAGCATTATTTTGATCTCGGTTTTCATTAGATATGGATTGAGAAAAGTTAAAGTGAGTCGGGGCATCTATCATTACCTCGGGTTCTGTGATCATTACTTAATATACAATATTTAAATTATGAAAATAATAACATGTTTTATTTTTCTTAGTTTCAGTGTATGCTCAGTATGTGTCATATGTTAAATGACAACTATTTGTCAACGCGACAATCTGTCAGTCACCTGTCAAGTTCTTCTCGTGTGGACTGTGGGCTTGTTCGGCGAGTGCATGGCACTTTTTTCGAAATAAATACAATTATTGTAATACAAGTCCATACACGGCTTCAAAATGAAAGTTGCGTGCAACAAATCCAACCCGCCGCTAGGTAATATGCAGTGTGCCATAAATATTTCTCCACATTGCATCAGCTGAAAGAGCTAGTTCTAAAATAGGATTTCTTTTTTAACTTTCAGGTGGTTTGCTTGCTTTGGAGTTCTATAGATCCTCAGCGAAAGACGTGCAAGTTACTTGGGGTGGCGAATCGACTGTTGTGCTGCCGAATTCTCCAAAACCGGTGCCATATGTGACCAGCAATGATTTGATTAGAATTCTTGAGAATGCCTTTAACAAATCAGCTCAGCCTCTCCAGAAAGTTACTTTGAACCATTGGCTTAGCTTTAGCCTTATCTTGGAGGACGAGATCCCTAAATCCATTGAGTATTTGGACACAACACTTGGTCCATTCACATACTTGGTTGGAGAAACTTTATCTGTGTCTGATCTGGCAGTGTTCAGCGTATTGTATGGTAAGTGGCTTCACTATCTATAAGTTGCAGTGTTATAGCTGTCAGTCTTATCATTTTTTATGACTATAATAAAACTTAATTTATTTTCATAATTTTTTTCATAAAATTTTATTTGCAAAAACTACTACCTACCATTCTTTCAAATAATATTCTTTAACCCTAAAACAAAAACTCGAAGACAATGACATCTCTTCGAATCAATCATCCAACCTGCACTGGACCCACGTGGTGGATTGTAGTCCATTTCCTCTCATACGTAGGCCTGACTCCCAGCAGTGGGAACATTATGGGCTAATTGTGCTTACGCTACATCTATGTTTCAGTATCAGCCAAATTCAAGGATGTTTCAAAGAAGAATCCTCCTAAGAACATTCTCCGGTGGATGAACCTGATTGAAGCTCAGCCAGCTGTTGCTAAAGCTCTGAAGGAACTGCCTTCTGAGGTCTTGGATAGCCTAAGCAAGGCTTCATCAAGGTTTGTTTACATGTATAAATAATAAATAAATAATATAATAAATATCACTGGACATTACACACAGCACCATCTAGTGCCACACTAAGCAAGGCTTGTGTCGTGGTCAGCAGACAGTTGATATACTACATATATACTTTTTGTTTGTAAGTACATAGGTACTAATACTTATTATACATATAAACATCCATGACTTGGAAACAAATGTCCATGCTCATCACACAAACATTTGCTCCTACCGGGATTCGAACCCAGGACCCTAAGAACGTAAGGCAGCCTCACTACCGCTGAAACTATATTCAGCCTACGTCAAACATATACCAAGTTCCATGGAAAGTGGTTTCTAGGCTTTAAAGTACTTAACTACCTGAATGGGTTTCATCAGATTAAGTGATAAAACTTTAAAGTTTTTTTCTGAATAGATTTATAAGCCAGTTTGTATAAACTAACAAAGATTCATAAAAATGTGGAAGAATTATTACAGTTGATTTAAAAATTGCACATCCATAGGTCCTTGAATTCCAACTATTCTGTCAATTGAAACTTAGTTTTTATTTAATTTTGCAGGAAGTCTCCATCAGGCACTGCTGAGGGTGCTCGCCAACAGGAAGGCAAGTTCATTGACCTGCCCCATGCTGAGATGGGCAAAGTTGTTGTGCGGTTCCCACCTGAAGCTTCAGGGTTAGTACTCACTTCTATAAATAATATTTTTCTTAGCGTATTGATGACAATCTCATTGAGCTTCAGAATTGAGCTACTAGATTGGTGCTTTCGCTTTCACACATAGCAATAGCCTGCGTGTTTGGCTGTTTCCCAAGTCTAAAAATTAAAGTTGAACAAAACTTCATATCAGCCTAATGATAGCGTAGTGTCAGTGTCAAGCAGAGATAGCCTAGTGGTGTGATGGTTGAACTGCCAAGTCATAGGTCTCGAGTTCGAATTCATGTGTGCATTTTGTATAATTATCATTTGCTTCGGTGAAAGAAATCATTGTGAGGAAATCAGCATACCTGAGAGCCGCTAACTTGGCTTTTCATGCCGTCGAGAAATATCTTCTCGACGGCATGAAAAGCCAAGTTAGCAGCCAACTGACACCGAATAAAGAATGAAAGCCAAATGATGGAAGGCTGCTATAGTCCTACATATTTTTAAATTACTGTTAAGTCATTTAAACTCTAAGGTCCATGTTCACCAAAACGATGATGGTATGATTATCTAAAAACAGCTGTTTAAAACACATTTTTGTATGGGGACATGTCACAGTGACAGCTGTTTTTAGATAATCAGACCGTTATTTCTTTGGTGAACATGGACCTAAGTATGCTGGTATGTTTTGAAGAGGTCTATATTTAGAAGTGCCCCGCTAATTGTTGATGATGATGATTGGAATGTCAATCAATGAGAAAATCCAAAAATTTTAGTATTCAAAATAGTCCAACACGTTTTTAAAGGCCAAAACTTCCTGAAACAGTGCCCAAAACTCAAAGCAGGGAAGAAAAGTTGCAGAATAAATTTCTCTGTAGGTATAATATTTTTTCCTTCTAGGATCATTTTATATCCTAAAAGAAACTTACAGTTCAAGTGATTAATGTTAATTCTCTTAATAATGTGTGATGCAAGTATTAGTCATCATAATCATCATCATCATCATCATTTCAGCCGAAAGACGTCCACTGCTGAACATAGGTCTCCCTCAAGTGTCACCACATTGACCGGAAATATTAGTGTTAGTGCCTTAGAAATGTGTTTCTAGTTTAAGCATTTGATGTTGTCCTGTTTTTTTATTGTGTGGGCAGTTCTGTGTTGTTCACACCATCTTTGCTAGTCTCTTTCAAATTGTATAAGTGAAGACTTGTTGGCTGTTCATTTCACTCACAATTTTTATTCTGTTTTGTTGAGCTGTAAATCAATATATACGAGTATATAAATCAATGCCACTTTTCGTTGTAATTTTATAACTCAAGAACGGGCTCACCTAACCAAACCAAATGTTTAGGCTTTGTTCGGACTATTTAGTAGATGGTTTATGTGAAGTTTGCACAAAATTGGTTGATCGGTTCTTCACACAGAAGTTGCGCGGGTCAGCTAGTCTTCCATAGTTCATAAATAAATAATTATAACTTGTTCTCCTTCAGTTACCTCCACATTGGTCACGCCAAGGCTGCTCTCTTGAACCAGTACTACCAGCTAGCATTCCAAGGAAAGCTCATCATGAGGTTTGATGACACCAACCCTGCTAAAGAGAATGCTGAATATGAGAAAGTAAGACTCTTTTATTTTAACATAACTTTATGTTTATAATCTCCTCTTAAGTCCCATGTAAAAGAGGTTGAGCCTATTGCCATCAATCGGGCACAAATTCAGACTTTAACATATTAACATTTGAACTAGCATAAAATATCCAAGAGATTGATGGTGGTGTAAAATGCACCAACATTTGAACTAGCATAAAATATCCAAGAGATTGATGGTGGTGTAAAATGCACCAACATTTGAACTAGCATAAAATATCCAAGAGATTGATGGTGGTGTAAAATGCACCAATATTTGAACTAGCATAAAATATCCAAGAGATTGATGGTGGTGTAAAATGTACCAACATTTGAACTAGCATAAAATATCCAAGAGATTGATGGTGGTGTAAAATGCACCAATATTTGAACTAGCATAAAATATCCATGAGATTGATGGTGGTGTAAAATGCACCAACATTTGAACTAGCATAAAATATCCAAGAGATTGATGGTGGTGTAAAATGCACCAACATTTGAACTAGCATAAAATATCCATGAAATTGATGGTGGTGTAAAATGCACCAACATTTGAACTAGCATAAAATATCCAAGAGATTGGTAGTGGTGTAAAATGCACCAACATTTGAACTAGCATAAAATATCCAAGAGATTGGTAGTGGTGTAAAATGCACCAACATTTGAACTAGCATAAAATATCCAAGAGATTGATGGTGGTGTAAAATGCACCAACATTTGAACTAGCATAAAATATCCAAGAGATTGATGGTGGTGTAAAATGCACCAACATTTGAACTAGCATAAAATATCCAAGAGATTGATGGTGGTGTAAAATGCACCAACATTTGAACTAGCATAAAATATCCAAGAGATTGATGGTGGTGTAAAATGCACCAACATTTGAACTAGCATAAAATATCCATGAGATTAATGGTGGTGTAAAATGCACCAACATTTGAACTAGCATAAAATATCCAAGAGATTGGTAGTGGTGTAAAATGCACCAACATTTGAACTAGCATAAAATATACAAGAGATTGTTAGTGGTGTAAAATGCACCCATATTCTAATAGCAATATTTAAAAGGGCCCTCTTTTAAATCCCCCCTAAAAGGTGATGGACGCTCTTGCTATAAATTAGGCACAAATCTCTGCTGCTATTGAAAATAACTCAACCCAGGTATCGAATCTAAAACGATGAAATGGTGACGCTTAACAGTTGCAACCACAAGACCAATAAAAGCCTGCACTGCTTCTATCAGGAATTTATCACGGAATTTCACTTTTCATGCCCCTATCCTTTTCTATCGCTTAGAACCTTCATTTGCTAGAGCGAGAAAAGTGGGAATGCTTTCAGCAGCACGCTGTGTTTCTCGCTCTTGCAAATGACAGTTCTGAGTGACAAGGTAGTTGACAGCCCAATGATCATGTTATTCATGTCCAACAGTCCGTTCTTACTCCTTACCTTCTTTCCAGGTAATTCTAGAAGACGTAGAAATGCTAGAGATCAAGCCAGACCTGTTCACACACACGTCGCAGTACTTCGACCTGATGCTGGACTATTGTGTCAAGCTCATCAAAGAGGGCAAGGCCTTCGTGGACGACACACCTGCTGAGCAGATGAAGAATGAGAGGGAGCAGAAGGTTGATAGCAAGAATAGGAATAATTGTATGTACTTATTGAAATTATATACCTATTTATTTTAGTAAGAAAATCTATGACTTATAACGCTGCATAGTCCTTTTGGAGGGTGGTCTTTAAATCAATATCAAAAGTCAAGCATGACGACAGTATCAAAAAATTACAAATCTATGTAGTTCGTCAGTTAGAATATTGGAAAATAATGAACACTTTTTTTTATAACCAATGACTATCGAAAAAGATAAAACGCATCAAAACTCGGAAGTGGGGCTCCTGACGTCAGTATGCTCTAAAAATTATACCTAGGCGTAACGTATTGAGAATTTTAAAAGCGTCTCATCTTCGTCAATTTTGGTTTACGTCCCACAAGAAAAATTACGGGTCAAATATTTTTTGATAATCTAGCTGACGGAATCATTTTTTTTTTGTCGTCTATCCTACTAAGCTGACGTTCAGCATTTTTAACTACTTGCCCTGACAGCGAGCGAGCATTAATCATTGTGTACCTTGTGACGGCAGGTAAAGCCAGCTCAGAAACACATGGGTGGCATAAAAACTCTGACACCAGGTTAGGCACCAACCACGCGATAGAGAAGAAAGCCGACCAAAGAATAACTGGTTACTGGTTAAAGAATGCCACATGGCGCAATAAATGTTGCGAAATAAATATGTAATAGAAAAATATGGTAATGCAATACTTTCTTGGTGTTAAGAATGGGGATGCACACTGTGAAACTAATGGCGCTAGCATAGCTAGTTCCAAGCATCGTCATTGGTTGAAAATCAAGGAATGTCATTTCATATTTTAAAATACTTTGACCTCATTGGTTAGATTGAGACAAGCTATGGTGGCGCCATCTACAATTAGCTTTTAACGGTCTTCCCCTTTGCTTCATCTTAATTATTATTGCTCGGATGTAAACGGATCCTTCCTGAAGCCGTTAACCAAGCATTCTGTACATCAAACTAAGTAACTTTACGCAAAAATTATTGCTGGGAAACAATTTTTTTTTCCGTTTTGCGGTAAAACTCAATGTAACGCACTGAAAACATTGTGCTGATGGAAGCATTTAATAGTAAACAGGTCATGGAAATATTTAAAGCGAAGTTATGACCTTAAAAACCAGTATTTGAAAAAAAAATGGAACTTGATCTCCAATATCTCCTATAATAAGATCACTTAGGGTTTAAGTCCTATGTAATAAGAGGGAAAATAAAAATGTACAAAAAACATACTTCTCAAGATAATTTATTAATGTTTTGTCACTACATTCCAGCCGTAGAAAAGAATCTACAACTATGGGAGGAGATGAAGAAAGCCAGTGACATCGGCGTACAATGCTGCGTTCGCGCCAAGATTGACATGCAGTCACCTAACGGGTGTCTGCGAGACCCCACCATATACCGCTGCAAGCCAGAGACGCACCCGCGTACAGGCACACAGTACAAGTACGTAATATACTAGAACTAGCTGACCCACGCAACTTAGTCTGCGTGACTTAAGAGAGAAAAAGCTCACAAAGGGAATAAAATTTCTCCCGTTTTTGCAACATTTTTCATTTCTGCTCCGCTCCTATCGGTCATAGCGTGATGTTATATAGCCTATAGCCTTCCTCGATAAATGGACTATCCAACGCAAAAAGATTTTTTCAATTCGAGCTCCTGAGGTAGTTCCTGAGATTAGCGCGTTCAACCAAACAAACAAACTCTTCTGCTTTATAATATAATAAGGTGTTAAAAAATTAACTGCAAGAATTTCGTGTACGTACTCGGTATCAAAAAACAAATACATATAATATTCCAAAAAAAAAAAAAATTACATAAAATAAACAATTTAGTAAAACATTTTGATGTGCACTGTACGCAGGGCTGCGCCGCCGCGCCGGCGCCTCATCGCCATAGCAACGCGGCTCGCTAGCCCTTTCCGCAACTCCCGCAACTCCGGCGGCGCCCTGCGCGGTGTACAGTGCGCATGTTCAATAATTTTGTGCGCAGTGAAAATATTGCATAT
The DNA here is from genome assembly GCA_950022955.1 of Xestia ashworthii. Classification (NCBI taxonomy): domain Eukaryota; kingdom Metazoa; phylum Arthropoda; class Insecta; order Lepidoptera; family Noctuidae; genus Xestia; species Xestia ashworthii. The sequence goes on from OX465566.1 coordinate 16,741,610, forward strand.
CTTTGAAACGGATCGTCACTTGGACACATTCCAAACAACTCCTCAATTTTCTTGCAGTTCATTTTTTAACACCTTATACACCGTGTTCCTGAGGTTATACATTAACTTCGGCATGTTATTCAGACCATTAAATTGACCATTTTTTACTATTATTTTTTTTTACCATTTTTTTTACTTTTTTTGTAATACTGTTTTTATTTTTTACCATTTTTTTCACTTTTAGTTAAACTTAAATTACCAATAACTTAAAAACTATGCCATTTAAACTACTACTTCCTTTGTACGATATGTTTAACAAGAGCTATAGAAGTATTATTCAAAATTAATGTATATCCTCAGGAAAACGGTGTATAAAGGGTGTAAAACACCTCTTCACGAAGCCGAAAAGCATTTGTTCTCCCCATCATTGCGATCATTTTTTTGTTCTACACCATACCAGGGAACCTTCTAGTTACGGAGATATGGGGGGTCAAAGTTACAACTTTTTGACAAGTGTTTTTTTTAATACAAGTTGTTTTTGTAGGATTTTGACTTTTAACACCTCCACGACCCCTGTACTATTCAATCCATCCATCAGCACAATGTTTTAAGTGCGTTACATTGAGTTCTACCACAAAACATGATTTATAACCTCAAAAAAAAAAGTTGTTTCCCAGCAATAATTTTTGCATAAAGTTACTTAGTTTGATGTACAGAATGCTTGGTTAACGGCTTTGTGATGAGGTGGTCTACACCCTGTAATATTAGTATAGGTATAGCGCTATATATTCATATCAAAAATGTATGTATTTGGTCTTTAAATTTTCCCGAATTAATCCCATTGATTGACTAACCCTAGCCGCACGGGTTAATCGGCGCTTGCGAAAGTCACCCCGTGAATGGGTAACCAACAATAGGCTTGTTTCCACCATCAATAAATTGCAAATCTATTTAGTCCGTCACTTAGAGTATTATAAAATAATGGACACGTTTTTTTGTTTTTGTAAATCAACGAATATTGACAAAGATAAAACGCATCAAAACTCGGGAGTGGGGGCTCGTGACGTCAGTACTCACTAAGAATGATACCGAACAGTGACGTATTGGGAATTTTAAAAGCGTCGTATCTTCGTCAATTTTGGTTTATGTGACAAAAGAAAAAATACGGGTCAAATATTTTTTGATCATCTAAGTGACGGACTAATTAGTTTTTTTCAGTTAATAAGCCTATTACATGAACCATACTGAGTTTCATAAGCCGACTCTTATTTGTTTTACAGTCGTTGCAGGTAGTCAGGGACCCGAAATTCTTACAGCCAGCCTTTACCAAAGGGGTATCGTCGTTATAACTGGATTGTGGAAGTCAGACAGGTCATGTTAAATATTCCATGTTCCGGCCAGATGATGAATAATCCAAAAATCTATGTTTCTTTCCAGAGTATACCCAACGTACGACTTCGCGTGCCCCATAGTGGACTCCATCGAGGGAGTGACGCATGTACTACGTACTATGGAGTACCACGATCGAGACCCGCAGTTCTACTGGTTCATCGACGCGCTGGGCATCAGGAAGCCTTACATCTGGGAGTATAGTCGGTGAGTTGAAACTTTAAAACATCGAAAAACCTGATCCTCGGTTAAAATAGTGAAAAAGATCAAAAGAGGCGTTTCTGTTGAAACTAAATAATAACAACCGCTCTGGTCGATCTTTAGGTTAAGCCGTGCTTGCCTAGGTTGGTCTGTGGATGGGTGACCCATAACATATCGAGTTTCTTCCGTGTCTCGGAAAGCACATTAAGCTGTTGGTCCCGGCTGTCATTGTAGATCTTTGACAGTCGTTACAGGTGGGCCAAAAAAACTGAACCAGGCTTACCAAGGAGTATCGTATTAACCAGTACTAACAGGGTTGTGGAGGTCAGATAGGCAGTCGCTCCATGTAAAATACTGGTATTCGGCTGCATCCGGTTAGACTGGAAGCCGACCTCAACATAGTTGGTAAAAGGCTAGGCAGATGATGATCTAGAAAAGCATAACAGTTTTAGTTTGCTTCATCATAAACTAAATATCGCAGCTGTACCGCGGTACCGCCACAGCCTGTTGTTATTTCTACCAACTTCTAGTATTCTCCAACTGCTAGTTATTGCCGTTTCCTTGTATAATTATAATATTTTGTTTGTATGTTTGCAGACTGAGCATGACAAACACAGTACTGTCTAAGAGGAAACTGACGTGGTTCGTGCAAGGTTTAGTTGATGGATGGTAAGATTTAGATTTATTTTTAAAAGTAATTGAAGGTTAGTGAGGCTGTCTTACGTTCTTAGGGTCCCGGGTTCGAATTCCGGTAGGAAAAAATGTTTGTGTGATGAGCATGAACATTTGTTTCCGAATCATGGATGTTTGTATGTAAAATAAGTATGCATTTACGAAAGTATATATTATGTAGTATATCTACTATCTGGTGTCCACGAAACAAGCCTCGTAGCTTAGTGTGGCACTAGATAGCGCTGTGTGTAATGTCCAGCGATATTTATTTATTTAATTACCTGACGAAGTAACGAGGCTCAATTTGCTTAAACCAGCCAAAACTAACGAAAACGGGCAAAGTGCTATTGGGTTTTTATTAGGAATTTCTCCGTGGCAGCCACAGTGTCTGGATTTATGCCCACTTGTTGGCAATAGACTCGCCCCTAATGCCTATAATCGTCGAACGGTGAGTCCCATGTGATAGGACATGGGACTCACCCTTCGACGATTATAGGCATGATATAAATCAATTTAATTCACAAGCCTTAAATTTCCTTAACATGGATTTAATTTGATTGGTAATTTAGGTTTCTGCATAACAGTCTTCATCTATGTTTCCTTGCAATCAGGGACGACCCTCGTATGCCGACGGTCCGGGGAGTGCTGCGTCGCGGTATGACAGTGGAAGGCTTGAGGCAGTTCATCACAGCGCAGGGCTCCAGCCGGTCTGTGGTCTTCATGGAGTGGGACAAGATATGGGCCATCAACAAGAAGGTATGTTATAAGAAAAATATGTTTTTGGCACGTAACTACATATGCCAAATTGTTATACGTTTTGAAGATCATCATAATAAGGTCTATTGGAGAGCAAATTGCACGTTATTCATCTCAATTTGCTACCAGCCACCGTGAGCAGATCGTCGCTCCACCTAAGCAGAGGGCGTCACTTTACTCGTGTCATTGAGGCATTCTTTATGAATAAATACTCCATATTTAATACGCTCACAGCATAAATTATGTCTACTTAATTAGAACTCGCTCGGTTTGGAATAGGTAGTAGACTACCAATACAAGTGAAAACTCGTAGCCTATCCGCTACGTTGTAGTCGTCGGCTACGAGTGCTACAAAAAGCGTATGTGACGGTCACGCGAGCTCCATGATTTTTCCAAAAGTGCATAGTTCATTAACTGTCAGCGAAGTAGACACAATAGTTAAGCAATGGCGTCTGACCGTTACGGTCAGGCTTGACAGATCAAGGGTTTACGCGCCTAAAGAAGTTTTGAAGTAAACTAGTTAGGAAGGGAAATAGTTGTGTCGAGTCATGATGTGACAATATTGGTCCTTCAATCATAATTTTCATCCTACCCTATATAAAACTACATACTCCTTCAAAATTAACGATAGTACATTTATTTCAGGTAATAGACCCCATTGCGCCTCGCTACACGGCTCTAGAAACGAGCCCAGTGCCCGTGCACCTCAAGGGGGTGTCTGACAGTACCCTGACCGTAGCGCTGCACCCCAAGAACCCCGACGTGGGGTCTAAGACCGTAGCTGTCTCCAACAAACTTCTGATAGACCAGGTCGATGCCAAGACTCTGATGGAGGGAGAGAATGCCACATTCATCAACTACGGGAATATTATGATTGATAAGATTCACAAGTGAGTATTTTATATTGAATTTAATTTAATACCCCTGCCTGATATTCAAAATAAACCTTGTAAACGGTACGACGGTAAAAAACTGATTAGAAACTGATTTTTGATAACAGTAAATTATCCTACAGAAATATCTGCCTTATTAGAAGCCTATAATTTTATTATTGTCCTACTGCAAGGCAAAATCCTCCTTTTCGTCTTTCAATTTTTCGCGATCTAGTGCGATTGTACCATGCCCTACGCTGAGACAGGTGCCTTTTGGCCACGTACAGGACCAATTTCATTTGTTTTATCAAGTTTATTTTTTAAATATAATTTTGTTTCATTTTTAATTCAACCATTTTTTTTTGTTTTGTCCAGTGTGTGTCTAATATTTTTTTTTTCTTTCTTATTGTTGGCCAATCCTTTTAGAAAGAGTCCAACTCATCCCGCCATATCCTTCAGGACTTCTCAATCTGCCTTAAAGTATAAACAAAAACTAATTATCAATTTGTATTCCCAGATCCGCCGACGGCACAGTAACCAGTATAGACGCGACCCCTAACCTGGACAACAAAGACTACAAGAAGACGCTCAAGCTGACCTGGTTGGCCGACTCTCCGCAATCGCAGGCGGTCGAGGTGTACTGTGTGTACTTCGACCATATCATATCCAAGGCGTTGTTGGGCAAGGACGAAGATTTCAAGCAGTTTATTGGGCATCAGACCAGGGTGAGTAAGGATTTAATGTGCGAGAGAAATTATTCATTGGGTGTGTGTGGGTGTGGGTGTTAAATTAACGGGTCGTGTTCGTGTTGATCGGACGTGGCTCAAAAGGCTGTCCATCTCAAATAGGACTGGGCAGGACATGACGGACAAACTGTGGGCCAAAATAGCAGGGAATTGGGGCCCTGACGCAGTGGGGCGGGGTTGCGGCAAGTCACGAAGAAGATGGTGAGATGAACTAGAAAGGTTCCGCTAGAACTGGAAAGAGAAAAATGGAAGGAGTGGAGTGAGGCTTTTGGCCAGGAGTGAGAAAGAGCAGGCTAGGTAATAAACGTAGGAAAATGTAGAAGAATTCATCTGTCAGTTGCATCATAGAAGATTGCACTTTCTTACCTCTTAAGACGGTACGTTCACCGGATTGAATAAATGTTAAGTTTTTTCTTTCTGAATTAGTTAAAAACCTGAATCGACGATTTTCTCTTAAATTACCCGCCAAATGTAACATTCAAATAACACATAGGGCATGTAATTTGGGCTATTGGGAAAAAAGACTGCCCTTTTTACCACTTTTTCATAAATGTGCACTTACCAATGTTTTAAATCCCATTATTTTGTATTCCAGTGGGAGGTCCCAATGCTGGGCGAGCCAGAGCTGCTGAAGGTGAAGGTAGGCGACATCATCCAGCTGCAGCGTCGTGGCTTCTTCCGCGTGGACGTGTCCCCCTCCCCCCCCTCCCCGCACACGTCACGCCGCGCGCCGCTCGTACTGTTCCACGTGCCGGACGGACACAGCAAGGAGATGCCCGGACAGGTCAGTGCTTCTATCAGGGGTGAAAGCATCAGGGTAGCCAGCGAAACTATTTTTTTACTTTCTTTGCAATTTGCAGGCGGTTGCTAGGTTGTATGTTGATTAAAATATTGTTCGCGACGGTAAGACATGTAGTTATAGGATTACAATCATCAATAAAACCCTCCCAAGCTCAAAAAGAACGACTTTGACCTTGAAAAATTCATTACTTAAGAAAATTTGATTTTCGCGGGCTACCCTGAAGCATCCATCTTAAGGGTATTAAAAAGCCTGGAAAAAGTCACCACGGCACCAGGATACGGTGTTGACAGGACTAGATCAAGTGAAATAGTTTTTGCATATTGAATTATTGGAATTAGAAGTGTAAAACTGCAAATTTTCCTTGATGCCATTTATTTTTTATTTTTTCTAGATTATTTATAATATGTTAGTTTAAACGAGGGACGTCCCTCGTTTAAACTACACAAACTAGTTATTCCGGGTTTGAATACGTATTCAAACCCGCAATAGCTACATGATATTAGTAAACATATGAACAAAAAGAAAACACTAATAAATAACAGATAGATCCATACCAAAAACTTAGCTGAAGTCTCGCAACGTGTGTACACCCTTGCGCTTATCGCAGAACATGTGTCAATGACTTTTAGGTATCATCCATTTTCCCTTCATACTTTAAATCTGGCTTCGGACAGGCAACTAGGTGCTACTACTAGGTACTGACCGAATGTTCGCAGTCCTTAATTGACACCTAGCATAATTAATGGCTCCTCGCACACTATCACTAGATAACTCTTTAGCACGAACCATAATCCCAATATTTTTCACTGGAATGATGATAACACGTAATTTTTGGTTATTCAAGAACACGTTTACAGGACACACTTAATATCGCGAAGTAAGCGGGGTTGTTTGTATGCGATACGTGGAAACGCAATATCAGACATGCGGAAGTAGCGGCGCCCACGCATACACTGAGGTCAGCGCGGGGTGGCGCGGGGGTGTGCCCTGTCGGTGCATCGGGGACAACACAAAGGAAAGGGGCGGAGTTTGCCCACGGAGCCACAGAATAGAAAACGTACAGAAGTTGCACTCCTTTGATCTTGAAGAAGGCCGACATTTTAAGTACCTAAACTGGGCACGGTCGATCTAAATTGTGCCTTGACGCCCCGCGTTAGCGTATGTTATTCGGCGTCTCGTTGCTTAGTGGTAAATCGGTAGGGCTGCCACAAGTACTAAAAATAAAATACTACCAACATTTTAGTATTTTAATTTTTTATTTTTATCAGTTTTATTAAACTGACTGACTGATTGTAAGTAGGGGTAATATCCTTGTATCGGTCATAATATGGTCTACTAGTTATTATCACTACTGTTATCAAACAACAGCAAGTGCAGTTCATCTAATTGAGTTACGAGCGTTGGCCTTGAATTTATATTTCTCACACTCGCTTTTTTGGCCTCATAAACCACTACGGGAACTAGCATACCTACCCTACAAATACTTAAGTAAGAGTCTAATACGAATATAGGTAGGTAAGCAGCAAAACTGGCAACACGATGGATCTCGTCAACTATCAAAGGAGCTCTGCGGGCCTAAAATGGCCGCTTTAGCAGAACATAATATGAATAGGTAACGATAAAAAAAATCTAAAAATGGACTTTATAGTCGTAAACAAAGTCCATTTTAAGAATTTTAATTTTTTAACGTGATTCATATTATGTTCTGCTTAAACGGCCATTTTAGACCCCCTGGTATTCTGTAATCAATGCAAGTAGGTAGGTAACTATAACATGGTTTAGCCGTACAAAAACTGTCAATCCATTCTGTTCCAAGTTATTTTCGCTTTTCACTGTTTGAACCTACCTAGTCTACCTACCTAACTTCTTGTTATTAACGTTTACTGCACTGAATTATTATGAGTTTCTTTTTCTGGCTAATTGTTACCTAAATAATTAAATAAAACTTTAATTAACTTACCTTTCACAATCAGCTGGTAAATAAAAAAAGGATATTTTATTTCTACATTCATTATACAGGGTGTAAACCACCTCATCACAAAGCCATTAACCAAGTATTCTGTACATCAAACTAAGTAACTTTACGCAAAAATTATTGCTGGGAAACAACTTTTTTTTTTGAGGTTATAAATCATGTTTTGTGGCAGAACTCAATGTAACACACTTAAAACATTGTGCTGATGGATGGATTGAATAGTACGGGGGTCGTGGAGGTGTTAAAAGTCAAAATATTACAAAAAAAAAAAAAAAAAAAAAACGTCAAAAAGTTGTAGCTTTGACCCCCCATATCTCCGTAACTAGAAGGTTCCCAGGTATGGTGTAGAACAAAAAAATGATCGCAATGATGAGGAGAACAAGTGCCTTTCGGCTTCGTGAAGAGATGTTTTACACCCTTTATGTATTTAAACATCCATACACGCAACAGTTTATCCGGCTTGTCATTTTTACTAAGAATGATTAATGATCAATACTTAAATCAGTCAGTAAACTAACACGAAGCACAAGTAGGTACGCGACGCAAGCGACCAGGGCCGGCAGTCTCGACAGAGATAACGACAAAATCGTTAACTTTCGGTTGCTAATTACTAACGAATGAATTTAGTTGCAATAATGATGCTTGCGAATAATGAAAGTCTCTACATCCTAGATGCGTTTCTCGTAAGCGTAATTTATTGCAACCGAATTTATTCGTCAGTAATCAGCGATCGAAAGTTAGCGATTTTGTCGTTATCTCTGTCGAAAGAGCGATAACGCGACATACGCACGGCTCGAGCGCGACAGCCCCACTGAACTTCCATATTCAATATGCGCGAAGCGGTAGGTAGTTATCTCATGCCTACACACGGAGTGACAGCTCTGACGGAGCTCAGGACCGGCACGTGTTTTGCCGCGTGACATCTAGAGTTTATTTCTTGCGCGCTCTGTGTCCATTTTATTTAACAATTATGTAAAAAATTAAGGTTACAGGCTTTTTTACATATTTGGGTTGAGAATCGAATACAGAATACCTTATTTTCTTATTCAATAGGTAAGAGCGGGTATTTGTTCATTAATCTGTAAATGGGAATAGTAGTGCCCAACTTTGTCTGCCTCTACAGAATAGAAGAAGCAACACGTGCTAGCGAACTCGAAATTTCAGCATTCCACCTTTGATAATTAAGGTTCTTGTTCAATAATCCAGAAATGAGAATAGAAGTTGAAATTCAGTTACTGCTTGTCAGCTTAGAGGCCTGCGCAGACGACTGACTATCCATGACGCACTTTTTAGTCTGTGAAAATAGAACATAATTATACGAGTAACTATGCAATTATATGCAGTAACGCATACGACGCGCAAAAAGTCCGGCGCACAAATCCGTGTCATTCTGGCAGATCGCGCCCCACATAAAGTGCGCGAGAAAATAGAACCTTTGCTCGAACGCGTGCTAACACAGACGGCGCAATCTATAATATTATGCAATCTGCTCTCGTTAGTGGACCTAGCGTACGATGAAGATGTACGCCGTGTGCGTTGAGTCTGCATAAAATCCGCGACGGACTTTTTGTATGCCATGCAGACATTTTGGGCGCCACTGACTCGATCGCAAGGAAGCATAACAGGTATTAGCGAGCGAAGCTAGCTCAAAAATGTAAGCATTTCCCACTGCAGATAGGTTGGCTTCTGTATAGTTGCCTTTTACTTTTGCTAGAAGAACTGCATTAGGTATCCACCTTGGCATCCTTGGAAAGTTGTCGGAATCTTATATAGGATACCTAGCTAGGTACAGAAAATAAAAAAGAACATGATTAGAAATTATCAAAAGTTTATTCGCAATAAGTTAGGAATAATTAAAGCACTGCGATTCAAATTCGCGCTGCAATATACAAATGAGACTCGAATTTTAAATCGCGAGTGCATGTAGCATATTATGAATATTATGATAACTACTTAATATGCATCACAAAATTAGACGTCATATTGACAGTCAGGTACAATAAATTTAACTTAATATGCTAAGAATGGGGACTATCGCGCATGAATTCCCCGCTAGGGGCGCTCGTGTAGAGTAAGGTCTTCCGAAATGTCAGATATCATAGTGTTCGCGCGTTGTGTGCTTTTTTACCACATATTTTTACTAATATTCACGATTATGGTCTATCAATATAGACAAGTCATTATTAATCAGGAATGGCTCAATAGCCATTCCTGATTAATAATGACTTGAAGATTTTAAGTAACAAGTTAGGATGTAATTTGTTGGTAGGTACTTGGAGGAAGAATGATTTTTAAATGTTTAATGCTCGCTTATTTTAGGGGCAATATTGTATATATATAATATGTATCCGAAAGTATGCACAATACGCAATAAAATAAACTTTTTATGAAGTTATTGGTACTTAAAAGTATCAAATAGAATGAATGACAGGACCTTACTTGCCAGTGGCGCCAACTGGTGAACTCAAAAACGATAGCCCTCATTGAATTATAAAAACTATACATTACACTGACCCTTTACGAAGCCCTCAACCAAGTATTATGTATATCAAACCAAGTAACTTAACGCAGAAATGATTGTTGGGAAACGACTTCTTTTTTGGGGTGAAAAATCACCTTTTACGCTAGGACTCAATGTGAAGCTGCTTTCAAACTACGCTATACTATTCTGCTATACAGGGTGTAAACCACCTCATCATAATTCCGTTAACCAAGCATTCAATACATCAAACTAAGTAACTTTACGCAAAAATTATTGCTGGGAAACAACTTTTTTTTTTGAGGTTATAAATCATGTTTTGTGGTAGAACTCAATGTAACGCACTTAAAACATTGTGCTGATGGATGAATAGTACGGAGGTCGTGGAGGTGTTAAAAATCAAAATCTTAAAAACTTGACTTTGATTTTGTGAAGAGGTGTTTTACAACCTTAATAGTATAGCAAAGCAGAACCTAATGCTATACATACTATATAGCATGGCGTTCACATTACGCGATGTTATCGCAAGCATTTATAGTCAAGACAAGCTCAGAAAGAGTTCAAATAAGTGTGGAAAACATTCGCTTGCGGGACGGCCGGGGTTAGGGAGGAGGAAGAGGGCCGCGCGTGATATAGCATTGCATGAACTCAGCGTATCGAACCATTTTGTAGCGTATAGTAAGTCAATAATATATTGTATAGTACAGTGTGGACGTGTCCATAACAAATGTATGGTGCGCGATATTGTTGTGCTATGAGCTATATAGTTTATGTTATTATACATATTATAGCGTAGTCTGAAAGCGGCTTAACATATTCGAAACATTGTGCTGATGGATGGATTAAAAAAGACGAGAGTCGTGGTGTTCTTGAAAGTAAAGTTCTTACATTAAAAACAAGTAAGTATTTAAAAAAAAAACTTGTGAAAATGTTTGACCCCCAATATCTCCGTAACTAGAAGGTTCCCAGGTATGGTCTAAAACAAAAAATGATCGCAGTGACGGGGAGAACAAATTACTTTCGGCTTCGTAAAGAGTTTTGTACACCCTTTATTATGTAATCGTGTATTTAAGCCTTACTGCCTCGTTCATCTAGTAGACGGTAAGTGCGACTGTTGAACATGACTCACTTAGTATACTTTTTAAGGCGACTAGATGAGCTAAATTAGCAACTCTATTTGTGGTGGTTCAAACTTCGTTTGAAATGCTGTTAGAATAAAGTTCTAATCAGCTTGCACTACAAAGTGGTTGTTACGTCACGCGTCAGTCACTGCGGGCCAAACGAGTCGCGAGAAATAGCGCGAAATGAGTGGTTTCGATCGATTTACAAAAAAAACTATTGTTTGGTTTACAAAACTAAAACACTATCATGCTAATATATTGCTTGTAGAATTATTTGCCAAAAAATCAGAATGATCGCATGTATTTAGTACTTAGGTATGTTTTTTTTTGGTTGAAAGATATTTTTAGAGATAAGTTCGTGATTATTTTTTATCGAGTCAAAGTAAATGTATTATGTTTTCAAAACACTCATACTAGCATATATCCTGAAAAATATCATATATTTTTCTGGTTTTGTTTATAGCAGTGAATCATATACTTTTAGTCAATATAAAACTCGCAATTAGCTCATGTAATCGCCAAGAATAACATTTATTCGTGTTCATGTTTTACATGATACATTTAATATACTACTACTTATAACCGCTCGCAAAATACGCGTTCTGGACGTGGAGTTGCGGACACCAGCCCGTTATTCAATACAATACAAGGTTCTTAAAAATTAGGTTATTATATAAGGTGTTAAAAAATTAACTGCAAGAAATTTGAGGAGTTGTTTGGAATCACAAATAAAAAATAATCACGAAAAAAATTTATATAAGTAACGATCCGTTTCAAAGATATGCAATATTTTCACTGCCCACAAAATGATTGAATATGCGCACTTGACTGTACTGTGACTGCACCGAGCAGGCGCCGGCGCCGCGCGCCTGGTCGTTCACCCCTGCGACAGCGCAAACGTAGACAGCTGATTCTAACTTTTCCCGTCACATTTTGCAGACTTTGGACTGGCAATTTTTTTTATGTAAAAACTAAAAATGCTTGAAAAAATTGTTTTTTTGGAATATGTTTGTTTTTTGATACCAAGTACGTACACGAAATTCTTGCAGTTAATTTTTTAACACCTTATATAAAATGTTTCGCCATGGACGGCATACATAGAAAGACAGTATATACTTTATTGTACGTACAAACTCGTACACCAGCACATCAAGCTTTATTGTTAGAGCATAAGGTTCAAGATTGATTGGCAAAATTTCACAGTTTCGAATAGCTTGATGTGCTGGCATACGTATCTACACCAAAATTTATACACAGCTATGAATAAATATTTATAATTCTATGGGTACGACGGCGGTGAATTACAGGCGCGATGTTATGTTTGCACCCAAGTTATCGTATAAAATTTGAATCAGAAAAGTAAAATCCTCTGGATGCTCTCCCCAGCGGCGCCCTAAACCGAGGCTTGTACCCCACAGGTTTAAGCTTTTTGCCCCTGGCTGGAGGCTTGACACTCAAAGCACCCACAGGATAACCCCGTTAAGCAGAAGCCAGCCTCATAGGTTGACTGGCGAGGTGCCGTTAAAAAAAAAAAGTAAAATGCTTTGAATTTGGATTGGTCCGACGTCACGGCAAGAGTGTCTGACCGATGGCTATATCGCATTTATGACTAGGGCAGTAGACCATACAATATATTCTGTGGTGCTCTTGGAAGCTGGTGCTTGATATGATGTTCAAGCATGTTATGGTAGTTGGATCTGTCGAAACCGCATAGCTTTAATCTGTCTTGGGCACTATTCAGAAGAATGTGAGGTGGTTTTTTTATCTGAAACTAAAGTTCCCTGGGATCTTTGTTCCCGTGAAATTATTATAAAAATATTACTACCCTATTTGAATCGGATTTTGTTAACAATTTCAAGGGTTTGAATTTTTTTCACGGGACCCTAAGTTACTCGTCATAACATCAGCTATCTGCCAGTTACTATCCCGTCAAAATCGGTTCAGTCTCTTCTTAGATTAGCCGGATCAAACACACAGACAGACAAAAATTAAAAACAAAGTTGCTTTGTTATAATTACAGGGTTGTATACTTTCATTATGCATTCAGTAAAAAGCTGTTAGTTTGAAATTACATAAAGACATAATTTTATTTATGTATCGATAACATTTTGTATTTGTATAAGTCATAATTTGTAATAGAAAAAAAAGCTTACCGGAATGACAACTACTGTATTTCTCGAATTATGTTACTTTTTATTCAAAGTATTTAACAGTTTCATTACGTCACTTTTAAAGATATTGTTATTAACAGAATGTTTGTTCAATAGTAGCCAATGTTTGAAGAGATTTCAAGAGATGCTTCAATAGGCTTATGTACTGAAAAAAAAATATAGTCCGTCAGTTAGATTTTCAAAAAATATCTGACCCGTATTTTTTTTTTGTTACGTAAACAAAAATTGACGAAGATAGGACGCTTTTAAAATTCTCAATACGTCACGCAGTTGTATAATTTTTAATGCGTTTTGACGTCACGAGCAGAAAACGTCAAAATTCAGAAAAACAAAAAAATACGTGTCCATTATTTTCCAATGCAATTATAATTGAGGGACTAAATTATGCAATTAATTGATGACTAGCGGATGTCACGTGGTTTCATCCACGTAGTTCCCATGGGAGTATGGGGATAAAATATAGCCAATGTTACCCAGTGAAGACGTGGCTTGATAACGGTAAAAGATTTTTTAAAATCGGCACAGTAGTTTTTGAGTTTATTCATTACAAACATACACACAAAAATACCATTTTTTCCTCTAGATGGAAACTAGCCTTTTAGCCTAATGTATAATTATCTTCAGTGATGTTTTTTTACCTTTAAAAGCAGTTATTGCTATCTTTGCAAATATCCATTGCATTCTCAACCGTATATCCTTCATCCGCTTTTCTAATTATATATGTTATATGATTGCTTCTTTTATGCCTTGTATTTCTTATAATTTGTGAGCTCTTTTGCATTTTCTGCACATCTTGGCAAAGATCCATTTTTTTCTTCGGCGCATTGTCATCATTGTTTGTTTCTGGCCGAGCATTGCTATAATTTTTTGAGCCTTGATTATGTATTAGCAGATCTGACAAATAAATATTAATTATTAAAAAAAAAGATCAATACAAAGTTTTAATAAATAAATAATCTTTAATCTTATACCAAGTTCTAGTTGTTATGTAAAATGAGCACATGCCAATAATTTATGTGGAATACCTCAACTAAAAAGGGTAAAATAAAAATATGTTTTTTGCAAAAGACAACCGACTTCGAAAAAAAAACAAATAACTGGAAAACAACTTCGAAAGTAGATGACAAAAATGTGAACGAGACAGACAAATGTCACCGACTGCCGAGTAAAGTTTTTACTACCCGACTACGGCAAAGCCAAAAAGAAGGGTTATGTTTTAGCAGTCTATGTATGTATGTTTGTCATAATTATGTTTAATGTTTCACCGTAGCGCCTAAACTACTGAGCCGATTTTATGAATGAGTTGTCAATCGATTTGTTATTACTCTCGGCGCGGTTGACGTGGGGTGGGACTTCGGTTATGGGAAAACGAAAAAAAAAATATTACTCCAATGTCCTGTTTATAGGTACATTTAGTTGCTGTTTTTGTCGCACATGGGTTTTAGATTTCAATTTAATTTTTGTAGTGTTTTTATGTCGATTGTATTTTTGCAAAAATGATTTTTATTTAATTTGTTTTTTCAATGCAATTTATTTCTGAATCTCGTCTTGTATACAAACCTGTTTCTTCCTCCATAAGTATTTGGTTACATTGATAACTATCTAATGAATCCACAATTTCTTCGACATTGAATTCGTCTAAGAAAACTGAAACTTCGTCTTCAGACCCACTTTCTGAGTCCGAGTTATCATTGATTTGTGAACTTCCAGCCGATTCCATTATTTTACAATTATTAGGTTCTAATTTTTCAGTCTTTTTATTAAATAGTTCATTTGTTGTTGTTGTTTGTTCTCCATATGATGCTGTAATCTCTCTTTGAGGTGAATCGAACCCAGTTAGAGGTACTAAGTTGTTTTCATAGTTGTATTTAGATACAGGGTTGTATATTTTATATTGGCTCATACTTGAAGGAGCTTCAGCTGATCCTGTCCTTTGTATTTCATACGGCGACTTATTATACTGCAAAAAATTAAAGATATTTTAGACTAGCTTTTTCTGCGGCTTAATTCGCTCTCGTGAGATTTGGAAATTATCTAACTAACTTCCTATCATTATATCAATCCTACGAAATGTTCACCCAGTTCATGGACTATCTGTATGGCGAATTTCATCTTAATTAGTTCATCTGTGATGGCGTAACAAACTCACTTTTACATTTCTAATAATAGTCAGAACTAGTTTATGCCCGCGGTAAAAATCAAAACAACCCTCGCAAGTTCAAAGGTCTAGGAACTGCTTTTTCAAGGTCAAAGTCATTCCTAGACCTTTATGAACTTGGAGAGTTGTATTGATGATTATAATTCTGTAACTTCATACGTCTTACAGCCGCGAGCGATATTTTCATCAACATACAAGCTAGCACTGGCTTGCAAAAAAGCGTAAGAAAATTTGAATTTCGCGGTCTACCCTGGAGTATCCCACCTTAAAGGAGACGTAACATTTTTTATGGGACTCCGGCCATAACCTGTATCTGTTAGGAAAGCTGAAAAACTAACCTTTGAATAGAATAAAGTAATATTATATCCTTAATAAAAAGTGTTTTAATGCACACAATAATGTTGAAAATGTTTGACGTTTGTCGTGACAGTGACTTAGAAATTGTCAAACCTACAAAATGTCATTAGGAATTATTCGTTTAGAATTACACAGAGAGTAAAAAATATCAGGTACGTGAATAATAAAATAATTAATAGTACAAAAAAATATATCTTTCACATTTAACGTCTACGTTATTTACTATACTTTGATGTGACATGATTTTTAGAACGAAATCGAAATGTTTAGTTTAGTTTAGTTTATTTATTAATAATTATCAAGAATTACAGGTCAGTTTTATAAAAAGTAAAAACACAAATCATAATCACATCATCCGACACAAAAATAAACTTAGGATAAATTAAAATTAAAAAACACATTAAAAATTATCATAAAATACATCCATAAATTAAAATAAATAAATTAAGAATAAACAGAGATAAACAGAATATAATATTAACAGAATAGAAACAATACATAATAATCATACTAACTTATCTAAAACCATTCTTTTAGGTCATATAATGCCTGGTCGGTTAGCCAGCCTTTGAGTTTAGCTTTAAAAGCATTGTCAGATGTCGCGCTGAAGATATTATCCGGTAGCCGGATATCTCACAAACTGTGAGACGGAATGTTGAATAGAATATGGCAATGATTGAAAAACTATCTTTTTGCGTGAACAAAAAATCAGGCTTAATTAAATTCACGAAAGAATATTTTTCCTCTATTCGTGGGATTTTTTCCTCTTTTTTATACCTGTACATCTCATGGCCGAAAACGAAACATCTCTTTTTGTTGAATTATAGCGATAAGTATTTCTCGAGCTGATTCCATTTTTGTCAAGTTATTGCGAACGAACATAAATAATAAATTTATCAAAATATTAAGTATGTACAAAAAAATGTTGCAGTCAATATCATTTACACTAAAACGGCATATTTACCCAGACTTATGTTGCAGTAAACTTCGTAACATTGTTTTATCAAAATCATGCAGACAGGTACACTACTACATGTCATGTGGTCACTGCGGAGAAGTCGGACACTCGATGTCTGAGTGCGCGAAGAAAGGGGACAGTGGTCGCGGTTTAAAAAGCCCAACAATTTATTTTGAAACGGAAGATGTTGAATGCCCAGCTAAGAAATTAGCAGAATATAGGTACATCAATTACGAGGGCGCCTAAAGCGTCATACTCTAGAGATTAAACCTTCGCGTTGAACCTTTTAGTTCGAGAGCCGACGACACTAAACCTAGTCCGATAAGACTCCCAAATGATAAAATTATACTTGTAATTAGCCACGTTATTAAAGGGGGAACACGAAATGGCGATGCTGCAATGAAAAAACAAGGCGGTGCTTTTTTTTTTAAAAATCGGATTTCGGGTAAGTAGTATGATCGGTCTGCTGAAAAAAGCAATGCTTATCTGAAAGATCGTCTTTATTGTAACAAAAATCAAACATTGGAGAAAGTGGTTGCTGCAGCGATTGACAGTCGCCCTCAGCGCAGCTGGGATTCCGCGTTTTGTCAGCAATCACCCGGTTCTTTTCGATTTGTACTGATTGAATAAGCGTGCCACGGTCACGTACGAATAATTTTGCGAAACTTGGGAGTCCTGTCATACGAAAAATCGTTTTTTTTTTTAATAGGTCGTCCTGGCTTTTTTGCTTTGTAACATCGTCATTTCGGGTTCCCTCATTAATAACGTGACTCTCATTCTTTACATCAAACTAAGTAACTTTATGCAAAAACGACTTTTGTTTTTGGGGTGCAAAATCATGTTTTGTGGTAGAACTCAATGATACGCACTCAAAACACTGTGCTGATGGATGGATTAAATAGTACGGGGTTCGTGGAGGTGTTTCAAGTAAAATCTTACAATAAAAACTTGTATTTAAAAGTAAATTTGTCAAAAAGTTGGAACTTTGACCCCAATATCTCCGTAACCGGAAGGTTCCCAGCTATGGTGTAGAACAAAAAAAATGATCGCAATGACGGGGAGGACAAGTGCCTATCGGCTTCGTTAAGAGGTTTTTTTACACCCTTGATGTACCTATATAGATCATCTGGGAGCCTCATTATCACTAGGTTTACTGTCGTCGGCTCTCTAACTAACGGTTATAACCACTGCTCTGATATACTTACCATTGACATTTTATTGTGCACAGTACAAACATCGAATATAAACAAAAGCGCCTTGAATGCGTTCTGTAACCTAGTTTATTTATTCTGCTGATGCATATAATTTCCAGCAATCATTATGTGTTTAGTTCTGAGTAAATAGAGTTTAAGTTAATTAAAAGTGTTTGTCATTATGTAAAGGTGCTCCCTCATCGGAGCATTCCCCTGTAATGTAACTTTACAGATTCGAGCATTACATCAGTGAGGGAGGAAAATCGAGCATTACAGTGCGTACCTTGTAATGATACAGAACAAGTATTACATCAGTGAAGGAGAAGAACCGAGCATTACAATTCTTCTTCTTGTCGTATCGATGAACTTCTTTATTAGATGGCCAGGGTCCAGTAGGTGGCCACATTTATTACAGCGGCTGTGGCGTTAATCAGGTCGTCAAGAATGCAGGTAGACGGACACCTGGGACACTCGAGCAGATGGGGCATAGTTTGGTCCGCATTACAATGCGCACCTTGTAATGATACAATGTGTAATACCTTGATTCAGCTTGTAACATCAATGCGCTCCACTTGTAATTAAACGTGTTCGGCGCGGCGCGCGGCGGGCCGTGGAGTGCTCCCCGCCTCGCCCGCTCAGTAGCCCATGAGACAGTGACATGTTACATTACATGCGAATGCTCATCAGTTAGGGAGGTAGTATTGTATTGTAATGCTCAAAGTCGAATTTGTAATGTTACATTACACGCGAATGCTCCTGGTGATGGAACACAGATACTACTGTTCTACATATAGCATATTGTTAGAGCTCCTGCAGCCTGTGATATCCGGATATCAGACCGGATTGTCCTAGTACAGGCATCTGACATCATAATACCTTCACTGACATTGTAATTTCTTGTTTTGTTACAGTCATATACATATTATTACACATCCCATTTTATTGTTTATTGTACGAAATATAGGGTGACTGGTAATTAGTGTACGATACTTAAACACGTGATTGGTGCTCATTGTAATGAACAACTTTTACTATGGGACCAAATCCGAAATCGCGAAAAAAAAATCAGCTGTGCAGTACATTCAACTGGTCAAAATGTTCTGAACAGCTGATTTTTTTTTCGCGATTTCGGGTTTGGTCCCATAGTAAAAGTTGTTTGTTATCATGAGCACAAGCACGTGTTTAAGTATCGTACACTAATTACCAGTCACCCTATATAAATAAATCAACAACTTCAGTCGCAGGCGAAATTTTTTGTCTTGAAAACATGAAAACTTCCATACACACACTAGCCCTTTCATGTTATGCCAGTGCCACACGGTAAAGTTGACGTACGGAACCTTAGAAATCACATTTTCATAGAAGCGTAGGTAGACGAGACGACCGATCGATATCCTGCTAAAAATACGCAAACGGTTGTATATACGAACGTAGGCGTAGTGGGTTGGAGCCTTAGGGCTAGAGCATCAATTTCTTTCCAGAAAATATTTTCATCCGAGCTACCATTTTGGAAATATAGAGCGTTTTGTCATAATAAAGAAAAACCTGGACCCTGCTCCTGACACCGGAGTACACTGTACTTACTTCTATTTTTTTTTATAATTTTAAGTGTTTTTTTTTGAATTGTTTTAATTTAAGAAATAGATAAGAATTTATATAAATAAACGAAAAAATAAGTATAGAAAGCTCCCATGTTTCTGAGAACATAAATAATTTCTATGGTCAAGGTTAACCCGAAAGCAATACATTTTCTTTATTTCTAAAAAAAAAAACAGAAAAGTTTCCAGTCCCAGAAAATATTTGTTCTCTGCCCCTAATACGTCCAACTAACCCCGCTTATGTACAATTATTATGTACATTTTTTTATTCTTACCTAATAAAATAAACCAGGTTTTAAACTTTGTAGGTACTTACGTAGGCTGAAGACTCAGTGCTGGTATTTCCTGTATTTGAGTCCAGTAAGGGCACGAGTATTCGATTGTCTCGAGGGCAGGACAGTGGTGAGGGGTAGCAACATGGGTAACAGAACGGTGTATAATGCCACATTGTTCACTTTTTATAATTATTTTGGCCACTTTTTGTTGATTAAGTATGCTTTTATTCTTCTGTCTTCTTCAACTGACAGCAAAAAGTTTTTATTACGCTGCAGCTGCGAAATACCAATAATATTCTTGATCTCAATGATTTTTTTTAAACCTGAGAGCGCGTAAATGTAACAGTAACTGTAACAGTGCCAAAATGAGGTTACTGACATTCTCAAATTAATTTAGCATAGTACGTCGAACTACTCCAGCATTTTATAATTTAAAATAATATTTGTACTAAATTATGAAAATTAAGTAGGTAATATTAAAATATGAAGTAGGTGATATTAAAATATGAAGTATGGAAGAAGACATGCTGCGCCGATCCCAAAAAATGGGGATAAAGGAAGGAGAATGATGATTTATAACTACTTTTTATATTTTCCAGTAAAATCAGCCGTATATATTTCCAAAACGCATGTTTGGACCAGATTTTAAATAAATCGGCGTTAACGAGTCAAAATCATTACAAATACTTCGTAAATTGGTAGATATTTTGATGTGAGTTCGTAACTTTTAGCAGACCTACACTCTAAATGAGCGCCGAGTATTTTAAACACGGAAATTACTAAGCAGTTGTTGATGCAAAAAAATATTATTTCGTTTTGAAGACACCTTCGCCGACAATTTTATAAACATTACCTAGTGCCAGCCGGCACAGGTCGCGCGCCCTAATGCTGTGACAAGTGCCAGACGGAATGAAAATTGAATGAAGGAATGAAAGACCGGGAATAACCAATGGGGAAGGACTGAATGATGAGACACGGACCACAGATAACAGTTGAGGTGGTGTCAAGGTAGCCCGCGAAATACAATTTTCTCACGATCGTTGCAATCTGATGGTCAGTATGAGATTGTTTGTCGATTTGATTTGCGAATGCAAACATAATTATTTACATTGTTACTTATAATAATTAAAATCAATTTTTAATTCGCGGGTTCCTGACCTATGCAAATAAGTTCGCGAAAAAACTGAAACTGGTCGATTTCCACAATATTTTTTTTGATACCCTAAGGCCTAGAACCGTTTTCCTGTAGCTATAATGGTAAACGTACGAGTATCAGCCCTTTTGTCCCTCAAAATTACATTCCTTTTTTTTTATAATGTACTAAGTTTTGCTCGCGGCTTCGCTTCCGATACGTACGTTTTAATGTAACTTATGACTCTATGACACTCAGGGATAATGTGAGCTTCCCATTAGTGAAAGAATTTTCGGAATCGTGTCAGTAGTTACGTAAATTACCCCTACAAACTTACAAACAAATACCTATGTATAATTTTAGTATACTTTATATGCTGAACACTTATATCATATCGAAAGAAATATATTTTGTTTGGTTTGCGTATACTACAGGTACAGTGCGTCATAGTTCTTTTGACACGTGGCCGTAATCGGAACTAGAGTCTGGCAAATGAAAGTAGAGACTGGAAAAGCGCGGCAAATTAAAAAAATCTGAGCCTGGGAACCCCAAAATCTGTATGAAATATCCGGAATAACCTGACTTGATACTTTACAGTTATAGTTGGTCCATAAATGGGAACCCATGGTGCTTTTTGTATGGAGAGTCGTATTTTAAGGTGAACGGACACTTATCAGAGCCGAAAGAATCGAATTTTAGAATAACTTGTATGAAATCCTATAAAACCTCGCATACTTATCCGCGTCGAATCGGACGAATTGATGACGTTATACGGATGAGAAAAAAAATCTTTCGGCGCGGATAAGTGTGTGTCCACCTTTAATCAGAGGAAGCAAACTGAAGTTTCGAGATGTAAAATCATGTCTACCCATTGTGATTAAAACCAAAGAGGCATTTCGTGCGTGACAATTCGAAAATCATTATATACTAGCTTCTGCCCGCGACTTCGTTCGCGTAAAGTTTTTATATCGCAACGCATCGCCTGCTCAACGGAAGCTTTTTTCCCGCTTGTAACTTTTCTTATTGCTGCTCCGCTCCTATTAGTCATAGCGTAATGTTATATAGCCTATACCCTTGCTCGATAAATGGACTATCCAACGCAAAAATAATTTTTCAATTCGAGCCGGTAGTTCCTGAGATTAGCGTGTTCAACCAAACAAACAAACAAACTCTTCTGCTTTATAATATTAGTATAGATAATATTGTCTATTCCTTAGTATTTTTTATAATTACGATTACAAACAAAGTATCAACATCAAAGCGTCGTACTAACTTATGAAATCCAACAACATACGTAAACAATCTTGTTTCTGATTGAATTGGGCGTCTTTCTCCTGTTGTTTTTCTTCATACTTCGAAATCATGCGTAACAATATCTCCCGCGCTCCGCTTTTAATCGTTTTATTCATGTATAAGTTGAAAAAATGCTCTTTATACGTAGGTCCCAATAAATAAATCAACAACAACACGTCATCTAATTTTGACAAATTGTGATTGACATAAATTAAACATTGCCATATGAAAAGTTTGCAAATAATTCGAGTGTCCACTTTCATTTGCCAGAGTCTAAAGCCGCCGTCGTGTTTTTATTACCACAGACAATTTCACGAATGTTTCCTAACAGCGCCCTCTTGACAATGTAATTGCAAGCCTCATTGTTATTGTTCTGAGTTGCAAGCACTAAGTCTAAAAGAACCATAACGTACATAGAATACAGGTGCAGAAACCTTCCCCTAGCAATTGAATGAACTGACTTTGATTTGATACTCTCTATCACGTGTTCGGTGTTTCGCCGACATCCATTCATTCAATCGACCGGTGTTTGTACACAAATAAGATGTTACTCATGTTCGTTTCAATCGAGTATGCAAAATTGACCCTTAAGTTTTCTGTCATAAATAATATAGTACCGTGAAAATTGAAATGATTAAGTGCTTTTCAATCGGAAATGGTTGACCAGACAGATAGACGCCCTTGCGAAATTTACCCCTCGCGTTTCCTAGGCAATTAGTTGTATGTAGGTAGCTATGTAACTATACTTATGTATTTTTTATCTTTGTGTTATGGTTTAAAATTAGTCAAGGGCAAATAAAATTAACTGACGAAACTTTTCTTTTTTTTTTAAATAAAGAATGATTTCAATATCACGCCTGTAATTTCTGAATGGTTAGACAGAGGTGTACATTATAGTAGACCTACAGGGTGTAAACCACCTCATCACGAAGCTGTCAACCAAGCATTCTGTACATCAAACTTAAAACTTTACGCAAAAATTATTGCTGGGACCAACTTTTTTTTTGGGTTTAAAAATCATGTTTTGTGGTAGAACTCAATGTAACGCACTTAAAACATTGTGCTGATGGATGGATTGAATAGTGCAGGGGGTCGTAGAGGTGTTTACAGAAAAAAAACAAAAAACTTGCTGTAAAAACATGTAAGTATTAAAAAAAAAAAACTTGTCAAAAAGTTGTAACTTTGACCCCGAATATCTCCGTAACTAGAAGGTTCCCAGGTATGGTGTAGAACAAAGAAATGATCGCAATGACAAGTGGCTTTCGGCTTCGTTAAGAGGTGTTTTACACCCTTTATATTTCGCCAGTTATGTTTATTTCTTATGTATAACGGGGCGAGCCAAGACACAAATCCTGACTGCAATTGAGAAATTCCTGATAAAGAAACCTAAAAACTCGTTTTTCGACCTGGGAATCGAACTCAGGAGCTCATGGCGCGCGGCCCCGACTTACTTTTTGTAATTTATTTCATCACGACTGCTCCCAAAACGGTGAATTAAAACATAGTGAGGAAACCGGCATGTCCTAGAACCAAAAAATTCGAAGACATGTGACATCTACCAATCCGCACTGGGCCCGCGTGGATGGATTATAGCCTATACGCAAAATATGCACTTTGGCGTGGAGTTGCGTTGAATAATGTTATTTATAATTTTGTGGTGGCTATAGACGCTATTATTGATCGGGTGAACGGCCGCGGGACGCTACCCACACATATAGTATGAAACTATGAAAAAAAAATTAATATCTGTGAATTTTTGCCAGTGAATCTTAGATCTAATAAACATCGACCTATGATTTACTGTCTGTTAATACTCATCATCTTATAGCCTTCCTCGATAAATGGGTTATCCAATACTAAAATAATTTTTAGTTGTAGTTCCTAAGATTAGCGCGTTCAACCAAACAAACTCTTCAGCTTTATGTTAGTATAGTAATAGTAATAATAAGCATAGATTAGTATCGTTGATACACCTTAAATACTCGTTTTTTACTATGTGAATTTTATCTTATCTTAATATTCATTTATAGTTCTTATCAATATTATACAATATACAACGTTAAAGCGAGTTAGGTCCATATAGCAGAAGTTGCGAACCATTGTTGATACATTTCCCTTTCGCTACACTTTGAACCGCCACAAGTAACAAAACACGACTCAACACTATTACTTCTCTCGATATACATTGCTGCTTTCGATTCATAAACACATATATCCACAGATTTGAACCCGCAATGTATGGTAAGGTCAAGCGATACAGTCGTAACCGGTTTGACTGACATTTTTTAGAAAGTACCTATCATTATGTAGCTCCACGTTGTTCTTTGAATCATCAGTATTGAGTCAGTGTTGCGTGTGTTAAGCACGTTTTTAGATGATTTGGCAGTTTTTTTAGTTATTTCGTATTTTGTAAGTGAAATTGATTATTATTTTTAATATTTTTTTATTGAGTTCGTAGTTATTAAGATGTTAATATTCAACTTTTTGGGTGCTTTGACTTGAGTAGGTCATGTATGGACATAACCTACTCAAGTCAAAGCACCCAAAAAGCCGGCGCACTAAGTACATACTCGTACTTTTAGTTATTCATAATGCGTCGGGTGGATGACAGGATCTCTCACTCAAATCAGTACTGTGCTTTTGTTCACTGACGTATTTTGGGGATTTGTTTGTTAATGTATGTCAACAAGGCAGAGGGCTTTTCCAAATATACTTTATATACTTTTTTACATCAATTTTAAAATCAAATGCCTAACTTATTAATCACCGGATTCAGCCCGCAACAAAAACTCAGCCTGTATACAGACAGGGCTACTTATCTTGCTACCTATATTTTTGAAGGGATAGGCTTAGGGGGTCGTCTTAGAGCTGATATTATAATGTAGATTTAGTTTTTTTTTGGGATCTCTATAAAATTTTTGAACGTTATACGGTTTATTACTTAAAACTACTTGTCGACTCCTGACCTAGGCTAGTAATAAATGAAATAACTGTTCTACATCATTTATTTATAAAATAAATAAATAACTATATTGAATCAAATTGAACAATTTCATTAAAATTATACATAAAAATAAAAAATATCACAGAAAAACAAAATTAAAGTTAATCAAAATAATGAATAATGAGCATAAACAATATCTCACAGTGAAATCTCTTGCCAACAGCCAAAGCCGGTCCCAGCGACGGCAGCGAAGCAGCCAGCCGCTCCCGCACCATCATCGTCCGGGGCTTCTGAGCTGAATGACCAGATCACCAAGCAAGGAGACTTGGTGCGCTCGCTGAAGTCCGCTAAGGCCGAGAAGGCTAAGGTCGACGAGGCCGTTAAGGGCTTGCTGGACCTTAAGGCCAAATATAAGGCCGCTACTGGACAGGTAACTGCAGAAACTTGTAGTCACAATCTTTAAATAAAACTAGCGATTCGTCCCGGCTTCGCACGGGTGCAATTTACTTTTGAACAAAATTTACCGACTTCCACAAAAAAGTGGAAAATAACTTTACTTTCGGAAATCGGTGACTTTTGTTTGTTTCATTGAGTTGCCACTGACTTGATGACTGCCGCCAAGCAGAGTTGTTGAAATTTGACAGTTTGTGGTAACTTGATGGGCTAGCGACTACACTTGATCCATTCTAGTTTTGTCTCTGGTATATCAACGTATCGAATAGTCTATCCCTCTGGTATTATAGCCATAGGCTATGGTGATCACTTCATATCAGAACTAAGCTTTTCTTGCCATTCAAAAACATAAAAACCCACTGACATTATATACCACTACCCAATTGCGTCAGAAGATGAAGCAGTATGATTTTAACTGACTTCATTATCTCCAGGATTGGAAGCCAGGCGCGTCTCCAGCTCCTGCGGCAGTTCCTTCAGCTCCATCTGGTGACGCTAGCTCCTTAGACCAGCAGATCACCAAGCAAGGAGACTTGGTGCGCTCGCTGAAGTCCGCTAAGGCTGAGAAGTCTAAGGTCGACGAGGCCGTTAAGGGCTTGCTGGACCTTAAGGCCAAATATAAAACCGCTACTGGACAGGTGAATCAATCTTCATGTTATATGAGCTTTGTGCAATACTCTGCCACCTCGACAGCGTTGGTAGTGGCTTCAGACGGTCAAATTTGGCTGCGATACTTAGTGCCTGCTAGGGGTTTCTGGTTATAAATCGGACCAGAGAACTGCATCTACTCGTACCAACTTATAACTACTTGAAAACTAAAACCACTATGCATTTATCAATATTTCTTCACTTAAAAGTAAGTATATTAAAAAAGACCTTATGTGTAAACGGCTTACGGCAGATTTGGTGATAATAAAGAAAAATTGTATTTAAACCCATGCTCTTCACACAGGATTGGAAACCAGGTGCAGCTCCTGCCGCCAAACCAGCTCCAACTCCAAATCCTTCCGGAGACGCCTCATCTTTGAACCAAGAGATCACCAAGCAAGGAGACTTAGTGCGCTCGCTGAAGACCGCTAAGGCCGAGAAGGTTAAGGTCGACGAGGCCGTTAAAGGCTTGCTGGACCTTAAGGCCAAATATAAGGCAGCTACTGGACAGGTGAGTGGACCCTCTTAAAAGAACTATACATCTCAGACACCAAACTGCATGGTCTTCATATGACTTGACCAAGATTATGTCTGGACTTTAAAAGAGACTGCCCTCTGAGTTCGTTTCGTTAGTGGTCTTTTCTGCGTAATCGAATAAGAAACACCATCTCCATTTTCTTTGAAAACAAATTGATTTTTGACTATAAAAAGTGTTTTCTAACAAAACAGAATTAATTTAATCCATCAATCTCATTGAAATTGTTTTGTTCCATGCAATAATTTTTTTTTCAGTTTTTTAAGTCAAAAAATCAATCACAATGATGATGTAATGTGATGTGT
Organism: Xestia ashworthii; assembly: GCA_950022955.1. Classification (NCBI taxonomy): domain Eukaryota; kingdom Metazoa; phylum Arthropoda; class Insecta; order Lepidoptera; family Noctuidae; genus Xestia; species Xestia ashworthii. The sequence goes on from OX465566.1 coordinate 16,768,622, forward strand.
GATGTGTGTGTGTGTGATGTGTGTGTGTGTGTGTTTGTGATGTGGTGTGTGTGATGTGTGTGTGTGTGTGTGTGTAATGTGATGTAATTAATCGCAATGATGGAAATAATCGTACTCATCATTTAGGAAATATTCCGTTGTCGATTCCTGTCTCCAAAAAGTCAAAATGCAGTTGAGATTTTGTTGCAAATTCGATTCCTTCCTTTCTGAAAATTCATCCACAGATTCTGTCTTAAGGGGGTGCTATATGCTAACGAGAGGTTTTCTCCATGTAACTCCTCTTTGATGAGTGAATATAAATGTGCAAAAAAATATGTTGCTTATTCGACTCTAACCTTTAATTGGTACAATTGAAATAATTCTAACTTTATCTATATCTATACATACAATAAAAGAGTAAAAAAGCTGTGTCTGTACATTGAATATATTTAAAAAATAATAATTGATGGGGGTTTAGAAACAGTAATAGAGTAAAAATCCAAAAAAAAAAGTATGTCTGTTTGTCTGTTTGTTTGTACACGCTAATCTTCGGAAGTACTGGACGGATTTGAATTTTTTTTTTTTTGTTGTATAGATATTATATCTGGGCAACATATAGGCTATAATTTATCTTGGAAACCTGAACACCTGATGTAGAACCGCAACAGACCAGCTAAACTATAAGAGATACAAAAATGACACCATAGCAAAAATTGTTCCACGTGATGAGCATTTTCTGCTGAGAGAATAAATTTGAAGATCTGGAACACCTGATGTGGAACTCCAAGAGCCCAGTTATACCATAACACATATAGGAATGACGTCTTAGCAAAAGTTGTCCAATCTGATGAGCACTCTCTGTTGACTTATAAAAATCGAAGATCTGGGACACCTGTCGTGGAACTCCAATAGCCCAGCTACACCATAACACATATAGGAATGACGTCTTAGCAGAAGTTGTTCAATCTGATGAGCACTCTCTGTTGACTTATAAAAATCGAAGATCTGGGACACCTGTCGTGGAACTTCAATAGCCCAGCTACACCATAACACATATAGGAATGACGTCTTAGCAAAAGTTGTTCAATCTGATGAGCACTCTCTGTTGATTTACAAAAAAACGAAGATCTGGGACACCTGTCGTGGAACTCCAATAGCCCAGCTACACCATAACACATACAGGAATGACGTCTTAGCAAAAGTTGTTCAATCTGAGGAGCACTCTCTGTTGACTTATAAAAATCGAAGATCAGAAACATCTGATGTGAAAATTATTGCAAAGCTATCAGAAATTTCACTGTATATTAATATAATAAAATAACAAAAACTGGGAGTACCTCCACGCGGTTAAGGCGGTAACAGTTTAGGACTGATTTTCAATGACGGTGGTATATCATTGAAAATTTGACTCTACTGGCCAAAACTCATTTTATCGAATAAATATGTCTTCGGGCTTATGTTATTTGAGTGTTTAATTTCCCTTTCCATTTATCTTCGTGACTCGATAGCCTACCCGGTAACGCAGGGCACTTAGATTTTAATTGATCAGGTATCTAAGTGAGGGTGTACCAAGCGTAGATACGCTTGGTACTCAAGCGTAGATACGCTTGGTACTCAAGCGCCGATCGTATGATGCGATATCGATGCGTAGATCGACTTCTAGATCTCTAGAGACAAGTGGGGAACGTGATGCGCAACTGACCGCTGATCGGGAACGTCACGCATTGTCTCGCGAGTCGGAGATGTTCACGGATAGAGAATTACGCTTGATTTCTCATCGTATCTACGCATCTGCTTCTAGGTCTCTAGGGATAAGTGGGGAACGTGATGCGCGACTGAACGCTGATCGTGAGCGACATGCATTATCTTGCAAATCGGAAACGTTTACCCTACAGAATCACGCTTGAGTTCTCAGCGTAATCGCACATCTACTAACAGGTCTTTTGAAACGAGTGATGAACGTGATGCGCGACTAACTGCTGCTCGAGATTATCATACATTGCCCCGAACACGCACACAACAAAATATTCATAATCAGTTAGAAAGTGAGAGAGAAAGCATTGCTGGAGTACGGCATGAAGAGACAGAAGAAGAGCGCGAAGACTTCGACATTCTCTGAACAGAATGTCGATATCATCTGAAGAATCAGATGTCTCAAGATATAGCCGTAGGGCATGGCGACCTTCCTTGGGTTGATAAGGAACGGAGTGCATTTACGTGCTTCACAAAAAGTAAAATTTTGAACCATACCTCCGATGGCGGAATGTGTGGCGTATTCAATCATAGGAGTATTATACTCCTAAGGAGGTATGGTTCAAAATTTTACTTTTTGTGAAGCTGTTAAATGGCAAAAAGAAACAAACGGTATGTGTTGCTCAGGTGGGACAGATTATTACTATTTTCCCGTCCCCGGGCTCTTAGAATTAGACGTTTCAGATCTTCGATTTTGACGAACCCGGTGTCGCTGGCAAAAGCAACAGGATCCGCGTACGAAGTCGCGGGCAGAAGCTAGTTATTACTAAATGAAAAAAATATTCAAAGTAAAGCATTTTTCTTTGAAATTTCGTAACTACTCTCCTAAACGGCATTCAGTTTTAGTTTTTTTTTTTCACACACATATTTGTCGCTTTTTCTTCACAAATTGGACAACTGGCATTTTGATCTAATGATTTATTAGGCTACAATTAAATAAAAACCACTCATTTTGCACTATTCGGCCCGCTGTGACTGACGTAACAACCACTTTGTAGTGCAAGGTGAATAGAACTTTGTTCTAACAGTATTTCAAACGAAGCTGCGAGCGAGCGAGCGATTAGCGAGTTGCTAATTTAGCAAATACCCCAGCCACAATAACAGAAATGTTGTACTCGTTTATCCAGGATTGGAAGCCCAGCGTAGCCCCTGCAGCCCCCGCAGCTTCAAAGCCAGCACCATCATCAGCCCCCGATGTAGCATCCTCGTTGAACGATCTGATCACCAAGCAAGGAGACTTGGTGCGCTCACTGAAGTCTGCTAAGGCTGAGAAGGCGAAGGTCGACGAGGCCGTTAAGAGCTTGCTGGAGTTCAAGGCTAAATATAAGGCGGCTACTGGACAGGTTTGTTTCGAAAACTAATCTTTCATTATTACCTTAGCCTTTTCAAAACTATGTTGGGTTCGGCTTCCAATCTAACCGGATGCAGCTGAATACCAGTATTTCACATGGAGCGACTGCCAATCTGACCTCCCCAACCCAGTTAGTACTGGGTAATACGATACCACTTGGTAAGACTGGATGTCAGACTGTTGCGCTACTGACTACCTGTAACGACTGTCAAAGATCTACAAATGACAACCGCGACCAACACCTTAACGTGCTTTCCGAGGCACGGAGGAAACTCGGTATGTCGGGTGCGCACCCGGTCATCCATCCACAGACCAACTAAGCAAGCACAGCTTAGCCTTAAAATCGAGCCCAGCGGATTTTACTATTAAGCCACACAAAACACTTAAATTACTCAAATCGATTCTATTTCCAGGACTGGAAACCAGGTCCAGCTCCTGCCCCCGCCCAGCAACAACAACAACAACAGCCCCAACAACAGTCACAGACAGACGACAACAAACAGATCGCTGTGCTTCTAACACAGATCGTCACACAAGGCGACAAGGTGCGCCGCGTAAAAGCGGAGAAGGCCGAGAAAAACGTTATCGACGTTGAGGTCAGTTGTTACAACAGAAAAGTATCTGTTAAAAAAAAAGCGTTTATTTCGACAACAGCCGATTTTCTGTCAACTACAACTGTGTTTCTGTCGACTACAACTGTGTTTCTGGCAACTGCAACCGTGTTTCTGTCAATAACAACCGTGTTTCTGTCAATAACAATCGTGTTTCTGTCAATAACAATCGCGTTTCTGTCAATAACAATCGTGTTTCTGTCAACATCAACAGTGTATCTATCAATAACAGTTATCATATTTGGCAACAATAACAACATTATCTGTTAACAAGAACAAACAGATCACTGGGCTACACTGTTAAAGAGCAGTAATTCTACAAAAATAAAAACAGCGATTTTTTCCCCTTCTATAAAAGAAAACGTGACTTATTCATTTATATCAAACTAATTTGGTGAAAAATATCTATCATTTTGGGTAATTAACCTACTTTTTTGCTCATAATTCGTAGGTGAAGAATCTCTTGAATCTGAAGGCACAGTACAAAGCGATAACCGGAACTGATTGGACCCCCAACGCTGCTCCTGTTAAAGTTGAACCAAAGGTACAGTATAAAATATTCTGTCATGATCATTTCAGCCGAAAGACATCCACTGCTGGACATAGGCCTCCCCCAAGTGTCGCCACATTGACTAGTCCCGTGCGACTACCGTGCAATCCAGCAGATTCCTGCAACCTTCACCGGGTCATCAAAATATTCTGTACTTTATTGAAAATCGTAAACGTACAATCATGCTGCGCATAACGTATGCAGACATTGGTACCGGTTTTATTAATTCTAAATAGAAATTAGAAATTATGGTCTCGTTTTAAAATTTTCTTATCCTATTTGTCTGCTCTGCTGGGCAAAAGCCTCCCCCATGGCTTTCCAATCCTGTTTACAATTTCCCCTTTCCGACCAATCCGTCAAGAACGAACGGCCGTCGTCGCAGATTTATTCCCAACATCAGTGATGCCCAGCAGTTGGACAGAAAAGGCTGACATAAAAAAATGTCTGCTCATAAACACCATACCCCCAATAATTCAGTGTATCCGTGATCATGGTGCTTGCAACAGCGACGAAATATCGGGAACTCAAAACAAATAGTAAACAAACATGGTAAATATACCGTTTTCCGTGTTAATGGTAGTGTTAGTGGCCATGTCAGGATAAAAAACTTATAAAGGGTGTAAAGAAACTCTTAACGGAGCATTCGAATCATTTTTATTCTATACCATACCTGGGAATCTTTGAGTTGCGGAGATGTTTTTAATGCAAGAATTCTACCTTAAACACCTCTACGACCCCCACACTATTTAATCCATCGACCAGCACAGTGTTCTGAGTGGGATACATTGAGTTTTACCGTAAAACGCGATTTTTCACCCCAAAAAAGCAATTTTTGCTTAGGGTTACTAAATTTGGTGTACAGAATGCTTGGTTAACGGCTTCTGCTTACACCCTGTTTAATATTCCAATTGGTGCGTATACTAACTCATAAAAATCATAAAACAATATATTAACAACTTGTCAAAATAGTTTAATTCCACATGTACACAACTTTAAAACCAAGAACAATTATGTATTAGGAAAATATACATAATTGTATTTCTCTCAGGAGACGAAGCCTGCTGCAATGAACGGTGCCAGCGCTAAGGCGACCGAGCTTGGCGCTCAGATCACCAAACAGGGCGAATTAGTCAGAGAGCTTAAAGGAAAAAAGGCTGAAAAGGTAAATCAAAATAAAACTTTTATTAAACAAGTGGTTACAAAATTGTGTGAATTCCCTGACTCCTGTGCTAAGTGATAGAACTGTTATACAAGAGCTTTGACCTCTCCTAAGAGGAGTTATTACAGAATCTTATGCAATAAATAAATAAATATCGATGGGCATTACACACAGCGCCATCTACTGCTACACTAAGCAACGAGGCTTGTGTCGTGGACACTAGATACTTGATATACCTACTGCATACGCATGAAATTATTACAAACTTATTAGTTCCCGTTTGAATCGGATTTTGTTAACAATATCAATTTTTTTTTTTTGCACGGCACCCTAATTTATTTTTCTGAAATAAACTTATTTTAGAAAAATAAATTAGTGTACTTCTTATCACATAAGCTGTATGCCAATGAAAGTCCCATGTGAATCGCCCCAGCCGTTTCAGAGAGACTAACTGGGACTAACACCCGGAAAAGTGTTTTTGTTATAAGTTGGTAATGTTGGTATATATGTCACTGTAAAATTGTCAAATACGTTATATTGTAATCTCTCTAGCGAAATTGTAATCTCTCGAGTTATTGTCAAACGAACATACTCGTGAAATGCATGCGATGGTAGTCAACTCACGTGGTGTGGAGGGAAGGAGGGGTCCCCCTTGCCCAATGGTACCACTCTCATGAAAAGATACTGTACCATTCCTGAGAAATATTGATTAATATAACCTAACCTTAAATTACTTTATATTCCCCTAAGAAGCGTAGTCGACGGCCCCTATTTCCGAGTGCAGGGTTTAAAAGAACCTAACTAACCTAACGGGGGGGTGCCCCAAGTCCCGATTATGGGGGCAGAGATACTTCCGTATGTTCAGTTGACAATAATTCGAGAGTTTACAATATCGCTAGAGAGAAACACGTCATATTGTAATATAACGTGTTTGACAATTTTACGGTGACATATACATACTTTCATATGCAATCAATAAAAAGCTGTTATTTACAAAATAACAAACGACACTTCAATTTTATTTATTGGTACAAATTTCGTTCACACCATAATAACTCCTAATTAGATCGATCAATCCACATTACTAAAGACATCATTCTCCCAGGTACAAGTCGACGCGGAAGTAAAGAAGCTTCTAGAACTGAAGGCAGCGTACCAGGCAGAGACGGGCGCTGCGTTCGCGCCGCCCGTGCAGCCGCGCGACCCCAAGCCTAAGGAGAAGAAAGATAAGCCTAAGGAGGCTAAAGAGGCTAAGCCTAAGGAGGCTAAGGCGGCTAAGGCTAAGGAACAGGTGAGGACGGGATTATTCTCTTTTTTTGAAGTGAAAACTTCTTTAGGAGCATGAAACTCGCGTCAGCATCACCGAACGCTTTCATAGGACGGTTAGTCAAAACCAACCTTATACAATTAAGATCAAGTTTATTTTGGATTACTTTGTTTTCACTTCAATCCTCCCTACATCATTTTTTAGTGGCCAGTTCTTTTTTTTAAATTGAAAAAATATAATCGTGTCATGTCTGAATAGCGGCTTTTGTTAAATTATTGAATAATAATGGGGATGGCAACTGTGGAACTAATGGCGCTAGCATAGTTTGTTCCAAGCATCGTCATTGGTAGAAAATCTGGTAATGTCATTTTATATTTCAAAATGGCTTGACCTCATTGGTCAGATTGGGAACAAGCTATGCTAGCGCCGTCTGATTTCAGCTTTCACCGGCCAACCCCATTGATATCTTAATATATATCTATATATCTAGAGCAGCGGTGGCCCAGTGTTGGCGGCCCCGACTTACGTTCAGTAAGTCGTGGGTTCGAACCCAGGCAGGCGCATTACTTTGTGTAATTTATTACATCACCGCTGCTCTCAAAACGGTGAAGGAAAACATAGTGAGGAAACCGGCATGTCCAAGAACCATAAATTCGAAGACATGTGACATCTACCAATCCGCACTGGGCCCGCGTGGTGGACTATATAGCCCATTCCCTCTCATAGAGAGGAGGCCTGTCCCAGCAGTGGGAACATTAATAGGCCGATGATGATCTTAATATTGAAAATCACGTAATGGAACTCAATTGGAGTTGGGCAGGACATCTAGTTAGGTGCAGTGGTGGTAGGTGGAGTAAGGAACTATTCACACTTATTCATCTCTTCAGCTTATGCCCATAGAAAACAACGATTATGTATGAGACGCGTACGCATCTGTGCAGCTGAACAGATGCGTACGCGTAATATGTATGCGTATGCAAATTTATTTATTTATTTTATAAAAGGTAGCTTCACAGCAGCTGACTGTACATAAACATAAAAAAAATATTCGAACATTACCCCGATAACGGTGTCTGTGCATGATGTGTGGATTTCTTGTGACTAGCTGGCACTAGTGGTGGCACTGAGTTTCCCGCGTTTAATCCAGGATTGAAATTATGGATTTTTTAAGACGGTTCCGTGTGGTATTAAAGGGGTCGAGTGTTGGGAACTTGTCATTGTATAATGCGGGTAAACGCAACGACGAATAAGTGTGAGTATTCCCTAAGGCTGTGACCGAGTGGCGTCCTAGGATAGAAAGAGAAGTGTTGGTCGTCCAGCGTCGAGATGGGCAGACGATATTGTTGCTATCGCGGGAATATCCTCGATGAGGTTGGCACAAGAGTGTGGGGCTTGGCACAAGCAAACAGGAGCCTATATCCAGCAGTGCGTCAAATCGAATGATGATAGTAAATTCCATTATTCTAAAATATTTATCAGCTTTTAACTGTACGAGGAAAAATTAAAATAAAGAAAAAATAAAAACAAATCCACGCAGAAAGTATTATTCACATTATGTATCAGTATTATTAGCGTCAGATCGCACAGAGACGCGCTGCGTTGCGTCGCGTCTCGGTAACGGAAGAGGCCAGTGACTTCGCATCCAGCGCATCGCAATGAAATGTGTATTTTTTCTTGTAGTAAATAAAGTTATGTATTTAGTCACTTTATTTAAATGTGCGCTGTTTGCGTCGCGTCGCGTGTCGGTGTGAATTGACCCTTATTCTAAACGTTAACTATAAATCCTCGTATTTATCAAATCATATTCGTAACTTACAAAGCTCATAAACTTTTCATTTCTTTACATAAACGTTCCGCTCCCTCAGTCCCCAAAGCCAGCCAAAGAGGAGACATCGACCGGCGTGAAGAAGGTGACGCGCCTCGGACTGGAAGCCAGCAAGGACACCGATCTACCGGAATGGTACTCGCAAGTTATCACCAAATGTAAGTAAAATAATAAATAAATAAATATCGCTGGACATTACACACAGTGCCATCTAGTGCCACACTAACCAACGAGGCTTGTGTCGTGGACACCAGATAGTTCGTACTTTTTGTTTGTAAATACATAATTAATATACATTTAAACAGCCAGACCCGGATCAATTCACGCTTACTGGAACCATATAAATTTAAAAGCGTAACCATGGAGTTTCTTGCCAGTTCTTCTCCATAGGAAAAACCAACCTGAAACATGCACCTTTTTCTCGAAGCTTTCGAACAACGCACACACATTATAAAACATATGAGAACGGGTATTTATCGCGAATTTACCTTTAATTTAAGCCCGACGTTTCGACCGAAACCCGGACCCGAACCCGAACCCGTTCTCATATGTTTTATAATTTGTTCTGATCGTGAAAGTTTAAATAAGACAACGCACACACATTATAGGAGATTTCCTAATGCGGGGCAAAGTTTCAATAAATATAATTATAGTATATCACAGAAGTCCTGCTCTCAATTATAAGTACCTCCCTGTCCCTTTGGATATGCCCTTAACAAAACTGCAGGCGTTTTTCGTCACATTTATGGTCCAGCTTTACTAATAAAGAATCTTTATTTTGTTCAGCGGAGATGATAGACTACTACGACATCTCGGGCTGCTATATCCTGCGGCCGTGGTCGTACAGCATCTGGGACCGGATCCGCCACTTCCTCACAACTGAGTTCCGTAAGATGGGCGTCAAGGACGGATACTTCCCCCTATTTGTGTCTAAGGTACGTACACTTAAGGAGGGAGCTGCAGGGTAGCCCGCGAATTTCTTGCTTACGTTTTTTTAACCGACTTCATAAAGGAGGAGGTTCTCAATTCGTCGGAACCTTTTTTTTTATGTATGTTCCCCGATTACTCGAAGATGGCTGGAGCGATTTGAATTATTCCTTTTTTGTTTGAAAGGGTATACTTCCCAAGTGGTCCCATAATCATCAAGACGGGATCTGATGATGGGATCCTGGAGAAATTGAGAGAACTCTTCAAATTTTATAGGCACACTTGATGTGATTTGGGTAGTTTTTGAAAGAGTACTTTCTTAAAGTGGTCCCATTTCAATTTGGTGACGATCTGATGAAGAACTTCGGAGATAGGCAACGGAACTCCTCAATAAATGATAGCAAATGTACTGGGATTGCTGGAATCTCATGTCTATCTATTGTTTATACCAGTTCATAACATAACATCACGCCGCTACGCTGTGAAGGGGTAAGCACAAGTGAAACACTAAAAAGTGAAAAATAAAAACTCTTGCAAAAAATAAAACCGACTCCAAAAAACACAAAAAGTGAAAAATAACTTTAGCTTCAGAAGTCGGTGACAAGAAACTAAGTAAATCAATCAAAAAAAGGCCCAAAAAGTCTGACAACCAGTCTTACCGAGGGGTATCGTATTACCCAGTATTAACTGGGTTGTGGAGGTCAGATAGGTAGTCGCTCCATGTAAAATACTGGTATTCAGCTGCATCTGATTAGACTGGAAGCTGACCCCAACATTGTTGGGAAAAGGCTAGGCAGATGATGATGCTTGCAGATCTTTAGTAAGAGTGACTTACGACATGTCTGCCATTTCTCATGACGTGCAAATATTTTCAGTACAATAGGGATGATGTTGTACTAACCTTCATAATTCCATAAAAAAACGTTTAATACTAAGTACCTGAATATGAGTAATGGGTTCTGGAATAAACGTAAATAGGAACACTGTACTGTACTGGACTATGCTGCGCTGTGACCCTTTGACCTTAGCCAGCTACTCACAAAACTCCAACTTCAGTATTTCTTCAGAAATTTTATATTTCCTGTATTTATCCTTATTCCTGGATCACTTATCCGGCTCGAAGGACCAAATTATGTTGAGATACGTGTTTAGGCAGGAAAATCGAAATTAAAAACTGGAGCAGTGATATGCGTATGTATTCCGTTGAACATAGAAGATACAATTGACCATGTAGGTAGACTTAAAACTAATAAACTGGCACTAAACACCTGATGAAATCTTCATTGCAATGAGTAGCACGAAGTTGAAGAATTGCTAGCTTGCAGTATAGCTTTGATTTTATTGATGAAGTCAGATTAGGTTTCTAAATCTGAATAGATGACGACTGACTATTTGTAAAGCTTCCTGGAACAAAACAAAAATGACTTCACTCTTGAAAGTTACCATTTATGAAATAACCCTTAAAACACATTACATTCTTCCCCAGGCTGCGTTAGAACGCGAAAAGGCCCACATAGCCGACTTCTCGCCGGAAGTAGCGTGGGTGACCCACTCGGGTTCGTCGGAGCTAGCTGAACACATCGCCATCCGGCCGACGTCGGAGACCGTCATGTACCCGACCTACGCCAAGTGGATCCAGAGTCACCGGGACCTGCCCTTCAAACTGAATCAGTGGAATAACGTCGTGGTACGTATAACATTACCTGTGTACCATTATTGTCGTAGAGAAAACAAACTATTATTAACAAGTAATTGTTATTTCAAACAACCAACAAAAAACCTACAATTTAAATGACCTTCAACTTCATTTTTCATGTAATACCCCTCTTAACTCCATTCCCGGCAACTCTCGTCCATTTGCTACCGACCATTAGACAAATACTCTTGTTACAGAGATGGGAGTTCAAACAGCCGCAACCGTTCCTGCGCACGCGCGAGTTCCTGTGGCAGGAAGGTCACACAGCCTTCAGGTTGCAGGAGGAAGCCATGGACGAAGTTCTGCATGTCTTAGGTAAATTACGAAGCCGTCAAGCATTCTGTACGTCACACTTTTCGCAAAAAATATTGCTGGCCCCACTTTTTTTTGGGGTGAAAAATCGTGTTTTACGGTAAAACTCAATGTAACGCACTCAAAACATTGTGTATATGGACGCATTTTCAGGAAAGTTAGGACCTTAAGGGGCCGGCGGAGCATGCGTTTTTCATACAAACGTAATACCAAAATAATATGAAAATCAAACATGTTCGGTAGTGTGTATATAAGGTGTTAAAAAATTAACTGCAAGAATTTCTTGCACGTGCTCGGTATCAAAATACAAATATATTCCAAAAAAAAACGTTTTTCAAGCATTTTTAGTTTTTACATAAAAAAAAAACATTGCCAGTCCAAAGTCTGCAAAATGTGATGGGAAAAGTTAGAATCAGCTGTCTACGTTTGCGCTGTCGCAGGGGTGAACGACCACGCGCGCGGCGCCTGCACGGTGCAGTCACAACAGTACAGTCAAGTGCGCATATTCAATCATTTTGTGGGCAGTGAAAATATTGCATATCTTTGAAACGGATCGTTACTTATATGAAATTTTTTCGTGATTATTTTTTATTTGTGATTCCAAACAATTCCTTAAGTTTCTTGCAGTTAATTTTTTAACACATATTTATATATATCGATTGGATTACAAAATATCTATGTTCCCAAATAAATATTTTGAAAGGACAGTGATATAAAGACGAGTTATGAGGAATTTAAAATTTCTATAGAAAATTTATTTTTCTCATATTCTGTAATAAGGAATATGCAAGAAATACAAAACTCTTTTTATTTATTAAAAATGCCTTGTATTGGCGCTTATAAACATTATGGTGCGCTTGTTTAAGTTTCTAATACATCACTTATTTTACAATTTATTGTTTTATGTAGCATGTTTTTGGTGAAACGGAACGCACTATCAAAACACGTCGTCCTCGATAGCGGCGGTAGTGACATCAAAATTCATATGTCAAATAATAACTTTTATTTGAAATGTAGGTAAAGTTGCACTACGATTTTATTATAATATCGTTATCGCAATTTTTGCTTGAATAAAGCACATACAATTAGTAAAATTACTTTATTATGGCCAAAAAAATAGATGTAAATAAGGTAGATTTTGATAAATGACGTCAAAGTATGGTCGCGACAATCACGGACGTTTGAACTGTCATAGAAAATTGCAGGAGTTTAGTATTATTTTTAAGCGACAAGCAGTAGTTGAAATTAACTTTTAATACTTTTCTTGGGTTGATAATAGTGTAAATAATTGATTTAAGTGAAGAAAAAAATACATGCATATTGCCTCTATCTCAAGAATATGTTTGATTTAGAAATTATTTTGGTATTACGTATGTATGAACTTCGCATGCTCCGCAGGCCTCTTAAAAACTAGAATTTGATTTCATTTCGCCTAAAGAGAGTTACGACAATCAAGACAATGATGACGTTTTCACATTCCACAATCCAAATGCCGACTACCTCGTGTGCCAAGTCGGGATATTTCATTAGGTATGATTTTTATGAACAGATCTGTACGCGGCGGTATACGAGGACCTGTTGGCGATCCCGGTGATCAAGGGCAAGAAGACCGAGAAGGAAAAGTTCGCGGGCGGCTTTTACACCACCACCGTGGAGGCCTACGTGCCGGCCAGCGGGAGGGCTATACAGGTACTTCACTCAGGGAAACATTTACAGGATGTAAGGCTATATAGTCCGCGCTACGATAAGCTATAATTTTTGTAAACAAAGAATTTCTACCAAGATACGTAGCGAGTCATTCAATCAACAATAAATTCTCCCAAATTCAATCAACTGAACTTATCATACGTGTAATACGAAACTAAGGAGCTATTTCACTTGGTCGGGTTATATTTTGGCGATATAAAGAGCTGTCGTCTAATTTTTTGTGGTACTGGAACGCATCTGACATCATGGAACGTAAACATTTCGGCCGCCATTTTGTTGTAAGATCACGTTGACGCTGTCATTTTTGAATTTGATCCAAAAGTTGCGAACCCAAATGTGTGTTTACAAAATTTATAGCTTCTCGTGGCAGGGACTATAGATGCACAGACGGTTACCATGACATCATCATCATCTCAGCCGAAAGACGTCCACTGTTGGACATAGGCCTCCCCTAAGTGTCGCCACATTGACCAGTCCCCTGCGACTCGCATCCACCGGATTCCCGCAACCTTCACCAGGTCATCGGTCCATCTAGTGGGAGGTCTTCCAACGCATCGTCTTCCGGTTCGCAGTCGCCACTCCAGAACTTTTCGGCCCCATCGGCCATCCGTTCTGCGAGCAATGTGCCCTGCCCAGTTACCATGTGTTCAGTATCAATCCCAACCTGGGGATAGAAATGTCGCATCGGTTATTTAAAAAAAAACAGCTTTTCTATACATTTTGACCGTAATAAGGTAGTAGAAGTACCAATAAGTTAGAAAACAAAAAAAACTAATTAGTCCATCAGTCAGATAGATTTATATATATTAAGAAAAATGTGTCCAAAAAATATTGGACACATTTTTCTTTCTTTTTAAAGTGAAACTTTTATTACATCGTCTCAAACTTTTTCGTCTGTGTGTTGCATGTCGCGTGACGGTCGGCCGCGGAGTAGGGATAAAGTGAAAGGCGCTCGTCAGAGCAGCAGGTGCATGTTGTTGTTTATGGATTTATTTCAATTTTGAGTGCTTGAATTTATTATTTAACTTATTTCGTATGAATATTAAATTAAGTATTTTTTTATTTATATTCGGTCCATTCAGTATATTTAAAAAAAGTTTCACTTTTACCGTGGTTTCATAAAACCACACAATCCTTTTTTTCACGTAAACACAATATGAAGACTATAGTATGACGATGTCGAAAACTCGTGTGACGTCACATTTCGGTACATTTCTTACCGGAACGTGATGTCACAAGCCCCCACTCATGATCTCTGGTACGTTTTATCTTCGTAATTTTTTATTAATTTGATAAAACTAGTATTCAATATTTTTCGATAATCTAACTGACGGACTAAACAGTATCATATTTGTTTTAGTCAGTGGTCATCCTTATTGCCATAGATATAATAAAGAAGGAGATATGCCCGTTAGACGAAAATGTATCGGAACCGTGTCTCCACTTTATCCCTACCACACGGCAACTACTACACATGCAGTTCAGTAAAAGCAATAGATACGCAGTCGCGTACACACCCGCATTTCTTAAATCAGAACATAGTACACAATCAATTATAAACCTTATGCCATCAAACACATCGTGTATTTACCAAGCACCGTACAACTTACCCACATAAAAACATCGGTACACAAGCTCATCACTAACTCGTCGTAAGAATAAGCGGAATAAGGGAGGGGGGAGGTTAAAAATGCTAAAAAAAGCATCACGTGATTAATGGACGGCCTCTAGTACAAATTTATTGGTGGTGGAGTAAGTATACTAAAAGTAAACTGAAAGTAAACTTTATTCACTTATTTAAGTGGTATAAATTTTTTACCTACATTTCTTATTTATTTCCATTCAGTAATAAACATAGCATAGGTAACATCACGCCTGTAATATTTGCGACGTTGCCAACTTTCAGAATGCTCTTAACGTTTCTAATGTTGTATATCAGGGCGCTACCAGCCATCACCTGGGCCAGAACTTCTCCAAGATGTTCGAGATCGTGTACGACGACCCCGACACGCAGGAAAAGAAGTATGTCTTCCAGAACTCTTGGGGCCTCACCACCAGGACCATTGGTATGTACTGTTTCTGATTGATAGATTAATGTTCACCAAAAAGATGACGGACGATTTTCTAAAAACAGCTGTTTAAAACACATTTTTGTATGGGAAAATGTCACATTGACAGCTGTTTTTAGATAATCAGACTGTTATCTTCTCGGTGAACATGGACCATAGTAGCTGATATCAGTCATTGCCCTTTCCCTAATATCTCTTCGTACAAACCAAAACAAATGAACCATGTATCGTTTTTCATTAGGGAAAAATGTTGTGACGATTCAAGACAAGAGCTTATTAAAGTGAAACTTTTATTACATCGTCTCAAACTTTTTCGTCTGTGTATTGCATGTCGCGTGACGGTCGGCCGGAGTAGGGATAAAGTGAAAGGCGCTCGTCAGAGCAGCCAAGGCCAATATGGCGGCGCCTATAGTTCGCAGCCGACCGTGTAGTGTATAGATTAAATGTCAAGTTTCACTTTTACCGTGGTTTCATAAGACAACACAATTCTTTTTTTTAACAAGAGGCTTTTTGAAGAGGAATTTTATAAGTTCTGAAAACCAAAACCAAAAATAATTGCTTTGGTTTTCAGAACTATAATAAATGTATGTGTCAATGACCGCGATATTGTTATCTTTACTGGCAGCAACTATAGAGTACAAAAGGCTGCACACATGTTTGCTGATGTAAGAGTAAAATCATACAATCATATTTATTTATTTGGTACTATGTCTATCGGTCTGTCTGTTTTGTTCCGAATGATCTCTGAAACCGCTGGGCCGATTTTGGCGGGACGATGATATAAGCGAGTAACTTAGGCTACTTAAATTTTAGAACTAGGCTTTCGTGAAAAAATATGGAATCGCTTGAAATTGTTAAAAAAAAAAACGAGTCAAATTGGGAAATCATTTATTTGTAATAATTTCACGCGGACGAAGGTTGCTGGCAACATATACCGTCTTATTACAAAACGTGGTCTTAAAAATAGTACCGGGTTTAGTACTAGGTCTAAACCATGAACTTGAAAAAACGTTATTACAAAACGAAGTTTATCGCTAGTCCTAGAACTATCTATGGTACCAAAGTTAGACCATCGTGACCCCTAGTTTAACTATGGTACTAAATTGTCAAACGTCAAATCCTTTTTTAGTTTTGAGGTTAATTTTCGGAAAGTTTTTGTGATTTAAACAAAAATGGATATTATTGATAGGATTGATATTATTGATACGATTGATTTGGAAGATTTGGATCTGTTGGGTATTTTTGAGAGTTCCCGGGGACCCAACCGAGTTCGTCAGCGACGAAATCCATTTCAATTATCTGACGAAGATTTTCGATGTAAATACAGATTTACAAAACGTTTTGGCCAAAAGATTGTCGATCTGCTGCGTGATGATTTATCCCACGATCCTCGAGGACATCCTTTAAGTTTGTAACTTATTTCGATATCTTACTCGAATTATGCGCGCTGCCCAGTTCACTCCGTTATACCTACGCGCTAGCTCGATAGTTGTTCCAAACCAGAACAATTGAATTATGAACATGCATTCAAAAAAAATACAAGTCGGAATATTTAAATACCTTTAAATAACAAAACTTTACATTTTATCACTACAAATAAAAAATTATGAAATATTTTTTCTTTAATTTACGTTACAACATTTTGTAAAAAGGAACGGCGCATAGAACTATGAACGAATGAATGAACAGTTTAAATATTTTGTTACTTATAATCTGTGGAAAATGTTAAGACCAGAGACTTTCTTTGGTACTAGTTAGTCCTTTGTTGGTCTTCGATTTGTAATACGAATGAAAGAACTAACGTTAGTACCGTACTAAACCTAGACCTTTTAGTTCTGGTTTAAACCTGGTACATATGGAAGTTTTTATAATAAGACGGATAGGCTTTTTTTTTTAAACCTTTAATAAAAAAAAACCTTGTATCCACAGGTGTAATGGTCCTCGTCCACGGCGACGACAAAGGCTTAGTCCTCCCTCCCCGCGTGGCTGACGTACAAGCCATCGTGGTACCCTGCGGCATCACCGCCTCCAGCTCCACCGAGGAGAGGGCCAAGCTCATGGACTCTTGTAAGGAGCTTGTGAACGACTTGCTTGCGGCTGGACTCAGGGCGGAAGGAGATTATAGGGATAACTACTCGCCGGGGTGGAAGTTTAACCATTGGGAACTTAAGGTTTGTATTTTTAAGGTCGATACTCCAATGTAACCCGCGGAGTTAAAATTTTCTTGCGTTTTTTGCAATTTGCAGGCCAGTGCTAGGTTGTATTTTGATTAAAATATTGTTCGAATCAAATATTATTGGAATCAAATATAACAGCTCACAACTTCTATCTAATGCCAAACTCCTTGTCGCAAATTTCGACCAATCAAATCTCGAGAATTTATTTGCACCAAAGAGTTTTGAATTTCGAACCTTAGCGCAAGGAGTTTGTGTAAGCATTGAAATAGAGACCGGATATATTTTTGTGTTCCAAATTCAAACACCAAAATAGTGAATAATAGTACATTATGGTACAAGTGTGTAATGTTGGTGATTACCACCGAGGCGCCATTGGTCTTAAGAGAGCCGAGGACGGTAATCATCAACACACACGTGTATCATACGACGTTTTTCAACACACTTGAGAATAAAATAATACTAAAAATAACTATAATTTCAACAGTGAAAACGAGTTGTGAATTTTTTTTCGCAATGGCGGGAATAATTAATCAGTTTTCCTATGCGCGCGCATCTAACAATGGCGATCGGCCATAGACTAAAAGAATGAGATTTCTTTTTTTTGGCTTTTCGCGGATAGCGTTATAACCACGTACGAAACGGGGAATTCAAAGTTTTATTATTTAAAAAAAAGTAAATCAAAAAGAAAACAAAAGTTACATTTGAGTGAAAGTTTTATTTATTAAAAACTTATAAGTTGAAATTATCTATGTAGATACGAAGTTGTATGAATTCAGCAAGCAATAGGTACATTAATTTATTTGTACTATTGAACACGATCTTTTTTGTATCGAAACTTTTTTAAGAACAAAGCAATTCAACCAATAAAAAAAAACCCTATAACTCACTTGTGAATAATAGCAATGAAAAAGTCACAGTTTGATTACAGGTGTCATTATGTGCCTAATTGCGGTGAAATTAGAGCCACTTTATGAGCAAGTGTGTTGAAAAGGGTATTATTTGCATGTAAATCAAGTACCTTTTTGTTTGTATTTGTTCATTGTATACAGGGTACTTAATTGAAATAAAAGCTGAAAACCTCGCAATATTTTATTATTACATTGCTATGTCAGTTTTAGACAAATTAAAAACAGTGAAAAAGTATTAATACAAAATCAAAGTCAATTTTTATTTTATTAACCTTATTAGTTTCATAATTATGTGTATTATGTTACTATTACAAACAACTATTTAAATATGTAATTTTATTTTAAAAAGGCAATGTACGAGTAATACATATCGATTGATTTATCGATAAAGTCACGCACTATTTGGATAGCGTCAAAAGTATAGGTAGACAAACGAATATTCCAGTAAGGCTAATAACCGGGAAAAGAAAATCAACTTTTTTGTCATCTAATTAAAGACTATTTTTGTTTGTATACGATGCAATGTTTGACGAAATTTTATTTTTTCATTTTATTTAAATAAATCCGAAAATAAAACTTACCGGTGGTATGATACCCCTCCATGAGTTAGATTTTTAGTCCGACTAAGGTTTTACAGTCCAGTGTGGCACAATAAGGCATTTTAATATTATTTTTCGTTAATGTTATGCGCTTGAACAGCAAGTGCGTCACGCATGACTTACTAGCGGCGACAGTGCCACACCTACTTACTTTTTCCACTGTTTTTACTGTTCCGTGTTCGGATCTATCCGCGTCTCTCACTCGCACTCATCTGCAGACGTGCGCGAGAGAGACGGATAGATCCGAATATACGGACGAAGCGTTAGGGAGTAGGGCCTCAGACGCCAGTACATCAAACTACTACAATCTGCCAATATCTTTAATAGATTTTTAACTTTATCGCTGAAGCATTAAGCTCAGTTTGATTGGGAAAATTTTGGAGGTTCAACCCTAAACTATTTTGTCTACACTCAACCGTTTTGTTTTATACAGGGTGTCCCCGTCCGCGTGGAACTGGGTCCTAAGGACATGGCGCGCGGAGAGGTGGTGGCGGTGCGTCGTCTGACGGGCGAGAAGATCACGTTCAAGCGCGCTGACGTCGGCAAGCAGCTCGTTGATCTACTCGAGAAGACCCACCAAGCGATGTTCGAAAAGTAAGTTAACTAGCATAAGTGGAGGTCGGTCGGTTATAGGGTAGACGACATAAAAATACTAATAAGTCCGTCAGATATATTTCCAAAAAATTAAGACGTGTGACGTCACATTTGAGTACATTTTTTGAGCTACTTTTTGGTTCATGTATTTATTACCTTGTATTTCCTAAGTATTGTATTTGTAGTAGGATACTTTTTGAATACAAGACAAAAACATTAATTTACTTTCATTCAGGGCGACTAAGGAGCGTGACGCCAGATTATCCCAAGTGACGAAATGGGAAGACTTTACCAGCGCTCTGGATCGCAAGCACCTTCTCCTGGCTCCATTCTGTGGGGAGATACCCTGTGAAGACAATATCAAGACCGACAGTACCAGGCAAGTTATTTCTTCATTATATTTGGTGCTAAAAGCTTTTCTTTGACCTCAATGCATGCCCAGTTAGCCCTAGGCAAGCATCGTGCATTGTAATTTCAACTCAGTATTGAGCCGAGCATTGTGAATCCGAAAAAATGCCATGATCACCATGATGTGCATTTGAAATCTCACTGTTGAATTTATTTGAAATTGGCTAAATTAGCCGCACTAGTTGCCATTGAGGCAGCAAAAATCGAATTTATTTAATGCATTTGGGAATAATCCACCTCAATTTTCATAGTATAATATCTATATATTATGCACTTTCACTTGATCTTCATATGAAATGAAATCTTTATTCAGATATAAATCCACATACAACATTCAGTAAATACACACACATACATCTTATAAGCAGTGAATAAGGTAATAGGCTTGTGGTAGGACAGCCACCTTCTATGGGGCTAATAATCAGCACCCCATAGAAGGTGTCTGTGTTCCAAGTCCTAGAATTTACGGGACTATTGTGCATATGAACTTCGACCCGAACTGTGGAGTGTTACAAAACACAAATAATCAATACACCATCAAAATAGAAATTTAACTACAATAATTTTCCACAGGGCTGATGATGACCAAACAGCTGAGTTGAAAACACTAGTTTCTGGTGCCAAGTCCCTGTGCGTACCATTCAAGCAGCCACGTGAACTCACCGCCAGCGACAAGTGTATCCACCCTGCTTGTACCAACAAACCCAAATCCATAACAATGTTTGGAAGAAGTTACTAATAAGTTTCAATAAAACAAGCGCAACTTTTATACAAAAAATATAATTTATTGTTTATTTTGTTGTTTCATTTCTTTTAGTGTCATAGAAAATATGCTTAAAAGTTAACCTAATTATGGCTATAATTGAAAAAAATATGTATGGTAAATTTGGCAGTTATGAAAAATGCTGACGTAAGAATTTTGAAAGTACAAAAGTGCAAGGGGCAGCGCAGACGACAGACTGTGTGCAACAGCAGTTAAAAACTCTTGGAACAAATTCTGAGATCAAATATATAATGCGATTAGTAGATCCTTATAGTGGACAAAAAAGTAGTCAAACACATCAATAACACAAAATTTGTTGCAGAGTTTTAATTCTCATTGTCTGCGCTGCTCCCAAGTGAAAGTCACCAGCTAGTATTGCTTGTCGGTTGTTGGCAATTTGCAATTCTGTATGTCGTATATTCTCAACATCCTAATTTATCAACTGTCTCCTTCAAACTTCGAGTCTGACAAATTATGGAGGTTACCTTCCAGTATTTGAATTCTTCTTTTTTTTGCATTCAGCAATTGCGCAAACTTGCCATAGAGGCTCGCCTCCAAAGAATTTTTAATACCAACAAACTTTTCTAGTTCAGTTTTGCAGTTTTGTAGGTCTACAGTAACATCTTCATTCTTTTTAGTCATGCTTTCGATTGTAGTCTTTAATTCTCTATTTTCTTCCAATAAAAAATCTAGTAATAAGTCTTTTGATTCTACGCTTGTGTCGCGGTATACAGGAACGGAACCATGAACAAGATAAACGGATCCCTGCGAGTCCTCGAATCTCTTTTTCCAAATAAAATTTGCCAAATTGCTATCTGCTTGATCTATTACAAAATCGTATGTAACGTTGTTATTACCAGGACCCCGCAGATATTTCTTAACGTGTGCATTATATTGCTTTTCGGTTTCTTCACATCGATCTCTATATTTTTTACTTGTTTCGTTAGAAAATTTGCCTGACCATGTAACGTCGCCGTCAAATAACTTAATGTGAAAAAAGTCAGTATCGTCATGTTTCCAGATTAATTTTACATACACTTTTTTCGATTTAACATCGAATTTTGTAACAGAAGTCGTTGTTAATGCGTTTGGGTCCATTTTTATGAGAATTTAACTGTTTTTTGAAACTGGTTTACTGTTTGGCTTGCCGATTTTGTTTACAGAACACGTGATTTGACTTTGACGTGATGTTAGATGTGATTGACAATTTGACATCACAGATTAGGGCCGCGTTCCAAATTAGTCTGTAAAGTAAACGATTTGAGCGTCCATAAGCCCGTTCCGAATTACTGTGAGCGCGATATCGGTGTCCCTTGAATCATCATAGATGACGTCATGACATCCCCCATGACCATGCCCCAAATAAATATCACCGTGAGCGCTGTCAAATGATCTGATGACAGCTCTTAACCCCTTACTGCATGGACTTTTGCATCTTTGCACCCATAAAAAATTGTGAAAAAAAAATAGCCCCCCTTTTTATATTATTATTAACGAAAAAAGAAATGTGCTTAAATGGTACGTTAGGCATTACATTCAATAATATTGTTTATACCAAATATGGGACGACATGCAACAGACATGATCGTAGCAAGTAGAAAGATGTGGTCTCTATCTGTTTTTCTAGCAGAGAAGTGTGTTTTCAAATCAAAATGTGTTGGGCGGACGGAAAAGTACAGTACCAAGGAACTGTTGTAAGTCTGTCAGGCAAAAGTGCTGAATGAAAGAATAAGTGCAGTAGATGAGGAAAGAAATAAGATATAAAGGGTCAGGTCTTTTACTTGTAGTGCATAGATGAAATAAAGCTTGGAACATTCCAATCAACCAAACAAATACGTAACCTATTGCTGCTGAAATTCAAGTGTAGAAAACATAATATCTGTAAAGTTTATACAACATGTAACGGAAATGGGGCATCAACCCACTTTCTTCACCTCCTTGAGGGTTGATACATTCACTTCTTAATGGGTTGATATCCCATTTCCGTTACACCTTGTATTATTGCATATCGTGTCATATATGAACAATAGCAAATTCACCGCTATCTGCATATGGTCCCATAAATGAACTGTACAATTAGGTATGTCAACTCTTCATGAGATCCCAGATATGCACACAACAATATTGCAGTATACATTTTCAATCTTTATGGATTTGGGGTAGTTTTTTCAATCTAGAGCCTCATATAAGATAGTTTTACTCGAATAAAATTATGCAAGCCTAAAATATTAACAGGATTTCGAGAAATTTGGGTCCAAATACAGAGCTATTCAGCTTCTGTGTCCGTTCGAGTTCAAACTGACTTCAAATATTTTTTATGAAGACTGCCAACATTTCTGCGTCACTAAACGTCAAAGTATACATCTAGTCTATGATCTTTAGTGTTGCCAGCATTCAAACTTGAATAAAATTTGAATTTGAGAACGAAAACTTTGGTGTGCAAATATGGTATGCAATGCGGTAAGGGGTTAACTGTCTTAGTCCTGTAATCTAAATCGGAACGCAAAATATTGATGTGAGAGCTGTGAGTGATTATTTACTAAAACGGAATGCACCCCGATATATTCATGACCATGGATATGTCACCGTAAAATTATCAAACACGTTATATTACAATATAACGTGTATCTCTCTAGCGATATTGTAAAGTCTCGAAATATTGTCAACTGAACATACGGAAGTATCTCTTGCCCCCATAAACGGGACTTGGGGCACCCTCCCGTTAGGTTAGTTATTAGGTTCCTTTAAACCCTGCACTCGGAACTAGGGGCCCCACGAAGCGGGGCTCCGTTGACTACGCCTTTTAGGGGAATATGAAGTGTTTTAAGGTTATTAGGTTATATTAATCGATATTTTCTCAGGAATGGTACAGTATCTTTTCATGAGAGTGGTACCACTGGGCAAGGAGGAACCCTCCTTCTCTCCACACCGCGTGAGCTGACTACCATCGCATGCATTTCACGAAAAATAATGCGTTTTATTGTAAGCAGTATGTTCATTTGACTTTACAATATCGCTAGTGATATTACAATATAACGTATAATATTGACAATTTTACGGTGACAGATACATGTCCTTCAGTCGTAATCATTGAACTGACAAGATGAGATAAATGAGTGTGGTTTTGTCAAAAAGGCAGCGGTTGTCAGCTGTAATTTGGGCCCCGTTTATATAGATGTTCTGTGGCCCATGGAACGAACTAATACGTCCATGCGTTATTCGGCTAAAATACTAAACTAAGCATGGAATTAAGTTGGTAGGTACTTTTTAAAAACACAACATCAAAAGTAACCCCTTGTCACATAATTATGGAAAAATAGAGTGGTTGTGGTCAGTTGTGGTGACCCGTGAAGACATATTCTACATATTTTGTTAAGGCTGATGCTCTAGAGTGGCCCGCGAAATTCAAATTTCCTAACGTTTTTTTTGCAATTTGCAGGCCAGTGCTAGGTTGTATGTTGATGAAAATATCGTTCGCGATTATCATGACATCTCGTTGAGGTTAGCGTGGAGCACGATCGCGCCATCGATATAGCCAGTCGTCATAAGACGGGTCCGCCGACAGCTCACCGTCCACCGCTTACGGTTTACAAATTAAAGGTTTGCTGTAGTAGTAATTGATCAGCACGATGGGCAGTCAGCTCATCGTACGTTACGTAATTCATAAGTAGGTACATATCTGACGAAGTTATCTCTGTGTTGTAGGTACACTAATCCGATAAAATCGGACCATCTTAATTGGTTTATCTTGTTGCATTAAAAACTGTGCCCTTCTGATAATCACGCATTTCGATTATTAAAATAATGTACCTACCAACCCGTAAAATAGGGACCTACCTACCTACGTGTAAAATTAATTAATTAATTTTGCGGGCTTCCTCCGTACGTACCTACCTACACGTAGGTAGATAGTTACGGAGGAAGCGCCAGGGTAGCCCACAAAATTATTTTTGTTCGCAATTAGCAGGTCAGGTTGTACTAGTTAATTAAAATTGGTAGGTATGGTTTGCGGGTTAGTATCAAGTAGTCTAAAAAGCATCTGGTCTAATTAGCAATTAGTGGTCTAAAAAGTAGCTGATCTAAGTACAAACTGGTCTTTATCACAAATGGTCTAATTAGCAAGCAGTCTAAAAAGCAGCTAGTCTAAGTACAAATTGGTCTAAAGCAAAAACGGTTTAATTAGCAAGCGGTCTTCAAATTTCTACCAATAATTTAATTTTGGAGACCATTTTTATTAAGGACCGGTTGATAGGCCGAAACAAATACCTAAATACGTCCACCGCTGGACATAGGCCTCCTCCCTTGAGTTTGTTTGGCTCCAACCACTACCTACAACTCTTTTGATGCGAAGCGGTGATGCGGCGTCGGGTGGAGCAAGCTTAATTGTAGAAGAACCCGATTCACTTGAAGTTTGAAGAGGTCTTGGTCTAGATTATACTGATCGGGAAACAGAGAAGCACAATAATTCGTATCATTTATTAGAAATTATTTAAGTCTCCAAGGCAAAGCACAGCCTAGCCTAAACCGCTAGTTCTGGTAGCAAGACATTTTGAGAGATTAGGAAGGATTTTTAACAATTCATCCCCTATTCCATGCCTATTCCTATTCCCCCGATTTCTATTCTGTGCCTTTGGGCTCAAAGAGCATAACCGCCATTTTGGCCAGAATGAGTTTTTAATGCAGTAATAGGTAGGGGAGGTAAGCCTAAAACGGGTAGCCCGCCTAAAACGGGTATGCATTTTAAATTTCGCGCCGTTATTGCTAATGAGAATGTGTGCGTGCAGGGCACGGCACCTGCCGCTCGCCAATCACAGGCAGTCGGCGCGCTTCTCTGGCGGACACGAGTTCACGGTAAGACAAGAACAAAGTTTTTTGCTATTTCCACTAAAAAAAATTGAGTTACATTACATTTGATTACTCGAAAATGGTCTACAATATTTTCTTACTAGTTTTGTGTTATTATTTAGCAATAAAAAGACGTTTCATTTGTGTAAAAGGTTGGCGTTTATTATTTCGGTTTTAAGGTTATGAGTGGTTTGAAAAAAATACATGCTTGTGGGCAAAAAGGGTAGGGGTAAAGCGGGTACCCGTTTTGCCCATACCCGATTTGCCCTGTATAATTTAATTGAGTGCTTATTAGTTCTTTTACTTTTGCAGATGGTTAATAAATATAAAAGAAAGACTGCAAATGCATCGTGGGATGAGGGAGTTATGAAGCTTGCGATAGAAGAAGCTCTCAAAACTTCCGTCAGCGGTGCAGCCAAAAAATACACACGGACACAGTAATACGAGTACGAACCTCTGCCAAAGTATGACGTGCAGGCCTCATGAGCCCACCTCTCGCAATCATCACACTTAATCCGGTCTTCTGCTGGTGGCTCTATGTAAAGCTCGCTGCATACCAAGCACCGGTACTCCGTATTATCTTTTTTATTATTTTTTGGACCTGTTTTGGAGATTTTTCTCCCTGTTATCGACCGGCTGGTGGCTCTATACCAGCAGAAGACTGGATTAAGTGTGATGATTGCGAGATGTGGGCTCATGAGGCCTGCACGTCATACTCTGGCAGAGGTTCGTATTACTGTGACACGTGTCACGAATAAGTGTTTATTGATTTTATTGTATTTGATTAATACTGCAAAATATGTTAGAAGACCGATTTATGATTATGGTTGTGAACCCTAAATGTTAATTATAATTAGAAAGTTTGAGTTTTGATTGATATGAAACAGTTCTAGTCATTGATTGATTTAATTTAGTCCCTACCCGCTTTGCCCAAAAGCCCTACCTGATTTAGGCCCCCCCTACGGGCAAAACGGGTAATTCGAATGGTAAAGATTTTTGTTATTTTTTTATTCTTAACGTACAAAACTATTAAATATGTCATTTATTTTATAGTCCTTGATGACTAAACATTTCAAAATGTACAAATAAATGTTCAATTGGTATCTATAAATTGTTTTTTTTTATCATCAACCTTAGCTTACCCGTTTTGGGCTACTCTCCCCTACTTACTTAGTTTTTCGTCCTCTTTCGATTGGTATTTTAAAATTTCGATATTCGCAAAAAAGTGGCGGATACAGCCACAATTTTTGGACCGCTAAACGTTGATTTTCTTTAAATTTGGGGCGTTAATGAAAAGCATTTCATTTATCTTTACCGCAAACGTCGTAACAGACAAACAAAATTATAAACTTGGAAGTATTGGTGTTTACGCCACGAGTTATTTTAGAATTTTGTTCGTACATTGTCGTATACGACCCGAGATTTTATCAAGTTTTGTCAGTAATACCATAAATTGGTAAGTATTAGATTCGTACCTCGTATGCTTAAGTTATAATGAGTGTAACACTTCTGCATATTATTATATTATTTTCTTTTATTTGTTTCTATGTATGAAAATGTCATATTTTTTTAAATCTTTAATATTATAAAGCAGAAGAGTTTGTTTGTTTGTTTGGTTGAACGCGCTAACCTCAGGAACTACCGGCTCGAATTGAAAAATTCTTTTTGTGTTAGATAGTCCATTTATCGAGGAAGGCTTTAGGCTATATAACATCACCTACGATTACTAAGAGCGGAGCAGGAATGAAAAATGTTGCAAAAACGGGGTTTTTTTTTCCTTTCGTTTTTCTCTCTTATGTGCCGCATGACGCAGACGAAGTTGCGTGGGTCAGCTAGTATTTCTTATAAAACCAATAAAAAGAACATTTAAAAATATAAAAAAAACCACCACTATCGGGAACAGTGTTCAAGCTGGTAGCTTGGCTGTCTCTGGAGAGAGAAAAACCACCTAACAATACGAGCCGTGTCCAGCAGTGCCGCTTCCTGAATCAAGCTCTTGATCCAGCTGCCAAACGAGAGGATCCATAGGTTACTACCTGGTCGAGGCTCTTGACAATTAAGCCATTGGCTGAAATTACTGTCGGCACAATGATCACTGAGTTTACACCCCACATGTGGACAACCTCGCGAGCCAAGTCAAGATACTTGATTTGATTATCTTTCTCGGCTTTCACGGGGGTCTCGTAATGCGGGACCGTTGTGTCAACAATCAGTGCGCTCTTATCGATCGACCATAGGATTGATCAGGTTTATTGGCTACAATAATCCTGTCATTGATGATGAATTGATCCCAGTACCATGTCGTATTGCAATTTTCGAAAACTGGGTCGGGCACATACCTTTAAAGAACGGCACTTCCGATTGCACAAAGCTGGATTTTAGAGCAAATTGCTGATGAATATTCCTGGCTACAAGGTTATTTCTATGCAAGTTCTCTCCGTTAGCTAGGCGAGAGTACCCGGAGATAATGTGACGGATTGATTCGACTGGACGGTGGCATGCCCGACGTGTGCCAACCGAGCCGTCCATCTCCGGTAGTTACTCGTCATCACAACTTCATCCATGATTGCACAGACAGAACCTTCAGTTTCTCAGAATACCTAGCTAGGCTACAGACGCTGATAGGTCTACATCGGGCTCCTTAGTCTGCCATGCCTACCTGCGGTCGTTAGTGTCAAGCACCGCAGGTCTGTGCCAGTTCTCTTTAGTCAAGGACACCGGGGTGAGACCTTTGCCCACCGCGACAACATCTCAATGCATCGCTACGTCGGCATCTAGGAAATATTCCCTGAGACTGCATATCTCAGGATTGTGGAGAGTTTTAGCATTTAAAAAGCCTCGACCTCCACAACTTAGTAGGATATACTTAGGTACTCTTATTCAGTCTCATAACCGATAATGTAAACAGTAAATGCAATATTCAACTTAAATACCTACCTGAGCTTATAGTGAGACTAGTTTTTGTGTGGTGCGTTATAGGTTGTTATAGGTTTCGTGTTTTTGAGAAGCATTCATTCAGAAGTATTCATAAAACCGGCCAAGAGCGTGTCGGGCCACGCTCACTGTAGGGTTCCGTAGCTTCCCAGACCATTAAAAATACCAACATTTTTCGTCAGCAAAAATAACTTTGTTTTTCATAGTATTTGTATGAAAAACAAAGTTATCATTTGCGTTTTTTTGAAAAAGTGCTATATAACTCAAAAACTATTCAACTCATCAAGTTGAAAATAATTTTTTAACTTCTGTGATTTTTTTCATATTTTTTAAACTTATGGTTCAAAAGTTAGAGGGGGGGGGGACACATTGTTTTTGACTTTCGGAGCGATTATTTCCTAAAACATTAATATTATCAAAAAATGATTTTAGAAAACCCCTATTCATTTTTAAATACCTATCCAACAATATATCACACGTCAGGGTCAAAATTAAAAAAAAAATCGCTCCCCACTTTACGTCTGGGGGAGGTACCCTAATAAAAATGTTTTTTTAAATTTTTATTTTTGCACTTTGTCGGCATGATTGATATACATATTGGTACCAAATTTCAGCTTTCTGGTGCTAACGGTCACTGAGATTATCCGCGGACAGACAGACAGACAGACAGACAGACAGACAGACAGACATGGCGAAACTATAAGGGTTCCGTTTTTTGCCATTTGGCTACGGAACCCTAAAAAAGTGAGAATTCATTAGAATCGTGAAAAGATTTTTAAAATCCATTAGAGCACTTTAAAGATTTGGAAACCCCTCGAGAACCAATAACACACTAGGAAAAAACTCCAGAGCCCTTTAAGCAGTCTTAGAACCCTTTAAAAACTCAGAACTTTTCCCATTATAAAAACCTTACCCTAAATTTTGGAATTACGCTTCTGGGTGAAGCGTAACTCAGGACCTCTTTGCATAACTCAGGACCTACCTTCCTGGCGGTAAGTCCCCTCTTTGAGGAGTGGCTAGAGAGGCGCCACGGCGTCCTCACCTTCCGCCTGACGCAGGTCCTCACCGGACACGGATGTTTCGGGAGGAACCTGCACCGAATCGGGCGGGAGGAAACGCCCGGGTGTCTCCACTGCGAGGATCGTCCGGAGGACACGGTGGAGCACACGGTGGAAGTCTGCCCTGCGTGGGCGGAGCACCGCCGTGTCCTCGAAGCGGCGATCGGCGGCGGCGACCTCTCGCGTCCGGCCCTGGTTCAATCCATGGTCCGGAGCGAGACGGAATGGGAAGCCGTCACCTCCTTCTGCGAAGCAGTCATGCTAGCGAAGGAGGTGGCGGAACGAGAGAGGGAGAGAGCCTCCCTTCCCGGCCGCCGCGGGAGACGCACCGTGCGTCGGGGGCCACGTGGTGGCTACCGGCCACCGTAGATGCGGGCCTGTGGACGGTTAGCTATGGGCTAGCTAGCCGTCCGTCCGTCTAGTGACGACAGGACGTGTCGACGGCGCGTTCGTGTTCCACGCGCGCCTCATAGAGATGTCAGCATAAGGGGAGGGGCCCGCAAGGGCCGAAGCCAGCCGGGGTTGCGGGCCTGTTCGAAAGAGATACCGCGGCCCCGGAACATAAAGGGCGAGGAAGGAACATGGATGGGTTTTAGTCAGAAAAAATCTGACACTCCCTCCCGCTCCGCCCAGAGTGGGAGAAGTCATTTGATGATTTCCCATCCTAAAAAAAAAAAGGACCTACCTTCCACCGGAAGGCAATCGTGACTTGAGCTGACTTCATCCCTAAGCTACGGGGGACGCCGGCTCGCTTCGCTCGCCACCTCCCCACTTCGCTTTACCGGTACCACCACTAGACAGGTTTCGACGCCTACTATAATATTTGTTCAAACACCCAATGGCTATCTCTAACCGTTTTGAATTTGCAACATTTTAAATTTTAGGGGAGGTTGGGGAGGAGAAGCTATACAAAGTTAAACGCCCCTTAACAATAAAGTATAAAGGATTTAAAACACCTCTTAACGAAGCCGGAAAGTATTGTTCTCCTCGTCATTCCGATAATTTTTTTGTTCTACACCATACCTGGGAACCTTCTAGTTGCGGAGATATGGGGGGTCATCATTATAGCTTTTGACAAGATTTTTATAAAATACAAGTTTTCATTGCAAGATTTTTACTTTAATTGCCTTAACTAATTTTTTAATTTTTGTTTTCAGTCTTTACATACACTTAAATTTTGTTATTTTATTTTGGTCTTTAATTAATACTTTATTATTTTAAGTGTGTTATTGTTAGTCTGTTATTTGATCTCTTTTTTAGTTTTAAGTCATAGTTGCTTTATTTTGTTATGAATGTTGTGTACACCTATAATTGGTACGTACATTAGAACCATACCAAATGGACCTTTAATTATAAATGTTTTATGTATGTACTGTTGGTGCACCTATTTTAAATAAATAAATAAACGACCTCCATTCATCCATCACCAAAATGTTTTGATTGCGTTACATTGAGTTATACCACAAAACGTGATTTTTCACCCCAAAAAAAAGTAGTTTCACAGCAATAATTTTTGCGTAAAGTTACTTAATTTGATGTACAGAATGCTTGGTTGACGGCTTCGTGATGAGGTGGTGTACACCCTGTATAGTCAAATCAAAAAGCCTCCACGTGTCCTAGTTTTCGGGATACGATGGGGGGAGGAGTGAAAGGGGGTAGAAAGGGGAGTTTTGAAAATTGATTTTGACTAATTTAGAGCCCTATAATACGAATCTGAAAAAAAATGTTCCAAGTCTCTTAACTTCCGAGATCCGCCTAAAGGGGGTTGCAGTTTGAGAAGGGGGGCAAGGGGACCAACTTTGAAAAATGGATTTTACTTTTCTGAGTCTCCTCTATACGAATCCGTAAAAAAACAAAACACTTATCCCTTTGTTTTCGAGATACGATAGGGCGGGGGAGGAAGGGGGGTAAAAAGAGGAGGTTTGGGATTTTTCTCATACTCGTGAGTTACTCCTTTACGAATCTGTCAAAATATATCCACCTTCCCCTCCACCATCTGCGAGAACAATTATGTCAGTGAGTGAGTGGTAATCGAGCTTAAAGGTCGTGGCTCACTTGACAAGCACCGCACCAGCACCGCTCCAACCCAGCAATTTACTTGCCATTCAAATTAGAGCATTAAATCGTGTGTCGCATAACATATTTTTTAATGTCCATATGAAAAAGCTTACGGCGGGTGGTCAACGCGCTTGCCGCTACCATACGACTCGCCTCGCGGGCGGCTCGGCGTCCGCGCGCGGTCCGCGCGCCGCAAGCGAGGGGACCGCGCGCCGCAAGCGAGGGGTCCGCGCGCCGCAAGCGAGGGGACCGCGCGCGGACGCCGAGTGGCCCGCGAAACAACGTCATTGCGCCGTCGTGCTTCTCCACGTCGTGGGTACTCTTTGTTTAATGTATGGCCAGTTACAAATTTAGTTAGAGAGCCCACGACACTAAACCTAGTTCGGTTAGAAATAAAAAAGCAAATAAAAAAGCCCTAATAAACCGACTGATATTGTTGTAATCGAAGGTTGATCTTATGTTACAATAACTGAATCAATCGTTACAGTACACCGGCTGAAACTTTTTTATAAATAGTTTACATATACTGAACTGAAAAAAATCTCAGAACTGTAATGGAAAGGGTGTTCGCGGGGTAGGTGAATTAAACCACGAATCCACATTAACAAAATATAATTACTAGAGATAATACCTAAAATAAAATGCTACCTCCCGGACTATTACTACCAGCGTGCGGACTGCGAGCTTGCGCCTTGCGGACGGCGAGTGGCCGTCGCGTGGCCCGCGCGCCGCAAGCGAGGGGACCGCGTGCTTACACCTCGCTTGCGGCGCGCGGACCGCGCGCCGTAGCCTATATTCGAGGCGACGCCGGTCAGGAGCTGTGCTGGTGCGGTGCTTGTCAAGTGAGCCACGACCTTTATAGTATAGTAGAAAAATCATTTATAAGAAATGTCAAAACCGTCATTTACACCACGCACGATGTAAGCTATAAACTTGATATCCAGTATGGATAACAAGTTTGTAGCTTACATCATTTATCACTACATATTATAAAACAAAGTCTCCCGCCGCGTCTTTATGTCCCTCCCTATGTATGCTCAGATCTTTAAAACTACGCAACGGATTTTGATGCGGGTTTTTTAAATAGAGATAGAGTGATTCAAGTTTTTGTATATAAAATTTTACGCGGGCAAAGCCGCGGGCATCGGCTAGTGAGATACTAAAACACAAAGAGATTGTAACTTACATCATGAATTATTGTTAGTTGATTTCGTATGAATTGCTGTTACACCCTTAGCTGTTTGTGCAGGAGCATTTTTTTTTGGTGTAACCGACTTTTTTATTTATTTTTTTAGGGCGTATGTGAAGTCTATTTTTTATTTGTTAGATTTACTTTATTTATATTATTCTACGATCTTCTTTATCTCAAAATTCTAACAACTTTTGTCTTTTGCCTTTTTTTGATAGCTGTAGGTACCTACCTACCTACTGCACGAAAAAGTTGTCGGAAAACTATTTTTCATTACTCATACTCGGAAAGTAGGCCTGAAGTTGCCTGAGGAGCGGGCTGAAAGAAATACTTTTCAGCCCTAGGGAAAATCGCTTTCAACTGACAGCTGTCACATTATTAAAAAAAAACTAGTTCTATTTTCACATTTCCATTGAACTATGTTCCGACTTCTATACAGCCTGTGTAAAATTGAAATAACATAAAATTCAGTATTAATTAAAGAATTTCTTTTTTTTAATAACTTAGTTATAATTTAGTTACAAATATTTCTTTAAAACAACAAAGATTTGGGCAAAATATTTACTATTTTTTCAGTGACGATAGTGAAAATAAAGGCTGAATAGCCAGCCACAGAAAAAAAAAACAAAATAGGCGGGAAAGCGGCAATCCGATTTTAATTTTTTTTTCGAGTGGCTTCGTGTTTTTGTTTTTATTTTCCTTGTATTCGTAATGAAAAGCACAGTGTTTACCTCGGGTTAAAGACTTATTTAGTCCCTCGAGCTATTAGCGCCCGCGCTACGCTTGGGCGCCAAACCCCGTCTCGGGACTAAATAAGTTACTTTCACCCCTAGGATAACAATGTACTATTTTTGTTTTGTTATTTTGCTCTCCTGAAAAGTCGTGTTTTGGTGATACGCCCTTTGAGCCTAAAGGTATCGAAATATTTCTGGGAAAAGACTTCGATAAGGGTATTTTACACCCATTAAGTAATGTGACATTCACTTATCAATATATCTACCCACCTACCTACCTAGATAATATGTATTTTTGTTTGTTATTGAGTTTGTCATGTGAATTATAGGATTAAGGAGTTTATAATGATAAATAAGAATGTTACTAAGTAGTACGTAGGTATGTATAAACCTGTCCATTCTTAGTTATTTCATTGACTAACAAGTACCTACTTACCTAATAAAAAAATAAAATAAAAACATTTTAACTCGAGAATCACAGACTCATAAAGAAATCCCAAAAATTCTTACAGTCACAATAAATACACAATATTTTTTTCAATTTGTAACAATTTCATCCACTTACTAATAAAAATTAGTCCCTAGGTATTCTATCTTAGGCCTGGATTCTTGTCGCGCGCACGGTCGGTCGTGACGTCAGTGAGAACAAAATACGGCTGTCGGTCGCCGCTGAAGTCAGCTTCGCAGTATGATGCTGTATGGCACACAACGTAGGTACTCTTACGCGATCGATGGTCAGCGCGACAAGAATTCAGGCTTAAGGATCCTGGAGTAATAATTATGTAATCATTATTATGTAGGTAGTACTTTTAAAACTGACCTAATGAATTGGGCAACGACAGAGCTGCTCTACTACCTACTATCAGATCTGTGCTTGGCTGGTCTAGTAAAACAGGGACATCTTTTTTATATCTTATACAATCTTATATATTAATAAGTTAATTAATCTTTTACATCTTATACAATGCCTATAAGTGCAAAAAATGCACATATTGTACAGCTTTATGCGTTAGTACGATAGTTTACCTGTATAAGGACACGTTTCCAGTTCCACTACGTCGTGACGATTAATTTATCGTTGATTTTTAAAAGTCATGGACGACAGTAATTATCGTGTCGTGCTTTATGTATGTGAACACCTCTATTTAAATACACAAGCCACGACACTTAAAACTGCACGATTATCTGTCGTCACGATGTCGTTACGACAGATAATCAAACAAACCATTGGGTACCTACACTTTTATCATCTGTTTGTAGTATCAAAATAACAGCTCTCTAATTAATGCATATGAAAATACTATACGCCACTCATAACAAAAACCCATTATTCAATTTCTGTCTGTCTGTTCTGTACCGGCTAATCTCCTAAACCGCTGGAGCGATTAACGGGACTTTTACTGGCATATAGCTGATGTTATAGGGAATAACTTCGGCTACTTTTATTTTAGGAAAAGAATTAGGGTTCCTTGCAAAAAAATTAAAACCCTTGAAAGTTGAAAGTGTTAACAAAATCCATTTCACCTAGTCCTACCTACTAGAATATGCCTATAGGAACTGACACTCCTACTAAGAATGATACAAAAACCAGAACAACAATAAACCAATAGAGAAAAGTAAGAGCAGCGGTGGATCAGTGTTGGCGGACGGCTGACGGAAACCGGCATGTCCTAGAACCAAACATTCGAAGACCTGTGAGATCTACCAACCTGCACTGGGCTCGCGTGGTCGATTAAAGTCTATACGCAAAATACGCGCTTTCCCGTTATAGGTACAATAGGTACAATACAATAGAGCGAAAGTTAAGCCTGTTACTAAATCTAGAGTTTATAAGCAACAGGAAGATACATACCTACCTAGATTCTTACCTACGTCACCACAACATGCGAAAACAATTTAAACTGATAACGCCAAGAGAATTACCCATTATTTTCTATTATAAGTACGTAATACCTACCATTTTGATCTTGATTGGGCTATATTAGCTTCGAAACGAACGTCTTACGGACTTATACCTACACGCTTTAGGGCAGTCAGTTCCACTTCCAACCTGTTCCCTTGAACAGCTGAACTAGTCAAACACAGCAGGCTTTAAGTCCTGCATGGTTGATCTGCTCATCACTGCACAGTCCTGTTTTGCTAAAATCGTAGACTAGGCTATAAAAGTAACGAGAGGAAGTAGGGTTATTTTAAAGTCATCATCTGCCCAGCTTCTCCTAGGAATGTTGGGGTCGGCTTCCAGTCTAACCGGAAGCAGCTGAATCTCAGTATTTTACATGGAGCGACTGCCTATCTGACCACCACAACCTCAAATCAACAAAAATTACTTGGTAATACGATACCCCTTGGTAAGACTGGTTGTCAGACTTTTTGGGTCACTGACTACCTGTAACGACTGTTAAAGATCTACAAATGACAGACACACACCTGCTTGAACCTGCTTTCCGAGGCACTGAGGAAGCTCGGTTTCTAATGGGTGGTCTGGTCACCCATCCACAGACCAACCTAGGCAAGCACGGCTTAACCTAAATATTGACACGAGCGGCTGTTATTATTTAGCCACGAGGATCTCCCGGTTCGGCTTAGGCGTTTCTTTTAAGTAAGTACTTAAAGTTCTAAAATGTATCGTTTGCCGAATTCTTGAACGCAGCCGCAGGCAAACACTAGTACTTATGAGCTATAGTTTGGTGTAATTCCCTATCGGGTGGGTATAAAAACTTGCGAATCACGTTGAGCTTATCACAGGTGCCCGTGATGTTGAGAACACTAGCCCTATTGTGCCTCGTCGCCGCGTCCGCTCGTGGTAAGTTTATTTGTTCGTTCAAAATCTTGCTCTAAAATTCATTTGATTAGTTCCCCACGAATATAGGTACATACGAAAACTTGTCTAAATAACAAGAATTTGTGTGGAATAAAAAAACCAAGTACAACTAAAAACCTAACTACTAGGCAGGTACCTACCTAGGTACTGAAAAATCACAGTCTCGGGTCTAATTA
This sequence comes from Xestia ashworthii, assembly GCA_950022955.1. Classification (NCBI taxonomy): domain Eukaryota; kingdom Metazoa; phylum Arthropoda; class Insecta; order Lepidoptera; family Noctuidae; genus Xestia; species Xestia ashworthii. The sequence continues at coordinate 16,805,091 of OX465566.1, forward strand.
AATTCGGGGATTATAGGGTAAATCGACTCCTCCTATTGTTGAAGTTCATTAAAATGTACTTACTTACCTAGCCTATGTTGCCATCATAACATTCAATTGACTCCCTATTCATTATCAAATCGATTCAGTAGTTTAGACGTTACTGTGGAAAATACAAACACACATACTGCCAAAATCAATTCATACCTTTCTTTTTGGCTTTGCTGTAGTCGGGTAAAAAACAAATAGACACGTTAAATTAGGTATAGGTACCTAAATTGTCTCGGTAATTTTGTACCTACCGGTTTATTTATCAATGCACGTGCTTCATTACTCATGAGTTCTAAATATAAAAGATAACTAACTATATTAGGTACTTACAATATGTACCTATAGCCCGAATGGTCTGCATGTGAACCCTCGAGTTCTATCTAGCTGAGCTCAGCTGTTATCTTGTCCGGATCGCGATTAGATTCTCGATTCCGAAATTGCATCATATTTGTACAGTAGTAGGGCCAGGGGGTCTAAAATGGCCGCTTTAGCAGAATCGTAAATGAATCACGTTAAAAAAATTAAATTATTAAAATGGTCTTTGTAACCATTTCTATAAAGTCCATTTTGAGAATTTTAAATTTTGTTCAATAAAATGAATCACGGAAATTAAAAATTCTTAAAATGGACTTTATATGGTAATGGTTACAAAGACCATTTTAAGAATTTAAATTTTTAACGTGATTCATTTACGATTCTGCTAAAGCGGCCATTTTAGACCCCCAGTTCTGCCCCCAACTCATCAACAACTCTTCAGAGCTATTGATAGATTGGTCGTGTTGTTTTTGGTCCTTTTTGACAATCTAAAAGTAGACCCTGAGTTCCCACTATGTCGTGACTAGGTACTCGTGACGACAGATAATCGTGTAGTTTTAAGTCGTGTATCTGTTCAGATGCAACTCAAACTCCGCGCCAAAATGGAAAACAGTTGTGCCAATCTAACAACAACAAAACAAAAAACAAAAATTTGAATTTGGAACCATAAACAAATCATCCATTCCCGATACTTTTTTGACTGAATGTATAATTAAAAACGAAACCCATAGATGTAGATTCGTCTCGTGCGCTTGTCTGTCTGTGAGTCCGTAGTCCGTACCTATGTCACAGCCAATTAACTCCGAGGCTGTTGGCAACTTGGCACCACACAGCTTGAAGTCGAGGTTTGGACAGGTGTCTTTCATGGACCGCTACACAGCTATATGCTCTGATGAGAAAATATGAAAAAAATATAGGATGTATAGAGACTTAACAAAGCCGAAAGCCGTTCTTTCCGTCATTGCGATCATTTTTGTGCTAGCTAGACCACCTTAAGTTACGGAGATATTGAGGGCTGTGCAGTGTTCCAACTTAATCACAAGTTTTTTTTTTAAATTGACGTTTTTTAACACCTTCACGACCCCTATATTATTCAATCCATTCATCAGTACAATGTTTTAAATGCGTTACATTGAGTCCTACCAAAAGTCTGTTTTTTCACCCAAAAAAAAGTCATTTCCGAGCAAAAATGTTTGCTTAGGGTTACTTAGTTTGATGTACAGGATGCTTGGTTGACGGCTTCGTGAAGGGTCTGTTAACATCCTGTATAACCGTGTAGGATGTGAAATGTTTATCGACAACTCTTAAACAATGATATCGAGCTTCCAAAATACTTTTACATGCAGTGTCAATGGTTGAGGTTGAGAGTCGTAAAAATTATGTCTCCCTCTATTTATAAAAAGGAAGATAAATCTGAAAAAATGTGGGGTTTGTAGAACGTAAAAATATTTAGTTTTGGGACTTATTCGTAAAATTGGTGATACGGAATCCTTTCTGTGCGGGTCCGACTTTCACTTGGCCGGTATTTTTAATGATGCGGTTGTTTGCTCAAAACCCTCTGAGGTCCCCTACTATTCCATATATCTACATAATTATGTATATCGTTAATTGGTAGATTATTCAGTCGAAGTAAAGGTGGACGCACACCTATCCGCGCCGAAGGAATCGACCGCGCCGAAAGAATCGAATTTTAGAATTACTTGTAAGAAATCCTACTAACCTCGCACACTTATCCGCGTCGAATCGGACGAATAGATGACGTCATACGTATGAGAAAAAATTCTTTCGGTGCGGTCGATTCCTTCGGCGCGGATAAGAAGCGTACCGGTTTTAAAACCTACAATCCTGCACCCCCTGTGAGTGTTCAAGCCGTAAAGACGTATCTCCTAATCTTATTATAAATAAGCTTATTATTTTCCGAGTGACTAATAACTTAAAAGTCGACTAAATGTTTGCAACAAATAAAACAACTTGCCAGCGATTAAATATTTCCGCGACTATTATATTATGTAAGGTTCAAAATTAAAGGTGTTATAAAAACTAAAAACTAGCAGCTGCGTTTAGGTAGCAAATAAACTATACCAGTCAAATAAAATATTAGGCGAGGAGCTATAAATAATGACTTGGCGACTAATAATGTTAGTAGGGTGGCAAAGATAATATATTACCAACTATTTATTTATTTATTTGACTAAGGATGCAAGAGCGAGCGAAGCGAGCTCGGGACTTGGGGCACCCCGACACGGACAGGTTAGGTTAGTCGTGGTCGTGGTTATTTTTTTTTAAACCACCCAGAAGTAATGAATGCCCATTTTCCATTTTATTTTCGCCATTAAGTTTCCGCTTAGATATTAATTCAGTTCCCAAAAGAAAAACTTGATGCTAGTTTAAATTAAAACGGAGCTTATTACTGATATATTAATATGCTACCTATTACTTATTACGATACTCCTTATTAGCTGCCAACCCATTATATATGGTACCCACTCTATTTTTTTTTAAAACCAATATTCATTTTACTTAGTTGCCGCATTAAATACATGCCTTATAAATAATGCTTACCTACAAAAACAACAAGGATTATACAGCAGTTATCATAAAATCAGTGTTCCTACTAACGATTTGTCTAATACCATGTTTTTCAATTAAATGTCTATTGTTATAGATAAGCGTATCGAATTCGCCGATCTATTTGTTTGTGTTTCAAGGGCAAGAAAGCTGATGTATCTAGTACTTACCTACCTAATTAAGTAATCATTTGTTTGTTTTAGGAGGAGCGTGGCAAGGTGGCTTAAGTGGTAAGATATCCTCTTACTTACATTATAAACTATAGTAGGGTATCGATGACAAACTAAATTGTGTCGGTCCAGAACTCGGCTACGACTCGAGTGAGCCATCAGTTTAATGAACAAACAACGGGACACGCAGGACACCATAATAGGGCTTTCGCACACTAGAGACAAGACTGTCTTTAAGACAGACTATTTTTCTGCTAATGCGAGCGAGACAGACTATTTATTCCCTTTAGTAATTGTCTGTCTTGAGACAGTCTTGTCTCTATAATAGTGTGCGATAGCCTTAGTGCCGCATCATCGTTTGCGGAACAGCCGATTATAGAGAGAGATATCATGTAATCAGGTACCAGTTACCAGACAAATCCTAGCTGATTGCAGAACGCATTTTATTTGGAAATCTACCATGCTATAATTTGAGTTGGTCGCATAGACTACCGGGTGGTAGCATAGTCAGGGCTGGTCGCCGTTCTAAAAGGAGACCTAATTCAAGCAATGATAGTCTTACGTCTGACATCGATAGAAGGACCTAACTAAGCATTTTCCTCGTTCTTCTACCGACATCAATGTGTCCAACTACATAATTTCTGAATTTCCAGTGCGTTTCGACATCACAGTCTTGGGAATCGGAACCACCGCCTTTATAGAACTGCCGCAGTCAGTTGCTGCAGCGGCTGAAGCGGGATGGAAGCAGAGGACACTGCCTCCACTACCTTCAGGCTACGAGAAGCTCTCTATCTTCTGTCCTGAGCATGACTTCACCGTTTGCGTGTTGGTCGACGACACCGGGTATATTGCGGGAACGCAAATTGCCGTATGTATTTTTTTATTGTATTTTGCGTCGTGTAGATATCCTCGATGGTAATGATCTACCGTTTAATTCAGCCGGTGACTAAGTTAGGTGTGCGGTACGGGAGTGTGGAGTTGACAACCGTAAGCGGTTTTGAATGACATGTCAAAAACTCAGAACAAGTAAATGCTTCGGCACTATTTAAGTTAGTAGGTAAGTAGTTACGCTAGTAGTTACTATTATCTATTCTGTGCCTTTTTTTATGATGGGAAATCATCAAATAACTTCTCCCACTCTGGGCGGAGCGGGAGGGAGTGTCAGACTTTTACTGACTAAAACCCATCCATGTTCCTTCATCGCCCTTTATGTTCCGGGGCCGCGGTATCTCTTTCGAACAGGCCCGCAACCCCGGCAGGCTTCGGCCCTTGTGGGCCCCTTCACTGTGCTGACATCTCTTTGAGGCGCGCGTGGAACACAAACGCGCCGTCGACACGCCCTGCCGTCGTTAGACGGACGGACGGCTAGCTAGCCCATAGCTAACCGTCCACAGGCCCGCCTCTACGGTGGCCGGTAGCCACCACGTGGCCCCCGGTGCGTCTGCTGAGGCGGCTGCGGCGAGATGCTCTCTCCCTCTCGCGTTCCGCCACCTCCTTCGCTAGCATGACTGCTTCGCAGAAGGAGGTGACGGCTTCCCATTCCGTCTCGCTCCGGACCATGGATTGAACCAGGGCTGGACGCGAGAGGTCGCCGCCGCCATTCGCCGCTACGAGGACACGGCGATGCTCCGCCCACGCGGGGCAGACCTCCACCGTGTCCTCCGGTCGATCCTCGCAGTGGAAACATCCGGGCGTTTCCTCCCGCTCGATTCGATGCAGGAACCTCCCGAAACATCCGTGTCCGGTGAGGACCAGCGTCAGGCGGAAGGTGAGGACGCCGTGGCGCCTCTCCAGCCACTCCTCAAAGAGGGAACTTACCGCCACTATCGTGGCGTGCCCTGCACGGGGTTGCGACAGTTGCTCTCTCCATGCCGCCATGAGATCGCGCCGGAGGTCTGTCCGCTGAGCGGCGATTTGCCGCGGCAGCCGAGTTTCCCCCCGGCGCAGTAAGCCCATGATCCCCAGATCCCATGGCGGCAATCCGGCAAGCAGGCCAGCCGCCTCGCGGGAGATCGTGCGGTACCCACGGACCATCTTTACGTACGGCCACCACTTTTTGGAGCGGGTTCAGGTAATGGGCGGCTCGCCGCCTCATGGAACGCGCCCACACTGGGGCGGGGTAAAGGGCCATGGACCGCACGACCCCCACGTAGAGCCTGCGGCAGGAGGCGTTTGGCCCCCCAAGGTTGGGCAGGAGCCGCCTGAAGGCAGCCCCAGTTCGTTCCAGCCTGGGGGCCAAACGTCGGATCTATTCTGTGCCTTAGTTACATATTATAGTCAAAACTTATGCTTCTCATATTGTATCGAAAGGTAGTGAAGCCATATTATTTTATCAAAAATGATTTACCTAGGTCCAAGAAATGTACTAGACTTGGAGAAAATGGAGACATCATTTTGTATTATGCATACAGAAACAAAATATAGGTAGGGTACCTACAGTATCCAGTAGGTCTATCTCAAGTACGTACGGGAATCTTGGGACAGACCTTTGTCCATGCAGTTACGGCCTGCGGTAGATATCGCAAACAGAGTTGATTGATTGGTTTAATAGTAGGTCGGAAGGGACTAGTATCGTTAGCGAGTTCATCGGTTTGAGAAAATAATGACCATTGTGCCTACGGCTAATGTAGGTATACTTACCTACATTTATCAATACCTATGTATGTTCAGTGGGTATCGTATTACCCAATGTTAACTGGGTTGCGGAGGTCAGATAGGCAGTGCTCCATATAAAATACTGGTATTCAGCTGTATCCGGCTAGACTGGAAGCCGACTCCAACATAGTTGGGAACAGGCTAGATAGATGATGATGACGTATGTTCCACCTATTGACCGCCAGAGCATAAACGCACGCGCGTCCCTCCCAGGCCGCCAAGCCACAATTTCACCTACCTTTATCACATAGGTACCTACTTATTTCTGACGTTTGGCGTACAGGGCACGCGATTGCCAGTCACGTATTTAATTGACGTCGGTCACAAGGTTAAAAGTCAAGAAAGTTCTATAAACCTTTATCTTCCTCACAGATAAACGAAGAAACATACTCCGACAGTATCTTCGACTGGGCTGTCCAAGGATTCACTCCCTGGATCATCGAAAAGGACAGCAAAACTGAACATTTCTGGTCCATTCGGCAGTATTTCATTACAACTGGTAAGAATTTCACAAAAAACCATCGAGTATCCCTACTTAACCAAACACGCTGGTTTTGCTGTGCCTACTTAACACCTCTACAGTCCCTAGTGCAACCTCGGAGCACCACTGCACTACCTCTGAGCAACCCAAAATCAGCCTCGTTGAAAGGAAAACAAAGGTCAATGTAATTTTAGCAGTGTTTCAAAATAAGAGGTTAAATAAATGTGAATGGAATATACAGACGCCAGCAGCTGCACATTAACATACCAAACTGTCAAATTTTCCCAATCAACCAATGAACCTAGTTTCCCGTATGTATAGATGCTCTGTGACCTAGAGTCGATGAACGAAATCTAAGTCCGTTTTGACAGCCGTCAAGTGCATAATAGAACATTATTACTATAACCTACGCTAACAAATGTCAAACCGTTTTTGAATACTTACTTTAATGCTAACGATTTTGTACCGTATTAGGCTGCGGTTCCACTGAGGCGGAGCGGAGACGAGCAGTGCCGCGATTCACCAATCACTTGGCTTGAATTATGGATTTCAAGCCATGTGATTGGTAAAGCGCGGCACAGCTTGTCTCCGCTCTGCTCCGCTCCGCCTCAGTGGAACCGCACCCTTAAATTCTTCATATACTTAGTAGTGTGTCGATGACAATTCAAATTGAGTTAGCCCAAATTTGGCAACGTGTTTGGCACTTTCAGAAGCGTCCATCAGCTCCTGTGAAACAACACGACGTTTGTGGGGGCAGCACCACATTTAAGCTCCAGGGCAGAGTCATTCTGTATTATTATTCTTCTTCTCCAGAAACTCTCGCAACGGACCCAGCTATTCGCGTTGCTCAGCGCAACCCAGATTTGTTGCTACAAGACCACTCGATCGTCGTAACTGGGTTCAACGGAGACCTGTACCGCATCTCGACCAACGTTAGTGACATCACTGGCCCCAATAGCGACTTTACAAAGCAGGCCTGCATACCGTGGATGGGTGAGTGAACAGTGGAAGAGAAGAGGGGGTCTAAAATGGAAGCTTTAGCAGAACATAATATGAATCACGTTATTTAAAATTCTTAAATTGGACTTTACTGTACTTTTTTTCCTATTGCCGTACCTACATCTATATAGGTACTCATGATCCTACACTGCCTATAACCCACTAATACCTATTTGGGTTTAGCGCCTTCTTATTCTATTATTCCCGTCTTATTTTCTTACGAAATTACCTTTCACAAAATCTCAATGTTTTCTTTAATCTTTATCAAAACCACTTCTACCAAGTAGAAATACCTACTTAAGTTTCTTTTTCAACTTTTATCTTTTTTTTGCAAGAAATTAGTAATATTTTCATTACAAGCACTTGAGTATTATAATAATAATCAATGCTGTTTCAGGTCAGCATTACTACTACAAGACGAACGAAGAACTGGAGTGCAAAGCTGACACGCTGTTCCCGTGGTTCCCGCTCGTGGACTCCAACCAGCTGATCGGCGTCGGATTGGTTACGTTCGGAAAGCATACCGCCAACGATGGCTCTACGAACTGGTTCGAGACACCGAACAAGGCTGCTGTACAGGTAACGATTCTTTTGAATACCAGAATCGAAATCAAAGCATTTATTTCAAGTACTTAGGCCAGTTACAGGCACTTTTGAGTTGTCGAAACACAGATGAAAATAATGTAGGTAGCTTTTTTTTTTTTCGGATGGGAAATCATAAAATGACTACTCCCACTCTGGGCGGAGCGGGAGGGAGTGTCAGACTTTTACTGACTAAAACCCATCCATGTTCCTTCCTCGCCCTTTATGTTCCGGGGCCACGGTATCTCTTTCAAATCAAATCAAATCACTTTTATTTGTTATCCACAGTCCAACCCCGGAAGCCGTGCTTGCCTGGGTTGGACTGTGGATGGGTGACTACACCTACATACCGAGTTTCCTCCGTGCCTCGGAAAGCATGCAAGCCATTGGTCCCGGCTGTCATTTGTACATCTTTGACAGGCGTTACAGGTAGTCGGTGGCCCAAAAAGTCAGACAACCAGTCTAATCAAGTGGTATCGTATTACCCAGTACTAACTGGGTTGTGGAGGTCAGTTAGGCAGTCGCTCCATGTAAAATACTGGTATTCAGCTGTATCCGGTTAGATTGGAAGCCGATCCCAACATACAGGGTGTAAACCACCTCATCACGCTAATTAACTTTACGCAAAAAATATTGCTGAGAAACAACTATTTTTTGGAGTGAAAAATCACGTTTTGTGCTACCTCTATAAACTCAATGTAACGCACTCCAAACATTGTGATTATGGATGGATTGAATAGTACGGGGGTCGTAGAGGTATTTAAAGTAAAAATCTAAGAACTTAGAACTTAGATTTAAAAAAAAATGTCAAAAAGTTGCAACTTTGACCCCCAATATCACCGTAACTAGAAGGTTCCCAGGTATGGTGTAGAACAAACAAATGATCGAAATGACGAGGAGAACAAGTGCCTTTCGGTTTCGTTAAAGGGTGTTTTACACCCTTTAGTTGGGAAAAGGCTAGGGCATATGATGACAGTTCCAGTCACAAGACACCAAACTGAAAGAAGGTAATGTAGTTGACTAGTTGCCCATTCCCTAGCGTAGACCTCTTTGGAGAAGAACGGGCAAAAAAACTCCATGGACACTCTTTTCAATCAAAATATTGTATTAAATATATTTTTTACAAAATCTTCAGAATCAAATCAAATCCAGAGCATAAACGCACGCGCGTCCTCTCAACGCCAAGCCACAATTTCAACTTAAGTAAGTGCCATTTAAGATCGCAATACCGGTCATTGACCTACATTTATTAAAGTTCTTATCTTTGAAATCCAAACACAAGCCTGTTCAGGTCTTGAACCGTCATCTACCGGGATCTTCAACATTTTTTCTAATAAAAAACGATAGGTACAAATGGTTGATTTGTTTTGGTTCGTACGAAGAGTTTTAGGGAAAGGGTCATGACCGCTGTTGCGATTTTAACCGGCACTTACTACACCATTTTGCCACATACTTCTGTCTTTTGGCGTACAGGGCACGCGTTTGTATGTCACGTATATTTTTGACCGCCATTAAAAAAAAAGCAAAGGTTCTACCGGACACTACTGAATACTCATACTTTTTTCTAATGATTTGTTTTTATTTCCAGGCAATCGTTCCTAGAGGCCCCGAGTGCTTGTACAACTTGGCAGATTCACCAGGACTGGTCACCATGCACACCTATTTCATCAAGCATCCATATGCAATCACTTGTGTATTTTAATAAATCAATGTTTAACCATATAATTTACTATACTTACACATTAGTTAATACGTAACAATTAATTAAATACTTATTTAATTGTTCCTTATTTTGAGAATTAAGGCCTACTGTTCCACTGTAGGTATAATCAATATATTTTATAGAGTCCCACGCGCTGAGGTTCTGTTTGTTCCAGCTAATCACCATGCACTACGGATTGAATATCTGGCAAGGTTGTAAGCTATATATGACAACTTTTTAATGAATGCATTTGAAAATCTATAGTGTATACGGCACTTAGAAACAAAAACTTTTTTTTTTCAATTCTTGCCTGTTTGTTTCGGCTAATCCCCGAAACGGCGGGTTGCAAAAATCACGAAATATCACGAGGGGGGAGGGGGATGTAGTAAGATATCACGTGTATTTATTTTTTCGTCAAATGCGCGATTTAGTACCTATTTCTCACTCAAGTTAGTAATTTGTCCAGTTTCTTCAATTAAATTGCCAGTTAAAATTAAACAACCTGCAACCTTTCTGTCTAGACATTTTTATCATGGTCCTTAATTTCAGAATAAATTTAGATAAATTCTTTGTAGGTACTAAAAACACACGTGATGTTGGGAGGGGTTAGTCTAACATCTCACCAGGTATCACCAAGGGGGGGTTCAAAAATGCTAAAAAAACATCACGTGATTAATGGACGGCCCTAACTGACGGACTAATTATTATTTTTTAGTTGTCTACCCTATTAGGACTGAAAATATCGTCCCTTTTTTTTCGGATGGGAAATCATCAAATGTCTTCTCCCACTCTGGGCGGAGCGAGAGGGAGTGTCAGACTTTTACTGACTAAAACCCATCCATGTTCCTTCCTCGCCCTTTACGTTCCGGGGCCGCGGTATCTCTTTCGAATAGTCCCGCAACCCCGGCCGGCTTCGGCCCTTGCGGGCCCCTCTCTTTATGCTGACATCTCTTTGAGGCGCGCGTGGAACACGAACGCGCCGTCGACACGGCCTGTCGACGTTAGACGGACGGACGGCTAGCTAGCCCATAGCTAACCGTCCACAGGCCCGCGTCTACGGTGGCCGGTAGCCACCACGTGGCCCCCGACGCCCGGTGCGTCTCCCGCCTAATATCGTCCCTTCCGTGGTGTTCACTGCATAAATAGTTCGTGTTACACGAATCTTAGGAATGAGGGAATTATTTCTTCGGAAAAAGTTTTTAAAAAAGCCCGCGATCGCATAATATACTACGTAACCAAAAAGGTTGACTCAAAATATTATCAATTTTTATGATTTTTAAAATTACCTACATTTCATTAAAATAAATGAATCTAAGGAAATTATGACTGAAATAAACCCAGCAACAAAATGTTTGATCACGATGAATATCAGCACATCGCGTCGATTAGAAAAAAATCGGTTGCAATAAAGATGCGGGAAACGCAAGTCTCTACATCTAAGATGCGATTCTCGCAAGCATCATTATTGCAAGTATTGCAACCGAATTTTTTCATTGTTATTTTAGCGATCGAAAGGATCTATGTCAAGATTGCCGTCGCAGGACAACTGTGAAAATGCTTAATTTAAGTCCTGGAGAACTGTTGAAGTTAAGCACCTCGTTGCCATGCGACTGGTTTTACTTAGTGCTATATCGACGTTTTTAGTTCGGGCTTAACGATTTGACACTGTGTGATTTGCAAACCGAGAAATACGACATAGATCTGCGGTTTTGCACACCAGTTGGTGGGTTTAGCTGAATAATGAGAACCAACTGATTCCTTGTTCCTTGGTCATCAAACAGTGGAATCTAAACCATTTAAAGAAATGCCTAGGTAGGTTGCAAGCAGTTGAGGGCAGTACTCAAACATGATGTGCCCTGAGAATACCAGAGCATTCCCAAATACATTTTCACGGCGAAAGATGCGAGGGACAGTACTTTGAATATTTACAACAAGGCTTTTCAACATCATCATCTGCCTAGCCTTTTCCCAACTATGTTGGGCTCAGCTTCCAGCCTAACCAGATGCAGCAGAATATCAGTATTTTACATAAAACGACTGCCTATTTCACTCCACAACCCAATTACAATAAAATACAACAACTACTAGTACCATAAAAGAAATGCGAAATAAAACAAATATTTATATTAAGTGCCTGTGGGTGCTATGTGCGAACGTTTCTTGACTTTCTGCTGTCTTCGCTTAAGATGACGCTGTATTCTTCCGGCGCCTTCCTTCTTCAGTTCTTCGTACTGCTTCACCAATGCCTCTACACGTAGTTCAGCTGAAAATAGGTAATAACATATTGGATATTAAAACAGCATGTCTTAGAACAGGGATCCCCAAACTATTTTGGACAAGTGACCCCTTTTCCAAAATGAACCGTTACCTCAGACCCCCATGGCCAAATTACCTACTTTTAAGATCAACCCCCTTATTCATAATGGTCCGGGCAATAGAAGAAGACAGAGTGAGAATTAGTTAGCAGACTATTATGAATAAGGGGGCCTATCTTTAGTTTTTTCCTATTGATACAAAATACCTAGCCCAAGGGGTCCCTGTCTTAGAACCAAATAGGTGAACACACCATCTAACGATCCACACTGGGCCTTTCGTTGGGCCTGCATCTTCCCACATAGAGGGGGCCTATGTCCCAGCAATGGGAACATTTTATAGGAATATGATATAAAAAAGTATGTGTCAAATGTTAGTACAGTCAGGTGTTAATGTACTTACATGGAAGTGAAAGTAGCATTTTAACAAAAAATCACGACGAGTGCAGTGTCATGAAAATTAGTACTGCAATTCTCACCTACATCATTAATTGAATGGTAACTGCTAACCACCGCAACTTTTGGGTGCACAAGCTTCAACCAGGAAGAATGTTCGGTTGCAAGACCGGCCATCCAACCAGTTCTGTTCAAGATAGCTGCCGGTCATACGAGTATGACAAGTGGTTGTGGCCGAGTAGTGTGCAAGGTCCCATAATGGACTATTTATATGCATACCTGCATAAATGCTAGTGAATGTCATATTTGCCAAACAGGTCAGTGTGTTGTCATAAGGGCGGATTTTTAGGAGTTGGAGTATACGCTTAGGGGCACTATGAGCAGCAAAGAAAACCAAAACAATTTTTTTTTAACCGACTTCTGAAAAAGGAGGAGGTTCTCAATTCGGATGTTTCTATTTTTTTTTAATTTTTTTATGTTCGTTCGGGCATAACTCCATCGCTTGCCAACCGATTTGAAAAATTCTTTTTTTGTTGGAAAGGGTATTCTTTCCAAATGGTCCCATAGCCACCAAGTTGGGATCTGATGATGAAATCCTGGCGAAATCGAGGGAAGTCTTCAAATTTTATATGATAACGTGTTGCGATTTTGGTATTTTCTACAACAAGTGAAGCATTTGCGTTCGATAAGAACCAATCTACCATCAGATCTGATGATGAAGCCAAGAGTCACGGAACTCCATAATGAGACAATGTATCCTAGTCATGTTTAGGCTTATAGTAATAGGCTAGTTTCCACCATCAATAAATTGCAAAACTAATTAGTCCGTCAATTAGAGTATTGTAAAATAATGGACACGTATTTTTTGTTTTTGTAAATCACTGAGTACTGACAAAGATAAAACACATCAAAACTCGGGAGTGGGGGCTCGTGACGTCACAACGCACTAAAAACTATAGCACGGCGTGACGTATTGCCAATTTTAAAAGCGTCGTATCTTCGTCAATTTTGGTTTACGTAACAAAAGAAAAAATACGGGTCAAATATTTTTTTATAATCTAAATGACGGACTAATTAGATTTTTTTAGGACACAAGCCTATTGTAACGGTATGCACTTTCCATGTATATCAAGCACATGTGAACCACTAAAAAGTGAAAAATAAAAACTTTTTTGCAAAAAATAAAACCGACTTCAAAAAAAAATCAAAAAGTGAAAAATAACTTAGCTTCTGAAGTCGGTGTCAAAAAAATAAAATCTATCAAACAAAGGTCACCGACGTTATTTTTCACTTTTTTGTTTTTTTTTTTGAAGTCAGTTTTATTGGTTTAAAATTTTTTTGGGACAAAATTTTAGGGACATAATTTTGTATGTTTTTGAATATTTTTTTATAATCTAAATGACGGACAAATTAGATTTTTTTAGGACACAAGCCTATTGTAACGGTATGCACTTTCCATGTATATCAAGCACATGTGAACCACTAAAAAGTGAAAAATAAAAACTTTTTTGCAAAAAATAAAACCGACTTCAAAAAAAAATCAAAAAGTGAAAAATAACTTAGCTTCTGAAGTCGGTGTCAAAAAAATAAAATCTATCAAACAAAGGTCACCGACGTTATTTTTCACTTTTTTGTTTTTTTTTTGAAGTCAGTTTTATTGGTTTAAAATTTTTTTGGGACAAAATTTTAGGGACAAAATTTTGTTTTTTTTTTTTTAATTTTTACAATTTTATGCAGTATCAGATTGACCTTGACCATAGAAACCATTTAGCTTCTGAGAAGCATGGTCCTACGACGCATCGTCTCCGAGTTAGGAGCTTTTTATTTTTTTCTAGTATTTTGAAAAACCCTCTATATTTCCAAAATGGTAGCTCGGATGAAAAACTTTTCAGGAAATAATTTGTTGCTCTAGTCGTAAACCATGAGAAGATGTAAAAAAACCTGAGACAGTGCGTCGTAGGACCATGATCGATCATACCGTACACTCCAACCGCCAAACACATTAAAAAATATATAAATTTTGGTACAGCTTCACACTCACACCTCTAGAAAAATCTAGAAGAGATGGCAAAAATACAAAGAAAAATCTAATACTTACATTTATTTTTGAAGTGTGGCTGCTTCCCTTCCTTAAACTCTTGTTCAATTTCTTTCCTATTCTTCTGAACTATTTCTTTCTCTACCTTACTCTTCTTCGTATGTTTGTGCTGGTCATTCAACCGTTGTAGAAGTCTGCGTAACTTTAGTTGTCTTTCTGGGTCTGTTGTGTCCTTCAATTCTGTTCTTATGGCTTTAATGTCCTTCATGCGTATGTCTGACAGAAAATTGTAGTCGTCGGAGAATTGTTTCTTGTCAAACTCACCACAAAGTGGGTCAAACCTGTAGTTATAATTTTGGTAAAATACTGAATGGTTAATTTAGCGACGATTGGTAGAGGCCAATTAAAAAAAAAAAAAACTATTGCTAGATGGCAGTGCATGTTTTTTATCTAAACATGAAAAAAATAAAATTAAAAAACAAGACTAACATCAGTTCATTCAAAGTAAAAAAAAAATGTTAAAGTCTTAAATACGGTACATTTTAGTATCTCGATCTTAAATCATTATATTACCTTGGATCACGGACTTCTTTCTTCTTAACAGTAGGGACCGCTTGCAGCAGACGAACAGGTTTCTTTGAGCTCATCTCCCTCGGTCTGTTCTTATTTTCTCTTTTGAACACTTTTGGTACATCACGCTCCTTTTTCTTGATTGCATTACCAAAAAGAGCTTCCTTATACACTTTAGCACCAATTTTTTCTTTTAATTTTTGCAATTCTTCAAATGATAATGTTGATAACTGTGATCTGATTTCGGTCTGTAATTAAAATTGATTTTTGTATGTGAAGACTATTGCTAATAATAATAAATATTGCAAACCATGCATGGTTGCTAAGTAGGAGGTATCTCTTCAACTTACAATTACTGCTTCTAAAGCAAAAATTATAGGCAGGGGGCCAGGGAAATTTTTATCCTGTCACGGCCTATGTATGTAAAGCATCAGTGATTAAAGCCAGGTTGTATGATGATGATGATAAAGCTTGGACAGTATTTTATGTTTTGCTCACCCTTTCTCCGTCGTCCTGTTCATCAATACTGGAGTTGTTATCTGTTTCGTCACTGCTACTCATAGTAGGAATCTGTAAGTTTATTTAGAAACTCAAAACAATAGCTTAACAGGATTTACGAGGTTAGCTATTAAATGTAAGTTTTTGACGTTGACGGTTGGTTGCAGTGTTGCCAACACGACTAATACAAAATATGCTAAACTGCTATTAAAATTATGCCAAAATTATACTAAATGCTATAAAACTATGCTAAAATATTATGCTAACATTATTTAATGCGAAATAAAACGTCTTTTAATTTTGAATCTTTAATAATCAAGAAAATTCGTGTAAGAAGCGTCAAGAAACAAAAAAATAATACATAATCAACAATATTCTTCGGACAGGCGGCAAGAAATATAACAAAATTTTAATCAATAATATTACTAAACAAAATATCAATACGAGTATCTTGGTCTTCATCAGCAGCTGGTGCTGCCGAGGATAACGTGGAAGCTTGATTTTCGGAATAATCTCCTTCGTAGATACCTATGGAGCGCAGTACACTGTCGGGAACTATGTAGGAATAACAGCATTTTCCTGCCATCTTTAGCCCGAATCTGATGTATAAAATTGAATTTAAAGTTTTCACTGACAAACGGTTACGAAGTTTCGTTTTCACTACATTCATTTGACTGAAAACTTGTTCGATGTCCGCGTTAGAATGTGGTAGTGATAATAATGACATAGCTAAGCGAGATAACTCTGCAAAGGGGTTATTGCCAGCCGCATCTTTATAATTAATAACTTCATTCCAGAATTCTACGGAGGAAGATGTGCATTCCCATTTCACGTGTACTATATTTCTCCATTGAAACATGTGCCTGTCTATTGTAGATGCATCCATTCGGAATTCTTTGGCAATGGAAATGGAATGGAATGGAAGGTTTAAATAATTATAGTTATGTTATGCTAAAAAATATGCTATATGCTAAACAACAAATAATTATGCTAACCGACGTAAAAATATGCTAAATTTAGCATAAAATATGCTAAATTGGCAACACTGGTTGGTTGACACATGAAATTGATTGTAGAAATTGACACTAGGGCCGCGTTCCAAATTAAGAAACACGATAAAACTATTGTAAACTATTAGTGACTGCCTTCCGTCTTCATCGTGAAAAACTAAAACAAACACTAACAAAAAACTAAAAGTATCTATAAAACTATAAAAAAACAATACCTACACAAAAAGTGAAAACTGACTGGGGATCGAACCAGGATTATTTTTTGATAAGCATTGAAAAAATCTAAACAAATACAAAAAGAAATATTTTAGCAGAGACTCGAACTTGCGATCTACTTTTCACAGGGCGGTTGCGGACACCAACGGCTAAAAACTTCGGTAACCTTGGTAAAATAGAGCCTGTTCTATTCTAACGACATTTCTGATGACAGTTCTCTGTTGTCAAACAGTTGCTAAAACACACTTAGTGAGGCAGGCTTGTCCCAATAAAAAAAAACCGGCCAAGAGCGTGTCGGGCCACGCTCACTGTAGGGTTCCGTAGCTTCCCAGACCATTAAAAATACCAACATTTTTCGTCAGCAAAAATAACTTTGTTTTTCATAGTATTTGTATGAAAAACAAAGTTATCATTTGCGTTTTTTTGAAAAAGTGCTATATAACTCAAAAACTATTCAACTCATCAAGTTGAAAATAATTTTCCTAGAAAGTTCATATAAAGGTCTACTTCTGTGATTTTTTTCATATTTTTTAAACTTATGGTTCAAAAGTTAGAGGGGGGGGGGACACATTGTTTTTGACTTTCGGAGCGATTATTTCCTAAAATATTAATATTATCAAAAAATGATTTTAGAAAACCCCTATTCATTTTTAAATACCTATCCAACAATATATCACACGTCAGGGTCAAAATTAAAAAAAAAATCGCTCCCCACTTTACGTCTGGGGGAGGTACCCTAATAAAAATGTTTTTTTAAATTTTTATTTTTGCACTTTGTCGGCATGATTGATATACATATTGGTACCAAATTTCAGCTTTCTGGTGCTAACGGTCACTGAGATTATCCGCGGACAGACAGACAGACAGACAGACAGACAGACAGACAGACATGGCGAAACTATAAGGGTTCCGTTTTTTGCCATTTGGCTACGGAACCCTAAAAAGCGGCCTAGTGCAAGTCGGACTCGCTCATGAAGGGTTCCGTATCAAAATTGTGTAAATTGCGGTTTACGATAAATGACGTATTAAAAAAAAACTACTCACTAGATCTCGTTCAAATCAATTTTCGGTGGACTGCCACCGAAAATTGATTTGAACGAAACTTTTACATGGTAATGTCCATCGTATATTTTTTTAGTTTTATCATTCTCCTATTTTAGACTAGCTTCGGCCCGCGACTTTGTACGCGGATCCTGTTGCATAAGCCAGCGACAACGGGGTCGTCAAAATCGAAGATCTGAAACGTCTGATGTCGAATTCTAAGAGCCCGGGGACTGGAAAATAACGGATCTTTCCCACCTGAGCAACACATACCGTTTGTTTCTTTTTGCCGTAACAGCTTCACAAAAAGTACAATTTTGAACCATACCTCCGATGGCGGAATATGTAGCGTATTCAATCATAGGAGTATACGTAAATGCACTCCGTTCCTTATCAACCCAAGAAAGGTCGCCATGCCCTACGGCTATATCTTGAGACACACCGATTCTTCAGATGTTATCGACAGAGAATGTCGAAGTCGATCAGAATTCAAACGTTAGTTGCGCTCTTCTTCTGTCTCTTCATGCAGTACTCCAGCAATTCTTTCTCTCTCATTTTCTAACTGATTATGAATATTTTGTCGTGTGTTGTGTACAATGTATCTCGATCAGTTAGTCGCGCATCACGTTCATCACTCGTTTCAAAAGACCTGTTAGTAGATGTGTGAATACGCTGAGAACTCAAGCGTGTTTCTGTGTCGGTAAACTAACTGTGTCGGTAAGTTCGCGAGACAATGCATGTCGCTCACGATCAGCGGACAGTCACGCATCACGTTTCGCACTTGTCTCTAGAGATTTAGAAGTCAATGCGTAGATACGCTTGGAACTCAAGTGCAATTCTCTATCCGTGAACGTCTCCGACGCGCGAGACAATGCATGCCGTTCACGATGAGCGGTCAGTCATTCTTCACTGGCACAGAAATATTAAAAACAGATATCTATGTTCACTGGTCTCTAGAGACCTGGATGTAGATGTGTTATGGCTCCAAGAGCCCAGCTACACCATAACACATCGCAGCGTTACTGCGTAAATACGCTGAGAACGCAGGCGTGCTTCGCGATCCGAAGAGGTTTCCACGGAGCAAGTTGCAGCCTGATGTTCTCGAACAGCATCAAGCCTCTCCTGACGCTCTTCGGTAGATTCTTGGGATCTTATGATCCTCAATCTTTAAGCTCCTTTGGAACATTGGGAAAGATTTGAACTCTTTCTAGGCATGGTTATAGTTTTGTTGTGAAGATACCTGATTCCACATCATCCCCCCCCCATGCTCCCCTGCGTTACCGGGTAGGCTACCGAGTCACGAAGATAAATGGAAAAGGGAATTAAACACTCAAATAACATAAGCCCGAAGGAATATTTATTCGATATAATAAATAAGAGTTTTGGGTAGTACAGTCAAATTTTCAATGATATACCATCGTCATCGAAAATCAGTCCTAAACTGGTACCGCCTTCACCGCGTGGATGTACTCCCAGCTTATGTTATTTTACAATTATACAGTGAAATTAGTGATAGCTTTTCAATAATTTTCACATCAGATGTTTCTGATCTTCGATTTTTTATAATTCAACAGGAAATGCCCATCAGAACGAACAACTTTTGCTAAGACGTCATTCATAAATGTGTTATGGTGTAGCTGGCCTCTTGGAGTTCCACAACAGGTGTTCTAGATCTTCGATTTATATAAGTCAACAGAGAGTGCTCATCAGATTGAACAACTTTTGCTAAGACGTCATTCCTACCTATATGTGATAATAAGATTTTAGAAACCTCAATATCATTTTTGAAGACCTATCCATAGATACTCCACACGTAAAAAAAAAAATTATGAGTTTCAGTTCCAAGTATGGGGAACCCCCAAAATTTGTAGTTTTTTTCTAATCTTGTATGAAAATCTCAATGCGGTTTACAGAATACATCTACTTACTTACCAAGTTTCAGTTTTTACAGTTTCGGAAAAAAGTGGCTGTGACATACGGACGGACAGACAGACAGACGACGATGACGAATCTATAAGGGTTCCGTTTTTTGCCATTTGGCTACGGAACCCTAAAAATAGCCCACTTAAGGCGCTTAGACGAGCTAAATTAGCAACTCTATTTGTGGTGGTTCAAACTTCGTTTGAAATGCTGTTAGAATAAAGTTCTAATCAGCTTGCACTACAAAGTGGTTGTTACGTCAGTCACTGCGGGCCAAATAGCGCGAAATGAGTGGTTTCGATCGATTTACAAAAAAACTATTGATTGGATTAAAAAACTAAAACAGTATCATGCTAATATATTGCTTGTAGAATTATTTGCCAAAAAATCAGAATGATCGCATGCATATTAGTAGGTATGTTTTTTGTTGTTTGAAAGATATTTTTAGAGGTAAGTTCGTGATTTCTTTTTATCGAGTCAAATTAATTGTATTATGTTTTCAAAACAGTATCATGCTAGCATATATCCTGAAAAATATCATATATTTTTCTGGTCTTGTTTAAAGCAGTGAATCATATAAGTACTTTTAGTAATTATAAAACTCGCGTTTAGCTCGTGTAATCGCCTTAACCTACGCTTAGCTTTGCTTAGCTTCGCATACGGTTTTGAAACGATCTTTTGGCACTGTTTACAACTTTTTTGATACAAACCTCTATGTATTCCAGATTTTTATGAAAAAGATTAAAAAGTTTCCCTAGTTTGTTTTTGGTACTCATAAAAGATCAAAATTGACAAAATTAGGTACAACATTTCCAATCATGAAAAACATTTAGAAATTGTCTCAATAGTGCGTTTTAAGATCTAACGACCTTCTACAAATAATAGAAACCAAGTACTTATGAAATGACAAATTAATTGAAATGGATTTAGACGAAGCAATCACTGTGACAAAAGTAATAGTTCAAGGTGAACCTTGTCATTTGTTGATAGGGTGGCAATCTGACTCATTCGAAGTTTATCTTTTCACTAAACAAAATCTATGGAAAGGGCGGTTTTCACCGAATCGGCTGGAAGGTTTCAGCAGGAACTTACACATATCCGAAGTCGCATATTATGCCAGCATAAAAAAATGTCTTAGCCAACCTACAAGTGACTATTTGTACGAATTAAAAAGCGGGTTTTTCTATTGGAAACGTAAAATTAAAGGATCACTAGTTATAGAAGGATTTCTGCCAATGGAATTGGATCAAAATCCTAAACAGAAACATCCGAACTTGGTTGAAGTATTACTGGCATTGAACAAACATATGAAACAAAAAGTTGAGAGGCTGAAGTCAAAGTTTGATTCTATTAGATCTGAATACAAAAAGTGCTTGAAAGACACCGAAGAATTTTTAAACCTTAAGGTTCAAATGGAAAGAGCACTTTGCGATAAGTTTTTAAGTTTAATAATTGAAAAAAGATCTAAAGTGAAATCCGTGAATATGGAACAAGAATTCCTGAAAAGTCGAGAAATGTTAGGTTTGCTTTAGTCATGCATGTTGAAACATATTATTGTTAACAGTAATGTTACTTTGAAAATATTTTTTCGTCGTTTTATGCAGGCTCTATAAGGTGCGCGGGTAGTTACAGAATTATAATCATCAATGCAACCCTCCAAGTTCATAAAGGTCTAGGAAAGACTTTGACCTTGATAAAGCAGTTTCAAGACCTTTATCAACTTAGCTGTATTGATTATTATATTTCGAGACGTACCTATGTAGTAACAGACTTATAATCATCAACACAACCATCTAATTCGAAGAAGCACTTTTTAATCAAAACTTGATCAAATCCAAAATAGTTGAGTAGTAGTGCGCCAAAGCAGTTGCGTCCGTGGCATAAAATGTAGCTAGAAAAGCCTAACGTAGATCGAGAACATCGCTTGGCTTTATTTAGATTAACCGCCCCGGGCGTAGGTACGACAGGCGAGAAAATTGAATGCTGCTCCATACATTTGTAGGACGCAGAAGAGTTTTTGTTTAGACTCATTACAGGTTTCGAATTAATTGGATACACCTTGTAAGTTTTTCACTAAGTATGATGATTTTGTTATTTTCTTTTTTTTTAATGCGAGAATGTTGCAGGCCTCGAGATTTCGATTTACAGACCTTTATTTCTATCTCATTTTTCTAAACTCACCAGGCGCGTATCCAGGGGGGGGGGGGGGGGGGATAGTTGCCCGAAATCTGACTTACAGTAAACGGGATCATAATCACTGCGAAATACGTAAATAATAGTACAGAGCGATGTTTACATAGTTCATGGTTGTTCAATGTTTGCCCCCCCCCCCCTCCCCCCCCGAACCAAAAGTCTGGATAAGTTCTTGAAACACACTATGTACAGTCATCCCCAAAAACATGGAACTTGAACATGGAACCCAAAAACATCTACTAACTAAAAACTTGCAAAATAATGTGATTTCGAAGTATTTTTCAAAGATGTATGTTAAGTCATGGTATGTACCTGGTTTAGCACAAATATGTAATAAAGAAGTTAAAATAAATTTAAATTCTTTACTTTCAGACACTGATAAAAACGAGTATTAGTACGTAAGCCATTAATTATAAATTAAATTATTCTTTTGCGACTGCCAAGGAAGTGATGTTTTTTGCGCGTATCTTGTATGTTTATTTTACTATGGCAAATATCTTTAGAATTTAGATGATGATGACGAATTAAGTGGGATTGGACACACCCATAGGATGAATGATAAAAACTGGGCTCTCCTCAAACAAGATGTCTGAAAACTAAGTAAATGCTTGACAGAAAAACAGATTAACACAAATAAAACAATTGTAAACAAGTAATGAATGATTTTATTCTCAAACTAGCTGACCCGCGCAACTTCGTCTGCGAGTGAGGGTTAGAGAAAGTGTGAGTCAACCTTAAAAACCGGCCAAGAGCGTGTCGGGCCACGCTCACTGTAGGGTTCCGTAGCTTCCCAGACCATTAAAAATACCAACATTTTTCGTCAGCAAAAATAACTTTGTTTTTCATAGTATTTGTATGAAAAACAAAGTTATCATTTGCGTTTTTTTGAAAAAGTGCTATATAACTCAAAAACTATTCAACTCATCAAGTTGAAAATAATTTTCCTAGAAAGTTCATATAAAGGTCTACTTCTGTGATTTTTTTCATATTTTTTAAACTTATGGTTCAAAAGTTAGAGGGGGGGGGACACATTGTTTTTGACTTTCGGAGCGATTATTTCCTAAAATATTAATATTATCAAAAAATGATTTTAGAAAACCCCTATTCATTTTTAAATACCTATCCAACAATATATCACACGTCAGGGTCAAAATTAAAAAAAAAATCGCTCCCCACTTTACGTCTGGGGGAGGTACCCTAATAAAAATGTTTTTTTAAATTTTTATTTTTGCACTTTGTCGGCATGATTGATATACATATTGGTACCAAATTTCAGCTTTCTGGTGCTAACGGTCACTGAGATTATCCGCGGACAGACAGACAGACAGACATGGCGAAACTATAAGGGTTCCGTTTTTTGCCATTTGGCTACGGAACCCTAAAAATAGACAATTGCCTTTTTTTTAATGCTTAAGAGGAACAATTCCTTCGTACGTGATTGCTGTGTAACTTTAACCGCGTTATGCATTGCTTGCAACGGAAGCAAAGAAAAAGGAATACATCTTTGTTTTTTCGGAAATTTTTCATTGATGCTCCGCTCCTATTGGTGATGATAGCCTTCCTTGATGAACGGGCTGTCCAACACTAAAATATGTTTTTCATTACTCATACTCGGAAAGTAGGTCTGAAGTTGCCTGAGGAGCGGGCTGAAAGTAATACTTTTCAGCCCTAGGGAGAATCACTTTCAACTGACAGCTGTCACATTATTAAAAAAAAAACTAGTTCTATTTTCACATTTCTATTGAACCATGTTCCGACTTCTATACAGCCTGTAAATTACAGCGCGATGTAAAATTGAAATAACATAAAATTCAGTATTAATTAAAGAATATAATTATTTAATAACTTAGTTATAATTTAGTTACAAATATTTCTTTAAAATAACAAAAATTAGGGCAAAATATTTACTATTTTTTCAGTGACTATAGTGAAAATAAAGGCTGAATAGCCGGCCACAGAAAAAAAAAACAAAATAGGCGGGAAAGCGGCAATCCGATCTTCATTTTTTTTCGAGTGGTTTCGTGTTTTTGTTTTTATTTTCCTTGTATTCGTAATGAAAAGCACAGTGTTTACCTCGGGTTAAAGACTTCTTTAGTCCCTCGAGCTATTAGCGCCCGCGCTACGCTTGGGCGCCAAACCCCGTCTCGGGACTAAATAAGTTACTTTCACCCCTTGGATAACAATGTACTATTTAACTCGAACCACCATTTCCTGAAATTAGCGCGTTCAACCAGACAAACAAACTCTTCAGCTTTATAATATTAGTGTAGATTCAAGTAGGCACTTGATGACAGTCATACTCCAGCTTGGTCGAAAGTTCTCATCAAGGTGCATGCAATAAGCCGGGACACGATATAGCTGCTGTAAACCGTTGAAGACTTCTTGCAACTGCCTTTTGTCCCCATCGTTGGACCGTCAATGACAGTCATACTCCTGCCAGGTCTAAAGTTCTCATCGGAGTGCATTAAATGAGCCGGAACACGATATAGCTGCTGTAAACTTTTGGGGACTTCTCGCTACTGTCTTTCATGTTCATCGTCAGATCATCGATGAAAGTCGTACTCTAGTAAGGTTAAAGGTTCTCATCAAGTTGCATGAAATGATCCTAAGGGCGCTTTCAATTTACACGTTTCGAGTCGTACAACAAACGCACTGCTTTGGCGCCGCAGCGGCGCGACACTAAACGTCTAAATTGAAAGCGCCCTAAGCACGATAAAGCTGTTGTAAACTCTTGCGGATCTTTTGCAAGGCCAACTGCCTTCCATCTTCATTGACATACCTTTGGTGACAATTTTGAAACCAAAATGGTTTAATCTTCCATTTCAAATTTCTAACTCTACGTCCCATGAGGCTGTATGTTAAAAGTGCATAACCTCTAAAGCTTTGAAACCTTCAAATAAAATACGGTGACTTTCGAGACATTCCAATTTTAGAGTATTAGCACCAAGGTTTTATGTGAGTTCATCCTTTTTGAATAAAATCGGATTGAGTTTTCAAACATGTGTCAAACAAAATGTAGTTTAAATCAAAAGCTCTGAGTATTGGTATTGATATCGACTTCGAAGCAAATCAACGCCGTGGCCAAAATAATTGTTAATCCTTTTTTAACCCCGTTAGGGGTTCATTTCAATAAAATACGAAACACGTCTTCCATCAATTCTGTTAAAAAGGTTTATGCAAAATTTCAAGCAGATTGGACCAAGGAATCACGTTGTGCCTTACAAACTTTGCCCCCCTTTTTTACCCCTTTAGGGGTTCAATTTTGGAAAATTCTTTCATACCGGATGCCTACATCATATAAAGAACACACCCTGCTAGTTTCAGGTCTCTACGATCAGCGGTTTAGGCTGTGCGTTGATTATTTCCGGGGTTGCGGGACTGTTCGAAAGAGATACCGTGGCCCCGGAACGTAAAGGGCGAGGAAGGAACATGGATGGGTTTTAGTCAGTAAAAGTCTGACACTCCCTCCCGCTCCGCCCAGAGTGGGGGAAGTTATTTGATGATTTCTTATCCGAAAAAAAGGCTGTGCGTTGATCCATGAGTCACTAAAGCTAAATCGTCAGTCATTAAATCGCTATTTTGTGCGTATTCAATATTCACCTCAAAAACCAAATTTCAAGGTAACTGAGAAATTATATTTATCTGTATTAGATTTGAAGTATACGTAGCAATTTTTAAAGGCTTACACTTCATTGGATTTTATTCTACGAGTATATGAAGTTAATTAATTTTAAACACAAAACCCTCTTTTTTACGTCTCTGGATGTTTTTTTTTTAATGCTGAAACAGGTATTTATTTATTTTTAATAATAAGTATTTACTCTGAGTTTCATGATTCTAGAACAATCTAAAAATTTTTTTTCATACTAACTTTACCACCCCTTTTCACCCCCTTTTTCCAAAATTTTCCATAATTTCTATAGCCTAAATGTTATTCTGAGTTTATTTAAATAGATTAGTGAAGGTTTCATCAAAATCCGTCCAGCAGTTTTCCGTGATGCGCGGTCAAACAAACAAACAAAAATTTTAAAAATGGTTTTAATATGTTCAGTTACTTATTAAAATAAGTAGTCACCCTGGTCGGTTTTTTTTTAGTCTTCAATGTACAGATTTTTTGGTCTCAACGATTTTATTATATGTATGTATATGTCACCGTAAAATTGTCAAATACGTTGTATTGTAAATTTGTAATATCTCTAGCTCTAGCGATATTGTAAAGTCTCGAATTATTGTCGAATGAACATACTGCTTACAATAAAACGCATTATTTTTCGTGAAATGCATGCGATGGTAGTCAACTCACGCGGTGTGGAGAGAAGGAGGGGTCCCCCTTGCCCAGTGGTACCACTCTCATGAAAAGATACTGTACCATTCCTGAGAAATATCGATTAATATAACCTAACCTTAAAACACTTCATATTCCCATAAAAAGCGTAGTCGACTATTTCCGGGTGCAGGGTTTAAAGGAACCTAACTAACCTAACGGGTGGGTGCCCCAAGTCCCGATTATGGGGGCAGAGATACTTCCGTATGTTCAGTTGACAATAATTCGAGATATTACAATATCGCTAGAGAGAAACACGTTATATTGTAATATAACGTGTTTGACAATTTTACGGTGACATATAGATATTTGATGAACCAGCTTAGTCAAGCCGATGTTTTCGAAGACAGGAAGACATCCGATTCATGTTACAGACAATTAATAGACCTGGGCTCGTCGACGAAGTAGGTGTGCATGGTGACCAGACCAGGATCTTTAGCCAAGTTGTACAGGCATTCGGGGCCTCTACTTCGGGGACAATCAACTGTAAACAAATACACATAGTTACGATTTTACGTCATCATCTAGCCTAGCCTTTCCCCAACTATGTTGGGGTCGGCTTCTAGTTTAATTGGATGCAGCTGAACCCAGGATTTTATATGGGGCAACTGCCTATCTGACCTCTACTATCGATATCGATCCGTTAAAAATGCGATAACATGCGTATTTATACTCGCACTCCGCATAATCTGCCTAATCAGCATCGTTCAAACTTTCAAACACGTGCGTACCTCTCCTCATTCTCTCTCTCAGTTGAAATCTAATAAATCAGACATTTTCTTATTACTTTGAATGTTTCATCAGTTCGAACTCGACTAAAACAGTTACCATCATCATCTGCCTAGCCTTTTCCCAACTATGTTGGGGTCGGCTTCCAGTCTAACCGGATGCAGCGGAATACCAGTACTTATACATGGAGCGACTGCCTATCTGACCTCCACAACCCAGTTAGTACTGGGTAATACGATACGCCTTGGTGAGACTAGTTGTCAGACTTTTTGAGCCACTACCTGTAACGACTGTCAAAGATGTAATTGACAACCGGGCCCAAATGCTTAACGAGCGTTCCGAGGCACGGAGGAAACTCGGTATGTCCTGGTCACCCATCAAAAGACCAACCTAGGCAAGCACGGCTTGACCTAAATATTGAGCCGAGTGGCAGTTTCTTCGTGCAAAAATCAGAAATCATAAAGGGTGTTAAAACAAATGGTTGTTTTGACACCCTTTATGATTTCTGATTTTGGAAGGCGAGAGGCACTTGTTCTTCCCATAATTGTGATCTGTTGTTGTTCTGGACCATATCTGGGAACATTTTAGTTACCGAGATATCGCATGTCGAAGTTCCAACCTTAAAAAAAAACAAAAGTTTTGATGTTTTATCTAGATATCGAATCATCAAGCTAACCGAATCGTGTCTTTGATCAAACATCCTTGAACCTAATGCTTTAGCGATTAAGTTGAAAATCTTTTAAAGTTTGACAGATTATTTTGGTTTGATGTGTTTGTTGCACGTCTTTACCTAACACGAAAAAAACAACCACACAAGTCCTCCTGAAAACTAAAACAAAATTTACTCAAATCAATCTGAATTGAACAATCAACTATTTGTCAAACAATAAAACTCTACAAGCCATTCTGTTTGATCATTGTCTTATTTTAACATTCAAACCTTTAGAGCACCTGGGTACATAGCTTTACAATTAAAGTAAAATACAGCTGATTAACAATTTATGTTTCGGCAACATTTTTTTTTAATTCAGTGAAAATGAGCCAAGGTCGAATGGTAGCCATTAGCTCTGAGTCTTTTAGCTCTCTCGGCTGTCATTTGTAGACCTTCGACAGTTGTAACGGGTAGTTCTAAACCCGTAAATATGACAACCACAGTATTGCCAAGGGGTGTAGTTCATGGGCGCCGCAGGGTGCAAGGGGGTGCACTTGTACGGTCGAATAAGTTATTTGGTTTACGTGTTACAATGTAATTTGTGGGTTAAACTGTAAACCAAATAGCTTGTCCGACCGATACAGAAAATATTAGGTACATATTTTCTTTCCCGACAAGAGGGTTGTCAAAGATTTACATTTTTAGGGTACCGTGTAGTCCTGACAAGGCACCCTTATAGTTTCGTCATGTTCGTCTAACTGTTCGTCTGTCCGAGGTTTTGCTAAGTGACAGTTAGTACTAGAAAGCTGTAATTTTGTAGGGGTGTGTTTTAATTAAATTACATTTTGGAAAACCATTTTTTTTTTAATTTTGTTAAAATATTTTTTATGCTCCCCTACATGTAAAGTGGGGATGAATTTTTTTTATCGTCTACCCCATCGCGTGGGAATTAGAGGTGGGGGATGACTTAGGTGTAGGGGATGACTTAGGTGGGGGATGATTTGGGGGTTGCAAATACTATTTTTCATTTATTTAATGCTTATTTACCTTAGAAGTGCATTTTTTTGTTCCAGTGGGGCATCGCCCTCTAAAAGCTAAACTGGCTTCAAAAAATTGGGAAAATTCATGATGATAGTGCATTTTATGAACTATGAACTCTTCACTCGTTCAATATAAATATGCAGAATTAGCCCTATTTCAATAATATACTTAGGGCAATAAAAAAGCTATCTAGCCGAGGTGGGTGGTAAAATTTTCATCTGTGTGATGTGCTTAGCTTAAGTATATTTTCTAGTAACAATGTAAAATTGATAGGTGACGAGGATTTGTGTGAGATACTACAACTAAACGTAAGAATAGGGATGGTGATGGTGTAACTTTAATTGTGTTTTTATAGCGTTTATCACAGATTCTGAGATCAAAATATTCGGATCACATATAAGTAGTCTTTACTTCTTCATGGATTATCTGTATAAACTGATACTCGTCTATCCTAGCTAGATCATCATCTGCCAAGCCTTTTCCCAACTATGTTGGGGTCGGCTCCCAGTGTAACCGATGCATCTGAATACCAGTATTTTACATGAAGCGACTGCCTATCTGACCTCCACAACCCAGTTAATACTGGTTAATATGATACACCTTGGTGATACTGGTTGTTAGACTTTTTGGACCACTGACTACCTGTAACGACTGCCAAAGATGGACAAATGACAGCCGGGAACAACAGCTTAACGTGCTTTCCGAGGCATGGAGGACACTCGGTATGTAAGGGTGGTCACCTCAGAGGAAACGCCCGGGTATTTCCACTGCGAGGATCGACCGGAGGATACGGTGGAGAATACGGTGAAGTTGTGCCCTGCGTGGGAGCACCTCCCTAGTAGCAATTGCCGTTGGCTTCCTTATGCCAACAGTTGGGAATGTATTGGCAGACGGTTAGTTGTTCCGCCAACCTAAACTTAAAATAGGCCCATTGTCATAAACATGCACTATTTGCCCAACGAATAGCCAACAAAGGGCCTTCTGTTACTATTCCTACTGTTGGGTGATTTCTGCAGGGATTTCAGTTATTATACAACATTGGGCCAACTAACGACGGGCCTGCTGCATCTATTCCTACTGTTGGGAGATTTTTGTAGGGATTTAAATTACTAAAACAACATTGGGCCAACTAACGACGGGCCTGCTGCTTCTATTCCTACTGTTGGGCGTTTTTTGTAGGGATTTAAGTTATGATAACAACTTAAACATCGGTCCAACTTAAACCTTTCAATGGGCCTGTTAGGGATAATACGTATATACTGGTACAGGTAGGTATAATTACCCAGTATGAGCTTACTAGTGCTCTCTTAACTCTTAGTAACTCTTAGATTTACGAAACATATTTTTTATATTTTTGTTTATTTAAGATTTGGTTTATACTGTAAACAAAGTGCAAAATTGAAAATTAAGGATAATTTAAGAAGGACATTCCGTCACTAAATGTCCTTGGTGGGCGGTATGTTCATGCCGAAACCGTAATGATAATATCGTAAAGGTTCAAAAGTAGTACCCCAACCTCGATAGATGGCGTTGTAGTCCAATTAGAAGTCGCTATCGTTGTGTTACCACGATTTGGTTGGGTTCGAGTGAATTTTAGTAAACATCAACAGCTTAGGCGCAGGACATACACGAGTGGCGTATGGCGTATGGCGGTGGCGCGGCAGGGAGAGTAAGTCCACTTACGTGGCGCTGGCGCGTGTTCGCGAAGGGCGAGGTAGGCTACCTCGCACCCCGCGCACGCGCCAGCGCCGTGCCACCGCCATACGCCACTTGTATATGACCCGCGCCTTAGATCAGAGAGCAATTTGGTTTTATTTCAACCCTATTAGTGTTCACACAAGGTTGTTAGTCTTAGTTCAACACTACTAGCTCGGTAGTAAACATTGGTAGTAGTTGAAGACCCAAGTACTTACTTGGGCTTTCGTAGGCAAATCCACGTTGGCCACATCGCAAGTTGGGCCTTCGTAGGCAAATCCACATAGGCCATCAGTTTTGGGCCCAACCCGCAAACTGCCCGCCAATTGTATGCATTTGCCAACTAACCAGAAGTATGTGGCCCAACTAAATGCCAACAAAAAATGCTACTAGGGCTCCGTGTCCTCGTAGCGGCGATCGGCGGCGGCGACCTCTCGCATCCGGCCCTGGTTCAATCCATGGTCCAGAGCGAGCCCGGAGCGGCCTGTAGACGGTGAGCTATGGGCTAGCTCGTCGTCCGTCGGTCTTGGAGCATAAAGGGCGAGGAAGGAACATGGATGGGTTTTTGCCAGTAAAAGTCTGACACTCCCTACCAGCCCAGAGTGGGAGAAGTTATTTGATGATTTCCCATCCGTAAAAAAAAAATGGTTGGTCACCCCATCCACAGACCAACCCTGGCAAGCACGGCTTAACCTAAAGATCGGCCCGAGCGGCTGTTATTATTTACGAGTATCTTACCAATCCAAAACAAAAAAAAAAAACTAGAAAAATTAACTAGATCCTACTAATATTATAAATGAGAAAGTTTGTGAGTATCGATGGACGTTTGTTACTCTTTCACGCAAAAACTCCTGGACGGATTCTTATGAAATTTTGCACACAGATGGTTTATAACCTGGATTAACACGTAGGATACTTTTTATCACGGTAGTAAGATCCCATGGGACAATTATCAAAGTTCACGCGGGCGAAGCCGCTCTACGGGCCTAAAATGGCCGCTTTAGCAGAATCATACGGAGTATCGATTCGTAACCCAGCTGAAGGCAATGACCTCGCCCAGTATTTCATGGGACAAAAACATAACTGGCGAGATGTGGGAGTGCCTAATACTGTTAGGCATCAACACTGCCTAACGCCTCTAAGATTACAAGTCGTGCTATTATGTACTAGTAGTCAGGCTGGTAGATAGGTAGGTTTCAAAGGTTTGGCAAAGGTACACAAGGAATGTACCGAGTGTTAGTTATTTTCTAAGGATCATAAAGCAAACAAACGTATTTCATGTGATGCCGAAACAAAATACTTGATATTTAATAGGAAATTTATCAGTTTAAAAATCGGAAAAGTATGCTTCATGTGTGCGTCACCTCATAATATTATTTCTTCTAGCACATTATCATCTGGGGATGGTCCACGAAGTAGATATGGCGTGTGCAAACTCCGTATTTCGCGACCAAGTCGTACAAGCATTGCGGACCGTTACTTACGATCATCTGAAACAATAACAACATCTTCAATGGAGTGTCAGTGGTTGACTATTGGAAAGTCATAATGACGCCTACTATGGGACCAAACCTGAAAGCTCAAAAAAAAATCAGCTGTTCAGTACATTTTGACCAGTAGGCAAACATATCAGCAGATTTTTTTTTTGCGATTAGTAAAAGTTGTTTGTTATCATGAGTACACTATCGTGTTTTAAGTATCGAAGGTACACTAATTACCAGTCAGTCACCCTACACAACTTGTTTTTTTATAACTCTAGGGTTATATTCTATAAGTAAAAATAATACTAAAACTCCTAGAATAGGTGGTCCAAAAATGCATGGTTTCAGAGATATCATCAATCATAACATAATTAAATTAGGTCAAAAATTGTGACCAGTATGACGAATCTTTACTTTTGCGAGGTTGTTTGCTTACCGTACAAAATAGACCCTCGATGTGTCTAGGTATCTAAGTTTCCTTGATAAATACGAGTAATTCATTTTAATTCAAGCCAATCATTCATTTTTAACCGACTTCCAAAAAGGAGGAGGTTCTCTATTCGACTGTATGTATTTTTTTTTTTTTTTTTTTTTTTTTTTTTATGTATGTTACCCGATTACTCGAAGACGCCTAAACCGATTTGAAAAATTCTTTTTTTGTTTGAAAGGGTATACTTCCAAGTTGGTCCCATAGTCGCCAAGTCGGGATCTGATGATGGAATCTTGGCGAAATCGAGGGAACTCTTCAAATTTTATAGGATAACGTACAGCAATTTTTATATTTTCTACAACAAGTGAAGCATTTGCGTTTGATAAGAACCATTCTACCATCAGATCTGATGATGAAGCCAAGAGTCACGGAACTCCATAATGAGACAATGTATCCTAGTCGTGTTTGGGCTTGTTGTAATTGTAACGGTATGCACTTTCCATGTGAACCACTAAAAAGTGAAAAATAAAAACTTTTTTGCAAAAAATAAAACCGACTTCAAAAAGAAAAAGTGAAAAATAACTTTAGCTTCTGAAGTCGGTGACAAAAAAATTAAATCAATCATACAAACGTCACCGACTTCAGAAGCTAAAGTTATTTTTCACTTTTTCTTTTTGAAGTCGGTTTTATTTTTTAAAGCTAAGTAAATGGGACGTTGACATATTTAAAGTGAGGGTGTTAATAATCGTGACTGCCGAATTATTTTGTATGAAAAATGAAAAAAAGAGATTATTGAAACATAATTCATATGCCAGTTGATTGTTTGATATGGTCTCAATCATACCCTAGAGTTATGGGATATAAAAAAAAACACAGGTTGTATATTAGTAATTTAGTAGATTACCGAACTGGTCAAAATCAACAATTATGAAATCAATGATAGTCAATTCTGACACTATTGTAATTTTTGAGTGAACAAAAATCATGGAACTCGTGTCATCGTCACCACCGCTTTCATAGAACGGTTAGTCAAAATCAACCTGCAATTAAGATAAAGTTTATTTTGGAATACAGTTTAGTTTTCACTTCTAAGTGTCAGCAGTCCTCAAAGATTTCCCAGGTTTTTTTTATCCTGAATTTGCTTGTTTTTGGCCGCAACTCGACTGATGTGAAGCGATGATGCGGCCTAACACAGGGGGTCTAAAAATTCTTAAAATGGACTACTTATGTTTATGAGACTAAAGTCCATTTTAAGAATTTTAAATTTTTAACTTAATTCGTATTATGATTCTACTAAAGCGGCCATTTTAGACCCCCTGAGCACGCTTAGCAACGTCAACAGATCTATAAAGGGTGTAAAAAAACTCATTACGAAGCCGAAAGGCATTTGTTCTCCCTGCCATTGCGATATTTTTTTTGTTATACACCATACCTGGGAACCTTCTAGTTACGTAGATATTGGGGTGTCAAAGTTCCAACTTTTTGATAAGTTTTTTTTTTTTGAATTTTTACTTTAACACTTCCACGACCTCCGTATTCAATCCATTCATCAGCACAAAGTTTTGAGTGCCTTTCATTGAGTTCTACCACAAATTATAATTATTCACCCAAAGAAAAAATAAGCAATAATTTTTGCGTAAAGTTACTTAGTTTGATATACAGAATACTTGGTTGACGGGTTCGTAATAAGTCTGTTTACACTGCAATTCATTTTGATCAGTACCTTAACATCTTTTTCAGTTGGATGTTCATAGGTGTCTCCTTCGCATTTTCCCAAAACCATAAAACCCACGCCTATCAACTGTTTTGTTTTTTCGTCGTAGAGTCCAAAATATGGGACGAAGGGTTTGTCACAAGTCGTGGCGCTAGTCATACTGTGGTAGTAGTGACGTCCTGGAACATTGAAACCCATTATTAGAACCTTATTAATAAAATCCCACACGTCTTTCCATCACCACCGGTCTACAGCAGTCTACTATTGACATTGGCCTCCTCAATCGCACGCCACTCAACTCGATTCTCAGCAATTCTCATCCAGTTTGTACCAGCCACCCGGGAAATCATCCAGCCACCCTGCGAAGATCATCACTCCACCGAGCCTGACGGTGTTCCACCTTACGTTTGACGATTCGCGGTCTCCACTCAACAACACGTCTACCCCAATGGTCATCGGTTTTAGATGTTACGAGTCGAGTGGTCTGATTCGAATAACTCGAATCAGAGTCTAAACGAGTTGATTTTAGTCAAGTTAATTCGCAACTCGAATCAACTCGCAATCCTAACTCGCCGGAAAACTGAGCGGATAACGAATGCGAGTGATGCGAGTTATGCGAGTGCGAGTTGATTCGAGTTAGCGGCCGAGTCAACTCGAGTTATCTGAGTTGGAAAAAAATCGACTCGTAACATCGCTAATCGGTTCTATGACTAATATAACGGCAAACAGCTTGCTTATGCTTTGTGCTATGTCGACAACTTTGGTTCTCTGGCGCATCTCTATATAGACAAACCTTGTACAGTATGACACATGGTTAAGGTATGACTCACACCTTGTGTATTGATGGACTGACAGTAATTTAAAAAAATCTGCTGTTCAAAAGTGCAATGCCTAAACTTCTAAATGAATTTAACAGCTGTTTTTTGAGAAAACAGACCTTATGGATTCGTCATGTCCGTCTGTCTGACACCATCGTCTACAACGACAAATTGACGAGTACGCTCACCTCTCTTGGCCGATTTATAATTTATACCTTCATCTATTAGCGAAGTGGACACAATAGTTATACAATGGCATCAAACTGGATTGGGCTTCACAGACGCAGGGTACAGTTTTCTCATTGAAAAATTGTCTTGATGCTAAGAATTAACTTATTAATTAATTACCCATAAACGGCACGCAGCTTTGCTTGATCCAGACGGTTGCGGCATCTTGTTCGATTTTCGTGAGGTTTTTGGGTACGTAATCCGTAATACCGTTGATACTTCCGAACACCACGTTATCGGCTTGGATCACCTCTTTTTTGTCATAAACGCGACTTGATTTATCTTAAAAATAAACAGGTATTATCGTTAATATTTCAGCAGTCTCAGGATACTTACCTATTTATGGTTTCGTGACACCAGCGGTTAAAAGCCTTGCGTAGTCTGTTAGTGAATGAAAGAGTTTTATTATTGTAAAAAATATTGTAAGACAGAATTGTGTTTCCATTCTATCTATCTAGTTAAATATCTGAATTTCATTTCCAAATTGGGGCCTAATTCTGCTATTTTAATAAATTCGTCACTCCAACACGATTCAATTCTCATCCCATTGTCATTTTGCTTAAAGTTCGTAATCTGCTAAATTCACAATGGTCGATCATTGGTCGGTCGATGGTCTCGTTATAAAATTGTGTTTTAATGGCATTTTCGTATTGCCATTATTATAAAACCGTTTGTACAAATGGTTTTCGAAATCTACAACTAAATGCGAACATTTGTTCATGCCAAATTTCATGTGCGAGATTAATATTCTATGACATTTCTTTCAATGGAGTGTCAGTGGTTGTTCATTGAGAAGTCATAATGACGCCATTATATTAGTAGATTACCAAACTTGTCAAAACTTGACAGAACTTGATCATTGTGACTTCAATGATCGCCTATTGTTACACTATCGTAATAGCAGAATCGAGGCCCTGATAATAATGGTACCTATGTGGTAATCGATGAATGAATGATTACTACATTCCTAATTTCCTAACCACCGCTAAACGTAACCGCTTAGATATTTCAAGAATATATTATTATCTGTCTAATATCTATCTATTCTATCTATATGTCTTCTATATATTATAGGAAGTCGTGTTAGTTACACTATAAAGAACTCAAGAACGGCTGAACCGATTTGGCTGAAAATTGGTGGGGAGGTAGCTTAGAACCAGGAGACGGACACAGGATTTTTTTTTGTAAGTAGGTATGTAGTTGGTAGGTAGTGGGTAGGTAGTGGGTAGGTAGTGGGTCAATTCGAATTCAATATTCATAGTTGACAGGACAACGTCTGTCGGGTTGGCTAGTTTATAATAAAAAAACTTTTTTGCAAAAAATAAAACCGACTTCAAAAAGAAAAAGTGAAAAATAACTTTAGCTTCTGAAGTCGGTGACGTTTGTATGATTGATTTAATTTTTTTGTCACCGACTTCAGAAGCTAAAGTTATTTTTCACTTTTTCTTTTTGAAGTCGGTTTTATTTTTTGCAAAAAAGTTTTTATTTTTCACTTTTTAGTGGTTCACATGGAAAGTGCATACCGTTACAATTACAACAAGCCCAAACACGACTAGGATACATTGTCTCATTATGGAGTTCCGTGACTCTTGGCTTCATCATCAGATCTGATGGTAGAATGGTTCTTATCAAACGCAAATGCTTCACTTGTTGTAGAAAATATAAAAATTGCTGTACGTTATCCTATAAAATTTGAAGAGTTCCCTCGATTTCGCCAAGATTCCATCATCAGATCCCGACTTGGCGACTATGGGACCAACTTGGAAGTATACCCTTTCAAACAAAAAAAGAATTTTTCAAATCGGTTTAGGCGTCTTCGAGTAATCGGGTAACATACATAAAAAAAAAAAAAAAAAAAAAAAAAAAATACATACAGTCGAATAGAGAACCTCCTCCTTTTTGGAAGTCGGTTAAAAAGCCCTCTTGCTTACCTTCCGAAACGAAGAGGATCCTACTGGTAAGGTATGTTTCTCCATTAATGTTGTTTTTCCATGATGTTAAACCTTGTTCAGTCACGTCATAATATGGAGTTATTTTATCGACGGGCGTCTGCAATAGACAGGTTCAAATCTTAAGATATACATATATCTATATCGGTAAGCAAGGCACCTAGGGTAAATTCGTTATAGATGGTCATTGTTTTTTTAAATGAAATAAAATTATATAAAACTGTTACAATCAGCTATTCGATTGGCCATCTTTCCCGTATGGCCAACTCTAACGAATATACTATAGAGTCAGTAAATGATTTCGCAAAAAAATTAAAACCCTTGAAATTGTCAACAAAATCCGTTTCAAAATGGGGAGTAATATTTTTTAATAAGTAATAATTCCATTTAATAAGCTCGCGGGCAACCGCTGGTTGAAAAAAAAATCTATACAAATATTATAAAGATGAAGTGTTTTTATGGTGGACCGCGCAAATCTCATGAACTGATTGGAATTGTAAAAAGTCTCATTGTCTTTTTGTGATAGATAGTTTATTTATCGAGGAAGGTTGGTAGGAAGGCGCAATAGAAGATTTGAAAAAATTAAGAGACTGGTTGTCGCCATTTTGAATTTTGATTACTGTCACGTCTTTAATGACACTAGCACAGATATTATAATACTTCGCACTAGCAAGCACATCGATTGACTGGATTGACATAAGAATCATCGAAATTGGCCCACGCGTTTGGTCTTAGTATGGTTGGCACAAACTCACATTAATACTGCTCTGTATGGGTCATCGAGCATATAGAGTAGAAATGTTACTTATTTTGTTTGAAAACAATTTCGCCAACTGACAGCTACTCATATCTGCGTTCACTACGCTCTGATTGGCTGACCGAATGTCAAAAATAACACTCTAGAGATGGGGTAGTGCGCATGTAAGTTTTATCGATATCGATAACCAATGCATCAGTATAGTAATAGTGAATAATACTTACGTGTTTTTTTATGGAAATCAGTGTTTCAATGTGTTATTAGGTAAATAATAACACATTGATTCACTGATTTTTGAAATTAATTTATTTCGTATAAATTCTTCTGACCGCTTGTATCTCATTATGTCTTCCTTTTGCTGAGGAAAGCTAGGCTCATCTTTCTCTCCTTCTGTCATAATAGGTTTCACAAATATGATTTAATTTACTCGAAACCAATATCGATACAAACCTTGATTCTTGGTGTGCAACACTAGTGATAAGAGCATAGACTAGAAAGAGATAGTTTAATACGGATTGCGTTATGTGGAAGCAAGACGCATAGATATAGGTACCTACATCAATTGTTTCACTTTGAATTGTCCAGTTTGACTTGAGCCGTGAGAAAATTTAATATAAATTACTTTTTTACCTGTATTTTACCGATTAAAGATTATTCCGTCTGTTTTATAATTTGATATTCTGCTGTTTTTTCCACACCACCGAATAGAACAGCACGCCCCATTGCGAAACTATCTAATCGAAATTTTGTTTCGGAATAATATGAAGAGACGTACACACGGATCCAGTAATGGTTTTGTACTGTTTTAGTGACAGCGAGCGTCAATATATAAGTGACAAATCACTTATTAGTTGCGGAGGCAGCTGATATCCACTCTATATGATAAATCCTCGATGGTATGGGCTAATAAACACCTCTGCCTATGTTAAGATGCCTCTTAGTCGGATAAATGAAGTGGAGTGTACTCACAGCGATCAAAAGTCCAGCGACATTGTCTCCGTCGTAATATAAGCCGGTGGTTGGTTCTGATGGATTTACCACCAGCGTAAGGTCAGCGTAGCTTTCTGGTATAGCAGGCCCCTGCACCGTCACCCACTTTGCCTTTGTGGCGTCTGTCAAGGTTTGTGGTAGTGTTTTTGCAAATGCCAGAGGATTAATGGAAAATATTTCTGTAAAATGAAAATTGATAAGTTTAATAACATATATTTCACTAAGATCTGGCAGAATCTATACTTATAGATGCTTTGAATTTTTTTTTGCATAACACACATGGCAAAATCTTCTTTTAACTAATATTATTATTAGGCTTATAACATGATTATAGTTTGGCCGAATGTTTATAATTATGTTGCATCATTAATCGTTTGCATGCTTCTTACAGGAAAGAAATATTTACAAAAAAAAAAATGATTTGGTCAACCACGGTCACTTGTGTTAAAGATGCCACCAGTGAGTCGACTTTAACTTTGATAGAGGCTTCATTTGATACTTGACAAGGATTTGTGAGAGATAAAAACTAAAAAGGGTACAAAAAACAAACGATACGACAGTGAAAAATAAGTCTACATTCGGAAGCCGATTTTTAAAAGTGAATGCAACAAATGAAAGTTTTCTAATGTAAAAAAAACTACATTAAGTAAGTACTTACGCGAAAAACCTTTATTCCATGGCTCTGAAACAAAAAAGATGCATAAAAATCGACATAATGGCGTGTTTCAAACGACATTATTCAATACACTTTCGAAGAAAATACTATTAGCGAAAAGTATTTTCGTCGTAAATAATTAGGAAACTATGATAATTTCCTTTTTATACAGCGTGTTAGGTTAAACGAGGGACATATTGAGGGAAGGTATTCAGTATTCGATTCTCAATCCAAATAAGGAAAAAACCTATAACCTTAATTTTTGACATTATTGTCTAATTAAATACATTACTCATGGACACTGAGCGCGCAAGTAGGTGTCACGCGGCAAAACACGTGCCGGTCCTGAGCTCCGCGCGCAAACTCCGCCCCTTTCCTTTGTAATGTCCCCGAAGCACCGACAGGGCACATCCCCGCGCAAAAATGAAAAAAAAAATGAAATGATTACACCTAGAAAGGTCATTGACCCGCACACATGTTCTGCGATAAGCGCATGGCGCACACGTTGCGAAACTTAGGCGAAGTTTTTGGTATGGATCTATCTGTTATTACTAGTGTTTTCTTTTTGTTCATATGTTGATTAGCATCATGTAAGCATGGACTATTGCGGGTTTGAATAAGTCCCTCGTTTAAACTAACATACTGTATGAAAACTGGAAAATTATAATATTTTTAAATTTCGGACACAAATAAATTTTTGTACCTAATTGATAAAGTGTTTATAAAGATCGTTATCGAAGCCGAAAGGCACTTGATCTTGCGTCAAGAGTCATTGCAATAATTTTTTTGTTCTCGACCATTCCTAACACCTAGATACGGAGATTTTGGGGGTCAACGTTAAAGTTCCAAGTTTTTCACAGGTTTTTTTATTTAATTTTTAGACACCTCCACGACCCCTGTATTTTTCAATCCATCACCCACACGTTTTCACCCCAAAAAAAGTCGTTTCCCAGCGATAATCATGTTTACTTATTAATAATATTCTATTTTTATAAGTACACAATATAAATATTAAAAAAATATTAACGCCACAAAGACACATTATTTCTTTGCCAAGATTATTTTTTTATGAATTAAGTATTAAATATAGACTGCCGACGATAGGAATAGAACCAA
This sequence comes from Xestia ashworthii, assembly GCA_950022955.1. Taxonomy (NCBI): domain Eukaryota; kingdom Metazoa; phylum Arthropoda; class Insecta; order Lepidoptera; family Noctuidae; genus Xestia; species Xestia ashworthii. Next base: position 16,845,366 of record OX465566.1, read on the forward strand.
TTTAGACTTAGTGTAAGTATAATTATGTAGTTAGTTATCTGCAGTTTGCTTCCGAACAAGTTGTGATAATGAAATAAGAAACCACGAGTGTGAAATACATTGCACGCCCATTACCGAACCCTAATGGTACTGCGATAAGACCCACTTTTCGAGGAAGTGTATTGAAAAAACTTTGCCTGACCCAGAAATCGAATCCGAGGCCTCATGATCAGCAGTCATGCTTGCGACCACTAGACAACTCGTGTACCAACCGGACTGGACTTCAAATTGTCCCTGGACAGACTGGGGTTTGACAGATATTTCAGTTTCACATTAAAAGTCCCCTATAACGTGACGAAAGATAACCGTGTAGTTGCTTGTGTATTTAAATGGAGGTGTTCACATATAGGACGACACGATCAACTATCGCCTACAACTTTTTTAGCGGTGACAACAGATCGTCAGTGGGAACGGCTATCACGACAATTGAAAAAGAAAAAAAAATATCACGACAAACAAATTACAAAGCGAGTGCCGTGAAATGTCATCGCGATCCAATAGGAACAGCTAGCAGGACAGAGGTCCGACGATAAAAAATGTTGACGACACAGTGGGAACTGTCAAACTCCGGTGTCTGTCAGTGAATTTGACCCATAGAGTTATAGTAAGTAATATAGATTGGGATTTGACCGCTCCATCAGAAAAAAACATACGGTTTTACGGAAATGTACACGGAATCTTTTGGAAAGATCAAAATAAAATGGAGCAGAATTGTTCATTAAAGGTACTTACTGGGTTCAGAATCGAAGGGCCAGATTGCAGATGCGGAGGCGATGAGGGCCAGGAGAGCGACTGTGCGGATCATGGCTGCAGATATTGTATGTGCCATAGAGGGCTCGACCAAGCGTATTTATACGCTACACGCATCTGGCAAAGGCTAACATAAAGTAGCAAATATTGATCAAGTGTATTTTTTGGGTTCCTCATGAAATTAATTCGAGACAAAAATGCTTTGTTCGTTTTTATACAAAGCCTGGTGTAAACGAATCCTCCGTCAACCAAGAATTATATAAGTAAGGGCATTTAAAGTCACATCCGTCAAAAAAATCCAAAGAAAAATAATCTGCAAGCATTCGATAGACCCGTCTGCTGGGTGTATTCCCGCTGACCCCACTGATTCGCCTCGCTGGTGGAGTCAACGCGTTGACCCCACTAGGTGGGGCGCAGCAGTGAGTCCAGTGGGAACCAAATTGCAGACTTCCCGTTGACCCCACTACCCTACCCTACTGGTGGGGGTACATCTAGCTAAGTAACTCTACGCAAAAATTGTTACTGGGAACAGATTTTTTTTGGGGATAAAAACACGTTTTAGAGTAGTATACATGTAATCAATGTTACACACTCAAAACGTTATGCTGATGGATTCATTGAATAGTACAGGGTGACAGGTATTTAAAGTGAAAAAGGAGGAAAACGACCCAATAACACTTTGCATGACCTGGGAATCGATCCCAGGATCTCATGCTCCGCGCAACAATGGTTTATTTGTGACTTTTCCATCAATTGACAAGCAAGCGTGGGTAAATAATAACAGCCGCTCGGGGTGATCTTTAGGTTAAGCCGTGCTTGCCTAGGTTGGTCTGTGGATGGGTGACCACCCTTACATACTAAGTTTCCTCCGTGGCTCGGAAAGCTGTTGGTCTCGGCTGTCATTTATCCATCTTTGACATTCGTTACAGGTAGTCAGTGGCCCAAAAAGTCTGACAACCAGTCTTACCAAGTGGTATCGTATTACCCAGTATTAACTGGGCTGTGGGGGTTAGATAGGCAGTTGCTCCATGTAAAATACTGGTATTCAAGCTGCATCCGGTTAGACTGGAAGCCGACCCCAACATAGTTGGGGAAAGGCTAGGCAGATGATGATGAGTCGTGACGAGTAACCTTGGACGCCTTTCCGTCACAGCCATCAGCGCGCGCAACTGGTTGCGAATCGCAGTTGCGAAAACGGCCGGAGGGTCCGAAACTAACTAGCATTGAATGCAAAATGAAAAACGACTACGAAAGGCTAATCTTCCAAAGCATCACGTTTGAAGATTTAAGCCATCGAAGTTACAATCTAACTCGAATCTATCTCCTTTTTAACCGACTTCTAAAAAAGGAGGAGGTTCTCAATTCGGATGTTTCTATTTTTTATTTTTATTTTTTTATGTTTGTTCGCGCATAACTCCGTCGTTTGCCAACCGATTTGAAAAATTCTTTTTTTGTTGGAAAGGGTATACTTTCCAAATGGTCCCATAGCCACCAAATCGGGATCTAATGATGGAATCTTGGTCAAATCGAGGGAACTCTTCAAATTTAATCGGATAACTAACGGTATTTTCTACAACAAGTGAAGCATTTGCGTTCGATAAGAACCGTTCTACCATCAAATCAGATGATGAAGCCAAGAGTCACGGAACTCCATAATGAGACAATGTATCCTAGTCGTGTTTGGGCTTGTTGCAATTGTAACGGTATGCACTTTCCATGTGTATCAACCACATGTAAACCACTAAAAAGTGAAAAATAAAAACTTTTTTTGCAAAAAATAAAACCGACTTCAAAAAAAAAACAAAATATTGAAAAATAACTTTAGCTTCTGAAGTCGGTGACAAAAAAAATAAATCAATCAAACCCAGGTCACCGACTTCAGAAGCTAAAGTTATTTTTCAATATAAAAAAACTAAAAAATAAAACCCACTTCAAAAAAAAAACAAAATATTGAAAAATAACTTTAGCTTCTGAAGTCGGTGACAAAAAAAATAAATCAATCAAACAAAGGTCACCGACTTCAGAAGCTAAAGTTATTTTTCAATATTTTGTTTTTTTTTTGAAGTCGGTTTTATTTTTTAGTTTTTTTATAGCATTTCGCATTTCGGTGACGACCCGAATGGCGTAGCACTAGTGAGGCTGCCTTACGTTCTTAGGGTCCTGAGTTCGAATCCCGGTAGGTGCAAATGTTTGCATGATGATGAGCATGGACATTTGTTTCCGAGACATGGTTGTTTTTATGTATAATAAGTATGTATTTACAAACAAAAGGTATATACGTATTAAATCAACTATCTGGTGTCCACGACACAAGCCTTGCTTACTGTGGCACTAGATGGCGCTGTGTGTAATGTCCAGTGATATAATTCTATTTTTATTTTTGTATGTTACGCATAGTCGATTCACCAAATTGTGCTCTCTGTGGAGTCTCTGATGATGTGCATTATATCCTGACCGAGAGTACTCTGTGCCGAGAGTGCTTGTGTCGGAGGAAAAAGCGTGAAGCTGTTGACAATAGCTTTAATCTATGCTTGTATAAAAGCGCCATGACCCCACCGTTGTCAGATGAGGCTAGAACACTTTGTTATACTATTATTACTATGGGTTATAAAGGGTGTAAAAAAACTCATAACGAAGCCAAAAGGTACCAGTTCTGTGAATCACTTTTACCTGGGAAGCTTCTAGCCTATACCTAACACGTAAAAACATCCACACACACACAAGTGTACAAGTGCTCCTGAAAAGTAAAACCGAATTTACTCGAATAATACACATTTGAACAATCAACTTTTATTTTTCAAGCATTCTAGTTTTCTTTTCATTTACTGTTTTTACAATTAAATGTTTAACGCACTTGAGTACATAGCTTTACAATTACATGTATACTAACTTTTACCCGCGATTTCGTGCGATTACAGTGGCGCGGGGCGGGCGGCGGGAGCCGGTGGCGGGTCAAGCGGTGAAACGCACATTTCCATGGATGACACAGTGGCAGCGGGGCGATTGAGCGGTCCGGACGTACCTACCTCTTCAGTCGTCAGCGGCATGTCCGAACAAATCGAGCGGGAAACGCATACTGAATTGACTTGCGTTCATCCGCCCCGCTCACAACTCCCACTTGTCCCGCTGCGATTACCGCTCACCCGCCCTGCCCGCACTTGGTGCTCCTTAGCAGCGACTGATCAAGACTTCTGACCGCCCTAGGCTAATTATGAGGACGCGCCCCCGCCATCGCCAGGTACCTATGATACAGTCGGCCTAAAAAGTCGTAGGTATATTAGTTATGACTTTGTTCACTAGTGTGAATATTTTAACGTGGTTTAAAAGTACATATAAAAGTATTTAAAAATTGAGCCAGTCTCCAGAAAAGTTAGCTTTTATTCAGTCCTTTTATTCAGAAATAGAAGTCACTTAACCAAAAACAAGTAAGGCTCCAGGAGCGAGCCAAGCGAGCTCAAAAATTTTAACACTCTACTTGGACAGGTTAGAATTGTTTCGACCCTTTATACAAGAGTTATTTAGTTGACTTGCAGATAAAGCCAAAACTCAAGACGAAGTAGCCTGAAAATAAAAGCGGGCTCGAAAAAAATTTACACCTTTTCTAGGACAGACTTGAATTGTTTCGACCTATTGGAGTGACTTGGGCTTATAATAGACAATTTATAGATCCAAGATAGAGTAGGTTGCAAGAGCGAGCAAAGCGGTGACCAGTCAGTTCACCAAACATTAATTCACAAACTTTCACTTGACAAGCAACGATTAGAAAACACATTATTTGTCATTTCAGTATTATACAACAACAAGTTTAACAAATAATTCACTTCGCAAAATAATAATCCGATAAACTTTAATAACGTATTATTTGACAAAAAAACATTATTTTTTCGTTTTATCAGTAATTTAAGCCTGCGTAGGCGCGGAAGGGCGAGGCGGGCCGCGAGCTGAGGAGCAGGTGGCTTTAACACTCGCGGTGGTGAGCGTCAAAACCCTCTGCGACGATAAGCTCGCGTGTGACCGCCAGAGCCCCGCAGCGCCGGAGCCGTGACAGAAACCATGCCTGCTGCGTGCTTGCATACTGCATGCTTGCTGCCTGCTGGTTACATGCATGCTGCATGCTTGCTGCTCGCTTGCTGCATGCTTGCTGTTCGCTTGCTGCATGCTTTCTGCATGCTTGCTACTTGCTTGCTGCTTTCTTGCTGCTTGCTTGCTGCATGCATGGAGTATGCTTGTTTGCATGTTACGAAAAAACTATGCATTTCCTTATTTTTTTCTTAAAAACAGTAATAAAAAAAATACTAGCCTGTAAATTATTTTGTTGAAACGTGTTTTATCCAAATTTATCTAAGTAAAAAATTATAAATGAATAAATATCATCTGATGCATTTGATAAATGAAGTATTTGCCAAATAAATGTTTGTAAAACGAATATTTTTAAAATAAAACATTTGCGGAATAAGTTGTTTGCGAAATATACGAAACGTTGGTTGTAAAATGAAAATTTGTCAATGGAGTTTTGGTAAAACATTAATTAGTGAACCAGCAAAGCGAGCTCGAATATTTTGACACGGTGCTTGGTGGTTAAATTCAGATGTTAATAATAATTATCTAATATGAGATCAAAATGTCCACATCCTCTATTTTATGCAACTTTGTGTATGCATGCCAAAATTGCCTAGTAAGGCCTTGAGGCAATCCAGAGGCCGAATAAAATAAACTTTTTGATAAAAGTTATTCGCAGTGTTTAAAGGTACATACATACCGCGTCCGTTGGTTTAAAGAGAATGTGTAAGTTTCTAGTGGTAGTACGATCATTTTTAGGCTGAGAGACATTTCTCGACGGCATTTAAGACTGATGCTCCAGGGTCTCCCGCGAAATTCAAATTTTCCAACGTTTTTTGCAATTTGCAGGGAAATGCCTAGTTGTACGCTGATGAAAACATCGTTTGCGGCTGCACGACATATGCAGTCACAGTATTATAATCATCAAAATCATCAACACGACCCTCAAAGTTCATAAAAGTCGAGGAACGACTTTGACCATAAAAAATTCGTTCCTCGACTTTCATGAACTTGGCGGGCTGCACCGATGATTCTGATGACTCCAATTCTGCAACCGCATACGCTCCGTGCATACCCAACTATTTGTTTGCGTTACCCGCCAGCGGATTCTGCTGAGACAGAACGAAACAAGGCCTACAGGCATTTGGGGGCATGAAGAACAGGGTGTAAAGCTCTTCATCCTCCATAGAAAAGGGAGGATCCTCCGACCAGACGGGTGTTATGTCTGGTGGGCTACTGCCCGACGGTTGTTGTCGGGTTCGCGTATATGCTCCTAAGTCGCGGAGAATGTTGCTTGCGCGATGTAGGAATTCTGACGTATTTAGCTTGTTAGTTCATCATCTTTCTCAAGATAGCGCTGATAGTACTTTTTGTTCAATGTAGCTGAAGTACTTTTTGTAGTGCCGCTACATCACTCTCTCCTGGAGACCAGGGTCGATAGTAGATTTGAACGAGCCGTTGTTGAAAGGCCAGTGGAAACTCGTTGCCGCATTGTTCACGGTGAGTCGGAACAGTCTGCGGTGGAGCGAACGATTGTGGTCCCACGGAGAAAGTGATTCAGTGTGATGGTCTGTAGCACATCCTTCCATTTGACTATAACCTTGTATCCTACCCCGTTGTATATGTCACCGTAAAATTGTAAAACCCGTTATATTGTAAGATAACTAGATTGTAAACTCTCGAAAGATTGTCAAACGAACATACTCCTTACCTCCTCCTTACCTCCTTCTCCTCCTCCTCCTTCTATCGAAAACTATAATGCGTTATATTCGCATTATAGTTTTCGATAGATTGTAATATATCGAAGTGAAACCGTAATATTGTGAAATGTATGTGATGGAAGTCAACTCGCGCGGTGTAGAGGAGGGGGAGGTAAGGAGGGTCCCCTTGCCCCATGGTACCTCTCTCATGAAAAGATATTGTACCATTCCTGAGAAGTACTGATTAATATAACTTAACCTCAAAACACTTTATATTCCCGGTAAAAGCGTAGTCGACGGAGCCCTGCTACGCAGCTATTTCTGTCTGCAGGGTTTAAAGGAACCTAACTAACCTAACGTGGGGGTGCCCCAAGTCTCGATTATGGGGGCAGAGATACTTCCGTCGCATGCATTTCACATCATTACGGTTTCACTTCGATAGATTACATCTACCGAAAAATAATGCGTTATATTGTAAGCAGTATGTAGGTATATGAGAACATTTAAATTGGACGACAGCCATTTGTGTTTATTTGTTAACCTATTTTGGCGGGTTTGCGCACGTGATGGCTTGATCTGTTAATAAATAGATAGATAGAGGAACAATTTTAATGAAGATTTTTTTGAAAAAGTGGTTCAATTGATTCTGCCCGTGATTCTGATCAAACTATTTTCAGGTTTTGCGCATTTATCGTTACACGTTGTATATGGATTACGGATAAAGAAAAGTTCAGTAGAACTAAAGATTAAGCTTCTTGGTACTGCAAAATTCAGTGGTAAAATTAAGGTATAATGTATGCGGCACAACACAGATATTTTATGAATGATTAAATATAAAAAAATATCGTTAACAACAACAAACTCGTGTATTTTGATAGATGTCAAGACTTTACGCCAGTGCTGCCACCCTGTGGTTTTGTCATTTCAGAAAGCCCCCAATTATCTTTGAACATAAATGTTTTTACGATAAAGTTAAAAATCTATCAAAGTTTGTTGTGCAGCTTGTTAGTGTATTGACTGCTTGCAGATGTGCTCGCGTCTGTACTATGCTACTTTTTTATTTGTTCTCAGGCTTTCATGCGTCTTTTTGAAATCGGCTTATTATAATCATACAAACTTAACCCCACTTAAACCTACTTGAGGGTGAAATTTCATGAAAATTCCTTTCTTGGCACCTTCCGTATTAAAAACGTACTTCCCCGATTTTAAATTTCTAAATAGTTCTAGAGATGTCGTGATTGGTCAATGAGTGAATGGTATTGCGCTTTCTTTCATCCAACTAAAAGATATAACATAGTATTCAATGTCCTGTCATGAAATATTCCATGTCCTGCGAAGCAATCATGCTAACGAAGGAGGTGGCGGAACGTGAGAGGTAAAGAACCTTACGTCCCAGTCGCCGCGGGAGACGCCCCGGGCGCCCAGGGCCTTCGTAGGAGCGTCTTAGGACTGATTTCTCATCCGAAAAAAAATAAGGCTCATAGAATATGTTCGCGCTATATTAGTATAGATAGATAGTCATCAACATCATCTGTCTAGCCTTTTACTCAACTATGTTGTGATGGGATTCCAGCTTAACCGGACGCATTTGTATAACAGTATTTTACAAGGAACGACTGCCTATCGTGTACGTTTAAGGCGCTTAGAAGAGCTAAATTAGCAACTCTATTTGTGGTGGTTCAAACTTCGTTTGAAATGCTGTTAGAATAAAGTTCTAATCAGCTTGCACTACAACGTGGTTGTTACGACAGCCACTGCGGGCCAAATAGCGCGAAATGAGTGGTTTCGATCGATTTACAAAAAAACTATTGATTGGATTAAAAAACCAAAACAGTATCAGCTTGTAGAATTATTTGCCAAAAAATCAGAATGATCGCATGCATATTAGTATGTTTTTTATTGTTTGAAAGATATTTTTAGAGGTAAGTTCGTGATTTATTTTTATCGAGCCAAATTAATTGTATTACGTTTTCAAAACAGTATCATGCTAGCATATATCCTGAAGAATATCATATATTTTTCTGGTCTTGTTTATAGCAGTGAATCATATACTTTTAGTAATTATAAAACTCGCGTTTAGCTCGTGTAATCGCCTTAAGTAAGGGTCGTAGCACACGTATCAACTCGGAAATGGATCGTCACCGCCTCGCCTTTCGCCTTGGCGTCGAACACGAGTCCACGTAACGTAACCACGTAACGTAAGCGGATCAGAAGGTCCGGCACGTTGACTTGGCTACAGCTAGGCGACGACGCGACGCCGCGCTTACGGCTCGCCGACCGCTCGTTGACTGCTAGGCGGCACTAGTTTAATCATTTTGAATCGACGATAAACGATAGACGTTACTACGTAAGCTAGGGTACGGAGAGCCGTAAGCAGGGGTACGGAGAGTCGTAAGCTAGGGTACGGAGAACCGTAAGCGCGGGAACAACAAGTCGACCACGCACCGCACCACGGTTCGTGAGCTTGTCCCGAGGCGAGGCGATTACGTTACGATTCGAGATAAAATTAAAATAGCGAGGGTTCGCTGACCGGATAGTCATCAATGTTAACTGTCAAAATCAATTGACAGTAATGCTTTGCATCATATTTTTATCCATGTTGTTAGTTAAGTATGAAAACGAATAGGACATGATTATACGAGTAATAAGAACTGTGCATTACCCATTTTTAGTGTTAAGGCGATTACACGAGCTAAACGCGAGTTTTATAATCACTAAAAGTATATGATTCACTGCTATAAACAAGACCAGAAAAATATATGATATTCTTCATGATATATGCTAGCATGATACTGTTTTGAAAACATAATACAATTAATTTGGCTCGATAAAAAGTAATCTCGAACTTACCTCTAAAAATATCTTTCAAACAATAAAAAACATACTAATAATACTAACTATAATGTAGTTGTTATGGGGGTGACATTATCACTAAGTGATCAAACCACTTAAATAAATAACGATTTAAAAATTATCTTTAACCATGATCCACAAATAAAATCATCACGAAGACGATAAATTAATACTCGTTAGAAATATTCATTTGTAGGGCGCGAATCGAGCAAGTAAAAGTGTGATTTGTTATGAAATAAATGACCTACACAAGAAGCAGCTCAATCTCAATGTCAATCTGACAGCAGAATAAAATTTAGCGAGGTAAAAAAGGTTGCTAAAATTTATCCTAGTCAGGCGAAAACTCATACCACATTATCTTTAATTCAAAATATAAATTATATAAGTAACTAATTTGTCGTTTAAAGCTAGCAAACAAACATACAGATTTACTTTTGCATTTATAATATTAGAATGGAAGTCTGTTTAGTTATGAATTGGCAATAATTTAACAGCTGCAAGAATATTCGCGATTTTTTAAAATTCGGTGAACAATGGCGCCAACGTCAGCCAAGGTCGCATTGGCTAAGATTGGCCATTAGCTGTTAGTCACGGCTCGGCAGTCATTTGTAGATCTTCGATGTTACGGGTAGTGTTCAACCCGCAAAGAACTCGGGCGGCATGGCAGCGCTATTTTTGCGTCTGCCCATGAAAAATGGTACTCCCTTGCTTGTTCGAAATTTTTTTGTCCGAAAATCATTATCCATAACACGTTTGCTATAAACTTCAGTAACTATAATGTTCAAAATACCGAAATTTTGTTTAACATAACTAACTTTACTTCTAATACTATTTTGTCATAATATCGAATACTATAATAATTGAATCTCCTAATTTTACATGACATAAAGTCGTATGTCCTTAGTATTGTAACACATAATGTGTATGATTCCGAATGGTCATTTATAAATAAATTGTTAGTCGCTAAAAAAATCCCTAAAAGTTAGGTTTTAGTGACAAACGAATCCCTATAAATCCGACTCCACGTAGTCTTGTCTGCCCTACCCCAAGAGTGTAATTTAAAATCGCGTAGGCGCGGAGGGGCGAGGCGGGCCGCGAGTTAAGGAGCAGGTGGTTGTAACACTCGCCGCCGCGGCTGAGGCTGGCCGGCTAAATCCCTAAATAGAATAAGCCCTAAATCCGTTTGTCATAAGTATTACAATCAATAATATACAAAAGACATAAAATCGTTTTCAATAAAAGTCATAAGTCCTATTCTAAGTAAATGTTTAATCGTATGTAGGCGTTGACCTGCAATGCAAGCAAGCATGCAGCAAGCAAGCATGTAACAAGCAAGCATGCAATGCAAGCAAGCATGCAATGCAAGCAAGCATGCAGCACGCATGTAGCAAGCATGTAATGCAAGCAAGCATGCAGCAATCATGCAGCAAGCATACAGCAAGCAAGCAAGCATGCAGCAAGCAAGCATGCAACAAGCAAGCATGCATGCAAGCGTATTTTATAGCAAACGTGTTATGGATAATGATTTTCGGACAAAAAATTTTAGGACAATCAAGGGAGTACCGTCTCATACGCGGGATACTAATAGATCTCGCCAGTAAATCTAATTGCCAGTAAAAGTAAAATAGCACATAAAATCCTTAAATGTTGTTTTTTTTTCTTTTTTTCTCTCAGTTTTAGGTCAATTGAATTGAAAATAATTTGGGGTGTCTGAGGTTTTGCGCATTTAACGTTACACATTGTATGTATATGTCTTGACAACTAGCACTTTTAACTGGAAATACTCGTAAGTTGCTGTTTCGTCTCATGATTACTGATTTTTCAACTTAAATCTTAATTTTAGACTTGGACTTTCGATTAATTCATTTACTGAACAGCAAGTTGTGTTTTATTAACGCTGTACGAGTTGCCTATTCTATTCGGATTTTGTTTTGTGCTTTTTGATATAATTTCCATGAGATTTTTAAATGATGGTACATCCCACCAACTGAAGCCCTTGAGTTACAACTTCACAAGAAACCTGCCGACTGAGATCGGTGAGGACAAATTGCCAGTCAGAATAATTTTATCGTATTCAACTACACTCGAGAGGGAAAAATAGGCAATCATTTTGTATCTGAACCCTCAACGAGCTACGTGCCATGATCTTGAAACGGAATGTGTGTAATATAATCATAATAAATAAATGATAAATTATTAGTCTCTCCTTTCTTGGCTTATTTTATTAACCTAAGCATTGCATTTGTATTGTATAACCTACATTACTTTAGTAATATATTATAATATATAATTCTTTATATCATCATTACCTACAATGGCAACATTGTTACAGACATCTTAAGGCCCTTACTCAAAGTACTGCATGCAGGACCCTGCCTGCAGGGACACTGCCAATCGTATTGTGTGTATATGCATGCAGGCAGGGCCGATAATAAGGCCCTGCGGCAGGGTGAACAATTAAAATATCGACCCTAAATACTCGTATGTTATTTTCTATAGTGCACATTTGAACTAATATTTTGTTAGTATAATATTTAAAATCTATAGTAACGTTTAATATAATTTGAAACTGACTACTTTGTATTCAACTTTTCTGCAAAAACTGATTGAACTATACTTTCGAGTACCAGATCCTCTCTATTGTTGGTGAATCATCTGGGTTAGGTTGGGTTAGAACAGTGACTTTTAGCGCGCATTACTTATTTATTACAGAACTAGCGGACGTCCCGCGGTTTCACCCGCATAGTTCCCGTTCCAATGGGAGTACGGGGATAAAATATATCCTATGTTACTCGTGGATAATGTAGCTTTCGAATGGTGAAAGAATTTTTAAAAACGGTCCAGTAGTTTTTAAGCCTATTCATTACAACCAAACAAACAAACAAACAAAGTTTTCCTCTTTATAATATTATATTATAGTGTAGACAACCAAACAAACAAACAAACAAAGTTTTCCTCTTTATAATATTAGTGTAGATTATGGCTGAAAATTAGTAAATATGAAAATTTGGGTAAGATGAAAGTTAGGTCCACTAAACGTTATATTAAAACAGCATTATATAAATTGAAAATTATTTGAAATGAATGTTATACTAAATGTTAGTAGAGTAAAAGAAGTTTATAAGACATGTAACATTGGATCACATGAAATTACGTCATTTGTTTTAATAGTGTTACATCGGACCTACTAGAACATTCGAGAAAGCACGTGATTACAGTATGTGTACGTTGGAATTTCGAGAGTTTTCTATTATTATTACTTTCAAAGTTGGGTAGGTACCTACAAACTCGCGACCTCTTTATAAAAAGACATTAGAATTTCGACCGTACGCCTAGGGCATACGGTTCATATTTGTTTGTGTTGTACAAGTAGCTAGTAGTAATAATTACCTACCTACCCATCTACTCTTTTGTTAGTGTTTTCTATGACCCTCTAGAATATTCGAGGTTATTCTGGTGTGTCTGTGGGCGAGTATAAATAGACCGCTCAAGGCCGCGACAGTCAGTCTTGTTTTGGCTACACAACGAAGCGAATCGAAGTGAACTTGAAGTGCGATATCTAAGCGAATAGTGATCAGTAGTGTATTGTAGTGTACTTGTGATTAAGTTTAAATTGTTTTGTGATTAATAAAGTTATTGTGTTGTTTAATCGGTAGTAATTAATTTATCTCATACCCAGCTCGTAACAAATTGGTGTCAGGAGTGAGAGATAAATTATGCCAATTCTACCAAAGGACGACACGGAGGGTATCCGTACCAGGAGTCAGCGACAGCAGGACATGGACCAAAGGCGGTTTGGGGATTCTCCGACACAGACACCGGGTGGTGTCCAGCCTACGTCACAGCCAGTCGCTGGCCCATCCGGAGTTTCTCCAGCATCAGTGGCGCCAAACTTGTCAGCTTTAATGGCGCTGCTGCAGGATCAAGCTCGCCGTCAAGAGGAGCAAGCTCGCCGCCAAGAGGAGCAGGCTCGCCGTCAAGAGGAGCAGGCTGGCCGTCAAGAGGAGCAGGCTCGCCGGTTGGAAGAGCAGTTGCAGCGAGACAAAGAGGAACAGGTCCGCCGCCAAGACGAGCAGATGCTCCTCATCAAGGATCTGCATGCAACTTTCGGCAAGGACCTCAAGTTGATGAAAGATCAGGTTCACCAACATGAGAACCGCATCTCAGAGGCCGAGGTTCAGATTGCTGGGGTCAAGAAAGCTTTGGGCGAACTAAAGGTTGAAGGCGGGACGGTAGCTCCAGTGGTTGCTGCACCTACTTCGCGTGGTTTTAAGGTTCCGCCATTCGACGGAACATCGTCGTGGTCGGCCTATAGAATACAGTTTGAGGCCGTCATGAAGGCGAATGGATGGACAAAACCACAAGCCATGACCGCGCTCACCTTGGGCCTCCGAGACCAGGCCCTGACTATTCTCGAGGCACTCGGTAAGGATGTAACCTACGAGCAGCTGCTGGAGGCGTTGGAGTCCAGATACGGTGACGCGCACCTGGAGCACGTATTCCGTGCTAAGTTGAAGGACCGTGTTCAACGTAGCGCCGAGAACCTACAGCAGTGGGCTCTGGAAGTTGAAAAACTCGTTCGGAAAGCCTACCAGTCTGCCCCTGTACTGATTGATGGAAATCTGGTACAGGCCTTCGTTGATGGAATACGTGACTTAGAAGTTAGAGCTGCCGTGAGACTTGGGCATCATGAGACCTTGAAGGACGCCTTGGCCCATGCCTTAGAAGTAGAGGCAGTGAGGCAAGACCACCGAATGCACCGCATCAGGGAGGTTGTAGCATCACCTGTACGCGACCGCCCACAGGGGTATAGTCCTAGGTGCTACACTTGTGGAGAAAGGGGTCATCTTCGGTCCAGCTGTCCTAAGCGCAGCACCCCGAGAGAGGATCAGCAGGGAAGAGTGGCTGAAGTGACTGCCCAGCCACAGCAGGGAAACGAGTAAATGCCTGGACTGGGGGGCGGGTGCTGGCTGGTATTGAAAGAGCCCCGAGAATCTTGATCTCGCAAGCACATGACGGGAACAGCCTGACCATCAAAGGCGAAGTCAATGGAACACCATGCAAACTGACGCTGGATACTGGAGCTTCTCACACGGTCGTCAATTCTAAACTAGCAAGTCGGTTTCTTGGGGACTACTTCAATAAGCACGACCGTATACAGTTACTAACAGCTACCGGTCAGCACATAAACATCCGAGGCAAGAAGGAGGTAGAGTTAAAATTGGGTGACAGATTTTACAAGCAGAATGTCATCGTGGCTGACATAGTGGACGATTGCATCTTGGGCTTGGACTTCATGCGGAAATATCGTTGTGAGATCGACGTTGATCAAGGAGTACTGAAATGTGGTTCAGAGGAAGTCTTCATGGAAGGTGCACCGTCAGGGAAAGTGTACTGCTTGAAGAAGATTGTTCTTCTTCGCAGATCAGAAACGGTTGTGCCAATTTGTTTGCCACGGAATTCTGGAAACAAACGTCGAAGTGTTCTGATAGAAAGGGTGAACAATGACTTCCCATGGAAGATGGCACGAACACTGGTCAAGGCCACCAACGTCTCAGCAGTACGCATACTGAATCCAAGTGACCAGGAGCATGTGATTAAGAAGGGCACCTTGATCGGCACTTGCGTGGAAGTAGCTTGGATGCGTCAATTGCAAGATGTGCCTACCGGAAATAAAGTTCGTAGTACAAAATTTGACGTGTCCACGCTTTTGGAAAACTGCGATTTAACTGAAGAAGAAATGGACAAGGCTATGAAGATGTTACTTCAGTACGCCAACATGTTCTCTTCAAATGATGCTGACATAGGGAGAACTGGACTTGTTCAGCACCAGATTAATACGGGTTACCTATCCGTCAGCGACCAAGAAGACTGCCAGTTGCACGAGAAAAAGAGGTGGAAACCATGATTGAGGGAATGGTGAAGGACGGTGTTATAGAGCCTTCATCGAGTCCATGGTGTTCTCCTGTGGTCCTGGTAAAGAAAAAGGACGGCAGTATGCGCTTCTGTGTGGACTATCGGCGACTGAACGACGTCACGAAAAAGGACAGCTACCCGCTGCCTAGGATCGATGACACACTGGATACGCTGACTGGTATGAAGTGGTTTACCACACTTGATCTGAAGAGTGGCTACTGGCAAGTAGAAATAGACCCCAAGGACAAGGAGAAAACTGCATTCTCAACAGGAAAAGGGCTATGGCAGTTTAAAGTTATGCCTTTCGGTTTGTGCAACGCTCCTGCGACGTTTGAAAGGCTGATGGAGCAAGTACTCGCCGGATTGATTGGGGACGCATGTCTTGTCTATCTGGACGACATAATAATCGTGGGCCGTACATTTGAAGATCACCTTAAAAACCTCAACCGAGTGCTGTCAATAATCCAAACAGCAAATCTCAAGTTAAGTCCGAAAAAGTGTTCGTTTTTCAGACAGCAAGTGAACTTTTTAGGACACATAGTTTCGGGGGAAGGTGTTCAAACAGACCCAGAAAAAGTAGTCGCCGTCAAGGATTGGCCAGTTCCGAAAGACAAGACACAGGTCAGAGCATTCCTGGGTATGTGCTCCTACTATCGAAGGTTTGTCAAGAATTTTGCCGACATTGCAAAACCTCTGCACAAACTCACTGAGGAAAAGCGGCAATTCTGTTTGGACGAAGACTGCGACGTCGCATTTCAGGAATTAAAGAAACGTCTGTGCAATACACCTATTTTGGGATATTCTGACACTGAAAATGACTTCATAGTTGACACAGATGCAAGTAATACTGGAATTGGGGGCGTGCTGTCTGGTTCCCTATCCATTTGCATAAAATTTTAAGACCTATAATATAACTAAGCATAATTTTGTTTGGCATAATTATATTTTCGCATAACATAATTACGCATAACAGCTTACGCATAATTTTTTAAGCATAATTTCTCTAGCCATAATAATGATTAAGCATAATATTCTAAAGCATAAATTTATTAAGCATAAAGTTCTAAAGCATAACTTTTTTAAGCATAATATCCTAAAGCATAAATTTGTTTGTTGTTGTTGTATTTTGTGGGTTTTTTGTCGCTGTAGGAAGCATGAAGCAATCAAGCATACAGCATGCAAGCAAGCATACAGCATGCAAGTAAGCATACAGCATGCAAGCAAGCATGCAAGTAAGCATGCAGCAAACAAGCAAGCATGCAGCATGCAAGCAAGCAGCAAACAAGCAAGCATGCAGCATGCAAGCAAGCATGCAGCATACAGCATTCAAGCGAGCATGCAACATGCAGCAGGCAGGGTTTCTGTCACGGCTCCGGCGCTGCGGGCCTCGCTCACCACCGCAGCTTCGGCTTGTTGGCCGGCTTCGCCGGCCAGCCTCAGCCGCGGCGGCTCGCTCGCAGCCGCCTGCTCCTCAGCCCGCGGGCCGCCTCACCCCTACGCGCCTACGCGATTTTAAATTACACTCTAGGGGTAGGACAAACAAGACTACGTGGAGTCGGTTTTGCAGCAATTCGGTTCTGTCACTAAATTTTGTAGCACAGCATATTAAATTTTTAACCAACAATATTATTTAATTGTTACAGAAACTATAGCAAATTGGTTTGATCAGAATTAACTGATTGACATTTTTTTATACAAAAACTGTATAAACATCTAACATATTCTTCAGATAAAAGTTATCTCGCGATTGAAAAATCGTTTAAGTTACATAATGTTAAATATTATTAATATGTTAATGTTAAATAAATCATTTGCATGAAAATTGTTTTTGTTATTTATGTTAATTGTATGCCTAAATATTATTATGCTAATAGTCATTAGGCTTACTAACGTTATGCGAATCAAATTTATGCCAAAACAAATTAGTCTTTAAGATGATTATGCCAACATTAAATGTATGCCTAAAAAAATTATGCCGAAGTATTATTATGCCAAAACAAATTGTGCCAAAATCGTTATGCCGAAGTGTATTAGGACAAAGAACATTATGCGAAAAGAAGGGATCCCGTGCTGTCTCAACGGAAAGGAGACCGGGAGGTTGTAATAGCCTACTTCAGCAAGTCTTTATCCAAACCAGAAAGAAATTACTGCGTTACAAGACGGGAGCTACTCGCCGTAGTAAAGACATTGCAGCACTTCAGTAAATATTTGCTGGGACGTAAATTTCAATTACGAACTGACCATGCTGCACTGAAGTGGCTATTACAGTTCAAGAATCCAGAGGGGCAAGTGGCGAGATGGATTGAACTACTACAAGAGTTTGACTTCGTAACTGAACATCGCAGTGGGAGAACTCACGGTAACGCAGACGCCTTGTCAAGAAGACCTTGTCCTGAAGACTGTAAGCACTGTGCCAGGCAAGAAGCTAAGGAAGTAGTGCCCGTGAGGATGCTTAGAACGAATCTGAAATGATTCGGACATCAAACCGATCTTCGAGTGGATCAAAGCTGGTGCTCCTAAACCCAGGTGGAGTGATGTGGCTGCGATAAGTTCCATCACGAAGAGTTATTGGGCGCAATGGAACAGCTTGGTAATCCAGGATGGAGTCTTGTGCCGTAAATGGGAAAACGCTAGAGGGGACAGCTGTCATCTACAAATGGTTGTCCCTAAAGCCAAGGTACCGGATGTTCTATGGCTCTACCATGATGGATGTTCAGGAGGACATATGGGGGTAAAAAGGACTCTACTAAAAATTCGAGAACGCTTCTACTGGATCCACTGTCGAGATGATGTGGAGGACTGGTGCCGTAAATGTACCAGTTGTGCGGCCGTGAAAGGACCCCGTACACGCAGCAGAGGTGCATTAAAAGTGTACAACGTTGGAGCCCCTTGGGAACGGATAGCACTTGACGTTGCGGGACCATTTCCAGTAAGTGAGAGCGGAAACAAGTACTTCTTGGTGGTCATGGATTACTTCACAAAGTGGCCAGAAGTCTTCGCCATTTCTAATCAAGAAGCTTCAACTGTCGCAGATAAATTGGTTCAGGAAGTCTTCTGTCGTTTTGGGGTACCCTTAGAAACACACAGCGATCAAGGAAGGAATTTTGAATAGCAAGTATTTCAAGAGACTTGTCGATTGATGGGTTCCCACAAAACCAGAACCACCTCTTACCACCCACAATCTGACGGAATGGTGGAACGATTCAACCAAACGTTGGAGAGATATCTGGCGAAAGTTGTGGAAAGCCGGCAAAGGGATTGGGACAAGCACATACAGCCGTTTCTTCTGTCTTACCGAAGTGCAGTCCACGAAAGTACGACTGTGACACCAGCATTCGCGAACTTTGGAAGGGAATTACGGTTACCTGCTGATTTAATCACTGGAACTCCCCCTGATGCTCCATGTCGTGTAACAGATTACGCGAATGAATTGCGTAATAAGTTGAACGATGTTTATGAGCATATCCGACAATCCGGCCAACAGATGTCTGAGAAGATGAAGACCCGTTATGATCGGAAGGCAAACGGTAGGGGTTTCGACGAGGGTTCACTGGTGTGGTTGCATAACCCAGGGCGGAGCAAGGGAAAGTCTCCGAAGTTACAAGCAAAATGGGATGGACCATACCGAGTCGTGACTAGGATCAACGATGTCACCTACCGAATTCAGAAGGGTCCACGAGGTGCGCCTAAGATTGTGCATGTAGACCGGTTGGCGCGATACTACGGAACTAATGATGCTCGGGACGAGCATGTCTAAGGAGGGGGCAGTGTTACATCGGACCTACTAGAACATTCGAGAAAGCACGTGATTACAGTATGTGTACGTTGGAATTTCGAGAGTTTTCTATTATTATTACTTTCAAAGTTGGGTAGGTACCTACAAACTCGCGACCTCTTTATAAAAAGACATTAGAATTTCGACCGTACGCCTAGGGCATACGGTACATATTTGTTTGTGTTGTACAAGTAGCTAGTAATAATAATTACCTACCTACCTACCTACTCTTTTGTTGGTGTTTTCTATGACCCTCTAGAATATTCGGGGTTATTCTGGTGTGTCTGTGGGCGAGTATAAATAGACCGCTCAGGGCCGCGACAGTCAGTCTTGTTTTGGCTACACAACGAAGCGAATCGAAGTGAACTTGAAGTGCGATATCTAAGCGAATAGTGATCAGTAGTGTATTGTAGTGTACTTGGTGATTAAGTTTAAATTGTTTTGTGATTAATAAAGTTATTGTGTTGTTTAATCGGTAGTAATTAATTTATCTCATACCCAGCTCGTAACAATAGCATATGAAAATTATATGATGTGAACGTTATTTCAAGTGAAAATATATTATCTGTTATTATTGTAAAGAAACTCATTTTCCAGTAATAACAATATTTGTATTTATACATTTGTACTGTTACTTAGAATAGGTACAACTTGGTATTTATCCTCATCAAGCTTAAAATAATATCAAATCTATATAAATCAAAGAATAGGTTCTTGAGAAGAAGCTTTTGTTTTTTTTTTTCAAAAATCGAATACCATTTTTTTATTTCTTTTTTTTATTATTGGCGGGAACTGATTCAAAAACATGACCAAAGAGTTTTTATGAACTCTTTGGTCACATCAAGTACTATTAATATGTTATGTTTGTTTTTGATAAATCACAACAGATTTTATTCATATTTGAAAATCATGACATTCGGCCATCCGACACAGTGTAGCCTCCTGGCACACAACAATCACAGAAATAAAATTATCAAAAAATCATGACATTATAGCATATATTACATAACCGGTATAAAGTGCTTATGAAATGTTTGGGTCGGGCTCAGAGTGATCGCGTTGAGGAGAATAGTAAATCTTTTATATCGTCGTAGCTTTTTTTCATTAACCACGCTTTCACCACACTTTTGCATTGATGCAAATTAAGGTTATGTATCGCGAGCAATTCGTTGATGGTGTTGTACATCTACCGGTTGAGATAAGAGAACTGATGTTCTGCAAAAGTGGTATGGTGTCTTACAGGTGGAAAAACAGGTTCCCTAATGTTTCACCAAAACTCCATTGACAATTTTTTATTTTACAACCAACGTTTCGTATACTATTTATTTCGCAAACAACTTATTCCGGTAATGTTTTATTTTAAAAACATTCATTTTACAAACATTTATTTGGCAAATAGGTACTTCTTTTATCAAATGCATCAGATGATATTGAATCTTTTATACATTTTTCATTTCTTACGCTACAGATACATTTGGATAAATCACGTTTCTACAGAATGATTTACAGGCTAGTATTTTTGCTTATTGCTTTTTTAAGAAACAGTTTAGGAAATTCATAGTTTTTTTCACAACATGCGAACAAGCATACTCCATGCATGCAGCAAACAAGCAGCAAGTATGGATGGTTAACGTTAAGATTTGGGTGTTAATTTTCTAAAATAGTTCAGTATATTATTTTGCGATATAACCTATAAATTGAGGTGAATCTAATTGAGAAATAAATATTTTTGCCGTTCACATCTATTGGTACTAACAAACCCTTACTTGACCTAGTTTTTTGCCGGATATTGGTACACGATCAACCCGATAATACAAGTTGTACCGAAACCCGTGATTGTGTACTTATTCCCTTGAAATAGGTGTCATTTTCCTTTAAAACTGTAGAATACAGTTTACAGATATTGGGACTTGCATTAACAGTTGCATTTAAATCCGACATTGTCCTTATTGCCTTGTGTTAAGTGCTATTTTCCTTCAAATCAATAGAATGTAGTTTCTATGTTTCTTGTTTGTGTTGTAATCACCTGGATTCGATTGCCTCTTTAGATTTTTATGATTTTCAAATTTTTACACATTTCGCGTTACTGCTCTGCTGTTCTGAAACCGTTACGCAACGTGTGGCGCACTGCTGTTTAAGTATGGATAAGAATTACCAAGCACTAATTTGAAGCAAACTTATTTCAGCCGAAAGACGCTTTCACTGCTGGACATAGTCCTTCCCCAAGTGTCACTACATTGACCGGTCTCTTGCGATTCGCATACAGCGGATTCCCGTAGCCTTCACCAGGTCATCGATCCACCTAGTGGGAGGACTTCCAACGCAACGTCTTCCGTTTCGCGGTCGCCACTCCAGAACTTTTTGGCCCCTTCGGCCATCCGCTCTGCGAGCAATATGTCCTGCCCGACGATGCCTAGACGATTGCCCTCTTTCTCGAAGTTAGAACTTCCTAACTGAACCGTTTGTCCCAGGTACACATAATAGTAACAACTTCGAGTGTCTCCAATCTTGATGCCCAGCCCTCTCCAGTCCAGAACTTTGAAGACATCCTCCAGTGCAGCGGTGAAAAGTTTCGAAGATATGTCGTTTCCCTGTCTCACACTTCGCTGCAGAAGGATAGGTTCCAAGGCTTGGTCCGGAAGTCGGACTGACATGCTGGCGTTTTCGTACAAACACTTCAACACCTCGATGTGCCGATAGTCGATTTGGAACCTTTGGAGAGACTGCAGTACAGCCCAGGTCTCGATCGAATCTAAGGCTTTCTCTTAGTCCACAAACGCTAAACAGAGGCAGGTTATTGTTTTCGGTCTTCTGTATAACCTGCCGCACCGTACGTATGTGGTCCACGGTGCTAAAGCCTTTTTGGAAAACTGTTTTGGAGGCTAAAATTCGTCAAGCCTGCGCGCGAGACGTGATGACTCTTGAAAACAACTGGCAGACATGGCTTAGAAGTGAGATGGGCGCATAATTCTATAACCGGGCATTGTCTCTCTTCTTCAAGAAGAGTACTACCACACTCCTTCACCAAGCCTGTAGCGTTTTCCCCTCTAGTATGACGGAATTGAACAGCTTCTGAAGGGATTTAAGTACCGGTTTTTCAGCCGCCTTCAGGAGTTTAGCCGTAATTCTGTCATCATCCGGTGCCTTTTTGTTTTTTGAGTGATTTCAGAGCCATGATAATCTCAAGACTGACGTCCCGGATATCTTCGGTAGGTATAGTGTTGTGGATCAGTTTAGCTCTTGGTCGCTTGCTAGGTCGACAGCGAGTTTAGGTACTGGTTGACGTGTACAACTGTCCATAGAAGGTCTCGATCCCTCAGAAGCTCCTGTTTGGCGGATAAGATCCTGCCATCGTCGGTCTTCAGTTGCAGTTTCACCTTGGAGCTTTTATTCCACTCAATAGCGTCTTTAATACGCTCGTTATTAAATCGGCGGAGTTCGCTCTTCAAGGGTTTAGGGGTCCATCTATTGAACTGCCGGTATTTCCACACCTAGTCTGAAAACTGCAGGATCATCTCACGCCGCTCCTTCATGAGCTTGAGTGTGTTCGGAGAGCCTCTTGTTTTGATCTGTTCGACGTGCCTTGAAGAACTTAGACCCGGTCGTAAACACAGTTCCCACGAACCCATCGTTGTATTCGTCCACTGAGCTTTCCAGGCACTCGAAACGGTTTTGGAGTTCAAGTTAAAAGCTCTCGGGGTTTTGGATCTGACTTCATCAGTCGAGAACTTTTAAGCTTATGCCTCTTACCATGCGGTGATCGCGAATTGATCACCAAGACATCATTCAACATTTGCTTTTTGGTTGACATGATGAAGTCAATCTCATTTTTAGTTGTACCATCGGGGCTCTGCTAGGTCCAGTTCCTGTGGTCACGCTTTCTGAAGAAGGAGATCATCATGTAGAGGCCCTCCATCTCCATAAAACTAGCCAGTTGGTGACCCCGGTGATTCCAACGTCCAACTCCAATTTGCTCCACCTGCAGGTCAAACACCCATGACAACGCAAAAATAGCATTTCTGTGAACTTTAACGTAAAGCAATAAAGTTCAAATTTGCGGTGAAAATTACCGGATTCAGGGACAATTTAACGTTTACTAGTACAAATCTACCGGGTACTGGTACAATTGGCCCTTTATATTATTTTTTTATACTTTTGTTAAAGTAAATTTATACTAATAAAATAAAAGAATATTACACTAAAACTAGTTTAAATTATCTCTCTAGTCATGTAATTATTTTTTTTGTGAGTCTTCTAGTTTTAGCATGGCAGACCTGCAAAGTCAGTGAATATCAAAACTTCACGGTTATTGGGCCGTTTACCTTACGTTTGTATGAAATTCGCATGATCCGCAGGCCTCTTAAGAGGTTTTTTACACCCGTTATGTGCATGATGTGCTAAAAAGTTTTAGGCACAACGTAAAAGTGATAATTGAGTGTATGATTTGCGTGAGATACCGCGACTAAACGTAAAAATAGGGATTTGTAAGACGTGTAAATAGCTTTAAGTACTTAATTATGTTATAAGCTGAGATCAAAGGAGAACGGTACCCATAGAAAATTTACCCAGGCCCGACATAAATGAAATATACCTTAGTTTTTATACTTTAAATATAGCTAAAATATATATTTTTTATAATCGAAATCAATGGCTAACACCAAAATATTGACTTTTTTTTTGTTCAGGAGACTTAAAAAAAACATCGTAATTGTGTGTAACTCACGATACAATAATTATGGAATTATTCAGGTGATCTAGTTATCTAAGTAGCTAGATTATGTATTTTTAACTATAATAATAATTGTAATTTTATAATTACGTAGTATTGACCTACATTACAATAATTTTTGTAATATTTGTTCTAGGACGACACTACGTCGTCAACGTCGTCGCGTCAATACGTTCTCAGTGAACCTTCGATCAATCGAAGCAGTGAACGGTTACTGGAAACTCGAACAGACTTTGTAGAACAAACATTACAAAAAAAATATATACACCGTGTTTTCGGATGATATCCATCAACTTCAACTTCATTGTACTCATCATTATAAACAACTTTTACTATGGGACAAAACCCTGAATCGCGAAAAAAAAATCAGCTGTTCCATACATTTTGACGAGTTATACGAACATAATTGATGGGAACAGCAAATTTTTTAGCGATTCATTCCTTAATTTTTATTATTATTATTAAAAATTGGATAATTCCGTCAGGAATGTCTCAGTGTTAGCCACAGAGTATATAATTGTGCTCGGCTGATAGGAATGGGCTTGCCGCTTATTTAACGGGGCTTAAACGTGGCTGGAGATACGTGGGTGTACCTACTGTTAGATACATCACTGCCAAACCCCTCAAGGATTACAAGGCGAGCTGTTCCATCTACTTGACAGGCTTGTTAAATAAGTTAGGTTCCAAAAGGATTTTAAAATATATAAGAGCACTTGAAGATTTTGAAACCCCTCAAGAACCCATAAAACATTTTAAAAACTACTTCAAAACATTTTCCTATTTAAAAAAAACATTACCCTATGTTTGCTCGTCGTCGCCCCCGACGCCTCACCCACTCAACAAAAAAAAAAGGACGCTGTTAAGCTTTGACAGGTTTAAATATTAAAACCTAAGTCGATTGTACCGAGTGTTAGGTATTTCTTAAGGACCATAAACAAAACAAACTTTACGTGATGCCAAAACAAAATACTTGAAGTTTAATAAGAAATTTAACATTTTTTAAATGGCAAAAGTACGCTTCATGTGAAGGCCACTTCATATTATTATTTCTTCTAGCAAGTGATGAGAGCTGGATTATCCACGAAGTAGTAGTGGCGTGTGCAAGCTTCGCACTTATCGACCAACTCGTACAAGCATTTCGGTCCATTATTTACGATCAGCTGAAACAATAACAAAAACGGTCTTGTAAACTGACTCCAACAAAAACTGTACACGGTCTCGCTTTGCATCCTGGGGCCCAAGTCTGCTATTTTTATAAATTCGTCACTTTGAAGTGATGCGATGGTATCCCATCCATTGTCATTTTGCTAAAAGTTCATCTGTTAAATGCATAAAGGTTTCAGACTACGCTATATTATTCTGCTATACATATAGTATGGCAAAGCAGGACCTAATGCTATACTATATAGCATGGCGTTCACATTACGTGATATTATCGCAAAAAATTAAGTATAGTATATAGCAAGCTCCGAAAGAGTTAAAATAAGTGGGGAAAACATTTGCTTGCGGGACGGGTGCTATGAGCTTAATGGACCTTGTTGTTCGCAATAAATAATTATTTGATTTAATGCTATTAAATTATAGCGTAGTCTGAAAGCCGCTTCATGGTCTATCATTGGTCGATCAATGGGTCTCGTAATAAAATTGTGTTTTAATGACATTGTCGTATTGCCATTATTATAAAACCCGTTAGTCCAAACGGTATTCGAAATCTACTTCTAAATTTGAACATTTATTTATTTATTTAACAATTTATATACACACTACATCTACATACAGAGAAGAAGAAAGGAATAGAAAATAGGTACAAAGTTGATGCTTATTTCTAAAGAAATCTCTTCCAGCATTCCTGCGAAAGGAGAGTAGATCAAAAGAGATGCAGACATAGTTGTGTAAAAGATGAGAAAATAGAATACATGCAAACTTAAAGCAAGTATAAATATAACATACGATAAACCTAAGAAAACACTAAAGTTGGAAACATGGTCATACTTCCTAAGGTTAAAAACAAAGCGTATACAGACACGAGTATTTTGCAAAAGCTCAAGTTTATTTAAAAGCTCCTCGGTGGCATCCAAATAACAGGCATCGGCGTAGTCTATGATGGGCTGGATTAGAGTTTGCGCAAGGGAGATTTTGGTTTTCAAAGGCATGAAGCTCTGGAGGCATTTCAACGAGTGAAATGTGAGTGATTGAAGATAGAAAAAGAAAGAGGATAGAGAACGCCACCCTGAGGCACACCCGCGCTAAGAGGGCACCAATCAGAAAAATACTCATCAAGACGAACACGCTGCGAGCGGCCTTTAAGATAGGAATCGAACCAAGCAATAGTGGAAGAGGAGAAATTAATAAATTTAAGGATTCCAAGAAGGATGTCAAAATCAACAGAATTAAAGGCGCTGCTAAAGTCTAGTAGTACGAGTAAAGTAAGAGACTTGTGTTCCATATCCCAGTCCCAGCGGATATCATCAGTTACTTTTAAAAGAGCCGTTACAGTACTATGGCCAGGACGCAAGTCGGATTGAAAATTACTCAAAAGATCATTTCTAGACAGGAAGGCAGCAAGTTGCTGATGTACAATGTGCTCGAGAACTTTAGAGAAGTAAGGGGGGATGGAAATGGGTCTGAAATCGGCCGGTGAGGTCGGGTTTGGAATTTTAGGTAAAGGGATAATATGGGTTTGTTGCCAGACCTCATGCACAGTACAAGAAAACAAGGAGTAATTAAACATTTTAGTCTAAACGGGGAGGATAGGGGAAAGGATAGGAGAGATCATTCTTGAGCAAAGGAGGTCAGTGCCAACTGCAGTGGAGGAGATAGAAACCTACTTGCCAAATTTGGAATCTGTAGACCCAGCGGTTTGGGCTGTGCGTTGATATATCACCCAATCAGTCAGTCAGTCAGTCAGTTTTCCATTTTATAATACATAGAACATAGAAGATACAGTGCTGTTTTTAGTTATATCATATTTAGTGTACAGCGAATTTCATTATGGACAAAAACATCGAACAAAGACTTTGTCTTAAATTTTGCATCGCCCATGGAATTTCGTGTTCGAAGTCACTGAAAATGTTACAGAAGGCTTACGGTGAATCGACTTTATCAAAAACACGTGCTTATGAGTGTTAAAAAGCGTTCAAAAGCGATCGAGATGTGATGGAATATTTGCCTTGCTCTGGTAGGCCATCAACGTCTGCAACTGAAGTTAACATCGCAAAAGTGAATGAAGTGGTGACTGAAAATCCTCATTCAACTATAGATATAGATCAAAATAAATACACACCACCTTAAGATTATGTTTGATTTACAAATTATTTTGGTATTACCTACGTTTGTATGAAATTCGCATGCTCCGCAGGCCTCTTAATGAAAAACTCAAATACTTTTCCAACTCTATCTTTATAGAAATTGTTCAAATTGTTTAGCCGGCCACTCGATCTACTAGTGTTACGCGCCAAGTTTGTATTTTTCTTTAATGAAGATCTGATGTTAATTTTATTAAAAAAGAATTAAATCGAATAAGACGAATTTCGGTCAATAATTTGTATATGTAAAATTGCAAAATATGTAACGTCACACTAAAGCAAGTGCTGTGACAAGGAGCGGGGGGGGGCGTAAAAAATGTATAAATACTTGTAAAGTAATTTATGGATGGCCCCTAATGATTCTCGACTCGAATTGATACCTAATAAAATAGGTAGGTTTTTTTTTGTTATTCACTGAAATCGGTAAGTAAGACGGGCTGCGTTTTAAGACGGGTGTCTTAAAACGCAGCCCGTCTGGTAACTGGCCCTATAATCGCGCCTTCACACACACAATAAATAAACGCACACAGAGACATGTTCTTCTATTACTTTCGTGTTATTCAGAAATACTGTCAAATTAAAACAAGTTAAATTGCTGCTTAATTACATGATATTGATTGAAGAAGATGTCTTTGAGCTCCTGAATTTTGACTAGGATAAAAAACTACAACTTGTATATAATTTTGTTCAGTACCTCAACAGCAGCTCTGGAAGGTTGTTCACAGGTCTTCTCTACGCATTTTCCTATCGTCATAAAGCCCACGCCTATCAACTGATTTGTGCTATCGTCGTAGAGCCCGAAGTACGGGACGAAGGGTTTGTCACAAGTCGTGGCCGTAGTCATGCTGTGGTAGTAGTGAAGTCCTGGAACATTTAAACTCAGTTTTAGAACCCTGTTAATCCTAAGTACCCTTGTTTTTTATTTTTTTTTTATTCAACAGCCATTGTCACAGGGTACCTAAGACAATAGAGTAGTAATATTTAAAATTACAATAGTTTACCAAGAATGTAATTAATTATTATGACAAAAAAGAGTGATTTTGCAAAATGCGGCCCGTGTGTAGCCAGTATTTTTCAATAATCTAACTGACGGGCCACACAGAATCATATTTTTTTAGCCAGGCATCGTCTCTATTGTGTTGATGCTAAGTTTTTTTTTTGTTTTGTTAGCCTGTTTGTGTCCCACTTCTGGGCAAAGTTCTCCCTCTTTCTCCTTCCTCTCTGTCTTGTGCGATATCTGGCCATGTTCGCCCCGCAAACAAGATTAGGTAGATTGTCATAAGAAATAACTTAAAATTTATTACCCATCCATGGCAAGCAGTTTTGCTTAATCCAGACGCTTGAGTCATCCTTTTTGACATCATTGAGGTCTTTGGGTACGTAATCCACTTTACCGCCGATACTTATGAACGCCAGGTTATTATCTTGGATAATCTCGTCTTCGTTATAAACGCGAGTTGATTTATCTTAAAAATAAAACAGGTATTACGTTAATAAATGTCTCATAAAGAAAAGGAAAGAAAAAATATTTACATGCATTACTAGGAAAAATAAACAATAAACATACAAAGCATTTAGACAAACACAAACATGTAGCAACCCAGACCGAAACGACTCGACCAATAAGAGCGTCCCGCGGTCGCGTGCCGCTCCGATATACGGAATGATTCTCCATCTCTTTCCCGTGTGGCGGTAGTAAGCGTGTTACCGATGCGCGCGGGTCCGCCAGTCCGCTGCTTACGCGCAAGGCACATGTACGTGCATCTCAACTTCCCGCGCAACTTGCATTGTCCACGAATACCTAATTATTTATACCGAACTCTTTCTGATTTTACATAAACTGTGAATAAACTTTTACTTTTATTTTACAATCAGTGACTTTCTGTTTCCCCTGACTGAAACCTCTTCTCATATGTGGCGCTCCAACGTGTTTTTCGTGTGACAATAGTAGGTATAGTGCATAGTGTCTACAGTGAACGTTTTGCAGTGACGAACAAAAATGCCAGTGACAAGGAGTAGAGCGGCTAGTTTGACTCGGAGAGATGATGCAAACAACGCATTACCCGTCCTCTCGCGAGCAAACACGCCGCCAGCGGCGTCCGCCAGCCAAGATGGCGACGACGCGTTCTCTTCGCCGCGTGCCGATGCAAACGCTACGTTCTCTAATGAAAACGTGGCGATGATTATCGCTTCTCTCCAGCGCTCTCAAACAGAAGCGTTCAGGGAGTTGCTCACCACGGTGTCGCGGGCGAATGCATCCACCCCGGAATCACTCGTGCTATCAGGGCATAGCACCCTAGCCCGCTGCAGAGCAACCTTCTCCGGCCGACCGAAGGAGTCGGTCGAAGCATTCATTGACGCTATTGAGGCATATAGCGACTGCGCGCAAGTTACGGACTCAAATATCCTACGAGGTTTAGCCTACTTATTCAAGGACGAAGCGGCCACGTGGTGGCAGGGCATAAAATATTCCGTGTCATCGTGGCTAGAAGCCAAGAATAACTTGATAAGTGCCTTCGGTGACCGCCGGCCGCCTCATCGAATTTACATTGAAATATTTTCCACGCCGCAAGACAAAGAAAACACCGACATGTTTGTAGCGCGCGTTCGCGCCCTTTTCGCACGCTTGCCCAAGGGTGATATAACAGAGTCAGCACAGATAGATATGACATACGGTCTCCTGCACAGCAGAATTAAGAAAAGGTTACGCAGAGAAGAATGTCGCGACTTCCATGATTTACTCCGCCTCGCACGGAATGTAGAAGACTCGTTCGTCGAAAAAACCGCCATGACACACACGGCGAGTGAGCGGCGAGCACAACCGCTGTCAACATCAACGCCGTCTACACAATCCGCCTCGCGTGATAACGTGGGCGCTCGTGATAACAGCCGCGCCACAGCGCGCGACAGCGCGGACGCCGGCGCCGCCGCGGCGCAGAGCCCGCCCGCTCCGCCCGCGCCTGTTCCAGCCGCGCCCCCCGCGCCTCACGCGCCTTGTCCACCGAAGCAGGACTCCACAAGGAGGCAAAGGCCTACTTGCGCCTACTGCAAGAAGTTCGGCCACGTCAAGGAGCAATGCCGTAAGTTACAGGCGTCGCAGACACCAGGTGAGAGTGATAAACAATCTAGTGCTCAAAGTTTCTATTCGATTAAATCTCGCGCATCTGACTCTTTTAACCCTATTGATAACTATAATAATGAATTAGTGTGTGAAAGTGCTAACGGTGTTTCGTGTCCCATAAAAACGGCCAATATTATTCCACAATATTTGTCTAATAATGTTCAAAAATGTAATCGTATTATTTCTAGTAATAATGTAAAGGTTAATGAACAAAAACGTTCTCGTAATATTTCTTGTAATAAGATAAAGAACAATGGTCAAAAATGTTCTCGCAATGTTTCTTGTAAAAATGTAAAGGATGATGGGCAAAACTGTTCTTGTAATTTTTTTTGTAAAAATGTAAAGGATAATGGGCAAAATTGTTCTTGTAATTTTTTTTGTAATAATGTATGTTTAACCGATGTATGCTTGTGTAACGACCGTTCGGGACCCTCTATTGGTTGCGATTTACGACCAATTTTTCATATTCAAATTTTAGGGTTTACCGGTACCGCGTTGATAGATACGGCTGCCAAACATTGCATTGCGGGTTATACGCTATATACTCTCCTTCTACGTCAAGGACATCCATTCAGCTCTGCGACACGCGAAGTTAAGCTTGCCGACGGTGTTATCCGTACGATGGATGTACTTACCACCACGTTAGACGTGTGCTTAGAAACGGCAGTAATAACGATTCCTTTTATAATTTTTCCCGACTCGACAAATAACGAGACGTTATTAGGTATCGATTTTATAACCGCCGCAGGAGTAGTTATAGATTTTTCCAAACAAGTATGGTATTTTAGTAGCTTAGAAACAGTCAAACATACCTTGTTCTTCGAACCTACCTCGCGTGACGTGTCCTGCGCCTCCACAGATGTACTTAGGGACGATGAAGGTACTCACCTTAAACCAGCTGAGCGAAAAGCGCTCGCTGCCGTTCTCACCAGGCACGCACCCGTCTTTAAAGCAGGGGGAGGTCCAACACCGTATGCGGAACACCGCATTGATACAGGTGAGCATCCTCCAATTGCTGTTCCTCCTTACCGCCTAAATCCTTCGAAAAAGGAGCTGATGAAGGCTGAAATAGGTAAGATGTTACGAGATAACATTATAGAAGAATGTGAATCGGCTTGGTGTTCACCGGCGCTGATGGTGCCGAAGTCCAATGGTGGTATCCGCTTCTGCGTCGACTACAGGCGCTTGAATGCAATCACCAAAGCTGACACTTATCCGATGCCACGCATCGACGAGTTACTTCAGAGCACAAAACGGGACTGCTACATGAGTACGCTAGACCTTCGATCATCATATTGGCAGGTGACGGTTAGGGAAGCTGATAGGGACAAAACAGCTTTTGTCTGCCCTTTAGGTACTTACCGATTTAAAAGGATGCCGTTTGGTCTCCGTAACGCGCCAGCTACCTTTCAGCGTCTCATCGATCGTCTCCGATCCTGCTCTGCTTTACAAGAGGTAACTTTATTAGCATATCTGGATGATCTGTTGATTATATCCCAGGGATACCAACAGCATCTGCAAGACCTCGAGGCAGTTTTCAAACGTCTGGCTGAGTTTAACCTCCATGTAAATAGGGAGAAGTGCGCTTTTGCTCGAGAAAGCGTTAAATATCTCGGTCACGTTATAACACAAAAAGGTGTTTCCACCGACCCAGGGAAGGTGAGTGCTGTACTTGAGATGAAGGTACCAGGTAATTTGAAGCACCTGAGAACCTTTTTGCAAACATGTTCATGGTTCAGAAAATTCATACCTAACTTCTCAAAAGTCGCTGAACCATTGACTCGCTTGACAAAGAAAAGTCAAGTCTGGTCTTGGGGCTCAGAGCAGAACCAAGCATTTAACGAGCTGAAGAGTCTGCTGACCACAGCTCCAATACTGGTGCAAGCCGATTTCAGTCGTCCCTTCATTCTGCGAACTGACGCAAGTAACTACGCCTTAGGCGCAGTTTTATTACAGGGTGACGGCAATCAGGAAAGGCCAATCGAATATGCCAGCCGACTCCTCAACGCAGCTGAACGCAACTATTCAACCACAGAGCGGGAAGCAGTCGCTGTAGTGTGGGCGGTGGAGCGTTTTCGGCCTTACCTAGACGGTCAGCCAGTCGTGATTGGAAGTGATCATCAGCCTCTACGCTGGTTGCTATCACTTAAATCACCAGCAGGTAGACTAGTCCGTTGGGCTCTGAAGCTCCAATCTTTTGATATCCAATTTCAATATACCCCAGGGAAAGCGAATGTCGTTGCAGACACGCTTAGTAGACCGATTTGTTCTAGCGATACAAGCGACAGTTGCGGGGTCTGTTCTGTTATCTGCGATCTACCCGCCAAGACACCAAGTCAGCTTCGCCTAGAACAGACTTCGTACCCTGAAGTGGATAAGATTGTTAAAGAGCTAGAAGGACCTGATGACGTTGCGTCCAAAAGATGGTTAGAAAGGGGTTATCTCATGGATCAAGGAGTTCTGTACCGTTTCAATCCGGACTCCGATAGCGAATCCCCGCAATTAGTCATACCTGCCGGCCAAGTTGCAGCTATTTTAAAAGAGCTACACGACTCGCAAACTGCTGGTCATCCAGGCATCGATCGGACATACCAGAAGGCAGCACAGCTGTATTATTTCACAGGGATGCGGAGAATAATCACCGATTATGTCTTGGCCTGCATCCACTGCCAGCGGTATAAGGCTAAAAACACCAAACCTCCAGGCCTTCTCCAAACACCAGTCATGTGCCAGCGGAACGAAGTGTTGGCCATGGACTTGTTCGGCCCACTGCCGGAAGGAGACCAGGGGGAGCGGTGGATCTTTCTTATTGAAGACACTGCTACCCGATGGACGGAGCTGTTTGCTTTGAAGGAAGCGACAGCAGAGGCCTGTGCCCATATCCTCATTGAGGAATATTTCATGCGGTTCGGTTTACCTCGCAGGATTATTTCAGACAACGGTGTCCAGTTCGTTTCCGCAGTGATGCGGCAATGCATGACAGTCCTAGACATCAAACAAAATTTTGTCCCGCTGTATCATCCACAAGCTAACCCTGCCGAGCGAAAAAACCGCGACCTTAAGGCAATGCTGGCCAATATCGTGGCAGATGACCACACCTCTTGGCCAAAGAAGTTACCAGTGATCCGTTTTGCTCTCAATAGCGTGAAATGTCGCACAACGGGCAAGTCACCGGCTTATTTGACCTTTGGTAGAGAGATGCGGTCACCCACAGAGGTCATTCACGACCTTCGTGCCATCACAGCCAAAGAAAACTTTGTCGCACAAGCGACCCCTTACCTCGAAAACTTCCTGCATTCACTGTCAGCTGTTCGGGAACGCGTCGAGATCCAGCAGGACAAGACGAAGCAGTATGCCGACGCTTCGCGCCGACCATCTGACGCCTTCGAGGTAGGTGATTTAGTCATGCTAAAATCTCATTTGCTAAGCAAGGGGTCAAAAGACCTCACTTCCAAGTTCTACCCTCGTCGAGATGGCCCTTACCAGATCACGAAAAAGGTAAGCCCAACAACGTACACCATCGCGAGCACAGAACAACCCGAAGTAGATTTAGGGAAATATCATTCTGAAGACCTTACACGTTACCGAGGTAGCGACGACTCCTTACCAAAACCCGTTTATCCTAAAAGAAAACGCGGACGTCCAGCTAATGCTGATATTGATAGTATACCAGTCCAGGAGCGTGGGCGTTCTCCTGAACTGGAGGGGGAGTATGTAGCAACCCAGACCGAAACGACTCGACCAATAAGAGCGTCCCGCGGTCGCGTGCCGCTCCGATATACGGAATGATTCTCCATCTCTTTCCCGTGTGGCGGTAGTAAGCGTGTTACCGATGCGCGCGGGTCCGCCAGTCCGCTGCTTACGCGCAAGGCACATGTACGTGCATCTCAACTTCCCGCGCAACTTGCATTGTCCACGAATACCTAATTATTTATACCGAACTCTTTCTGATTTTACATAAACTGTGAATAAACTTTTACTTTTATTTTACAATCAGTGACTTTCTGTTTCCCCTGACTGAAACCTCTTCTCATAAACATTATTTTCGAATGATATTTTCACCGGCGGCGGTGGTTATGGCCTAACGTGGTCTGTTAGTTGTTCAGCAGTATTGTAAACTAGCATTTGCCTACGACTTTTTCCGCGAAAATTGTGATAGCTCGGGTTATTTGCATGATATCAATATAATTTATAGCTTATGTTACTCGGTAAAAATGTAGCTTTCTAATGGTGAGAGAATTTTTAAAATCAGTTCAGTAGTTCTTGAGTTAAATCATATCAAACAAAAAAACACTTCAGCATTCTGCATTTTGTATCTAAATTGCTGATGATGGTACATATTAGGAGACAATAAATGAGTGAATGATGATATATAATAGGGTACACGACAAACCAAAATTGACGAAGATACACGACTTCTTTTAAAATTCTCAAAACGTCATGCTTCGGTATAATGTTTAGCGCGTTCTGACGTCACGAGCCCGTCTCGAGTTTTGATGCGTTTTATTTTTGTCAGTATTCATTGATTTACAAAAAAAATATACGCGTCCGTTATTTTCCAATACTCTAAATGTTACAATTATTTGATACTGTCGTCATTCATATTAACAACCATTTATCTACATTTCTAATTTCCTAGCTGCTTCCTGCTTAGATATTTTAAGAACATTTGTAATAAAAAGTCCAAAGTGTTTACCTTCCGGTACGAAGAAGAACGCACTGGTAAGGTAGTTTTCTCCATTAGCGCTGCAAGTCCATGGTATTAAACCTTGTGCAGTCGAGTCAAAACATAGTTCTGTTGTTGTTGTGGACAGCTGCAAAAGACAGGTTCAACAGTGAGAGACACAGAAATAATTTTAAGTCGGCCGGCACCAATCATCTCGATTCCACGTAACACTGGCCAGTTTGTACAAAAATGTTCGATACTCGACGACTTTAGTCTCCAAGCGACTGCCGCCATACAAATCCAAAATGTCGGCGACGCGACTCGTGTACGAACTTCAATGGATTTGTATGGCGGCAGTCGCTTGGAGACTAAAATCGTCGAGTATCGAAGATTTTTGTTGCCTTGTGTACGAAGGGGCTTAATATTTCGACAGTTTACAATCTCGCTAGACAAATTTAAATCTTATGGGTTTTAAAATTTGACTCCGACGTATTTAACGAAGTTAAAAGCAAAACTATAACAGCTCAGTACAAGTTATAAGTTTACGAGTAATAGTCGACCAACTTATAAAATGTACTTGGATAACATATTTTCCTAAACATAATGTAGGTACCTACTTAACGGAGCACAAATTTTTCTACTGAAACTATGTTTGTTTATATTATTTTTCTAACGTTTTCCGCGTACAAATGTTTAGATATCTGGAGTATTATCAAATTCATCTAAATGTGTTGGGAAATTAAATTTAAATTAAATTCAGCGAGTCAGTTTAGTTAGTCCGAATATTTTGATGGGCAGCTACGAAACCCTACATTGTGCTTGTCCCGATTGTACTTGGCTGTTTTAGTTTTTATAATTACTTTTTTGTCTTTTATTCGAAAAAAATGATTTGAGAAACTTGGCTGCCGCCATATTGAATTTTGATTAAGTACTATTTAAATGTCTTTCAAGAAATCGATTGGCCTACGCGTTTGGTCTCAAGAGCGCCACAAAGTAACAAACATACATAATTATGACGACCCGAATGGTGCACGGGGCGGGCTGAAAATCGGCTTTCATAGACTTAGGGATTTCAATTTGCAAGTCCCGGTTTTTTTGCCGGATATAGGTTCTATTAGTCATTACTATACACAAAAAAGACACTCGAGTTAATTCTACTCAAAAACGAAGGAATTATAATTTTTTTATTACGAAAAATTTATATATGAAGCTACTGAAGCTAGTATGAAAAATTGAATTATCTCTTAAACGGAGAGTTAAACACAAATATCCTTACAGCTGATTATAGTGTTAATTATTTATGATTTTTTTGTTGCCGATTTTCCGAAACATTTACCTAATGCTGATTTTTTTTTTAATTCATCAAAATATGTTTATTTATTTTTACATATGAAAGGGTTCCTTTTAGTATCCAAGTTAAAAAAATCGATATGTTATTAACCCAAATATTAAGAATACTTATACTTAAACAAGAAAAATATTTAAAAAATTCGACAACCAAAAAATCATAAATAATTAGCACTATAATCATCTGTAAGGATAATTTATGTTTAACTCTCCGTTTAAGAGAAAATTCGATTTTTCATACTGGCTTCATACAAATTTTTCGTAAAAAAAATATAATTCCTTCGTTTTTGAGCAGAATTAACTAGGGTGTCTTTTTGTGTATAGTCCTGACTAAATAGAACCTGATCCGGCAAAAAAACTGGGACTTGCAAATTTAAATCCCCAAGGGCCTCTTGTCCACGTCACGGTTGTCACAGTTGAAAAAACGTGAGAGCTTGTACATGACACGGCAAAACCACCGGGCGAGACATCGGCCAAGTACGGCTCAGGAGTGCGATTCACTAACGCAAAACATCTTTACAACCGAGAACACATCGTTGAAACACTAATGTTTCAGTTTAAACAGTACACGGCGGCGCCGCCGTGCACGTCTACAAGCTTCCATTGTGATCCATACAACACTGACGACCGTGCCTACACACGGTGAATTAACCGTAGATTTTCACGGCGAAAAACCGTGTGTGTACAAGAGGCCGTCTATGAAAGCCGATTTTCAGCCCACCGTGTGGCGCAGCGGTAGTGAGGCTGCCTTACGTTCTTAGGGTCCCAGGTTCAAATTCCGGTAGGAGCATATATTTGTGTTATGAGCATGGTTTGTTTCCGAGTCATGGATGTTTACATGTAGGTATTACTAGCGGACGCCACACGGTTTCACCCGCGTAGTTCCCGTTCGCGTGGAAGTACGGGGATAAAATATAGCCTATGTTACTCGCTGATGATGTAGCTATCCATTGCTGAAAGAATTTTTCAAATCGGTAGTTTTAAGTTTATTCTTTCCTCTTTAAGTATAATGTTAGTATTGATACGTATGTAGTTCCAAACAAAATGTATTTTTTTTTTAATGTGACGTCACGAAATTTAGAACCCTGCCAACCCCCTTGTCACACAATGTCACCCCCTCCCTCCCCTTAACGTGTGACATAATTTAAGGATGGCCCCTTACCCTCTTCATTAGAGTAAAAAGAAAATAATGTATTGTACTTACGGCGACCAGAGCCCCAGCGACAATGTCGTCGTCGAAATATACACCGGTGGTACAATCTGACGGTTTTATCATCAGCGTAAGGTCATCATAGCTTGTTGACGTAGTGGGCCCCTGTACCACCACCCATCCCTCTTTCTTGGCTTGGGCCAAGGTTTGTGGTAGTTTCGATGCAAATGCCAGAGGATTAATGGAAAAGGTTCCTGAAAAATGAAAAATGATAAAATCAAATCATCTTTATTTGTGAAACATAGGCATTAAAATAAGGTCTTATTCATACATTTTAGTTGAGCTCTGTGTCCTACCAATGAAATTGGTGTACAAATATCAGGTTCACAAATAATCACTTTAAGATATGGAGTGGAAGGAGTGAGGAGAGCTCTTTAACTAAGAGTAGGAGAGGATAGAAGAGGCTAGAAAAAAAAGATATAATACCTACTTAGAATACCTACCTACTACTACTGGTACTGGGCTGTGATTGATAACATTCACTATGTCGTGAAACTATACAAATTGAAGTTTGTGGTAAAAACTACTCGATAATTTTAAAATGGTTCCTCTAATTAATGTAAAAATAACCACATAAATCTTATCGGAAATCATTACAAAATAGGTGAAAAACTACACAACAGAATATTAGTTTGTCACAGCTTTATTTGCTCGTGACTTTTCTCGCATAGAGGAAAATTAACTCAGAAACCTTTGCAACCGCCCAACGACTTAGATAATTCAAACATCGTAATCTGATGAATAATATGGGACAGTAAACGGACAAGCAAATTAATAAATAAAAAATTGGGTCATTGTTCATTCCATTCCATCAGCACCATTTTTCCGTTATTTCTGGCCCGATTTAAGAGCCCTCTTACATTTTGGGGTTACGAATTGTAAAATTTACTTCATCTGCCTAGCCTTTTCCCAACTATGTTGGGGTCGGCGGCCAGTCTAACTGGATGCAGCTGAATACCAGTATTTTACATGGAGCAACTTCCTATCTAACCCCCACAACACAGTTAATACTGGGAAATACGATACCACTTGGTAAGACTGGTTGTCAGACTTTTTGGGCCACTGACTACCTGTAACGACTGTCAAAGATGGACAAATGACAGCCGGGACCAACAGCTTAACGTGCTTTCCGAGACACGGAGGAAACTCGGTACGTAAGGATGGTCACCCATCCACAGACCAACCTAGGCCAGCACGGCTTAACCTCGATCGACCCGAGCGGCAGTTATTGTTTAGCCACAAGCTCCTCTCAATTATAACTTAAAAGGCAAATAACGAAATGTGAAAGAAAAATAAAGTATTCTATTAGTATGAAAGTGTAGGATAATTTGTTAGATGAAAAAAGTTTTAGATGGTCTATCTAAATGTATATGTCGCAGTCATCTGGTTGAATTTGCTATTTGATTGAATGGGCTTTTATTGAATGACGACTTTTATTTGAATGACTAAAGGACAACTCGTCAAAACGTTCAACGTCTTGACTGAACGTCATTTAGCATAGTCGTTGATAGCCGACATTATGGAGACTTGGGTCACCCCCACGATAGGTTAGTTAGGTTTAGTATTCGTATTAAGTTCTGCTAAAGCTTCCATTTTAGACCTGCTGGTGGTCCCATATATTTTTTTACTATGTTTAGGTAGTTTATGTGGTATCCTCTATTCAATAACATGCACTTTTTTCTTCTTCGTCTATGTGAATGATGTGCTAATATTTTCTTGTAACAATGCAATGTAAGATAAGTTGAGGTATCTCCCACAAATGGAATCATCCATTTGTGGGAGATACCTCAACTAAACAGGGTAAAATGAAAACTATTGCAAAAAAAAAATAACCTAAGTGGAACCGATTTCGGAAAGCGAAGTAATTTTCCACTTGTTAGTGTTACTGTGGAAAGTCTGTTATTTTTTGCAAAAATGTTTTTCTTTCTACTGTGAAAGAAAACCACAAATCGTGACTACTTACTCGCAAAGCCTTTTTTCCATGGCGCTGAAACAAAAAAAAAAGCATATTAAACGTCGGAATAATAAAAAAACTCTTATCGAAGCCGAAAGGCACAAGTTCGTTCTCCCCATCATTACGATTTTTTTTTATTCTACACCATACCTGGGAACATTTTAATTACGGAGATATTGGGTGTTTTATATGTAGCGGCACTTTAAAAAATACTTTAGCTACATTGAACAAAAAGTACTACCTACAGCGACATCTATGACAAAAGTGATGAACTATCAAGCGAAATACGTCAGAATTCCTACATCGCGCAAGCAACATTCTCCGCGACTTAAGAGCGTAAGTATACGAGAACCCGACAACAACCGTCGGGCAGTAGCCCACCAGACATAACACCCGTCTAGTCGGAGGATCCTCCCTTTTCTATGGGGGATGAATAGCTTTTTCCCTGTTCTTCATACCCCCGAAAATACATGTTTGTAATGTTTTCCTTTAAACACCTCCACGACCGCGGTACTTTTCAATGTTTTCATCGAGCCCTACCGTAGAACGTGATTTTTCACCCAAAAAAAGTGGTTTCCTAGCAATAATTTTTGCGTAAAGTTACTTATTTTGATGTACGGAAATGCTTTGACGGGTTCGTGAAGAGTCTGTTTACACCCCGCATATAACAAAAGTCACATTTCTCATTAATTTATTTTTATTCTTTT
The DNA here is from genome assembly GCA_950022955.1 of Xestia ashworthii. NCBI lineage: Eukaryota > Metazoa > Arthropoda > Insecta > Lepidoptera > Noctuidae > Xestia > Xestia ashworthii. The sequence goes on from OX465566.1 coordinate 16,885,497, forward strand.
CACTCTAACACCACAGGGACGAGTTCGTCCGCCTGTAGCTTTAAAAACTTATCAATCAATCATTTTATTTTTAATCGTCATCATCATCATCTCAGCCGAAAGACGTCCACTGCTGGACATAGGCCTCCCCCAAGTGTCGCCACATTGACCGGTCCCTTGCGACTCGCATCCACCGGATTCCCGCAACCTTCACCAGGTCATCGGTCCACCTAGTGGGAGGTTATTTTTAATAAACTATTCAAAATAAAATGATTGATACTATTCCGGTTGAGCAGTATTGCAACCTTATAGACTAGAACTGCAAGTCATCATCATCTGGCTAGCCTTTTACCTACTATGTTGGGGTTGGCTTTAAGTTTAGCCGGATTCAGCTGAATACCAGTATTTTACATGAAGCGACTGCCTATCTAACCTCCACAACCCAGCGAATACTGGGTAATACGATACCACTTCATCAGACTGGTTGTCAGACTTTTTGGGCCAGTGACTACCTTGGCTGTAACGACTGCCATTGATGGAAAAATTAATACAGCTGGAACCAACAGGCTTATTTTTTTTTTTCGGATGGGAAATCATCAAATGACTTCTCCCACACTGGGTAGAGCGGGAGGGAGTGTCAGACTTTTACTGACTAAAACCCATCCATGTTCCTTCCTCGCCCTTTAAGTTCCGGGGCCACGGTATCTCTTTCGAACCGTCCCGCAACCCCGGCAGGCTTCGGCCCTTGCGGGGTCTCTCTATGCTGACATCTCTTTGAGGCGCGCGTGGAACACGAACGCGCCGTCAACATGGCCTGTCGTCATTGGACGGACGGACGGCTAGCTAGCCCGTAGCTAACCGTCCACAGGCCCGGATCCAACAGGCTTGGGCTTACAGTTGAACTGCAAGTGGCTCTACTGAAAAAAAGGCTGTAACGTAAGTCCAAGGTTTACGCAGAGATGTACCATAAAGTATACCTACGTTTCGCTAGTTATGTTTTTTTAAGTCCCATGTAATAAGGGGCTAGCCTTTTGCCATCAATTGGGCACAAATCCGCACCTTCAGATAGAAAATATAAGGGTTCGATAAGTGTTGTGTGTGTGTTATAGGGGTTCTTTTGGAAAGATCAAAATAACGCCGGGTTACAGGCAAAACTAACTATCGTGATTTTTTGCAGTTTTTCTCCGGTATTTAATTCTTTATCCAATGGTATAAAAGTGAAAAATATCAAAAAAAAAATCGAGATAGTTGGTTTTGCCTCTAACCCGGTGATAAAATAGAGCAGAAATTGTTCATTAAAGGTACTTACTGGGTTCAGAATCGAAGGGCCAGAACGCAGATGCGGAGGCAATGAGGGCCAGGAGAGCGAATGTGTGGATCATGGCTGCAGATGTTGCATGTTCCATAGAGTGCACAGCCAAGCGTATTTATTCGCTTCATGTTTGCACGTTTGCATAGTATAATGCAGCAACTATTAAGCAAGTGTTTGTTTTGGGTTCCTCATGAAATTAATTCGAGACGAAACATCGTTTTATACATAACTAGCTGACCCGCGCAACTTCGTCTGCGTGAAGAACCGCTCGACCGATATTGTGCAAACTTCACATAAACCATCTACTAAATAGTCCGAACAAAGCCTAAACATTTGGTTTGGATAGGTGAGCCCGTTCTTGAGTTGTAAAATTACAACGAAAAGTGGCATTGATTTATATATATATTTATAATAATAGTCAACCGAGCATTATGTCCATCAAACTATGTACATTCTATTCGAAAATTATTGCTTGGAAACGAGTTTACAAACCAAGGTTAACACTGTGCTTTTTATTACGAATACAAGCAAAATAAAAATATAAACACGAAACAATTCGATTAAAATGAAGATCGGATTGCCGCTCATCCGCCTATTTTGTATTTTTTTTCTCTGGCCAGCTATTCAGCCTTTACTTTTCATTTTCGTCACTGAAATTTTGCTCAAATCTATGTTATTTTAAAGAAATATTAGTAACTAAATAATAACTAAGTTATTTAAAAATAGTAGATTGTTACACGAGGGTTGAAAGGAATTGATGTCTTTCACCCGTGGTAAGCACTACTTTCATTTCGAATATAAAAAATAGTAGTTTTATTTTCTTATGTGCTTGCCACGTCATCAAGTCATTGTACGTATTTTTTATTTTCTTATGTGCTTGCCACTTCATCAAGTCATTGTACGTATTTTTTTATTTCTGACAAAAGATTTTCGATACTTGAATTTCCCTCGTCTTTGACAGAATCTGGGGTAAGCATTTCAGAATCACTTGAACTCATTTTAAATAAGATATTGAAAAAACCCGAGATTTCGATACAGCTTACAGAGGTAGTATCCCGTCAAATTATATGTATACTAGCTGACCCGCGCAACTTCGTCTGCGAGTGAGGGTTAGAGAAAGTGTGAGTCAACCTTAAAAAACAGACACATGCTATCGCGGACTTTTTTTTTTAATGCTTAAGAGGAACAATTCCTTCGTACGTGATTGCTGTGTAACTTTAACCTAAAAATCCTAGTATAGAATCTTCTTAAATTTAAAGACCGCAAGGATATTGTAAGCCTATCTGTTGAGCGAACAGTTGAAATAGCCTATATAGAATTGGAGCAGTTTATCATATTAATTGTGTATAGACCTCCTTCAGGATTGTATGATTGTTTTGAAAAGGTGATGGATGAAGTTTTGCATAAAATCTGTAATTCTAGGAAGTCTATAATAATTTGCGGTGATTTTAATATTAATTTGTTAGAAAATCCTGGGTTAAGTACTGAAATTATGAGCCTGTTCCATTCATACAATCTTGAAAACATATTTCTGGAGCCCACTAGAATAACCCCAACTAGTGGCACTTGCCTAGATAATATTTACACAGATGTTTTACCTACCCACAAAGAAATTATAAACTTAATAGATTCAGATCATTGTGGGCAATTGATCAAAATTCCAAATGTAAGCATGAAAGTTACTAAAAAGGATATCATTGTTAATCCAAAAACTAAAACTCGCCTGGAAACTTTTAAAAGTAAACTTTTGTCTAAATTACCACTATTGTCAACCAATGATGGTCCCAACCAACATTATAACGATTTTTTTTAGTATGTATTGCACACAATTTAATACCACTTGTATTCCTAAGACTATCTCGGTTAATAGTAACGCTTCCTTCAACGACTGGGCCACTATTGGTATTCTTAAGAGTCGAAAACGACTTTATGAGCTGTATGCAGAGCGGACTTATATAAACACTGTAGAATTTAAGTTGTATGTTAAGAATGATTCTAAAATATTTATAAAAGTTGGTTTTATAGCAAAGTCACGTTACTTAAGTTCTAAAATTAAAAACAGAAATAACATAACTAAAATGACATGGAACATTATTAATAACGAAACGGGAAGGTCTTGCAACCGAAATAGTGACTACAGCCTTGCTATCGGCGATACAATTTTAAATTCAGACACACAAGTTTCCACAGCCTTTGAAAATTTCATTGCGGATATTCCCGTATCGACTACTAAATCGCTAAACTCGTCACCTGCTGCTGCCGAGTCTTTACTAAGGGAAAATGTTACAGTCTGTGATTCAGAATTTAATTTTGAATATGTCACATGTAAAGATATAATTAAAACTTTTCACACATTAAATGTTAAAAAGACCGCCGATCTATGGGGTCATTCTGTGGACGTTGCTAAGTCCATTATAAACATTGTAGCTCCTTCTTTAGCTGTTATATTTAACGATTGTATTGACCGTGGTGAGTTTCCTGATCTAATGAAATATAGTAAATAATACTATTGTTCAAATCGGGTAGTACATCGGACATTCGGACCCCACTAATTATTGACCCATTTCAGTACTACCCACAATTAGTAAAATTTTTGAAAAACTAATTTTAGAACAAATGCAAAGATTTTTTAACAAACACAAGTTATTGCATAACAAACAGTTCGGATTTACAAGGGGTCGTTCAACTACTGATGCCGGTGTTGAACTTTTAGGACATATTTATAATGCCTGGGAGGATAAATGCGATGCTTTGGGCATTTTTGCGATTTGTCTAAGGCTTTCGATTGCGTTCTTCATGAAACATTAATCAGGAAACTACACCACTACGGAATCCGTAGTGCCTCTCTGGATCTTCTTACTTCATATTTGAGTGATAGGATTCAGAGAGTTGATGTTAATGGGAAAAGATCTCCCGGTTCCGTAGTTAGAATGGGGGTGCCCCAGGGCTCAATTCTCGGCCCGTTTTTGTTTTTGATTTATACCTTACCTCATAAAGGATAACCATGACATATTATTGTTTGCAGATGACACTTCTCTTTTATTTAAACTCAAACGCCAGCAATTAGTTACGGACGATGTTAATAGCGCCCTGTCAAAAGTCGTCAATTGGTTTAATGTTAATAATCTACTCCTAAGTTATTAAGTTTACGATACCCCACGTAAAACAAGTAGGAACTAGGGTTCTAATAAAGGATGAAGAGTTGAAACTGGAGGATAACACAGTGTTCTTAGGCATAACTTTGGATGCCAAGCTTCAGTGGGGCCCGCATATAGACAAATTGTCAAAAAAACTTAGCACAGCAGCATATGCCGTTAGAAAAATTCGTGATTTAACTGACTTAGAGACATATCGTTTAGTTTACTTTAGTTATTTCCACAGCGTGATGTCGTATGGTATTCTCTTGTGGGGCAATGCCGTCGATATTCAGACAATATTTATTTTGCAAAAAAGGGCTATTCGTTCTATTTATAAATTAAGTCCCAGTCACTCGCTCAGAGAAAAATTTAAAGAGATTAATATTCTTACTGTGCCCTCTCAGTTTATTTATGAAAACCTTTTGTACGCACACAAAAATATTAATTTGTTTAAAAAAAACAGTGATATCCACAACATAAATACGAGGAACAAACACAAATTTGTTGTTCCTGCAACGAGGCTCAAAAAAATAGGGGGTACATTCAGATGCCAATGTATACGTTTTTACAATAAACTTCCGAACCATATTCAGGCACTAAGCCTAAATAAATTCAAATCGTTTATAAAACGGGAGCTATGCCTGAAAGCCTATTATCATGTTAATCACTATCTCGAAGATAAACAGGCCTGGGATTAAGCTGCTCCAATGAAATTTGCTCTGTGAATGTCGAAATTTCAGACTTCGCTGGTTTATTATTTATTCCTTTCTTTTATACATTGTGACATTGAATCATTTGACATGAATACTTAGATGAGTATTTTTTATTATTTTATGTGTGTGTATTTGACATTAATGTAGGATTAAAATATTCGTAGGCTGTATTAACCAAACGTTTAGAAGGCATGTTTCTGTACAAATGGTTGAATGGGTGATTGAATGAGTGAAAGGTAAAAAAAACGCAAGATGGCGAGTAAGAAAAAAATACGAAAAGACGTGTTGAAAAGGTGTTGAAGTTATTCTCAAAATAAACTATTTTAAAGACGTTTAAAAAGTTTTCCTGGAAATCCCACACACTACAAATTTGGGGGCTCGTCCGGGATAGCCAGGAAAAAGCTAAGAAGCTAAGAAGATTGGTGCGTTTAGCGGCAAGGTGAACCGTGACACGAACCAGGCGGCCATTACTGGTTCATTGAAGAAAAAACAAGAAGTTATCAAGATGAATTCGTCATCGTCATTTAATTTTGCTGACATCATACCGAAATTCGATGGTACTGATCGAACATATTCATCAGCAAAATGGACGCAGGACGTGGAAGATAACGCCGAAATATTCAGTTGGTCGGCGCAACAGAAACTTATCTTGGCGCGTCGATCATTAACCGGAACGGCAGAATTATGGCTTAAGTCAGAAAAAGTCTTCAAGTCATACGAGGAGCTACGAACGGCGCTGTTGAAAGAGTTTCCCGAGTCCATCAACAGCAAAGAAATGCACGAACTCATGGCAGCTCGTAAAAAAAGGAGTAACGAAACGTATTACGAGTACTTGCTAACGATGAAAGAGCTTGGTAAACGTGCTAAATTTCCCGACTACGTAGCCATACAATACATCATTGACGGCATACACGATTACGAATCGAACAAAATGATCCTGTACGGCGCGACTACGTACCCTGTGCTGAAAGAAAAATTAACGTTGTACGAGAATATGAAGAGTAAAAGTAAGAAGCGCCACGATGATGGTAACTTAACGAAGCAGTCCGAGCTGAAAACAAAAAGTCATCCCGAAAAATCATCACGTCGATGCTTTAGGTGTGGGGGGCCGACCATATCGCAAGCACGTGCACGAAAGGTATGAAATGTTTTCGGTGCAATTCATTCGGCCACATCGGAACGGAGTGTAAGGCGCCAGTTTCAGTATCAAGTTCAAAGCCGCATGATGGCGGCGAAAGTTCCAGAAAAACGATGTGCACGAAGATTTGGCCGAAAGAGCGCCTCTGATCCTGTGCAACACGATGAAGATGAACGACCACGGAACGAACGAACGACCGACATAGATGAGCGTCGATCAACTTCAGTGTCAATGACAAACTCCTGTCAATCGTGTCAAAATCAAAAGTGTCAAGTGGAAACGGTTTTAAATGTAAACAAAGATATATTGTGCAACAAATCAATTAAAAACATTAAGATTGGTGAAAAAGAAGTTGATTGTTTAATAGATTCCGGTAGTGACTTAAATTTAATTTCTTCGAATTTGTTTTTCGAGTTAGATGTAATGACTCACGAAAAGGCAAAGGTGATATTATCTGGAATCGGTGCGACAAGCGTCTGCTCATTTGGGAAGTTTAATAAAATAATTAAGATCGATGGATATTGCTTCGATGTGTGCTTTTTCATCGTCCCAGAAAACGTAATGCCATATAATATCATCCTAGGACAACCATTTTTAGCAAATGTTACGGCTGTTATCAATAAGGGGGTACGCTTGGTTTTCATTTATATCGTGATACTTGCGTTATCTAGGTCTATCTATATTTTTTATCTGTGGTACCGGCTGTCATTTGTCCATCTTTGGCAGTCGTTACAGGTAGTCAGTGGCCCAAATAGTTTGACAACCAGACTTACCAAGGGGTATCGTATTACCCGGTATTAACTGGGTTGTGGAGGTCAGATAGGCAGTCGCTCCGTGTAAAATACTGGTATTCAGCTGCATCCGGTTAAAAAAAAACCGACTTCAAAAAAAAAACAAAAAAGTGAAAAATAACTTTAGCTTCTGAAGTCGGTGACCTTTGTTTGATTGCTTTAATTTTTTTGTCACCGACTTCAGAAGCTATAGTTATTTTTCACTTTTTTGTTTTTTTTTTTAAGTCGGTTTCTATTTTTTTGCAAAAAAAGTTTTTATTTTTCACTTTTTAGTGGTTCACATTTGCTTGATACACATGGAAAGTGCATACCGTTACAATTGCAACAAGCCCAAACACGACTAGGGTACATTGTCTCATTATGGAGTTCCGTGACTCTTGGCTTCATCATCAGATCTGATGGTAGAATGGTTCTTATTAAACGCAAATGCTTCACTTGTTGTAGAAAATACCAAAATCGCTGTAAAATTTGAAGAGTTCCCTCGATTTCGCCAAGATTCCATCATCAGATTCCGACTTGGTGGCTATGGGACCATTTGGAAAGTGTACCCTTTCCAACAAAAAAATATTTTTTCAAATCGGTTGGCAAGCGACGGAGTTATGCGCGAACAAACATTAAAAAAAAAAAAACCGAATTGAGAACCTCCTCCTTTTTTAGAAGTCGGTTAAAAACGGGGAAAAAGCTTACAGGCAGATGGTGATGTTTTTGTAATGATTAGAAAATCATTACCGGTTGGGGATTGAACTCGCGGACCAAGTTTTTTTTTCGATTCTAACTTGCAAACCCCGGTTTACAGGGTAGTTGCTGAACCACCAGGCTACTTACACCGTTGATCTGGTCTAAAATAGCCGTTCTATTCTAATACATGTTATAAGTTGTCAAACACTTGAAGAATATAGGCATCATCACTGCAGTGCGATGCGCGCTCGAACACGGACGTGTTTCCACTGTGCACGGCACGAATTTTATTCACGTGTTGCGCGGCCATAGCCGCTGCCCGTAATCACTATGAGTTCCAAACAACTTATAGTGAATGAATTGCTGGCATTCCTAGTCCATGCCATCGACTATATGGACGAGGTGAGCATCCTGCAGATATGGAATTTGTCAAATTTCAAGGAGGACGACATCAGCAGCGGGAAACTGTTGCTCTTCCAGTCTCTTGGAAAACTGGACCAGATGCAGAGATGGAACCGAGAAGAGTCTTCAGGATATCATCGATATGCTGAAGAAGACTGACCCGGACGACGTACCAGATTTCGTGGCGAAGGAGCTAAGTAAACTACCTCCCGTCACTTTCGATCACGTCGACGTTACACGACTGCTGAAGGACATCACTACCTTGAAAGCGGAGATGACCAAGATGCAGTCCAGAATAGAGGTTTCAGAAAAAACCAACACTGAACTACGTGCAGAAATAGCATTATTGCGCAACGTTGGTTCGGTAATTGGGTCACCTGAGGCCTCAAAAGTGAACACACGTCAAGGGCACACGTCGGCAGTTTTGGATCGGCGAACACAAGTGCGTCACCAGCTGCCGATAACGCTGAGCAAGCGCCACCCGCCGCCGTCGTAGCCCGCTCCACAACACCAGCTGCGGATACGTCACGCATAGGTACGTCGACCCCTAAACGTGCCTATGCTGCTTTTGTCACCCGCGGCATATCTGATGCGTCGCAGTCTAGACAAACCAGAAAAGGGGAAAAACGGAAAGTGGGTGCTCAAGCTGCCCTGACTGCGGTCCGTTGCTCCGTGCCAAGAATGAGCCAGGTTGATGAGGAGGGCTTCACTAAAGTAGAAAGGAAGCAGAAGAGGCCCTGTTCTCGTAATCTGTGCGGTACCGCACCGAGTGGACCCATCATGCTGCTGCGCGCTGCTGTGCCTACGACGCAGCTGTACATTTCACGTCTGCATCAATGCACTACAACTGAGGAAGTGGTGCAGTACTTGAAAGTGAAGACCAACTTCATTCTGCGGGTCGAAAGGTTGGAATCGCGCCACAACATCAACTTTAGGTCAAATGTGGTTCGAGTTCCAACCCAACATCCTACAGACCTGCTTGAAAGAGGACTTTTGGCCGCAGGCTATCGTATATCGTCGCTTCCGAGGATGGTTACGCGACACCACGCAGCGAAACACGACGCCGACAACGTTGCGTGTATAGATTTAGTATAAGATTTAAAATATGATTGTATTAGTTTATTATTGTTGTTTAATGTTATTTTATCTATGGGCCTTAGTTACCTGACAATAAAATGATAATGATTATGATAATGCAAAATAGCTCATCCCCCTAAGTTATTAGCGCGATAATATATGGCGTATGTGCTATTCCAGACCACAATGGCCTGAAACACAGGTTTAAATAAACCTAGATCAGGTAGGTCGCTACCTAACATTTGTTTTGACAATTTCGTTACCAGCAACGGCAGCAACTGTTTTATATATTGTAATTGTAGTTTAATTATAAGCACTAATTATACAATTGTTAAAAATAACTCTACTGCACTTAAATGTATACTTTTGTAAACCTTCTTCTTTTAAATAAATTATTCTATTCTTCTTATACAATATATCTCTTTCATCCAGATCTGTTCAGCCGTTCTGGCGTGATTGACTTACAATCATCCATTAAAACTTTCGCATTAGTAGTAACGTGAGCAGCGGTGGCCCATTGGTGGCAGCCCCGACTTACGAGCAGTAAGTAGTGGGTTCGAACCCAGACAGGCGCATTACTTTGTGTAATTTATTTCATCACCACTGCTCTCAAAACGGTGAAGGAAAACATCGTGAGGAAACCGGCATGTCCTAGAACCAAAAATTCGTAGACATGTGACATCTACCAACCCGCACTGGGCCCGCGTGGTGGATTATAGCCCATACGCAAAATACGCGCTTTGACGTGGAGTTGCGGACACCAGCCCGTTGTACAATACAATACAATACAAGGTGAGAAGATTAATCATTTTCAAAAGAAGGAAAAAGACTTCTAGTACCTACAGCAAGTGCTTGTGAACTCATCAGACTTCTGTTTCCTATTCTTTTTTTTTTGGAGAAATTATTATCATCATGCTGCTACCTTTATCGCATGCCTTCTTCTTTTATACTTTTTATTACTTTTAGGACAAATGTTTGTAGAAAAATGAAAAAAAATTGAAATAAAAACTATGTCAAAAAAATGCAAGTGACACAGTTTCAAAAAACTAAACAACACTGGCATTAGAACGTGTGACACATAGTTTCCAAAGCGGTCATGAAACCGATGGGCCGTTATTCCGTTGACGATAATTTTCAAATAGCTGCTCTCATGCATGGTACAATAATTTACTTCTCTCATGCATGTCATGGCTGAAACGTCAAACAATTGAAAGTTACGGACAAAATGCAATAGTGCTCACCCCCTTAAAAAAGTAGCGTGATAATAAATAGCCTAACATTTGAAGAAGCCTTTAAGGAATATTTGTGCAAAATTTGAACAGAATCTGTGCAGTAGTTTTTGCGTGATCCCGGAACATCCGAATTGGATTTTACGATTCGGAACTCGGTATGCAAGGGTGGTCACCCATCTACAGAGAAACATAGGCAAGTACCTACAGATTAACCTAAAGGCCGACCCGACCGGCTTTTATTATTTTGCCACGAGCTTCTTCTTCTCCACTCTCCTAGTAGGTAGGTACCTAACTCAATAAAAAAGTCCCATGAAACCCAAATCCGAGTTTCTTTCTACCTTTTGAGAATTTTTTGCGTAATTGCACTCGGCTAGATGAGCTTTCAACAATCACTCAGTACTCAATTGGTTGAAAACCATTTACATATTATTCAAAAAATGTCAGCCATTGCCGTCAAGGCCAAGTAGATAAGTAAGTGGGCATTGCTGAAAATGAAACAGAATTTAATGACGAATTTACCAAAAGTAAATTTTGAATACATTATAATATTGAAAAACATGTTTCCAGTACTTTTCCATCTAGCCGAAACGTGAGTTTGTTCTTTCAGCACTTGCGTAAATACATAATTAGGTATTGGTGCTCAAATGGCAATTTAAATTACGGGTGCTAGGGTGCGAGACCGAGTTCTCCGTCCACGTAGGTAAAGTTTAAAAAAAAAAACTAAAAAAAACCGAGACTAATAGGTACAATCATTAATTTTTCTAACACACAACGGATTATCATACACTTTCAACCCATTATCTAGGACTCTGCCCACTAACCTTATCATTACCTTTTTTTTTTCGGATGGGAAATCATCAAATGACTTCTCCCACTCTGGGCGGAGCGGGAGGCAGTGTCAGACTTTTACTGACTAAAACCCATCCATGTTCCTTCCTCGCCCTTTACGTTCCGGGGCCGCGGTATCTCTTTCGAACAGTCCCGCAGCCCCGGAACCTTATCATTACCTTGAGGTCCATGATCGTGATAGGAACATGTGCTGAAATGTGTGAGATTACCAGTCTCAACATATATTCTATAGACATTATTTTTATCATCATTTCAGCAGTAAGACGTCCACTGCTGACCACAGGCCTTCCACAAGAAGTGTCGCCACGTTGACCGATCCCGCTGTTTTTTTATATAGGTATAATAATTGAGTACACCCACCCTAAATTAAACAAACATCACGTGGCATTGAAAGAAAGGAACAAACTTATTGAATTTGGTACTGTACAAATTCTGTGTTTTGTTGTCTGTGGCGGTGACATCATTTTGCCATTATTGTGTTCTTTTTTTTCAAAATAAATGTGAAACTTAATTTGATAATTTTATATGGTTTTGGCACTGAAAAAGTTCCCATCATAATGGCGTATTTCATAACCTTTTTTTTTAAAAAAAACCTTTATACCTCTTCTTTTCATAGACTCCGATTCTGAATTTGAAGTTTTGAATTAGACAAAAGAGTCAAATTCTACGAGTATCAAAGCAGTTTGAATTTCGAACTTCGAAGGTATTACTGCATAGGAATAGTGGTAATAATATGTTCAAAACTTTCATTCAGGAACCGACTTATATCTTGAACGTGTGGTTAGTGGTTAGTGCCGAACCTGGTGTCAGAGTTGCAGCCGATAAATCACTTGGCATAATGGTTTCTTCCTCACGATGTTTTCCTTCACCAAATCAAGCGGTAGTTATACAATTCCTGAAAAGTAGCAAATTATTTTAAAAACCTGATTGATCAATGTAGATCCAAAAATTCATTCGCATTCGTAGAGCCGGCCGGCAGTCTCTCTGCCGGGGCTGCGGGACTGTTCGAAAGAGACCGCGGCCCTGGTACACAAAGGTTAAGAAGGAACAAGAATGGGTTTTAGTCAGTAAAAATCTGACACTCCCTTCCGCCAAGATCAGTAATTAAATTTGATGTTTTCCCATCCAAAGTCCCGGCAGGCACGACATAGATAACGACACTATCGTTAACTTTCGATCGCTAAAATAACAATTCATATGAAAAAATTCGGTTGCTACTTGTATAATATGCTTGCGAGATTCGCATCTTGGATGTAGAGTAGAGACTTGCGTTTCCCGTACCTAAGCATCGTTATTGCACCCGATATTTTTTCATTGTTATTTTAGCAATCGGAAGTTAACAAGGATGTCGTTATCTACAGTGTGATGGAATTTTTCAGTGCCACCCTGAAGGGAAAGTAATTACTCTAAATACTGGAGATAGTAAATTTTACTCAAAGGAAAAATTCCTTTATTTTAAAAAAGAAACAAATCTGCGTTCACAGATTTCCGAAAATTAGCTTGCCCCACTCGGGTATCGAACAAGGGATGGATAAAGTTCGAAAAAATCATGCTATTTCATTTTCATAATTTGCTAATATTCATTGTGTGAGGAGCTCGAGCCGCTCGAATTGATCTTCAGGTTAAGCCGAGCTTGCCAAGGTTGCTTCGTGGATGGGTGGCCACCCATTGACATGCCGAGTTGCCTTCGTGACTCGAAAAAAACGTCAAGCCGTTGTCCCAGCTGTCGATTGTAAATCTTTTACAGTCGTAGTCGTAGACTTACCAAAGGGTTTCGTATTTAACCCAGTTGTGCACAAACATTGTCTTGATGTATGGATTGAATAGTACGGGGGTCGTAGAGGTGATTAAAGTAAAAATCTTGCAACGAAAACTTGTACTAAAAAATAAAACTTTTCAAAAAGTAGTAACTTTGACCCCCAATGTCTCCGTAACTAGAAGGTTCCCAGATATGGTGTAGAACAAAGAAATGATCGCAATGACGAGAAGAACAAGTGCTGTTCGGCTTCGTGAAGAGGTGTTTTACACCCTTACCCTTTTTTTTACCCTTACCCTTACCCTTATGTATGATCTACAAAAGAGGACCTCGTGGCTAAATAATATCAGCCGCTCGGGGCCATGCTTGCCTAGGTTGGTCTGTGGATGGGTGACCACCCTTACATACCGAGTTTCCTGCGTGCCTCGGGAAGCACGTCAAGCTGTTGGTCCCGGCTGTCATTTGTCCATCTTTGGCAGTCTTTACAGGTGGTCAATGGCCCAAAAAGTATGACAACCAGTACTAACCAAGTGGTATCGTATTCATCATCATCATCATCATCAGCCTATATAATGATCCCCCACTGCTGGGACAAGGCCTCCTCTCAATGAGAGGGAATGGGCTATAATCTACCACGCGGGCCCAGTGCGGTTTTTTTTGGTAGATCACATGTCATCGAATTTTTGGTTCTAGGACATGCCGGTTTCCTCACGATGTTTTCCTTCAACGTTTTCAGAGCAGCGGTGGTGAAATTAATTACACAAAGTAATGCGCCTGTCTGGGTTCGAACCCACGACTTCCTAAGTCGGGGCCGCCACCACTGGGCCACCGCTGCTCTCGGTATCGTATCGCATTATCCATTATTAACTGGGTTGTGGAGGTCAGATAGGCAGTCGCTCCATGTAAAATACTGGAAATCAGCTGCATCCGGTTAGACTGGACGCTGACTCCAAAATAGTTGGGAAAAGGCTAGGCGGTCTAGCAGTTTATGTAGGTATGTGAGTTTAAATGTTTGTTAACGCACCCACGGTATCAGTGGATTGTATAACTCGCCGTGATCCGTTGCTAATTCAATCTGATACCGCGATCGGTGGAAACACACCCCGGTAAAGATTTAAAAAAAAGTACCTAATTTGATTTATCACCTCTTAAGTTATGCAATTAGGTACACCATTGGAGCAAAAACTACTCAAACTCAAACTTAAAACATTTATTTCATTAGACCGCACTTTTGAATGTCAAAAATAGAAAAAATCAAAGCTACAGTCACAAGGCGTAATAACTTGAAAAAGTACTGTAGTTGCCCATTCCCTAGTGTAAATCTCTATGGAGAAGAACGGGCAAGAAACTCCATGGACACTCTTTTAAATCAAAATAATGTTACAAAATTTTGATCACTACATATGATGTTGTCATTAATATACTATTGTGAGAACGATGTAGAAAGACGTGCACGTTAAGAGCGTCCAGAGAAAAGATTAAATCAACAACTTAAAAATAAATAAATTAAAATTAACCGTGGCAGCTAAGAGTTGACCAAGTCTCAATTGTGGCAGCGCCCGTTCACAAACGTGACGCATGTATCAGCACCATTCAACTCGACCGACGACGTACTTACTCGTAAGTATGTACATACTGGCTGGTTGTGAAATAAAGCCCCTTGATTGAATGTATTTTATTGGCAACTCGCTTATACATCCTTCAACAGGTATCATGTGGCAATCTAAAGTAAAGGGCTGAAAGGGACTGCGTGGCTATGGTCCTTCAGAACAAAATCAAAAAAATCAAAATCAAAGCATTTATTTCAAGTAGGCCAGTTACAGGCACTTTTGAATTGTCGAAACAAAAATGAACATTTAATGTAGCTACAGTCCCAGTCACAAGACATAAAAACTGTGAAAGTACTGTAGTTGCCCATTCCCTAGCGTAGATCTCTATGGAGAAGAACGGGCAAGAAACTCCATGGACACTCTTTTAAATCAAAATATTGTTACAAAATCTTGGTTACATCATTCATGTTGAGATGGTATATTATGTGAGAACAATGTAGCAAGATGTGCACGTTAAAAGTGTCCATAGCAAAACCAAAACAAAATACAACTCAAAAACAAAATAATTAATTCAAATAAACCATGGCGACTAAGAGATGACCAGTCACAACTGACAGCGCCCGTTCACGCACATGACGCATGGATCAGCACCATTCAGCTCAACCATTTTGAAGGGAACTAAATGGTCCGACACACGCGCCACCATCAGCGAGACATTTGAGTGAGCATGACATACTCTCAACCGCCAGGGCACATTCAAGTCAAGAACTGCCGTAGGTTTCCAGTGAATGATAGCTTACTAGTACATAGTACTCACACAATATGGGCTATGCGATTATATAATACTAACATTGAATCTATACAATGCAAAGATAGTTAAGTACAATCTTCAGCAGCTCCAACTATATCATTTAATGCTATCAATTTTTGCGCCCCTGTCCATGTGGAGCAGGACCAGCATTAAGCCAAGCATTTTTATCAGCGATATAATCGCTCAACTTGTAATATGCTTTTTTACATAGTGTGCGTTTAATGCATGTTTTAAATTTCGTCTCATTCAGTTCAAGAATACTTTGTGGAATTTTATTATAGCATCTCAAACAGTACCCCATGAAAGATGAGTCTACTTTAGCGAGTCTAAAGCCTGGCTGAACTAATTGGTCCCTATTTCTAGTACTGTAATTATGTCTGTCACCTCTTTTACCAAAAAGATGCAAATTTTTTCTAACGTACATTATGTTTTCGTAAATGTATTGACAATGTACCGTCATAATGCCAATATCCTTAAACAGTTCCCTTAGAGAATCGCGCCTACGAAGATTATATATAGCTCTGATGGCTCTTTTCTGCAGAATAAATATAGACTCAATATCTGCAGCCCGTCCTCATAGCAAAATACCGTAAGACATTATACTATGGAAGTAACTAAAATAGACCAGTCTAGCGGTATCTACATCAGTAAATTGACGGATTTTTCTAATGGCATATGCTGCTGAACTTAGCCGCCCCGCAAGAGATGTTAAATGAGAACCCCATTGTAGCCTTGAATCAAGCGTAAGCCCCAGGAAAACCGTTTTATCTACGAATTCAAGTTTCTCATTTTTCAATAATATATCACAATCACTACCCTTAACATTCGGTAAAGCAAATCTTATGCTTTTGGTTTTTTTTTTCATTTAATACCAAATTGTTTGCTGTGAACCAATTTTGGACCTGAAGTAGGGCATTATTCTCATCTCATCTCATCTCAGCAATACTTAGCAACATACTTGTTAAAAGTTTCAGTGTTAATAAAAGGCTTAAGGCCATAAAGCTCAAATAGTCTTTCCCTACTTTTTCTGAAGCCTCTAGTTGCCCAATCGCTAAATATGAATTTAGGGCAAATACTTTTTGTCTTCTTTTCAAAAGTTTTGTTGAATTCCGTGTGAACTATTGAAAAGAAACGATTATAAAATTGATTTATATTAATATTGGCATGGCTCATAACACTTAACTTGTTCTGTAGGGAAATATTAAACCTATTTAATTTGCTAGAAGTTATAGGTCTAAATTTAATCTGTACTTTTTGCAATGGTGCATTACACCTATAAGTTACAGTTTGTCCGCTATGGTCAGACGGCAAACAATTTACTATGGCTTTATCTAAGTAATCACAATCGCAGAAAACATTATCTATACAAGTAGCAGAAGATGTTGTGATTCTAGTAGGTTCAATAAAAACGTTAGTCAGGTCAAATGACTTAAAAAGATTTAATAACCGACCACTATTTGAATGTTCTTCTAAAATATTGATATTGAAATCACCACAAATTATTGTAGATTTATTACTGGCTGCAAGTTTTGCCAGGACATCTTCCATTATTGATTCAAATATGGAAAAGTTTTGATAGTTTGGGGGTCTGTACACACACACAATTACATGCTTATCTAGCTCAACACAGGACAGTTCGACGCAATGTTCAACCGAGAGACCCACTATGTCATTACGTTGCTTATATTTAAAACTATTTTTAATTAATATTAGGGAACCTCCACGAAGCATAGTTTTACGGTTAAAGCAGCTACCCACCATATAGTTCTCATAATTAATAAGCATTTCGTAATCTTTTAGCCAATGTTCATTAAAACAAATGATGTCAAACTTACTTTTTTCTAAAAACAATTCAATTTCTAATAATTTGCAAGACATTCCTTGGATATTTTGGTGGAATAATTTTAAGGTGTTCTGCTGAGGCCCTTTTTTATTAACTAATTGAGTGCAAGAATTAATAGTACCTTCTGTTGTCTCACTTTCTAGTTTAAATTTATATTAATATTTGGAGTGAGGCCGGAGACCCCCGTGCCATCCTCAGACAACAAGACCCTATCTGTAATAGACCCTAATTGAGGATTCACCATGGTGACAGATGGATCCCACCCCTAACTGGCTAGTTCCTGTACACTGCTAAACTATCTGGACCTCTAGCTAGTGAATGATGATTCGTTCTGGGTACCTACTTTCTTTTTTTTGTGATTGGCATCTCGCAAATCAACAGATGATCGGTTCTCGTAGGTGTGCCTTGAAGCCTCCATCCAGGGCGAAAACTTACGCTAAGGGCACCCCCTCCGGGGTTCGAACCTTGGCTTAGGGTGTCGCTGGGAGGAGGGGGATGCTGGATCTAAGTGGTTCGGGCCTCGGCGAAGACAGCTTAGGTCTGCTTACAAACGGGTTCCTTTAGATGTGTGCACAATATCGACATGTAGTCGTCTGTAGAACAGTAAGTTGTGGTGTAATAACTCCCAGAATGGCGCTACCGATTGTTACACACAAAGATTGTAGATGGCGTTACTTGTATAAAGGAGTTGTTTGTAGTTGCTGTCTTAAGTTAGTCACGCCGCTCATCATAGGGATTTGGATAAGTTACACTAGATGGCGCTGTTCTTTGTTCACACGTTTTATTTGCTGTTTTTCATCAGCTGCAATGAGACATTTTCTTTTTGAGAGTTAAAAAAAAATAGTATCCAAGAACTCGGTAGATGGCGTTGGCGTTTGATACGTTACTAGGTGTTTCGTTTGCATAAGGTTCCGAATATAACCATTGGGTCCAAGTGAAATTATGTGACGTTCTGTTCCTTGCGGTGACATACCGAGATCAGCTCCATCTATCCAGCGACTAGGAAAGAGTTGAAAAAGAAAATCCCTCATTAGACATTGAGTTTTGCCCCGGTTTTACAGTAAAACGTGATGTTTCACCCCACAAAAAAGTCGTTTCCCATCAATATTTTTTGTAGAAGAGAGTTACTTATTAGTTTGATGAAACATGCTTTGATTATTATATATGTAGGTATATGTCACCGTAAAATTGTCAAATACGTTATATTGTAATATCTCTAGCGATATTGTAAAATCTCGAAATATTGTCAAATGAACATACTGCTTACAACAAAACGCATTATTTTACGTGAAATGCATGCGATGGTAGTCAACTCACGCGGTGTGGAGGGAAGGAGGAGTCCCCCTTGCCCAGTGTTATAACTCTCATGAAAAGATATTGTTCCATTCATACCGATTATTATAACCTAACCTTAAAACACTTTATATTCCCCTAAAAAGCGTAGTCGACGGAGCCCCGCTTCGTGGGGCCCCTATTTCCGGGTGCAGGGTTTAAAGGAACCTAACTAACCTAACGGGGGGGTGCCCCAAGTCCCGATTATGGGGGCAGAGATACTTCCGTATGTTCAGTTGACAATAATTCGAGACTTTACAATATCGCTAGAGAGATACACGTTATATTGTAATATAACGTATTTGACAATTTTACGGTGACATATATAATCAAAGGAAACATGCTTGGTTGATGGCTGATGTTAGCATGCATGCTTGGTTGATGTCTGTTTACATCAATGTGGTAAGTGGAACGGGTAACAGGCAGATAACGCAAGCTTTGTAAGTAATAGGGTCCTGTGACCTTTGCGGTACACGGTCACGACCACAGCTTGGCGGATGACTGCTATCTGTAGGATCTGTAATGTAGAACATACCTAATATGATTGTTTATGGACACCCCCCGCTAGAGCTGTCGGTAGTCTATGGTTGTAGGTTAGATCCGGAGTAAAATAAAGAACGTGTTTGGAATCAAACCAGTATTATTATTTACAAGAAAACCTCTACACTATCTTAAACAAAACCGGTCGGACCACCAATCTTTGTTTCTTGTCGAGGCTTCTGCGACCAAAAGTCCCTAGAAGTGACAGCACAGGGTCAGGTGACATACCTACCTAATAATAAAAGCTTATGCTTCATAAGCACAATCAGCCTCTAGTACCTATTCCCACTACTGGGACACACAGCCTCCTCTCTATGAGAGGGAATGGGCTATAATCCACCACGCCAGCATAAAAAACCCTCAACGAAGCCAAAAAGCACCGGTTCTCCCCGTCATTGCGAAGTTTTTATAGATACAATTTTTGAATGCTATTAACTTTAATACATCCTTACTCTTTTCTATTCAATACATCTATTTGCATAATGTTTTATGGGCGTTACATTTGAGTCCTACCGTCGTGGTCAGATTTTCATTGAGCTTTTTTTATTGAGGTCCTAGAGGTGTGCTGACGAAAGTTAAAAAAAATCTTCACCGCTTGCACCTTTTAATTAGGTACTAATTAGTACTAAATTTTCAAGGCCATCTATCACATTTATGCGAAAAGTAACTTCAAAAGTAACAAGTGGTATTCGTAAACATCAGGAAAACATCGTTTAAGTATTTAGTTTTTTTTTTTTTACTTTCTTTTCTACACCTCTAGGTACAACTCAACATCAACGTTCAAGTTCCGAATAAACGATCCATGAATATCTGACCTCTAAAAACAGCGTTCAACTAATAGAGTGCTAACTGCAGTCAGCTATGGGATCTGTATTAGTCTAGAACTAGGAATAGGTCATTATGTTGTTTGTCATAGGTGTCGATTCTGTTGTGCACAAACTAAACTTAATTTAGACTATTGCTATCTTTTACTAAAAGGCAGTGCGAGAAAAGGACGGCTATAGCTATGCACTAAGTTAGAAATGTCAAACTAGTTTATGCCTTGCGCTTCCCCGTGTTTTTAGTCGACATGTTTTTACGTGCACCCTTCATTTGTATGGAAATATTAGTTCGAATTAAATTTGACAGCTCTAAATTACGTCCGTCTCTTTCTCGTTTTATTAGTGAGAAAAAGATAGTAATAGCCTAAATTAAGTTTAGTTTGTGCACAACAGAATCGACACCATAGAGTCTGAAACGGTTTAGCAACAGTCGATTGGTTCATGAACCACTGGTCAACAGTATCTTTAAACCTTTAACTTTTCATCCAAAGGACTTAGTCTGTCACCGTGTTGTTTTTATTGCAGATTTCCACTGGCGTTGGTGTCTACTATCAGTTGACCTGACGCGTTGGCTTGTTGGCGAACCAGCAGCTCTTCCATAATGTACGGTCATCATCTGCCTAGCCTGCTATGTGGGGTCGGCATCCAGTCTAACCGGATGCAGCTGAATACCAGTATTTTACATGGAGCGACTGCCTATCTGACCTCCACAACCCGGTTAATACTGGGTAATACGATACCATTTGTTAAGACTGTTTGTCAGACTTTTTGGGCCACTGACTACCTGTAACGACTGCCAAAGATGGACTTATAACAGCCGGGACCAACATGAAAATACAATCAGTGCCACAGAAGAAAATCCCCTTTAAAAGTTGCTTAGTGGATACATCAAAACTCGGGAGTGGGGGCTCGTGACGCCAGAACTAGTTAAAAATTATACCTAGGCGTGACGTATAATTTTAAAAGCGTCGTATCTTCGTCAGTTTTGATTTACGTAACAAAAGAAAAAATACGGTCTAAATATTTTTTGATAATCTACGTGACGGTCTAATTAGATTTTTTTTGTCATCTACCATGTTCTATAACAGACTACACACGTCTTACAGTCGCGAACGATATTTTCATCAATGTCAATATACAACCTAAGTAGCACTGGTCCGCAAATTGCTAATAACGTTAGAAAATTTGAATTAGCGGCCACCCTGGAGCATCAGCCTTAAGGTTCACAAAGGGACTTTATTAAAGACAATCGTACTACGACTACCGACACGTGTAATGCCAAAATAAAATACAAAAAAATATTTTATTAAAATTTATGTTACACAAAACATTTTTTCAGACTAGTTTCACTGTGAAGACAGTGTGAACAACTAAAGCGATAACATAGTCTTATAAATTAACCTAAAGTTTGTATTTACTTTATATATGTTAGTTTACAGAGTCTATGTGCCATATGGAAGCCTGAAAAAAGAATGTGATATCATGTTGTGTTGATATTCTCGTTTAAGTCGGTGGCGTATGAAAATGTTGAATTTCATGTTGTTGTTTAATTAACGAGGTTTTAAGCATTTTATATTATATGGCGTGCTGGTAAAGAAAATCGTCATGGAGACCGCGCCATATTGGGATATATGAGTGAACATACAGTCGGGTCCCGTGGGTACGTCGTGCTGAAACAAAAAAAAATGTTTTTACATTACTCATACTCGGAAAGTAGGTCGGAAGTTGCCTGAGGAGTGGGTTGAAAGTAATACTTTTCAGCCCTCGGGAGAATCGTTTTCAACTGACAGCTGTCAAATAAAAAAAAAACTAGTTCTATTTTCACATTTCCATGTTCTATACAGCCACTCAATTAATTATTAATTACAGAATATATATTTTTAAATAACTTCATTAAAATTTCGTTTCAACTATTTCTTTAAAATAACACAGATTTGGGCAAAATATTGACCATTTTTTCAATGATAAAATGTAAAATAGTTTTTTTTTCTAATGGCTGAATAACTGTCCGGCCACAGAAAAAAAAATAGACGAGAAAGCGGTAATCCGATCCTGATTTGTTTTTTCGATTGATGCATGTTTTTATTTTACTTGTATTCGTAATTAAATGCACAGTATTTACCTCAGGTGCCAATCCCCGTCTCGGGACTAAATAAGTTACTTTCACCCCTAGGGTAAACAATGTACTATTAGCGACGATATTTATAAGGGAAAAGAGTAATAAGTATATATTTTAAATATTAGATGACATGTGTAATCAAAATAACAGATAATAAGAAAGTAAGACGGCATGTCGTAATTATTGGGAGCGCAAAAGAGACCACGATTATGTTGAGAAACCAGCTCCGGTCACCCCAAATAAATTGAGATATGGGTAGGACAATGATAATGATGTTGACATGACCACTGTAGACAGAAAAGACAAATCAGTGGGGCCAACGGGAATAAACATTGCAGACTTCCCGTTGACCCGAAATTATTTTTTTTTTTTTTGAGAAAGGCATACTCCACAAAGCCGTCGAGTCAATTATACAGTGTAAGATTTTAAAGCAAATTTTCCCAAACGGCTCGCAACCAACACGCAACGCATCGTATCGGAAAAAATACGAATGGATGCAGCGACAGCTGATGCATACAAACGGCTTCTTACCGTCGCTTGCAAAAGTATACAGTGTGAATGTCAGTTCCGACACCTTAAGAGATCACAAGACAACCATTTTATATGTATTATTTACTAGCCGACCCGTTGTCCTGTCACCTACTACCTACCTACTACTACCTACCTAAGAACCTTCTCCTGACAGTAACAAACATAACAAAAAAAGAATTAGTGAAATCGGTACAGCCGTTCACGCGTGATGTCGTGACCAAGGGAAATAGGGATTCATAGATTACCTTTACACCAACGGCGTTCAAATCTTCAAAAAGTTTGAAGTACTTGCTGTTTTTCATAAAATGGCCGAAGACAGTGACCTTGGCCGCGACCAGTGTGTCCCTGTACTCACTGATAGAGAACGGTGACAGTGTTGAGGCACTGCATTCCAGGTTCTCAGTCATATTGTAGTAGTACCCGTAACCTGTAAGGAACATGTTGTTATGGTTTTTACAAACAGGTTATACGGCGATTTTAGTGATAACCAGCACCCACTAAAATCGATTTTACAAATTGTTCGCATGGATAGACCAGGGGTTCTCAAAGTCTGCGCTGTATAGAATAAAGAGGGGCAACGTGAGGTTCTCCTCTTTACTTTTCTCCGATAACTAACCTTAAGTATGAGCTTTGTAACTGGCTATATCAGTTATCCTGCAAACCACTCCAAGATCATACAAATATAATATCATATCTGTCTCCTTGAAGGTCAATAGTGTACCTATTGGATATCCACATTTCGCCCGTTATGTGTACTAAGGAGACAAACTAGTGACAACCTTACACAAACCCAGACTCCGGGCTGCTTTAGAGAAATTCTTGATAGAAAAACCTAATTACACTGCGCGGCTTGCGAACCCAACCCAGGACCTTTATTCTTTGGCGCTTGCGACCACTAGACCAATGAAAGAGACCTTGCGCTAGGTCTGGCCGAGTGTGCCGCGTGGGATGAGCCGCGCCGTGCCCTCGTAACAGAAGTAGGAGGAAACCTGTCGCTGCCGACCGTTGTTCGCTCGATGGTCGGCAGCGCAGAGTCCTGGAACGTGGTAATCTCCTGCGAAACCGTCACGTTGCAGAAGCTGTGGAAAGGGAGAGGGAGATGAGGACCTTCGGCCCATCCCGCAGCATACGCACCGGGCGTCGGCAGAGGACGGACGACGCCCTCTTGCAGTCCCTTTAAATAAGGTTCAAGGACAATGGGTGACATCCGTCGCCTCCCATCCCACTGGACCCGAGACAGCGGCGCGTTGTGTTCTACGCGCGGCTCTCCTAGACTTAATGGGGGGGGGGAGCTTTATACCTCGCTCTCCTTCGGGACGAAGCCCGCAGGCCAAGCGGGCAACTAGTCCAGGGCAGCGGAAGTCGCATTAGATCCCGCTGCCCCCCGACCCAACTGTGCGAGGTACGAGTAACACCGGTGTGGTTTTAGTCAGTACGAGTCTGAGGATTTTCACATAGAGAAAAAAAAGTTTTAAGCCAATAGCTCGACTGAAACTGGTTACTTTCAGTCGAGCTATCCTAGAAATATTTATTTTACTCACCCTGGAAAGTTACGCATTCCTGTTTGACGAAATCTGTGCTTTCGAGCTGGCTCATGTCGGTGGTCACGCTGGCCAGATACCCGCCGAAGCCACTGTAATACAGCTTATCATCTCGCAGGACAACGGTGACATCTTTAGACTCGATCCGTTTTTGAGAATCTTTAAAAAAAAGCTTCATAGGTGTTTCATCTTTCACAATCAAGCTGTACTTACTTGACCATTAATTGAACACACCCCAGGGTGTGTAAAACCCCACGCGACCTGCATGCTTACAGTCTTAGAACCTGCATGCTTACAGTCTTAGAACATTTTAAAATCTAAAGTTTTGAGCGCTGAAAATCCCGAAAAACACGGGCCCCTCCCTTATGATCAAGTATCCAGCATAATTACTCACTGGGTGGGAATAGTCACGGGATAATTGTAGATTAGATTGACTTACTAACATAGATCTTAAGAAAATTGTCACTAACACTTATGGATTGTGATGTAAGAAAACCGTTACTAACACATATGGATTATGTCTGAAATAAATGGATAATAATAATAATAATAATAAAATTTGTTAAAAAATTGAATAAAGAATAATAATCGTGATTTTGTATGATCGGGGTGTCACGTACCCCACGTGAACGTTTACATAACTTTTAAGGCGCAACTAATTAAGGGTTAACTTAAGAAAACTTACCAGGTGACACAAATAAGATAAAATAGGCATAAAATCTAACAATTTGATTGTCCAAGCTGGTAGTCCAGATCGTGAAGCCTAGTTCTCTCATGTCGAATCTTGCTTTAAAGTCGCTGCAAGGGAACTGCAACAGGAAGGTAAAATCTGTAAGGATTATTTAAAAATAGTGAGAATGAACATGTACCGTCAGCCTGCGTTACCTGACTTTCCCTTTATCTTCTTTAGAAGAAGTTCTTATAACAAGAAGCAGTAAAACCAAGCTGCTGAATCTACAATATTAAATGATATACTATCATTTATTATTGTAGATTATATCTGAGGTGAAATACTTGGGCATTATTCTGGACGCATCTCTGAACTTCAACGCACATATATCATTGCTTCAGTCTAGACTAAGAAAACTGATATATGTCTTTAAAAACTTACGACATGTGGCCGACATAATGTTATTAAAAAAAGTTTATAAGGCACTATGCCAATCGGTACTAACCTATTGCATTACAGTCATGTTGGGGTGGTGCTTCGAAAACCACTCTTCTTCCGCTAGAAGTAGCACAACGGGCAATCCTTAAAGTTAGCTCCTTTCGACCCATACATTATCCTACAAATCTATTATATCAATCCTGGAAACTACCTACCGTCCGCCAACTTTTTATCATAACTACGATCCTCAAACAGCATACTCTCACACCTTTAGACAGGAGTATTGTGCTTAAACGACGTCACGATGCCGTAGCCCCAAGAACCAATCAGTTTAAGCACATATTTACACGGAGGTTTTTCTGTTTCTGCGGCCCTTTCCTTTACAACAAACTCAATTCCATTCTCAGCATCTACACACTAAACAAACAAGAATGCAAAGCAAAACTATTGGATTTTCTGGTTACATGTGATTACCAAACTACTGAGAATCTTCTTAAAATTTTAAGATAAAAAAACCCAACTCCCGTCCATACAAACACTACACACGCAATACAACACGTGACACACACACAACACCCACACTCTCAACAGGACACTCACAATCAACTCAAAATACATTCACAAACACAACACACATCAAACCAACTTTTTGAAAATTCATTACTTATAAAATAATTTTGATTTAATTTTGATTCGATTTGTTTTTTATATTGATTTGATTTGTTATTTCTTTATATAAAAAAGCGATTAACTGAAATGTCCAACCTTTGTTAATACTGTTCATAACTCTGGGAAGAGAACTGTGACCTGAAATACAGGCTCAGGGGGGTTACCATGACCTCTTAAAGCAGCATTGTTTTAATGTTACTCCAGTGCGGGAAAGAGACGGAGCTATAGTTTACGTCTAGTGCCATCCTTTTCCCACTCTGAAATAAGATTAAAACAATACTGCTTTTAGACGTGATGGTAGGCCACCAGCTTAGCTCAGGCGCAGTTGCTCAATACTTATATTTTGTGCTAAATTCTAACTGCATTTAAATATTGTCAACATATTATATTTATAAGGTGCAAATAAATAAATAAAATAAATAGTATCACAAAGAATCTCTTCCATTTAATTTTCACGGAAACTGATCAATAATGGATAGCACCATAGATATGGATAGCACCCTTTCACTCACACCTGATATGGTTGGTGAAACGTGGTGATGGCAAGTGTGTTTTCAATTAGTAGCCGTGGAAAAAGTATTGGCACATGAATTGGGCTTGAATTCCTGTCACGCTGGCGGTCGGTCGCAGACGGTCGCTCGCGTACGTCAGCGAGAAAATCAGCAGCAAATACGCTCCGTTACGCGCAGTTTCGTTCTATAATTCCATATTC
The DNA here is from genome assembly GCA_950022955.1 of Xestia ashworthii. Lineage (NCBI taxonomy): Eukaryota > Metazoa > Arthropoda > Insecta > Lepidoptera > Noctuidae > Xestia > Xestia ashworthii. Next base: position 16,912,138 of record OX465566.1, read on the forward strand.
ATAATGTTTATTTTTTTTATTATAAAACACAAACAGTTTTTATCCACAATCAAATAAAATAAATTTCTAAATCACAACAAAAAAATTACAAAAAAAAATACAAAAATATTTATTTCCGTAAAACAATATTTCTTACATTAGTTGATGGTTGGAGTCTCCTTTTAAGCAAATAATGCCTGTAGTAGGAGACAAATAATGAACACAATGTAAACTCCTACGCGCGACCGACGCATGCAACCGCGTTAGCGCGACAGGAATTTAGGCCTAGATGTTCCACCTGTCCTGTATGCAGTTACGCACAGTGTCTCATTTTTTCTACTGGCATCAACACCGGATGACCGGAGTGTGATATATTTGCCTCGAGTTGGAACACCTATGCTGTGGATATTTGAGTTTCTGTGAAAGGATGAACGAAATTCGACGTTCTCTTGTTTTTTTTTAAGTATTTTATTAAACATTTTTGTCATTCCCTATGATTTATATGTGCAATACTTTGGATTTCTCTGTTTCGTTGTACAGACGAGGACTTTTATTCATAAGCCACTTCAATACTTTCCAATTTTGCACTTTTATACATTCACAGGTAGGAATATTCCCGATTCGTATTACACGGCTAAATTACGAATAGTGGCAAGTGGCTCATCAATTAACCTCCTCCGACTGGTAAAGTAAATATATGTATGACAATTAATAAATCAACAGCCAGATGGAGACAATTGTCGGTAAGACATGGTTGTGACCAGGGTACCATGGTGCAACAGGTAGAAAGCATATACTCAACAGTGGGTGAAAAAATGATGTCTACTTACATTTATTTGCACGCCAGCTACATCTCCGGTTTCGTCTGTTAATATGCAGACTCTGTAGAATTCGTCTTTGCGACACCATAGTTGCAAAGCGCAATAGCCACTCGGTAGACGAGGTCTGTTCATCAGGTAGTAGCCCCTAGTCGAGGCGGATATATTTGACAACGGCAGGTTGAGAATACTGTCCGATCCGGGTGGACCTAACTTGTCTGCAAAAAGAGCAATGGCAATGTAGATGTTTTTTATTTTTGAAAAGTGATTGTTGGAGTTGAATACAGTTTTATACGTCAGAAACAACTTGTGGTTAAAGCGAGATGGAATCGTAGTTTTTATCATACTACTCTAAGAAGAGGCAATCCGAAACAAACTTAGGTAATTCTGAAAAAATAATTACATATTTCACACTTTGATCTAGATATTTCTCATTTCTCAATCCTATTGGTTAATATTTCCCCATTTCTCCGCTCCGCAACCTCGCTCCGCTTCAATGGACAGGCAGCCGGGGCTACCTCACGCCAACGACCTTGAGCGAGTGGGAGAAGTTTAGCAATAGCGTATACCCGTGCGTGAGAGTGGTCAGCGATACACTGCAGCCCGTCGCCCCGAGGAGCCCCGCTTCAATGCGCACCAAGATTATTCGAAAAAACAACCCACCTTGATTTATCAAACACAATACGGATAAAAGCCGTATACTAATATAAAGGGCATTAAATTGTCTTTGAGATGATCTAAGTTTCATGCAAATACGCCCGATAGTTTTTGCGTGATGATCGTTTTTTTTGCCGCGTTAGACATTACTTTACAAATTATTTACACTAAGTTATAAAAATATTTCTTCACATTTTCACATATCAAATTATGAAAGAAATGGTTTAGTATAACATATATTTTTTTCAAATACCTTAGACAAGAAGTTAAGACGTGATGATCAATTTAAAATCACTAAAAGTCATGGTTCTTTCGATAGTTCGCGGTGTGAACCAAAGTATAAAGAGATGTGAAACGATGCGTCGCCGTCGTTTGCCCGCTCGCCCACACTCTAGCTGGCAGTGTGGCTTGCGAGTTGCGACTTTTAGTCCAGACATGTCTTCTAAAAACTGTCATGACACAAAAAGACAGGAAAGTAACTCTGCTCAGTCGGAAACTGTTTCAAAATTATTATTATTATATTATAAAAGCTTGTTAAATATTAGGTTGCAAGATAGAAGAAAAAATCGCCGTAAGTATACTCGTACTTCTAAAATAAGTCACCGAATAGCGCTAGGAAGGACTCCTCACTCCTCAACTCTACATAGAGACAACGACGGCTGTTACTCCGCCACCTCATCTTACATAGTGTGAAACTGAAACTCAAAAAATCAAGAATCGCGGAAGACACGTTTTTAATGAGTACTTAATTAGTACAACTTTATTTTTATGACGTCACTATGTTTATATAGCAGGCATATCGCATAACAAGCCGTATTATACAACGGCGCGCCGGATTGAGAAACGTCGCTGTTATGTAATGCGGCGTCTTCACGTTCATTTTGATTACAATTCGGCTGAAATAAAGTACGCCGCATTGAATGAGCACTTTGGGTTCGTCAAAACGGTACGGCGGCGGTGTTATAACGTGCCGCCCAGATACAAAAGGGCGCATCGTCGATACGTCGCTTTGAAAGAAAGCTAAGCGAGCTCAGTACTTAGTAAGGGCACCAGATCTTAGAGGTTTGATAATAGGTTCCTTTAATTAAACCCTGCAGACAGAAATAGGAGCGGATTTTTCTGTTCTTGACGTTGTTTTTATTCCTGGTTTTTTTACTTAATTGGTTACGTAAAAAAACCAGGACCTTACGCTTACGCTTAAAATTTTGTATTGATTTTCGTAATTTTCAGTATTTGATTCGGTCGCTTCTTCTTGCTCACAATAAAGCTAAACGATGGACGCCGCTTTATCGAACGTTTCGCTACCACAATCACACGTTTTTCAATCCGATGAATATAATTTATGAATTTGCTGCGATTTAAATGTCACCGTTAAATTGTCGGAAGTATCCTTTACACCCTGCACTCGGAAATAAGCACCCCGCTAAGCGGGGCTCTGTCGACTACGCTTTTTAGGGGAATATAAATTATCTGTATTTCTCAGGAATGGTACATTATCTTGAGAGTGGTACCATTGGGCAAGGGGGACCCCTCCTTCCCTCCACACCGCGTGAGTTGACTACCATCGCATGCATTTCACGAAAAATAATGCGTTTTATTGTAAGCAGTATGTTCGTTTGACAATATTTCGAGTTTACGAGAGTTTACAATCTCTCTAGTTATTTTACAATCTAACGTGTTCGACAATTTTACGGTGACATATACAACCGAAGTGGCGTAGTCAGCCCATCCAAAATTTTCATATCGCAAATAACTCGGCAACGCATTACTTTTGGGCACTATATCTTAGGAAATGGCGATGAGTGGCATTGCCAGCTTCTAGCAAAAGCTCAATAAATTAGTGGAGAGGAAAAACTCGTTAGCCTAATGTAAATCAGCCCTAACTCAAAACAGCTCTAGACGCCACACAGAGGGGCTCAATATCCTCAAAACAGAACTAATACTGATATCAGCCACGTCACTCGAGTGAATGGTTTAAATTATCATTCACTCCTTTTCTTTTTTAAATTGTTTTTGTGTTCAGACTTTTCACTTCGAGTGAAACGTTTGTTTTCGGTTTGATGATTTTGTGAAAAATATGTATTTTTTTTAGATGAGAAGTACTTACATTTGAGACCGGGCACCAGTGGTCCTGAAAAATTACGATAACACACTTAAAACATTCCAGTAGAACAGGGGTCGTGGAGGAACTCAAACTACCTAATAAACATTTATAACGGAAATTAAAAAACGTGCAAAAAAATTAGTTGGTCTCCAACATCAACGTAAACAAGAGATTTCCAGGAATGGTTCAAGATAAAAAAAAATACAATGACGGAAAGAACAACGGCTTTCGGCTTTCTTTCGGCTTCGTCAAAGTATTTCTTACCACCTATTCAACTCACCATGAAGATGTAACCCGAAGGCCGAAGCGACGACGCACAAGATAGCAAGTGTGCGGTACATGACGGTAGTGAGATGCAGATATGCACTGAACAATGATTACACCACCAACCGTATTTATAAGCACCTGTGCAAAATGTTCTGTGGATCTCAAGTAAATAAGACGAAACACACTATGTCTCGTCTTAAATTGTAATGGGTTCTTTATAACTTTTATTTTGTAAACTAGCTGACCCGCGCAACTTCGTCTGCGAGTGAGGGTTAGAGAATGGAGACGGCTGCAATAGGTGTAAGTCGTATCTATTTTGTAAAAAGTGTGTTTCTTATTTTAACTTTTTTTTTTTACTAACATTAGGTTAATACATAAATGGATTGTATTTTATCTGAAATAAAATGTATATTATTATAAATTACGTTTGCTTACACTTGATGACAGTCATACTCCAGCTAGGTCGAAAGTTCCCATCAAGGTGCATGCAATAAACCGGGACACGATATAACTGCTGTAAACTGCCTTGCAACTGCCTTTTGTCCCCATCGTTGAACCGTCAATGACAGTCATAGTCCTGCCAGGTCTAAATTTCTCATCGGAATGCATTAAATCAGCCGAAACACGATATAGCTGCTGTACACTTTTGGGGACTTCTCGCTACTGTTTTTCATCTCCATCGTCAGATCATCGATGAAAGTCGCACTCTAGTTAGGCTCATCAAGTTGCATGAAATGATCCAAAGGTTTTTATTTTTATTTTATTTTATTTGGAACAACAAACAATTACATAATAAAGCTTACAGACAGAAAACTTAAATCTAACAATTATGCAATCAGCAGCGTTATTCACAGAATACAAATCAAAATATTAAATTTACGCTTCAAAGAGAAGTTAAAAGTAACAAAGATATAGGTCAACATAAAACAGTGATTTTAAACTTTTAAATAACGAAAAGTGAGTCCTTCAATAATTCTAAGAGTGAGAAGACAAGATGTCTAATTCTTTGATTGCCTTGTGAGTCGAGTTTCTGAATCCTCTACGTGTTGCACAGAACAAATCGATGTCAAGAAAGTGTTTATTATAATTGTCAACAAGACGCCGCAACGGTGCTCGAACACCAGCATTTGTTCGACATGCTCTCACTGCAAACAACGGCTGCTTACGCACTGCACGTAAATGTACTCTTCTGGGAACTAAATAACAAATTCTGTTGCAAATATCAGAACAGTCATAAGTGTTCCTGCAGAGATCGTACAGGAGCACGGTCTCCAGGAACATCCGCCGGCCAGTAAGGCTTAGAAGATTATATTTCCCCAGTAAATCGGCATATGACGCAGAAGAGTGAAAGCATCTGTAAGTCATAGTTCTTAAAAATTTCTTTTGCACCATTTCTAGGCAGTTAGAATATTTAATGTATAGGGGATTCCACACCGCAACTGCATACTCTATTTGAGATCTAATTAAGGCCTTGTAAAGATAAAGGTAGGTCTGAGGGCGCACGAATTCAGTGGATGATCGCATAACAAATCCGTACATGCGCCAAGCCTTGTTAACAATTGTATTAATGTGTACATCAAGATGAAGCTTGTCATCAAAAATGACACCCAGGTCGCGAACCATGGTAACTCTATTTAAAGCGACATTATTTAGAGAGTACTGATATCTGAAAATGTTTTTGTTTTTGGTGATGCTCAAATAACAACATTTAGGCACGCTAAGTTTAAGCTTATTACACACGCAGTATTCGGACAGTCTTTTTAAGTCACTTTGCAAAGCAAGACAATCGCTTGGGTTTTTAATTGGCCTAAATATTTTTAAATCATCTGCATATAAAAGAAATTTTGAGTTTTGGAAACATTTGCTTATGTCGTTAATGAACAAAATAAATAGAAGGGGTCCTAAAATCGATCCTTGAGGAACACCTGATGTCACTGGTATAGAAAATGATTGATAACCATTAATCACCACGCGCTGCGTCCTTTTGGAAACATACGACGAAAACCACCTCAACAGATTCCCACGTATGCCATTAAATGCAATTTTGCGCAATAGCAGCTCATGGTCGACCTTATCGAACGCCTTCTGGAAATCAGTATAGACTGAATCTACTTGAATACCAGCATCCATATCATTAAAAATGTATTCTGAATACGCTACAAGATTTGTTACTGTAGATCGTCTTTTGACAAATCCGTGTTGTTGTGGAATAATAACATTATGAAGCAACGGATAAAGTACACTATGTACAAGCTTTTCAAAGAGTTTCGATAAGGCCGACAATATTGATATTGGACGATAGTTCTCGACGTCATTTGCAGGGCCAGACTTGTGTACCGGTGTTACGTGAGCTTGCTTCCAAGAATCAGGAAAGATTCCTTGTGACAGGGATCTATTAAAAATAATTTGTAGAGGAACGCATATGTTCTTAGCAGTATTTCTGAGAAATATCGCAGGAAGTGCATCGGGACCAGGCCCTTTTGAGGTATCCAAAGTTTCCAGGTGTCTCAATACCTGCTGAACTGAGAATTGAATATTGTCCAAAGCAGTACAGTCCTCAGAATAATCTGCGCTTGAGCTAAAATTAGTTGACAAAGTAGAAGGTTCATAGACAGACTTAAAATACATAGAGAAGAGATTGCAGATTTCACTAGGATTGTTCGAAGACTGATTTTTGAAACGCACAGTAGAAGGAATTCCTTTGGATAACTTACGGTTTGAGATGAACTTCCAGAAATAATTAACATTTTGTTTAATACTATCCTCAACAGTGTTGATGTACCGATCATAACATTTTTTGCACTCAACGTGAAATCGGGATCTGAAAAGCGAAAACTGTTCATAGTCTGACAAATTTTTGTATTGTTTCCACTTTACCCAAGCTCTACACTTGTTCTTAAAAATATGTATGAGAGCCGGTGAGAACCAAACTGGGAACCTCGATGACTTTACTGATGTTAAAGGAATATGTGTTTTAATAACATTAAAAATGATATTGTAGAAGACCTCTAGTGATTCGTCTACAGAGCAGTTACGTAGAGAAGACTCCCAGTTTATTTCCGATAAATCCTGGTTAATAGCGTCATAATTAGCCTTAAAATAGTTAAATCTTTTAATTGTATTACGTTTCATATTACTGTTTCGTGTCTGGAAGGGAATTAACACATAAAACGGGGGATGAAATTGATCAGGAGGCAACAAAAGGTCATTAGTTTCACACACTATGCAGTCACCATTACTGATAAAGAGATCGAGTAAATTATTACGTATGTTTTTAAGTGTGTTGTACTGGATAGCATTATGTGTGTACAGAAAATTGCTCACAATTCCACCCACAGGGGTGTTGTTTCCGCAGACGTGACCAAAAGTGGAGTGGTTACTGATGTTGGTATCCCAATTAAGAGCAGGTAAATTGAAATCACCGATCACGTAAAAGCGTTCGACGTCACCATCTTCAAGGTAGGCTTCCAACATTTGAAAATAGGCATCATAGACAGATTCCGGAGTCTTTGGTGGTACATAAGCTGCACTAATCATATGCAATTTACCCCTATTTATGCTGGGTATCTGAATAATAACATATTCAATGTCGGCATATAAGGCTGCAATAGGGTTGATTCTAACCGCACGTAGTGATTTGAGAATCGCTACCAAGGTTCCACCCCCTTCCTTCTTACCAGTGGCTTCACGGTCGCGGTCGCACCTATGTACAGTGTAGCGATCATCAATGAATTCGGCGTCAGATATCTCCGGTGTAAGCCAGGTTTCCGTTAAGACAATAACGTCGTAGCAATTAGCCAAAATATTTGCGTATAGCGTATGCAGTTTGGTGCGAACTCCCCTACAGTTTTGATAGTAAACAGTAAGAGACTGATCATCCATTGCTGAATAAAACACTACAAATAAGTATGATAATATTATAAAACATTAATAAAGCCTTCACGACTACGAATGAATTGTGCGACACGACAGCAATGTAATATAGGTAATATAGTGGCACATGAAACAAAAGCTTGAGCATACAAACATAAAACAACAATAACTTATAGGAGAGTTGTAGTTTGATAAGCACTGAGTGAAAAAAGAAAGCGTAAGCAAAGCAATCAATGAGGTAGACAAAATACAAAGATAAAATTACGAGTATCTGGATTTGGCAAAACAAAAATAAGAATAAGAGACGGTACGGTTTGAAGTTCTGAATGTTGACAGTGTCAATGACTAGCAACAGAAGCACCTGCTGCCTGCGAGGCGGGTTTAATTTTACCAACGTCTTGCGTAGATTTGATGGCAAATGCTCGCGCACCTTCCTTTTCTCTAGCAAGAATGGTGCCATTCTTGACCCACACGAACTTGAAGTTATGCATGGTGGCTGCGTTACGACATTCCCGAAATAACTGCTTATTTTTCAGGGTCAAATGTTCATGAACGTAAATAGGTAACTTTGAGTTTGAGAAGCCTAGCAAATCAAGCAAGGTTTTATGTGAGTTCAACCTTTTTGAATAAAATTGGATTGAGTTTTCAAACATGTGTCAAAATAAAATGTAGTTTAAATCAAAAGCTCTGAATATTGCTATCAACTTCGAAGCAAGTCAGTGATATAATAATTGTTTACCCTTTTTTAGCAAAATACGAAACACGTCTTCCATCAATTCTGTCAAAAAGGTTTATGCAAAATTTCAAGTAGATTGGACTAAGGAATCACGTTGTCTCTTACAAACTTTGCCCCCCTTTTTTACCCCTTTAGGGGTTCAATCTTGGAAAATTCTTCTATACCGGATGCCTACATCATAATAATATAAAGAACACACCCTGCTAGTTTCAGGTCTCTACGATCAGCGGTTTAGGTTGTGCGTTGAGTCACTAAAGCTAAATCGTCAGTCATTAAATCGCTATTTTGTCCGTATTCAATATTCACCTCAAAAATCTAATTTCAAGGAAACTGAGAAATTACATTTATCTGTATTAGATTTGAAGTTAGCAACTTTTAAAGGTTTACACTTCATTGGATTTTGTTCTATAGGTGTATGAAGTTAATTAATTTTAAACACAAAACCCTCTTTTTTACGTCTCCGGATGAAATTTTTAAAAAATGCTGAAACAGGTATTTCTTTATTTATAATAATAAGTATTTACTCTGAGTTTCATGATTCTAGAACAATGTAATTTTTTTTCATACAAACTTTACCCCCCCTTTTTCCAAAATTTTCCATAATAGCCTAAATGTTATTCTGAGTTTATTTAAATAGATTAGTGAAGTTTTCATCAAAATCCATCCAGCAGTTTTTACGTGATGCGCGGTCAAACAAACAAACAAACCTAAATTTTAAAAATGGTTTTAATATGTTCAGTTACTTATTTTAAGTCACCCTGGTCGATTTTTTTTAAATCTTCAATGTACAGATAAATTAAATGCACCTCTAAAAAACTAAGACAGAAATGGTTATCATCTTTCAGAACTACTATCTGTGCTTCTAAAAATTGATGGATAGTAATGTTGATGGATGGAGAGTGAGAGGAAGGCCGAAGAAAAGATGGATGGATTGTGAGGGATGATTATGAAAGAGAAAGTTGTAAATGATGCTGTGACGTCTGACAGGGGAGATTAATAGAAGAAGGCAACGTGTTACGTCTGACAGGGGAGAATAATAGAAGAAGGCAACGTGTTACGTCTGACAGGGGAGAATAATAGAAGAAGGCAACGTGTTACGCCTGACAGGGGAGAATAATAGAAGAAGGCAACGTGTTACGCCTGACAGGGGAGAATAATAGAAGAAGGCAACGTGTTACGTCTGACAGGGGAGAATAATAGAAGAAGGCAACGTGTTACGTCTGACAGGGGAGAATAATAGAAGAAGGCAACGTGTTACGCCTGACAGGGGAGAATAATAGAAGAAGGCAACGTGTTCCGCCTGACAGGGGAGAATAATAGAAGAAGGCAACGTGTTACGCCTGACAGGGGAGAATAATAGAAGAAGGCAACGTGTTACGTCTGACAGGGGAGAATAATAGAAGAAGGCAAAGTGTTACGCCGACCCCAAGTATAATAGGACAAGGGCATGAAGATGATAACAATTTCTGTATTAAGGTGAAACAGGGTGGCCCACGAAATTCAAATTGTCTTACGTTTTATGCAAATTGCAGGACGGAGCTAAGTTTTATGTTGATAAACATATCGGTCGCGGGTGTAAGACGTATGTAGTTACAGAATTATAATCATCAAAACCATCAATACAACCCTCAAAGTTCATAAAAGTCGAAGAAGGACTTTGACCGTGAAAAATTCGTTCATCGACTCTTACGAACTTGGAGGGTTGTATTGATGATTTTGATGATAATAATTCTGTAACTTAATACGTTTTACGGCCGCGACCGATATGTTTATCACCATACAATTAAGCACTGCCCTGCAAATTGCAAAAATCGTTAGAAAATTTGAATTTCGCGGGCTACCTTGGTTGGAGCATCCCCCTTTTTTTTTTTTTTTTTTTGGGATGGGAAATCATCAAATGACTTCTCCCACTCTGGGCGGAGCGGGAGGGAGTGTCAGACTCTTACTAACTAAAACCCATCCATGTTCCTTCCTCGCCCTTTACGTTCCGGGGCCGCGGTATCTCTTTCGAACAGTCCCGCAACCCCGGCAGGCTTCGGCCCTTGCGGGCCCCTCTCTGCTGCTGACATCTGTTTGAGGCGCGCGTGGAACACGAACGCGCCGTCGACACGGCCTGTCGTCACGGCTAGCTAGCCCATAGCTAACCGTCCACAGGCCCGCATCTACGGTGGCCGGTAGCCACCACGTGGCCCCCGACGCCCGGTGCGTCTCTCGCGGCGGCCGGGAAGAGAGGCTCTCTCCCTCTCTCGTTCCGCCACCTCCTTCGCCAGCATGACTGCTTCGCAGAAGGAGGTGACGGCTTCCCATTCCGTCTCGCTCCGGACCATGGATTGAACCAGGGCCGGACGCGAGAGGTCGCCGCTGCCGATCGCCGCTACGAGGACACGGCGGTGCTCCGCCCACGCAGGGCAGACCTCCACCGTGTGCTCCACCGTGTCCTCCGGTCGATCCTCGCAGTGGAGACACCCGGGCGTTTCCTCCCGCCCGATTCGGTGCAGGTACCTCCCGAAACATCCGTGTCCGGTGAGGACCTGCGTCAGGCGGAAGGTGAGGACGCCGTGGCGCCTCTCTAGCCACTCCTCAAAGAGGGGACTTACCGCCACTATCGTGGCGTGCCCTTGGAGCATCCCCCTTAAGAGATGTTTTGAAAACGTGCGAAATTTTGTGGGACCCTTATGGAGGTATTGTAGCAGAGAACAAAAGTAGTCAGCATAGTCATAGATTACAGAATGAGCAAGCTGAAGTGGCAATGGGCCGGTAATTTTATCTTAAACTGCATGAAACTTATCTGCTTCCATAAAACTACATGACCAACTAAGTAGGTACTTTCGGAAAAGAGCAAATATTATTTCTTAATCTACGTTTTCCGAACGTCATCTATTTTGTAAATTCATGGCGTCGTAAGAGACGGCCATAACACTTGATTAAATATTATCCCTACATTAATTAACAGTTTATTTTTTTTGTTGAGATGTAAGGATCTGTTTTTCTTGCATAATTATCGTACAGTCGCCAGAGCATCAAGATAGGTAGGTACTACATACTGTCATATTTTCTCATTCGATTTCGAACTTAACCAGCAGCATTTTATAGTTTAAAAACAAAAACTCGGTGTGCTGACGACTGTATGTACCTCAGAAGTTAATCAGTCGTAAGTATTTAAACGGTTTGGCTCATGTCTCCTCTGTTTGACAGAGAGGGACTGTGCCTACTGGCGTGGTGGACTCATGGCATCTTCCTTCTTTTTTCTTTATCGTGTGGTTGGTGTCTAACCTGGTGTCAGAGTTTTTATGCCTCGCATGGGCCATGAGCCTCTGATTTGGCTTTACAGACCATCAAGAAATATCTTTCAGGCATGCTGGTTGTCTTTCGATGTTTCTGTTTATGTGTTTTTTCATGTTCCTACACTTGTACTACTCACCTTTAATTATGCGTCTAAGTATAGATGTCAGTCTTCCTTTATTGCTTCTAGTAAATTATTGAATTATTAAAGTCGCATATCCACTCAAAATGGAATACAATTGCGTGTCATTGAAATAACAGAATAAAGTAAATGAATATCAGAATTTTCAATTTTATCATCGCTACGCAACTGGCTTAATATTTTAAAAAGTTTTTCTAAAATTGTTAATATCGAGTTTAGCAATGTACCTACGTATGAAGCTGGTAACATTACCTATGTAGACTGCAAAAGCGTCAGAGATAACACTCTTACCTTAATTTAAGCGGAACTTATTGCAATTACGCAGAAAGTATTCGTTATAAACATGTAAATACACAATACCTATAAGTACTTAACTTTATTTAATGTTTAAGTAGGTGACAATTAAGTTTAAAAACAGCTGTTCAATTTTACACTTTGAATAATTACTGTACTGGCCCGTAAATAAAAGGAAATTCTTAGTTATAATTATTGTAAGAAGCAAACGTCGTTACAACAAACACATTTGATAATCACTATGTTTCCGCGTAATTATGTATGTGACTCTTAGGGCTCGTACAAATAAACACGATACGACGTCTCATCGTGCTACGATGCGTAGTCATCAAACAAAGCCAAATCTCGGCGATAAGTGACAGTCCAGGAATGTGAGGCCTGCTTTGTGTAGAATCCCGATGTGTCGCATAATATGTCACGATGCGTTTTGCGATTTAATTCAAAAAAGATTTCTGCTTTCTGAACCCGAGAGATCTTATGACTGCATCAGCGAGTGAAGTTCGCAAAGCTGAATTTTGAGCCAAACTTTAGTAAATGTTTGCCATCGACACACTAAGAAGATCAACCAAAGAGACACTGATGACTCCGCGTCGTAGCACGATGCGACGTCGTATCGTGTTTATGTGTACGAGCCCTTTTGTTTTTTTACGGATCAGAAATCGTCAAATAACTTCTCCCACTTTGAGCTGAGCGGGAGGGAGTGTCAGACTTTTACTGACTAAAACCTATCCATGTTCCTTCCTCGCCCTTTATGTTTCGGGGCCACGGTATCTCTTTCGAACTGTCCCGCAGCCCCGGCAGGCTTCGGCCCTTGCGGGCCCCGTCACTGTGCTGACATCCCTTTGAGGCGCGCGTGGAACACGAACGCGCCGTCGACACGGCCTGTCGTCACAAGACGGGCGGACGGCGAGCTAGGCCATAGCTTACCGTCCACAGGCCGCGTCTACGGTGTCCGGGCGTCTCCCGCGGCGGCTGGAGCGACAGGTTCTCTTCCTCTCGCATCCCGCCACCTCCTTTGCTAGCATGACCGCTTCGCAGAAGGAGGTGACGGCTTCCCATTCTGTCTCGCTCCGGACCATGAATAGAACCAGGGCCGGACGCGAGAGGTCACAGCCGTCGATCGCCGCTACGATGACACGGCGTTGCTTCGCCCACGCGGGGCAAACCTCCACCGTGTCATAGTATATCTTTTTATACTATGACCGTGTGCTCCACCGTGTCCTCCGGTCGATCCTCGCAATGGACACACCATGTGTACGAGCCCTTACACATCGAACTGTGAAAGGGGCGTACTAAAGATAGTATATCTGCACCACTGCCTATCCTAAGATAACTTTTAAAGCAAAAACACCGTTAGGATACTTTCCATCCGACTTAGTCGCGGGTAAAGCCGGGGAGGAACTTGTGCTTGTTTTGACTAAATCAAATGTCTTTGACCTACGACAAAACCATTGCTCATAGTTAAATGTTTTAAACTTGGTGAAGGTAACAGTTCTTATCGGAAACTCGTTCGAAGTCAACAGTTATACATAAGTCGCGTGTAACTTGTTTGTAACTGAGCAAAACTAAAACAAAATCTTCGTAAGGATAAAAAAAAATAAATATGAGAATCCATACGCCATTGTACGAAACTGGATGGGACTCAATCTCTATATGACAATCATGGTCGATTAGGTACCTAACTTAATTTATTCATTGTAAAAAAAAATGTTTGTTAAGAGTTGTAATTACTTATGTTTTTTTTAAGTCATTTTTTATGCGCGCAATTTTTTTTTTCTTATTTTATTACTAGCACTTTGCCTGCGACTTCGTCCGCGAAAATTGATATAGCTCGACTTATTTGCATGATATCAATATAATTTATAGCCTATGTTACTCGGTAAAGATATAGTTGAGTAGTTCTAGAGTTAAATCGTAGCAAACAAACAAAAAACAAATTTTTTCTCTATATGTATAATATATTATTATATTAGTGTAGATAGTGAAGATGTTGATGAACTTGACAAGCCAAAAGGAGCATGATTGTATGGTCGTAGCAGGTACCGTACCATTTCTGCATGTAGCCTGGAAAAACCCCGGATTCAAAAACCAAGTAACATAAACAAACCGATCTGGAATGTTTTTATCAGATTAAGGACAATTTGTTAAAGGATTGTAGGTACTTCATCTTGTTGTGGAGTTTAAACATTGTGTTTGAATGCGACGGAAGTCGCCGGCAATCATTCGGGAGGCACATCAGACTACGCAGTGAGTCAACTGCAAACAATATTTGGATTCGAGGAGAGTACTTCTAATTCGTCCTCCATTTTTTTCTAGTAATAAATATAGCCTATGTTACTCAAGGATAATGCAGCATTCTAATGCTGAAATATTTTTTTACAACAGTTTATTTTGCATTGTGCCAATCGCTGATCTCTTACTGCATAACGGTATGGGGTGGGGCAACTAAAACATCAATGCTCCGGATCGAACGTTCGCAAAGGGCCGTTTTAAAGGGCAGTAATTTTTTGCCTTTCTTATTTCCCACCAAAGAACTTTATGAGAGAACTGGAGTATTAACCTGTACGGCAACTGTTGATCTTAAATACCGTATTGCGCAGGCATTCTTCTCTTCCCATATGATCCTGGTATTTTTGATGGCAAGCGACGTAAACACGCAGTTTGTCCTACTACTCAGTTCCACACCACTTTCTCCCGTCGGCATTTTGGTTTTCTTGCAAACTACTTGTACAACAAAAATTAATAAAAGCTTGTCAGTTTACACACTCCCATATAAACATTGCAAGATTAAAGTCTCAAACTGGTTGCAAAAGTTAGACTATGACACTACAGAGCAATTACTTCTTGTACCCTCGTAATATGTAATAATCATTTTCCAGTTCATGACTGTATCACCTGACACATTTACGCCCACACTATCATCCCACCTCTCCTCACACACTTCACCTGCACACATCACCTACTCACTTCACCTGCACACTTCACAGGACACTTTACTTCGCACCCATTTTGTTATGAAAACATTGTTACAACTTACGAGTATTTAAAAACTATATGAACCTTTGTGAAGAGAAAAAATAAAGACATTGTATTGTATTTTTTGAAAACGGGTCCAGTAGTTTTTGAGTTAATGCGTTATCCAAAAATACAAATCCTTTTTCTTTATAATAAACGTAAAAATTATATACTAAAACCTTCCTCGAGAACCACTTCTATCTATTGGTAAAAACAGCATGAAAAGCGATGCAGTAGTTTTTGAGTTTATCACGAACAGACAGACAGACGCGGCGGAGGACTTTGTTTTATAATATGTAGTGAAGTTTAGACGTAAATAACAAAACAGCCCGTTTTCTCAAAAACTAGGAAACGCACCTAACACACACACACTTAAGGCGACTACAAGAGCTAAACGCGAGTTTTATTATGCCTGAAAGTATATGATTCACAGCAATAAACACAACCAGAAAAATATATGATGTTCTTCAGGATTTATGCTATTAAGATAGTGTTTTGAAAACATAATACAATTAATTTTACTCAATAAAAAATAAAAAAAACACGAACTTACCTTTAAAATTTCTATTAACGAGTAAGTTAAAACCATACTAAAATACATGCGATCATTCTGATTTTTTGGCAAATAATTCTACAAGCAACATATTAGCATCACAGTGTTTTATTTTTTGAGTCCAATCAATAGATTTTTTGTAAATCGATCAAAACCACTCATTTCGCACTATTCGGCCCGCAGTGACTGACGTAACAACCACTTTTGTAGTGCAAGCTGATTAGAACTTTATTCTAACAGTATTTCAAACGAAGTTTGAATCACCACAACTAGAGTTGCTAATTTAGCTCCTGTAGTCCCCTTAAGGTAACATTACACTAACACACACACCTAACGGTATTCTATTCTACATAATTATTCTATTCTTCTATTCTCAACGGAGCACTTTTCTGCATCATCTTCCAGCCCTGGTCCGATATTAGGTACTTTGGGTCGGACACCAGGTTTTTGAAGTGAAAACTTCTGTAGGCGCGTTGTGCACTTTTTGAGTGAACAAATAGGTATCATGGAAATCGCGTCATCGTCACCGAACGCTTTCATGGAACGGTTGGTCAAAATCAACCTCATACCATGAAGATAAAGTTTATTTTGGTATTATTACTTCGTTTTCACTTCAATCGGTAGTCCTTAAAGGTGTTTTTGTTCCATTCTCGGTATGCGGTATCGTTTACGCATTTAAGAGTCCCTGTCAATTTCTTCGCAGGGCTAATTCTCATTTTGGCAACCGACTCCCTAATGGACTACTTCTCATTAAGGCCACTTCTGATTAGGGCTACTTCTCACTTGGGCTACTTCTCATTAGGGCTATTTCTCAAAATTTGGGAATGTTTATTGAAATAAGTACTGTCTTTATGTATATGAACATGACTGTATCGCTAACGATCGTAGTGTGTGTAGTCCCATGCAGTGCTGCGGGAGCAAACAATCTTGGTCCGTTAACATATTTTAGGCAAATTAAATTTGCATTTATGCAGCATATTTTTTATGTTACATACATCGTCAAAAAAATAATAAAAAAAATAGGAAAGTTAAGAGTATACGAAAGCAATTTATAATATTTCAGGTAATAAAATGGTTGGGTAAAAGTATAGTTATTTGTTATACAAGAGTGCAAAGTTGCTTTTTAACCGCGTGCTCAATTTTGATGACCGAGCAAGCGAAAGATTGTAAAATTGAGTCACGAGCGCAGCGAGTGATTCAAAACTTAGAATCTTGAGCGTTAGCGAGGGAATCAAAAGAGCACGAGGTGAAAAATCTTTGCACTCGAGTGCAACACGTAACTTTTCATCCCACCTCAGCGAGGAAAAGAATAAACGAAAAAAAATCGCGCAATATTAACAAATTCAGTTAATTCTGTGGCGTCAAATAAACTTCCTCGTCGCTAGATAATGAGTGGTCATTTTAGGTTTTTCTACAGCATTATTCGACACG
The DNA here is from genome assembly GCA_950022955.1 of Xestia ashworthii. Lineage (NCBI taxonomy): Eukaryota > Metazoa > Arthropoda > Insecta > Lepidoptera > Noctuidae > Xestia > Xestia ashworthii. The sequence goes on from OX465566.1 coordinate 16,929,289, forward strand.
TTTTGTTTAGATTTACTTTGCATCGAAATCAATTCTTTTGTGTTCATAAAATCTTATACGGAACCAATTCCAGTTTGTACATTTTGAGTAAAAGAAGCGAAACTTGATAGTTATTTTTTTTTTGCGGTTTGTTAGCACTTTAATAGAACACTCAGTAATTTAAGGGTAGTTTATAAGTTATAAAATTGACTTAAAGTATAAGGATGCAATTTATCACTCTTAAATGGTCGTCACTTAAAGGTGGTTCTTGCGATTTTAATACGATTAATGGTGGGATAAAGTCATATAGACGTCACCACGATCACGACACTGGTTTTACCACTAAATGACGCCGTTTCTACACAAAACCGCATAAAAGTCATAAAAATAGTCGTATAGAAGTTAATACGATTTCTGTATGACTGAAATATACGAGTAAAAGTTATAAATAAAATAAATAAATAAATAAATATCGCTGGACATTAAACACACAGCGCCACCTAGTACCACACTAAGCAAAGCTTGTGTTGTGGACACTAGATAGTTGATATACTACATATTATACTTTTTTGTTTGTAAATACATACTTATTATACATATAAACATCCATGACTCGGAAACAAATGTCCATGCTCATCACACAAACATTTGTTCCTACCGGGATTTGAACCCAGGACCCTAAGAACGTAAGGCAGCCTCACTACCACTACGTCATTCGGGTCGTCAAAAAGTCGACAAAAGAAAAAGAAAAAGAAAAAGTCGTAGTTATATAAGAATAAGATGCACTAAGTCGTATTACACGCTAAATTACTTCAATGCGATGTTTACAACACTTTGAGTCGCAAATTTTTTATTTATATACGACTGAAATGTTTGTTGGAAAGTGCCTTTCGCCTTCGTGAAGAGGTGTTTTACACCCTTTATTTCCAAATTATAGAAGGACCTACCTTAGAAGTAGTTGTTTTTTTGTTGTTTCAAGATCAACCGGGGCGAAGGACGCGAATGTGCATTGTGATCTCCACACAAATTGGTATAACTGATATTCGGGCAGTATCTGTCGCATGCCAAACGAACTGTGGGCCCGTTAGGATCAGGATTGGTGCCCTGAAACACTGACACGGGTTCACGGTAGACCACGAAGATGGAGGGCGGGATGAACTGGATGTCTTCCTTGAGGATTGGAAAGAGGTGGCACAGAATCTTGACCGTTGGAAGGAATCGAGCGAGGCCTTTGCCCAGTAGTGGGAAAGCATAGGCTAGCTGTATAATAATAAACTATAATATTTAAGAGCCCCGATCACCGGCAGCTCAGACCCTGTTCCCAGCACTAGTGGGCTAATGTTTTTTTTTTTATATTTTTAAATGTTTTTTTTAAAATTTAGTTTTATTAAGAAATGTTTAAAAATGTAATTTATACGTATAGAAATGAATAAAGGATATAGTAATCTTGCAGCGTGATCAACTGCCTTTTGGGGACTTACTTGGTAGATTTTGAAGATTTTCTCTTTAGTATATCTTAAGACTGGTTCAACATACTTAACATCACGCCTGTTATTACAAACTTATTTTGTTACTCTTTCATGCAAAAACTACTGAATAGATTTGGATGAAATTTAGCACACGGATAGTTTATAACCTGGATGTTAATTGACCCCGGGATCATAATTCAAAGTATCCTACGTGTTAACATAGGATACTTATTTGTTACTCTTTCATGCAGAAACTACTAAATGGATTTGGATGAAATTTAGTACTTACACGGATAGTTTATAACCTGGATGTTAATTGACCCGGGGATCGTAATACAGGATAAAAAGTATCCTGTGTGACTTTTCATCCTGGTATTACGATCCCGGGGTCAGTTACCGCGGGTGAAGACACGGGCAAGCTAGTATACTTACATAAAAAAAAACTAGACCAACAAACTCTTTTTTCCTTATAAAACCTGTATCTAACGTTATTTGGTGTTGACCTACTGTTTACGGTTTTTTTGTGTACTAATCTTTTATAACACATCCCATTGAATCCAGCGACGTATCAGTAACATACTGTATGCGTTCGCGTTCAGACGGAACGCTCGTAAAATCGTCTGGAATTACCTTTACTAAGAAAATGGAAAAGTTTATTGTGTTTCTGTCAGTTGTTGCAGCTGTTTCCTGTAAGTATATTGTGAAAAAAAGAAACATTTATATTACTTGATTACAGCATTTAGAGTGGCCCGCCTTGAGTTAGGTGATTGTCCCACGGGATTGTGTAACCAGTTATCTCTTAAGTGTTAATCCAAGTTATAAAATATCAGTGCGCCAAAGGAGATAATATTTTGTGTTCGGAGATTAGGCCACCCACATAAATTGTAGCATTTAATAATGAAACGTACATTGATTTCTTCCTTATAACCTCTAGATTACAGTGGTTAAATTAGCTAAGCCATGTCTAACCGATATAAATGCGAAAAATCTGCAAAACACTTACGAAAACCAAAATAAACAGAAAAAGTAAATTAATGTCAAAATAATTGACAGACAGACAACTTCAGTTCCCACTCCACTTTTTCCTCCAGTTAAACGTAGTGATTATATACTCTGTGCCTCCAGTATCCACTTTTTTAGTGGTTGACAGACAACTTCAGTTGTCTGTTCAGTTGTGTGTTGTTTGTCGTGTTGTAATAACGTTCCGTGCCACGTTGATTGTTTAAACCATCCATGCGATTTTAGTTTAAACCTTTAAAAATGCTTACAGTTTAATAATATTTAGGTATTATTATATTCTGTTCTGATTCTTATCTGGGTAGGTACCGTACTATTTTTAGTAAACGTAAAAAACGTCCCTATTCACGTAAGTATTTTCTGTCAAATGACATTAACCCCAACAGGATTGATTTGACTCGCAAATAAATATCATACCATAGCTTATTTATAGTGATTTTAAGATTCCGGTTTTATTTTTATGTAACATTTCGTTTAAATACTATTGTAAAATAGTTACTTTTTTTTGGTGTTATGTGAATAATAAATGCAACGACCAGGTGGACCCAAAAATAATTGTCTCCTTTCATTATAATACCTACGTTCAACTCTTTGCGTGGAACAGTAACATCCATACATCCTCGCAAACTTTCGCATTTATAATAAACTAGCCGATGCCCGCGGCTTCGCCCGCGTAAAATTATATACTAAAACCTTCCTCTTGAATCACTCTATCTATTAAAAAAACACGCATCAAAATCCGTTGCGTAGTTTTAAAGATCTACGCATACATACGGACTGACAGACGCGGCGGGAGACTTTGTTTTGTAATATGTAGTGATAGTGATAGTGATGGTGATGATAGTGATGTAGTGATAGTGATAGTGATGATAGTAATAGTAGTGGGATAATGTTGAGGAGCTCGTGGCTAAATAATAACTGCCGCTCAGGTCGATCGTTAGGTTAAGCCGTGCTTGCCTAGGTTGGTCTGTGGATGGGTGATCACCCTTACATACGGAGTTTCCTCCGTGCCTAGGAAAGCACATTAAGCTGTTGGTCCCGGCTGTCAATTGTCCATCTTTGACAGTCGTCACAGATAGTCAGTGGCCTAAAAAGTCTGACAACCAGTCTTACCAAGTGGTATCATATTACCCAGTATTAACTGGGTTGTGGAGGTCAGACAGGCAGTCGCTCCACGTAGAATACTGGTATTCAGCTGCATCTGGTTAGGCTGGAAGCCGACCCCAACATAGTTGGGAAAAGGCTGCGCATGTGATGATAAATTCCAAGAACCTCCTACCCTCTCTAAAACTACGTTATGTTACTGCAATCTGCATAAGGACTAAGGAGACTACACTGGAAAACTAATGATACTGGGGAATCGCGTTCTGAGAGCTCATAAAAAGTATGTCAACTGATTGCTGGTGTTAAATTCCCAATTAGCTCGATACTCGATCCCCACGACATGGCATGCTCTCTGCCAAACCCTTCGGCGACCACCGGCGTATTGTTATTTTATGTAATTATGATCCAAAATAAAGTAAATAATTTTACATGTATGATTTCGTTTCAGGTATCCAATATGACGGGCTCAGAGGTATGTTCAATACGTTTTTCTTATAGCTAGAATTAGAAGAAACTCGTTCAGCGGTCAATGAAGAATGTTGGATTTGAACGCCACATTTACAATATTGTTTATTGTGTCACTGATGAAATTGTAAGAGTTTTCTGCACAGGAATAAAACTTTAACATCGAGTTGGTTTTTGTTACCTCGCTGTAGGTACGAAAAGTAGAGTTCACTCCTCGTTCAGGGTTCAGTGAAGTAACTAGGGCTCAACACATAGGTATAATAAAGAAGGCTCAACATTATGGCAAACCTACGGAAAGCTATGCAAGCGGACTACTCAAAAACATCTAAATCTAAATTATGATGAGTAGCTTACAACTACCTATATTGTATACGAGTAAGTGCATAAAGGTAACGCTGCTGACCAGAATAACAGCTGTTCCTTCGTCTTAGAGCGCTTAAATCCCTCGCTGACTCAGGATTCTTCGCTTCGCTCAGGAGTTAACTCAGTGTGAAGATTAGCTATAGGATCCCTTGTTACATTCACGATTAAAAAAAGCGGTCGTGACATAAATTCTGCTTTATCAGTTATCACTGCATTGCATGTACAATAATACCCTTCAACCAACTTATGTGTGCAGGCGAGAAAACACTGAACTAAAATAAATGTACCTAGTTTGACATATCGATGCATTTTTGCTTGACAAGCAGCGCCATCTATACTGTACGATCGTTTAACAATAAACATTTGAAGTGCAAGCAGTTTATATTAACTCCATGATACGAGTATGTACTGTCATTCGAAGACATTGGGACATCTACCAATCCGCACTGGGCCCGCACGGTGGATTATAGTCCATTCCATCTCACAGAGAGGAGGCCAGTGTCCCAGCAGTGGGAACATTTATAGGCTGATGATGATATTTTGTCTCCAGTCAAATTCGGCTGGTCGGATGCATTGGCTGATATGGAGTACTTCTACTCGATTCCTCGCACCATCAGCGACGTGGAGAACGAAGGCTGGCTGCGGACGGAGAGGCCTCCAGGTCCTCTGCCTGAGCTGAGGATGTACTGTCCTCCAGGGAGGATCGTTTGCCCTCTGTACGATACTGCTGGATTCGTGGCAGGAATTATGGTTTCTGTAAGTAGATGTTTGATATTAGTACAGCACTTCGACCGTGACTTCGTCCGTGAAAATTGTGATAGTTTGGCTAATTTGCATGATATCCATATAATTTATATCCTATGTTACTCGGTAAAGATGTAGCTTTCTCATGGTGAAAGAATTTTTGAAATAGGTTGAGGAATTCTTGAGTTAAATCGTAACACACAAACAAAAAATCAAATCTTTCCTCACTATAACATTAGTTTAGATGATAATTCATGGTATTTTCATCTGGTTGCTAATGTAGAAATAACTACTAACTCTTCAGGACTATGTCAAAACGGACTGCTTACTTTGACGTCGGCTTCAATTGCGAACTCAGTAGGAATTTCTTCTTTAAGAATTTCTTAGTTGTAGTCCCGGAGTCTATATAGGGATTTTTGATGGCAATAGACTCGCTTCCCGCTTTTATGGGACTAAAAACCTACATAAAAGTACATGTTGGCCAAACCTTTCGGAGATTGCAGGCGATGACGTGATGTTCTTAAAAAAAATGCATCAATGCTCGAAAGAAATATCGTTTTAGTCTTTAAAATCAGCATGGTTGTTTGCAATTTCTGTTTTGCTAAAGGAAAACGGAATGCACAAGTATAGAAATAAACGATCCCATTTGACGTAAGATAATATGACATTAGATTGTAGTGGAATGCATCCTCGGCCGGCACAATCCAAAGAATTTGATTCCAAAACTGCTTTAAATGTTTGACAAATTCGATGCCAATGTAAATAACGTTGTTGTTTGTCAGGAATTACAGACATGATGCCTATGCATGATGCTGTGTTGTGTTTATGTTGTTCAATTGTTAAAATGCAAGGCATACCCTGCTCCTAATAATATAGCTTACTGCTACTTAAGAGAACTATTAAATGTAGTTTACAGAAGAGGTACTTTAAGGTACCATCATGTTGCGGTTTTGAAAACCGCAACATGATGGTTCCTTAAAGTACCTTCTTAGAAATGACCTAGAACTAGCCAAATCTATCCGCAGATCAAACCATCAATGAGCTTGCACGAACACCGAACACCGTTGAGTAAGTACTTATACGTAAAATAAAACAAGTATTAAAATATAAAAAAAATACCACTTTCTACGTTTTAAGACTGTTTAGTGTGTTTTACAAAAGAAAGAAAAGAAGGACTTTCCATTCAAATACCGTTAACCTTAAACTTAAAAACCCGACTACTGATAAATCACGATACTTATTTTTAAAATCGGCGCTTTTACAAGGTAAAATCAACTCTTCCTATTGTGGAAGTCTGTTAAAGTGTAAATGTGCCTATGTCACGCGCGTCATAATAACGAATCAATTGACACCTTATTTATCAAAATTGGATGAATAGTTTAGGCGTTACGGAGGAACAAACGTAAATACATACATACACAGACTGCTGAAATCATAACCATTCCTTTTAGCTCCGCTTTAGTCGGGTAAAACACAATTTTCCATCAAACCAAAACATACACAGTATCTACTGGTGCATGACCCCGCAAATATCTTCCTCATTGCTTTGACAATGCGCAGTCAATTCATTCGGTCTGCTGGTTCGAGTGACGTGTCACTCGCGGCGTTTATCTAATTTATTTCAATGAACAAGATCAATCGAGGAGGATTACAACCTACGCATGTAGCTATAATGGAACGTAATGCATGTAAAGTTCTGGCAAGATGAAATTGGTGCATATTTGAAGGAAAAGGTGTCCATATAGGGTGACTGGTACTTAAACACGTGATTGTACGCATAATAACAAACGACTTTTATTATGGGACCAAACCTGGAAAAAACTGCTTTTCAGTACATTTATGTTTATTTATTTATTTATATAATAAGGTTAGCCAACAATTGTATACACAAAACATTTGAAATTATACATGCATAATAGTACTTTTGTAAGTGCAACAATTCCTTACAGGCTAACACAACATGCACCAATTATGGTTATCTTGTTACAATGTAACGAGTACAAAGCCAAAAAAGATACTAACAATTTAAAGCTATTAGAGTTATTCATATTAGATAATTTGCAATAAAATAAAATACAAATAAACAACAACAATAAAATTAAATACATTACAATTAATTATGAAATTATTTTTAACAACAATAAATTCAAGGAAATAAATTAAAAGATAAAATCAAAGAATAAAATTAAAAGTAAGTTAACATTAAAAATTACAATTTAAATGAAAATTAGATTAGAATAAAAAAATAGCAAAAATCACATCAATTATTTCAAATACTCATCATGTCTTAAAATTATTATACATTCCCAATTTCAAGATAGAAAAAAAAAAAATCATTTGTGGCACATAATCTATTGGTTGTGAGAATATTGCTCAATAATTGCTTTATAAAATTGACCCATGCTGTCGTGGTGTATATCAGTAAGATCACTACAACTGTTCAGGACCTTACACATGCGTGAAATCGTGTACAGTTTAGATCAATTAAGCGAACGCTTAATTGATCTAAACTGTACTGAACAACTGATTTCTTTTTTCGCGATTTCAGGTTTGGTCCCACACTAAAAGTTGTTTGTTATCATGAGTATTAGAATCACGTGTTTACGTATCGGTTACAATTACCCCAGTCACCCTTCATCAGAAAAGAAATTTGAACTTGGTAATGATCTTGCACTTGGGTAAAACTTGTGTGTTCACATAGTCTTACGTAGGCATATAAAAAAACTTCGAGAAAAACGTGCACGATTCAGTTTAGTCTTTTCCATGGAGAAGAACCGGCAAGAAAATCCGTGGTTGCTTTTTAAGGTTCCGTAGCCAAATGGCAAAAAACGGAACCCTTATAGATTCGTCATATCTGTCTGTCCGTCCGTATGTCACAGCCACTTTTTTCCGAAAGTTTAAGAACTATGCTGTTGAAACTTGGTAAGTAGATGTATTGTATTCTGTGAACCGCATTAATATTTTCACACAAAAATATAAAAAAAAACAATTAAATTTTGGGGGTTCCCCATACTTAGAACTGAAACTAAAAAAAAATTTTTTCATCAGTCCCATACGTGTGGGGCATCTATGGATAGGTCTTCGAAAATGATATTGACGTTTCTAGTATCATTTTTTTCTAAACTGAATAGTTTACGCGAGAGACACTTCCAAAGTGGTAAAATGTGCCCCCCCCCCTGTAACTTCTAAAACAAGTGAATGATAAAACTAAAAAAAAAATGTATGATGTACATTACCATGTAAAATTCCACCAAAAATTGGTTTGAACGAGATTTAGTTAGTGGTTTTTTTTAATACTTACGTCATAAATCGTAAACCGCAATTTACCTTACCTTACTTACCTTACCTTACCTACAAGAACTTTTATATTATGTTACTTGCTGCTACGGAACCCTTCCTGGGCGAGTCCGACTCGCACTTGGCCGCTTTTTAAAATGATTTTGTTTTACAATATTATCATGTTACAGCATTGGGTCACAATAGGACAGTGTTACAAACTTACAATACATTCTTGAACACACATTCGAATATTTGCCAAGTTTGTCAAGTTCTGAGATCGTCATCTGCCTATAGCCTCTTCCCAACTATGTTTGTGTTGGCTTAGTCCCGAAGTGATCAAATAGTATATTTTATAACGAGGGACTAAACGAAGCCATTATATACCCGAGGTGGTCCCTCGCAAGCTCGGGAGTCAATGAAAGCGAGGGTATCTTAATTTGGCGTTTAGTCTCAAGGTGCAAACTGTACATTTCACTTCGAGTGCGAGAAAAATTTTACACTCGAAAACCTAACAAATTTACACTCGACAAAAACTCTGAACTGAGCGGTCAGTTTTTTCTTCAATCAGGTCAGTCACAAATTAACAGTATAAAACACAACACAAACTCTCAACATTTTCGCAATGAAAATGATCCACACTCCACAGATAATTAGTACCTACATTACTGCAGCGGCTAGCAACAGAGGCATTGCACATACTTTTCAAAATCAACGATACACACAAACAACTATAATTTTTCTCACGTTGAAGAGTTAATTTGTTTTTTTTTTTTCAATAAACCGCTTTCTATTTGCTAGCCAATTCGAAATTTAAATAAAACCTTTGATCAGTTACTCTTTTGTTACCATATTTCAGAGTAAAAGATCGTTCCATTTTTAAATTACTTTTTACTCCCAAGGGAATAAATGACACTTTAAACCCGGTTCGTAGGGCTATATTGGCGTACTTTTAGAGCATGATGTGATTTTGTCAAAGTTGATGTGCAAACAAACACGTTTCAAATCAAGAAAAAAACAATGATCGTGTGCTCTATTTTATTGATTTATTATAAAACCTCGATTAGATAAATTATTTGACAGTTATTCTCGATAAAATGAGTTTTTATGGAGTCAACAACTCATTTTCATCTTCGGAACTACTGAACCGATTAACTGCTCCGATAGGCTACATTTAAAACGTTCCCGTAAGTTATTTAGTTCACAATGTTTACGTAACAAAAAAATTACTATACTAGCTTCTGCGAGCGGCTTCGCCCGCGTGAAGTTTGATTATTGTCCCATGGGATCTTACTGCCGGGATAAAAAGTATCCTATGTTTTAATCCAGGTTATAAACTATCTGCGTGCAAAATTTCATCCAAATCCGTTCAGTAGTTTTCGCGTGAAAGCGTAACAAACAAACTTACATTCACATTTATAATATTAGTAGGGATTATGGTTGCAAGATTTGTTTGCAATATTACACAATATTACCTACTGGGTCGTATATAGATATTCCACTGAAGACGAGGCTCTAAATGAGGGAACACAAAGGGCTTAAAAGCTTCCTATTAGAAGGCTTAATGGGGATCCATGTACGAAATGCGGATGTGTCCAACATAAAGCAATGTTTTGTGACTCTTATTGGCGAGGGACACAAAACTGGCTGCTTTGATGGTTTCTTATGAATTGACTGTAGTAATAACGTTATTTTATGCCGTATTCTCTGAAGAGACAGGTCCAGGTACCCCTCTCGCTCTTCCTTCCTAGGAAGACTAGCTTATTAAACGGACTCACATCAAGACTTTTCGGGTTACTGAAATTCCAATTTTAAAAGATCTTGGGCCGGTGGAGCATGCATCGTTCATACAAACGTAATGCCAAAATAATTTGTAAATCAAACATATTCCTAAGGAAGTGTGTATGTATTTCGATTGGATTACAGAATATCTATGTTCCCAAATATGTATTTTGAAAGGACAATGATATAAAGACGAGACATGAGGAATTTAAAATTTCTATAGAAAACTTATTTTTCTCATAAATCTTGTTTATTAAAATCAGTTTCCATTCAAAATATTTATTTGGGAACATAGATATTCTATAGTACTTACAATCGAAATATATACACACTACCTTAAGAATATGTTTGATTTTCATATTATTTTGGTATTAGGTACGTTTGTACGAAAAACGCATGCTCCGCCGCCCCCTTCAGGCATAGTATACCTTTTAAAAACTTCTCGCCATAAGGATTAGGGCGAAAAGTTTTTGATCCTTCGTAGAAAAGAGAGGAAAATCTGATAGTTCTTTTAAAGTTACTTTTAATCAGCACAAAACAAAATTCACCTCAAACCTGATTTTTATAAGTACACAAAAGTCGTTTTCCAGCATTTTTTTTGCGTAGAGTTACATATTTTTAAAACCGGAATGCTTGGTTGACTTTCGTGAAAGGTCGGGTAACACATTGTATAATAAAAGAATACTAAAGAACCTCTGTGTTTAGCTTCCAGTGGAAGAGTTCCACTTCCCGGGGGGCAAGCCTGAGAAGAAGTTCATCAAATGGTCGGCGCCGGCGGCGGAGGGAGAAGTCGCGAGGGATTACTGGACTGCTACTCAATACTTTGTGTCTGCAGGTAGATATCATTCCGCGACATATCATTCCGCGACATATCATTCCGCGATTTTATAGTATCCACATGACATGACTGCCTTGTTGGTCCAGTGGTCGCAAGTACGTCTGCTGTGCATCAGGTCCTGGGTTCGATTCCCAGGTCAGGCAAAGTGTTATTGGGTTTTTCCATCAGGAATTTCTCAGTAGAAGCCATAGAGAACATGGTTATTAATTCAACGGTATAAATAAGATATAGGACTTTTATTCATGGTTTCCCTTTAATTTAATTTATCATGTTCGTTAGAGAGATTTGAACCTTATATGATTGACCCTATCAATTGATGTCAAAAAAGTGTAGGATGTTATTTTTTCGAACTTAAGTCGGTTTGATTCCCGAGTGTGGCAAACGAATTTTCGAAAATCTGTGAATTCAGATTTGTTTCATTTAAAAAATAAAGGAATGTTTCCTTTGAGTAAAATTTGCTATCTCCAGTATTTCGAGTATTTTCCCGCCAGGTGGCATTGAAAAATTCCACCCTGTATAGGTTTTATGTGTAGGTACTCGTCCTCGTGTGGATGGTCGCTGAAATGTAACTGATATGTGGACAATGTGGGCGAGAGCCATTACACTTCGAGCAGTAAAGGGGAGTTTAAAAGCATTTAAGACAGTTTTAAAATGGTTCCCTATCCATTTGCATAAAATTTTAAGACCTAATATAACTTAGCATAATTTTGTTTGGCATAATTATATTTCCGCATAATATAATTACGCATAACAGCTTACGCATAATTTTTTAAGCATAATTTCTCTAACCATAATAATGATTAAGCATAATATTCTAAAGCATTAATTTATTAAGCATAAAGTTCTAAAGCATAATTTTTTTAAGCATAATATCCTAAAGCATATTTTTTTTGTTTTTGTTGTATTTTGTGGGTTTTTTTTTCGCTGTAGGAAGCATGAAGCAAGCAAGCATACAGCATGCAAGCAAGCATACAGCATGCAAGCAAGCATGCAGCAAACAAGCAAGCATGCAGCATGCAAGCAAGCATGCAGCATGCAAGAAAGCATGCAGCATGCAGCAGTCAAGCGAGCATGCAACATGCAGCAGGCAGGGTTTCTGTCACGGCTCCGGCGCTGTGGGCCTCCGGCGGCCCCACGCGTCCTAATCGTCGCAGACGGCTTTCGCTCACCACCGCAGCCTCGGCTTATTGGCCGGCTTCGCCGGCCAGCCTCAGCCGCGGCGGCTCGCTCGCAGCCGCCTGCTCCTCAGCCCGCGGGCCGCCTCGCCCCTACGCGCCTACGCGATTTTAAATTACACTCTAGGGGTAGGACAAACAAGACTACGTGGAGTCGGTTTTGCTGCAATTCGGTTCTGTCACTAACTTTTGTTGCACAGCATATTAAATTTTTAACCAACAATATTATTTAATTGTTACAGAAACTATAGCAAATTGGTTTGACCAGAAATTAACTGATTGACATATTTTTATACAAAAACTGTCAAAACATCTAATATATTCTTCAGATAAAAGTTATTTCGCGATTGAAAAATCGTTTAAGTTACATAATGTTATGTCTGCATCTTCCAACCCGGCTGGTCACCGTGGAAGAGTATGACCACAACCCTCCAAAAAACACCCCAAAAACCTTAAACAAAAACAAAAATAATAAATTAAAAATTGCAACATATAACGTCAGATCACTCTCGAGCACTGAAAAATACTTTGAATTAATGCACGCTATCCGGAACATAAACATAGACATACTCGGTCTAGCAGAAATAAGAAAAATGGGATGCAAAATAGAAGAATATAGTGACCACATACTCTGCTATGTGGGCGAAACACCCGGTCTATATGGTGTGGGATTTCTCATCAAGAAGGAGTATAAGAAAAATATTATAAACTTCTGCGGACTATCGGAAAGAGTTGCGGTACTTCAGCTGGCATTCGATGATACTGACCTGTCAATTATTCAAGTGTACGCACCAACGAACGACTCAGACGAAGAAAGCATAGAAAAATTCTATCAAACGCTACAAAAAGCTCACGATCTATCGGAAAACTATAAAAACGTAATGGTAATAGGAGACTTCAATGCCAAAATAGGACAACGAAAGAACAATGAAAACCTCATCATGGGAAAATACGGATACGGGAAACGTAATGAAAGAGGAGAAAAGCTGGTACAATACGCCCTTGAATATAAACTTTCCGTCATGAATACGTACTTTAAAAAGAAGAATAATCGAAGATGGACCTGGATATCCCCAGATGGAAAAACAAAAAACGAAGTCGACTTTATTATGTGTAATTATCCCAAAAACATAACAAACATAGAGGTTTTAAACAACGTAGAGTTCCCGTCAGACCATCGAATAGTAAGAGCAACAGCAATCATAAAAAACGCCAGAAAGAGTAGGAGAAACTTCCAAAACTCGGCGACATCACTGAAAATGGACAAAGAAGTAAAATCATACCTTTCTAACTTACAAACTAATATTATGAATCTAACCTACTTTGATGAAGATAACATACAAGAAACCTATAATAAACTTGAAGGCTACATTAAAAATAGCCTAAAACTAGAGACCACAAACAAGAGCAAAGATCATGGTTGCTACTTCTTCAACGAAACTACCAAACTCTTGATCCAAAAACGCACGGAACTTATAAAAACCAAGAATAAATCACAAGACATGAAAAAAGAGTTATCATTACTATTCAAACAAACTAGCAAGTCAATAAGAAATGATTACAAGCTGCACAGGCAAAAAATACTAGAATCCAGTTTAATGCACTATAGAAGCGCCAAAAGAGCTTACAAACAACTAATTACTCATACTGAATGGATCAAGAGCTTAAAAGATGGGCCAAAAGAAACAAAATCAAGGAAAAATATAATATCCTGCGCTACGGAATTCTACAAAGATCTTTATGCTAAAAGGATACATGACACTATACCGGTCATAGAAACAGACAATTTAGAGACAAACACAAACGAATCAACTATTATAAATGTAACAGACGTCCTAGAAAGTATTAAAAAGTTGAAGCGTGAGAAGAGCCCTGGACCCGATGGTATAAAGAATGAGGCGTTAAGAGTAGGAGCAAAACTACTCGCCGGACCACTTACACGCTTATTTAATATCGTTCTAAGTACAGGAATAATACCAGAGCAATGGCAAAAATCAGACATAATACTGCTATATAAAAAGGGAGATCCACTCGACATCGCAAACTACCGCCCGATAAGCCTGCTCTCAAGTGTGTACAAGTTATTCACTTCAATTATGCACAACAAAATCAGCCCACAAATAGACAGGATGCAACCAGTGGAACAAGCAGGCTTTCGTTCCAGATTTTCGACTATGGACCACATTCATACGCTAGAACAAGTAGTAGAAAAATATACAGAGTATAACAAAAACCTGTATATAGGCTTCATCGACTACACAAAAGCATTTGATAGTCTCCATCACAGCTCTATTTGGCAAGCTTTACACAACTGCAACATAGATCCAATTATCATTAGAACCCTAAAAAACATATACCAAAAAAGTGTGAGCAGAGTCAAACTAGAATCTCGAGGAGATGAGATCAGAATAGCCCGAGGTGTCAGGCAAGGAGATCCGATATCCCCAAAACTGTTCATAGCGGTCCTACAGTGCATATTCTCCAAACTAAACTGGGCCTCTGAAGGAATCCCAATCAACAACACACGCCTCACCCACCTAAGATTTGCTGACGATATCGCAGTCTTTGCAGAAACCCATAAGAAGCTAGAAAACATGATATCCCAACTAAATGAAGAAAGCAAACACGTAGGATTACATATGAATCTAAGCAAAACAAAAATAATGTCAAACAGCATAAAAGGAAAAACCATGTTAGACGGTGTAGAACTAGAGTATGTTGAGAAGTACATATACTTAGGAAAGCAAGTATCATTTAGTAAAACAAATAATGAGGACGAGGTCAACAGAAGAATCACATGCAGCTGGAATAAATACTGGGCGCACAAGGAAATACTGAAAGGTAACTACGACCTAGATATGAAAAAGACTGTAATGGACACTTGCATTCTGCCTTGTCTGACCTATGGCTCCCAAACTTGGACCTTTACAAACAAGATCATCAATAAAATTAATTCCTGTCAGCGAGCTATGGAAAGAAGCATACTAAACCTAAGGAAAATTCACAAAATAAGAAGTCAAGAAATAAGGAAAAAGACAAAACTCACAGATGCGCTACACCAGGCACTAAAACTAAAATGGAACTGGGCCGGCCATGTAGCAAGATACACCGACCAGAGATGGACTCTCAAATGTACTAAATGGACCGGTCCACAAGGAAAGAGAAAAGTGGGTAGACCACAAAAACGATGGGTGGATGACATACTACCGGTAGCGGGGAAAGACTGGACCAGAACAGCGCAGAACAGGGAGAAATGGAAGAAATTGGAGGAGGCCTATACCCTATCAAGGGGTTCCTATAACAATAAACTATAAGTTATAATATTATAAACTAACATTAGAATTAGGTACTTACTAACATTATAATAAGAATAAGTATTGTGTAAATATCTTTTGGCTTATAGGAAATAAAAAGGCTTTTTTATTTTATTTTTATTTTTTATGTGTAATAAATAATTTGCATGAAAATAGTTTTTGTTATTTATATTAATTGTATGCCTAAATATTATTATGCTAATAGTCATTAGGCCTACTAACGTTATGCTAATAGTCATTAGGCCTACTAACATTATGCGAATCAAATTTATGCCAAAACAAATTAGTCTTTAAGATGATTATGCCAACATAAAATGTATGCCTAAACAAATTATGCCGAAGTATTATTATGCCAAAAAAAATAGTGCCAAAATCGTTATGCTGAAGTATATTAGGACAAAGAACATTATGCGAAAAGAAGGGATCCCTTTTAAAATACATACTTTTAAGTCCGACACTAACCAAGGGTCAATTTCCGCATTCGGGCACTGCCAGTGAGCAATGGAACGCAGTATCTTAGGAGTTAAATTAATCACTGATCGTATGAGGAACTTTATACTGCGTTATATTTAAGATGGCTCGTTATTTATTTAAAAACTAGCTGAAAATTATTTACTTACTAAATTTTTCCTCTTGAACCACTCGATCCAATAAAGAAAACAGCATGAAAATCGGTGCAGTAGTTCTTGAGTTTATCGCGAACAGACAGATAGACGCTGCGGAGGATTTTGTTTTATTTTATAATATGTAGTGATAGTGATGAAGAATATTCTTTTAATAAAATAAACAATAGTTTATTCTTACAAACCAGGGACTAATCCAACGTTACCTATAATACTACACTGTGCAGATAATTCCTCTTACTGAGTGATTCCCTGAACTGCATATTGGATTGAGTATGTGAGTCGAATTCTGTGAAGCATTGGAGCAAGATCCAAATGTTATATTAATGACCGGGTATCATACTCACAGTACTTATAAATGAGGTTTACTGGGAAATACATATCTGATCGACGAGTTCAATTACTTATAGTTGTGATGGACTATTCGTAGATAGGAAGACGTAAACGTAAAAAAATCGTTTTGGTGAAGGGACCAGAAAACCAAAATCGGGTACGTACTACTAGTTAGGTGCATGATAATAATAAATGTTAAACTTAATTTAATAAATCTGTATCGTGGGTTAAGAAAATGGATGAGGCAGTTAAAAAAAGAATTGGCGAATTTCTTAATTCGTTTCGTAGAGTTTCTGCTTCTGATAAAAAGGCAGCTCCTTACGGTGTTTGCTGTAAACGCCTGATGATAAAGGGTTTAGAGAAACTGTCTGGTGTAATTAAAATTAGGATTTTTTCTCGGTATAAAGAGTTCAATATTATGTAGTCCATTGCAATATTATTTCATGATAAAGCCAAAACTTCCAGATTAAAAAATATATTTCGTGTTTTTCATAGAGTCCCTAAAGGCAGGCGCAGGCCCACAAGTGGAGAACGGCGCCACATTACAAGATGGCGGCGTTTGGGTGGCTGGACACGACAAACGACTGATGCGCATACCCAGCACCGAAGCTGAGCTCAACAGCACTGCCTTCAAGAAACAAAACTGTATTCCGAACATGGGTAAGGAATTAACTGAAAAGTTAAAAGTAAAACATGTGTACCTCATATTTTATTTTCTTTCAAAGAAATGCCGTTCAAGATAATTTTAAAAAACCGACTTCAAAAAAAAAAAACAAAAAGTTAAAAATAACTTTAGCTTCTGAAGTCGGTGACCTTTGTTTGATTGATTTATTTTTTTTGTCACCGACTTCAGAAGCTAAAGTTATTTTTAACTTTTTTTTTTTTTTTTTTGAAGTCGGTTTTATTTTTTGCAAAAAAAGTTTTTATTTTTCACTTTTTAGTGGTTCACATGTGCTTGGTACACATGGAAAGTGCATACCGTTACAATTACAACAAGCTCAAACACGACTAGGATACATTGTCTCATTATGGAGTTCCGTGACTCTTGGCTTCATCATCCGATCTGATGGTAGAATGGTTCTCATCAAACGCAAGTGCTTCATTTGTTGCAGAAAATACCAAAATCGCTGTGCGTTATCCTATAAAATTTGAAGAGTTCCCTCGATTTCGCCAAGATTCCATCATCAGATCCCGACTTGGTGGCTATGGGACCAACTTGGAAGTATACCCTTTCAAACAAAAAAAGAATTTTAAATCGGTTCAGGCGTCTTCGAGTAATCGGTGAACATACAAAAAAAAAAACAAAAAAATACATACAGTCGAATAGAGAACCTCCTCCTTTTTGGAAGTTGGTTAAAAAACGTTGGGCTTAAAATGGTGCCTTGAGGCCCTCCTTTTTATGTAATCGACTGCTCGCATGTTCTCACCAATAAGCGTTCTACTAAAGGCATAATGACTCGAGCTTGAATTAATAACAGCTTCAGTGTTTATACATGATCGAAGTCGTTCAAAACTAAACCGTAGCACACCCATAGACATAGTGTCAAATGCCTTAGCAAGTTCAAAACTTCCTAAGACGAAAGAAAATTTTCTTAAGATCCATTTTCTATCAAGTCAAACTATTCTATGCAAATGTTTCCAGGTACTCACTACTACTACAATATGACCAGGGACCTGAATTGTGAAGAGTTGCTCCCGTGGTTTGCGATGGTAACAGGAGGTGACTTGGTCGGCACCGGCTTCCAGGTGATCGGCAGGCTGCCCAAACAGAAGATTAGGGACTGGTTTGAAACAATACCCAATCCCAAGCAAGGCATACAGGTGAGAAACACAAAGTTGGTCAATCGAAATCAGCACGGTTTGTTGGTAAAAATATACGAATATAAGCGCTTTTCATGCACTTCTGAGGGATAAAGCTAGGAATCAGAAGTTGCTCAACAAACTCTTTCGTATTGTTTACGGCGGAAACTTTCAAGCGCCTTTCGCTGTGAAAATCTCATTCATCAGCGGAAATATGGATGATATACAACTGTATAGTATAACATAAGAATAAGTACAGCACAAGTTGTAAATTGTTTATAAATGTCAGACTCATTTATAGAAGGGTTAAAGTTATCCTCATCCTCATCATTCAACGAAAAGACTGACATCACTAAGACTGATCCTGTGTTCCTGTTTTCTTGGGAACGAATAAGAAGTCTTCAGGATGGTGGAGGAAAACAGTATCTTCGAACCATCCCATATTCAAACTCCTTGCAAATCAATAAGCTTTTTTTTAGGTGGCGATGCCGTTTGCTCCGGATTGTCTGGGGGAATGGGCTGAAAAGTACGGAATTGTATCCATGCACATCTACTTCGTCAATGAACCTTGGAACATTCAGTGCAAGTAAGTTAAAACAGACCAACAAGAAAATGATCCTATGTCATGTTACTATGCCCGTTGCATGTTATCGTTGCCCGGTCTCATGGCAGATTTTGACGTACACTACAATTAAGGTAGGTACTGACATGTTGATCCCATGGTCGCAATAGCGTCTGCCTGACTTCAGGTCTGCGGGGTCCGGAGTTTGATCCCCGGGAGAGACAGTGTTAAAAGGTTTTCCTTTAAGGTGTTCAGTAGCAAGAGTTCGAATTTGTGCCGACTGTTAGCACATAGCATTTTGTGGGACTCATAAGTGTGTAGTACTAATAACCAACAAAATATGGATGTACTAACTTGTCTCTGTCCATCAGGGAATTCATCCGTTATGATATCATCATCCTAGTCTAGCCTTTTCGCAACAGTCCAACTAGATGTAGCTAAATACTATTATTTCACATGGAGCGAATGCCTATCTGACTATCCAGTAAGTACTGGGTAATACGATACCCCTTCGTAAGAATGGTTGTCAGACTTTCGGGCCACTGACTTCCTGCCTGCGTAGCATGACCGCCATGGAAACCGGTTTTGTCGATTCTTTCTTCGAAGAAACCTGTTTTGTCGATTCTTTCTTCAAAGAAACCTGTTTTGTCGATTATTTCTTCGAAGAAACCTGTTTTGTTGCTTTTTTCTTCGAAGAAATCTGTTTCGTCGATGCTTTCTTCGAAGAAACCTGTTTCGTCGATTCTTTCTTCGAAGAACCCTGTTTCGTCGATGCTTTCTTCGAATAAACCTGTTTCGTCGATTCTTTCTTTGAAAAAACCTGTTTCGTCGATTCTTTCTTCGAAGAAACCTGTTTTGTCGATTATTTAAAAAAAAAAAACCGTTTCTGTGGGGCTCGTGTTACGCGAGCTGGAATGATAGTCAAATATTTCGTGCGTAATGATATGATTATGATATAATTTCTAGGAATGGAGATTCCATCAAGCCTGCACCAGCACTGGACCGAATCGTTCTCAACGGATACAGATATGCTACAAAGGTGTCAGACGAGTTCACCAAGCTCTTTAGCGGATAAATGAAGTTTAATTATTTTATTGAGTAATTAATAAAATATTAATGTTTTAATAAGAAAGATAAAGATGAGATTAAATCATTTAAATAAGGAATGGAAGTAAGTTAAAAAGCGCTGATAGTTTTAACAAAAAAAAATGTCTCAAATCAAATACGTAATTTTATTTCGTGGCAATCTTTCAAATAATTATTTAACATGGTAGTATTCCTTATATCTACATTAACACACCGCGAAATTTAGAGGATCAAAAAAAAAGAATATTTTTTAGTCCTGCAATATTCGTATGTATACTTCCCCGTTTTGACGTCATGTCGGGCACGTCACTTTTCTTTTTCGCGCGTTATCATCACCGCAGCAAAAAGTTCTTCCTCGACAAATTACTCATTTAAAACTAATTTTACATAACATTTTACCAAAATAACAAAATGTCGCGTAACAGTAAATGTATTAGGTGCATCGTTAGTGAAAATCGTAAATCCGAGACACAGAAACACGAGCAAGTTATGCTCATCGCCGACCATTAAGTGAACTGGAAGGAGATTAGAGTAAAATTAATCAACAACAACCAACAGAACATCAGAGACGAAGCTGGAATAAGCGTGCACCCCTGACAACAATTTGGATCATGTAACCCTTGAGGCCCCACAACCTTTAGGTGTGAGAATGCCCGATTTTAACTGACCTCCGGATACGCGATATCCACAGCGCTCATCGAAGTGCTACGGTGGTCATAAACACTAAAAATGTGTGCCGTAAGCTTGTTAAAGCTTTTTTCCTCCAGTGAGTGCGCGATACTCCAGTAACATCTCATCTGAGGTTACTAACTGGATGGTATATCAGTGCGAAATACGAGATATTCTTAGTATTGTTTCTGAACAATTCTAACACTGAAAATCTAATTGGCATGGCAGCCAAAGGCAGGTAAGGCCTATTTTCAAGACCAGTAACATCTCATGTGGTCAAAGTTATCGAACAGCTAATGGTAAGTCCCATTTTCATGATATTGGTCAAGTACATGCAAAGTTATGCTATTCATCTACCTATAACCAAGCAGGTCGCGAGACGACCATGCTTTTCCTGTGTGCATTATAACCTTGAAAATGCATCATGCCTCTCGCAGTGAATCCGGGATCATTCTCTGCTACCTGGATCAGTGAGTAAAGTTGCTGGCTGACATACATTTGTCAGGACTACTTTTATCCATCCATAAGTACGAGATACTTACAGAATGTTAAGCCCACATAATGGATTTTGAGTCTACCTCAAGTATAATTAAAATTAGTTATAAATTAATGCTCCACATACATATAACTAACGTAAACTACGTAGGTAGTTATGCCAGATTTGCCATTTTAATCTTGCAGCGACTGTTTAATGGGCATTTATATCTTCATGCCTAAATACGAGATATTTACAGCATGTTATGTTCACACTGTGTGTGCAAACTTCGACATCAAGTATGATGTTACCGAAGCATCCTGTGGCCATGCCACAAACTTAATATTTTAATCTTTCAGCTATGAAGTAATATTAACAGTTAAGCACAACACTTTTCATACAAATAATAGAGCGAGACTCTCGGTTCACAGAGTTCTATGGGAAAACAGTTGATGGGAAATGTTTTAGACACCTATGACAGATTCCTGTTCCACTACTAAACTTATGGGGAACCTACTCAACCAAAGTATTGAGATGTTTTAAACACAAATTAGAATGTTAATGTTATCTTAAGGAAAACATTGACCACTATCATAATGTAAGGAAAGAAGGCACTCATGAACGGTGAATGGCTTGAAGTACACTGCATTGGCCGACCTCGGGATTAAATCAATATTATTAATTTTTTGATTAAATTATATTTTATACAAGATCTTCAGTAAAATAACACTTTCTTTCAAGAAATACACCAGCTGGTTAAAGACAGTAGTTGTATTCATAGCTTATTTACACATATTTCGAAATAACTAATACATGCACAGCCAGAGATTCATACCATCAACAACACCAAGAAGTAGCTAAGTTTTGGGTCAAATATATTGTTGTGCTAACAACAATAAGAAGAAGATCAATTAACCTGTTTGTGTCCAGCACAATTAAAACACCAATAAAAATATCCCGTTAACAAGAATCTTTTAACACTGAACACAATAAGTACAAGATACTTACAGTATGTTAAGCCCACAATGCATTTTAGCTTCTACATCAAGTATAATATAGATTGGTTATAAATTAATGTTCCACATTCATATATTTATTATTTATATAACTAATGTAAACTATGTCGTTATGACTTGCCATTTTAATCTTGCAGCAACTACTTCATGGACATTTATATCTTCATGCCTAAATACGAGATATTTACAGCATGTTATATTCACACTATGTGTGTAAGCTGCGACATCAAGTATGATTATATCAAAGCACCCTGTGACCATGCCACAAACTTAACATTTTAAGATAGATACTGGAGTGTTAAGTCAGTAGCTCCAAAAGAGCACATATCAAGGATGGTACCGTAATGAATAAACCAAATTATACACCATAATATAATAATGATCTGAGTAACTTGGTTTAAGTACAATAGTTCAAGAAACCATTTGTCATCAAATCTAGGCACTGTAATATCCCAATACTCAAAACTATTAGTATTGAGAGAAAAAGGGATGACTTACACAGTTTGAAGTTCTAACAACCTGTCAATGTCATTAAGAAATGACATTAAGAACTAAACCTGGTTTAGCTACAAAACAAATTGCAAATTTATTTCCACTGTTAAAACTCAACCTCATCTTAGAACTAAGAAAATATTCTTATGATCTTAAGATGATTATAGATCCAATCTAAAATAACATCTCCGTTAGTAACTCATTGCTTTTCCTAGCAATCTGTAGGTACAATGATAAATCATGGGTCTACTAATTATGTAATTCATTTATACCCCGTTAAGTCGAATAGTATTTTTTGGAAAGATTTCCAGGACCAGATAGCTTTTTTCTGCATTGCATTAGATTTGAAAATCACTTAAACCTTAAGAGAAACAATGTTCTCTTTACTTTGACTGCTTATTATCAAGACTGTACTAAAACATAATTTCATTGTTCACTGGTTCCGGGCGTTGACCCCATAATCAGCTGTAGTTACCTGAAATGAACCTTGTTGAGAACTCAGAACAAAAACTCACAACCAAAATACTCGAAAAGACGGGTAGGCATATCGTGAGATTTACATTATATCATCATGTCATAAAGATGAATTTTAACTAAAAATTTCTTTAATTTTCACTGCCAATTGGAGTACCTATTGGCTTTATTAGCTTTCCACTAAACTGAAACAAGGGGGGAGGTACATGGGAGTGCTGAGACAAACGGAAATGCCATACATTTCATGCAGAGTTCATAAAATCCAACTAAAATTCATGGCAATTTAGCCAAACCCATAATGCTGCTTGAATATAGACAACATACATAGCTATCCACTAATTGCAAAGATTTTATTATTTATAAAGATTAGAAAACCAGGAGCATTCAATTCAGTTTGCTCTTAGCTTGTCAAACAATGACTTGGTTTTTGACTGCAGAAACCCTTGAAAGACATTGTCAGGGAATCACTGCTGGTTTTGACAGAAGTAGGTAAGATTTGAAATAGTTTGGGAAAATTATACTGACATCTCAAGAAGGTGTAGCCAGCTCTGCCTAAACCCACTGCAACATAGCAAATATTTACAATTGAGCCAAGACCTCTAAGTATTACATTTTTTCTTATACATATAATATGAAACGGTAAAAATTGTTGCTCCATTACAAGGTGCTTGGGAAAACATAATAATATTAATGTACAGATGAACAACATTAGAGTATTACCTTTTTTCTTATACATACAGGAAAAGTTTTTAACCACTGCGTAAATTTTTTTTGGTAGCTCAGTGTTAGTAATAGAACACATTCCCATTTTTAGTTTTAATTTTTTTTTTCAAATTTTTCCATCTTGTCCCATTTTAAAATAAGCATAACATGGACATAATTTAATTGTAATACTGTGAATGAAAACGCGCTGGCTGCTGACGTACGATGTATCCTAAGCCCATGAAAGTATGAAGGAAAAATTGGAATTACGTTTACAATTAACATATCACAGCCTAAACTTAAAAAAGTAGCGCGAAACGGCGGTCAGTAACCGTTAGCGCGTAGGTAGGTAAGTTTACGTCGGCGCCGTCGCATCCAGCGAGCGCACCTACAAAACTCAGCTGATCTCAGGTTGCCGGTTGGGCGACCGGTCGACGCGTGAGTCGGTCGACCGGGCGCCCGACTGGCAAGCGACCATAAAATAAGTTTATAGGTAAATAAGTCTCGTAAGTGATAACTTTATTTTTTACTACTAACACATATCAAAATAAAAAATACGTGTCTATTAAAATACATTCAAGTTTATCATGTCAAAATTTGCGCACTGGTTAAAAACTTTTCCTGTATATGAAACGGAAAAAATTGTTGCTCCATTACAAGGTGCTTGGGAAAACATAATAATGTTAATGTACAGATGAACGACATTAGCCAGAAATCAGTTTCTAAAAACCTAAATAAACAAACAGTTTGGGAAAAAATAGCTCACTCATCCTTCTTCGAGTCAATTGACTACATCTCGAATTCGGTTCGACCAGTAAGGAGCTAACTCCTTAGTATCCATTATATTTAGTCATAAGACTCGACCCTTAGCAATTTTTAAGCTTTACTGATAGTCAGAGCTACTAGGTACTAATTAAATCAGTTTAATTCTATAGTAATGAAGTGAAAAGATTACTGTTTTCTGATCAATTGAAGGTAACATTAATTGGAAACAATGTTTTAAATAGACAAGCTTATCTACTATTGAACAATAGTTGGACATTGTATATCTAAGTCAAATTGCTGCATTACCTATATTCTTTAATTTATGCAATTATCATTTGAGACAGTACATCTATGGAGCTCTATACTTACCTTGGTAGCACTTTTCTGGTGCAAGTGTTTTAACAAAAGGCCCTTAAGTATATGAATAAATAAACATAATGCCAGCGACTTCCTTTGAAAGTACATACTATCAATTCAACACTAATTAATTGAGAGCCTTTTGCAAACACACCCAATAAATACTAACACTGTAACTGAATTTCAAATAAGAAAATGACTACTAAGAAATCTGAGACCATCATTGCCTCAATAGAATGTATCAAAAGTATCATTAAACTCATAGCTTGGTAGTATGAGCAAAATTTTGAAAACAAAGACATTAATTGTTCTGTTAGCGGGAAATGCCCATTTGATGAAGAGGTTTTGGCCAAGTGATGCCCATGAATGAAACCAACTCTAGATATTAGGGTTGACATCACAGATGAACAAACAAACACTATTTTGTACATAGAACTCGGTTGGACCTTTAAAAATCATAAATAAGAATTCAAGGTTAAAAAAACATACATGTAGTTTTCTGATTTTTTTATTCGTTCTCATTTAAATAAATAACAAGCACATCATCTAAAAATTGGGCTGGGGGATTTATATTTGATTGAAACCTTGCCCAGCCCAAGAACCACACAATTGTCATGACATGGGCACAACACCCTACTGTCCTCCGACCAGATATACAATTGCAACAATATTGTCGTATTGCTTCTATTCCAGTTTCGTCATTGTTAATAATAATATAAACGAAATACATTTTTCTACTTATATGTCGGCTTTTGATTCGCCCTCTAATTAAAATACTGTTATTAGCCGCAGAAAATCCTTCTAGAATACTGTTATTCCTTTCTGGGCACACTTCAATACTATAGGAACCTTGCGCTCTCATATGCTCTCCATAATAAGATCGTGCCTGTTTTAGCTGATAGGTTCCACATGCAAATAATATTAAATCATTGTGAGTTGGGGAAACTCAGATAAGTTTTCGCTATCTGCATTTATGTTCACGAATTGTGTACGTCTTCGATTTAAATGATTGCCTTCTACAAAATCAGCTAAATTATTATTTACATATAAAAATCGTCTAATATTTTCTAATATTAAACTAGCATCTGGTCTGTCTCTTATACGACAGTGAAAACAGTTAATTATTGAGGCGGCAATGGCAAAATCAATCATTATGTGTTTTGAAGCATTATTAAAAAACTCTTGCCTAAATAATTTGAAAGAATGTTTAAAAATACCATTGACCGCCTCAACAACCCATCTACAAATTGTAACACATCTAGTTTTATTTGCTTCTAGTGTACACAGTTGGGTTTCACCCTCCTGAAGGGATGAAGGCGTGTGAACAGAATAATGACACGTTCCTTGTAGTAATGGCACTGAGTCTCTAAAGCCCCTATCCAAAATAAAAACATCATCAGCCTGAAAGTATTGTCTCATGGGACTACTTTCCTGACCAAATTCATCTAACATTATTTGTGCATCTGACGTAGTAGCTGGATAGGGGCCCAACACATCTACAATGTAACCATCACAACAGACAATTAAAAAAGGCTTAACCAGGTTCCTATATTTGTGAAGTGAGTAAGTATTTTTTTGATATGAATAATTCGAACTTTTTTGGATGTAAATGTAGGTACCATCTAAAATAACAATAGGCTTTCTTTCTTCGCCTCCAAAAAGCCCATTTGGAATAATCAGATTTCTAGATGAGATTTCCTCACGACTTATATGGTTTAATCCAAGATGTTGTGGCACAAAATCTTGGTGTAATAGTTCCCTCACTTTTCCCATTAGTCTTTCTAGGGTACTCCTAGGAATATTTAATAATGAAGATATCCTATCGTCACTGTCTCCAGTCCGCAATTTCATTAAATATGCTGCAAGAGCAGTTTTGCCTCTGTGCATAGCTGATAATCTCGGTACTTCTCTAATTATATTTGAGATATCTTCTATTGATAGGCCAAACCAGTAATGAACTACTGCACTGTCCATGTTCTCAATATTTTCAAAGTCTAAATGAACTGACTGTGGCTGTTTCAATAAATCTGTAAATTCTTCTATTTGTCTTGCAGTAAATGTATGTATTGGGTTTTCTGCTTCAGTTAGCTCATTCCCAAAAGTATTTGATTTGTGGTAACTACAAATTCTATTTGTTGGTGAAACATAATAATTAAAATCAATTAACAATCTTGCCCGCAACCATGCAGGCACTGAAAGCCTTTCTGGTTGATTGCATCTAGGGTAAAAGCAACACTGCTGGCTGATTGGAGCCCTGGTATAATTTGGCAGATATATAGTAGCTTCAGTAGCTGGTTCAGCTAGGGTGTTAGTTTCTTCTGTATCTTCAGTTCTGGCTGCTTCAGTGTTGACAGCTTCGCTATGGGATGATTCTGCTTGTGATGATGATGATGTAGATGCCTGTGTGAATTGTGGTATTGCTCGTCTTGCTCTAGTCCAACAAGTATGGCAAACCAGATCTGTTGAGCTTATCTGAAATTAAATAAAAAAACATCTATACTAATATTTTAAAGCAGAAGTTTGTTTGTTTGGTTGAACGCGCTAATCTCAGGAACTACCGGCTCGAATTGAAAAATTCTTTTTGCGTTGGATAGTCCATTTATCGAGGAAGGCTATAGGCTATATAACATCACACTTTGACCAATAGGAGCGGAGCAGCAATAAGAAATATTGCAAGCGTGAAAAAAGCTTCCGTTGAGCAGGAGATGCGTTGCGATATCAAAACTTCACGCGAACGAAATTGCGGGCAGAAGCTCGTTATTAATATAATATTATTCTTGGTATGTAATTCATAAAATTCTATTTGCACTTAGCAGCACTTATTCAATACTATTTATTATAATAATAATAATAATAGTTTATTTTCAAACAACTTAGTACTATTTTACAATGGCAATGTGGCAACAATTACAATTTAGGCAAAGAAATTAGCGTCTGTAACCGAACTAGGCATAGCCTGTATTTCGGCTATCAGCACCATTCCCCTCGAGTATTTACAATACATTAAT
The DNA here is from genome assembly GCA_950022955.1 of Xestia ashworthii. NCBI lineage: Eukaryota > Metazoa > Arthropoda > Insecta > Lepidoptera > Noctuidae > Xestia > Xestia ashworthii. The sequence goes on from OX465566.1 coordinate 16,957,177, forward strand.
AGGTGCCAAGCAGTAGAGACATATATTAAATCAGTACTACAGAATAATTACTGAAAATAATCTTTAGATAAGTAATTTACTAAAAGGTAAGTACAATCCAAATGTTAAAAGGACCGAGTGTGTGTGTGTGGGTGTACATGTGTTTTAGTGTATGTGTACGTGGTGTGTATGTGAGAATGTGTATGTGCGTGTAAGGTGTACTAAATAAGTATATGTTGGTGTGTGTGTTAGAAAATGTGTCATGGATGTATGTATGGGTGTGAGTAAGCAAGTGTGTAAGGGTATGCAGGTGAGCTACGGAGAGAGTGTATCTTTGTTTTATTTTAGTTTTATGTGCTCTTAGCCTTGTTCTTAGCGTGGTATGGATAGTAGTTGCTCCGTCTCCTCGTAACTTAATTTCTGCAAATATTGGCATACTTTTAATTTGCATTGTTTTCTAGTCAAGGGATATATATGTATTGTTTTATTAAGCTTATTATAGAGGTAAGGGCCCAGAAAGCTTACAAATCTTTTACCAAAGGTTGTTTTAAATGTGGTTAAAACTTCGCAAACATGATATTTACGACGTCTCTGTAATAACATTGGGTTGTAGGGCTGTTTATTATGTTGATGCAGGATAATTTTCTGGATGAATAACTGTCTTACTGTCAAAACCTCGCACAACTGGAACAGTGCAACAGTAGGAAACCGCATCGGTTTAAACGTGCAAACCTTTAGTATAGCTCTCTGGGCGACCTCAGCTGCCTTTAGCGTGGTTTTGCAGATACCACCCCAGGATGAGATGCAGTACGTAAGAAGAGACTGACACAGAGCCAGATATATTCGCTTCAGCAGTGCAGGGTCAGCGACATGTCGTAGATTTTTAAATACATAAATTAATTTTCGTACTCTGTTACAAAGAGTTTTGACATGTTCTTTAAAGTTAAGGTTATTGTCTAAGGTAATACCAAGGTACTTTAGAGTATCAACGCGTTCCAGAGGCGAACATGCACAGCTATCCCCAGAAGTGCACTCATGCCAGACAATTCGTAGGTTGCCGCGAATATTCACCGCCTGCCTAATGCTGAAGCAAATATACTTAGTTTTATCTACGTTTAACGTAAGTATGTTCTTCTGCAGCCATCCCTTAGTCGCATCAAAGCCATTTTGTGCATTAGTGAAGACCTCCTCCCAACTATCACCCGCAAAGACCAACGCGGTATCATCCGCAAAAGAGATAATTTCCCCTTTGGTGAGTTTAAGACAGGTAAGCTCATTTATATACACGAGGAATAAGGTTGGCCCCAGTATACTTCCCTGAGGCACGCCGTGTGTAATAGGAAGGTGTGTACTTTTGTGTTTATCCACTCGGACACACTGAGTTCGCCCAGAGAGGTAACTTTTGAAAAGTTCAAGCTGGGTGCCCCTGACACCCAGTGCTTCCAATTTATTGAGTAAGAGGGAGACAGAAATCGTATCAAATGCCTTAGCCAGGTCAAGAAAAATAGAGATACATTTTTTCCCTTTGTCCAGATTTGAGCTAATAAAATCTGTAAGTTTGTTTACTGCTTGTTCTGTAGATTTACCTTGCCTGAACCCGTATTGATTTACTGAAAGCAGTTTATTTTTTTCGAGATATTTTACTAGACGGATGTTTATAATTTTTTCTAGAATTTTGGAAATTGCGGGTAGTATTGATATCGGTCTATAGTTGTTTATACGACTTCTGTCTCCATTCTTATAGATCGGGCACACTTCTGATCGTTTTAAGAAATCGGGAAATATTCCAGTTTTTAAACAATCGTTGAATATTTTCTCCAGGGGATGAACAAGAACATTTTTGTGTTGTTTTAGGAATCTACTGCTGATACCATCCCATCCTGGTGCACTTTCGGTTTTTAGGCTCATGATAAGCTGTCCTATTTCATGAATGTCTGTCTCAGTTAAGACAAAAGAATTAGCCTGCATGCGGCCTACGTCCCTGCAGCGAACCCTACCAATTCCACCATTACCGAAGACCGTGACGTCATCCACCCAACGACTACCCCGGACAACCACTGCAACTGCCAGGGAAGTGGTTACCTTTTGAAACGCTCTGAACGAACTCAGTGAGATTTACGTACCCGCGACCCGGTTCTTCTTTTTCTACATAGTTTATTTTTTTTATTAAGCAATATAGCTATTTTTCCTCATTTACTAGTTTCATTTATAAATATATATGTCTATTATTTAATGTTGACGTCCACTAACGTCACAATGGCTAATATATAATAAGATAATTATATAATAATAAGATAATTTGATGCTTGCATATTAAGAATCTAATGTTTCTTTAACTTTAAGGCCTTATATTTTTTAAGTAATAGTCATATTAAGGGACTAAAAAATAGCTGGCGCAATGTGGGTGTACTAATAAGTGCAAACTCAAACTCAAAGCATTTCTTTCAAATAAACCAATTACAGGCACTTTTGAATTGTCAAGGGGTTGATCATTCAGCAAGATGAAGCTAGTTGCCCATTTCAAAGCGTTGTAGATTCATATGGAGAAGAATGCCTCCATGGACACTCTTTAGAATCAAAATACAAGAACCCATTCACAACCCTGAAATCCAATCTCAACACATAGCTTTTAAAAAAGTAGAACTCAAAATGCTAATAGCACTCACCATCCGTGGTATAATCCATTCTGCAATTATAGATCTTATTTGTATGTCTCTTGTGCTTGTATTACTTCGGTATAGATGATGAAAGCGCCGTCTTAATACAGTTTACACAAATTTGTCGATGCCCAACACTTCGTTCTTGTGGAGCAGAATGCTGTTGTGCATTCCTTGCCAACATCCAACATTGGTGACACACCAGACTATTATCTGAAACCTAATAGCATACTGTTTTAAAAACAATTTATTTCTATTAACACGCTGTAGCATCAAAATGTCTTTATGTATGACAAACCTATACATTGAATGACACCGGTCTTGTGATACCATTTTTCAGATTTTAGATGATCATACAATTCATTACTTAAGACTATAACAAGTGCTAGTTTCCTTGACACTAATCAACCTAATTATTCAATTCAAACCTATGTTACGTAGAAAAGCAATACGTTGATGGGTGTGTACCTTATATGAACTTAGAGTAACTTACTTGTTGTGGCGCATTCCATTGTTGAATTATAGATCGAACTTCCACATTGCTTAAGGTAATTCTCTTAAGTCTTCGTGTATCCACGCCACAGTTGACACAGAGGTGGCTCCGTGGTAAGCTGGTAAGTTCGTCTAAATCAGGTTCCATAGTCGTGCCGGGTCCTTCGTGAGAAACAGGTACGGTATCCATTGGCAAGCCGGTGTCGTCGTTCGAGGCGGGTACAGAATCCAATGCAAAGCTAAGGTCGTCATCCGGAGCGGTTAGAGGGTCCATAATCGTAATCAAAGTCGTCGGGAAATCAAGTAGAAAAACGCAGGAGAATAAATCACGAGTCGCAAGAGTTGGGAAACAGCAAACAGCACCAAACAAGATGAGAAATGTCAAAATGTCAATTACGATTTTGATTGATGTAGGGATGTAGAAATGAGATCGATTTATCGAAAAATCGATATTTAAATAAAACCGGAAACGAGGCTCCAGTTCATTATCATTATCGTATTTAGAAGCCCAAAAATGGACAAGCATTTTATTTCTCTAATGAAAATATTAAAAGCGAAACAACTACATAAGAAAAATGAAATATTTCTCAAAAATCGTTTTTTTTTGTAACCGGTTTTAGTTTATCGTTTTTTTTTTAAGGAAGAGGTGCCATCCCTACTTTGACAGGACTTCCCAACCACCGGAAGTGTTAGATGGGGCAATAAACGATTGAGTTTTTTAATTAATTCGGCTTTTAATTCCGGAGGTTTGATTGCAAATAAGTTATGGCAATATTTTAGTTACAAAATGGGTATTTTTTTTGTACTTAACACATTGGTGGGCAAAACATGGCCAAGAACGGGCGTTTCCCTTTAACCCATTGGAACTATAAAACAGTTATTAGGATATATCAAGCCCTAATATTTGTAAGGTTGTCACACTTCAGTGAAAGTGGTACTTAACTTCATAATTGGTTCCCCTCACAATACAACCCAAACAACAGCTCAAACCAGAGCTAGCATCAACTAAGCTAGACATAATGTTGATTATATTACTTATATAAGTTGCCAAAGTTACCATATAAAAACTTAATATATCTTTTATATATTCTTAAAGTTCTAGTATTAAAGCTATTACACTCCTATATATATAGAAGAAGCTCATAAGTTATTTTCATAAATCAACTCAGGATTATTTGCATTTTAATCAGTTAAATAATTAATTATTGCAGCCAGCTCTAAACATCTACCATGTTAAATAATTATTTGAAAGATTGCCACGAAGTAAAATTGGGAATCAAACGAGCTTACCTGTTAAGCGAAGTCTTGATTCTAATTTTATGAGTGGCAATCTGAAAAATAATTACCCACCCACCACTAGAATATAGCTAATAGCCCCAAAGCTGCAATAATTAGTCTACCTAATTCAATTTTAACCTTTCAGGAAAACATAGTGAATCTAGGTATTTGGAACTACTCTGTACACAGAGATTGTTCCCAATATTGTGATCTCTAAAATAAGTGACGTGCCCGACATGTGTCAAAACGGTGTAGTTAAAAGGAATACTACCATGTTAAATAATTATTTTTCAGATTGCCACTCATAAAATTAGAATCAAGACTTCGCTTAACAGGTAAGCTCGTTTGATTCCCAATTTTACTGCAAGAGAAACCATGACTGTACGGTAATTAATAAAAAAAACTCTTAAATAAATAAAATGCAAGAAATTTAAATTGGAAGATTTATTTTTCTCTATCAACCTTGATTAAAAGGAACTAAGGATTATTTTGGTAATTCGTTTGATGAATGATTGACGCTTTCAATTTCGAAAGAGGATACGAAATGCATGCGTTCTTTATGAAAGCAGTACCGCTACAAACTTGACTAGCCAGGCAGCCACCCTTTTCGAAAAACATGAGCTCCAAACAAGATAGATTCGAAGAAAGTAGAACTTTGGTAAAGTAAAGACAGAATATTTATGAGCAAATGCATGTCCTGAGCTTATTCAGCCTCTAATGTCTCCATGGTTGAGACACAGGACTTAACTCTCGATCTCTCGCACTCTCGAACTCATCTCTCATGTCAGGGAATGTGCTACATATAATCTACCATGATTGCGTTTCTCCGAGTTGGTCGTTGACAAAAGTCTTCGAATTTTTGACTATAGGGCTTGCCGATTTCCTCACTATATTTTCTTACACTGTTTTGAAAATGACAAAATGTCCCAAGAATGTATATTTTAGAACAAAAGGTTTCCCTTTTCAAATGTCCTCTAACTTAACAAAATAGATTGAAACTCGAACAAAAAGTGGAACGTAGAGTCAGTTGACAAAATAATATTATTTCCAGTTTCCAGTAAAGGCTTTACAGCTGCCATTAAAAGTTACGCGAGCAATATAAAACGAAATACTTTGTAAATGTCAAAGTTAAATTATAGTACCTTTGTAGCTAGAACTTGATGTTTTTGGGACGCTCCGTTTCGAGAAGGTTCGGTAGTAATCGTAACTTTTACGATTTAGCCTCAGTCCTGTAGGAGTCTTACTAAGTAAATATTTTATAGAAGAGTTGGAAATTATACTAGACTTCTTCCCTAGCTTTGCTGACTATGAGTGTTGTTACATCTTACAGAACATTCAACATTTTAAAAGGAGCATTTTCTGTTACCTAAATACTGTGTTACTAAAAACAGGGTAAATTTACAACCAGTATAAAATTTCTATAAATTATTTACTAAATTCCGGACATTCTTCAATAAGTTACAACCACAATATTAAACGCTTAAATATTTCGTAAAATATTTCATTATGTCGTCTGAAATTCAAAGCGCCTACTCAAAAGACATTGGCAACGCATAAATCGTCAAATAAAATCTTCGGCGCCGGCCAGGCGTTTTCATTTTAACGGCGGAATGTTGGCACACGGCCCACTGGGCACTGATAAAACTCTAATGCCGCCATCTAATTGATTTGTTGTAATTTGTGATGGTAGAAGTAATTTATGCTGGCAAATAAATTAATTTTATCTAAAAAAATCAGACAAACGTAGGTAATGGATGCTCGACATAAGAACAAGAATAACATAAAAAGTGTAGTCATACCGTGCAGACTGGAGTCCGGACTGTACCTACTGCAGACATGAGGTTTTTACAGACAATTTACTGAAATATCTATCAAGGTGTCAAGATGTCCACATCCATCGTAGTCCGCTCCTTAGGAAAAAAAGCTAGTGGCGCTTTGCCGTAACAAACGTATTCCCCTATAATCTCCCTGTTTTCTTTTTTCATTATTAAGATTGTTTCCATAACATGATCAAAATTGAAACATACGAGGCATGGTCTGAATGGATACCTAAAGTATTTGCTCTAGTTTTATTTCGCAAGGAGAAAATAATTAAATACTAAGTTCTAAGTACGGCCGCAAATCATATTTTAACTGGCCTGCAAATTGCTAGAAACCTAAGGAAACTTGAATTTCACTCGGCTGGTGCTGGCTTCTTATGAAGATACCAAAGAACTGTCATTCCTCGGCTATTCTTTATCTATCGTGTCAGCCTAAGCTACGCCATAATAGCTCTTACCGTAATGAAAAGATTAGCCTTGATAGCTTGATTGACTGCCTAGTGAATCAGATGTAGGAATTTATTTATTTATTTAAAATTATGTAAATAACACCTTAACAGCTATAACGCCAATGCGATGTTACTACCAAGATACCTCTAAATCACTTAATACGAATAATGTGTGGAATGTTTCTTCACATGCTAAAGTATCGTCAATCGTGTAGGCTCCGATTCAGCTCTAGCTCATTCATTTAGAAAACTTTGAGGTCTGGCTTGCAATGGTGGCTGATGCTTACTTACTTATGTCCCATTATGTCGTGACGATTAATAATTTATCGTTGGTTTTTAGTGGAAAAAAGTAGTGGACGAGAGTAAACGTGTCACCTGTCTGGCATGAATGCTGAAATGGACCTTTTTGGCGCAGCCGTGAGGCACACAGCACATACTATGTATTTTTGTTCTCTTTGTAATTTTTTTTTTTTTTAATATTATTGTGTGTGTGCTTAATGTACTGACGTCAAATAAACATTTTTTTCTTTCTTTCTTTCTTTCTTTTCTTTCTTTCTTGTCGTCCAGTATGTGAACTGCTCCATTAATATACACAAACCACTACACTTAGAACTACACGATCATCTGTCGTCACTACATAGAGTGGGAAAAGGGCCATAATTATTCGAAAACAGGAGGACGATCAAAGAAACAAAGGATGGACTGTGTTAAGAATGATATGGCAAGAATAGAAGCGTCAAATGAGATGACAAATAATAGAGAGGTTTGGAAGAAGTAGACATGCTGCGCCGACCCCAAATGAATTGGGAAAAGGTCAAGAGAATGATGATGACATAACTGGCCAGCAGGCACAGTCAAGCTTGAAGTATAGAAGAAATAGTCTTCGTTCATCATCATGTGCCTAGCCTTTTCCACTATTTTGGGGTCGGCTTCGAGTCTAACCGGATGCAGCTGAATACCAGTATTTTACATGGAGCAACTGCCTCCTCAACCCAGTTAATACTACGGTACTCACTCAATGGGTCTTATCAAAAGGCTTAAAGTCACCCAAATGGCAATGGAGAGGGCTATGCTCGGAGTTTCCTAGCGTGATCGAATCAGAAACGAAGACATCCGCAAGAGAACCAAGGTCACCGACGTAGCCCGATGAATTGCCAAACTTAAGTGGCAGTGGGCAGGGCACATTACTCGCAGAACGGATGGCCGATGGGGCTGAAAAGTTCTGGAGTGGCGCCCGCGAACCGGAAGACGATGCGTTGGAAGACATCCCACTATGTGGACCGATGACCTGGTGAAGGTTGCTGGAATCCGTTGGATGCGAGTCGCACGGGACCGGTCAATGTGGCGACACTTGAGGGAGGCCTATGTCCAGCAGTGGACGTCTTTCAGCTGAAATGATGATGATGAAAACGGTACCACTTGGTAAAACTGGTTGTCAGACTTTTTGGGCCACTGACTACTTATAACGACTGCCAAAGATGGACAAATGACAGTCGAGACCAACAGCTTAACGTGCTTTCCGAGGCACGGAGGAAACTCGGTATGTAAGGGTGGTCACCCATCCACAGACCAACCTAGGCAAGCACGGCTTAACCTTAAGATCGGCCCAAGCGGCTGTTATTATTTAGCCACGAGCTTTTCAAGAAGTAGTCTTCGTTACCACTGCTATTCATCATCAAGGTAACCCAAAAAGTGTTACAACAAGAACTATAATAACATGCGTCGATGTAGACGACGGGAATTCCAGACATAGTAACATTCGCTTTCAAACAATTAAAGATCACCGAACAAAAGCATTTAAACTAGTTACTTGAGCAACATCGGGCAACCACGGCGGATACCGATCGGTGTCACGACTTACTATGCAAGCCTTGTGCCGAATGATGGCTTGGGCATTCCCAAGCACCTGGTGATTCAATGGAAGTGTTAGGAATGTATCCGTATGGCAACCTTCGGGGATCGGCACGGCAATTTGACGTCTGTATTGCCTAATGTTCGATTGCTAGAAGATACTGTGTATTTCTAAATTAAATTAAAGTGTCTGTTTTTTATTTAAAAATAGATTTGCTGAATGTTTAAATGAAAGTATTACGGTAGTTTGTCTGCCTGTCGGTGCGTCTGTTTCTTTATTCCGTCCATTCTCCGCAACGGCTGGACTGATTTTGACGAGACTATTACTGGCAGATACCTTATATTACAAGGGATAACTTAGGCTTTAATTATGGATCAGTGCAAAATAAATTAAAACCTTGAAATTGTTAACAAAATCTGATTCAAATATTAGGGAAATATTTTAAATAGGATGTTTTAATTGGTGCTCTTTTTATACTATAAGGCTGAGGCCCAACGAGCGTAATTTTTGAGCTGTAAGACCCGTAAAATGAGTCGCGGAATTTACGCTGCATTCGGTTTCATACTACGCTTGGCCTCAGCCATGGGTGTGAAAAAAACATTTAACGAACCTGAAGGTCACTTGTATGATCTAATGGTGGTGTCGTAGGCATTCCTAAGCACTTGGTGATTCATTTGATGTGTTAGGAATGTATCCGTCTGGCAACCTTCGGGGTACACTAGCGTGCAGTCAGGATTGCCTAATGTTTGATTTGGTTGCTAGAAGGGCCCTGTGTTTTCCTTATTGTCTAATTTGATCACGTTTGTGTTTTCAGGGTTATTTTGGTAGTTTCTTGATTGTAATATTTGAGTTAAGTACTTATATCTAAAAACACAACATCCTTCTTTTTTGAAGTCGATTGAAAATTGGACAAGTCGTTTTGGGAAAACAGGACCTACGAGATCATCGTCGTAATAATTTATTTATAAAAAAGTAATCGATTCAAGACTTGAAAAGTATTAGGCCAACCATCGTTGGAGTAGGTACTAAAACAGTCAGAGATTAAAAAAAGGGTGTGCGTGTTTTTTAATATGGGGTCGATAAACTCTATTTAGTATTTTCCACAAAGTTCCATTAAGTATCTACCTAATACTACCTATTCCTAATCATATTCATCAAGACCAACGACAATAATTCTAACCAAATGAGGGAATCGCGCAATAAATACAAATTCGCAATACCGTTTCCCTAAACTTTGACAAACAAATATGACGAAACATCTTGCAACAGACCAAACGTATCGAAAGCACAATAACTCGTACAAATACTAATAATACCAATACATTTCATAACAGTACCACGACTGGGGAATAATTTCCAAAGGCAGACACCGGATATGGAGTACCCAAGCGTACAATAGTACCTATCTATTGCGTTAGTTTTACTCGTAGTTCAAGAAAAACAAAATACGAAACACGTTAAATTATACTTTAAAGCCAAGAACTAAAGTTGCAAATAGAATTCTAAAGCGAAACTTTGCAAAATTCGGTAGGTACCTACTACGTTTCCTACATTGCATAAACATTTATATTGACTCACAGTACAAAAATCTTGCAACATGGAACTCTTCTTATGTAAGAACTTCAAATATAAATTAGCTAGTACGTTATAGTTCGGTTAGCAGGTTGATGGCATTCTTAATTGTAATAAATGTAGGTAATTAGAATGAGTATTTGTTCCGGACTATAGACTTTTGTTATAAATTCGTAAATAATCAGGTAACATGAAGTTATTTTATAGTTAAGGAAACTTCATGTTTCATAAATATTACTAAAACTTCATTTAGAGTCAGAGTGTATTTTTTTGACCAACCCTTTCATTTGACATGGGAACCAAATCATGGGAAAGCATAAAAATAACGAGTCCACCATCTTTGGGAGTTCGCCCTGTTGGATTTACAATGACGTCACTTAGCTAACTTTGAATTTTCATCCAAACTAGGGGTTGGTCTAACTTCTAAGATTTTTAACATAATATTTATTTATTTACAGGTTGAACTAACAAAATCGTCTTTAAAAGTTCACAAGATGTGATGTGATCCCTAAGTTTCCGTTTTTACGAAATGAGGTAGGGAACCCTAAAAATCGAAGATACGTGACATAAACTAACCCTAACGCTCCTTCTCACTCACGTAGAGGATGACTGATTACACTAATTAAGTTTAGTAGATAGGTATGTTATGCTAATTAAGGCCAAACAAACCGGTTTCGGTTTGAGCAAAACGGCGTTTTGTAACTACGACAGCACAACAGCAGAAACAATAATCATGGAGCTATTAGTAATCGAGCCGTTCAAACTAATTGTAAACATACTATGTTGTAGATTTAGCGACGAAACCTACAATAGTGGGAAGTTCCTCGATCGTCACGCTACGCAGCATCAGTGAGGCTTGGCTTTTACTTGCAATATCCTAAGTTGTTTAAGTATTACAAAACCATTTTTATTTTTGTAATACGAAATACCTTTTTTGTGTGGGTACAGTTTCACCTCCCAATTTGTTTTCAGTCACCTCCTTTCAAGCCATATCATCTTTCACACAGTCCATCCATCTTTTCTGTAGTAATTCTCTACTCTTACAACCATTTTCACATGTGTTTGATGGTATAAGGTTCATAATTGATTGTGTACCCTACCTTAATCTAAAAATACATACTAATAACAATTTTTGTTAGTGTAAGTAACTTAAAACTATGTAAGTAACACTTCACTTTCTCGATGCTTTGTGCGTTCTTGTGGAATTTGTACCCGGAAGCGACGGAATACCACATCCTCCGGCCAAAACCTTTCATCCATCACCAAATGGAGCAAGCACGTTGTTATGCGCACCACAAACGCCTTGAAATTGACGTTGCGGTGCAACTCCAGTAGCTGTACTCTTGGCGTGTACTTCAACTTTTGACGCACGTACTCCTCGATGTCCTCTGGCTCAGACTCAGTGGTGTAATGTAGACGAGAGTTGTACACCGGAGTGTTCGGCTTGGCGACGCGCAGTTTAACGTTGGGCTCCAGAGGAGCCTTGCCGGAGCGGTTCTTACAGCTTCGTTGACGGCGTTTCCTCCTTTGCACCGTCAAGAAACCATCATCGTCAGCCCGGTCCGTTGCCTTTGCAGGCATGGGCTTTGCGGGGAGAGCAGCAGGAATACTCGAAATCACCACTGGGCCAGATGGTCACGTCTACGGTCGGGCAGCGCTGCGGGGAGGAGCTGCGGGGACGGGAGCGAGGAGGCGCATTTACCACACGCAACGCAGACTCAGCGATCGGCGCCGGCGACAAAACTGCTGACGCGAAACTCGTAGCTGACGCATTGAGGCAGCTGGCTCCTCGGCATGTGTTTACGTTGCTTACACGTGCCGGTGACCCAGTCAATGCCACAGAGTTGCGCAACTCAACTAATTGTGTGCCCAAATCTGCAACGGTGCTCTGGGATGTAGCCAGATTTCTCTGCACTTCAGCCAAACATGCCTTTAGTAAGACATTGTCCTTCAGCAGGCTCGTCACGTCGACGTGGTCGAAAGTGACTGGAGGTAATTTGCTTAAATCTCTCGCCACAAACGTCGGCACGTCGCGCGTCGTCGGGGTCAGTCGCTTTCAGCAGCGTGATGATGTCCGCAGGCTTCTCTTTGTCCCGTCACGTCTACGAGACACCATCTGGTCGATTTTGTTGAGCGACCGAAACCGCAGCAGCTTTGCAGTAGCAATGTCGTCCTCGCTGAAGTTCTGAATGGCGGACACCACGTCCATCAGTTTCTGTTGCAGGAACGCCAGCAGCTCGTTTGCCACAAGTGTGTCACTCATGGCAACAAAAGTTTCGAGAGACGGCTTGCGCCGCGCTATACAATAATAATTATATTATCACGCGTATCAACTACGAAAAAGAAAAAAAAATGCGGGTGTGTGCGCAACTGCGTATCTATTGCTTTTACTGAACTGCATGTGTAGTAGTTGCCGTGTGGTAGGGATAAAGTGGAGTGGAGACAGGGTTCCGATACATTTTCGTCTAACTGCCATATGTCCTTCTTTATTATATCTATGGCATGAACCGTGGCCAACATGGCCCACTTGTTCACACAATCCCATGCCCAATATGCCCATGCCCTTGCCTACCTATTTAACTAAAATAATCAGTGTGTTCAGCTGCTAAATACCGATGATACGGGTCTAAAGAAGGTCTGTATATGCTTTCATTAAACGGTAATATTTACCTATTAACCGGTAAAGGCCGTTTAAACAGTTGTTTTTGTAAAGGACGGGCGTTTATTGTATTTTATTGTGTGAGGTTTGGTGTTCAAACAGCCTTGTGGACCTTTGTAAATCACTGTATTGTTCGCCCCTCTTGTTTGGTTACTGAAAGGGAAAATAAGAAAATGTGGTGTTAGTGATACTCGTATTGTGATTTTTATCGTTAATTGAACAGATTTGTATGTGCCTGCTGTTTAGGTTAATATAATATTAATATCTGTGTGTGGGCGACAGGCAGTTCACGGTGCTGAAAAATTGTATGTAGGAGGTACTTAGTCTTCAGAATAATGTAGGAATTTTCGGAATCGAAGCACTACTGTTCCGATTCCGAAAATTCTTTACGAAGCTACATTATCCCTGAGTGTTACCTATAGGCTACAAACAAAATGTTCCCGTGGATTAGTTTCCGTTCCGGCCCTGTTTAATCCATGGTCCGGAGCGAGACGGAATGGGAAGCCGTCACCTCCTTCTGCGAAGCAGTCATTCTAGCGATGGAGGTGGCAGAATGCGATAGGGAGAGAACCTCTCGCCCCAGCCGCCGCGGAGGACGCACCGGGCGTGTACTGCCGTAGGCACGGGCCTGTGGACAGTGAGCTATGGGCTAGCTCACCGTCAAAAAAACTAAAACGTTCCTCTTGAATCACTCTATTTATCAAAAAAAAAACCGCATCAAAATCCGTTGCGTAGTTTTAAAGATCTAAGCATACATGGGGACAGACAGATGCGGCGCCGGCGGGGGACTTTGTTTTATAATATGTACCTAGTGATGAAGTGGTAGTGCAATGAAGCACACATACTTATCATCTGTCCAGCCTTTTCCCAAATTTATTTGGGGTCTGCTTCCAGTCTTACTGGACGCAGCTGGATAACAGTATTTTACATGGAGCAACTGCTTATCTGACATCCGCAACCCAATTAGTAATGGTTAATACGATACCCCTTGGTAAGACTGGTTGCCAGACATTCGAACCACTGACTACCTGTAACGACTGTCAAGCTCTACAAATGAAAGTCGGGTCCAGCGGCTTAACGTGCTTTCCGAGGCACGGAGGAAACTCGGTATGGAATTGGTGCTCTTCCATCCATGCACCAACCTAGGCAAGAGCGGCTTTACCTAAAGATCGACATGAGCGGTTGTTATTATTTCGCCACGAGCTCCTATTCACACGTACGTAGGTAATGTTTAAATCAGCACACACTTCTTCGTAAATCCTGATTATAAGGTACCCACCACTGTTCCTCAAGTAGTTACGCAACTCGGGGGACTATAAATAGGTAAATGGGTTAGGTAATTACCTGTACCCTCAATAGGGGATGAGTTGGCACTAAGGGGTTAGTCGTGAGTCTGACTTTCTGCAAACATGGTTTATTTAGGGCTGGCAGTGAAAGAAAGTAAGTAATAGTTATTTGTTATACACCTCAGCGAGAAAATGACTAAACGCAAAAAAAAATTACGCGTTATTAACAAATTCAGTTAATTCTATTGGCATCAAATAAACTTCCTCGTCGCTAGATAATGAGTGGTCATTTTAGGTTTTTCACTTGTTTTCAAGTTCCTTGTTTTTAACCTATGGTTTTAACAATATGACGTGAAAAGAAAATGGCGCGCGCAAAGCAAATTAAAAAAAGTACACCAAGAAGGTTCCGAGTCTGAGTTATTAACAAATGCCATGGAGGTAGAAGTAAATAGGTTTACTTAATGATGTTTTGAATTCATATACTTAGTGCACACGATGTTCTAAATTCAATTTACTTTCTCCTCTAGAGGATAAAAACGGCTTTTGCACTGAGATATCGGAGAGCAAAAATACTCTTTCCGAGATGGGGGGATGAAAAAGTATTTATTTGTCTCGCACAGGACAAAACAAAATGAAAATTTTATAAAAAAGTAACACGAGAAGAAAAAAAATGAAACAAGCCAAATTAGTCCTGATTATATTATTAACCTTTCTTGCATCCTTATTATTTATATTATGTATTCCAAGGAAGAGTATGTACCATGGTCATTAGCAAGTATGAGTAGAAACTTCGTCGTGAATTGGACTCCAAACAAAAAATCGTTTCCCAGCAACACTTAAGTTTTGAGCAGAGTTAGAACGATTTTGCACTACGTCCGATCCGAATCCAATCCGAACCCGATCCGAACCCGGTCCGAACCCGGTCCGGAGTAATCGTAGAATTATTTCTATGGTAGTTTACGAACTAGGTCCGTCATCCAATTTTATATTGTAGTGTATTTTCACGGGTACGGATCGGACTCGGATCGGACGTAGTGCGAAAACTGCACTCTAACTTAATATAATTTGACGTACAGAATGGTTGGCGGCTACGTAGAGGGTCCATTTACAACTCACCATTTTCTTCAGTGAAATACAGCGTGTAAACAACCTCATCACAAACCCAAAGCCTAAACTAAATATTCTGTACATCACAATAAGTAACTTCACTCAAAAATGTTTGCCATTGTCAATTACGGAAGATATTCCGTAAGTACTAACAGTATAAGTTTAGTTTTAAACCGTGAAAGCTTAAAACAGTGAGTTAACTCTGTCTTTTCACAACTCTAATAATATGTAAATAGGCTTGATGCTATTTACAGCAAATTGAACGGAAGCACGACTTAGACCTAACTTTATAAAGTAGCCCACGTTGGGCGCCATCCTTAACTCTTGTGATTACGGCTATGCGCCACACGTCACCATATTATAATATCACACCCTACTTTATACTGCTGAAATATTAAATATGTTACGGCACAAGTTTGCTAAACTATTAAACAATGAGGTGTTACGTGGAAGTACAGCAAGGAGCACAAATATGTTAGTAAGTATTGTATTCGTTGGTTAGTTGAATAAAAGATACCGGTGAGTAGACTTGGTTTATTCACACGAGGGTCATATTGTAAGGTATCACAGACGGGCTTCACAGTAAGACAGCCATAAAGGAAAAGTCGACAATCATAGACAATCCGTGGACAATCACTAGTGGTGTACAAACTAATTACATACTTACTAAATAGTAATGTTACAACAGTAAGTCCCTACGTCCCCAGTAAGACCTTCACTTCTCCAGTCTAACCGGATGCAGCTGAATGTCAGTATTTTACGTGAAGGGACTGCCTATACCTACCGATACCCCTTGGTTACAGTACAGGTAATCTGTGGCCCGAACGTCTGACAATTAGTCTTACCAAATAATAATGTAGCTACCTAGTTACCTACACGTTTCTCGTGGTATAACGACTGCAATTCAAAGTTTAGCTATAGTACTTAAAATTAAATGTGTGTCGCGACAATTGGGATAAACGCAGATAACGATGATGTGTGTCACAACACAACACAAAGAAACAACTTACAGCAAACAATTACATACAATACAGTAGCAGAAATTAGCTTTTGAAGTTTGCTAAAGGTACATAAAATTAATACTCGGGACTGTACTACTCATTATTGACTTCTCATTAGGTTTTGAACTGAACCTTCAACATTTTATGGTTTAAAATCATTGGGATAAAGACAGTTTGTGGTAGCATGGTGCTGGCGACTGTACCTACCCTGGGTACTATGTCAACGGATGTTGGTAAGATTTATTATGGCACCTACTCTCGACGTGTGCTCAAATTACGGTAAGTAACTAAGTATGAATATTTTGGATATTGTGAATATAATACGAGTAGGTATTTAAATACAAACAGTGCACCACGAATTTCTGATCAAGAACCTATTACTCGTTCTAGTGGCGCACTTCAACATTTAACTTACAGACTAACTTCCATTTTTCACTATTATTTAATTTTTGGAAAGATTTCGAAAATAAGGATTAAAATAAACAAACAGATGCACCTAATTTCGGTTTCAATAAAAAAGAAACAGTCTGATTGCCCTACATTGAGCCCTACATAAATATAAATTCTCAAATCTATATACATATAATAAAATCGTTGAGACCAAAAAATCTGTACATTGAAGATTTCAAAAAAAAGACCGATCAGGGTGACTTAAAATAAGTAACTGAACATATTAAAACCATTTTTAAAATTTTTGTTTGTTTGTTTGTTTGAACGCGCATCACGTAAAAACTGCTGGATGGATTTTGATGAAAACTTCACTATTCTATTTAAATAAACTCAGAATAACATTTAGGCTATAGAAATTATGGAAAATTTTGGAAAAAGGGGGTGAAAAGGGGGGGTAAAGTTTGTATGAAAAAAAAATTTTAGATTGTTCTAGACTCATAAAACTCAGAGTAAATACTTATTATTAAAAATAAAGAAACACCTGTTTCAGCATTTTTTTAAAATCTCATCCAGAGACGTAAAATAGAGGGTTTTGTGTTTAAAATTAACTAACTTCATACACCTATAGAATAAAATCCAATGAAGTGTAAACCTTTAAAAGTTGTTGTAAATACTTCAAATCTAATACAGGTAAATAAGATTTCTCAATTTTTTTGAAATTTGATTTTTGAAGTGAATACGCCCAAAATAGCGGAACTCAAGAAAATCGGCTTTCCTCGGTATAAGTAGTTGGTAATACAGGATGGAAACGGTAAACGGGGAAGTAAGGGGAGCTGCAGCTACACGAAAATGGTCTTAGAAAACAACCCGTATTTTTTTCGAGAAATGATGTTCACAGATTTAATAAAAAAGTAAAGTACAGTTAGCAAGAAAATTGCCATTTTACATAAAACAATTTTTTTGATGCCAATCGATCTTCTTTCCGACACTGATCAAAAAGTTCTTCCAGACCAACCCAGGTTAGAGTACACAAAAAGACACTGCAGCTACATGAAAATGGTCTTAGAAAGCCATCCGAAATTTTTCGTGAAAGTTTGATCCCCATTCACAGATTAAAAAAAAAAACGTACGGGTAGCAAGAAAATTGCTATTTTACACAACATTTTGTGATGCCAATCGATCCTGTTTCTTATACTCAACGGTTAAGGTAGCTCCCTTTACTGCCCCGTTAACCGTTTCCACCCTGTTTATTACATATTATTACAAATAAAATAATACAACGAACTACTGGTCCAATCTATTTCAAATTTTTAACAGAATTGGTGGAAGACGTGTTTAATTGAAATTGAATTGATGAAAAAAGGGGTAGAAAGTTATTTTGGCGGTGATTTGTTTCGAATTTGATATCAACACTCCTTAGGTCCATGTTCACCGAAGAGATAACGGTCTGATTACACTTAAAGTACTTACGGGATTATATCCGTGATTTTGTTTCGGTTTTTCGAGCA
The DNA here is from genome assembly GCA_950022955.1 of Xestia ashworthii. Taxonomy (NCBI): domain Eukaryota; kingdom Metazoa; phylum Arthropoda; class Insecta; order Lepidoptera; family Noctuidae; genus Xestia; species Xestia ashworthii. The sequence continues at coordinate 16,975,227 of OX465566.1, forward strand.
CCCGATATTTCGACGCTGTTGCAAGCATCATGATCGCGGGAATATCGGGTGCTCGAAAAACCGAAACAAAATCACGGATATAATGAAATCCCGTAAGTACTTTAAGTGTAGTGAAAAACCGTGAAAGTCTAAAACAACGGTCTGATTTTCTAAAAACCGCTGTCCCTGTGACATGCTCCCATACAAAAATGTGTTTTAAACAGCTGTTTTTGGATAACCAGACCGTCATGTTTTTGGTGAACAAGGACCTTAGTGCTTTTGATTTAAACTACATGTTATTTTGATAAATGTTTGAAAACTCAATCCTATTTTATTCAAAAAAGGTTGGACTCACATAAAAACTTGGTGCTAATACTCTTTAAAATTGGAATGTCCCGATAGTGACCGTACTATATTAACACCGCATTTGAAGGTTTCTAAGCTTTAAAGAGGTTGTGCACTTTAGGACACGGCCTCATAGGCACGTAGAGTTCGAAATTGAAATGGCTTATAGGGTCCGCAACAGTTTACAGCAGCTATATCGTGTCGCGGCTCATTTCATACACGTTGATGAGAACTTCAGACCTAGCTGGAGTATAAGACTGTCATCGAGTGTCTAAGGATGAAGACGTTAGGACGTCGAGAGAAGCCCTTTATACTGTTTTTATTATAAACATGGTAATGTATCCTTATCAAAATAAATACGTTGTTATTCCGCCCATCCTTGTGAAAAGAGTCCAGTTCGTCTGGCATAGTTTCATTTTATTATTAACTAGCTGACCCGCGCAACTTCGTCTGCGACACATAAGTAAAAGACAGGGTTACAGAGAGTGGGTCTTAATCACAAGTACCTATTTAATTTTAAACATAATTGCCCTTGGATACGTAATTTGATTTCAATGAATATCAGAGATACACCGTTTTAAATAACTCAGCAGCAAAATAATGATCATGTACCGGACGCGCTTTTCATTATGCGGAATGATGTGTGTGATGTGATGTGCTCTTTGACAATTGTATTAGAGCAGAATAACAGCACTAAATAGGTACGGATAAGCGGAAAGAGGAGAGGTGCGATTAGCCACATGCGTCCCACAGATAAGGGGTTAAAAAAATACTGCAAAACCTGAAAATACAAAACAAAATAAGTTGTAAGTACCTATTGTTAAAGTTCCGAATATAGGTAACCTAGTATTTGGTTCCCTTCGAACTCCGGTGAGCCACTCCATCACGCTCGTCGGCCTGACACTCCGATCCAAGATAAGATTGAACTACTTCCGATACACTTACTAGTTCTACGGCCTTCAGTTCATCGTGGTACTTCGTTACAGTATCTTTTATTTTCATTGGGTTGAGGTTTTATGGGGCCAAATACCTATGCTATTTTCGGAAAACTAAAATTACGTCATTATATAATTACACATTATCATGACTAGGCTTTACATTTCGCTAGTTTTGAATGGCTATGTCTCATGTTTAATGGGGCGAGTCTATGCCATCAACCGGGCATAAATCCAGACTCCGTGGCTGCTACTGTAAAATTCCAGATGGAAAACCCAATAACAATAACGGTCGGTCACGTACGGTCGGTCGCGTACGGTCGGTCGTGACGTCAGCGAGAACAAATTACGGGTGTCGGTCGCCGCTGACGTCAGCGTTGCAGTATGGTGCTATAAAGAACACAATGTTCGCGACACAACCCACCGTAGGCATGACGACAGTATCAAAAAAATACAAATCTATTTAGTCCGTCAGTTAGGTTATTGGAAAATAATGGACACGTATTTTTTGTTTATCTAAATTAATGAATATTGACAAAGATAAAATGCATCAAAACTCGGGAGTGGGGGCTCGTGACGTCAGAACTAGCTATAAATTATACCTAGGCGTGACGTATTGGGAATTTTAAAACTCATCATCTTCCGGTTCGCGGTCGCCACTCCAGAACTTTTCAGCCCCATCGGCCATCCGTTCTGCGAGCAATGGGCCCTGCCCACTGCCACTTAAGTTTGACAATTCTTCGGGTTACGTCGGGGATCTTGGTTCTCTTGCGGATGGCTTCATTTCTAATTCGATCTTGCAAGGTACTCCAAGCATAACCCTCTCAATTGCCCTTTAGGTGACTAAGTCTTCTGATAAGGCCCATTGTGAGCGACCACGTTTCGGTCGCGTATGTAATCACTGGCAACACACACTGGTCATAGACTTTCATCTTGAGACACTGCGATTTTGAAGTTGGACGAGAAGATACCGCGCAGCTTCCCGAACGCTGCACAGCCGAGTCGGATTCGACGATTGACCTCTTTCTCGAAGTTAGACCTACCTAACTGGACCGATTGTCTCAAGTACACATAATCGTAAAGGAGTTTAAGTAGACCAGTAGACAGACTAGACCAGTAGACCGGGTACACCATTAGACAGGGTAGACCAGTAGACAGGGTAGATCAGTAGATAGGATAGACCAGTAGACAGGGTAGACCAGTAGACAGGGTAGACCAGTAGACAGGGTAGACCAGTAGACAGGTAGGATAGGTACTTAGATCCACACCCACAACTTTTTATGTCTGACCTTCGGCTTTATTATTCGTAATTATTGTTATCGCGAAACATAGGCTCACTGCACTGGTAACTGGAATCGTTTAAAACTAAACAGAAAATTGTTTGGAATGAGAGGAATCCGAGGAATTCAACAATATCTAATCTTCAGCACCCTGTTAAAATCTCTGCTTCTATAAGGTTTCGTTGTAAATTTTTCACTTTTAATGTGTTTCAAAGTTTTGGCGGGCTTAAAATTCTAAGGAGCATTATGGTTACGTCGACTTTTTAATTAATTTGTGAGTTAGTAGTCTAAGACCATCAAGGGATTCTAAAAATTCTACTGGGTAGCTGATAGATTCTTCATCTTCCATAACTTTACTATCTACATTATCCCCCAAAACAAAGCTCACAGCGTTTATTGCTCGTTTCGTTCGCATAATTAAATTTAATTTTTTAATTTTTAATTTAATTTTCGTGAGTTGGTATTTGCGTTGCATTTCCAAACACGGATGACATGAGATCTCGTTTAGAACAATTTTGCTTGTTCCTGCAGATACACACCGTTACCGATCTCAAGTAGCAAATCTGATAACTCTGGAACATTTCGTTGCTTTCGAGAGTCTGACGAAATTATCCACAAGAAAAGTAGAGTAATGTGACCCAAAGGTTGGCCATTTTGCTTGACATACTACAGCTTCAACCGCTACTTTGTCTACTGGTCTACCTTGTATACTGGTTCACACTGTCTACTGTTCAACCCTGTCTTTTGGTCTACTCTGTCTAATGGTCTACTATGTCAGTACATAGTACTCTTCAGTACATAGTATTTTACTCTGTCTACGAGTCTACTCTTTCTACTGGTCTACACTGCCTGCTGGTATTCTCTGTATTTTGGTCTACCCTGTCTACTGGTCTACTCTGTCTACTAGTCTTCCTGTCTACTTTGTCTTCTGGTCTACTGGTTTACTCTGTCTACTGATCTACCCTGTCTTGTGGTCTACTCTGGCTACTGGTCAACTCTGTCCACTGGTCTACCCTGTCTACTGGTCCATTCTCCCTACTGGTCTACGTTTTTCTACTGGTTTACTGGTCTACCCTGTCTACTGCTCTACTCTGTCTACTGGTCTACCCTGTCTATTACGGCTAATGGTTTACTGTGTCAGTACATAGTACTCTTCAGTACATAGTATTTTACTCTGTCTACTGATCTACTCTGTCTTCTGGTATACTTTGTTTAATGTTCTACTCTGTCTACTGGTCTACTCTTTCTACTGGTCTACCCTGTCTTCTGGTCTTCTCTGTCAATTGGTCTACTCTGCCTATTGGTCTACTCTGTCTACTGATCTTCTCTTTATACTGGTCTACACTGTCTATTTTGTCTTCTGGTTTACCCTGTCCACTGGTCTACTTTGTCTACTGGTCACCTCTGTCTAACGGTCTACTCTGTCTACTGGTCTACTCGTTTACTGGTCTATTTTGTGTACTGGTCTGGTCTACTTAAGCTCCAGGAAGTAGCCCGCCATCTTTTCTAGAGTACTGCAAACTGAAAGAGAATTATATTTCGGCGCATAGCAGAAATTGCATAACGATTAACGTTTCATTTTATTCCAGAGTCAGTTTTTTGTCGTTTTCGGTTATAAGTTTTATTTTTAGCAATGTTCTTACTTGCCGTCAAGCCTTCTCTCCATTCGCCGTCAAGCATTCTCTCAATTCGCCATCAAGCCTTCTCTCAATTTGCCGTCAAGCCTACTCTCAATTTGCCGTCAAGCCTACTCTCAATTCCCCGTCAAGTCTTCACTCAATTCGCCGAGTTCGCCGAGTCTAAGATTTTGGAAGTATTCTTCTAAAGTCAATCCATTTTGTTTAATACTAATGAAGAACTCATGCCTTTACATAGGGTAAGCTCTTTTTTTATTGTTTCGAACCTACTGACGATATCTATCTTCAAAGGAGATCACCCAGCCTGCATACATTTTTGGGCTATTCTCAAAAGGGCCAACCAAAATAAACGTATTACTTGGATAGAGCATAACTTAATGAACATTTTTTTTTATTATTACACCTAAGTCGTAAGTCTTTCATCGAGAAGTTATTCAACTACAAAATATCTGAGATCACCCAGATTGATTTCTTTTTATTTTGCTGGCCAACTGAAACAAACGCAGTTATTAATTAGAGCTTATGGATATAATTGTTTTTATTATCCCACCCAAGATCTATACCCAAGATTTAAATAAATAGTAATGATTACCAAAATACATATGAATGCTACTAGTCAAGCCTGCCGATCTGCTTGAAGCCCAAACTCATCGATGTGGTTTTCCTGCCCGTCCTAACCTACGGTGCTCAGACCTAGTTACTCAATCAATTGCAAAAGTTCCAGTTTGGGGTCTACCGAAGAGCAACCCCTAGTAGCAATTGCCGTTGGCTTCCATAAGCCAACAGTTGGGAATGTATTGGCAGACGGTTAGTTGTTCCGCCAACCTAAACTTGAAATAGGCCCATTGTCATAAACATGCACTATTTGCCCAACGAATAGCCAACAAAGGGCCTTCTGTTACTATTCCTACTGTTGGGTGATTTTTGCAGGGATTTCAGTTATTATAACAACATTGGGCCAACTAACGACGGGCCTGCTGCATCTATTCCTACTGTTGGGAGATTTTGTAGGGATTTAAATTACTAAAACAACACTGGGCCAACTAACGACGGGCCTGCTGCTTCTATTCCTACTGTTGGGAGTTTTTTGTAGGGATTTAAGTTATGATAACAACTTACATCGGTCCAACTTAAACCTTTCAATGGGCCTGTTAGGGATGATACGTATATATATACTGGTACAGGTATAATTACCCAGTATGAGCTTACTAGTACTCTCTGAACTCTTAGTAACTCTTAGATTTACGAAACATATTATTTATATTTCTGTTTATATTTGAGATTTATGGTTTATACTGTAAACAAAGTGCAAAATTGAAAATTAAGGATAACTTAAGAAGGACATTCCGTCACTAAATGTCCTTGGTGGGCGGTATGTTCATGCCGAAACCTTAATGATAATATCGTAAAGGTTCAAAAGTTGTACCCCAACCTCGATAGATGGCGTTGTAGTCCAATTAGAAGTCGCTATCGTTGTGTTACCACGATTTGGTTGGGTTCGAGTGAATTATAGTAAAAACATTACCAGCTTAGGCGCGGCCCGCGGGACAAACACGAGTGGCGTAAGGCGCATGGCGGTGGCGTGGGTGCGCGGGAGGGCGAGTAAGTGACGCCACTACCTCGCCCCCCGCGCACCCGTACACGCGCCACCGCCATCATACGCCACTTGTATATGACCCGCGCCTTAGATCAGAAAGCAATTTGGTTTTATTTCAACCCTATTGGTGTTCACACAAGGTTGTTAGTTCAACACTACCAGCTCGGTAGTAAACATTGGTAGAAGTTGAACTTGGGCCTTTCGTAGGCAAATCCACGTTGGCCCCATCGCAAGTTGGGCCTTCGTAGGCAAATCCATGTAGGCCATCAGTTTTGGGCCCAACCCGCAAACTGCCCGCCAATTGTATTCATTTGCCAACTAACCAGAGGTATGTGGCCCAACTAAATGCCAACAAAAAATGCTACTAGGGCGGAACGCAGCATCCAGAACGGGCCACCTCTTTCTAGGCCGGCCTTGGCAGCGTTCAAGAACGAAACTACGAAAAAGTATAAATGAAAAAAAAAGTATAAAATGTATAGAAAATAAATGTCTTAACATTTAATTTCCATAGATTTTATACTTTTTTTTTTGTAATCTTGAATGTCCTACTGCTGGTTAGCCTTCTAGGTGCTCTCCTTCTGCGCCACACATTGCCTATCGTGATGCGCGTTCAGACCTGTTTCTAGGCTGGCCTCGGCTGCGCATCTTATGATATCTTCAGGCACCCGTCGTGTTGAGAGGTTGAGACCTTTGCCCTGCGGTTGTTGCGGTGCACCTGACCTACCCAATCCCATTTGAGCCATTTGAGCATTTGAGCCTGGCAGCCTCTTTGCCTACGTCTGCTATTAATGTTTTTTAGATCACCATTGTGTCCCGTATTTTATCTGATCTCTGAAGACCGGGAAGACCGGGAAGAAAACCGGGAAGTAGACCGAAAAGACCGGGACGAACGGGAAGAAGACCTAGAAGTAGACCGGGAAGAACGGTATAAAGACTGGGACTTAAGCCGGAAAGAAGACCGGGATGACCGGGAAGCCCGGGAAGAAGACTGGGAAGAACGGGAAGAAAACCGAGTAGCCCGGGAAGAAGACTGGGAAGAACGTGAAGAAGACCGGGAAGAACAGGAAGAAGTCCGGGATGAACGGGAAGAAAACTGAGATGAGGACCGGGAAGAATGGGAAGAAGACTGGGAATAGTATCGGGTAGAACGGTAAGAAGAACGGGAATGACGGGTAGACCGGGAAAAAGAACGGGAAGAAACCGGTAAAAACGAGAAGAAGATCGGGAAGAAGAATTGGAAGGTCGGGAGGAAGAACGGAAAGGACCGGTAGAAGAACGGGAAGAAATTCGGTAAGTAGGCGCGAGGAACGAAATTTACAAGGCCAAAGTCGTTTCTCGACCTTTGTGAGCTTGGAGGGTTGTATTGATGATTTTGATTCTGTAACTACATTCGCGAACGATATTTTCGTCAACAGACAACCTAGCACTGGCCTGCATATCGCAAAAAACATAAGAAAATTTAACGCGCTCAGTATGTAAAAAAACTCGCACTAAGCATACTAGTGAGTGGCGGGTGAACGTGGGCTCGCACACAGACGAGACACAAACAATACACATGTATGCGTCGTTGAGGTGAAGCGGGCGGGGGAGAAATGCGGGCAGGCGTTCGGTCAACATCCTGTATCCTCAAAATATATTAAAATATCTAAATACCAAAATATATACAACGTCATTTTTCAGTCGTCTTAATCCCTTTAAGGGCGGATAGTACTCATGAAAATGAACAACTTTTACTATGGAACCGACTATGAAATCTCAAAAAAAATCAGCTGCTTCATACATTATTGGTCGCGTAACTCGAAAAAATGTAGGCAGCAGCTCATATTTTTTTAACACAATTATTTTTTTAGATAGTCGCTCCTAGTAAAATGATTCAGCTGCATCCGGTGAGACTGGAAGCCGACCCCAACATAGTTGGGAAAAGTCTAGGCAGATAATGTATAAAAGTTACTCGATATAAATATTAGATTCCACCATATTTCCTTTACCCAGGGTTGGTAAATCAATTTTTTAAAACCCAACGATACACTGGGTCCCAATCTAACAAACGTTCACAAAAAAGTTGTCACGACAATGGTTAGAAGACATCCCGTCAGCAGGGGCGGACGACTTTGAGTGATCGCGACGTCCTCCGCGACGCTACACGATTACCCGCGCCCTCCATCAATCTACCGCCTGGAGACGAGTAATCGATTACAATGACGATTTACTACGAGGGAAACTCGATAAGTAAGTGACGTTCGTCTATTATTCTTTTTTTATTGTGTTTTATTCGTAAATAGCATGAATTTATTTCTTGAATGAAATATATTACATATTTCACACTCTGAATTAGATATTTCGGCCTTCCGATACACGATAACTTGTATTTTACTGCATCCAATTAACTCGCAAAGACAGGTCCTACTGATGGTCTAATTTTCATTTAATTTGAGTTATATTAGACTTAGAACAATAAAATTTATGCCATAATGAAGGCCGTCAAAATTGTGACAAGCAGCGACCTCCATCATGTGAAATACGTAAATAATCATAGGGCGATTAGATGCAGGGTACCATCGAAATGGTGTACTGTCGATGCAACGTATTATCGACTAGCTTCTGCCCGCGACTTCGTACGCGGATCCTATTGCTTTTGCCAGCGACACCGGGTTCGTCAAAATCGAAGATCTGAAACGTCTAATTCTAAGAGCCCGGGGACGGGAAAATAATGGATCTTTCCCACCTGAGCAACACATACCGTTTGTTTCTTTTTACCATTTAACAGCTTCACAAAAAGTAAAATTTTGTACCATACCTCCGATGGCGGAATATTTGGTGCATTCAATCATAGGAGTATACGTAAATGAACTCGGTTTCTTATCAACCCAAGGAAGGTCATCATGCCCTACGGCTATATCTTGAGACACCCGATTCTTCAGATGTTATCGACATTCTGTTCAGAGAATGTCGAAGTCTTCGCGCTCTTCTTCTGTCTCTTCATGCCAGTACTCCAGCAATTCTTTCTCTCTCACTTTCTAACAGATTATGAATATTTTGTTGTGCGCGTGTTCGGCACTCTTCTTCTGTCTCTTCATGCCAAAAACACTCAAATAACATAAGCTCGAAGACATATTTATTCGATAAAATAAAATAATAAATGGGAGTTTTGGCCAGTAGAGTCAAATTTTCAATGATATACCATCGTCATCGAAAATCGAAAATCAGTCCTAAACTGTTACCTCCTTAACCGCGTGGAGGTTCTCCCAGATTTTGTTATTTTATAATTATACAGTGAAATTAGTGATAGCTTTGCAATAATTTTCACATCGGATGTTTCTGATCTTCGATTTTTTATAAGTCAACAGGAAATGCCCATCAGACCGAACAACTTTTGCTAAGACGTCATCATTCCTATGTGTTATGGTGTAGCTGGGCTCTTGTAGTTCCACAACAGGTGTTCCAGATCTTCGATTTTTATAAATTAACAGAGAGTGCTCATCAAATTCAACAACTTTTGCTAAGACGTCATTCCTATATGTGTTATGGTGTAGCTGGGCTCTTGTAGTTCCACAACAGGTGTTCCAGATCTTCGATTTTTATAAGTCAACAGAGGGTGCTTATCAGATTGAACAACTTTTGCTAAGACGTCATTCCCATATGTGTTATGGTGTAGCTGGGCTATTGGAGTTCCACGACAGGGGTCCCAGATCTTCGATTTTTATAAGTCAACAGAGAGCGCTCATCAGATTGAACAACTTTTGCTAAGACGTCATTCCTATATGTGTTATGGTATAACTGGGCTCTTGGAGTTCCACGTCAGGTGTTCCAGATCTTCAAATTTATTCTCTCAGCAGAAAATGCTCATCACGTGAAAATTTTTTTGCTATGGTGTCATTTTTGTATCTCTTATAGTTTAGCTGGTCTGTTGCGGTTCTACATCAGGTGTTCAGGTTTCCAAGATAAATTGTAGCCTATATGTTACCCAGACATAATATCTATATACAATAAAAAAAAATCATTCCAATCCGTCCATTACTTCCGAAGATTTAGCGTGTACAAACAAACAGACAAACAGACAGACTTTTTTTTTTGGATTCGTGCTCCTTTACTGTTTCTAAACCCCCCTCAATTATTATTTTTTTAATATATTCAATGTACAGACACAGTTTTTTTACTCTTTTATTATATGTATAGATATAGATATGGTATACTGTCGAAACAGCGGACTATCGATTTGATGTACGATCGATTTAGCGTATCTATCGTCGATTTAGTGTACTGGCTATTCATTAACCCGTAGATGGAACGTTGTCGATACAGCGACCGTCGATGTAGTTACAGTCGATATTATTAAGGTAACCCAATTAAAAAAAAAACTGTAAACATTTATAATTTCACTTTAAATCCATCAAAACATTGATGACCCTTGATTTAATGAATTTTGTAATCCTGTCTAGCGGTAAAATAATTATAAATAATTTTCTAACAATCTTATGGATCTGTCACCGTAAAATTCTCAAACACGTTAGATTGTAAACTCTCTAGCGAGATTGTAAACTCTCGAAATATTGTCAACTGAACATACTGCTTACAATATAACGCATTATTTTTCGGTAGATTGTAATCTAGTGATACCGTAATATTGTGAAATGCATGCGACGGAAGTATCTCTGCCCCCATAATCGGGAATTTGTGCACCCCCACGTTAAGTTAGTTAGGTTCCATTAAACCCTGCAGACACAAATAGGGGCCCGCGTGGCGGGCCATTTCACAATAATACGGTTTCACTTAGATTATAATCTACCGAAAAATAATGCGTCATATTGTAAGCTGTATGTTCATTTGACAATCTTTCGAGAGTTTACAATCTCTCTAGTTATTTTACAATCTAACGGTTTTTACAATGTGACGCTGACAGATCGATTAGTTCATCAAAATCGACATTAATTATTGTTAATTATTTATGTTAATTTTACGACTTAACACCTTTAATTGTTTCTTATCTTGCCGTTCATTATCAACAATTATTTTACTGTAATTTCCATTTCCTCTCTCTCGCTTGAATTATGCAAATTGAAAGGTTTTAAGGAAAATCGACATTCTTGGAAGGCCAGTTAGGTCCCAAGAGGCGAAACGATTTAAAATAGGTACGGTAAACCAAACCACAATACAATATTTAATTGTGGGTAAAAAGCCCTAGAAAAGGCTGGTACGGGAGTGTGGAGACTTGCAGAAACAAATACATGGCATCGATAAGAGGCCTGTGTGAATATTTTCAGTACAAGGATGTTCTGAAAATATTGATGAACTCATGGCTAAATAATAACAGCAGCTCGAGCCGATCTTTAGGTTAAGCCGTGCTTGCCTAGGTTGGTGGATGGGTGACCACCCATTACATACAGAGTTTCCTCCGTCCTCAGTCCCGGCTGTCATTTGTCGATCTTTGACAGTCGTTACTGGTAGTCAGTGGCCCAAAAAGTCAGACAACCAGTCTTACCAAAAGGTATCACATTACCCAGTACTAACTGGGTTGTGGGAGTCAGATAGGCAGTCGCTGCATGTAAAATACTAGTATTCAGCTGCATCCGGACCCCAATATAGTTGGGGAAAGGCTAGGCAGATGATGTGAGATGTTCTGAAAACATTATATAGGATGGTAGGTAATGCCTGAGAGGCCAACGTTGAGTGATAGAATTCAAAGCCAGAAACAAGCAATGACGTTAGGGCTGACTACAAAGTTTCCTAATCTCTTATCATAGAACCTTGAGGTACTTATTCCTCGTATTTAAGTATCAGCTGATAAAAATACCTACAACTTAAATGCGTATTTAAAAGAATTTTAAACATTTGTTGTAATAATGACATGACTATACTTATTACAGACATCTGGGTTGAGGTTAAAATAATAAAAAAATATAATAGTTAGCACATATGTAGTTATTTTGCAACAGCTGGGGTTTTCCAATGGCGGATGCCAGCTTTAAACACCTTACTACTTCCATACTTAAAAAAAAACAATAAGACTCGCGCTTGGCCGCAACTTGTTTGATGTGATCCAAATGATGGAATGAAAGGATTGACACGGTCTAGAATGGATCACGCTTGCCTATAAGAACCGATTTACGGTTCATTGAAGAGATCTAGAATATAATGACCGGGAAAAGAATGCTAATATAATAAATAAACGCGAAAGCAACTCCGAAAAGAGAGAGAGAGAGAGAAAGAGAGAGTGTGTAGAGGGGTGTAGAGTTGATATATATTTTTTGTCCCACTAACTACGTTCCTGTGGCATAATTTTCAACTTCCAGAGCTATTAAACAAATAAATCAAGCTCTGACATCAAGAAAACGATCAAATAAAAATAATATCTAAGAAGAGACAACAAAAGAAGAATTAACAATTGATAATTAAAATTGATTTCTCTCTAACACTGATTGTCTGCGAAGACGTGGAACCGTTACGAGTAACTGTTGTTAATTGATAAAGATGTATCAGATTAATAAAGCATAACTACTAAGGTAGAAGCACGTAATGATCGACATAATTATTCAAATATTCCGCTAGTAGATAAACGCGTCAGATAAAAAGAGACGCCATTTACATAAAACACGTAGGCAACATGCCTATATGATAAGAAGCCGACGATGATTGTTTTATTATAGAAATTATGGTAGATACCTATACTATACTGTACTGTAGGCGCATTACTTTGTGTAATTTATTTCATTTCATCACCACTGCTCTCACAAACGGCGAAGGAAAACATCGTGAGGAAACCGTCATTTCCTAGAACCAAAAATTCGAAGACATGTGACATCTGCCAACCCGCACTAGGCCCGCGTGGTGGATTATACCCCATACGCAAAATAAGCGCTTTGACGTAGAGTTGCTGACACCAGCCCGTTGTACAATACAAATACAATAACTATACTGTAATATCGACCAGATAATTTACGTGGAAGATGTCGGCTCCCTTGTATGGGCAATTGGGCATTGCATGCGCAATGAAGAAAAGGTCGTAAGCATTTTTTTGTGTATGAATGTGGATCTCTATAAGAGTAGAGGAAGATCAAAGAAACGATGGATGGACTGTGTGAAGAATGACCTAGCAAGAATGGAGGTGATAAGAAGACTAATAATAGAGAAGTATGGAACTAGAAGACATGCTGCGCAGACTCCATATATATTAAGATAAGGGCAGAAGAATGAATTAATAGAAAGAAAGAAAGAATAAATATTTATTCGTCGCAAGGTCATGAACTCATGACGTGCATATAATATTATGAAAGTAAATATAAGGTGTTAAAAAATGTACTGCAAGAATTTCATGTACGTACTCGGTGTCAAAAAACAAATATATTAAAAAAAAAAAAAACTTTTTTCAATCATTTTTAGTTTTTCCTAAAAAAAAACATTGCCAGTCCAAAGTCAGCAAAATGTGATGGGAAAGTTGGAATCAGCTGTCTACGTCCGCGCTGTCGCAGGGGTGAACGACCACGCGCGCGGCGCCCTGCACGGTGCAGTCACAGTACAGTCAAGTGCGCATATTCAATAATTTTGTGCGCAGTGGAAAAATTGCATATCTTTGAAACGGATCGTTACTTATACAAATTTTATTCGTGATTATTTTTTATTTGTGATTCCAAACAACTCCTCAAGTTTCTTGCAGTTAATTTTTTAACACGCACTAAGACGAACACAAACATTTTGACTACAACAGAACCACATGAAACACACACAGCACAGGAAAACATGCACCAAAAGGAGGCCTTTAGCTACATTTATTTATATTACAGTTACTTGCTAAACTGATTGCACCAACACAAACGCCTGCAACAAGCCAACAACATAGGTAATCATCATTCTCCTGCATTTATCGGTCGGCGCAGTAAATCTTCTTCTTCTATATTACTCGTCATCTCGTCAGATACCTCCTTTCTTGCCATTTCATCCTTCGCCCAGTCCATCCGTCACATCGTGTTTTTTTTGAAGCCAACAACATGTTAATAACTAACAAAACTTCATGCGATTATAACACCTAACTTTACAACTATTCATGATTCATAAACATATCAAGACCCGAGCAATCTGGGGGTCTAAAATGGCCGCTTTAGCAGAACATAATTCGAAATACGTTAAAAAATTAAAATTCTTAAAATGGACTTAATGGTTAAAGACTATAAAATCCATTTTTACAATTATTTTTTTATAACGTGATTCAAGCTTCCATTTTAGGCCCGCAGAGCGTTTAGGCGATTCATCGCCTGGACCGTGGGCGCAGTTTGGGTACGGACAGTAGAGGGAGCCGCGTATTTGGACGGGAATCTACCTACATGGCAGCTCGTACAAGCCAGCCAATGATGATGGTCACAGACTAAACGATATTGCAAAATAGCATTCTGTAAATGTAGGTGTCTTTGTCCTACAAGTTTGTTTTCTAACTTACTTTTCTTATTATATCTTTAAGTTCACTTACTTTCCGTACTTCAAGATTCTACAAATAAAAGCGATTTACTTTCGAATTTCGAACGAGAAAAAGCAATGAGGTTGGGGAAAAATATGGTTGTAGTTTAGTTGTAGTATACCAATCTTGTTACCTCTATATCTGAGCAAGATAAATGAGTTCCGATAGGATTTCAGAGGGATCCCCGTGCGTACTCTCTTGTGTAACTTAAATTGTGTTTTATTACAACCTTTGAGGGTCTATACTTAGTGGAATCTGTCCGCAATCTTACTTAGATAGTCTGTTTAGAGATTCGGAAAAGTTCCGTATTGCTCGTTTTCCAGAATTTGTTTTTTAGTCTTGATTTATCAAAGGATTTCAACGCTTTTGACTTTAGATATCCTCTAAGGATATTATATCGTAGACCAGTGTAAGTAACGACTAAGGATAAGTTAGATGAGCTCTATCTAAACTAAGTAATTTTTAAAAAGTGCAGAAAGACTTGATTCCTTGTTTGTGTGTGTTGTTACGATTTGACTCTAAAACTACATGACTGATTTTTTCACCATTAGAAACCCACGTCCTTACTGAGTAACATTGGCTATATTTTTTCCCGTTCTCCCACGGGAACAAGAACAACGCGGATGAAACCGCATGACGTCCGCTAGTTATATATAAATGCAGGTACTGACCCTATTATTTATTATACTTATTTATTTGCATAGACCATAATTACACTATGTAAGGTGTTAAAGATTAACTGCAAGAAACTTGAGGAGTTGTTTGGAATCACGAATAAAAAATAATCACGAAAAAAATTTATATAAGTAACGATCCGTTTCAAAGATATGCAATATTTTCACTGCGCACAAAATTATTGAAAATGCGCACTTGACTGTACTGTGACTGCACCGTGCAGGGCGCCGCCGCCGCGCGCGTGGTCGTTCACCCCTGCAACAGCGCAAACGTAGACAGCTGATTCTAACTTTCCCATCACATTTTGCAGACTTTGGACTGGCAATGTTTTTTTTATGTATAAACTAAAAATGGTTGAAAAAAGTTTTTTTTTTTGGAACATATTTGTTTTTTGATACCGAACGAAATTCTTGCAATTCATTTTTTAACACCTTATATAACTACTAGCAGCTTTTGTGCTACAAAAAGCCAACCATTACGAACTTGTTTAGATATTATGTTAGTACAACTGTTTGTATCAAAGCTAGTTAATGGTAGTTATACGGATGCAATTGTTTCTAAGGCAAGTGCTAGACGATAAGCATTGTTATCGACAATGCTTTATTGCTGTGCGGTTTCTCACGCGCGCCCCGCTCAGCTTATATTTGATTCGAGTGCGATGGTTTGATTTATAAGCGAACGCGATTCTTCAATAATAAATATACTGCTGTTTTCAGTTGTCTAAGCAAGTTAAAGTGGTTTTTTGTTGGTCTTTATGAAGTAAAGAACACCGGCCCTACAATTGCTGATGAAATTATTAAGCGTCTACAAACGTCACCGTTATAGATACCGACGAAATAATTTACTAAGATTTATCAAATCAAGCTTAAGGCCTATCGAAGTCAGGAAAAAAATCGTAATAATTAAAAGCTTGATTGACTAGAATAATGATGATAAGAAATAATCATGGCTTAGTTTTTTTCTTTCTGGCTTGACTTCATGACTTTTGGCTAAGCTATACTTTTAATAGTTAGAGAGCCCATGACACTCCCAGGCGAAATATAAATAATTCGTAACGTTATTAATAGGGGAACACGAAATGGCGATGCTACAATGCAAAAAGCCTGGCGAACAAAACGATTTCTAGTATGATATGACTCCCAAGTTTCGTAAAATTATTCATACGTGACCGTGGCACGCGTATTCAATCAGTATAAATCGAAAGGAACCGGGTGCTGTCAAAATGCCGAATCCAGCTGTGCGGAGGGCGACGTTCAATCGCTGCAGCAACCACTTTCTTCACTGTTTGGAAGATGCAGCATTGGTTTTTCTTACAAAGAAATTGATGACATTTCAAATGAGCGGTGGTTTTTTCAGGGGGTTGATCATACTAGATACCTAAAAATAGTTTTTTTGATAGCGCCGCCAGGTGTTTTGCATTGTAGCATCGCCATTTTGTGTGACCCCATTATGAAAGAAATAATATTATAATATGTACCTATCGAGATTCTTTTCAAACTAGGTCTAGTGTCATGGGCTCTCTAACTATAATGTCACCTCCAAACAAAAACCCATGACATTTATTTCGTCAACTGGCCTAATGAAATAATAGTATGTATGTAGTATAATAGGATGATATATCTTTAGAGGGAAACACTTTTTGTACTGATTCTGTAATTCTAGTATCCTGAACCCTGGAACATTGTGCTCGTACGGTCTGTGGCAATAGGCTCGCCTTCTACTAAAGTAATGTAGGTGATACTTACAAATGCAATGCTTAAGGAAGGCGCACAAATAAGAAGTCAAGAAAGGAGATACTAATAGTTTATTATTTATTTATTATGATTATATTACACACATTCCGTTACTCAAGATCGTGGCACGTAGCTACTTAGTTGGAAGTTCAATACAAAATGATTGCCTATTTTTCCCTCTCGTAAGTAGTTAAATACGGTAATATCCTGACTGGCGATTTGTCCTGACCGATCTCAGTCGGCAGGTTTCTTGTAACTCATTGGCTTCGGTTGGGATGTACTCGTACCATCATTTGAAAATCTCTAATGGAAATGATATCAACAAACACCAAACAAAATCCGAAGGCAACTCGTACTTCATTAATAATACACAACTTGCTGTTCAATAACTGAATTAATCGAAGTCCAACTGAAGATCAAAATGAAGATTTCAGTTTAAAAAAAAACAATAAATAAGAGATGAAATAGCGAATTATTTACAATTTGACATTGAAATTGATTGAAATGAGTTGACAAATAAAATGCTTTTTTAATTATTTGAGGAATCAGTGGTATAGTTTACAGAAAGAAGTATATAATCAAGTTACAAAATGTCTATTAAAGTTAAACCCAGGGGTGACTTTTAAAATCAATAGATATATTTGATTCGCCATTGCGTATTTCACACGCTAATAAGGGATCTACCCTTACTTTGCGTGTGTGTGCTAAGTAAGTACTTATTTTTACATTTATCTGATGTTGACTGCACATACATAACCTTTACAACTTCAAACTAAAATATCTTTATTCCTGACTTCGTATAAAAGTATAACAGAAGACAAAATTGTTCAGGAATTCAAACTCTATACTTTTACATATTTCTCATGGGCAGACGCTAAAATAAAATTTCAACAAAAAATTGTTCGCGCTGTGGCCGGTGTTCTTTAGTCCAAACGGAACGTAACCAGAGGCCCTACTCCCTAACGTTTCGTCCATACGGACGGATCTATCCGCATCTCTCACACGCACTCGTCTGCAGACGTGCGCGAGAGACGCGAATAGCCGTCCGTATGGACGAAACGTTAGGAAGTAGGGCCTCAGACGCGTCGCAGGTAGTTTCGCCCGGGGCATTGAATCAGGTCCGACCTCCTGACCGTACTTATCGGCGCAGAATTGGCTTTAGCGGATCAGAAAGCATTTTTTGTCTATGCAATACAAGCGAATAGAACGACGCGTGACGTCACAAAATGCGTCCCACGAATTTCGTCAGGACCCTGACAGTTTCGACGAAATCTTACACATTATCTTGTGTTGTAATCTGCTACATATTCAAATCGCGGCATCTCACACCTCGCACCGCTCTCGACACTGACCTCATTCCGCGCCGGACACTGTAGAGGATCGTGGGACTCCAGGATTAGGGAATATTAATTAAAACAACGAGCGTGCGTGTGGTGATGACCGAGATACGAGAGTCTCTCTTCTTTTATAAAAACCACAGATAATCTTACATATTAAGATTGATGTCACAGATAACATAATCTGTTACATGCCCTTTCTTATAGATAAAAAGGCAACACTGAACCTGTTAGTTGACATAAATTTGACATCGACTAATTATGACATGACTTGACATTGACGTTAATGACATTTGACATTTCTATTAAAACGTAAATAAACATTAGGACAAATTAAATAACTTAACCTTAAAAATTGAATTAATTGACTCATTAAATTGACATAATAAATATACATTCATTTTTATAAATCTAGTCTTTTTCTTGACTTTAATAATCTCCCTTTGGATGAGTATCTTAACTCCGGTGTATTTGAACTTATACTTATATCTAACATTTCAGGTAAGTCTTGACTACTATACTGTGACTGACTTAACATTTCATTTTCTGACAAATATTCATTATTTTGTACATCATCATTAACTTCTACAAATATAGGAGACTGTATCCTACTTTTATTCATTACATTTGACTTGACAGACTTATCCAATTGTGTTGGATTTTCATCATTAGATGACTGACTTGACTCGGCAGATGCATAAGAATCATCTAAATTTACAATTTGTTCTTCATTACTTTTTCTTCTACAATATAGATACTCAGGAATATAATAATGATGTATCTCTGTATCCTCCTTTTCTATTAGACTTGACTTGTATGATTTTTGATACGATTTATTATAAGACTTGGACGACTTGTGACCAGAATGATTAGCATTATCATTGTTATTTTCCAATATATTTTTGGTATTTTCCTTTGACTGTGACGATTTATAACTATTTTGTGACCTTGACTGTGACAGATTTGACTTAAATAGCTTAATATGATGTGAGTTTCTTCTATAGATTGTCCCATTACTATCTTTGACTAAGTATGATCTTGGAAAGTTAGTTTTTGATAAAATAACACCTTTAGACCATGTTGCATCTTTGGGATTTCTCTTGAAAAATATTTTGTCATTTGACTGAAATTGTTGAGGAGATACAGCATTTCTATCATAATATAATTTTCTATTTTCCAATTTTTGTGACTTATTTTTTAAATGACTTGAAAATTGAACTACTTTTGGCTTTAAATTACTTGTTGTAGTAGGCAATTTTGTTCTCAGTTTTCTTGACATAAGTAATTCTGAAGGTGATTTGAGATTACCTCTTGGGGTATTTCTGTATTGTAACAGACCAATATAAAAGTCTGTACCTGACTGTTCACATTTTCTGAGAATATTTTTGACAATTTTTACAGATACTTCCGCAAGACCGTTTGATCGAGGAAAGTGAGGACTTGACATGATATGTTGAATATCCCAGTCTTTTGTGAAATTTTGAAATTCATGAGAGTTGAATGGAGGGCCACCATCACTTACTAATTGCAATGGAATACCGTGTCGTGAAAAAATTGACTTGATTTGATTAATGACTGTATAACTTCTAGAATCTTGATTTAATTGTGCTATTTCGATGTAATTTGAATAATAATCAACAACTATTAAATATTTTTTGCTTTTGTAATCAAATAAATCTGTAGCTACTTTTTGCCATGGTAAAGAAGGTTGTTCATGAGATAATAAAGTTTCCTTTGTTTTATTTGAACTAAATGTCATGCAAGTTTCACATTGTTTTATTTTGATTTCAATATCATGATAAATATTAGGCAAAAAAACAGTTCCACGGGCATGATTTTTAGTTTTTTCTACGCCCATGTGTCCTTCATGTAAAATTGAGAGAATTTCAGAACGTAGAGATTTAGGTATAATGACAGACTGATTCTTGAAAACTAGATCATTTACAACATGAATCTCATCTCTAATGTTCCAATAGGGTAAAACAATTGAATCACATTTTTGCTTGCAATTAGGCCATCCTGACATGAAGTATTCTTTTAGTTTTTGGAGTGACATATCAGATTTTGTATGAGACATGATTTTTTCTTGTTTTTCTTTAGTAATTGCTAAATTAGAAGTTAGTAAATTTACTTGACAAACTATATTACCATCCAACTCATCAAAATTAAATTTTTCTATATTAGTTTTTGATATGGGTGCACGGGACAAAGTATCAGAGACATACATTTCAGTACCTTTTGTATATGAAACGTTAAGATCATATGACTGTATAGCTATCATCATTCTTTGAAGACGAGGCGGGACATCAGAAAGTGATTTTTTGAACAAAGTTACAAGAGGTTGATGGTCAGTTTCAACATAAGTTGTTTTTCCATAAATATATTGATGAAATTTCTTGCAACCAAAAACTATAGCATACAATTCTTTCTCTATTTGGGCATAGTTTTCCTGAGACTTATTTAAAGTTTTAGATGCATATGCAATAGGATTTTGTCCATGAAAAATTACTGCTCCAACTGCATTTTTTGAAGCATCTACTGACAATCGTACAGGTTTGTTTACATCATAATGTACTAGGACAGGTGATTGACAAATAAGAGATTTTAATTTAGTAAATTGTTTTTCGTGATTAGGAGTCCACTGCCACATATTTTGTTTTTTAAGGAGTTCTCTAAGTAAAGTAGTTTCATGAGCTAAGTTAGGTACATATGAACCAAGGTAATTTATCATACCAAGAAATCGTTGAAGATCTTTTATGTTTTCTGGTCTTGGCATTTTCATTATAGCTTCGATTTTTGACGTATCCGGTGAAATACCATTTTTGTTAAAAACATGACCCACATACGAAACTTCAGACTGTCCGAACTGACATTTTGATTTATTAAATTTTAAATTGATTTCTTTAGCTTTTTTTTAAAACATTTTCTAATCTTTCATCGTGTTCACTTTGCGTAGAACCATAGACCAATATATCGTCGACAAATATAATAACACCTGGAAGGTCCCCAAGTAACTCGGACATTACTCTATGAAAAATTTCACCACTTGAATTTATTCCGTAAGGAAGTCTTAAAAATTTATATCTACCAAACTGTGTGTTGAAAGTGCAAAGATCACTACTCTCTGGATCTAATTTTAGCATCCAGTAACCTGAATTAGCATCTAACTTTGAGAATACTGACGCATTCACTACCCTTGACCGCAAATCATCAAATGTAGGGTATGGAAAATGAGGTCTTTTTATGGCTTTATTTAAGTTCCTAGGATCTAGACAAATACGTAAGTCACCATTGGGTTTTTCTACAGGTACTATGGAATTTACCCAGTCAGTAGGTTTAGTAACTTTTTCTATGACTTGTAGTCGCACCATTCGTTCTAATTCATTTTTGAGTTTTTGTTGTAAAGCATATGGTATTCTCCTAACTGGACAAATCTTTGGTGTGACGGTTGTATCTACTTGTAAATTAACACTACCTGGTAAGCAACCCAATCCTTCAAAAGTATCTGAATATTTGTTAATAAGCATTTGTACTGACTTTTGTTCTTTGTTAGTGGTTATTTTAGAATTGTTTTGGGATAGTTCGAAAATACGTTTTACAATGCCACATTCTTCACATGTCCTCCAACCCAAAATTGTAGAACAGTCACATTTAACAACTATGAAATTGATTGGCTTAAATAGTTTGTGATCAAAAGAACATTCAAGTCTGACAGAACCCAAGTTTTCAATCAATTGACCTGCAAATGAAAATACTCTTTTGTTTGACTTTTCAATGAAAAAATTTTTCTTACACATGTTTTCTAAACTTTTTAAAGTATTTAGTGAAATTACATTTATATCAGCACCTGTGTCAATTTGACATCTTATAATATTGCCATGAACATTCAATTCTAATTTCCAATTTTGTGAATTTGAATT
Source organism: Xestia ashworthii (assembly GCA_950022955.1). Taxonomy (NCBI): domain Eukaryota; kingdom Metazoa; phylum Arthropoda; class Insecta; order Lepidoptera; family Noctuidae; genus Xestia; species Xestia ashworthii. The sequence continues at coordinate 16,997,111 of OX465566.1, forward strand.
ACAATTAATTGAATTAATAATAAAATCATTTTGAGGGTAATCCAGAATAACATTACTATGAATATCATTTTCATGACTATGCAACTTTTGTATACATTCAGAACTACTAATTGTACTTACATTCTTCTTGCTATTTTGATTTTTGTAGAAACAGTAATTGGCGAAATGGTTCATTTTCTTACATATATTGCAGATTTTGCCTTGTGCTGGACACTTGTACCTATGCAGCTGACCACATCTATTACAGTTAGAATTATTTCTAATATTGTTGTTTGACCTGGAATTGGCTGAAAAAGATTGTGCTGGATTGGACTTATATCGATTTTGACTACAACTTCTATTTTCCAACGATTTTCTGTATGGAGTTATTGACCTTTTCTTTGAATTTTCTCTTTTTGATGGCTGGTTCTTGAAATATGTACTTCTGCTTTGACGAATTGATTGCACTTGTGAACTAGAATTATTATTAGCTTCATTTCCATTCTGTAATTTTCTAGATCTTTCTTGAGACAATTCCATATTTTTTGCAAATTGAACAGCTTCTTCAACATTCGTTATGTTTTGATTTTGCAATATTTGTTCCTTTATTTGAGTATTCCTTATTCCTATGATAAACATGTCCTTTACCAATGACTCTTTCAAATTTTCAAACTTGCAGCCTGATGCTAAATTGTTCAAAATTGTTACATATTCGTCCAATGATTCGCTATTTTGGTACTTTGTAAAGAAATTGTATCGCTCCACAGTGACATTCTTGCATGGATTGAATTTTCCATCAATTTTTTCAATAATAGTCGTTATCGTTTCGTCCGTTTCATTTTGAATATTGAAAGAATTATAAATATCTAGGCCTTCATCACCAATAGAATTTAACAATATGGCAATTTGTTTTGACTTTGAGACTTTCTGTAAATCATTTGCTTCAAAGAAGATTTTGAATTTTTGTTTCCACAGCTTCCATGACTCGGCAGCATTTTTGCCATCTTTGCCGCCATTTACAACTAACGGCTTTAAATTATTAGCTAGAATGATATTTTGTACCTGTTCCGGCATTTTCTTCGGTTCTTCTGGGTTCCGATTAAACTTCTGACACCATGTAGAGGATCGTGGGACTCCAGGATTAGGGAATATTAATTAAAACAACGAGCGTGCGTGTGGTGATGACCGAGATACGAGAGTCTCTCTTCTTTTATAAAAACCACAGATAATCTTACATATTAAGATTGATGTCACAGATAACATAATCTGTTACAGACACAACAAAACAAAAATTCACAACCGGATTTTAAACATTCTCTCAAGCACTCTGACCTCCGCATTTTCACTAATAAATATTGTCATACGCACTGCTGTACAATTACTCATTCAGTTTCTAAATGACGTCATGAACTGAGATAAATCTTGCGTAAGCGGACCTGCACCGACTGTCCACTAATGTTTTCATAACTGTGACGGAATCTGGTTTATCTAGTTCCAGATTTCAGTATCTTTGGTGAACACTGCTTTAAGCTTTCACGGTTTGAAACTGAACTTATACTGTTGTTTACGGGATATCTTCTGACTTATTGATTATTTTGAGCTCCCGATAGTCGTCCTGCTATCATGGCGCTTGCAACAGTGTGAAAATGTCGGGAGCTCAAAATAATCAGTAAGTAATCACGGATGATATATTATCCCGTAAGTGACAGTATAAGTTTACTTTAAGTGAAGTGCCATCTGACCTCCTCAAGCCAAGACTGTCTGCAAAACGAAGGCATTTCTTGTATAAGTAATACTTTTAAGGTAATCAACCACCGAAAATTCTCTTTGGAGAACCAAAGAATTATGTAGTATCTCTTTTTCTTCACTCGTATAAAGATTTGTCAGACTGTTGGATTTCGCAGAAAGATCAAGTTTGCAATTTTCAGGAATGCAGAGACAGGGACTTAAAAACACCTTCATAAAGGTTAAAGAAAAGTGTTACATGTTGAATTGGTAACGGAATCAAAATGTAACACTTATAAATGTGTTTTCAATGTGTTAACCGAAAACACTTACAAAAGTGTAAACGTAACATATCTGTAACAGATCTATAGGGTTTAACAGTGTTAATAAGTGTTTAACAGGTAAACTCAGTGTTGCCAAATTTACAATGTACTTATTTATGGTTAATAAGCATTAAATAGCCGAAATCTAGTCGCAGTCTCAAAGTTGCAGGTCACTGGAACGAAGAGAGAAGTTGGGAATTGATGGCAATAGCATAGCAAGCACCATGCCTACCTAGGAATGTACTGAAAGCCATTGGTTCTGCGAATTTATGATTTCTGATTCAGGAGGATATTCGATATTATGGTATGGTGAGGAGCTCGTGACTAAATTATATCAGCTGCTCGGGTCGATCTTTAGGTTAAGCCATGCTTGCCTAGGTTGGTCTGTGGATGGGTGACCACCCATACATAGGTACCGAGTTTCCTCCGTGCCGCGGAAACGTTAAGCTGTTGGTCCCGGCTGTCATTTGTCCATCTTTGACAGTCGTTACAGGTGGTCAGTGGCCCAAAAACTCTGACACCTGCACCAGTCTTACCAAGTGGGTATCGGTTGTGGAGGTCAGATAGGCAGTCGCTCCATGTAAAATACTGGTGTTCAGCTGCATCCGGTTAGACTGGAAGTCGACCCCAACATAGTTTGGAAAAGGCTAGGCAGATGATGGTCTGGTACGAGACCAGAAAAGGAAGCGCAATTTAACAAGATTACATTAAGCTAACTGAAAAAAAAAAACCCGAAAAGATTATGGCAAGTAAGGAGGTGTTTGACGAGATAAATAGTAATAGAGAAGAATGGAAGATGAAGACAAATTGGAATTGGGATAAGGTCAAGAGAATGCTGAGAAAAAAATCACGAGTACCAGAATGAAACCTAAATTGTAAGTTATAGCTATGACTGGACTAGAATCTCTAATTTAAGGCGATTACACGAGCTAAACGCGAGTTTTACAAGTACTAAAATTATATGATTCACTGCTCTATACAAGACCAGAAAAATATATGATATTCTTCAGGATATATGCTAGCATGATACTGTTTTGAAAACATAATACAATAAATTTGACACCTTAAAAAAAATCACGAACTTATCTAAACTAATATGCATGCGATCATTCTGATTTTTTGGCAAATAATTCTACAAACAATATTTTAGCATGATAGTGTTTTAGTTTTTTAAACCAACCAATAGTTTTTTTGTAAATCGATCGACACCACTCATTTCGCGCTATTTGGCCCGCAGTGACTGACGTAGCCACTTTGTAGTGCAAGCTGATTAGAACTTTATTCTAACAGCATTTCAAACGAAGTTTGAACCACCACAAATAGAGTTGCTAATTTAGCTCGTATAATCGCTTTAATGAGGTCGAATGGCACTCGTTCTCCCCGTCATTGCGATATTTTTTTTTGTTCTAGACCATACCTGGGAACCTTCTAGTTACAGAGATATTGAGCGTCAAAGTTCCAATTTTTTCACAACATTTTTTTTAAATACATATTTATCCGTTTACAACCTGTATTAAGTATCAGGTAAGTAAGAAAAGAGAGAGGAAAGAAGAGGTGATTAAGAAATAAAAATGTAAAAAGACCCAAGAAATTGAAGACGGATATTAAATAAGTCCGAACCATCTTTCTATGGGTAGAAAAGAAGGTGAATATTGAAATGTCACGACTGATAAAGATGTACGGAAGAAAAAGACATAATGCGTAGACCTTGAATCCAAATAATTAGGAAATGGTTGATGACTTGAATTTGGCCATTACGTCAGAGAGTGTGTCGAAAAATACGTAGATCCGTCGACCGGCACGCACGACATAAAAGGTAGCAATATGACGCACTTGGAATCGTGCGGGTCATTTGCTAATTTTGAAAGGGGGAAAATATAATGACCACCAAAAATTACTTTGTGACCACTAACATCTATCACCTAAAATATCAATTGATCACCAAATTTAGTAAATTGAGCACCAAATTATAATGAGGTGTTTGATGACAAACTAGTTTTGCCTAGGCCGACTTGGGGCACCCCGACACGGATAGATTAGGTTAGAAGGGTATGGCGGGGTCGAATGAGCGAGCGAAGCGAGCGAATAGACCCCGCCATACCCTTCGTGGTTATTTTTTTTAAACCATTCAGAAGTAGGAGCCCCGCGAAGCGGGGCTCCGTCGACCAGTTCTCCCTCGACTCGGATGCAAGAGCATATCAGTTCAATTCCTGGTGGTCAGTAACTAAAAAAATAAATTTTTGGTTCTAATTTCATGATAAAATGGGGATCAATTTTTGGTGATCATTTACTGATTTTTTTGCCGTTCCATTTTGTTAAATCTGGTGGATCGTTAATTACATGCCATTTTGAAATCCTTTTCAGGTCTATGCAATACAAGCGAATAGAACGACGCGTGACGTCACAAAATGCGTCCCACGAATTTCGTCAGGACCCTGACAGTTTCGACGAAATCTTACACATTATCTTGTGTTGTAATCTGCTACATATTCAAATCGCGGCATCTCACACCTCGCACCGCTCTCGACACTGACCTCATTCCGCGCCGGACACAACAAAACAAAAATTCACAACCGGATTTTAAACATTCTCTCAAGCACTCTGACCTCCGCATTTTCACTAATAAATATTGTCATACGCACTGCTGTACAATTACTCATTCAGTTTCTAAATGACGTCATGAACTGAGATAAATCTTGCGTAAGCGGACCTGCACCGACTGTCCACTAATGTTTTCATAACTGTGACGGAATCTGGTTTATCTAGTTCCAGATTTCAGTATCTTTGGTGAACACTGCTTTAAGCTTTCACGGTTTGAAACTGAACTTATACTGTTGTTTACGGGATATCTTCTGACTTATTGATTATTTTGATTTTGATTATTTTGCTCCCGATAGTCGTCCTGCTATCATGGCGCTTGCAACAGTGTGAAAATGTCGGGAGCTCAAAATAATCAGTAAGTAATCACGGATGATATATTATCCCGTAAGTGACAGTATAAGTTTACTTTAAGTGAAGTGCCATCTGACCTCCTCAAGCCAAGACTGTCTGCAAAACGAAGGCATTTCTTGTATAAGTAATACTTTTAAGGTAATCAACCACCGAAAATTCTCTTTGGAGAACCAAAGAATTATGTAGTATCTCTTTTTCTTCACTCGTATAAAGATTTGTCAGACTGTTGGATTTCGCAGAAAGATCAAGTTTGCAATTTTCAGGAATGCAGAGACAGGGACTTAAAAACACCTTCATAAAGGTTAAAGAAAAGTGTTACATGTTGAATTGGTAACGGAATCAAAATGTAACACTTATAAATGTGTTTTCAATGTGTTAACCGAAAACACTTACAAAAGTGTAAACGTAACATATCTGTAACAGATCTATAGGGTTTAACAGTGTTAATAAGTGTTTAACAGGTAAACTCAGTGTTGCCAAATTTACAATGTACTTATTTATGGTTAATAAGCATTAAATAGCCGAAATCTAGTCGCAGTCTCAAAGTTGCAGGTCACTGGAACGAAGAGAGAAGTTGGGAATTGATGGCAATAGCATAGCAAGCACCATGCCTACCTAGGAATGTACTGAAAGCCATTGGTTCTGCGAATTTATGATTTCTGATTCAGGAGGATATTCGATATTATGGTATGGTGAGGAGCTCGTGACTAAATTATATCAGCTGCTCGGGTCGATCTTTAGGTTAAGCCATGCTTGCCTAGGTTGGTCTGTGGATGGGTGACCACCCATACATAGGTACCGAGTTTCCTCCGTGCCGCGGAAACGTTAAGCTGTTGGTCCCGGCTGTCATTTGTCCATCTTTGACAGTCGTTACAGGTGGTCAGTGGCCCAAAAACTCTGACACCTGCACCAGTCTTACCAAGTGGGTATCGGTTGTGGAGGTCAGATAGGCAGTCGCTCCATGTAAAATACTGGTGTTCAGCTGCATCCGGTTAGACTGGAAGTCGACCCCAACATAGTTTGGAAAAGGCTAGGCAGATGATGGTCTGGTACGAGACCAGAAAAGGAAGCGCAATTTAACAAGATTACATTAAGCTAACTGAAAAAAAAAACCCGAAAAGATTATGGCAAGTAAGGAGGTGTTTGACGAGATAAATAGTAATAGAGAAGAATGGAAGATGAAGACAAATTGGAATTGGGATAAGGTCAAGAGAATGCTGAGAAAAAAATCACGAGTACCAGAATGAAACCTAAATTGTAAGTTATAGCTATGACTGGACTAGAATCTCTAATTTAAGGCGATTACACGAGCTAAACGCGAGTTTTACAAGTACTAAAATTATATGATTCACTGCTCTATACAAGACCAGAAAAATATATGATATTCTTCAGGATATATGCTAGCATGATACTGTTTTGAAAACATAATACAATAAATTTGACACCTTAAAAAAAATCACGAACTTATCTAAACTAATATGCATGCGATCATTCTGATTTTTTGGCAAATAATTCTACAAACAATATTTTAGCATGATAGTGTTTTAGTTTTTTAAACCAACCAATAGTTTTTTTGTAAATCGATCGACACCACTCATTTCGCGCTATTTGGCCCGCAGTGACTGACGTAGCCACTTTGTAGTGCAAGCTGATTAGAACTTTATTCTAACAGCATTTCAAACGAAGTTTGAACCACCACAAATAGAGTTGCTAATTTAGCTCGTATAATCGCTTTAATGAGGTCGAATGGCACTCGTTCTCCCCGTCATTGCGATATTTTTTTTTGTTCTAGACCATACCTGGGAACCTTCTAGTTACAGAGATATTGAGCGTCAAAGTTCCAATTTTTTCACAACATTTTTTTTAAATACATATTTATCCGTTTACAACCTGTATTAAGTATCAGGTAAGTAAGAAAAGAGAGAGGAAAGAAGAGGTGATTAAGAAATAAAAATGTAAAAAGACCCAAGAAATTGAAGACGGATATTAAATAAGTCCGAACCATCTTTCTATGGGTAGAAAAGAAGGTGAATATTGAAATGTCACGACTGATAAAGATGTACGGAAGAAAAAGACATAATGCGTAGACCTTGAATCCAAATAATTAGGAAATGGTTGATGACTTGAATTTGGCCATTACGTCAGAGAGTGTGTCGAAAAATACGTAGATCCGTCGACCGGCACGCACGACATAAAAGGTAGCAATATGACGCACTTGGAATCGTGCGGGTCATTTGCTAATTTTGAAAGGGGGAAAATATAATGACCACCAAAAATTACTTTGTGACCACTAACATCCATCACCTAAAATATCAATTGATCACCAAATTTAGTAAATTGAGCACCAAATTATAATGAGGTGTTTGATGACAAACTAGTTTTGCCTAGGCCGACTTGGGGCACCCCGACACGGATAGATTAGGTTAGAAGGGTATGGCGGGGTCGAATGAGCGAGCGAAGCGAGCGAATAGACCCCGCCATACCCTTCGTGGTTATTTTTTTTTAAACCATTCAGAAGTAGGAGCCCCGCGAAGCGGGGCTCCGTCGACCAGTTCTCCCTCGACTCGGATGCAAGAGCATATCAGTTCAATTCCTGGTGGTCAGTAACTAAAAAAATAAATTTTTGGTTCTAATTTCATGATAAAATGGGGATCAATTTTTGGTGATCATTTACTGATTTTTTTGCCGTTCCATTTTGTTAAATCTGGTGGATCGTTAATTACATGCCATTTTGAAATCCTTTTCAGGTCTATGCAATACAAGCGAATAGAACGACGCGTGACGTCACAAAATGCGTCCCACGAATTTCGTCAGGACCCTGACAGTTTCGACGAAATCTTACACATTATCTTGTGTTGTAATCTGCTACATATTCAAATCGCGGCATCTCACACCTCGCACCGCTCTCGACACTGACCTCATTCCGCGCCGGACACAACAAAACAAAAATTCACAACCGGATTTTAAACATTCTCTCAAGCACTCTGACCTCCGCATTTTCACTAATAAATATTGTCATACGCACTGCTGTACAATTACTCATTCAGTTTCTAAATGACGTCATGAACTGAGATAAATCTTGCGTAAGCGGACCTGCACCGACTGTCCACTAATGTTTTCATAACTGTGACGGAATCTGGTTTATCTAGTTCCAGATTTCAGTATCTTTGGTGAACACTGCTTTAAGCTTTCACGGTTTGAAACTGAACTTATACTGTTGTTTACGGGATATCTTCTGACTTATTGATTATTTTGAGCTCCCGATAGTCGTCCTGCTATCATGGCGCTTGCAACAGTGTGAAAATGTCGGGAGCTCAAAATAATCAGTAAGTAATCACGGATGATATATTATCCCGTAAGTGACAGTATAAGTTTACTTTAAGTGAAGTGCCATCTGACCTCCTCAAGCCAAGACTGTCTGCAAAACGAAGGCATTTCTTGTATAAGTAATACTTTTAAGGTAATCAACCACCGAAAATTCTCTTTGGAGAACCAAAGAATTATGTAGTATCTCTTTTTCTTCACTCGTATAAAGATTTGTCAGACTGTTGGATTTCGCAGAAAGATCAAGTTTGCAATTTTCAGGAATGCAGAGACAGGGACTTAAAAACACCTTCATAAAGGTTAAAGAAAAGTGTTACATGTTGAATTGGTAACGGAATCAAAATGTAACACTTATAAATGTGTTTTCAATGTGTTAACCGAAAACACTTACAAAAGTGTAAACGTAACATATCTGTAACAGATCTATAGGGTTTAACAGTGTTAATAAGTGTTTAACAGGTAAACTCAGTGTTGCCAAATTTACAATGTACTTATTTATGGTTAATAAGCATTAAATAGCCGAAATCTAGTCGCAGTCTCAAAGTTGCAGGTCACTGGAACGAAGAGAGAAGTTGGGAATTGATGGCAATAGCATAGCAAGCACCATGCCTACCTAGGAATGTACTGAAAGCCATTGGTTCTGCGAATTTATGATTTCTGATTCAGGAGGATATTCGATATTATGGTATGGTGAGGAGCTCGTGACTAAATTATATCAGCTGCTCGGGTCGATCTTTAGGTTAAGCCATGCTTGCCTAGGTTGGTCTGTGGATGGGTGACCACCCATACATAGGTACCGAGTTTCCTCCGTGCCGCGGAAACGTTAAGCTGTTGGTCCCGGCTGTCATTTGTCCATCTTTGACAGTCGTTACAGGTGGTCAGTGGCCCAAAAACTCTGACACCTGCACCAGTCTTACCAAGTGGGTATCGGTTGTGGAGGTCAGATAGGCAGTCGCTCCATGTAAAATACTGGTGTTCAGCTGCATCCGGTTAGACTGGAAGTCGACCCCAACATAGTTTGGAAAAGGCTAGGCAGATGATGGTCTGGTACGAGACCAGAAAAGGAAGCGCAATTTAACAAGATTACATTAAGCTAACTGAAAAAAAAAAAACCCGAAAAGATTATGGCAAGTAAGGAGGTGTTTGACGAGATAAATAGTAATAGAGAAGAATGGAAGATGAAGACAAATTGGAATTGGGATAAGGTCAAGAGAATGCTGAGAAAAAAATCACGAGTACCAGAATGAAACCTAAATTGTAAGTTATAGCTATGACTGGACTAGAATCTCTAATTTAAGGCGATTACACGAGCTAAACGCGAGTTTTACAAGTACTAAAATTATATGATTCACTGCTCTATACAAGACCAGAAAAATATATGATATTCTTCAGGATATATGCTAGCATGATACTGTTTTGAAAACATAATACAATAAATTTGACACCTTAAAAAAAATCACGAACTTATCTAAACTAATATGCATGCGATCATTCTGATTTTTTGGCAAATAATTCTACAAACAATATTTTAGCATGATAGTGTTTTAGTTTTTTAAACCAACCAATAGTTTTTTTGTAAATCGATCGACACCACTCATTTCGCGCTATTTGGCCCGCAGTGACTGACGTAGCCACTTTGTAGTGCAAGCTGATTAGAACTTTATTCTAACAGCATTTCAAACGAAGTTTGAACCACCACAAATAGAGTTGCTAATTTAGCTCGTATAATCGCTTTAATGAGGTCGAATGGCACTCGTTCTCCCCGTCATTGCGATATTTTTTTTTGTTCTAGACCATACCTGGGAACCTTCTAGTTACAGAGATATTGAGCGTCAAAGTTCCAATTTTTTCACAACATTTTTTTTAAATACATATTTATCCGTTTACAACCTGTATTAAGTATCAGGTAAGTAAGAAAAGAGAGAGGAAAGAAGAGGTGATTAAGAAATAAAAATGTAAAAAGACCCAAGAAATTGAAGACGGATATTAAATAAGTCCGAACCATCTTTCTATGGGTAGAAAAGAAGGTGAATATTGAAATGTCACGACTGATAAAGATGTACGGAAGAAAAAGACATAATGCGTAGACCTTGAATCCAAATAATTAGGAAATGGTTGATGACTTGAATTTGGCCATTACGTCAGAGAGTGTGTCGAAAAATACGTAGATCCGTCGACCGGCACGCACGACATAAAAGGTAGCAATATGACGCACTTGGAATCGTGCGGGTCATTTGCTAATTTTGAAAGGGGGAAAATATAATGACCACCAAAAATTACTTTGTGACCACTAACATCTATCACCTAAAATATCAATTGATCACCAAATTTAGTAAATTGAGCACCAAATTATAATGAGGTGTTTGATGACAAACTAGTTTTGCCTAGGCCGACTTGGGGCACCCCGACACGGATAGATTAGGTTAGAAGGGTATGGCGGGGTCGAATGAGCGAGCGAAGCGAGCGAATAGACCCCGCCATACCCTTCGTGGTTATTTTTTTTTAAACCATTCAGAAGTAGGAGCCCCGCGAAGCGGGGCTCCGTCGACCAGTTCTCCCTCGACTCGGATGCAAGAGCATATCAGTTCAATTCCTGGTGGTCAGTAACTAAAAAAATAAATTTTTGGTTCTAATTTCATGATAAAATGGGGATCAATTTTTGGTGATCATTTACTGATTTTTTTGCCGTTCCATTTTGTTAAATCTGGTGGATCGTTAATTACATGCCATTTTGAAATCCTTTTCAGGTCAGCATCACGGAACAGAGGAACTGCATTTGTTTCACTTAGTTCCGGCTACATAGGTACAATTTAGATTCCAAAGTCCACCATCTTTGTTAGTCAATCAACATTCTGAATGTTGTCGTCAATCCCATTCCCGAGCACTATAGCTTCTGCGTTGGTCTTATAAATAAATACTTATACTTATCGCTGGACAATACACACAGCGCCATCTAGTGCCACACTAAGCAAGGCTTGTGTCGTGGACACCAGATAGTTGATAATAAACTATAGGTATATTTTTTTTGTTTGTAAATACATACTTATTATACATATGAACATCCATGACTCGGAAACAAATGTCCATGCTCATCACACAAACATTTGCTCCTACCGGGATTCGAACCCAGGACCAGAATGTAAGGCAGCCTCACTACCGCTACGCTATTCGGGTCGTCATTTTGTTCTCAAGCGGCAAGTGCTACTGCTGTGTGTGAGGTCCTAAGTTCGTTCCCAGGTAGGGCAAAATTTACAAGATTTTTCGATCGGAACATAACATAACTATACGCTTGTAATCTCCGAAAGGGTAGGCAGAGTGTACCTAATAGTACACCCACATATTGCCAATTATGTTAAAGTCTCATGTTATTGGGAGCGAGCCTATTGCCATCAATCGGGCATAAATCCAGACTCCGTGGCTACAACTGATTCTGAAGGAAAAACCCAATAACACTTTGTCAGACCCGGGAATCGAACCCAGGATTTCATTCTCACCAGTCGCGATTGCCACTAGACCAACGAGACAGTCTCAATCAGAACTCGATCTCAAATTCAAATTCAACTCTGTGGTAGCCCACAGAGTTGAATTTGAATTTGGCCATAATTGCCACGCTTGGCAGGAATTGCTGTACGGTTATTACTAAAGCACAGAGAACGCTGCTGCCCATTCTCTGGTAAGTCCCTTTTTTTCGGATGGGAAATCATCAAATGACCCCTCCCACTCTGGGCGGAGCGGGAGGGAGTGTCAGACTTTTACTCTCTGAAAACCATCCATGTTCCTTCTTCGCCTTTTACTTCGCCATTAACTTGATTTCTTTATTGACTGTAAAATTAAGGAAAGTTTTGAATCTAATACGAGTAATAGGTCAGTGACCTGAAATAAATAAGTTTTATTTTATTTTATTTATTTACCTCCGACACCATACTGTAAAATGGCAACTACTGAAAAATTCGTCATGGGAAAGCTCAATGACACACGGCCCGACTTGGGAATCGATCCTCTGATCACATCTCAGCACTTTTGGAACCTCTAGAGTCTAGACAAACGAGGCAAGCGATCATTATAAATGTCATTGGCATAGTACCTACCGTATTTCGCTGGTTATGGGTCCTGTCAACAACATACAGGCTGCTCTATTTTATGTGTGGCCCGTTACTCGTAATTGAAGGTGTTCGACTACAGTAAACATATCTTTGCTGAGATTGGATGTCAATTAATGTAGTACGGTTAGAAATATGGGCTTCATATTTACTTATAGTCGTATGTAATGTGTATTTAAATGACTAGATGTTCCCCGGGGGTTTTCTTCTGATCTCATGCTCATCTCCTAAGAGTCGTGGCTGGGAGATAATTAATGTCGCAAACTTTTCAAGAATAGGCTTGTCGACTGAAAAAATCGAATTAAGTAGTCCGTTAGATTATCAAAAAATATTTGACCCGTATTTTTTCTTTTGTTACGTAAACCAAAATTGTCAAAAATACGACGCTTTTAAAATTCTCAATACGTCACGCGTTGGTATATAATTTGTAGTGCGTTCTGACGGCAGGAGCCCCCACTCCCGAGTTTTGATGAGTTTTAAATTAGTCAATATTCATTGATTTAATCATCAATATTCGTTATTTTCCAATATTCTAAATAGATTTGCATTTTTATACTTTTGTCATGCCTATTGTACACACAGCCTATTTTGTTTGGTTTACACCTCGTCTATAAAGAGACAGGTTACATGGAAAAGGACATTCAGAATGAACCTCTTTCATTCATCCCGGTTAGTATTTCAACATCTGAAAAAATATTTAAAAATGCCGTATCCGGGAGGAACTTTTGAAATAAAAGTAAAAAAGACATTACGTTGTGTTCAAGAATTTTTTAAATGTTAGTTATGTGTTTTCAGTTCTCACAGTTAACATAATTACACATTGTAGGTAATTTACGGAACGGATGTCGTTTACTGGGTCGTTCCCATTTTTTGTGTTGAATGTTTTGAGTCAAAAGAGTCAATGTGAAGATGACCTAACTATGTTCTCATGTTTGTTTTTGTAAGAAGTTTGGCAAGATAGATAGCTACCCAATTTTGTTTGCGTTTTGAATGTCCCACGGCAGGGCAAAGACCTCCCCTTTCTCCTTCCAAACCTCTCTATTCTGTGCAATATTTGGCCATGTTCGCCCCTTAAAGATCAGATCATCACACCATCTTCGCCGCTGTCTACCTCATTAATTACACTAAAGCTATCTCCCTATCATCTTCCTTTCCTTTGAATTTTTCTTTAGGTTGGTGTCGGCTTCCTACCTTGAACCTGAATTTTATACTTTATGTAACTGCCAAATTACGGACAGAATCGTCTGTTTCGACATTTTTTTGCCGACTTCCAAAACAGGAGGAGGTTATTTAATCCTCCAGTAATTTACTTTTTTTCTGGTATTGTCTTTGGGGATCATGTAATTTCGGCGAGAATGTCATTGAAAATATCTTTAGATAAGCAAAAAATCTCACAACCTACAAACCTCTTCCTTTATAGTATGTGCAAAAGGACATGACACTAATTAGAACAATCAATCATGGTAACCATGTTCATTCTTTGGCAAATAATTCATTCAATTATAACATTTTTGTTCACAGGATACCTTAGTAAAAAAATTAAATAAGTTATTTCTAATTTGAAAGGATAAGAAAATTGCCCAAATGTGTTTTGTCTATTATACATTGTCGTGAAGCGACAGATATGAAGAAAAAAATAGAATAAATAAAAAAAAAAGGATAAACGTAATACAATTTATTTTAGTAATAAAATCTGAAAGTAACAAAATGAAGATGATAGTGAAGATGAGGATGGAGTGAAGGGATGATCACGGGATGAAGACGAGCAGGAGAGGGTCGCAGGAGAGGGTCGACGGCAGTCCGGGGCGAGTCAGCCAAAAACGGTCCAACCGCTGACTCCAGCCCCGGATGAAGGTTGACAGCAGTAGGCTGGCTTCACAGCACAGGACTTCAGCCCCGGATGAAGGTTGACAGCAGTAGGCTGGCTTCGCAGCACAGGACTCCAGCCCCGGATGAAGGTTGACAGCAGTAGGCAGGCTTCGCAGCACAGGACTCCAGCCCCGGATGAAGGTTGACAGCAGATGCAGCAGTCCTCCTCTGAAGCCCAGTGCAGAGGCAGGTTTTAGTTGAGGTGACTGGTGGAGAAGTCAAGAGGTTTGAGGTCTTTTCTTGAGTCCCGGAGCAGTCGGCCCCGGGACAAGGCCTATATAATTTTCTTCGCTCGAAAGCTAGCGATGAAATGAATGAATGTCTAGAGCGGCCCTGTCTTATATAGCCGATTTCGAAATCAAAAGTGGAATTTGCAAAATGTTTGAAAATTAGACGAAAAGAGTGTGTAAAGTAGAAGGCCAGAACGATTATCTGGCTTTTAAGACAAAAACGGTGGATGGCCACAAAGAAAACCACGAACGATTAAAAGGTAACTATGACGACCAGATTATTGACAATAAAATGTCAAAGAATTAATAAACACAAAGTTAGCAAAAACATGAAGAAATACGATGGAATTAAAGGTTCTGGTGCGTGGATAGTGTAGTAAATAATGTTGCGCATCATCTGTGAGCAATTTGTGAGTATAGTGTAGTATGAAAATGAAAATGATAAACTCGTAATTGTTACAGTAAAACGATATCTACAATGAAACTAAATGAAAGGATGGCAATAAAAGAGCAACGTGAAACAATAAAGCTTAAACTAATAATGGATGTGATGAAGATTTGACCTAAAATTGATGTACAGACAAAATGTCAACCATTGAGGACGTTCAGTCGGTTAGTACGTAATAATATTACTACATTTCCCCGACAAGCAGGCTTCGCAGCACAGGACTCCAGCCCCGGATGAAGGTTGACAGCAGATGCAGCAGTCCTCCTCTGAAGCCCAGTGCAGAGGCAGGTTTTAGTTGAGGTGACTGGTGGAGAAGTCAAGAGGTTTGAGGTCTTTTCTTGAGTCCCGGAGCAGTCGGCCCCGGGACAAGGCCTATATAATTTTCTTCGCTCGAAAGCTAGCGATGAAATGAATGAATGTCTAGAGCGGCCCTGTCTTATATAGCCGATTTCGAAATCAAAAGTGGAATTTGCAAAATGTTTGAAAATTAGACGAAAAGAGTGTGTAAAGTAGAAGGCCAGAACGATTATCTGGCTTTTAAGACAAAAACGGTGGATGGCCACAAAGAAAACCACGAACGATTAAAAGGTAACTATGACGACCAGATTATTGACAATAAAATGTCAAAGAATTAATAAACACAAAGTTAGCAAAAACATGAAGAAATACGATGGAATTAAAGGTTCTGGTGCGTGGATAGTGTAGTAAATAATGTTGCGCATCATCTGTGAGCAATTTGTGAGTATAGTGTAGTATGAAAATGAAAATGATAAACTCGTAATTGTTACAGTAAAACGATATCTACAATGAAACTAAATGAAAGGATGGCAATAAAAGAGCAACGTGAAACAATAAAGCTTAAACTAATAATGGATGTGATGAAGATTTGACCTAAAATTGATGTACAGACAAAATGTCAACCATTGAGGACGTTCAGTCGGTTAGTACGTAATAATATTACTACAACATCTCAATGGTTTAGTATCCCTCTGCCCTCTTATGGAGTCTCGTTTGCAAAGGGTCAATGTCCTCAACACATCCATTGTCCTGTCAGTATGGAAACCGTAAGCTATGAAGTTTAGAACATAAAAGCACAGTAAAAAGATAAGCAATAGTGTGACTCGGTTGTATCCTTGAATTCCATGCCTACTATCGATGAGTGCTAGGGTTGCTACTATCGAATATCATGTGTGGTCTATCGCAGTCTGCTCACACCTTGAAGTATCCTTAGGCGCGGGTCATATACAAGTGGCGTATGGCACTGGCGCGGCGCCGCCCGGCGCACCCGCGCCACCGCCGTACGCCATACGCCACTCGTATTTGTCCACGTATATGATGTACGCCAGTGGCGTATGGCGGTGGCGCGGCGCTGGCGAGATGGTGGCGTGGCGCCACTTCGTTGATATTTCATACAAAATGTATAGAAGAGGTGTGGCGCGACTCATACTGAGATGCCGTGGCGCGGGCGCCACTTCCTCGCCATCCGCGCACCCGCAGTTAGCAGTGGCATGCACAGGGCGGGAACAAGACAACGAAAATGCGTAACAATTTAGACTTTAAAGACTAGAATGCGCCCGCGCCACGCCATTCCGGCGCCATTAGCGCGCCTGTTCTGCGCTGCGCCGGCGGCGGCGCCACACCGTCACCTCGCCAGCGCCGCGCCACCGCCATACGCCATACGCCACTCGTGCTGCGCGAAGTTGCGCTTGGATAATTACGTCAGCGTATTGGTCGTATCTTTGAAGCCAACCTACTGCTTATAATTTTACTGTGACAAAAGCGACAAAATAAAACGTTTTCTGTATGCCCCGCATTGTGGCAATACAATTTTCGTATTTCATGTTTCTTATTTGTATCTGTAAAAGGGTGATTGTTGAAACGGCGAGGAAACAAAAAGTGTAAGTGTGATTAGTTGAAACAAAGGCTGTTTTGTAGAAGGTTTATTTTAGTAGACTGCCTCGTTGGTCTACAGTGCGACTCCTGAGCATGCGGTCTGGATTTGATTCTTAGGTTGGTCAATGTTATTGGGTTTTCCCATCAGGAACTTTTTAGTAGCAGCCACGGAGGCTGGGTTTGTGCCCGATTGATGGCAATAGGCCCCTTATTGCATGAGATTGAAACATAACTGGCGAAATATGGGTGGAACTATTAGGCACATCTCTGCCTGCAACCCTTAGGGGATTAAAAATGTGATGTTTCTGATGGAAAATCATGAATCCTGATGAAAAATCCCTTGGCCCGAAACCCCGTTGCTTTTTTGCTTTGGGAATCGAACCTAGGACTTCTTGCTGCAGTCTTGCTTACGACTACTAGACCAAAGAGGCAGTATTACCAATTTGATAACATTCCAACCTTATTTTGGCTTCACCTATCCCATTCACCCAGCCAGACATATCCATTTGGCAGCAACACGACCCCTGATGACCTGTTGGCAGCCAACATAGCCGAACGTGTCGCTTTCCCGCGACAATTAGAGACATTGTCGACGCCATTACTACCGAGCATCTATTAGTACCTATAGTAATGACCCACAAAGGAAATTACGCTCAAAGGGCTTAGAGACTCGATCCCTAATAATGCCTAATGGTCGGAAAAAGGAGATTTTATATCACCTGTTCTGGGATGCATTTAATTATTGGTATTTGTGTTAGGTAGAACCTCTGTATGCATAATATTGTGTTGGTAAGTATTTAACCGGATGACCCGAATTGCGCAACGGTAGTGAAACTGCCTTACGTTCTTGGGGTCCCAGGTTCGAATCCCGGTAGGAGCAAATGTTTGTGTGATGAGCATGGACATTTGTTTCCGAGTCATGGATGTTTATATGTATAATAAGTATGTATTTACAAACAAAAAGTATCTATATAGTATGTCAACTATCTGGTGTCCACGACACAAGCCTCGTTGTTTAGTGTGGCATTAGATGGCGCTGTGTGATCCAGCGATATTTATTTATTTATCAGTTTGTGACTGTTGTTTACTAGAAACAGTGAGCCTATGTTGGGGTCGGCTTCCAGACTAACCGATGAATAGGTACCAGTATTTTACATGGAGCTGGACTGTCATCGGACTTCCAGAACCCAGTTAGTACTGTGTAATATGATGCCCCTTGGTGAGACTAATTGTCAAACTTTGGGTCCACTGATTACCTGTAATGACTGTCAAAGATCTACATCTGGACTGCCTATCCAACCTTCACAACCCAGTAAGTAGGTAGCTTGATACCCCTTGGTCAAACGCTGTTACACTTTCGGGCTTCTGACTAAACGTAATGTTATTATAAACACTGAAACTACGTTAGTCATTTCTGGAGACTTATTATTTGCGAGTACAAGTACGAGTATTTACATTAAAACAGTACCAATATTCTAAATACGATTATGACTAAATCTGTCTTTCTGTTTGGCATAAACATGTAAACATGACATGAGTTTGGGCATAGGATACTTTTAACATGTTCACTGTTCTATCCTACATAAGCATAACTCCAAAGGCGTCACTTTTGTACCAAACTCATATGTCCATGACTGTTAGTATTTTGATGTTTTTTTATTTGACTGGACGTATGAATAAGAGGAAAAAGATTCTCAAGAACGTATGGTTTGATAATAAGGAACCGAAAATTTAAAAGAGCCGCCGTAAAATGTTGCCAGTTGTCAGGGCGAGATTGTAGGTAGACGTTTGAATATTTTTTTAACTTTGTACTGGGTAGGACAATGAACGTCTGCCTTTCAGAAGGTTAGTGGGAACCGTTGGAATAATTTGCAAACTCTGCGCGAGTGAACCTGAAGCAAAAGCTAGTATTCAATAAATTTCAGACCTAAATTCGGCCAATATATCAAACAATAGACAAAAGGCTTACAGAACAAAAGACATGACATGCCTTGAAAATTAATCAGAGCATTGAATTTGGCTAGGTATTGGCGAAAAGCGGATTTATTAATCACCTATATTTCCCTGGTTTCTGACATGTAATTCAAGAGCTTACGTCAACGTATTGATTACGGTTTTTGTTATTCATTCAATCCAATCACAGCTATTGATCTTATATTTGACTGGTGATGACATAGTATGACAGGGCATGTAGTCTCTGATGGGTTAGGCAGACGAGGACCTCTCATCATATTTCACCACTATGTTAAAGAGAGCACCGGTGGCCCAGGTGGTGGAGGCCCCAACTTACGAACAGTAAGTCGTGAGTTCGAACCTTGCTGACAGGTGCATTACTTTGTGTAATTTATTTCATCACTACTGCTTCCAAAATGGCATGAAACGGCAAGAAACCGGCATGTCCTAGAACCAAATAAATCGAAGACATGACATATTTCTAACCATACCGCACTGGGCTCGCGTGGTGGATGTATATAGCATAAGCATAACATAATCAGCCTATAATGTTCCCACTGCTGGGACACAGGCCTCTCTATGAGTGGGAATGGGCTATAATCCTCCACGCGGGCTCAGTGCGGTTTGGTAGATGTCACATGTCTTCGACGTTTTGGTTCCAGGCCATGCCGGTTTCCTCACGATGCTTTCCTTCCCGTTTAGAGAGCGGTGGTGCTGAAATAAATTAAGTACACAAAGTATTGTGCCTGCCTGGGTTCGAACCCACGACTTCACGGCTCGCAAGTCGGTGGCGCACTGGTCCACCGCTGCTCTCAGTTTAGTCTTTTGTTTTTTGGAAACTAGCCTATTGCTCACAACAGGTCACAAATCCTGACTGGCTACGACTGACAAATTTTTGTTGGAAAACCCAATCCCTCTTTGCTCGACAATCACGGGACCTGTACCAGGAAGTCCAGATCTACTGTAGGTATTTTTCTGCAAATATTTATTTCTAAGAATTGCTTGACTACTGGCTTAGAGAGAAAGCTGTCACAAATTCATAATTCGTTTATGTATGTACTACGAATTTGTACAATAGCAAGCAACAAATAGGCATATAACGCATTCCATTTATGGCACTATAATCGCAACACGGCTTTGACGTTTAAATGATATTAGGAAATGCTTTCAAATGTCAAATGATAGAGATCACTTGTCATAACGACACGGAATTAGTGCGATTGTATTTTTTAATAGGGGTGTATTGAAGTGTGAATATAAATGGAGTAACTGCAGATAACAGATGATTAATATGTTTTCTATCAAATGAGGCTGAACGCTTGTTCCATTTATGTTCTTTATTAGTTGTGTCTCGCTCGATGTAGCAAACAATTGCTAGTTTTCTAAACGACTCTGAGATGCAAAGTTCTAGTCAGCTATAATAGGCTTGTTTCCACCATCAATAAATTGCAAATCTATTTAGTCCGTCAATTAGAGTATTGAAAAATAATAGAAACGTATTTTTTGTTTTTGTAAATCAACGAATATTGACAAAGATAAAACGCATCAAAACTCGGGAGTGGGGGCTCGTGACGTCACTATTCGGTATCAACTCACTAAGAATGATACCGAACAGTGACGTATTGGGAATTTTAAAAGCGTCGTATCTTCGTCAATTTTGGTTTATGTGACAAAAGAAAAAATACGGGTCAAATATTTTTTGATAATCTAAGTGACTGACTAATTAGATTTTTTCAGTTAACAAGCCTATAATAACAGAAATGCTTATATTTCCCGAAGGCGTTTTGCTATTGCGAAAACAGAAATGGTTGTTTGTTGGAATAACATAACATCACGCCTGTAACCCCCGAATGGTTAGGTAGAAGTGTAATATTGAGAACCTTTATTTTACCGATTCTTCCAAAATACCGGTATAATACCGGTATTCAAGGGTTCTGATACCAATACCGGAACAGGAACCAGAACCTAAATTGGAACCTTTATTTTACCGGTTCTTAGGCAAAGAGAGTTCAAACTAGTTTTTTGATGTGCGGTAATAGGTATTTCGAACGAAGGCCAACTAAAAGAAAAGGTATAGTATGCTAAGCAAGCTCAGAACACATCCCCACTTCCGTAAGGAACCTTTAAATCGGGTGACAAGGAACCTGTATAATATCATCCGATTTAAAGGTTCTGGGTACTTACCGGTATTTAGAACCGGTAAATCATAACCCAAACCGGAACCGGAACCGTACCGAAAAGAGGAACCTTTATAAGAACCTAAGTATATGAAGAACCAGAATTTAAATTGGCACCGTTTATCAACCCCTGGAAGTGTGTGTAGGATAGGTGAAATAGTCTGCCTGGGAAACGAAAATAAAAGAATCATCCTGTCGACGAACAGTCCAATGGCGAATCGGTCTTAGAAGAAAGGTTGTGGAATCTAGGTTAAGCCGTGCTTGCTTAGGTTGGTCCGTGGATGGGTGACTACCCATTACTTACCAAGTTTCCTTCGTGTCTCGGAAAGCACGTTAAATGATGACTCACGCTAGACCATGCCGGCTCTGAGGCCCTACTCTCTAACGAGTTAAGGAGTAGGGCCTCTGAGCCGAGTGTCGAACGTGCTTGTATGAAGACACTCACACTTCCGAACCGCTACCGAGCAACGTCCATACAAAATTGCACGGCGTCATCCTGAAGCCGATGGTTTGGTCCCAGCTGTTATTTGCGGATCTTTGACAGTTGTAACAGGTAGTCAGTAGCCAAAAAGTATGACAACTAGGGGTTGAGAAAAGGCTATGAAGATTAAGTACAGTACAAGTTGACTTCAAGTCAAAGAGAAACCTGCCGGGGTTGCGGTACTGTTCGAAAGAGATATCGTAGCCCCGGAACATAAAGGGCGAGGAAGGAACATGGATGGGTTTTAGTCAGTAAAAGTCTGACACTCCCTCCCGCTCCGCCCATAGTGGGAGAAGTTATTTGATGATTTCACATCCTAAAAAAAAAAAAAAAAGTCAAAGAGAAACAAGTACTTAACGACTGTGGGTCTGTCAAACAGTCATTACTGTGAAAGACTTGCTCGTACTGAACCAAGACTCCCATCACTTTTGAAATTACAAAAGTTGTCAGCAATAAAGCCGTAGATAGTTTTCTGTGTAGTGTATTGCCTTGCTTTGGAGGACTGCCTTCTTACTATAATATTAAATGCGAAACGTTGTGAGGATGGGTGACTTGATTTTTGTAAGGTACCATTTCACGCAAAAACTATTGAAAGGATAGCATAGCACACAAATAGTTTACAACCTAGATTAACTTATAGGATACTTTTTATCCCTGTACCGATCGCAACACTAGGTACGCAGGTGAAGCCGCGGGTATAAACTAGTCCCTGGTATGAAACGGGTCGTTATTTTTACCTGCCGTAGTACTTAATTGCTTTACCAGTTTTTGATTCAAAATCAGTAACTAAGCGCAGTTTAAAGCTCTTCTGCTTCAGGTAGTACTTGTTCTTCTGACCATTTTGTTCATCATCTGTGTCGTTAAAGTTTCATTGGATCATACTTCTATCATAAACGCGAAAGTTTTGGAGGTTACATCCAGGAGAACAGCGGTGCCCCAATGTTGGCTGCCCAAGCTTATGAACAGAAAGTCGTGGGTTCGAACACAGGCAGGCTCATTAGGTACTTCGTGTAATTTATTTCATCACCACTGCTCCCAAAACAGTGATGGAAAACATCGTGAGGAAACCAGCATGTCCTAGAACCCAAAAATCGAACATAATTATGTCACAATTACCAATCCACACTGGGCCTACGTGGTGGATTAGAGTAGAGGTAATGCTAACAGTATTACCTCTACCAATATTATAAAATGAACAACTGCTAAACAATTGAAACAGCAGCATTCAAAACAACTGAACGCGGCAGAACGGTGTTTTGTTATAATTTGTTCTCTAAACATTTTATTAATGAACAGTTAATTAGTCGGGGAAACGTTCGCTATTTACCTTTTCAATTTAAAGAAATGGCTGAATTGGGCTTGCTCAAAATTCTATGCAGCAGGCAGTTTATTCTTAATTATGGTCTTCAAGGATAATAAAATTATCATCAACTTAAAAGGTTATTTATCTACAGGTCCTAAATAAGGACACAGGCCTTCAAAGGAAAATAAAAAAGGTTAAGACAGTAACACTGGTATAGCTATGGCTTATTGGACGATTCGCACGAATTTAACTCGCACAAAACGTGCGAATCGACTCCTATAAAACATATTATTTTTTCTGTAGTCGATTCGCTATAAACAAGTCTAAGGTTTACGTTAGTAAATGTCATAATTTAAAATGATTGATGATTAATTGCTTGAAGTTAGAACTGTCAAATATTGGAATTCTTAGCTTTGCTTTCTTTGACGGTTCTCACTTCGTTTTATTTCTTGTCCATTGCATAAAATGTTTGCGTCAGTAATTACTTACTTCAACTCAGTCAATTTATGTTCCAAAAAAACATTTATAAATCCAGAGCTTTAGGAAATTTTTAAATCACTATTGGCACATTGCAGAGTTTAATGCAATTTCAAGAGCTATCTACTAGAAGAAAAAAGCTTTGAGAGAAAATACTCTTCTGACAAACTCGGCTTAAGTAGCATCAAAACGTTGGTCCCTACTTACCCGTTTGTGAATAACACTTAGAATTGATTCTAACAGACAGCCTAACAGTTACTGATTACTTAATTAATTAGCAGTGATAGCCAGAAGTGTTACAGTTGGATTGCCAGTTCATAGGTCTCGGGTTAGAGCCCAAGGCTTCTGATTTTTCGAATTCATGTGCGTATCGCATAATTATCACTTGCTTCGGTGAAAGAAAACATCGTGAGAAAATCATCATGTCTGAGAGTTATTTCTTGACGGCATGAAAAGCCAAGTCCGTGACCCATGTGTGGCTTGAAAACTGTGACACCAGGTGAGGTACTAACAGGGCACGCCACGATAGTGGCGGTAAGTCCCCTCTTTGAGGAGTGGCTGGAGAGGCGCCACGGCGTCCTCACCTTCCGCCTGACGCAGGTCCTCACCGGACATGGATGTTTCGGAAGGTACCTGCACCGAATCGGGCGGGAGGAAACGCCCGGGTGTCTCCACTGCGAAGATCGACCGGAGGACACGGTGGAGCACACGGTGGAAGTCTGCCCTGCGTGGGCGGAGCACCGCCGTGTCCTCGTAGCGGCGATCGGCGGCGGCGACCTCTCGCGTCCGGCCCTGGTTCAATCCATGGTCCGGAGCGAGACGGAATGGGAAGCCGTCACCTCCTTCTGCGAAGCAGTCATGCTAGCGAAGGAGGTGGCGGAACGAGAGAGGGAGAGATCCTCTCTTCCCGGCCGCCGCGGGAGACGCACCGGGCGTCGGGGGCCACGTGGTGGCTACCGGCCACCGTAGACGCGGGCCTGTGGACGGTTGGCTATGGGCTAGCTAGCCGTCCGTCCGTCTAACGACGACAGGCCGAGTCGACGGCGCGTTCGTGTTCCACGCGCGCCTCAAAGAGATGTCAGCATAAGAGAGGGGCCCGCAAGGGCCGAAGCCTGCCGGGGTTGCGGGACCGTTCGAAAGAGATACCGCAGCCCCGGAACGTAAAGGGCGAGGAAGGAACATGGATGGGTTTTAGTCAGTAAAAGTCTGACACTCCCTCCCGCTCCGCCCAGAGTGGGAGAAGTCATTTGATGATTTCCCATCCTAAAAAAAAAAAAAAAAAAAGGTGAGGTACTAACCACACTATAAAGAAGAATAAAAAGAACATTATCATCGAGATAGAAACTCATTCAGCACTGAATAACATCATTTTTCAAACTCCTCCTTCGTAGAAGTTAGTTAAAGTACAGTTTAGTTTGTCAGTCCTCATTTTAGCATTAACTAAATTCCACTGGCTTGCCTAAGTGAAACCCAAGTCAGAGCCGTAGGCAAAATTCTCACTTATCTTAAAAAGCAAGATTCTCCGTCCGATATAATATTCATTGATAGTGTGCCAGCAAATCCAAGAACTCGCTTTCATTGAGATCAAATTCTTCTCATGCATTCAAATGCAAAACTGTTCTCTTTTAGTAAGGCTACTCAGGGATCAATTTTGATTGCACATACTCCCGTTTCCATTCCATTATCAGTAACTGTCTTTGTTTATTTCGCCAACGTTCATTTATCTAATGGAGCTACCCCATCGTGTGCTTCGTGAATTGAATTAATTAACTTATATAACTTGGGTAACATAAGCAAGATAGAACAAACTTGTCAAAACTATTCCGGTGGTGCAGTGGCCATGTTTATGAGTGGCTGCCAACTTTTAATTTACAGCTTTGTATAATTTATGAAGCACTCCGCTAGCACGCTGCGTTTTTTCTTCTTGTGCCAGTAACTTAAATAATAAATGTTTTATGAAAAATGAATTCGGATCCGTAATAAACTTAGAGATATCAAGTAAGTTTTTACATCGCCAGCCCTTTGAAGACTTTAAACATTTTTATCTCGGTATCTCTCTTATTTACCCTTCTATATTTAATCGCATGAATTCCAAAGTTGCTTCAACCTCGTCATCATAAGGCGCGTTGCTTTGAACTTTTTCTTTTTCAATAACAGATTTGGCGCCTCCAAAACCGGTTGTTTCACTTTCCATGGCAGCATGTCCATCGAACGATGCAGACAAGCGAATCATCTCAACGAATGAGTCAGAACGATCAATTTTTTGGGTGCTTTCTCCCACACCTGCCCGAAAGGGGCACGGATCACGGATACGAACACTTTCCACTGGGGGGAAATGGGAGCAGCGTTTTGCATGGCCTTGATTCGAGAAGGCGAGCGGCGGTGCCGCTTCGCGCCGCCTGCACGCGATCAGTCTTTGTCGAGCGTTCGGATACAGTACCCGCGTCGCGCGAAACTTAGTTCGGCAAGAGCGATCGGCGCGAGTGTCACACAGTGAGCTACAAGTGACCAAACAGTGAACGCAGTGATTTTACCATTCGGAGGATACCCACAAGCAAATCTGGAGCGATACGTTAACTTGAGGAGGTGTGTTTCATTCAGTTATTTACTGTTTATTAGTTTCGTACGCGCTATTCGATTGTTTATATTTGTTTTGTGAATGAGCGTCGCGTCCATTGAGTTATTGGACGATATTTTATGACTCCACCGAGTTTCTCGTTCTGTGGCCATTTCTTGGTTACGATAGTGGCTCACGCGAATCGCAAAAAAATGTGAAAGTAATTTGACGTGTGGCTGTAGCCGCGTAAGATAGTGTGCGTCTTTATCGTGATGTTGTCACGGTTGTCTACGGCCCGCTGATTTATTGTTTCGTACAACAAATAGCACAAAACGAAAATTAATTTTCAACTTTTCTAATTTAAGTTTATGCAACTGCCATAAATAGTCAGTGGAGGCAATAAAGATTAAGGCAATAGTTTTCTTTTGTTCGCGTTCCCGTTTAATGAATTTTCATGCAAAGTCAAATATCTTAGCTTGTTATAGATATTAACTTGAATTATTCATAACATTAATCATTTATGGAAATTCGTGAACACGAAAGACCTCAGAAGGGGAAGTTCTCAGCTGTTATGAATATTAGAGAGTTAAGTAGATGCGATTTAACCAGTCTTAAAGTCTTAAAGGCTGATCGGTCTTCAGAACTCGCTCAAGAAGATTGCACATAGGAATTGAGATTCAAAGAATAAAAAAAAACAAAAGTCTTGCCTAAGGTTACAGCAGCTATAGACAGATACTTAGGTATAATATCCTCTAATAGGCTAGTTTCCACCATCAATAAATTGCAAATCTATTTAGTCCGTCAGTTAGAGTATTGGAAAATAATGGACACGTATTTTTTGTTTTTGTAAATCAACGAATTTTGACAAAGATAAAACGCATCAGAACTCGGAAGTGGGGGCTCGTGACGTCAGAACTCACTAAGAATGATAGCAAACAGTGACGTATTGGGAATTTTAAAAGCATCGTATCTTCGTCAATTTTGGTTTATTTGACAAAAGAAAAAATACGGGTTAAATATTTTTTGATAATCTAAGTGATGGACTAATTAGATATTTTTCAGTTAACAAGCCTATTAATAGCCATAATGGAAAATAAACCTAATAGTTCCACACAATAAATGCTAACGCTGTGTAACAGCCAGGATATAGCCTACACTCTACACAAACATATAAAACAGCTTGACGTTCCAAAATATATCTTAAAACTTTTGTAATCCATAACAGTCAAGGGTATTGTAATACCCAATACAAGCAGTCGCACCATGCTAAATACTGGTACTCAGCTGCATCCGGTAAGACTGGAACCGGAATCCTACGCAGATGATGAAACATTTTATTGCTACACCAACATCAGTACTATTACATTTTACAGATACCTTAATATTAGTGCCTTTTCAAAACGAAATAGTATTCCAACTCAATAGAAAACATGCCAGTATTGATATAAATCCCACAATAAGAAAAAAAAATCTTCAACATAAAATGACAATCGAAAGGAAATTGATAAAGAAGCCACGGAAGGTTCTTACGCTCCCTTGGAGAAATAATCGTTTGAACTTTAATAATATATCTACCTTTCACATTTCCAGATATGAAATATTTTGTTACAATAAATAAACCGCCGAAAAGGGGTGACTTGCCATGACATTTTAGTTTCCACCGGCATTTCTTTTCAGAGATCAGTGAGGTAGATATAAAGTGCCGCCGGTATCATTCTAGTTTCTAAATATTCACCAAAAAACAAAAAAAATACGTATCAAAGTGACATAAGGACAATGTCGTTGCAAAAAAATCTACTTTCAGAAATGAACATAACTTCTTTTAATTCCACAGACAACTCTCAAAGCTTTCATAGAAAAAAACTGTGGACAAATTCTTCTCTTTTTTTTGGTCACTCGGTGATTTTAAATGAGTACAAAACACTAACGTATCCAAAAATAGCCAGAATTTACACCAAAGTTTATTTTAAAACAAAAATATTTTTGAGTTTTAACTATCTAATGAAATTTTTCAGAGCAAAGCAATGACGCATAAGCTCGGAATGAATGAATGTAGAATCCAGACAAACATTTGAATGTAATGACCTCCAATTTTAAACAACAGCATAATAATTATTTTAACAACTGAAACAGATTTGATAGATCAATACAAGTACGTTTACCTTATAAATAATACCAAAAAAATAAACTAATCTGTAACAGAAACAGACGAGAAAGTATCAGACATAATTGCATAAGAAGAAATCAAATTATGAATCCCTTTGTTTTGGCACAGTATACGCACGAGTACCTAATATATGTATGTCTGTCATTACGTTACACAATATGTAGGACAAACAATATAGGCCTGGCTAATAGAGTTTACGTAATTGCATTTTGTCAAAAGCTTTTGATAGGGTTATAAAGTTTATGGTGTAATTACGTATTCCCATTGTTGTCAGTCATAGGCTCTATGGGTTATGGATTATACTACGTCTTCTAAATTAGCGTTACCGTAATTAACACCAGCTTCATCATCAACTCATCATCACATTTGGCCTATGATAGATATAGGCTTCTTCAAGGACCACCACTTTGACCAGTTCTTCGTAGGTATCCTGAATCCAGGGCAACTTATGAAATTTTAAACATAAAAGAAATCTAACTGTGTACAGAATTGCATAAGATAAAGAAAACCATCATACCACGCCGAAGGCAGTGAATTAACAATAATAACAAGAAAACACAACAATCCAATTTTCCAAACTACACTTGCCTGACTTGAACATTTCAAACATATTACAGAACATTTCAACAAAGTTAGAAGTGTAGGTAGAGCGGAGTCCAATAGCAGCGGCTCAAATTATCGCAATAGCTAATTAGTGTATATCGAACACTACTCCGGTACGGTACGAGAATATTGTAAACACGGCCACCACCGCTAATTGCCTAGCCCTAATTGGCAGAAGCCACTTTGCCGGAGAATTCGTACTGAAAACGGCTATCTCATTCTTTTTACATCGACAATCTGAGTTTAAGTGTCGGCGAATGGCCTGGTAGCTGTGGTATTGCCGAATTTAATTAAAGAAACCAATTTAATTTTGGAAGACGGGCTTTTGTAGATTTTGAAATCGGGTCAAAATTTATTTTTAATTGATACCTCTGCCAATTTTTGTGATTGGACACAAAAGAAGATAAGTCCATCAATTTCTTAATTTGAAATACATTATTTTGCTACACCTAATACTTGTTGAAACACTTCTACCCTAGAACAGCGGTGGCCCAGTGGTGGCGGCCCCGACTTACAAACAGTGAGTCGTGGGTTCGAACCCAGACAGGCGTATTACTTTGTATAATTTATTTCATCACCACTGCTCTCAAAAAGGTGAAGGAAAACATCGTGAGGAAACCGGCATGTCCTAGAACCAAAAAATTCGAAGCCATGTGACATCTATCAAAAACCGCACTGGGCCCGTGTGGTGGATTGTAGCCCATACGCAAAATACACGCTTTGACGTGGAGTTGCGGACACCAGCCCGTTGTACAAGACAATACAAACACTTCTACCCTGAAAATACACTCAAACATGATGGTGTAAAAAAAACTGAAATAGATACATTTTGACAGACTGCAGTTGTAAAACATAACTCATAAGTCCACACAAAGCAAAGAATCCATACAAGTAATGGAAATACCACCTTAAGGTGATATCGAAACCAGGAAACCAGGCTAAGGTTGTAAGTAACGTATATTACGAGTCAAACAAAGCGTGTTGTCGTACACTGTAACTCCGTGTGCGTGCGTCTCCTGCTCCTGTAGTAAACATTCGTACAATTTGCCCTAATAACGCGAAATTAACTGTGACAGTTGGCAAACAACCCAACAATAGTTATGCTAATGTGATGGTTAATCCAAAGGATAATAATAAAAGCAATGCCGAAGCGTACAATTATACCGAACAATTTTAAAGACTTAAAATTTTTCGAGTAATTACAAATGAAATCGCTGCCGTGTAATTTGTAGACTTACTACTAAACTGATACAATTCTCTTCTCGTGTCTTCTCTTTCAGTCTATTCTTTTGTTTTGAAATGAAAAAGATATAAGGCAACATTTATTGATATTTAAGATACTTTTGAAACACCAGTGTGAGAGGGTTTCCGTCTATTGAATTGAAACTCGTGGAAATAAATGACATCTGTAAGAAGTTTAGATCAATAGTGTCTGTTACAAATGTAAAAGGTTCATCTTCTCGTAGCCTATAAATATTATTTATGTTATAGGTGCACAAAACAATCCGGTTTTTTCCAAAATTAACGACGATGAGAGTAACGCGTTTGACAAACAAAAGAAAATATTTGCTATGGACATTTTAAAATTCTATACCGATCGCTCGATTCAGTATCGATTTTAAAATTACAGCTCTGGTGATAATAATATAGGAAACGAAACGATTAACAGCTCATCAATTACCAAGCCGACAGTTTTCTTTCCTGGCAGTTTCTCTTTTACACCACCACAAAGTATAAACTTTCTCCTGAACTTCATAATAGCTCAATGATTTATTATTATCTCTTCTATTGGCACTGATAGTATTGTTACTGGAACTTCTTTCTTATTTATCGTGTGGTTCCTAACCTGGTGTCAGTGTTTATCCCACCCACGGGCCTTTGAATTGGCTTTACATGCCGTCAAGAAATATCTCGCAGGCATGCTGATTCTCTCACTGAGTCAATTTCAACAACTCGATTTTTTACCTAATTTCCATGGACATTTTCTTTTTCAGGTTTTTCAAAAAACTTTAATTATAAAGCGCAACATATCCACATTAAATATACATTTTCTAAATGAGGATTACATAATTAAATTACTTAGAGAGTTATTTGGGTCACCGAAATTGGTGAGCCACAGAAATTTTATTATTGCCACCGAAATTGTATTGGTGACACAGAAATTGTGTGTGTGCACTGAAATTGTGAATTACTAAAAGAAATACAACGTGGTGTACTATTGCTTAAATCAGTTTTACAAAATTAGCAATCAAGGACCTGATTATGTTATTTACTCCAATGATGAGGTAAAATTTACTTGAAACATACTAACAACCTAGGTAGGGGCGAGTCTTAGCTGCCTACCGGGTCACATGTGAGGTCTAAAAAATTAGCGATGTAAAATCAGCAGTGTGAAAAAAAAAAACGGCAAAATTTGTTGCTTTTTTGTTGCTAATTAGTTGCCAAAAAATTTTTTTTGTTGCTCCAGCCGATCGCAAAAAAATTGCAGTAACGCTAGTTTTTCATTATGATAGCGTGGAAATCACTCGATGTGGAATTATCGATCAAGCGAATAAGGGTTAATTTGTTGCTAATTTGTTGCTAAAAGATGCAAAAGGAAAAAATAAAAAAAATCATAAAAATAAATTTTTGTTAAATATGCCAAAATAAATAAAGTCCACGCCAGCTTAACTCTCAAGTTTTTCGTAGAAAATGCTAAATAAAAATTTGTTGCTGCTCATACTGAAGCTACTCTGAGCACAGAGAGTCAGCAACAAAATAAAAACTGAAAGTCGGATTAGTTCGGAGATCGGTTTACGAAAAAGCCGGCCACGCCAGCTTAACTCTCGAATTTTCTGTGGAAAAACTATATTAAAAATTTGTTGCTGGTTAAATTGCAGCTAATCTGAGTACAAAGAGTCAGCAACAAAATAAAAACCGAAAGTCGGATTAGTTTTCAGATCGGCTTACGAAAAAACCGGATACGCCAGCTTAACTGTCGACTTTTCCGTAGTAAAACTATAGTAAAAAATTGTTGCTGTTCATATTGCAGCTAGTCTGAGTACAAAGAGACAGCAACAAATTAGAAACCGAAAGTCGGATTAGTTTGGAGATCGGTTAAAGAAGAAGCCGGCCACGCCAGCTTAACTCTCGATTTTTCTGTGGATAAAGTATATTAAAAATTTGTTGCTGGTTAAATTGCAGCTAATCTGAGTACAAAGAGTCAGCAACAAAATATAAACTGAAAGTCGGATTAATTTGGAGATCGGTTTACGAAAAAACCGCCTACGCCAGCTTCACTCGCCTTTTCCGTAGTAAAACCATAGTAAAAAATTGTTGCTGCTCGTACTGCAGCTAGTCTGAGTACAAAGAGTCAGCAACAAAATAGAAACCGAAAGTCGTATTAGTTTGGAGATCGATTTTCGAGAAAATCGGCTACGCCAGCTTCACTCTCGACTATTCCGTAGAAAAACTATGATATAAATTTGTTGCTGCTCATGCTGCAGCTAGTCTGAGTACAAAGAGTCAGCAACAAAATAGAAACCGAAAGTCGGATTAGTTTGGAGATCAATAATAGGGGCACACTAAGCGGGGCTCCGTCGACTACGCTTTTTAGGGGAATATAAAGTGTTTTAAGGTTAGGTTATATTAATCGGTATTTCTCAGAAATGGTAGAGTATCTTTTCATGAGAGTGGTACCATTGGGCAAGGGGGACCCCTCCTTCCCTCCACACCGCGTGAGTTGACTACCATCGCATGCATTTCACGAAAAATAATGCGTTTTATTGTAAGCAGTATGTTCGTTTGACAATATTTCGAGAGTTTGCAATATCGCTAGAGAGAATACAATATAACGTGTTTGACAATAGGCTTGTTTCCACCATCAATAAATTGTAAATCTATTTAGTCCGTCAGTTAGAGTATTAGAAAATAATGGACACGTATTTTTTGTTTTTGTAAATCAACGAATATTGACAAAGATAAAACGCATCAAAACTCGGGAGTGGGGGCTCGTGACGTCAGTAGGTACTCACTAAGAATGATACCGAACAGTGACGTATTGGGAATTTTAAAAGCGTCGTATCTTCGTCAATTTTGGTTTATGTGACAAAAGAAAAAATACGGGTCAAATATTTTGTGACAATCTAAGTGACGGACTAATTAGATTTTTTCAGTTAACAAGCCTATTTTACTGTGACAATATTATACTGATATATATTGATTAATGTTATAAAGTTGAAGAGTTTGTTTGTTTGTTCAACGCGCTAATCTCAGGAACTACTGATTGAAACTGAAAATATCTTTTGGTGTTGGATAGTCCATTTCACGCTACAACCTACAGGAGCGGAGCATAAATGAATTTTTTTGCAAAAACGGGGAATACCTACTTATTTTCCTTTTGTGGGTTTTTTCTCTTTTATATGACGCAGACCAAGTTGCGTGGGTCAGCTAGTGTATTATAACTTAGCTAAATGCTCCTGAATTGGGGTAATTTTGTTAGGCTGGCAACTTTAATTAATGCCAAATGTCATGGAAGGTTGCTGAAGTCATTGTGATTGCAAAGCCTGGGAAACCACCCCATGAAGCATCGTCATATACAGGGTATAAACCACCTCATCACAAAGCCGTTAACCAAGCATTCTGTACATCAAACTAAGAAACTTTACGCAAAAATTATTGCTGGGAAACAACTTTTTTTTTGAGGTTATAAATCATGTTTTGTGGTAGAACTCAGTGTAACGCACTTAACACATTGTGCTGATGGATGGATTGAATAGTATGGGGGTCGTGGAGATGCTAAAAGTTAAAATCTTACAAAAAAAAAACTTTTATTTAAAAAAATCTTGTCAAAAACTTGTAACTTTGACCCCCAATATCTCCGTAACTTGACCCCCAATATCTCCGTAACTAGAAGGTTCCCAGGTATGGTGTAGAACAAAAACATGATCGAAATGATGGGGAGAACAAATGCCTTTCGGCCTCGTGAAGAGGTGTTTTACACCCGTTAGACCGACAGAAATATTAAAAACAGAAGAAGTGGCGGCTATGCCGTCTTGTTCGGTGGTTTCGTGCAAAAATAGTTTTTTTTATTTGATTAAAGGGCTTTGTCGCTTAGCGATCATATTGCCCAGTACAGAAAAGCAAATTACTTACGATCTACTTAGCACTAACTTACGATCTTCTTATTACTAGTTCATATAATTCTTTTGCTTTCTCGGACACTGGAAAAGCAAGGATGGAATTACAAATGCCAATAGCATTCGTTTTATATCGTCCAAACACATATTAGGTCTACTATTTTCGTTCCGGACACACTCCATCAGGATATGAAAAACATCATCAATTACTCCACAGTCATCACAATTTGGAGACAAAACTTTCTTCATTAAATGATAGAACTTATTCGAAGGAATATGGCCGGAACGAAGTCTTAAAGCTATAGTAATTAATTTCCTGTTCAGATCACAATCAATCCACGGAGACCGAGAGATCTCTGGCTGGATAGTTCGGTACCAGATCCCCTTTTCTTTTGATCTTCCATCAAAATACTCTTGCCAAAAATCTAAACACTTTTTTTTGCCTTTCCAAAATAGTCTGAATATAGCGGAGTAATATTCGTAGGGACTCCGTCAACACACGCTTGTTTGGCGAGTAAATCAACAATATCATTTTCTTCAAATTGAATATGTGACGGAATCCATTGGAGGCGCACCGTTTTGGAATTAGCTTGAAGTTTTAAGATCAATTCATATAACGCGTAGGCTGTCGGAATACCTCGCATGTGAGAAGTGTGCCGAGCCAAGTGTTGCAGCGAGCTTTTGGAGTCTGTCAGAATCACAAAATCATCGCCATTAATTGACAGTATATAGTACAAAGCTTCCAATATAGCAATCAACTCAATGTGCTTACAATTAGAAATATCTGAATCAGTGCAAAAATAGAAGGGAAGACAAAAACTTTAGAAGTCATTGCATCAGTTATCACAGCACAGGTAAGTAGGTACAAGTATTTTACAATATTTGTCATAAAAATCACGAAAAACCATAATCCCTAAAATATATCTGACTTGTACTACTTTATTTAAGTTTTTTTGTATTACTTTGACTGTATTATGTTTGCATTAAATACATTGCTCTTTTACAACCACCTCAGTCTGTCACTGAGTGACTGAACAAGCAATGTACAGCGAACATAACGAAACATCATTAAGCCGTTATGTCGCATGGTGCGTCCGCTGCTCTGGTCCGCCGTATTTGAGCGTGAGCTAGTGATGTGCTCGTGGAGGTTTGACAAAGTCTATCGACAAGAAAGTGCACTGCGCATTGTTAAGGTAGAAGTACCTATTCCCGTTAGTGTACCAGTAGCCGTTAACACGTCAGTTTTTTTATTATTGCACTTTTCTACCAATAATTAATTAAAGTTTGCGAATGGCAATACCTTCTCAGTAATATTTTGTACAATTCTAATAGCAATATTCTCCAAAAAGTTTAATGGTATCAAAACCATGCGATCACAAAAGTTTGCTCTAAGAAAATATTATGTAAGTTCAAAGTTCTGTCAGTGAACTATGAAGCTACCACGTCGCATTGATCAGATAGCCATACTGCGATGGTTAACGTTAAGATTTGGGTGTTAATTTTCTAAAATAGTTCAGTATATTATTTTGCGATATAACGTATAAATTGAGGTGAATCTAATTGAGAAATAAATATTTTTGCCGTTCACATCTATTGGTACTAACAAACCCCTACTTGACCTAGTACCCGTTAAATTCGTATTTTTTTTTACCGCATATTGGTACACGATCAACCCGATAAAACAAGTTGTACCGAAACCCGTTATTGTGTACTTATTGCCTTGAAATAGGTGTCATTTTCCTTTAAAACTGTAGAATACAGTTTACTGATATTGCTATTTTCCTTCAAATCAATAGAATGTAGTTTCTATGTTTCTTGTTTGTGTTGTAATCACCTGGATTCGATTGCCTCTTTAGTTTTTTATGATTTTCAAATTTTTACACATTTCGCGTTACTACTCTGCTGTTCTGAAACCGTTACGCAACGTGTGGCGCACTGCTGTTGAAGTATGGATAAGAATTACCAAGCACTAATTTGAAGCAAACTTAATCGTCATCATCATTTCAGCCGAAAGACGCTTTCACT
The DNA here is from genome assembly GCA_950022955.1 of Xestia ashworthii. NCBI lineage: Eukaryota > Metazoa > Arthropoda > Insecta > Lepidoptera > Noctuidae > Xestia > Xestia ashworthii. The sequence continues at coordinate 17,032,814 of OX465566.1, forward strand.
GCTGGACATAGTTCTTCCCCAAGTGTCACTACATTGACCGGTCTCTTGCGATTCGCATGCAGCGGATTCCCGTAGCCTTCACCAGGTCATCGGTCCACCTATTGGGAGGACTTCCAACGCAACGTCTTCCGGTTCGCGGTCGCCACTCCAGAACTTTTTGGCCCCTTCGGCCATCCGTTCTGCGAGCAATATGCCCTACCCGACGATGCCTAGACGATTGACCTCTTTCTCGAAGTTAGAACTACCTAACTGGATCGTTTGTCCCAGGTAAACATAATCGTAACAACTTCGAGTGTATATTCTCCAATCTTGATGATGCCTAGCCCTCTCCAGTCCAGAACTTTGAAGACATAATCCAGTGTAGCGGTGAAAAGTTTCGAAGATATGTCGTTTCCCTGTCTCACACCTCGCTGCAGAAGGATAGGTTCCAAGGCTTGGTCCGGAAGTCGGACTGACATGCTGGCGTTTTCGTACAAACACTTTGACACCTCGATGTGCCGATAGTCGGTTTGGAACCTTTGGAGAGACTGCAGTACAGCCCAGGTCTCGATCGAATCTAAGGCTTTCTCGTAGTCCACAAACGCTAAACAGAGGCAGGTTATACTTTTCGGTCTTCTGTATAACCTGCCGCAGCGTACGTATGTGGTCCACGGTGCTAAAGCCTTTTCGGAAAACTGTTTTGGAGGCTAAAATTCGTCAAGCCTGCGCGCGAGACGATTCGTGATGACTCTTGAAAACAACTGGCAGATATGGCTTAGAAGTGAGATGGGCGTATAATTCTATAACCGGGCATTGTCTCTCTTCTTCAAGAAGAGTACCACCACACCCCTGCACCAAGTCTGTGGCGTTGTCCCCTCTAGTATGACGGAATTGAACAGCCCGCCTTCAGGAGTTTAGCCGTAATTCCGTCATCATCCGGTGCTTTTTTGTTTTTTGAGTGATTTCAGAGCCATCCTAATCTCAAGACTGACGTCCCGGATATCTTCGGTATAGTGTTGTGGATCAGTTTAGCTCTTGGTCGCTTGCTAGGTCGACAGCGAGTTTACTGGTTGACGTGTACAACTGTCCATAGAAGGTCTCGATCGGATAAGATCGAGACCTGCCATCGTCGGTCTTTAGTTTCGTAAGCTGGCTCTGCCCAAAAGCCAGATCTCTTGTAAATACATTGGAGCTTTTATTCCACTCAATAGCGTCTTTGATACGCTCGTTATTAAATCGGCGGAGTTCGCTCTTTAAGGGTTTAGGGGTACGTCTATTGAGCTGCCGGTATTTCCACACTTAGTCTGAAAACTGCAGGATCATCTCACGCCGCTCCTTCATGAGCTTGAGAGTGTGTTCGGAGAGCCTCTTGTTTTGATCTGTTCGACGTGCCTTGAAGAACTTAGACCCGGTCGTAAACACAGTTTCCACGAACCCATCGTTGTATTCGTTCACTGAGCTTTCCAGGCACTCGAAACGGATTTGGAGTTCAAGCTAAAAGCTCTCGGGGTTTTGGATCTGACTTCATCAGTCAAGAACTTTTAAGCTTATGCCTCTTACCATGCGGTGATCGCGAATTGATCACCAAGACATTCAACATTTGCTTTTTGGTTGACACGATGAAGTCTCATTTTTAGTTGTACCATCGGGGCTCTGCTAGGTCCAGTTCCTGTGCTCACGCTTTCTGAAGAAGAAGATCGTCATGTAGAGGCTCTCCATCTCCATAAAACTAGCCAGTTGGTGACCCCGGTGATTCCAACGTCCAACTCCAAATTGCTCCACCTACAGCTCAAACCCCCAAAAATAGCATTTCTGTGAACTTTAACGTAAAGCAATAAAGTTCAAATTCGCGGTGAAAATTACCGGATTCAGTGACAATTTAACGTTTACTAGTACAAATCTAACGGGTACTGGTACAATTGGCCCTTTATTTTATTTTTTTGTACTTTTGTTAAAGTAAATTTATACTAATAAAATAAAAGAATATTACACTAGAAATAATTTAAATTATCTCTCTAGTCATGTAATTATTTTTTTTGTGAGTCTTCTAGTTTTAGCATAGCAGACCTGCAAAGTCAGTGAATATCAAAACTTCACGGTTATTGGGCCGTTTACCTTATATTACTATTTCAGATTTTTCTTCAACTTGTTAACTCTTGTAATCCATGGAAGGACGATGGTTGGAGGGACGATGGTCTATGGTAATTTTTTTTTTGTCTTTGACAACAATAGTGCCTGTAGTCCTAACTGAAATAAATGCTTTGATTTTGTTTTTGAACTACGTGTAACTGTGTTATTTGATTTGTAATTGTTTTTAAAATATTTTTATTAATTGAAGAATGTTTTATAGGTTTCATATTGTTTTCATTTACTTTATTTCCAAAACCTTTATAAAAAATTATCGATAATTATATTTATCGAAAACTCTTCGATTTAGTCAAGCACTGTGTCATATCTGCCCTCGTCTCCCGACAACACACAATGATAATTGTTTTCGTGTGAGTAAATTATACGGAAAAGTACGCTGTGGTTAAAGAATAAGGTTTATATTTAAATGACAGAGTTAACGATGGCGCGTGTGTGCACTTGGTCGTAGTATTGTTTTGACAGAACTGTGTGTGCAATATTAATAGCGTTATGGAGGGGGAACCACGGCAACTGTTGCTTCACCAGTTTTCTATACATTTTGAACTCCACGCCATATTAATTATCTCCTTCTTTATTATATGTATGATATACCTAGTTCTCTGTTATCAAAACTATTTAAAAACTCTTATTGAAACGGTTAAAACCAATAATAGAAGATAGAGAACTTATTCCAAATCATCAATTTGGCTTGAAAACCAGGAAGTCTGCTCCACCGTGCTTTTAGATGTCGCGCAAGCTTTTGCCAAAGTTTGCCATAAGGGTCTAATATTTAAGCTCAGACGCATGCTACCAGAATTTGCAGATATCCTAGAGTCGTATACAACTAACAGAATGTTTAGAATAAGGCAGGAGGACGCATATTCCGAGCTAAAAGCTATAAAACCTGGTGTACCTCAAAGAAGTGTGCTAGGCCCAATTTTGTACTTGTTATACACATGTGACATCCCAGAACTGGAAAACCGCACCATTGCGACCTTTGCAGATGATACTGCAATTATGGCTACTGGATCAAGCCACAGAGAAGTACTAGAAAAAGTTCAACTAGCTGGGAACAAAGTTTATGACTGGACACAAAAATGGAAGATCAAACTGAAAGAGTCAAAATCAATTCACATTGATTTTATAAACAAACAGTTGGACTATCACATCTAAATGGTATGCAAGTACCTTAAGCTAATACTAACTAAAACCCATTCACGTTCCTTCCTCGCCCTTTATGTTCCGGGGCCACGGTATCTCTTTCGAACAGTCCCGCAACCCCGGAGGCTTCGGCCCTTGCGGGCCCTTTCAATGTGCTGACATCTCTTTGAGGCGCGCGTGGAACACGAGCTCGCCCATAGCTTATGTCAAAGAGAAATGACAGGAACTCGATTAGCGATGATCTACTCGTATGAGTAAGTATTGGTTACTCGGAAGGAAATCTTGTCTATCATTGATACATAATAAAATAACCCTTACGAGTACAAGCATAATTCATCTGATGCCAATTTGGACGTATGGCACCCAACTTTGGGGCTCTAATAAACAAAGCAACGTCAAAATTATTTTTGACGTTGCTTCAGAATATGCTTGTTTATGGTTATTTTATTATATTTTATAGGGTTAGTATCGTGATTTATTTGGATCCGCGATATAAATCGCATTTTTTTAACGGCATCATTACAGCGCAGGCTGAATCTAAATGAAATAATAAATGACGATTAACACCATTAAAAAACCCGGATGGTCTGGTTTTTGTATCCATTCGTTGCATCACTACTGTCAATAAAGTAAGTGCTACGGACTTGTGTAAAAGTGCAAAAGTGCTTATTAGTCTTTTAGGCTAGATCCTAATTAAGTATTAAGAATTTAGATCTTATTAATAAAGTACAAAAAAAAATGATAAATTTGCATAAAAGGCTAAGTATCAGGGCAGGAAAAAGATGACTTTTGTTATGACAGTGACAGTTGACACTGATGACAGCCCGCCGCCCGCGGTGAATGAAAACACCAAGAGTGGAGAACAAGAACAACCGGAAATTATGAATAAATGGGGGTATTAGAAGACATTTTTGAAACGTACCTACAAAAAGCATGTTGAGCATTTAACGTTTTCTCCCACAAAACAGTAAGTATACATTGTCATGAATGCACTTTGTTTACACTACTTTTCACATTAAAAAGACAGACACTTTAAGGTATGTGTTGACGATTTGACAGTGGGGCTTAGTTTCCAAGCTTTTCTAAAAGGTACAGGCCGGTTACAGAAAACCAACTCTGAGATTCAGAAAGCTGTTGAGTGACTCTAACAAAACTAATCCGACTTTCGGTTTTTATTTTGTTGCTGACTCTATGTACTCAGTTTTATCATTAGCTGCAGTTTAACCAGCCATATTTTTTTAATATACACACATCAAAAGTGTCTAGGGATCAACATATATTTTTGCAATAACTTTTCTCCTGATTGATATTAATTAAAATTTTCTTTAAGGATTCATCAAATAAAGTGTTTTCGTTTGTCACAGTAACGATAAACCAAGTCACCTTTGCATTAATAAAGAAATTTGCCATTTTCCTAATAAAGGGATTTTTGACATTTGAACCACTAACATTAAAGTTCGAAAAAAAGACTGAAATAACAGTTTTCTTTAAAATTTTATTGGGTAACTTAAACAATTAATAATCCGTGTTTCTACCGCGAACACTAACAACACAAGAACATCGGTTTGGCATACTCAAAATTAGTTCATCCAAATCACGCTGTGGAATGGCCGCCCATGTTCGTTGCAACAACAAAAAAAGGTCTTCTTGCGACTGGATACCCTCCATATTCGGCAGAGCTCAATCGGGTTCAAGTCTGGCGACTGAGCAGGCCAGGGCAGGACATTGATGTTAGCGGCGACGAGAGTGGCTTACAACTCTTGCGGTGTGCGGTCGTGCATTATCATGCACGACCGCGCACACACACATTAACTGAAATAAGGGACCGATTTGCACTTGTAGAGGAACGATGACGTCTGATACAATCGTCTCAGCATAAATTTGAGCGTTGAGGTTGCCTCTGATCCAAATCAACTCAGTTCTTCCGCCGATCCAAATACCCGCCCATACCATGATGGTTCCACCACTATAAGGATGGACTTCCTGGCAGGATTTTAATCGCTCTTGGCGTCCAGGGGTTCTCCAGTGTCGTATACGTCTTGTATCCGGTCTCATACCAAAACGAGACTCATCAGAAAAGCACACGAAACGCCATTGTTCTTCTGCCCAATTTCTGTGTTCAAGAGCCCATTGATATCGAATCCTACGATTGTGCATTGCTATAGGTGGTACCCGTAGCGGTCTTCGGGAATGAAGGTTCACTTCATGCAAGCGGTTTCTGACTGTTTGGTCGCTAATTAAGTTCCCTGAAGAGTGATGAAGCCTCACGGCTAACATCATGGCGGATATTGTTGGAGCTCTTCGAGTTAAGATTTGAATGTATCGGTCTTGTCTCCGTGTGGTGCAGCGATACCGTCCTCCATGGCGCTCAGCCGGTACCAGTGCTTCGGTAACGTGTCCAAAGTCGACTGATAACACTCTGACTTGTATTCAGAGCTAAAGCCACAGTACGTTGCCGGGAACCAGCTTCTATCATTCCCACGGCTCTGAGCATTTCTTCCCTGCTTAAATGACGTCGCCGCTCCATAATAACGTTGGTTTTAATCAGTAGTAGGGAAACAGTAGAACTAATAATGTCTTCAATGCGTTGTATGTTTTTATAGGGAAAATATTGACAACTGATTTTCATCTTTTACTTGAATTTGATTGACAGTTCCTGTTTCAAATTATGAAATGCACCAAAAAGGATCCATATAAATTTATTAAATCATAAATTTATTACAAAGCCACATCTCAATCTCAAGAAATCCGCATAAAAATGCTTGATCCCTAAACACTTTTGATGTGTGTAGTTTCTCCACAGAAAAGTCGAGAGTTAAGCAGGCGTGGCCGGCTTTTTCGTAAACCGATCTCCAAATTTATCCGAATTTCGGTTTCTATTTTGTTGCTGCCTCTTTATACTCAGATTAGCTGCAGTACGAGCAGCAACAAATTTTTGCTATGGTTTTACTACGGAAAAGTCGAGTGAAGCTGGCGTAGCCGGTTTTTTCGTAAACCGATCTCCAAACTAATCCGACTTTCAGTTTCTATTTTGTTGCTGACTCTTTGTACTCAGACTAGCTGCAGCATGAGCAGCAACAAATTTATATCATAGTTTTTCTACGGAATAGTCGAGAGTGAAGCTGGCGTAGCCGGCTTTTTCGAAAACCGATCTCCAAATTTATCCGAATTTCGGTTTCTATTTTGTTGCTGCCTCTTTGTACTCAGATTAGCTGCAGTACGAGCAGCAACAAATTTTTGCTATGGTTTTACTACGGAAAAGTCGAGTGAAGCTGGCGTAGCCGGTTTTTTCGTAAACCGATCTCCAAACTAATCCGACTTTCAGTTTCTATTTTGTTGCTGACTCTTTGTACTCAGACTAGTTGCAGTATGAGCAGCAACAAATTTTTATTATAGTTTTTCTACGGAATAGTCGACAGTGAAGCTGGCGTAGCCGATTTTTTCGAAAACCGATCTCCAAACTAATCGGACTTTCGGTTTTTATTTTGTTGCTGACTCTTTGTACTCAGACTAGCTGCAGCATGAGCAGCAACAAATTTATATCATAGTTTTTCTACGGAATAGTCGAGAGTGAAGCTGGCGTAGCCGGTTTTTTCTTTAACCGATCTCCAAACTAATCCGACTTTCAGTTTATATTTTGTTGCTGACTCTTTGTACTCAGATTAGCTGCAATTTAACCAGCAACAAATTTTTAATATACTTTATCCACAGAAAAATCGAGAGTTAAGCTGGCGTGGCCGGCTTCTTCTTTAACCGATCTCCAAACTAATCCGACTTTCGGTTTCTAATTTGTTGCTGTCTCTTTGTACTCAGACTAGCTGCAATATGAACAGCAACAAATTTTTACTATAGTTTTACTACGGAAAAGTCGACAGTTAAGCTGGCGTATCCGGTTTTTTCGTAAGCCGATCTGAAAACTAATCCGACTTTCGGTTTTTATTTTGTTGCTGACTCTTTGTACTCAGATTAGCTGCAATTTAACCAGCAACAAATTTTTAATATAGTTTTTCCACAGAAAATTCGAGAGTTAAGCTGGCGTGGCCGGCTTTTTCTTAAACCGATCTCCGAACTAATCCGACTTTCAGTTTTTATTTTGTTGCTGACTCTCTGTGCTCAGAGTAGCTTCAGTATGAGCAGCAACAAATTTTTATTTAGCATTTTCTACGAAAAACTTGAGAGTTAAGCTGGCGTGGACTTTATTTATTTTGGCATATTTAACGAAAATTTATTTTTATGATTTTTTTTATTTTTTTCTTTTGCATCTTTTAGCAACAAATTAGCAACAAATTAACCCTTATTCGCTTGATCGATAATTCCACATCGAGTGATTTCCACGCTATCATAATGAAAAACTAGCGTTACTGCAATTTTTTTGCGATCGGCTGGAGCAACAAAAAAAATTTTTTGGCAACTAATTAGCAACAAAAAAGCAACAAATTTTGCCGTTTTTTTTTTTTTCACACTGCTGATTTTACATCGCTAATTTTTTAGACCTTCACATGTGACGGATAGTGAACTATCCTGTAGTATGAAGGATAGCTGCGAATAAAAGGAAACCGATATAAGCAGTTCCGGACCGAGCTGGTGGTTACCACTCTAGAAAAGGCACGGAAGTCCCGGTGACGACCCTACGACATGACGAGTAAACACCATAATAATATGTTCTACTATACCATAGTAGAACATATAGTGTTTACCTGGTATCGGAGGAGTTGGCTTCATAATTAACAAAACCATGAAACAGTATGTGGTTGAAGTTAACAGCATTTCGGATCGCCTTGCTTATGTGGTTGAAGAAGACTACGAACACTAAGACTCAGCAAAATATATAAAATCAAAATTTACAGGCATTTGCCCCAACATCAGGCTACCAGGACCAAATTGTAGAAGAGATCTACGAAGAACTACGAGCTCTGAAAAAAAAATTAAGACCCAATATACCGTAATAATGGGCGATTTCAACGCGTGAGTTGGTAACAAGGAGAACAGAGGAGAAACTGGCATAGACAACTAGCAAGAAATGCTGGAGGACAATTGTTCCTCAATTTTCTAAAAGCTAACTCACTATATGCTATGAACACCTTTAAAAAACACGAGTAGCCTAGCGATCATCGATTGGTTAGAGCAGACATGTAATATGTAAAACTACGAACATCGCGAAGGAATCTTGTTGTGAGGAAACATCTTCCAACCGATACCAAACTCAAGATACTGTAAGCTAACGAAGATCTATATAAGAATACTGTCGATGTAAAACTCAACTACGAACGATTAACCACCATGACCATAGATGAGATTAACAATAAACTAACAACAGCATTAACTTACGTCCTTAAGGAAATCACCCCAAGTGTCCTACCAAATAGACCGACTAAATTAACACCAGGTACTATAAAGATGATGGACCAAATAGGGTCACTATGCAGTGAGGGAAACGTGGATAGTCAGGAATACAGAGACCTACATACTCGTAAGTACATCCGTAAACAGACTTGGAACGACTTGACTGACTATAACACCAATCTCATACAGGAAGCGTTAGAGATGAACAGCAGCCGAAGGGTTCTTAAATTGAAGCTGAACGAGGGCAGGAAACAGATCTTCAAGCTTCTCAACGGAAATGGGGAAGAAGTCACAAATAAAAAGGCTACTTGCCTAAGAGTCCTATGAAACACTTTATAAGAGTGGAGCAGCACCGAGCCAGACAATAGCAACTCTAGGGCAACCCCGATTACTAATCCAGAATGTAGGTTCCGAAGAAATTCCCGATGTCATTCCAAATGAAGTACAACAAATAAAACAACTTAAAAATTGGAGAGCACCAGGGGAAGACGGCATGTTACCAGAGATGATTAAAATCAACGGAAGGGTCGTCAGCAATGTGCTCGCAGTATTATTCACAAAATTTTCATCGTGGAATCTAAAGTACCTGCATCATGGCACAACGCAATAATCACCCTGATCCACAAAAAAGGGGACATCAAGAAGCTGCCACTACAGACCCATTAGCCTGTTGTCACATATTTATAAGATCTTCTCGAGAGTTATAGTTAACAGACTCGCCAGGAGGCTAGAATTTTTCCAACCAAGAGAACAGGCAGGATTTCGCTCAAGCTTCAGTACCAATGACCACCTACAAACACATAAAACAGTCATAGAGAAATGTGACGAGTACGGGAATGACCACTTCGACTACGAGAAGGATTTGACTCGATAGAGTGGTGGTTCATAGAAAGAGCCATAGCCAGATGCCGCATCGATGAAAGGTACATACAAATTCTCCATCACCGCCATCAAAACGCTACTGTCTGTGTCTCCTTTCACGAGAAAATCGGGAAATTCCATGTACAGAGGGGTGTCAGGCAAGGAGACACAATCATCATCGTCAACCTAGCCTTTTCCCAACTATGTTGGGGTCGGCTTCCAGTCTAACCGAATGCAGCTGAATACCAGTATTTTTCATGGAGCGCCTGCAAGGAGACTCAATATCACCAAAATTATTTACCCTGGCACTAGAAATTAGAATACATATTCCAGCAGATGCAGTGAACTGGGAAAGGGCTGATGATAGATGGAGAAAGACTGACAAATTTGACTGACAAGTTCTGTCAAAGTAATTTCGGCATAACAAATATTGATTATTTTCAAAAATCTTCTTTAACATTAATACAATAATTGATTGGTACAATTTCTGTGAAGTCGTGTAATTTCCGTGGGCACCCAGATGCCACGGAAACCACAGAAATTGGCCCACAGAAATTGGAAACGTGGCTATTTTTTCAAAATTACAAGAAACTACCAAGGCTATGACTATTGTTTTCTATAATCTTAAATGTGTACCAAAGGCTGCTTAGCATGCTTAAAAGTGATACCTTTATTTCTTGGAAAAGTCCTTTTAAAACTTGATCACCGAAATTGCAAAATTTTGTTCCGAGTGAACCGAAATCACTTTCTTAAATTTTTGGCGGGTAGACGTGGCAATATGGTGCACTACCATTCTAACTGTGTGTAAGTGCACGACTGTCTCTTGCCGGGCAGGAATTTATTGTTCGTTTAAACTCATTGGTGGAAGCTCAGGACTGTGAAACAAAATGACCATAGAAATTAGTAATTTCGCACGGACAAAACTACCGTTGACATTTACTCATTAACTATTAGTCTTAACATTCAAAAATAATTAGTTTCTTGTTGGGTAATTATTACTTAGCACAAACAAAATACTTTTTCCTACATATGTTGGAGATTATCTTCATGAGAGGTAAATGCTGTGTATGAAAGTGATTGTGGACAGGACACAGAAATTGATAATTCGTCATTTACCGATATTTTTCTTAGAAAGTAATAGTCTTACAAATATAATTTAAGTGGCTTCATTTAGATTCACGTTACTTTAATTCTGAAAAAAAAAATCGTTGTATTATCTGCAAAGCAGCACTGCGTTTTCAGCCTAGACGCGTAAATTTTCCGCCTGAGAAATTCACTCCACTATGTTTTCCTTCACCGAAGCAAGTGATAATAATTATACAATACGCACATGAATCCGGAAAATCCATAGGGAAAATCAGAGATGTGTGTCTTGTGTTCGAATTTGAGAGCTATGATTTGTCACTTGTCAGTCCGATAGTCCCCACCACTAGGCTATCAAAATACTTGGACTTTATCTGTCTGCTCACTATTGTTTATATCCTGTTCTATTGTAATAGCCATTTTTTGCAAGCGAATGCCAGCATCTAACAAAACATTTTTAAAATAGAGATCCGTATCTCTGATGTATAAACATGACACATCACAAATTGAACTTGAAATGTTGTAGTGACGCTGTTTGCGAAGGTAAACGTCAACTGTTTGTCAAATTCTATACATTAAATACAGTTCCATTTTTCGCCATGGGTCAAGTTACTCTGGGATTCGTAACAAAGGCATTGTTGACTTTGTTTTTCGCCTGAATCCGTGTTTTTCTTTCATCTGTGTGAAAAGTTGAAAGGGTGTAACAATGCTGCCGCGAGCGCACATGGCTTCCATTTTTAGCTCACAATTCTTCACTTGGAAATTGTAAGATTGTTTTTTCTTCTTCTGCTGTTTTAAGATGTTCTTGTTAGCATTATTCTTTATCTAGTCGGTAAACATCTGAAATGTGTTTGTTGAGATGAGAGTATGAATCTATAGTTATAATATAATATAATATAATGTAAGTTTGTATGTAGGGTGTAATCTTCGGAACTTCTGATCTGATTCCGGATTTGTTTTCACTACTGGGAAACTACATTATCGTCGAGTGTCACAGAATATATCCGGGGCTTAATTTCCTTTCCAAAAAGAATGAACCCACGAGCAAAACGTAGTAAGTTATAATGTGTATAAAAAATATAACGAATAGCATTTTCGAATTATAGCCAGCCCTTAACTTGTTATTCATATTATAAACTGTTCAATAAAGTATATCTACGAGTATTTGCCATTCTTTTCGACGGTAATTTTTCGAATATATATCCGAAAGTCAATCAGACAGAAGTCAGAAATATTTCAGACTAATAATTCGAGATAGCTATGTTTATTTCCGATATAAAATATCTGATGTGCAAAGAGAAAATGGCAGCTCAAAATATCGTCCAAACCGTATAATCCGAACAAGGGTTGTTCACAAATGAGTGTATGTTCTGAATGGGGTGAAAAGTGCTTCGTCAGGGCTCTGAGGTATGCCCATTGTGGAAGGTAGGAATAACGTTTTTGGGTTGATTTACCATCCCTGATATGTAACGCGAACCTTTTTCTGCACGGAAAAAAATGGGGTCTGGCAAAGTTTTAATTCAAGAATAAAATTATTCTCAAGTATATTGTTTAATCTCAAGCATATATTTACTTAAGGTAACAATAATATCTTGAATAAAATAAAATGGAATTCTTCTAGATATATAATATTATTCTTCATTTATTTATTTACATCAAGAATATTTTTTTGGATCAAGACGATATTTACTCTTGACTGTAGAAAACATTTGCATTTTGAAACAAGTCATTAAGAATTCTTACTCTGAATATAAAAGGCTTTAGCTTATGAAGCTCAGAGATTAGGGCCAAGAATAAAAATAAATTATTGGTTCAAGAAAATGTGTAAATTCGTTCAACAATAATATTATTGTGACAAAAGTTTTATATTCTTCATAGAAGTATTTACTATTCTCGTAATCAGAAAGCAGGAACGTTTTCGATGGAGAAAAATATTTTTTGTTCTAAGAAGAAAACATTAAATGTGAGAAAATAACGGATTTGAAAGAAGAATCTGAAATGATTCGAAATAAGAAAGACTTAAATTTTATCATAATAAAATAAATGTTTGGTTTAAGAAGAGTTTGTTTTTTGGTTAAGTATATAGTTGCATTGACGTAAGAATCTAAATTATTCAAGTAAAGGTAGTCAAATGTTTTCGAACAAGGCCTTTTTTTCTTTGGAAATAAGTTATGGTGTTGAACTAAGAATCTAAATTGTTTCAAAATAAGACATACTAACGTGTTTTAGTAAGAAAAAACTCCATTTAATGTGAGAAAATAACGGATTTGAAAGAAGAATCTAAAATGATTCGAAACACGAAAGACTTACATTTTGTAATAATACAATAAATGTTTGGTTTAAGAAGAGTTTGTTTTTTGGGTAAGTATATAGTTGCATTGACGTAAGAGTCTAAATTATTCAGGTAAAGGTAGTCAAATGTTTTCGAACAAGACATTCTTGTTTTGAGGAAAGAAGTTATGGTGTTGATATAGGAATGTAGATTGTTTCAAAATAAAATATACTAACGTGTTTTAGTAAGAACATATATGCTTGGTTTGAGAAAAAATTGTTTTTGGGTAAGTAAATAGTTGTATTGACGTAATAATCTTAATTATTCAAGTGAAGGCAGCCAAATGTTTTCGAACAAGACATTCTTGATTTGTGGAAATAAGTTATGGTGTTGAACTAGGAATATAAATTGTTTCAAAATAAGATATACTAACGTGCTTTAGTAAGAAAATATAAGTTTGGTTTCAGAAGAGTTTGTTTTGGGGTAAGTAAATAGTTGCATTGGCGTAAGAATCGAAATTATTCAAGTAAAGGTAGTCAAATGTTTTCGAACAAGACATTCTTGTTTTGAGGAAAGAAGTTATGGTGTTGAATTATGAATGTAAATTGTTTGAAAATAAGATATACTAACGTGTTTTAGTAAGAACAAATATGCTTGGTTTGAGAAAAAATTGTTTTTGGGTAAGTAAATAGTTGTATTGACGTAAGAATCTAAATTATTCAAGTAAAGATAGTCAAATGTTTTCGAACAAGACATTCTTGTTTTGTGGAAATAAGTTATGGTGTTGAACTAGGAATCTAAATTGTTTTAAAATAAGATATTCTAACGTTTTCTGGTATGAAAATATATGTTTAGTTTAAGACGATTACACGAGCTAAACGCGAGTTTTATAATTAGTAAAAGTATATGATTCACTGTTATAAACAAGATCAGAAAAATATATGATATTCTTCAGGATATATGCTAGCATGATACTGTTTTGAAAACATAATACAATTAATTTGGCTCGAGAAAAAGAAATCACGAACTTACCTCTAAAGATATCTTTCAAACAATAAAAAACATACTAATATGCATGCGATCATTCTGATTTTTTGGCAAATAAATCTACAAGCAATATATTAGCATGATACTGTTTTAGTTTTTTAATCCAATCAAAAGTTTTTTTGCAAATCGATCGAAACCACTCATTTCGCGCTGTTTGGCCCGCAGTGGCTGACGTAACAACCACTTTGTAGTGCAAGCTGATTAGAACTTTATTCTAACAGCATTTCAAACGAAGTTTGAACCACCACAAATAGAGTTGCTAATTTATCTCGTAATAAGCGCCTTAAGAAAAGTTTGTTTCTGGTTAAGTATTAAATAGTTGCATTGACGTAGACACTAAATTATTCAAGTAAAGGTAGGTACTCAAGTGTTTTCGAATAAGACATTTTTGTTTTGTGGAAATAAGTTATGGTGTTGAACTAGGAATATAAATTGTTTCAAAATAAGATATACTTACTAACGTTTTTTAGTACGATAATGTTTTGATCAGATTTTTTTAATGCCGGGTCACATTCTTACTGTCAACAAGTTTTTACACTGACAGCCGTACCTATACACGTTGTATAGCGTCTGTATTAATAGTTACACAACGATTTGTCTTCTTCTCTCGAATGTCAAATTACTGACGACTGAAAGAGAGAAATCAGTGTGTAACTATAAATTATTCACCTGCTATGCAACGTTTATTAGTAAGGCAGTGAGCAAAGAAAGCCCATAATACCTAATCTAATCTGTTTTCGATCATCTTTTGAATGACCTTTCAATTGTAGCCGTAGCCTATGGCATTGCCAACAAAACTTATAGGGTTGTTTTCACCAAGTTTTCACCTTTCGTCGCTGCGCTTGCGAATCCGCGTAAGAGCAACTTGTTAAGACCGCGTATTTACTTTTTGGTCATTTTACAGGAGGAAGAAAAAACTTAATATCTCAGCGATTTCAAATCTTATTACCGACTGAACTTAACAGCTAGTTCTTTACAACTGTCTTTAATGGAAAATAACGTAAATTTACTCGTAGTTGGCTTACATTTTGTGTAGTCACTTACGCGGTTTTTTTAACTGATTACAAAATAAGTAGATTTTTATTGAAGGTACGTGTTTTTGAAATAAAATAATTTACGAGTGTTGTATTTATTATTCGAAAAATCAAACCTGAAACAATATAATCTAACAAAAATATTATGTACTTATTTATCATCGAAATCAGTTTCGTTACAAAATTATTTCTATTATGTGCTGTACAACCATCTGGAAATATAACAACATCCTTGCAACCATTATCCAGTAATTTAATTTAATATTAGTCAGAACCATTAAATTAAAACAGAATTACATGTAATTTAAATATAGTAGCATACCTAAACACATTACAAACGAAAAATAACATACATAAATGGTGGTTATTCACGGCAAAATAATTATTTTCGGGAGGGCACACTAGGTAATCACGTCGGTGCCTTATTGGAACTTTGATCTTTTTTAGTTTTTTGCCACCGACTAGGCAGGCAGGTAATAAACACTGCTCAAAAAGCCGCAGGCTAAAGTGGGGCTGGGCTGGCCATGTCTGCCGTATGCCTGACGAGCTGTGGGCCAAAATAACCAAAATGTGGAGCCCTGACACAACCAAAAGGCGACGCGGTAGACCTCGCAGGAGATGGCGGGACGAGCTAGACAAAACCAACGACCAGTGGCCCACATTGGCCCTGGATCGAAAAATTTGGAAGTCATGGGGAGAGGCCTTTGCCCAGCAGTGGGATGACACAGGCTTTATCTACCTATTAGGTAAGGAAGAATTAATACTATGTACCTATGTACCTAAGTCAAAAGGTACATGCTTACTTATTTTTATTTAAAAATAATATTTTTACAATAACGTGCAAGTACCTCTATTAATATCTATAAATATCCTACATAGAACTATTACACTGCCGCGTATCTACATAATTACCTATTTTTCGAGAGCCACATTTGTGACAAATGGACGGACCGAAAAACCCTAATAGCAGGTACCTATTCCCTTCCATAATCCAAAAAGAATTAGGTACCTACCAGCCAGGCCTACTTAAACATCTGAAATTATGTACAGCCTACGTAATATTTATTGCTATGGCAGTGCTAAGTACCTACCTATGGTATGTTGGTAACTAACTACCTACCTAAGTACCTACTTAATTAATTTTATGACAATATAAAAATGATTATCAAATGTGAAGCCTGATTGCTGACCAAAACTTAATTAGAAAGGTACATAAGGAGACAACGGAAATAGGTTTTAAAGTTTATAATAAACCCTCATTTTATTCCCTGTAATATTGTCGAAATTTTATAGGTACCTACAAGTCGTAGGAAAGACAACAAACTCGTACAAGACTTTTAATCTACATATACCTAATTAATACCTACCTACGTGAAGCAAAAAATTTGCTTAGGTAGGTTGGTACCTACCTACCCCTTTTTACGAAAATTGCGCGGACGGAGGAGTATGAATTTCGCACACTTAAAGTTTTTAAAGAGAAGCAGTGCAAAATGCTAATACCTATTTTTATAAAGTAAAGATATGTACCTACTTATAAAAAAATCGAAAAGCGAAATCTGAGATTATAGAAGTAGGTAGGTAGGTATAGTCTTTGATAATAGAACCTTATCAATGTTCAAACTTATAATTTAAAATTATGGTCGAATTTCGACAACTGGGCGACCAATTAGCACCAGAACAGTACCTACATCTTTCAAGAATCACGAATTTGATTTAAGACTCGTTATTCTTAAACCAAATTCGCGTTTTTTGAAAATATGCTACGTCACAACCGTCGTCAACAAAAAGGTTGCAATTTCACAAATTGTTTCCCCAATTTTTGGGAGTATGTTTATACCAATCTGTTTTTAGAGGCACGATGTTCGATCATTAGTAGTGTATGAAATAAAGTAGGTACAAAAGCCATTCGTTCCGTTTGGTTGTAATGAACTTAAATAATATAAAAACTATTTGGAGAACTTAGTGGAAAATACCTTAGTATTTTCCACCAAGTTCTCCAAATAGGTTTTATTTTTTATTTTATTTTATTTATTAGATCTACCAACAATTGTTTACACTAATTTACAAACAAAAATAAAACATGCCTTTAAACTCTACAAAGCGCAACAATTACTTAGAGGTAAACACCACATGGACAAAAAAAAACAATAATAAGTAGTTTCATACGTTACTATCATTAAACTCTACCTACCCTTATCTACTCCAGGTTTTTTTATCAATAAAAGCATAATAGTTATAGCCTATGTAGGTATAACTATTTTTATCACCATTACAAAAATAAATTACCTATTACAAAATGGAAATCAAGAGTAATCATGGCATTGTGGTAATAAAATAATGCTGGTAGGTGCTCTTCTAAACTACTAAGCAATCTTGCCATAACATTATTTTAAAAGTAATTTTTAAAGTAAACGTGGAGTATGATTAACGTTATTCAGACACCGTGAAATAGGTTTTATGTATGCATAATGTTAATAATAATAAATTTCGTAGTAAGTCAATGTCAGGAAAAATAGTGGACGTGACAGATTCGGCCTTATTTTTGGTAAATAACATTTCGTAGCAGGCAACACACTTTTTGTCTGTGTACTCTGTGGACTTGGATTTGGATGTGCCGGCGCAGTGCACTACCGGCATTACGTCTTCTGCAAAGTGTCAGTTCGTTCGTGGTGACTCTGTCGAGTGATTCTTTTGCGTTGTTGGAGATTGTGTTGTGTTGTGTGTGCTTAGGTAAGTGTTTAATTATTGGAATATACATCTAATTAAGTTATTGCATTTTAAAGATCGACTAACACACGATGAATGACGGCACCGGGGCCGGCTAGGCGCCATGTTGTGAGCAAAAATCATCTTGTTTTACTACCTATTTACCTACCCATAGTTAAATAACTCAATGTACCTACCTATTCGGTTCGATTATGGGTGCACTAATTGTGAAATGATAGGCTGGTAGTAGGTAGATATGCGAAGCGGTAGACATTTCGCGGTTCCCTTACGAATTCTGCTCAAAAAAATGCTTTGCGCTTCAATGTTCAAATTTACCGGTAGGTAGGTACCTACCTACCACGCAACCGCATTCCCGGCATTCTCTTCTCACTGTGATAGGAAGCTGCTTTTTACGTCCAGAATCTAGGCAGACCCGGCCGGTAGATGTAGGCATCTAGCTGGTGAAAATACCACCAGCCGCCTGACCGCCAAGTTTGGTGAAGTTCACCGAGCCTATGCAACTTCTGATTCCAATCTGGTAGGTCAGAATCAGAGGTGTGTAAGCTCGGTGAACTTCACCAAACATGGTGGAAAAGGCTGCTGGACTGCCTTTCACGTTAGGTATGTCTCTGGGTGATGGAAAATGTAATCACTACCTAACTTAATGAGCATGAGGTTATTGTTACTTTAATAAAGGCTATACCGTAGCTACAATGCTAAACCTGCTGAATGTTTATCCTACCCGGCTGTTTTTTACATACTTAGTTAGGTACTAGAATAATCACTAATTTATGTTCTGTCTATTTGCAGATTTAAATCAAAACCTGTATCAGCATACCATACTATCTTTATTATCATAATATAGAGGATATTAAAATGGAGTTGCTTCTTAGGGAATGGAATATCCCACAGGATATAATTACAAATTTCAACGGTAGGTGAATATTTATACTTATAAACATTTTGTCCGGAAAAGGCCATCAAGTGAGTACTCTAACTGTACTAATAATATTACTATTCCAAAAAGAAATGTACAAAGTTGTAAATAATAACAGATAAATTCATTTAAACACGATTTTAATGTGTTAATGAACTTTAGGCTGCTTAACAGCCGGTATAATTAAGATACATTCAGATACATCAGCATTAGGGCTTGTTTGAATGTTATAAAATTTAGGTAATTAGTATTTTGTTTAAACTTGTCTAGTGATTATGGAAATTTTGTTTTAGAAAATGATGTAACTGTGGATCAATTAAAGGAAATCAATGACAATATCCTGAAAGAACTGTGCCCAAAGATTGGACTAAGAATAGAACTAAAAAAAAAAATTGATGAGTATTTAGTAGCGACCAGCACAGTAAGTTACCTACCTATTGAATATTCTATTATCCTGTTTATATTATGGGGTTTTCTAAGGGGACAATTTGGCATCGTATCTTTTATGTATGTAGGTACATACATATAAATATAAAACTTCGTCAAAAGTCAGAGGGGGGGGGAGAGGTCGAGAGGTATTTTTTCAGTTGGTCGGCCAGGTCCTTTGCTTTTTCTTGTTTATTTTTTTTGTAACAAATTAAGTACCTACCTAAGTTTAAAACAGTTAGATTTAAAACATCAAGGCCGATCTACAGGCAAAAACTCCAAGTCAAAGCATTTATTTCAATTAGACCATTACGGCAGTTTTTAATGTCAACAATACAAAAAAAAAACTACAGTCACAAGGCATTATAACTTGAGAAAGTACTGTAGGTGACCATTCTCTAGCGTAGATCTCTATGGAGAAGAACGGCTTTCTTACAATTATTACTTAAATGTTTTCAGACTAATACAGTAACAAATAGCAGCATCACTGCTCCTTATCTATTCACGGAGAACGAGGACCTGGAAGACTTACAAGATATCCTTACAGGCGATATTTATGTCCGACCAAATTTCCCTGATTTTGACCTCAAGACGCTTCTAACAGTAACACCATGTGGCAAGAGTATATTAAATTATTACACTGCAAATAGTACCTTGACAAACAAGCACCGAAATCAACTCACTGATATCATTGTTAGACATCTCTTCACACGTGTCGTAAATTAGTAAGTACCTACCAGTACATACTCGTTCATTCATTTTCCCACTATACTTTTATGTGGTTCTTTGAGCACAAACTGGGGGAAGCAATAAAAGCATATCCCTTCTCTTAATGGACCTTGTGGATGGAGAGGGCCTAAGGATCATTTATTGTGGCATTTTAGATAAACGGGAAGGCAGTATGTATTCACTAGCTGATGATGATAATACTATGTTGTATGCTAGCTGACCTGCAAAGCACGAAACTAATAAGTTCTAATCTAAAAAATATTTTTTATCATTCTTAAGATTCCGAAGTCCAACAATGAACAATGAACCCTTATACTTAGATTTATTTTTTACCTATTTCAGTAAAATAACATATGAAGAATACAACATTTTAACCGCAAAAATAATAGCTTTATTTCCATTTGAAAACACTGGCACATACTTTGTACCACCAATTAAAAAAAGACAGTCCATATCCGGTAAACCTTCATTTGCTAAAGGCAAGCTGGTTGATAAAATTCGGAATACCCTGTATAAGTCTGGTGAAAAGAGAAAAAAATCAACATCAGAAGAGAATGTCATTCCAAATAAAACAAAAAAATATGAGGAGTTGAAAGGTTTTAAATGATTACTTGACCTACATAAATAGTAGCTAGAGTAGTTACTTGTCTGTATACATGAGATGGCGAATTTTTGCAAAATGTGTGTAATATTGTTATTAATATCTAATTATTATGTAGTCGGTAGTTAGGTACTTAATAAGTAGGTAAGTACTTTGTAGATCATAAAAGTTATAGGGTAAGCAGTAGTGCCCTGTCAGGTAGTTTGCTTCAGTAATACCTACAACCAATTTATTTATATGTCTTACATATTGGCTAACATAATTTTTCTATATTACAGAAGATCACACAGACCAAATAATTTTTCTTAAGAATAACAATGAGCCATGGAGTGAAATCATGGACTGTTGGAACAAAACATTCAAAGTGAGGCAGTGTAGCACCAACAACAACATTTCGGATTTTATTGATGAGTGGAACATTTTAAATGATCCAAGGAGTGATAGTTTGGTAAGTATTTTTTTTTTTTACAAAAAATACAAAAAGTTTATTTTCTTTCACATTTTTTTTTAATTTTCTTAACAGTAGGTACCTATTTGAAACCGTTATTGGCTTAAAGTTGTATTTATAAGATACATTTTGTACAGCTATGGGTTTTGTTAATAAATAAAAGTAGTTATGTATTTACAAAAAAAGTACCTATAATATGAATATCAGAGCTTTGCTTAGTTTGTTTATGTTTATTTCTTTTTAGATTCACATTTTCACTATTGTTATCTAAAGCTGTTCAATGTTTCACTGTTCACTAGCCAATTTGAATCTACATTTACTGGAATTTAGGGCTAGATAGTGTTGTGTGGATTGCCCACAAATATTTTTATTTGTTTATGTTGGCTGTAACTAGATTGGTCCAACTCCAGCATGCCAAATACGTTTCTGAAAAATTGTTTACGTTTCTAGATAAACCTGGACTTTGAAAGACTGTATCCTGAAAGATCAACATGCTTTTTCAGGAATTGGAAATGGTTTATTAATAAAATCATCAGCCTCAAATTTGGAGAATCAAAAGATGACACGTTGAGTACTATATATGAAAGTATTCAAGAGCAGCCTGATGATGGTAATAAACAGTTTAATTTTCATTTATTAGGTTTACCTTCAGCGTCACCGTCACTATTCTTATTTATATTATTTACGTTACTAGCATCCGCTCGTGGCTCCGCTCGCATGGTACCTACTTACTTCAAAATAAATCACCTGTTTTATACATTTCAGATCTAAAAGTGCCAGATCAAATAAAACTGTTGTCCTACCTGATTCCCCCGAGAGGAAGACTGAACAAGCGTAGAAAATTTTCCACATTAGAATGCGTCGAAAACTTCATAATTTACGTCCAGGTAAATATATTGGGGTACTATTTTATTAAGTTGAATGGTATGGTATTTAATATCTATACCTCGCGGACTCACTCGCGGTTACGTAATTTTATGGAATGTTTTGGTTTTTTCCTGGATAAAGAGTAACATCTGTTAACCAGGGTATAATTTACATTCATACCAAATTTCATCCAAATTTTCAGATCAGATTCAATCACAAGCTTTCCCATTTATAATATTAGTAGTAAACACGCGTGCTTTGTAGGTATGTTCATCAGTTTTGCAATTTTTATATGTTTGCTATTATTTTCAGAATCCTGGAGATATACAAACGAAAATTGATGAAGTAAAAGACAAGGCTCTTCACAGCAAGCAAAGTGTTCAACCGTACGTAATTAAATGTGGTGCTGCCGATGATGGTAACGATATCTATTATTTGGTAATAGACAAGGTTATGTGGAAGTTTACCTCGCCAATGAAAGCTTTTGACACATTGTTCAAATCATACCATGCGCTTCACGCCACATATCCAGCAGCTGCTGCGCATTTATACGTGCTGATTCAGCGTTGTGTCTATCAAATAGAAACAAAGTACGATAAGATAGTACCATACATCGCAGATTTGTTGTCGCTTGCGAAAATGTAAACAAAATTGTTGTTTAATCTTGTTGAAATTAACTATAAATAATTGCACGATGAAGTGCCTTGAATGTCGCAACGAATATCAAGATTTTCAGCAATACTTTGTGCATTTGCGTTACGCGCATAATATTGTTAATTATTTTAAATGTCCTGAAGAAAATTGTGCCAGGTTATATCACTCTAAGAGTGATCTAAAGAAGCATTTAACTCATTATCATGAAACCTCGAGTAGCAATCTCGTCTCAGATGCCAATGTATTTGATGTTAGTGGTAAAGCAAACTGTAATTCCGGTTCAACGTCTGAATTAACACCTTTGAATGAAGCCCCTAAATTGAATAATAATACTAGAAATGAAACCTCAAATTTATCTGATTTTCAAATAGAAGTCGATAATGCGTTACTTACATTTATTGCAAAATTATATAACATGTCCAATTTGCCAAGAAGTGTTATCCAAAATATAATTGAAATCGTGTCTGAGCTGTTTATATCGGAGCCGTTTAACATTATTAGACAATCCCTAATAATGTCAAAGAATGATTTGAATAATGATAGTTTGCTGATGTTATCAATACTTCAAGATTCGTTTAAAAACATCAATACCGATTATAAAAGAATAGAACATTTCAAAAAATTAAGATCGTATGTCAAACCTATTAAAAAAACCATTGGTGTTTCCGAAGATAGTAATCGTAGGAATAACACTGTTGAAATGGTAATCAAAAATAGATTTTCTTATTTTATACCTTTGCGTGACACTCTTAAGGAGTTCCTCGAAGCAGCAAATACATTAGAAATTATAATTAACTACCAGAAAAAAGTAAGCGAAGAGAAAGATGTCCTTAGAAACATAATAAATGGCACATCTTGGCAGGATACAAAAGAAAAATGTAATCACGGAACCATTCTACCTTTGACAGTGTATTATGATGATTTTGAATCTGGCAATCCACTAGGCAGTCACGCTGGAAATCAGAAAATAGGTGCTGTATATGTAACTATATCTACAATACCACCACAGTTCTGCAGTCGTTTAGATAATGTCTTACCAGTTCTTTTGTTTTATACACAAGATAGAAACACTTTTGGTAATGAACCTGTTTTCAGACCGTTACTTAAAGAATTAAAGTTTTTACAGGAGGAAGGGATAAACTTAAAATCTAAGAAATCTAGTATATGTGTTACTTTTTGTGTAGCCAATATTTCAGGAGACAATTTAGGGCTTCATTCAATTTTAGGTTTTCACGAAAGTTTTTCTTCCAATAATTTTTGTAGATTTTGCACAGTACAAAAAGAGCAAACAAAAACTGACACCAAAGAGCGATCTGAATACATTCGTAAAAAAGAAGAATATAATGCACATTATACTAACAAAATTGGCGTTAAAGAAAAATGCATATGGCATGATTTAAATTATTTCCATGTTTACAACAATTTCACGTGCGATGTTATGCACGATTTGTGTGAGGGCATACACCGTTATGACATGTGCTTAATAATCAAACATTTTATTGATAACAATATTTTTGATTTGGACAACTTAAATTCAAGAATAAAATACTATACTTATTTAAAGTCTGAAAAAAATTGTCCTCCACCTGTCACAAAACAAAACTTGTTAAATGGCAAAATAATGTTTTCGGCTTCTGAGATGTTGTGTCTTGTTCGTAATTTTAGGTACATAATTGGTGACTTAATTGCGGAGCATGATCCAGTATGGAAACAATATTTAACTCTGTTAGAAATTACAGAGATATTAACATCTCAGATTTTCACTTCACACTTGATTGATTACTTGAAAACTTCAATCGAAGCTTACTTGGAAAATTTAATTCAATTATTTAACTGTACATTAAAACCGAAACATCATTTTCTCCTACATTACCCAAGAATAATACAAAAAGTTGGTCCACCAATATTAATAAGTGCCTTTAAATTTGAGGCTAAGCACAAAGAGTTGAAAAAAATAGCACAATCAATAGCTAGCCGTAAAAACTTGCCACTAACACTTGCAACAAGACATCAATTGACGAATAGTCATAAATTACTTGTTAACACTGGACTTACTGATCGCTATTTACACGGAAAAATATTAAAACTAAATAATATGACAGAAATTGATGGTGATGTTTATAATTGTGTTGGTTTTATAGAGATTAATGGTATAACATATTGTGAAAAAAATGTTATCTTGTATAGGTATGCAGTCCAAGATCTACCATTATTTTTGAAAATTGAACAAGTGTTATTTAACGAATCTGATAAAAGTAAAATTTACTTTAAGTGTAGAGTTCTTAAAACAATTAATTATTCTCCTCATTACATGGCGTTTTTGGTCAATTGTACAAGTAGTTTTGAAGTTATTTCCTTACAAGATTGCTATAGCACAACACCGAATATAATTCATAAAATAGGTATGAATCAATATGTTGATTTGAGAAGTTGATTCATTATTAATGATTATTAACAATACAAAATGGAACATACAATACGGCCAGCGGATCTTGGCAGTTCTGAAGTGAGTCATTGGTGCGAAAATGGCCAATGAATGACTGACGAAAGATTCGCAAAACGGCTAACTTCAGACCCGGCCAAGATCAGCCGGCCGTATTGTATCTTGTGTAGATATGAACGAGAATAGCTGTTTGTTACAATTTTAAGATTGAATTCATTTTTTTATAAGAATTGATGGTATAACCCGCGCCAATAAAGCAATTAACGAATCTTAAATAGCGACGTTAATCTATCTCTAAAGTTCTAGAGTAAGCAATAGTGTATAAGTGAGAGGTAATGATATACGCTGCCATTTCAGATTGTTTTTTTTTTATTGACGTGCGTGGGTTATAGCTAAAGCTTATTATGTGTAAATAATATTCAGGGGCGGAAATTTACTAACCAATTTTTGCATAATAATCTGATGGTATAATAATAACCTGCGCCAATAGAGGAACGAACTAAGTTTCGTTTCTTTATTGAGGCGGGTTATATAAAGTAAAATTCACATAATGAGTGATCATAAGTATGTTTATACAGGAAAAGTTTTTAACCACTGCGTAAATTTTTTTTGGTAGCTCAGTGTTAGTAATAGAACACATTCCCATTTTTAGTTTTAATTTTTTTTTTTCAAATTTTTCCATCTTGTCCCATTTTAAAATAAGCATAACATGGACATAATTTAATTGTAATACTGTGAATGAAAACGCGCTGGCTGCTGACGTACGATGTGTCCTAAGCCCATGAAAGTATGAAGGAAAAATTGGAATTACGTTTACAAATAACATATCACAGCCTAAACTTAAAAAAGTAGCGCGAAACGGCGGTCAGTAACCGTCAGCGCGTAGGTAGGTAAGTTTACGTCGGCGCCGTCGCATCGAGCGAGCGCACCTACAAAACTCAGCTGATCTCAGCTTGCCGGTTGGGCGACCGGTCGACGCGTGAGTCGGTCGACCGGGCGCCCGACTGGCAAGCGACCATAAAATAAGTTTATAGGTAAATAAGTCTCGTAAGCGATAACTTTATTTTTTACTACTAACACATATCAAAATAAAAAATACGTGTCTATTAAAATACATTCAAGTTTATCATGTCAAAATTTGCGCACTGGTTAAAAACTTTTCCTGTATAATATTACCGTCATCAGTTTATAAAAAATCGCAAGTAGCGATGTTGTGTGCAACACGGTTGAGCAAAAACATACTTTTGATCCAAACAAATTTGCCTTCCAAAAAGTTTGCAAAAGTATGAAAATCAGTAAGGCAAACTTTTTGGTAGAAAAACGTGTTTGGATTAAAATATTTTTTTTTGCTAAACTGCAATATAATGTTAAAATGTATAAAGTTGTCAAATACCTACCCAAATAACACACAAAATAATGTTAAAATGTATAAAGTTGTCAAATAACTTCAAAATATTATGAATAAGCGATTATGATTAAATTAAGATATTAACATTATAATATAATGTTAATATCTTAATGAAATATTATTTCAGTTGCTATTGATAGGATTTGACAAATATTTTGTATGACTATAAAAATGTGATAGTAGGCGGGTTGCCAGCACCTTAAGATTAAGAATGATCATGATAAAGCGATATTATCAAGATATTAAGTATTGTATTTAAGATGATAATTACTGAATTACTAGGTACTCGTATTATTACGTATAAGAATCTGATGGTATAGGTCCAATAAAGAAACAAATCTTAAATGGCGGCGCTAATTTATACTTCTTACGAGTGCAGCTAGGCAGCTAATGTAAGCAATAGTTTGCGATGTCCCCTTAAGTAATATTCACAGTAATAACATTAGGTAATATGATTAATACCTAGAATATATTTAAATAAAATGATCAATACTTTTGTTTTAGGAAGTTTATTTTTTAATAAATGATTTCATAGAATTAAATCCATTGTATTATTTTATCTATTATTAATTTGAGTACCTCCCACTTATTTACCTACCTCTATTTACAGGCATGAAATAACACGCGGAGATCAGATTGAAAGATGTGATGGTGCATCAGACTCGAAATTCTGTAAGTGAGTTTTAGTGCTTTTTCTTGTTCATTTTATGTTTCAAATGGTACTCAATAATCATGGTATTTTAGTGAAGCCGTTTCAGTTCTATGTACAGATTCAAGTGCTTTGTTAAATACGGAGTTAAGGTTGTCTTAATTGAATTACAATAGTCTTGGTTCAATGCTTAAGATGCGTTTCAGTCAATATTTTTCAGTTCATCGTTCGATTTATTCAAGCTAAAGTTTAGTCACAATGTGAACATTTTGTTTAATTACATTTTGACTAAACTTTAACTTGAAAAATCGAACGATGAACTGAAAAAAAATTACTGAAACGCATTTCAACCATTGAACCAAGACTATTGTAATTCTTTAAATAAGACAAGCTGACTTTCGTATGAAACATGCCATGATTTGAATCAAGAACTGAAAATTCTTACAGTAAAATACTTTATTATTGAGCCAAGAGATCTCTTATCTCCGTATGAAACATGCAATGAATTAGATCAAGAACTAAAACTTCTTTACTGAAGTACAGGGTTTTTAGATCAATAATAATGACATTATTTGTTGGAAACAATCTGATCTTCGTATGAAACATGACATGCATTGAACCAAGAACTGAGATTTCTTGCAGTGAAATACACTAATATTGAGCTAAGAGATTTCTGATCTCCGAATGAAACATGCAATGAATTAGATCAAAAACTATAACTTCTTCAGTTAAGTACCTGCAGTCCTGCACGTTCTTAAATCAACAATATTAACATTATTGATTGGAGACAATCTGATCTCCGTATCAATTGCTTATTGATTTGAATTAAGAACTGGGCTTCTTCACTGAAATACGCTATAAATATTGAACTAAGAACATTGATAATATTCTTTCTAGACAACGTGATCTCCGCTTAAATTCGATTAAATTATTAAACTAAGAAATAAAACTTCTTCACTAAAAACGCATGATTATTGAACTAAGAACATTGAGACTATCTTTTTAAAACAACGTGATCTCCAGAGAATAACTTATTGTTATTGAACTAGTACCATAAACTTCTTCACTGAAGAGCATCTACTAGTAATTAAGATTGTTGGTATTTTTCATTAGAGATAAATTTTCTCAGTGTGAAAATAGAATTAATTGATGCAAGAGTTAAAGCTGCTTCACTGAAATATGCCGTAGCATACAGACAACTCATTTATTTTTCATACTGAGAATTTATTTTCTTGTAAGAAAACTCCGGGATCTGTTTGACAAAGTGTTCAACTGAGAAAAGCATTATTCTCAAATATATTGTTTAATCACAAGTATGTAAATTCTAGAAGGAAGACAAATATCTTGACTTAACTATTTATTTACTAGCATTGAGAATAATTGTGTTTTGATACAACCATTTATTGTTTTCCCCACATGATGAATCACGGAAATTCTTGACCAATAGATATATTCTTGATCAGAAACAATGACATTTCTTGTCCAATAAATATATTCTTGATAAAAGATATTGCTCTTCATAGTCGGAGGAGTAATCGGAGAACTTCGAGGAGTACAATCTAGATTTAAGACAATAATTGTCTTAAATTTGAGAATTTAATATTCTAGACTTAAAAAAAAAAACTTACTTATGCAAAGAAAACGTTTCTTTCTCATTGCAAGAATAGGATATTGCCTTGGTTAGTGAGTATAAATACTTGGAAGAAAAATGAATAACAAGACAAATATTTACTAATTTTAAGAATAAAATGTTTTCCCCATATATGAATCACGCAATGTCTTGACCAAGTGAAATATTCTTAGTTTAAAACAATTTTTTTTTTCCGTGTGTAAGATATATTGAGTCGTATGTACTTAGGGGTTGTCTCCGGTTTTTTCTTTGATATGAAACAGGGAGGTTTCCAAGGAAAGGGGAAGAAGCCTTTGCTCAGCGGAGGGTAATACCTAATGTTGGCTAGCAAGTACAAAAATGTAAAATTGGCTTCGCGGTTCCTGTCAAAGAAAATTACGATTCAAATCAACTGTAGATGCAGTTTATAAAGTAAGTATAAGTTGATAGTCGTTACAGTTAGTCAGTGGCCCAAATAGTCTGACAACCCGTCTTACCAAGAGGTATCGTATTAACCAATACTAACTGGGTTGCGGAGGTCAGATACTGCATACTGGTATGCAGCTACATCCGGTTAGACTGGCAGCCGATATAGTTGGGAAAAGCCTAGACAGCTGGTGATGAGAAGCAGTTTATAAAGTAAAGCTCAATGATCGCCGCGTCCATTGAATTTTCTACAGCAGACTTTCTATAAAATTCAATTCTAATTAAAATTAATAAACAAACATTTCCTCCACAACTAATTTAACACTGCAGTTCTAACTAACATTTTCAAGCACAATTTTCGTCTTTCACGCTTTTTTCACAAAGGTGTAGCAATCTCTTTTGTTAATGAAAAAAAAACAAGCAAATATTTAGAGCACACAGCATTGTTTGTGTTTCAGAGAATGTAAACATTGTTCATTAAACTGATATTTACTGAAAACAAGTATTATGTTTATTTGAAGTATTGCGATCATATTAATTGGAAACATTCGGCCGGAATTTGGCTTCAAATTCGAGATTGAATCATAATAACAACCGGTACGTGTATTGAATATCATTGTTTATGTATTTCAGTAAGTATCAGTTTCTAACAATTTGTAAGTTTTAATATGCAGTAGATACCGACGATGGAACATTGAGTGCAGAAAATAGTATCCCTTCTTTGTTTGAAACGAAATAGTTCGAAGCACTAAAGTAACAATTTCTAGGAGTCAAATACCTAAAAGAAAATAAAGCATTCTATTATCTCTTCACCATCACTACATATTATAAAACAAAGTCTCCCGCCGCGTCTGTCTGTCCCTATGTATGCTTAGATCTTTAAGACTACGCAACGGATTTTGACGCGGGTTTTTTTTTTAACCGTCTTCTAAAAAAGGAGGAGGTTTTCAATTCGGATGTTTCTATTTTTTTTTTTTTTTTTTTTTTAATGTTTGTTCGCGCATAACTCCGTCGCTTGCCAACCGATTTGAAAAAATCTTATTTTGTTGGAAAGGGTATACTTTCCAAATGGTCCCATAGCCACCAAGTCGGGATCTGATGATGGAATCTTGGCGAAATCGAGGGAACTCTTCAAATTTTATAGGATAACGTACAGCGATTTTGGTATTTTCTACAACAAGTGAAGCATTTGCGTTTGATAAGAACCATTCTACCATCAGATCTGATGATGAAGCCAAGAGTCATGGAACTCCATAATGAGACAATGTATCCTAGTCGTGTTTGGGCTTGTTGCAATTGTAACGGTCGGCACTTTCCATGTGTATCAAGCACATGTGAACCACTAAAAAGTGAAAAATAAAAACTTTTTTTGCAAAAAATAAAACCGACTTCAAAAAAAAACAAAAAAGTGAAAAATAACTTTAGCTTCTGAAGTCGGTGACAAAAAAATTAAATCAATCAAACAAAGGTCACTGACTTCAGAGGCTAAAGTTACTTTTCACTTTTTTGTTTTTTTTTGAAATCGGTTTTATTTTTAATAGATAGAGTGATTCAAGAGGAAGGCTTAAGTATATAATTTTACGCGGGCGATGCCGCGGGCATCGGCTAGTCTATAATAAAAATCTTAAACTCATTTACTGACAGATTATACACGCATAAATAACGAAAATGAGCACTTAGTAAGACTTTTGATCTGCAGGGTTATTAATAGAGGATAAGGTCCTGGGTTCAATTACTATTGGGTTTTTCCATGAGGAATTTCTCAGTAGCATCCACGGAGCCCTAATTAGTGCCCAGTTGATGGCAATAGGCTCGCCTTCTATTAAATGGGACTTAAATATGACTGGCGAAAAGTGGGTGTGCTATTACTGGCGTGATGTTATGCTATGTATGAAAGTTCGTAATTTTTGCTGATTGGAAATCGTATCGGACATAAGGTTTGTTGGTGATATTAGATTGAGTGACGAGTCAATAGAGAAGTCATCATCATCATCATATCGGCCCGTATTCACCCACTTCTGTGTATGGGCCTCGCCTTTTTAACCCCCGACGCAAAAACGACGGGGTCTTATAAGTTTGACGTGTCTGTGTGTGTGTCTGTATGTGGCATCGTACGTGCGATGAGCCGATTTTGAATTTTTGGTTTGAAAGGTGAATTAGTCGAGAGTGTTCTTAGCAACAACTCCCTCAATATGGGTATCAAATGAAAGGGCTTGCCTAGTAGAATCATATAGGTACCTGAAATTATGACCCTATGTGTCGGGGGTTTCTCATTTTTATATTTTTTGTGCCGCAGTTCAGACGACCCGAATGGTGTAGCGGTAGTAGAAGCGTACTTAGACTTACGTTCTTAGGGTCCCGGGTTCGAATCCTGGTAGGAGCAAATGTTTGTGTGATGAGCACGGACATTAAAATTTGTTTCCGAGTCATGGATGTTTAGGTATATGTATAATAAGTCTTGTATGTATTTACAAACAAAAAGTATCCATGTAGTATATCAACTATCTGGTGTCCACGACACAAGCCTCGTTGCTCAGTGTGGCACTAGATGGCGCTGTGTGTAAATTGTCCAGCGATATTTTTTTAGTTCCCGGAGTTTCCAGGTTCTGTGCGTACCTTATCCAGTTGTTTCTCGCGAGTTTGACAAGGTCGTCGACCTGTCGAGCTTTAGAATGGCCCTGGTTTCTAAGGCCTTGATTTAGGCGATGGAACCTTACAACTTACAAGACAGACTCTCCAACAAAATCCAAAACATGCTTGTGCTTAAAGAAGACACAGTCAAGGCGATAGTTATTCGAAACAAAGGCGACTGCACCTACTTATCTCCGTACGTGGTAACTTATTAAACCGTGGTTAAAACAGCCAATCAGCATAACAATGATGTTCCCATTTTGGGATGCACGATACTTGCATTTTTATCGATACTTTGTATTGAAGTTTGCAATACGGTTTAGAAATCGCATCGTATTCTACGGCTTTAATCCGATTCTCCGCTTTCGCCCTTTGCCATACATATCGTAACGTCAGTAATCCCGGTAAGAGCAGTCTAGGCAAAATTACAGAAATTACTTTGTACTATTTGTGTATTCTTTTGGAATTTATAATCACGAAATTGAAAACAATCTGGCATAATACTATCCACTTATTCTGATACTGGCACTTTTGTATCAATCCAAAATATCGAAGTAACGCATCCTCTCGTATCGATACTAATTATCGGATTGGGCCGTGCATCACTAGCCCCATTGTAGTCCAAATTTGGTCGCGTGGGACGGCCGCCATTTTGAAGCCCTGCCACTCCTGCCAGAATCTATGTTTATTGTTTTAGTTAGTAATTAATATGGTGAC
Source organism: Xestia ashworthii (assembly GCA_950022955.1). Taxonomy (NCBI): domain Eukaryota; kingdom Metazoa; phylum Arthropoda; class Insecta; order Lepidoptera; family Noctuidae; genus Xestia; species Xestia ashworthii. The sequence continues at coordinate 17,064,972 of OX465566.1, forward strand.
TCTTGTGGACCTTGAGGTGTGAGCAAAGGTATATTGATGCTTTGATGAGATATTTATTTAAACTGTGGAGTAACAATTTGTTGTTGCAAACATGGTTTATTGGGAATAAACCATGTTTGCAATAAAAAGTAACTTGTAATTTTATCCGGAAAGTTTTTTTAAGAATTATTTAACATTTATAACTAAAATAAGTAATTTGTGGCACATAGGTACTCCAAAATTACTATGTGAAACTTTTTCGAAGCACTTCCAGCAGATCGCATCATACTGAATCTTCTTCTTAACTATTTATTTTATTATGCTTGTTTGATTTGGATATAAATTAGCATAAAGTTACGATTGCAGTAGCAAAAGTAATTTATCTGTTGGCCGTTAAATTAACAAGCATGTCTTCTTCACTGTCCATTGATCGTTTCTTTGGTAAATTAACAAGCACATTTTTTTTTATTCTATGATGCTTTGTGTGATTTTCACGTAGAACCCTTTTCTTCCCTGGAAGCACCTCAGGAGAGCTTTTGTACCTCTTGAGGTACCTCCAAAACCTCGCCTGAGTTGTCAGAATGACAGAGGACACACAAGATTGCTTCCCGCAAGTGTGAAGCCTTTGCAGGTGACATACCGTGTCACTTTACCCTGTCCTCGGAACGGAGGAAACACTATGAAAAATGTGGGATCTTTTTTTGGGATAGTTTTTAAAGTCTGTCTAGTCGTAGTAGTCTGTATGTCTTTGTACCTAGACCTACTGTAACTTGTAAAAAGGAGGCTGTAAAAGTATTAATGAAAATATTTTTTTAATAATAAAACTTTTTTAAATGGAACTTTTCAAGAATAACCCATATTAAACAAAATAAATGTTTCTTTATCTGCTTTTATTATGTTACAGATAAAGTATTACAATTTCGAAGTTTATTAAAAAATCCATAAATTTTAGCTGTCAGTTTCAAAGGCTATGAAACAAATTAAAGATATAGGTTTAAATAATATTTTTATTCGGTGTTTATACCTAACATGGAGTTGTAATAAATGTCTCGTAAAGTTATGTTCAAATTTTTATTACAGTTATTATTACATTCCACTAAATATACTGAAAGGAATACTTTGAGTAAGAATTCATAAATAATTTGATTCTCAAAGGAATTAACTGTAACCAGAATTGGTAAATATGATTCTTATCGAACAAAACGAAATTAAACCTTTATTCAACAAAAGGACGAAAAGTTTGCTAAATATTAATTCCATACTCATTTCATTGTAACAGTAGGTATTTTCGGTAGCTTTCTCTTAGAGTTATTGAAGGATTTGAAAGTAATTTTCTTCGTTAGTAAAAGAGCAATAAGCCTCTTAATATGATGAACCCTTTTTAAGGGTTATCAAAAATTTCAGATTTCAAGTTTAAATTAGAGTCGATCACTTTTATTTTCTTCAAAAAAAAAATTAAGTGTCAAATAAATGCAAATTGTATAGTCAATTGAGTCATTCGTATAGATTGTCGAGGGGAAAGTCCTATACCTACCTACTTATAATGCCAAGAGCCTCGATTGTGGGCCTCGATTGCAATAGGACGCAGAGAAAGCTTTGCAGTTGCATTAAGTATGTATTAATGCAGTTTTTGAGTACGTGCTAATTATTATCATTTACAAATTTTGTAGAATGGCGTCAGAATATCACGAATGTTATACAGGGTGTCTTAAATAAAGATCTCGTTTCTTGAAAGGAGATAAGGCATGTACAGGAAATGTTCCGGGACCGAGTGTAGAAGTAAGTGCTACGGTAGGTAGGTAGTCCTAATTTTTAAACTATGAATAGTAAATATGTTTTTTTACATCATGAATAGAAGTAGTTACGGGTAGTCAAGTGGCCAGAAAGTCTAACAGCCAGTCTTACCAAAGTGTATCGTATTACCCAGTACTAACTAGGTTGTGGAGGTCAGATCAGTAGCCCCATGTTGTAAAATACCGGTATTCAGCTGCATCCGGTTAGACCGGAAGCCGACCCCCACATAGTTGGGAAAAGGCTAGGCAAATGATGATGATCATTCCCACAACCCATATCCTGTGAGTCCTAACTTCCGGTAGATTCCTGGGTCAAACAGACAATCATTATGGTAGGTTCACAAAATGTCCTTAAGCAGGATTATTTTCTGGACCTGGCAGCAGTTTATTAATTAGACACGTAGTGACTCCTAGACAAATAAGGCGATTTTTATAATAGGGATTTCTATCAAATAAATCTCAGCAGTATCGATCGCAGCCGCCCTTGGCAAGATTTCGACTCGATTGACTATCTCGAATCCTTTAATTTAATATTCTCAAACGTTCCAGCTTAATTGATAGGTCTATAAATCGATTTCTATTTCTGAGAGAGACCTAGATTTTGGACTATAATAACCTACCCCTGTTTGACGCAGTTTTTAAGACTTGATGCAACCTCAAGATCTTTTTAAAACGATTTCTTAGCTCCACTTGTAAATATCTAAGAAATTATTTTTGACTCACTCCTTCCTTTTCGATTGAGCTGAAATTTTGCATACATTTTAGTTTGGATGATAATGGATGGTTTGTTAAGTGACGTCAGTCTAAGGGTTGATTTTTCAATCATTAGATAACTTTTATCAGAAGAGTAAATCTGACTTTTTGACAGAGAGTCCATACAAAAACTGTCAAATTATGAAACTTATTCCTCGGATAAAAGTTAACTGGCGATTGAGAAACCAGCCCTAAACAGTAAAAAATGGCGGACTAGTTTTTATTATGCATTCCCATCATATAGGTATCAAATGGGAGGGTTTGCTGAGAATAATAATTACTATCTTATTGTAAGACTGCGGAGGAATGAGAAAAACATCGATAAGAAAGTTTAGAGTTTGAGTTTGAATTGGCTAGGCTGTAAGAAAAGACGAGGACCAAAGAAATGTTGAAATAAATTCTCGGTCTATATGATGATAAAAACCGCATCCAGCCGTTTATGACACAGACAAACACCAAAATTAGGCTTTCATTTATTAAATTATAAAGTCCTTTATAGATTTCATGGCTGTTACAAATAGACTCATAATAAATTATTAATACGGCATTCGTAATTAATTCTGTTCTAAAATAATACATTAATTCAAACACAACTGTTAATTGTGCACTGATATTGATAGAACATCGGTAACCACAACCCACAAAACGTGATTTGTACAAAAGTTGACAAAATAATGATCATTATGATTTGAACTATATTTCCAATATATTTCAAATGGTTTTGGTGTAAGTAATAATAAATGCAGGAGGATTAACAATCCTCATAGTTATTATAAAATTAAACTGCTGACGATGACAATGAAGAAACTTCAGTCAAATTAAGTTTACAGAAGAAATGTAGAAAAACTGTATCACTTGATTCACTGACGCCATATTAGACTTCCATAGGAAGCCCAAAGAAAATATGGATGGATTGTATGAGGAATGATATGAAAGAGAAAGGAGTAAATGATGCCGTGACATCTAACAAGGGAGAATGGAAGATAAAACACCTGTCATGACTCGTGCTAACCCCAATCAGAATGGGACAAGGACAATGAAGATGATGATGATGGGTCATTTAGCAAAATTACATAATAGGCTAGTTTCCACCATCAATAAATTGCAAATCTATTTAGTCTGTCAGTTGGAGTAGGTATTGGAAAATAATGGACACGTATTTTTTGTTTTTGTAAATCAACGAATATTGACAAAGATAAAAAGCATCAAAACTCGGGAGTGGGGGCTCGTGACGTCAGAACTCACTAAGAATACCAAACAGTGACGTATTTGGGAATTTTAAAAGCGTCGTATCTTCGTCAATTTTGGTTTATGTGACAAAAGAAAAAATACGGGTCAAATATTTTTTGATAATCTAAGTGACGGACTAATTAGATTTTTTCAGTTAACAAGCCTATTGAAGTGAAGTTATTACTCACCAAACAGTTGAAAATTGCATGTAGATAACGATTTGTTCGCTTTGTACATCTTGTGAAAAATTTTGGCTTCGGTTTCAGACTGCCCGTCGGCTGTCACTGACTTTGGTACAACTGTCACTCGTTATGCCAATCAAATCAGGATTGTTTTTGCAACTATCTTCTAAATACTGGTACAAAAGATCCAATGGCCGATTGTAAGCTGGTTTATTCATTTAGAACTAATCGGGTTGACGGTTCTGCAACGTATCAAACTGTTATGAACATTGTTTTAGACTTTCACGGTTTTTTACTACACTTAAAGTACTTACGGGATTATATCCGTGATTTTCTTTCGGTTTTTCGAGCACCCGATATGCAACAGCGTCGAAATATCGGGTGCTCGAAAAGCCGAAAGAAAATCACGGATATAATCCCGTCAGTACTTTAAGTGTGTTATGAACATGTTCAACAACTGTGGAACAGACTTGCCAGCTCTCAAGTTTGTTCCTCAGTTGCTTCCCCTCGGTTGGTTCTCTTCGGCTTTTTAAAACACCTCTTAATCACAAATGAAATACTGCTAAGGTTGTTCGGTGTCAAATAAATCATGTTCTTCGGTAACAAACAAAAACACGTTTATCATACGTCCTTGGTACAGTACATTCGGCCTAATAAATTAGGACCCACTCCAAAAGTTTCGACTCGGCACTTAAAACATGGCTGAGTACTTCCTTTACTAATATTACAAATTCGATAGTAACTCTGTTTGTTACTTTTTACTCATAAACCATTAAACGAATTGTGATGTTTGTGAATGAAATAGATTGCATCCTGTCTCGACGTAGATAAAGATATTATCGTCAACTTGCGAGCAAGCAAGCATCAATAATGCAACAAAATTTTTTCGTCAGAAATTTGCGATCGAAAGATAGCAATTTTGCTGCTACCTATGTCGAGACTGCCAGGGCCGGCAGACGATATGACGAGACGGATAACGACAAAATCGCATACTTTCGATCGCTAAAATAACAATAAAAAAAATCAGTTTCAATAACGATGCTTGCGAGAAACCCATCTTGGAAGTAGAGACTTGCGTTTACCGCAAAATTTATTCGTCAGAAATTAGCCATCGAAAGTTTGCGATTTTGTTGCCCTTTGTCGAGACTGAAGGCCGGCTCTGGAGAATGACAATACTTTTTATCGGAGTAGAGGATTCCCGTGAGATAATTTCAGACGGACCTAAGTTAGTATACCTAGCACATAATTTTGTTCTGTGGCTAACGTTCAAGTTGCCTAATGCTTTGATTTCCAGGTCGAGCAAAGTATTATTGGGTTCTTCCCTTTGATGGCAATAGGCTCCTAGTAAATGGGACTGAAACATAATTAGCGAAATGTGGCTGTATTATTAGGTATACTTCTGCCTCATTTTGGGACAACAGGCGTTATGTTCAAATTATAATAACTATTCGTAGCTTCAAAATTACGAAGGTTTTAAGAATTTCGAGTCTCGTCTCTGGACAAAGGCTCGTAAGCTTTTAAGGAATTCGCTGACTAAAGCTCGCTTGGTTACGAGTCACGAGGGCGCAACCTTAGGGCCGTAATGTCCTCTGTTAAGGACATTGTCTTGGGGCTAATCTCTTTTTATATGCCGCCGACAAGGGCCTTTAAGATCCCACTCTGATAATCTGGTAAAACCTGTTGTGGTAGAAGTTTGTGTTTAGGTAATATCAAAGACGATTCAATTTTATTTATTTCTTAATATGCGTACCTAACACCGATGCTCTCAAAACGGTGAAGGAAAACATCGTGAGGAAACCGGCATGTCCTAGAACCAAAAATTCGAAGACATGCGACATCTACCAATCCGCACTAGGCCCGCGTGGTAGATTATAGCCCATTCCCTCTCATTGAGAGGAGGCCGTGTCCCAGCAGTGTGATCATTATAGGCTGATGATGATGATGATGATACCTAATAAGAAATAAATAAAATTGAAACGTCTGTTCTGGAAGCTGTTATTTTCAAATTAGGATTGGAGTTTAAGCTTACATGCTTGCGAAGGAGACGATTAGTCTTATTTTTAAAGGACAAATAAAATTCTTCCCCTTGATTATCAATGCCCACGGAACCGGCAGTATTTTTAGCTTTGATTCAAAATTCTCACTAACTTTAAGTCTACTTGATGTTTTAATCTTTATCACCAACACTTCAAAGTTCAGTTCTGAATGTTCGCTGTACTTAATTATAATTGAATTGAAAACAAATTGTTTGAGTTTAGTATTACCCGTATCTGGAAGTTTGTTGCTTTCTAAGTCGAAGTTAAACAATTATGCTTCGATGTCGCTTGGGGAAAGCTTATTAGTAAATTATAAACAATTCACATACTTGGTTTAGATTTATGGAACTTACGTGGAGTATATTACACTAAGGGAAGGGTTCACTTACTTCCTCGCTTTACTTAACATTGAAACAAAACCTGCATAAATAGATAAAAACCAGCCAAGTGCGAATCGCACAAGAAGAGTTTCGTATCATTGTATAAATTTTTATTATTTGTTGTCACAGCGGCAATAGAGCTATACATATATTGTTTTAAGCTGTCACGGTTTAAAACGTGATTGTTTGTGATCGGGAGCTCAAAATAATAAACAATCACGTGAACTGTCAACCTAGAGCGCTTTCGCTCTACGTCCGATCCGAATCCGATCCGAACCCGGTCCGGAGTACCTATCGTAGAATTATTTATATGGTAGTTTACGCACTAGATCCGGCGTCCGTCATCCAATTTTGTATTGTAGTGTACTTTCACGGGTACGGATCGGACTCGGATCGGACGTTGTGCGAAACCGCTCTTACGGATCATACACCCCGCTGACAGATAGACGGACGGACAGCGGAGGCTTAGTAATAGGGTCCCGTTGATTACGCTTCGGGTAAGGAACCCTAAAAAGACTCTTAGCAATCAGCTTGTGATGGACCCATTAAGGTGAATCTAAAACATCACATGCTATCCTTCAATAATACACAATTATGATATGTTTCCCCAAAACAAGAAAGACGTGAGTACATGTACATATTTGGCTATAATTGTATAGACGCATACTATTACAAGTGACTGTACACACACAACGTTAAGCTACACTACTTTATTACAGTCGGAAATGGAAATATCAGAAATATTTCGTACAATTCCATATCGGAATTACAATTCTGACATGTTCTATATTCTGGTATGTGTGTCAGCTTACCGCGAAGAAATAATACAATTCTGTGTGAGTACTCGTACAATCTGTACAACACATTTAGGAAATCTGACAGAGTCTCATAAGAAAAGATTCGCTCGAATCGGCATTAGTAAAGTGACTTATGAATCGTGTGAGGAATTATATAAAAGAAAGAAAAGAAGAGATAATGAACAAATAAACGTGGTGTACCGAAAACAACAGGACAAGGGCAAGAAGATGTTGATGATGATGATGATGATGATGATCAGAGTGATATATAAATTACACATAAGTAATTGAAGAAACGATGTAGCTATTAATCAAAAATTAACAAATAGTTACTCGAAAGATCCCTACTGATAGGCAGTAAAGAATATTGGACGTACAGACAGATAGAACAATATGGAAACAGTGGAATGTTGATTCTTTTCCTCTGTTTATGTCTTAGATGTGGGACAAATACTAGCTGATGTTATCTAAGAAAGTAACCGAGAACACAAACAATGCTGTAGCGTGACCTAATGAGAACATTTGAAGGTCAACACCCAATGTAAAACTCATACAATCAACTGCAAGAAAACACGAAGCTTTCACATCAAGTGTAAAAAACTTTAAATTACTTAACACTTGACCGTTAGAATAAAACTCATTTAAGACGGTCGATACAGGCGAAAAGTCGAAATTCGCGTGTCACTGGCACATCAAGCCGCTTTAACGCTGCAATCGGTTGATGTCCATGATTTACAGCGATTGACGAAGATTTCTCAAGCTGCGACGGTTATGGTTAAGCGTGAAATTGTTACAGAAGGATTTAAAAAGAAACAATTGGTTAATACGATGAAAGTGGAGCCAAAGCCTGTGCGCGCGAAATAAAATGCTTCTTTTCTCCGCATACTTGAAAGTTACAAACGGGGAAATGAAATGATATTTGTTATTTTATCCGGTCTTACTCGATAGGGACGTGTTAAGAATAAAAGAAACACAATATTCTATATAAAATAAAGTGTCTTAGAAAATAGCTAACTTCTAAATGTGTGTTCGTGCAAGCGAAGGCGTTAAAACAAAGTTCAAACTTAATGTTCACCCATTGTTATGAAAATGTACATAACCCTAAAATGCCAAGTTTTGCCAACACGAAATCCCTGAAGCAGATACATTAGTTTTCATGGCCACACGAAATAATATAGAAAACAATCTTTGAAAAAATAAAAGGTATTTTTTCCCTGAGAATTTGGTAAAGGAAATTGGTGACCTAATGGCGTTCGCAGGTGACCTGACAGAACGTTATTTGTTTGAGGCTCTGTTGTCACAGTAAATTGGCAAAGTTCCTGAATGATTGTATGGGTGGATGTCTGACCATGACATTTAAACTGTAGCACCTTCGCACGTGTCTCGTCTAGTTAAAAGCTTGCTTGCGAGCTTTATTGCAGTTTAATGGTTTAATAGTTACTTTGTTGAGCTTTATATCCGTAATTGAAATTGTATGGCGGTCTGCCAATTTGACGTTAATTACTTCAGAACAGTTCTTTGTCTTGATAGTATGAATCTCTAACTATATTCATATATGTGGAAGACCTCCTGGAAACATAGACTACTATTTGTCTAGGTTTTGCAATTGCTTTCAAAGCGTTTTGTACTTCTACAACGACTGTCAGTGTCAACGAATTGACAGAATCTTTTCGAGACCTCATGTTTTTAACTTCTTAGCTGTCGCTGGATTTCACATTGAGTTGCGCAATGCGTGTTTTATCTCTTTTCACATATGAATGTAGTTAGTTTCATAGACGCACCTTCCTTTGCATTTACTTTCACATGTTTCCAACATAAGTCTGGCTTGTAACTGTGTCACCGCACAACTTTAATCTCTGCAATTATCATCCGTGTTGGGACGCCACCTTTGACTACGGAGTTTTTCCCTTTTTCTCTATCTTTGTGCTGCATTTTCTCGCACACTTAATATAACGTGTACTTCGAAGACTTCATCGCGTGACTGCTCATTGTACTCGTAAGTCACCCCATCGGGTACCGTTGCTTGTGGAAACGTACTTGCTCCTATACTTTGTCACTTAGCTTTTAAGTTGAACGAATAAAATGCATCCGTTCATGTTTTTATTATTAATATTACAATTAACAATCCCCATTTCAAAGTTACTGCGGCAGGAAAGATAGTAACTTTGTAATGCGGACTGTCGAACTGTAAGAAGGGACAGGGGACGATATTTCCAAAAAAATGGAAATGAAAGGACTCAATGAGGCTTAAACTCAAACCCCAGATGGGAATCTATTTCCAGCAAATGCTCAAACAGCCATGAAACTGTTCGCTCATCTAGAAATGGGTAGTGCCACATTCGAATGTAATATTCATTTCATAATATCATACAGTTTAAAGATATTTTGCAATTTCTACTTAAATGCTACCTACGAGCTTTTCCACCAGTAAAAGCCTTCAGAAAATTTTCAAAATGAAAATACGAAAACGTTTCCGAGCAATCATACTCAGTCGCGAATTACTTAGCATATCGTTTATTATCGTTTCGAGAGTACTTTTCCGGTTAATTGAATAGGGTTTTTGATTCCTACGTTAAAGCTCACTTAAGCTACGTTTCTATAGACACAAAAGCGTTATATTACCTTGGTAGCCACATAACAGAGCGTGGGGGAATAGACAATATTGTTGCTAGAAGATTATTAATTACCATAGAGTAGTATAGACTCGTGTGTTGGTGTGCTCACAATAGGTAGTATGTGTATCGCTTTACACTACATTAAGCGAACTGAAACAGCTTTGTATCTTTGTATCGCAAACGTGTATGGATTGGCTGTCTTTCATGTGCGTATTGTTTGAGAAAATTGTTGATGTAGAAATATTTAGTAGAGATTTTGATACGAGCGCGAGCGATGTGACTCAGATTTTTTGCGCAGAAAAAAATATGCGAGACCAAAACTGTAACATTTTACTCAAATGTAATTTTACAATAAACATTGCTAAATTAAATTTCAAATCTCCGTCATTCAAAGAAATTCTGTACAAGTAAAGCAAAATGTTCCATTTATGTGAAGATTCAACGGAAGCTAGATCTGACATAGACTCAACTTTAAAACCACTTTGACATGGAAATCTCTTCACACGAAACGCACGAAATGTACACATAAAATAACTTTTAATGAATACCATTAATTAGTAACGAATGTTCTAAGTGTAGAGGGACTATTCGCGGCCCTTCCGCATAAGCGGGAAGCTAGGTCGTCACTAAAACCGGTTTTAGCAACTAAATGGGTTTAAATTAACGATGGCCCAAACTATAAATTGTCTAAGGCAGAGTAAGGCTCTTAAACATAACTGCTGAAGGGTGGGTACCTACACCTCTTGCTGATCTAAGAGATCTAGATACTAATATTTTAGAAGAGGAAACTTTTGTTTATAAAGGATGGGGTAATTTTCAGAACTACTGATCCGATTAAGAAATTTCTGTCACTGACGAAGAGCTACATTATCCTCGAGTGTCATAGGCTACATTTGAATGGTCAAACAATCTGTATATGTACTTAGATCATGAAAATATCCCAACAATTTTCACTTTTTGAAGTGAAAACTTTTTTAGGTGCGTTGAGCACTCTTTGCATGAACACAAATCGTGGAACTTGCGTGACCGTCACCTAACGCTTCGTAGTACTCGTAGGCGATCCGCTACGGCGTAGCATCACAACCCGTAGCAGAGGCCCTACTCCCTAACGTTTCGTCCGTATATTCGGATCTATCCGCGTCTCTCACACGCACTAGTTTGCAGACGTGCGTGAGAGAGACGGATAGATCCGAATATACTGACGAAGCGTTAGGGAGTAGGGCCTCAGATATAGATTACTTAGTTTTCACTTCTATCGGCGGTCCCCAAAACCGGCCCTGGATGTATTTTATTTAAGGAAGTAAATATTTGGCGGATCGGAACGGATATTGACTAGAATACTTCGTTTGAACACAAAGCGGCAAATACCTGGGTAGGTATCGGGTAATACCCAATATCCGACAGTATTCGAAATATTCACACAATCTTTGACATAACATTCTGTTCCAAGAAAAACGGAAGAAATATTTTGACAAAAATTATTTTCAAGCAGAGCAACTCAAGAAAATATTCTTCAGCTCATAATATGTTGTGTCAGAATGTTTCCTCTCAAAATACCGCCCTTGCCTTGTGTCATATCTTTACATTCGAGAGCAATGTGTAGGTGTTATTACGAAAAGTAATAATTCCGAAATAAAGTAATTAACTTTCGTTCGAGTCTTTTCTCGGAATTACGAAACGAAATACTTTATTAATCCATACTTTACGGAGTTCTGGACTAGGAAAAAGTAATTAAGTTGGGAATACTTTTTGCAAATCTGCCTTTTAAGATTTTTTGTGGTATAGCCGAAGCTCAAAGTTATTGATAATGAATGAGTTTTTTGGTTGAAGGAATTTAAGGCGCTTAAACGAGCTAAATGAGCAACTCTATTTGTGGTGGTTCAAACTTTGTTTGAAATGCTGTTAGAATAAAGTTCTAATCAGCTTGCACTACAAAGTGGTTGTTACGTCAGCCACTGCGGGCCAAATAGCGCGAAATGAGTGGTTTCGATGGATTTACAAAAAAACTATTGATTGGATTAAAAAACTAAAACAGTATCATGCTAATATATTGCTTGTAGAATTATTTGCCAAAAAACCAGAATGATCGCATGCACATTAGTATGTTTTTTATTGTTTGAAAGATATTTTTAGAGGTAAGTTCGTGATTTCTTTTTATCGAGCCAAATTAATTGTATTATGTTTTCAAAACAGTATCATGCTAGCATATATCCTGAAGAATATCATATATTTTTCTGGTCTTGTTTATAGCAGTGAATCATATACTTTTAGTAATTATAAAACTCGCGTTTAGCTCGTGTAATCGCCTTAAGTTCGACATCAGAAAAAACTAGAAATCGTTTGTCTATGTTGTACTAACTTTTGTCAGAAACAGGCGCTGACTTTATGTTGAATGTACTTATCGTCATTGAAGTCCCAAAAAACGAACGTAAGTTCGCGGTTTTGACCTTCAAATGCCGTTTAATCGAGAGTCGGAAGAAGCGTTGTTTTAGCCCATCAGAAAGCAGAAACGTCTCATCTAATTTGAAGTGAGCACAAATTAAAACATAATTTTTACTATTACCCCGGAAAAAATATTCAGTTTTTCACTCTCCTGCAAAGTTGCAATTTTTGACTTACGTGGGATTAGATTCGGCGACGCTATGACATTTTATTTAGGTGATAATAAAAAGTCATAAGTCATAAGCGAGCGTTATAGCGATTCCTTGCTAGATATTGTAATAGAATACTCGTAGAGGAAATAAATACAAATATGGATTCAATTTTATTGCAACTGGAACGCATTGTCGCAGAAAATTCGAACGGCATTGAATACAAATTTACGACATTCGCACCAATAAACTGTATTGAGACAAACTTTTATACTAAATTCTACTTATGACAAAACAACAATTAATCCTAATTATTCCTAATTATTTACAGTACCTACCCTTGTGCCAACTCCAGGTAAAATAATTAACTGAAACAAAAACTCGCCACAGCCACTGGGATTCCCAAGCCTAATTTTTCAAAACATACAAACTTTTATGACAGTTGTTTGAAAGCCGTACACGTGCCGCTGAAAACTGTTGTAAGTCTGTAACTCGTACGTTTGTGTAATCAGAAACGCATGTTGGGGAATCATGGAGCGCGTTGATGGGTCCCGTATTAATTCGGAACGAAGTGCTGTTCCCGAATTATTCGGAACTTGTTGGTCCATTTAACACAGGGTTGCCATAGCAATTTTCTTGACATGTCCGGACTTTTAGCTCACTGTCCGGAATCCGCGGGACATTCGGAATTTTGCAACATAGAGAAAAAAAACAGCTGAAACTAAAAGTAAAATATTTTTTTTTTGTTACATTTTACTGTACAATTTAAAAGAAAATAGAGTCCGGATTTTTCTTCATTTACACACCTTTGTTTCTGGTCCCGAAACGCTGAAAACCGCAATTAGTGGAGGCTCATCGCGAGGGCTGCGTCATCCAAAGAAAATGCGTCATCGTCAACCACGACCATCCTGTCAAGAATGCACGACAGAGGAGGAGGGTTTCTGGTGACAATACATTTGATGTGACAGACATGACTTGACTTGATCATGCAGGATCAAGATCTAACCGTTGAAGAGTTCTATCATGAGGAGAAAATTAGGAACAACATAATTATAGTTTTGTCTATCGTCTTTTTTACATAATTCTCTGTTACTTGAGAGGTCTGGCTCTTGTGATACAGGAACTCCTAGTACAAGAGCCAGGGCTACACTGAGGGTTCCATCTATCTGGCAGACTCTTGTTGCTCCGAAATTCATTTAGCATAACACACTTGGCATAATTTTCTTTAAACGAATATATGAAAGGCATATTTTTTTTTAAATATACTTATTGTTTGGCTGAATGTTTGTATGTCCGAATTTGGAATGGCATACTTTTAGATGGCAGATTTTTTTTTGACATAATTACCTTTGGCAGTGTTCAAATTTCGCATAATTTCGTTTAGAATAATGTTCATTTAGAACGACGATTATTTGATATAATTTCACTTGGCATACTATGAAGATGGCAGAATTTCATTTGGAATAATTTTATTTGGCATTATTGCCATTTTTCAATGCCACAAAATAGCAATTTTGACCTTAATTTAAAATTAAAATAGTGTCTTAACAAGTCAATATGTTGTGTTAGAAAAGTTAGTGACAGAAACGAATCGCTCCAAAACCGACTCCACGTAGTCTTGTCTGCCCTACCCCGAGATTGTAATTTAAAATCGCGTAGGCGCGGAGGGGCGAGGCGGGCCGCGAGTTGAGGAGCAGGTGGTTGTAACACTCGCCTGCGAGCGTTACAACCTCCTGCTCCTACGTGGTGAGCGTTAAACCCATCTGCGACGATAAGCTCGCGTGGGACCGCCGTAGCCCCGCAGCGCCGGAGCCGTGACAGAAACCTTGCCTGCTGCATGTTGCATACTGCTTGCTTGCTTGCATGCTGCATGATTGCTGCATGCTTGTTTGCATGCTGCATGCTTGCTGCATGCTGCAAGCTTGCTGCATGCTTGCTGCATGGTTGTTTGCATGTATTCTGTATGCTTGTTTGCATGCTGCTGCATGCTTGCTCTATGCATGGTATATGCTTGTTCAGATGTTTGCATGCCTGCTGCATGCATGGTGCATGCTTGCTTGCATGCTGCATGCTTGCTTACATGCTTCATCCTTGCTTGTATACTGCATGCTTGCTACATGCACAATGTATGCTCGTTTGCATGTTTGCCTGCTTCTTACAGGGAAATAAAAACAAAGTGTTCACAATCAAGTGACTTTATAAATTTTATGTGATTTGATAGATGAGTCTTTCAATTATTATGCATATGAAATGTATGCCAAAAGATAATTCTAACTGTAAACTTTCTGAGATATGATAGTTCTGCCTTTAAAGACTATCGATATGAAAATTATGCCAAAAGATGTTTCTGCCTGTGAACTTTCTGCGATAAGATGGTTCTACTTTTAAATCTTATGCATATGAAATTTATGCCTAAAGATGATTCTGGCTTACCAAATTATGAGTTTGAACGTATGATAAATGAGTATCTGCCAAACAATTTTCTGCCAAATGAAGTTTATGCTATCAGCTGGTATGCAAAATAATATTATGACATAAAAAGTTCTGCTATAAAGGGTGGACCCCTACACTGATGTTTGAGAAATAATTTGTCAATAAAGATTTATTTATTATATTTAGACAAAATAAACATGATTTACATATTATCAAAACCTTCGTTTCCTTTAAAAAAAAGGTACTTAAACTTATTTTTACTTTTCCAGCATGATAACACTGATGAAATGTCACTTTAACCTTCAAGTAGCCAAGACTTTTCTGACTGATTTACTACCTGTTACATAATAAAGAAGGACTCAGAAATTGTGTTACACTTCGTTACCGTTTTTATTTTACAAATGTAATAGATAAAGTTACGCTTGTTATCTCGTTTGCAAAACAAAATGAGTTAAGCCATGTTTTTTAGAGTTCCGTATCCGAAGGGAACGCTACCACTAGCCTCCTGTCCGCCTGTTTGTCAGCGGGCTATATCTCAAGACTCGCACTTGGCCGGTTTTCGAAGTGAAAACTTCTTTAGGCGCGTTGAGCATTTTTTGGGTGAACAACAGTCATAGAACTTCGTAGCACTCGTAGCCGATCCGCTACGGCGTAGCACCACTTAGGCGTGCGCGGGGCATAACCTGTAGCAGATATATATTACTTAGTTTTTACTTATTCATATTCATTTTATTTTGCGTACCTTAAGTTTTAAAAGATGTTACAATGGGCTTACTTCTATTGACAGTTCCCAAAAACTGCCCCGCATGTATTTTTTGATTATTTTGGTAAATATTTTTAGCTGTCATTGTAATGATGGTTCTTGTAATGATGGTTATGAGGAGCTCGTGGCCAAATAATAACAGCCGCTCGGGCCGATCTTTAGGTTAAGCCGTGCTTGCCTAGGTTGGTCTGTGGATGGGTGACCACCCATACATAAAGAGTTTCCTCCGTGCCTCGGAAAGCACGTTAAGCTGTTGGTCCCGGCTGTCAATATTTGTCCATCTTTGGCAGTCGTTACAGGTAGTCAGTGGCCCAAAAAGTCTGACAACCAGTCTTACCAAGTGGTATCGTATTACCCAGTATTAACTGGGTCGTGAAGGTCAGATAGGCAGTCGCTCCATGTAAAATACTGGTATTCAGCTGCATCCGGTCAGACTGGAAGCCGACCCCAACATAGTTGGGAAAAGGCTAGGCAGATGATGATTGTAATTATTATGGTTCTCACTTCTATTTACATGATAGAGAATGTTAAAAAGAAAGTAGGTAGCAAGGTACTTATTATATGCGTGTTGTGAAAAAATATCTATTTCCGCGAAGTTACAGCGTATCTAATAACAACATAAACTCGGTTAAACAGTTAAGTTACTATTGAATGCGGAAATAGTTAAGTAGAAGTAATAAAAACTTTTTAATTTAATTTATTTCCGTGACTACCAAGTAAGTAACATATGACTTACACGGATCTAAGCAAAGTTTACACGAAGTCAGTGTTGGCTGCCAGGCCAGCGCTGGCTTGTTAATGGCCTCTTGTAAGCATGTTTTTTTAATATAAGCCAGCACTGGCGGGAATAGAGCGAGAGCCTATTTTTCAAGCCAGTGACCTCCACTCGCGTGCTCTACAACACCCGCGCCAGCGTGAGGACGCGTGTAGACGCATCGCGCCAGTCGCTGGTGCTCATCCGTATATCAAAACGTGTGCACACCACAAGAATAATCCAGGTCAATCCATTGGCCTCATCTAAACTACATGGGTCAGGCCAGCACTGGCTTGTCTGAGGACTGGAGCCAACATTACTGGCTTCGTGTAAATCTGGCTTAACTCCGAGAGCATTGTAAGTAGAAAAAATAAGAATTGTATTTTGTGTTCACATAACATAACACCACACTGTAATCCCCAGAGGTTTAGGCAGAGGCATAAAATAAGAAAGCATAAAAATATTATTAACACTGAAAATCTGGATTTGAAGTTGCGGGGCGTAAGAGCTTATTCCAAAGGTACTTAAACGCATTGAAACTATTAAAGCAGTATTCTCTGAACGAGGGCTTGCCTTTTCCGAACTAGGTATGTTGGGGTCGGCTTCCAATCTGTCCGGATGCACAGCTGAATACCAGTATTTTTCATGGAGCGACTGCCTATCTGACCTGCACATTTGCACAACCCAGTTAGTACTGGGTAATATAATACCTCTTGATAAGTCTGGTTGTCAGACTTTTTGGGCCACTACTACCTGTAACGACTGTCAAAGATCGACAATAACAGCCGGGACTAACTGCTTAACGCTATTTCCGAGACACAGAGGAAACTCAGTACGTAATGTGTGGTCACCCATCCACAGACTAACCTAGGCAAGTACGGCTGAACCTAAAGATTGACCCGAACGGCAGTTATTATTAAGCCACGGGCTCCACATCATTATGACCAGCACCATAATTATTGCAGGCGACGCAGCCAGCCATATAGTCCAATTTCAATTCTAAAAACTGGTAAACAATGAATCCACATACTCATTAAGATGCAGGCACACTCGCTAATCAAACCAGTAGCGGTATTGTTACGTCGTCAGCAGAGTGTAAACGGGTCAGGTTTGCGCCCCACTGCCTCCACGTATTTAAGCTTGTTTAGAATAATGTGGGTTAGTTGGCATAAAGAACTGTATATTATGATTGTGTTACTCGTACCTATGTTTGTACTGGATTTTATTGTTCTTTTTCTTGAAGATTTTGATAGGTTTCATATACGAGTATAAAGGGTGTAAAACACTTTTTAACGAATTATCTATCATATGAAAACGGGTATTTATCGCGACGTTACCTTTAATTGAAGGCGCTTACATGAGCTAAACATAATTACTAAAAGTATAAATGATTCACTGCTATAAACAAGACCAGAAAAATATATGATATTCTTCAGGATATATGCTAGCATGATAGTGTTTTGAAAACATAATACAATTAATTTGACTCGATAAAAAAAATCACGAACTTTTCTCTAAAAAAAACATACTAATATGCATGCGATCATTCTGATTTTTTGGCAAATAATTCTACAAACAATATTTTAGCATGATAGTGTTTTAGTTTTTTAATCCAATCAACAGTTTTTTTGTAAATCGATCGAAAACACTCATTTCGCGCCATATGGCCCGCAGTGACTGACGTAACAACCACTTTGTAGTGCAAGCTGATTAGAACTTTATTCTAACAGCATTTCAAACGAAATTTGAACCACCACAAATAGAGTTGGTAATTTAGCTCGTCTAATCGCCTTAAGTCCGACGTTTCGACCGGATTGCACCACCAGCCGTAGTCGCGGGGAGACTGAAGTATTGGAGGTACCGCCACAGCAAAGCGAAGGCGTTTATTCAACTACCCTCACTTGATCTTCATAAATGTTAATTAGGGCTGGTTCACACTAGGACAGCACACTACACTAACAGTGTCTGTATATTGAGGTGAGTACACTTGGTCGGTGTGTATCAGAAAATAAAAAAAATTACCTTTTTTATTCTTTCCTTTCCTTTTTTTATATTTTCCTTGTTGCTACGCGAGGATAAATTACTCTGAAGAGTTTTCCTTTTTAAAATCCATGGCATTAAGTGTCGAAAAAACTATACTGTAAGTGAAAAAGTCCCAGGAAAAAGTGAAAGGTTGTATAAAAAAAGGATTGTTTGTTTAGGAGGTTATGTAAAAAAGGTCGCCACAATTGAGATGATTCTGTTTGGTCTTAACCTTGTAAGAGTAGGGCTGGGGTTTTTACTGGCTGTTAACCACGGTATTAGCATCTCATTAACCCCCAACGCAAAAACGACGGGTGTTATAAGTTTGACGTGTTTGTGTGTGTGTGTGTGTGTGTGTCTGTGGCATCGTAGCTGCCGAACGGATGAACCGATTTTGACTTTGTTTTTTTTTTGTGTGAAAGTTGAATTAGTCGGGACTTCGGGAGTGTTCTTAGCTATTTTTTATAAAGATCAGTCCAAGATGGCCGCCGCCACAAAATGGCGAATTACATATTTATTTAACAACTCCCTCAATATGGGATGGGCATCAAATGAACTAGTTGTATACCTACTATACGCTATAATAAATTTCAAATTCAAGATGGTCGCCACCAAAAAACGGTGAAATACATATTTTTTTCACAACTCTCTCAATATGGGTACCTATCAAATGAAAGGGCCAACATCATAAACCAGAAATACCTTGAAATTATGACCCTACGTGTCGGGGGTTTTTACTTGTTTTAGTTTCGAGTAGGTATGTATGCAGTTTCGCGGATGTCTACTTATCGCGTATGGGTTGTACCTACTCGTACATACGTTACACTAAACTATCGCAAGTTAAAGTTATACCTACTCACATCGACTCTTACCACTCTTACTAAAACACAAACACAATTGTGTATGTATGCCACATAATAGAAAGTAAATAAGTAAACTATTTATGTACACTGAAATGAAGTAGGGTATCAATAAAAATGTCACGCCCCCGGCGGCCGCAAACTTGAGTGAATGTGAATCGAAATAATTTATTGACAAGTGTTGTGAGTAAAACAATTGAGAAGCGGCTGAGATATTGTTTTATGATAATGTAGTGCAGCAACTGAGCTTATGTTAGTTTTCACTAACATTAATGTATACAACCTTATCACACTAGCGAGTTGCGAGCGAATTGAAAGCGGGGCGAGTGCGCAGCGAGCTCCACCACCTCTTTATTGTTTTTCTTTGCGGCGTGTTCGCCGCGCATACGTTGCGAACTCGCGGCGAGTTCCCTGCGTTCTCGCCCCGCTTTCAATTTGCTCGCAACTCGCTAGTGTTACAAGGCCTTAAGGTGCATTGAAGCGCAAGCTGCAAACTGTTGTAAACAGGAAACTGATCTGACGGGTTCCATTTTTTACCTTTTGAGGTACGGAACTCTAAAAAATGCTATTCTTTACATTTCGTTCGTGTTCTGTTTTTTTTTTTTAATTTTTGTATGAAACCGTTGTTTTTTTATAAGTAGTTAACAATCCAACAACGTGGTTGTATCTTATTGTAAATTAATACAAGAAGTTAAGCATCTCGAGAGTGCAACCAAAAAACGCAGTAGAAATTCGCGTGTGAATGTCCTACATGCTCCATGCAAAATTCCACAATGTTTTTCTACTAAGATGATGACATTAGCCACACATTAGCAGAGCCTTTTCTTACCAAAAGTTCCAAAAGCAAGTCAAAGGAAGTAAACAATGCACCCTTTAAGTATTACACGTGAGTTTAGTTGTGAACTGTGAAAGACTAAATTAAATATTGGACGGAGTCTGCCAATTATGTACATTATATTCATTTGAATTAATCAGTACAATGTTACAACTGTCATCAAATATAAATCTTGTTTTCATTTTGCCAAGACATCTCTTAATTACAGCCATCTCGATTTCCATCTTTGTCGGCCAAAAATAAATAAAAAATGTTAATGTTGATGAGTCACAGCCCATTAAGTTCAGCGAGACAGTTCATTGGTACCTATTAAAATCTCGTTTTCTCATATAAATATAAACGTGCAACCACCAACCAGTATTCGAGTGATATTCAGTAACTGGTTCTTGCTTCCGTCTGCCCTACTGACCGTGGCCGGTTATTAAATTATCTCCTACCTGTTTTAAACGCACTTAACTCACTGGATTAGCCCGCTCTGTGCCTTGTAGAGATTATATGAAATCTGTTCACGATCTGTTGATAATTTGCAGTAAATTATGGGTTTGTGGTTAATTTTACGGGAAATCAAGTCAATTATTGTTACACTAATCTTAGGTTATGGTATATAATTACTTTAATATTTACAGTGTAAACAATTGGTGGTTGGCCAACAAAAGAAAAAAAACGAAATCTAGGTACATACCTCTTTTTTTTTTAGGTTGGGAAATCATCAAATGACTTCTCCCACTCTGGGCGGAGCGGGAGGGAGTGTCAGACTTTTACTGACTAAAACCCATCCATGTTCCTTCCTCGCCCTTTATGTTCCGGGGCCGCGGTATCTCTTTCGAACAGGCCCGCAACCCCGGATCTAGGTACCTCTGAAGACCACAGTAGGTTCCTTTTTTTCTTTTTATTGGAATAAATAAAATAATGAAATGCCATACGCAGTTAAAGTATAAAATGAAAGTACTAGGTACTGTTGTATTTATAAATATTTGCTATGCGTTGTACTTGTGTATGTTGAATGTTTACTTATTTGTTTTTGTCATTTTAAATGCTCGTCATGTTCCTGTGAAAAATAAATATTTTTCCTATCTTTCTTTTTACTTTTTTACTTGAAAATTATAACAAAAGTCATGTCAAGAAAGACAGACAGTAAATCATCTATTATAAATAAGTCTTCTTTTGCAAACTCATACCACCAGACGAACCCACTACTACATGCTAATTTGTTGCCATCACAAAAAAAACCTAACAATCCAATTCCAGTATGGATTGTATTATTCTCAATTTGTGTAAAAGATTTCCCCGAAGACTTTCCTTTCCGACAGAAAAAAAGCGACAGAGAAAAAGATATCGTTGAATACGAATATTTCAATGGAAAGTTAGGTCTGTATATCGATAATGTATTCATTGGCGGTCATCCAAAGCGTTCCCGGCCATTGTCCTTCCATATGTGTATGTACATATCATATGTTTCATATATCGCAGGGCTTGCTTCCAAAATACGACTTTATACGGCTTCTTTGTGGCATGAGCCAATAGACCGATATTTTCTTCCAATGTTTATTTAAAACTTATAAATCATGCAGTAGGTTTAAACACCGCAACCTTTTGAGACTTTTTACGTAGGTCGACTTATGTATCGTAAATCAGTCTGCTTCTTTATGAGAATAAGCTAAGAGTTTCTTCTAGAAAGAAAAGATAAGTCTATTCGATTTGACAACTTAATATTGTTGGGAAAAGGCTAGGCAGATGATGCACGGGGCAAATTACTGAAACATAAAAAATAATAAAAAAACGTTAAAAAAATGACAAAAAAATAATAATATCGTAAACTAAATTGG
This sequence comes from Xestia ashworthii, assembly GCA_950022955.1. Lineage (NCBI taxonomy): Eukaryota > Metazoa > Arthropoda > Insecta > Lepidoptera > Noctuidae > Xestia > Xestia ashworthii. Next base: position 17,086,821 of record OX465566.1, read on the forward strand.
TACTGTATGAGGCCAAAAGCCAACATCTCAGCATCCTATAGTATAGATATATTCTAGACACCACCTAGCTTCTTGTCCGCCATATTTACAAGATTTTTTATTTTATTGCTCTAAGTATATTTTCAAACCCATAATCCTTCCTCCTATTTCCTTTTGGTGTTACGTATCAAACGTGTATTTCATTTTTCTTTATTAAACATTAAATTATTATGTCTCATAAAAAGTAAAACACGATGCATAAGGTCGTAAAAGCTAAGGCTGCCAGTCTTTAAACCGTAGATTATAACAAATTTAATTTAAACGCGTTCGTTAAACTGGCCAGTTCTATTATGATTGGAAGAATAAAAACTAAAAACATGGCTGCCGACCGGCCAATCTTGTAACCAAGTATTGCCAAGTAAATTGTGCAAAATAAACAAAAGTAGAATGTGTTGTCAGTCGAAATACACACTGAAATATTACGGTCATCCTATATTCCAAGGTTCACGCGAAAATGTTTTCTTTTAACAACAATTTGATACCAAACACGTGATCAATCCGGCTTAGGATTAGTTACCAAAAAACATCAGGCGAGAGGTTCATCAAATATTGATACAAAATGTTTAAAAATACATTAATTTGTTATAAAAATATCTCTTAAAATTTCAAGGCTCTCATCTGATCCTTCTAACGAATAATTGATTCATTTTCGCGGGTGTTTTTTAATCAAACTGAGAGCACAAAAACTGCGTTGTATTATGGTTTTCAGCAAACAAATCCTGCTGAAAATTATATCAGTTTTTGTCCGTGGGTTAAAAATGCAGCGCTTTGCCCCGGGAGCGTTGACATAGTAAAAATTTATCCCTCGACCCGATTGTTAAAATGCTCTGGAGCAGTCTTTTATCTGCTCACCCTGCGTGCGCTGCATATTTTATATTTTTTGTGCTGTTTTCATGTTTACATGTCGGACGCACATTGCATCCTACTAACATCGCATAAATATTTACGGTAGTAGCTTCTGTCTCCCGCCTGGAGTTCGAAATTTTTCCCACGAGAATGTACTACTGGGATTCAAATTATCCTAAGTCTTAACCAAGGTGCTACTTGTGTTCCAAACTTAAACGAAATCTGTGCATCTATAAAACAGTGAGAAGGTAGCAAATAAACAGATCGACAGGCAGAGAACTTTCGAATTTAAAATATTAGCATTATGACACATTGATCTATTAAAACTTCCCGTCGGATACATCCTCTTTCAATTTAGGGATGAAAGTAAATCTGCTTATGTTTATTCAGTGAGTAAATAGTTAATCCCAACTAAATACATTAAATGGGGTTGACCGCTGAATCGGGTATGCTAAAAGCCTATTATGCGCTCCAAAAGACGGAAGGCAAGATTCCATAGAGTGAGAAACGAAGTAGTTATGCAGTTACAGCTTATGCATAAACATACGTCTGTCAAAGGAACACTAATGACCATTGAAGCAAAGATGTCCTTGAGACCAACGAACTTTGAAGCAAAAAAGATACATGACTCAAGTTTGAAGACTCATGTCATTGTGTAATTTGTAAGTTTTACTTAGTGACTGAAGCTTTAAGGTATCTTCTACCCAGTAGTTGGATTGTAGAGTTCCGATGGGCAGTCGCTCCATGTAAAATACTGGTATTCAGCTGTATCCGGTGAGATTGGTTGTCGAACACGACATAGTTTGGAAAAGGCTTGCCAGATGAGGATGATAATGACTAAGAGATTGGAGAAATGGAAAACGGAGAACGGGCTAGGTAGAAAAAGAGGCGTAAAAAGAACAATGACAAAATAATATGATGTTTAAACAAAGCTTTAGATACTGATGATGAATATTTAGGGTGTAAAACACCTCTTCACGAAGCCGAAAGGCACTTGTTCTCCCCATCATTGCGATCATTTTTTTGTTCTACACCATACCTGGGAACCTTCTAGTTACGGAGATATGGGGGGTCAAAGTTATAACTTTTTGACAAGATTTTTTTTTTAAATACAAGTTTTTTTTGTAAGATTTTGATTTTTAACACCTCCACGACCTCCGTACTATTCAATCCATCCATCAGCACAATGTTTTAAGTGCGTTACATTGATTTCTACCACAAAACATGATTTATAACCACAAAAAAAAAGTTGTTTCCCAGCAATAATTTTTGCGTAAAGTTACTTAGTTTGATGTACAGAATGATTGGTTGACGGGTTTGTGATGAGGTGGTTTACACCCTGTATTGTGAGAAACGAAGATGATATAGAAACTACTATATTTAAACTCACGAAACAGAAATCTTCATTGTATAAAACTCCACACGTTAGCGAGAAGACTGAAGACATCTGATATTCATAGTGAAGACTTTTACAGCCCGTCTTCAGCGAACAGGTCGACATTATTCTAGCTCCAAGCGTTCTCAAGTGCACTCATCTTCTCAGCTCTATATGAAAAAAGTTCCAGACAATGATGCCATACATTCAAATTCTCGTCTTAATTTTAATAAAACTGTTGCATTTGAAATAAGAACAAAATTGAACGTAAAAGATAACGGTAAAGATGAAGCCAAGATACTTTCTTTCTTTGTAAACTGTTTTCTTGCAATATACTCTGTAATGTTGCTTCTACTGCATTTTAACATGATCGTTTCACTTAGCGAGTTGTGAGTCAATATTGCACAAGTTTCCCCCAGCCAATTCTTGCAATTTGTTGACGATAGCAATCTAAGACACAATATTTATTCTGCATTTTGTGTCCTAGATGTTCACTGAAACTAATATACCTACCTAGGTAGATATTCATATTTGTTTAATAGAGTCCCGTTTAATAGTGCAGTGTTGCTATATTTTTATTTAGATGCAATATAATTTTCTCCCGTGCAATATAAAAACTTGCAATTTGAATAGCTCTAATTAAAACCCTCACAGCCAATCAGTGTATTATAAGAGTGTAGTGAATGTCAGAAAATAAAACAAGTGAATGAATCAAGAGAGCTACATTGTATGTTGACCTTCCTTCCTTTCTTTCTGTTTCCGAGAGTTAAATGACGATAAAAAAGAGAAATGTAATTGATTGAGATTTGAGTGACGTTTTCTCGGGTGGTGTATGACGTTTTATCTGTCAAACTAATTATAAATTTCAGATCAGTCCCATGTTTATTAAAACGCTCTGCCACAGCAATGTAAAGGTGCGTAAGTTCTTATTAATTTCTTATATTTGAGCTTAAGCACATGGGTGTTTCGTGAATAATAAATATATAGGTGCCATAGCCAAAGGCAGTGGATTCGTATATTGTGTTTTACTTTTCCTAGAGGATTGGGATGTAGGTAGGGTGAATCAACTTTTAAGGCACTCCTTTCATGTCCTCATCATGGAAGTGGCCATATTTTTTTAATTTCTCTTGAAATTTTTAGATTGTCAACCTTAGCACATAATAAGATTTTTAACTATCACAGCAATATAATCTTTTTTTTAAATTTAAAGTAAGAGTTACGAGATTTTTTGGTAACTCAGCAGAACAAAATCATTCTTTATACCAAAAGTACTTGTCCCCAAGCATAGGTGACGAAACAATTTATGAATTTTCATTAAAAATATTTATGAAAACATAAAATATTAACGATAAGTTTCGATTCAGTATTAAGTAAGCTTTACATTTAAGTACAAAATTGGAGTTACTTTACTTAAATAATATTTATTTAACGTCCCTAAAGATCTGTCCCAAGTATTGTTAAAAATCTCTGGTCTACTGCGTTATTGTAAATAGTTGAAGACAATTTTCAAGAGATGGCGTCTAATTCAATGTCAGTAGATGCGAAGATTATCTAATAATTCGTTGGAGTGGTCCGAAAAGTCCGGCCTCACGCCACCCGCCCCTCAGCCTGCGGTAAGATTTCAGGGAGTGTGCGTGGGTTTATTGCCGTTCTACAGCGTTACGACGTAAATCGCGGTGAGTTTTTTAAATATTTTGCTATTATTACGTTACAACGTTACCCATGTTGTCTGATTTGAAGGTAATGACCCATTTTTTTAATAGTTTCAATGGTGTAATTATTTATCGTCTGTAAGGAAACCTCTGACGGTAACCTCCCTATGGTGGGCAGTTAGCGCACCCTTCTTCGAAGCTTCAGAGCTATGTTGTGTGGACTGTATTTTATTGTGTTTGTAGCAATATGCCTTTGATAACGCGGCTGGTGGTGAGTGCTACTTAGAGATTTGAGGTGCGAGGTGCGTTTATAACACAGAAGTTTGTGCAGAGTACGTGCCGGGGGTGTTGAGTCAGGAGGAGGTGAAATTATACGCAGATTCCACATAAACACACTTGTATTCTTGAATATTACTATGACGCTAACACATAATTATCACACTTAACGGAGCCAGAGTTAACAATATTACGTGAACCTTTTTACTTTATTTACTTTACACTACGTACTTTTCTATGTCAATCTGACTGATGTAACTAAGCTAATTTAACAAGAATATCACACATAATACAGAAATATACAATTGTTTTACGCGACGCGCTGGCCAGACATTACGACCACTAAAGCGGGCTAAGTTTTGCGGGAACAAGACTTTCTATCCCTCGTGTCTAGGGCTTTTAAACTGGTGAGAGGGGCATGAGGCGAGGGAGCGGGTGCATTCCCATATCGACCTATGACATCGATCCGCACCCCCGCTCATGCCCTTCACCCCCGCGTGACACGGCGTTGGCGACGAATTTACTTCACGAACCTTCGCGGGACACGGCGCTGTCCACAATCGTACTTCACGAGCTCCCGATCTTGACCAATAGCATTGCACAGCACTGCTCCTTCACCATATTTGGTAATGAATTTCCAAAAAGTAGACTTGTCCGCGCGTCATCAGGTAGGTGTGGCCTACACTCTTACGTCACAGTGCTGTACATAGAGATAGGTCGGGGGCCCGGGAACGCTAGAAAGATTTAATCACAGGTTGGACTTAACATTACGTCCTAAAAAATCTTATCACTAACGCTTATCAACTAAGTTTACGTGAACGCGATCGTGCCTCCGTAACATTCCCACCCCCTGTAAGAGGATCCCAACCGATTACAACTTTGGAGTAGTAGGAAGCACGATCACCTTCACGACGGGCCGACGCAGGACCCCATGCCGTGTCCTTATATCTACCACACGGATAACATTGTCTTTCGCGTGATACACTTTGCACACTACACCTTTCGTCCACTGATTTCGCGGCCGGAGTTCGTCCACCACTATCACTATGTCGCCTTCCTTGATCCTCGACGCGCCCTCGGTCCACTTTTGACGGACCTGCAGCGTCGGCAGGTACTCCCGGAGCCACCGCCGCCAGAACGTATCAGCCAGTGCGCTGACTCGGCGCCACTGACTGCGTGCGTCCACGTCGCGCGGCTGGCTGTCGGCGAACGGTGTGTCGCCCGATGCTGTCCCCAGGAGCAGATGGTTGGGCGTCAGGACCACTGGATGCTCGCTGTCGCTGGACACGTAGCAGAGTGGCCGGCTGTTAATCACCAGCTCGGCCTCCGCGAGCAGCGTGAGCAAAGTCTCTTCTCTGGGTGCTCTCTCGCACAGCGTGGCTCGCAGCGCGATCTTCACGGAGCGCACCAGTCGCTCCCAGCACCCTCCCATGTGTGGTGCGGCAGGAGGGTTAAAATGCCACTCGATGCCGCGTGATGTGGCTTCGTCTTGCAGTTTGCGCTTGTCGAGCGCCCGAAACGCCGCCCTCAGCTCGTTGTCGGCGCCGACGAAGTTCGTACCCCGGTCGGAGTAAAGGTGTGCAGGGCGCCCGCGGCGCGCGATCAGGCGTCGCAGGGCCAGGATGGCCGAGTCTGTGCTCAGGCTGGCAGTTAGTTCTAGGTGCACGGCGCGTGTGGCGAGGCAAGTGAATAGTGCCCCCCACCGTTTTTCTCGACGTCGCCCGATGGTCACCTCCATGGGCCCGAAGTAGTCGACGCCCACGTGGACGAAGGCACGCCTGGTGTTGGTAAGGCGCGCGCTCGGAAGGTCGGCCATCTTCGGTTGTGACGGCTGCGCCCGGCGTAGGCGGCAGACTTGACAGTTGCTTGCCGCTCGGCGCACCGTCGGCCTCAAGTGGAGCACCCAGAACTTCTCTCGAACATTGTTTACGACGGTCTCGTGGTTGGCATGCAGGGCTGCCACGTGATAGGTCATCACCAGCTTCACAGTCAGCGGGTGTCTCCCGTCCAGGATTACGGGGTGTCGTGCGCCAAAGGGGAGCTCTTCGCACGCTCCCAGTCTGCCTCTGACGCGCAGCAGACCGTCGTCAGTTAGTATGGGGTCGACGCCACGCAGCTTGCTGCCTCGTGACACAGGCCGCGCCGCACGAAGGTCTCGCAGCTCATCCGCAAAGGAGTCCATCTGCATCTCGCGCAGCAGAAGGAGCTCGGCGTCTCGCAGGTCTTGCGCGACGAGCTGCGTCGTCTCGCGGCGACGGCGGCAGCGGTTGATGAATGCCAGCGCGCGCGCAAGCGAGCGCACGGCCAGCGTCCACGTCGACACCCTCTCGTGGTCCAGCAGGGGCGGCGCACGCTGTGGCGCCGCGACGAGTACTCGCTGGACCCGTTCTCTGGCCGCTTCCGGAGACTCCTCCTCAGCCGCCGGTAGTCCGGTTCCTTGACTAGCCGGCCATTGAGACTCTGGAAAACGCAAAAACAAGGGGCCAGTACACCATTCTTTGCTATTTTTAGGCCAGTCCAGCCTGGTCGCCTTATCTGCCGGATTCTCCGCAGAAGGGACCCAGCGCCAGCTGCCTCTTTCAGTTAGTCTATCAATTTCAGCTAACCGATGTGAAACATACTTTTGGAATTCATACGCGTTCGAATTTATCCAGGTGAGGACTGTTTTACTGTCAGTCCAATAGACTTTCCTACTGATGGGCAACCCTAATTCCTTCTCAACGGTGTCACCCAGTCTACTTGCTAATACTGCGGCCTGCAGCTCCAGCCGGGGAATGGACACAACCTTTCGAGGCGCCACCCTAGCTTTGCCCAACAGCATGGCGACCTCCCTTTCCCCGGCCGCGTTGGTACCTACCAGATACGTCACCGCGGCGTATGCGGCCTCACTAGCATCACCGAAAGTATGCAATTCTAATTTACAATCTACTCTAATATTGTACCACCGTGGTACCTCAAAATCTGGTAAATAAATTAAGCTACCTAACCATTCAAACCACAGGGCCGCCTCTTTTTCTCTGAGCGGTTCATCCCATCCAATCCCTGTGCCCCAAACCCGTTGCATCAACATCCTAGATTGTATTATGCATGGGTACAATAATCCTAGGGGGTCAAAAATTGACATTATGAAACTTAAAAATTGCCTTTTCGTAGGTACAATTGTTCCTGAAACAAGTTCCGTAGGTAACCTTTTAAACGAGAGGTCAAACGCGAGCGAGTCCGGCCCTGGAGCCCATATCATACCTAATGTTCGCTCGACGTCACCCTTATCTAGCGCTACTCTATCCGGCATGGTATTCCTAAGCTTTGTTTTCAACTCAGGTGAGTTAGTGACCCACCCCCGTATGTTGAACCCGCCCGAGGCGTTTATCCGGGTCACTGACTCGATGAGGTCATTGGCCTCTTCCATCGACCAAGCGCTATCTAAATAATCGTCCATATAAAATTTGGACTCTATCGCTTTGACTGCCCTAGGACAACCGTCCTCGTACTCCCTCGCGTTCCTATTGAGGACATAGATGGCGGACGTCGGAGACGAGACAGCACCGAAGATCATAGAGGTCATCACGTACACGTCTGGCGGCTCCCTGGACCGGGCGGGACCGCCCCACAGGAAGCGTTGCGCGTGTTGATCCTCAGGTCTTATTTTAACTCGCAGAAACATGTCGGCGATGTCTCCCGCGAACGCCACTGGGCCTATCCTAAACCTCAACAGAACCCCTATCAGCGAGTTGAGTAGATCCGGACCAGTCAACAAATTGTCATTAAGACACGTACCATTAAATGACGCCGCTGCGTCAAAGACCAATCGTAACTTTCCCGGTTTGTTGGGATTCGTTACACCAAAATGCGGTAGGTACCACACTGCCTTACTATCCGTTTTTATCTCGTTTGCCTCTAACTTCCGAGCATAGCCCTCTGTTATCAACCGATCAATCTGTTTACAATAAGCCTCCGCGAACGTTTCATCTCGGCGCATACGTTTTTCAATACCGCATAAACGTTGCAACGCCTGCCCGTAATTGTCAGGCAATGTCGTTGACTCGCGTTTCCACAAGAGACCTATCTGCCACTGATTGCCTTCATTTATTCGACAGGCGGTCGAATCTAAAATAGTCACAGCTCGCGTGACGTCATCGTGCTGACGTAATTTAGCTGATATACCTATTGACTCTAAATCAAACTGTGACTTCACTAAGTTATGAAGGTCGGGGAGGGAGGCCGCCATACAGTTTATACTTTCCCCGCTACTGAAGGAATTACTTGGTCCGTGAATGACCCAACCTAGTTTAGTTAGAGAGGCAACTGGCTTACCGGATCTTCCTCTTCGGATCTCCCGGCTGACCAACAGCTCCCAGTTGTCCTGGCCCAACAGTAGCAGCGGCTTGGCGTCCCTCATTTCTGCGCATCCCAGGTCGCGCAGGTGGGCGTTGTCCCGGATTACCGAAACACCGACGGTCTGAGGAGGTAAATCGAGATTAGAAATAGTGCGGCACCTTATCTTCCGTTTCTCACCGCTTGGTCCAGTGACGTCACAGCTCACCAGCCGTGATCGTTTATCACATACGCTGTGCCCGCGTGCTGTCTTCAGCAACAGCGGCATAGTGGGCCCCGCCATATCCTTTGCGAGCTCACTATCGATAAGCGATACCGTCGCGCCGTCATCCAGGAGCGCGTAACACTCGATATCTTCACCGCCCTTGCTACCTACTGATACCGGTAACACCTTCAATAGGGCCGATGTGTGCATGCCACTGATATTAGTTACACGTTCCTGCTTGCCCTCACTCTTATCACTGACGTCGCTCTTATCAGTGCTGTCCTTCTTATCAAAGTGAAGCAATGTGTGATGACTGTAATCGCATTCCTTGCAGCGAGGCGCTTTACAAAACTTTTTAGCATGAGATGACGATAAACACTTAAAACACAGTTTATTTGTTTTTATGAGTTCCCACCGTTTGTTTACATTTTCACTAAGAAACTTATCACATTTTGATAACACGTGAGATTGCTGGCACAAAACGCACTTTATGTTCTTGATTTTAGGTTCACTTTTGCTTGACTTTGTCGAGTCACTTTGCACATGTACTCGGTGCGTCTTTGAGTGCTCGGAGCCGGTAGGTAATTTGCGAGTTGTTTTATTTGTTGCTTTCGTAGTTGACGCGCTATTATCCAACTGGTTGTGATACGATGATACGCGGGCTTGATATGCTAGGTAATCTGATAATATGCGCATATTAGGTGATATTCTCAAGTCTATCCCGATATTGTCGTCTAATTTCATTGCGTATTCACCGTATTTCGCTCTCTGGGTCGGGGTTAGTTTTTCTAGCAGTTCGTTAACTAACTGGGGGTTATTAATGTATCCCTCCGCGCGTATATGTTTCAACAGAGATACGCAATTACGCACTGTGGTTGCCAACTGTCTGAACTCGCGACCGCTCTCACTGACTTTAGGTAGATTTCTTATTTTACCTAGCGCGCACTGTAAAATCAAGATAGGGTGGCCGTATTCCTCGTCTAACACTTTCATTATTTCTGACGGGTCAATCGACGTACGTAATAAGTCTTCTACGGCCGCCTTTGCGTCGCCTTGCAACGATGTTCTTAATCTAGCTAAGTTTTCGTATGGTTTGAACTCATAATTTTTAGTGGTTTCCCAGTACATACTTTTGAATGATAACCACTCTGCGGGATCTCCAGAAAAATGCGGTAGCTCATATGCTTGCCTCGTAATTGGTCTCGGGTGTGCTAGTTGTCTGATCGCGTCCGCCAGCTGGCTCACCTCGTCTCTTCTTCCAGGTCCTAGTGAACCGCGCAACATAGGTTGGTCGACCTCTCCGTACTTCAACTGCCGCGCTCTGGCGACCGGAGTGGCGTGACCTGCGTGATCGCTAGGTGGACGAAAGTGGGCCCCTTGACAAGCCGGCGTGGCACTCGCCGACGCGACCGGAACGGTGTGCACGAATCTGCCCGATATAGGCGCGCATTCTACACTGTTTTCACATTTATCAGTAATCTGGATTGTACTCACATTTTGATCCGACGCACTGTGGAGTTGTGCTCCTGTTACCTGACCCGGAGCACTCACGGCCGGCGCACATGGCGGGGTTGTGTCGACCCACTCCGCCACGCGCCGCGTCGTTCCCTCGTCGGACCCGCAGCTCACCGAATCGTCAATCTCCTCGTCCGCGTCTATCTCGGCGAGGTCGGCTTCGAGCTTCTTCCTGATGAGCTGTTCCCGCAACTTCACCAGTTCGCGCTCCGCTTCGTATTCCACCTTCTTCCGTAGGCACTCCGCGCTTCTGCGGCTGTGCCTGGTGGACGCTCTGCTGTGTGCCGACGACCGTCGCTCACCCGTTTCAGCCCACGCCGCCGACGGTGCCATTGTGGTTCTTCGATCAGTGTGGTCTATGACGCGGCCACCCAACAATGGTATGCGCGGCGCCGGCGTGGACGACCCCGTCGGCACGACGGACGGCGAGCATGGCATGCCCGAGTCCGTGATCGTGACGTCCTCATCATCTCGTGACGTCATTCTTCTGGTCTGACTCCTTGTCGTCATAGTACACCTCTGACTCATGGTACTTGCACTCTGGGGTACTCTGCACTTATAAACCGGATCCGGCTCGCAAGGACCAAAAATTGTAAGGAAACCTCTGACGGTAACCTCCCTATGGTGGGCAGTTAGCGCACCCTTCTTCGAAGCTTCAGAGCTATGTTGTGTGGACTGTATTTTATTGTGTTTGTAGCAATATGCCTTTGATAACGCGGCTGGTGGTGAGTGCTACTTAGAGATTTGAGGTGCGAGGTGCGTTTATAACACAGAAGTTTGTGCAGAGTACGTGCCGGGGGTGTTGAGTCAGGAGGAGGTGAAATTATACGCAGATTCCACATAAACACACTTGTATTCTTGAATATTACTATGACGCTAACACATAATTATCACACTTAACGGAGCCAGAGTTAACAATATTACGTGAACCTTTTTACTTTATTTACTTTACACTACGTACTTTTCTATGTCAATCTGACTGATGTAACTAAGCTAATTTAACAAGAATATCACACATAATACAGAAATATACAATTGTTTTACGCGACGCGCTGGCCAGACATTACGACCACTAAAGCGGGCTAAGTTTTGCGGGAACAAGACTTTCTATCCCTCGTGTCTAGGGCTTTTAAACTGGTGAGAGGGGCATGAGGCGAGGGAGCGGGTGCATTCCCATATCGACCTATGACATCGATCCGCACCCCCGCTCATGCCCTTCACCCCCGCGTGACACGGCGTTGGCGACGAATTTACTTCACGAACCTTCGCGGGACACGGCGCTGTCCACAATCGTACTTCACGAGCTCCCGATCTTGACCAATAGCATTGCACAGCACTGCTCCTTCACCATATTTGGTAATGAATTTCCAAAAAGTAGACTTGTCCGCGCGTCATCAGGTAGGTGTGGCCTACACTCTTACGTCACAGTGCTGTACATAGAGATAGGTCGGGGGCCCGGGAACGCTAGAAAGATTTAATCACAGGTTGGACTTAACATTACGTCCTAAAAAATCTTATCACTAACGCTTATCAACTAAGTTTACGTGAACGCGATCGTGCCTCCGTAACATCGTCATTTTAAGCAAAATTTTCTCCTGCGTTATCAGTAACGCAAGATACTTTTCTCCTGAGTTACCGGTAACGCCAGAGAATGTAAGGCAGAATGGCATAGCTAATTAGGGATATTTTCAGTGTTTTTTAACTTTTTGAGAGATTAATAATGTACGTATGTATCTATCATTACTACTAACAAATATTACAAAACTCTTAAAAGTTAAACAATGCCTCCTAATACTGTTTACATGGTTTGTCTGTGGTAATAGATCAATCAAACAAGTTACTTATCTATTTAGATAATAAAGAATAGTTTATTTTGTCTTAGATCTGGGCAACATAAACGAAAATGCCGTTAAGTGCAGCTGAGAAAAAGAAACGCTACAGGGAAGGGCTAAAAAATAATAGAGAAAAGTATGAAGAAGAAAAATATAATGAAAATGTGATGTGGAGATTACGAAAACGACAACTTAAGGAACGAAAACGGGCAGTAGAAAGTTTATTACACCAAACACCCCCAGACTCGCTTTGTAGACGAAACTCCACCACCAACACCTCCCCATGCGATTCATCCACCAGATATACCACCACCAGCATCACCTACTCCCCTATGCGCATCGCTTATAGCTAAGTCACCATCGCTTTCAGCAAAATTAGGTCGAAAAAAAGTGAAAAAGGACAGGTCGAGAGTGCATAGAGAAAACGCTAAACTGAGGCAAGATAATCACAATTTAAGACGAAAGTACGAGAAATTTAAGAAAATATACAACAGACAAATCGAAACTAAAACCAAAAAAGTTGAAAACAATGAAGACTTAATTAAGATACAAAATATTGAGTGGTGCTACTAAGAAGACATTCAAAAAGAAAAAATCTCAAAATAATATTGCTGTTATTACTTTTTCGATAGTCTAAAATTCTCAGGCGTTACCAATTTTTCTCTGGCGTTAACGCTTTGTCCCTTAATTTGTGTAAGGATTTTTTACCATAGCTTGTACCAAAATTGTATTACTTTATTAAATACTGTTGATTAGCAAACTTCAGGGTTAGACTTCAACTTAGAAATATGTAATGATTGACTGATTACCTTAACACAGCGATTTACCGAAAAGTATAGCATTTAATTATGACCAAAGTAACGCAGTGGACTTTCAACTTTCTCTATTTGTTGCTACTGTTATTATAAATTAAGGTTGATTAATTAGAAGACTGCATTTTAAGTTGAAATAAATATTTACTATTTTAGTTTTTCAGTACATTTAGTTTTATTTCACATTTCCATCCTTTCAAAAACGTAACTCAGGGGATAGTTTTACGACACGGGCACCAGTTTTTAAAAAAAAAACTCACGAATAGTAGCGTAGATGTCGTGGCCAACTACATAATCTCAAAATAAGATAAATTATTTAACACATTACACTTTATTTTTGAAAGTTTTCGTTATTTTGTTTTTTCATTTTTAGTGTTGTAAAATATTGCCAAAGGAGTGCCTTAAAAGTTGATTCACCCAGATACCTATTTGATTATATTCGCCAGTCGGATAGGCGTGAAATTTTAACAATAATCGTAACAATCTACGCTGTTCAGAAAGCAGGAAATAATAAATCATTCAAATAACTGCAATGCAGTATTATTTCACACCCAGTTTTATAAGGTGTCCGCAGACTACAGCATTTTAGTTTTACGAACTTTGGCGGCTGTATAGTTTGGTAAATAACGATTTAGTTTTAATTTTTATTCGGCGGCTTGCCAGAAATAATATTTGTTTGTTTCCATGTTAAGGTTAAATGACATTTGGAATAACATAATCCGCGAGTGCATCTGACAGTGACATCTGTCACAATTAACAATTTACAAAATAGTAAGTCTATTTTACCATTGCAAGTGTGTTTTAAAACATCGTTAAATACGCGTGGACATTTAGCACTCGCCTATATAACAAAAATGTACTACTTATTTTTTGGATTCATGTGCGCATTTTATAATTATCGCTTGTTTCGGTGAAGGAAAACATCGTGAGGAAACCAGCATGCCTGAGAGATATTACCCGCTGGAATGTAAATTCAAGGCAGAGGTATGGGCCTCTGACAGAGTTTTTATGGAAAAACTCTGACACTTGGTGAGGAACCACACGGAAAAGAAGAAAAAACCTCTTATTTGAGACTTATAATTAATTGAATGTTAGAATGTCAGCTTATAATGTTTTTCTCCAAACATTTAAAGTAACTTGTTTCTGTAGGAAAACATTGTGATGAAACCGGCATGTCCTGGAACCAAAAATTCGAAGACATGTGACATCTACGCATCTACCAACCTGCACTGGGCCCGCGTGGTGCATTATAGCCCATACGCAAAATACGCGCTTTGACGTGGAGTTGCGGACACCAGCCCATTCAACACAAGTTTAAAATTAAACATAAAACTGAAACGCAAAAATAAAGCAAATTATGCTTGCGGTCTCTACTGTGACAGGGGTGGGACATAAGCGGCTTTGCTTTAATACCCGAGAAGGGAGGTAGCCTTTAAACTGATTTTTAATAACAATTTCATATTTTCAACAAAAGATTTCAAAAAAACCGGCCAAGAGCGTGTCGGGCCACGCTCACTGTAGGGTTCCGTAGCTTCCCAGACCATTAAAAATACCAACATTTTTCGTCAGCAAAAATAACTTTGTTTTTCATAGTATTTGTATGAAAAACAAAGTTATCATTTGCGTTTTTTTGAAAAAGTGCTATATAACTCAAAAACTATTCAACTCATCAAGTTGAAAATAATTTTCCTAGAAAGTTCATATAAAGGTCTACTTCTGTGATTTTTTTCATATTTTTTAAACTTATGGTTCAAAAGTTAGAGGGGGGGGGACACATTGTTTTTGACTTTCGGAGCGATTATTTCCTAAAATATTAATATTATCAAAAAATGATTTTAGAAAACCCCTATTCATTTTTAAATACCTATCCAACAATATATCACACGTCAGGGTCAAAATTAAAAAAAAAATCGCTCCCCACTTTACGTCTGGGGGAGGTACCCTAATAAAAATGTTTTTTTAAATTTTTATTTTTGCACTTTGTCGGCATGATTGATATACATATTGGTACCAAATTTCAGCTTTCTGGTGCTAACGGTCACTGAGATTATCCGCGGACAGACAGACAGACAGACATGGCGAAACTATAAGGGTTCCGTTTTTTGCCATTTGGCTACGGAACCCTAAAAAAAGAATCCCGTATAGAACCCCGGGGGCAGATGGGGGAGCAAGCACAATCATTTCTTGGCAAAAAGGTTAATAAAAACTAACTGATCTTTCGCTATTGTTGTTCAAATAATTAAGAAGTCTAATGGAATTCGTAAAATTATACGAGGATATTTTTTCTGACCTTATTGTAGGAAAATTACCTACTGTAGTTCATTCTGAGAGCAATGAAGCTTCATTTATTTACTAAGAAATGATATTATTCGGTATACATATACTTATGATAGACCTAAGTATATACTCACAATTTTTTTTTTAATTTTGCTTATCTCGACTGTTTGGATGTGGACTCAACTCAGTTTTCAAGGGCCAATTTCTTGGCATACTGACGGGCAATAAATTATTATCTATATCAGGCACATAACATTAAGATGAGCAATATTTACCAATACATACTTAATGCCAAACAATATATTACAATATTTTGCCAAACAAAACATTACATTACATGAAGAAACGTACCTTATACTGTAAACATAAGACACATTATTGTAATAGGTTATGTTACATGATACAAAATACCCCGGCTTTGAGAACAGTTAAATACCGTAGGACCCCGAGAAAATTCCTTTGTGGTCGTTCCTCGGAACTTAGAAAATTCTTGGCGATATTGTAACAAGAATTTATTTTACTTACCGGAATTCGTTTGAAAAGATGTTGCTGGCCGGTAAAAGTAAAGATCATTTTCAACCATTCTGAAATGAACTAAATTACATTTTTTTTTTTCTGATTTCTCCGAATTTTCTTCCGATGAACACGATACGCAATCAAGAAATTGCCAATTTTGCGTGTTATGTTACGTCTTACCATAAAATAAATAAAGTATACCGACCCAATAATAATAAAAACAAATTAGAGCATTATCTCCTCGGCAAACACCGCATCCGCGTGACGAAACGGTATAAGTCAAAAATAGCAAAATTTTCAAAATTAGTTTAGCGAATCGCGTGCGCTCGACGAGGCGTTAAGTTAACCTTATTACTCACCAGCTCCGACTGTACTGAGGCACCGTGGTAACGGGGTGGTCCACTGTACCACTCCTCAAACATTGTGGTACAAACAACAAAGTACAAGAGCATATTTGCTTTTGTTTTGTTTTTTTAAGTTCTTTGACAATCTTCTAATATCCTTGAAAAATGAAACGTGGGAGTGAATATCGAAAACATCGAACTTCACTAGTTTGCTAGCTAATTAATTATTTTTTGGCTCTGAATGTTTTTTGCTGCAAAACTATGTGGAAAGCACCATGAAATGAAATTATATTGTTATGTAACAGGTAAGTATCTTAATTATGTCGATATGTTAAGGAAAAAATATAACCTATTATTGTTTATAGGTTACGACTCACGACTGGCAATCTTATTTTTACCTTATCTAGTAGGTAAGTACATAATTAAATGAGTCAATAACTAAAGGAAGTATCGTTATTAATCAGAATAGAGTAGTAACAAACCACAGACAATAAATTCCCGCCACGATTAATGCTAGTTATTTTATAGTATCGTTCCCTTGGGATTTATATTATTGGCTAGCTCTAGAAATAATTTTCTACAAACACTGTTACTAACCTTAAATGTCACTTGCGGGATATCTCCTGTGATTGTTATTTTTATTGAGGTCCCGATATTTCGACGCCGCGCTGTTGCAGCTGTTGCAAGCGCCATGTTCGCTGGTAGCGGAAGATATCCCGTAAGTGACATTTTAAGTTTAATCTTCTACAGTTATACAAGTAATTAGCAGGGCAGAACTAGGCGTTTTTGGCCAATAAGCATTGCCATTCAACGTGGCAAGGCACATACTGCCCGCCTTCTGGGCACTTTTTCTGTTGACAGCCCTTTTTTCCTATTAAATACGTAGGTACATTATTTCGCTATTATTTTATGCCTATTTATAGTTTGTCAATTATGTACAACAAAAGAGTTAGCAGGCTACCAATCTTCTTTCTAATATGATAAATGCGAAAGGGTTATAATCAATCTGTTTTAAATTTAATCCAAATACGTTCAGTATAGTTTCTGCGAGAAAGAATAACAAAAATCGAAAGGTACTCGCAAACTTTCACATTTATAATTATAGTAGTAAGAAGATTGCTAGCCTGCAAACCTAACTCTTTTGTTGACGTAAATAAAGTCCCAGATCATATTGAAGCATAACACAATTGAATTACTTATAAAAAAAGTCGATGTTTTCTGAAGTCGTAATAATCGAGCGAAGCGGGCCAAGTTGCAAGTTAACCAAAATCAATAAACGCTAAAGTTTAAAACTTGCACCAACCGCTAACGGGATGTGTCGATGCAGTTTGCAATAACCACACGAAATAGTGCTAGCGATGTACGGACGATTCACAAAGTAACCAGCAGTCAATGCATTTACATCTAGACCCGTTATTTGTCTACAAATCTGTAATGATTTGTGATGGATTTACTTATTAATAAGCTTTATGATTAGTTACCTACCTCCGTGTCCGTTAGTTTTGTTGACTTGTTACAGTTTTCATTGTTTGCGGTTTTATTCGCAGAAAATACTATAAAATGAATCTGATTTTCCCACACTAGTTACCTTTTGCACCTAACTTGATATACAATGTAAATAGGCTCCATACAACAACAATACAAAAAAAAACAACGCTTGTTTGCGGAAAAAAACAATTTCCAAACAAGTTTACAGAACATTAATTCCGCAATCTGATTACAAATTCAATATAAAATTCTATACATACAGGACAAAGCAGGTCATTAGCACATTTCAACGGTTTTACAACAAAGCCAGTGGTATACCACTCATTCACAATTCACTCTCTAATAACTGTGATAAACATTAAAACATAATTAACAAAACAGCTAGATAACAACATTACGTTTCCCTTCACAAAAGTTACAAAAACCACTATTTCCCTTCACAAAAGTTACAAAAAACCGTTATTTTATTACAATAATTACAAAAACGTTACTAAACAAAAACGGAAATACCACGCTATTAGCTAAAAGCACAATGATTAATTACTGTAATCAAGTCTATTATTATACTGCAATGTTAAAACCAGTGACAGGACCTGTAATAATGAAACAATGGTTTGCAAGCATTGAAAGTAGGTTGCTAAATCCGCTGTGAGTCCAGCAAATGTACTAAAACCGTTTTAAAGCCTGCACAAATCGAGTATTTTTTTTCCGCGGGAAATGAAAAGCACCGAATCATAACTAGCGAAACTTTTGGTGTAATTTAGACACACCTCGCCTAATCCTTCGGGAATAATGTGAATAATTATCATCTGCAAAACGCACACATGGCTTCCAGGTGTTCTGATACAGGGCCAAACTTCCAGGTCAGATCACTGGACGCCTTCTGGTCGTATACAGGTAATGGCTATGTTGGCCCACGGCTCATCAGGCATACGGCAGACTTTAAGTCTTGGGTACTGGGCAAACCCCAGCGGTGGAATGACGCAAGCTGGCAGTAAACGCAAAC
Source organism: Xestia ashworthii (assembly GCA_950022955.1). NCBI lineage: Eukaryota > Metazoa > Arthropoda > Insecta > Lepidoptera > Noctuidae > Xestia > Xestia ashworthii. The sequence goes on from OX465566.1 coordinate 17,105,339, forward strand.
ATACAGCAAAACATCAATTAATATACGAGTATGCATCACATCCACTTTAAAACCGACATAAGTCCCTCATCCGCAAAGGCTTCAGAGAGCATTAAAACGCGGTTTGTATTTGTTTTTGCCTGAACAGAGTAGGTTATGGTGATGTCATCAAGTTTCACATTTTATAGTCCTTTCTGTTTTGGGCAGCGAGTTTTTGGTCTGATTGCAATCCTTTTAGGGTTGAGGTTTCCAAGAATAAAAGTGGGTAAGATTCGGTTTGAACGGCTACAAATGCTTTGGACAGAAACATAAAGCAAAGTCGAATGGAACTGCTTTATGGATTTTGGAAGAAGGAGGTTGGTGGATGGTTCTTAGTTAGTTTTGTATTTAGTAAAGCTTTGTTTAAACTGAAATTAGAACCTGCATGTCGCTCAAATCAACTCTGTAATTACAAACAAAATCTTACCGACTGTTCACAATTCAAATCTCATTACCACCATCACCATCAGCCATTTGAAGGCATTTCTTAACTTAATTATCATACTCCTTTATCCCAATTTATTTGGAGTCGGTGGAACATGGCTTCTACATCCATACTTCTGTATTAGTCGTCATCTCTTGAGTCACCCCCTTTCCATCGATGCCATCTTTCACACAGTCTATCTAGTTACTTAATTCATACAAGAAAATCAAACGGGATTTTATCTCTTAATCATAGCCCCACAAAATCGCAAATCGCAACACAATTCGTCAGCACGCACAACTGTTCGACTTCTGTAGAAAACATGAGCCTACGAGGTGAAATCAGTTTTTGCGTCGCGCGATTAACAAGCGAATTTCCCATCAAATAGATCCGCCTGTAGGTCAGTGAACGCATCGCAGTAACGGATCCATGCTAACCGCACTTCGGTGCAATTGCACTGAGCCGACTAAGGGCAAATGGCGAACGAACTTGCTCAATAAAACTTAATCTATATCGTAGTATTGGTCTCGTTTTCATGTACTTTGTGGTGTAACATTGTGTCGACAGGATTTTGCGGTTTAGTGTACTTTTGGGTTACGGTGAGTTCGTGAATTTTGAATTCAAGATGTAGGTATAAATCATACGAAAATTGGGCCTGATTAATCCTTGATTTAAATAAAGCAGGAATGTTTATCCTCATGGAATACAACGTTTGCAGTACATACAACAAATTCTCCAGTACATGATTCTAGACCCACCAGCATAGAAATAACAATTGAAAAATCAGTGCTTCCACACTTAACTCCAACTACTCCTTCAATATCTGTGAACAGATTATTTTTTTAGGGTTCCGTACCTCAAAAGGTAAAAACGGAACCCTTATAGGATCACTTTGTTGTCCGTCTGTCTGTCTGTCTGTCTGTCTGTCAAGACCTTTTTTCTCAGGAACGCGTGGAGGTATCAAGCTGAAATTCATATCAAATACTCAAGTCTATGGTCTCTTGGAGCTGTGAAAAAATCAAACTTCTAAGTCAACGCGATCAAAAGATACTCCCGTTTATGCCGCAAATTTTCGACACTCGCAAGGGAATCAAAACCTACAGGGTACTTCCCGTGAACTCAGAATCTTGAAATTTGGTACGAAGCAACGTCTTATAACACAGATAAAGGAAAAATTGCAAAAAGCATAAATTTTTAGTTACATCATATAATAAAAATATTTTTAATAATTTTAAACTTATTACCCCTTTACTCATGAACGCGTAGTGGTATTATGTTGAAATTCTTAACAAATACTCAAGTCTATAATATCTTTAAGCTGTAACAAAATCAAACTTCTACGTCAACGCAATCAAAAGATACAGCAATTAAAGCCGCATATTTTGAAACTCGCAACTACTCGCAAGGGAATCAAAACCTAAAGGATACTTCCAGACGACCTGGAATCTTGAAATTTGGCATGAAGCAACGTTATAAAGTACACATATAGGAAAAATTCCGAAAATCTTAAATTACCATAACTTTTACTTATATATTTACAGGTTTGTACGGAACCCTCGGTGCGCGAGTCTGACTCGCACTTGGCCGGTTTTTTTCTCACTCAAAACTGATTCGATGATATCAAGCGACTTATTTTATTTCCATCGTGTCTGAATTCTTTACAATATCATTTCAAACACTTTAATAATATCAGAGGCGGAGTTTAGTTACAATGCCATGAGCATTTTCTACCAACCAACCTTTGAATGATGCAGAGACAAATTAGTTTTTAGTTGGAATTTCAAAAATAAAGGCTCAACTTTCAAACTCGCAAAGCCTTTGATCCCCAAATTCCCTAATCCGGATCACTTAACATTTTTTATTCATAAAAAATGGCACGTAATTCCGAAAGTCCGTAACGGCCAACTATATAAAGCGAGGAGGAAGTTATGTGCGTTCATAAAATCCCTGGGGCTGAGTCCTGCCGTGAATACCTTCGAGTTTGTGTTTATGGCGACATACATACACACGTCACACGGTCTCTTCTCTACGAATTACTCCGGATAAGCTTGTATCCTTGTTAGTTATACTGCTGATCATACGGTCTAGGGTTAAGGCTAAGTGTGATAGGATTTTTGTTCGTCGTTGTCGGCCACTTGGTTTAGATTTATGCCCGGTTGATGGCAGCAGACTTGCCTTCTTTTAGTATAGGACTGCAGGTGGTTGTGGAACTGTGTCGCAAACTATGCTCCATCTATTATCCTGCCCTTTTAGGCCAAAAACATGCAGCCGAAGTGACCTCTGTGCTGCCAACGATGACGCTGTGGAAATGGCGAAGTTTTTGGCTAACAATTTTTTTTAATTATCGTGCCAGAGACACAAAAAAAATACATTTTTCTGTCGAAATGTGGGTGTTCTATTAGATACACCTCTGCATATACCTTTGAGGATTACAGGCGTGATTTTATGTTATGTTAACGACATATACAGACACGTCACACGGTCGGGTTTCTCCGAAGTACTCCGGATATGTATGTACAAAAGTGCTCAAAGTATTTGTAAACAGAATTATTGAATGATACCAGTCTGTACCCAGTAAAGTCTGGAATCAAGGTCAAATCTTAGAGTGATAGCTACAAACCTGCGTCGGTTGAATATTAGAAGAGTTCCAAGTACCGACTTCGAAAGTTTTGGTTACCTTTTTCTCTCAATACTTTACTCACACTCCTTACTGCATGTAATGTGATGCATAACCTACAAAGTTTTTTATTTAAAATCTTGTGCGTGGTGAATGATTAAAGAATCGTGTTTTACCTTGTGATTCCGAGACCCATGTTCTAAATCTCACGAGAAACTAGAACAGAAAAACAAAACACTCACGAACCAATTAAATGTAACAGTTTACTAAATTGTTTGCAGAACACGATAAACTGGCAACACTGTCTCTATTTATGCAGTAAATGCGCTATTTATCTAACGCGTTTTTGTCGTACGTGACTACTGGCAACACCAGTGCTTAGCGTTTATTTGCTGGAGGCGCGCTAGGACTTAACGATATTGGAAACATAATAATTATAGAACGGATCTTCAACGTTACTATAAAAAGAAAGCTCTTCCATTTTCCTTGTTATAAAATTGATGCCTAAGGCTATAAGACAGAGCCTTGTAAATGAAAAAAGGTCGCCCTTTGTAACGGTAGAGGTGTAAATCTAAGAATATTTACTATCACAAAAAGTAAGCAGTACAGATACCACCTTTTTCATTAGGGCTTTTAGGATGTTCACATTTATCTATGTATATGATTATTTTTTAAATGTATGTTGCTAGTGTTTAAAATAAATTTGTATTGTCTCCAAAAAAAAGTTAAAGTGGGAGAACATGTAAGTTTGGACACGGATGTCACATTTGGAGTCCCCCAGGGAAGCGTGCTTGGGCCTACGCTTTTCCTGCTCTATATCAATGATCTCTGCAATCTCAAAATCAATAAGGCAAAAGTTTTTTCGTATGCCGACGACACTGCTGTCGTCTTAGCTGGGTGTACCTGGCGTGAGGTTGCCTTAAGTGCTGAAGCTGGCATGACCCAAATAGCTAGATGGCTCACAACTAACCTACTCACATTAAACACAGCTAAAACCAATTAAATATACTTTAGTATATCAAATCGTACACAACCAAGTACAGATTTTAGTTTATGGGTGCATACATGTGACGATGCACATAATTGTTCATGTCCAACACTAGACAGAGTGTCACAGATCAAATATTTGGGTGTTGTTGTTGACCATAGACTCTCCTGGTACCCCCAGCTTGAACAAGTTACTAATAGGGTTAGAAAACTGAGCTGGATCTTCAGGACTCTGAGACATATTGTACCAAAAAATATTCCCTCAAACACAAAAACCCCCAGACATCTCCTCAACGAAATATACTTGGCTTTGGTACAATCTGTCTTAGTGTACTGCATCCCCATATGGGGAGGAGCGGCTAAGACTAAATTTATTAACCTTGAGCGGGCACAACGTGCTCTGATAAAAATAATGTATTTTAAGAGGATTAGATATCCTACCCAGTCTTTTCCAAATTAGCGACTTACTCACAGCGAGAAAATTATATATAGTCAAATCTATTCTAAAGTTACACAAAACTCTACCTTATATCCCTGGCCAAACCTTGAAAATAAGAAAAGACATAATAGCAGAAGTTCCCCAGACGAAAACAAAGTTCGCCAGCATACAATATAAAAAACGCTCAGCTCAGCTATACAATAGATTTAATAGAGAGATGTATGTACATAACAAGAAACTGCATGAATATAAAAAAAATTGTTACTGGTTGGATTAAATAAATAAAATAAATAAATAAATATTGCTGGACATTAACACACAGCGCCACCTAGTGCCACACTAAGCAAAGCTTGTATCGTGAACACTAGATAGTTGATATACTACATATATACTTTTTTTTTGTTTGTAAATACATACTTATTATACATATAAACATCCATGACTCGGAAGCAAATGTCCATGCTCATCACACAAACATTTCCTCCTACCGGGATTCGAACCCAGGACCCTAAGAACGTAAGGCAGCGTCACCACCACTACGCCATTCGAGTCGTCAAAAATTAAACCTCTTACTCACACAGCCATAGCACACAAAAACACACCCTTTCACACACCCACGCTTACACTCTCAACACTCACTCACTCCTCCACTCACCCCACACATCACAACCCCCCCCCCTCCACACAGGATTACATCATACACTCACTCAAATACCCCTCTCCAATTCCATACACTTACCGTTATTACGTTTATTTTAAATCTTTATTTTGTATTTTTCATGTAAATAAAAAAACAAGTTTGTTAAAAGGAAATTCCAATCAGTAGATTGTAAGAAAAACTTGGCAAAAACAATAAATTAATTTTCAATTTTTTTCATAGAGAAAACGAAAGATCTCAGGTTATCAAACTTTGCCTAGCAGTAGGACATTCATGACTACTAAAAAAAAACAGATAATTTCACTCTCAATCAAAATTCAAATCCATATATTTTACCATTTCACACAATTATATTTATTTATACAAAACCACTACAAAACCAACACGTCATTCAGTTTCGTGAAATAAATATCGGAATGAAAATGTGTAGTTTCATACTTGTGCCACTTTCCGTGTTAGACGTCAGACGGAAAACGGATATCCTATATGGGCGTTCAGTTGCCCATTCTTGCACAATGTACGACGTGTACCAGTATGCCCACGTCTTATTGATTCACCTCGTGTTATCCTTAATGTATCAATAGATATACCATAATGTTTCTCATCAACCATCAGTAATGGACTAGCGATTCGTTTTGTTAGACATCGTGACCTAACCATCGACCTTGGGAGTGCCCAAGCAAAATTCATTATTTTCGAACACGAGTGACCATGGCTGACCTGCAAGTCTTGTCCCGACACAGGTTGGCCGAAGCAAGGAAAACTTACTACTAGGTACTTTTAATTGTTAGAATGATATCTTCTACATATCGAAACGATAATTCTGTTTAAATTTTCAAAGCCTGGGAATGAATTCAAACTAAAATTCGGACCGTGTAACGAAATTCACGGAATCCGATTGAACTACAATGAAATTTTGATATCAAAACATTGTTACTGATTTTGATACTATTAGTAGCGTCATACCACTGCTGGGCCTCTCCCCATGACTTCCAGTTTTGACTATTCTGGACTATGTGGACCACTGATCGTTGGTTTTATCTCATTTTATAATCTGATCGAAAAGCAGGTACCTAAACGTATATTTAAAAAACTAATTCATAAAAATAAATTCAAACTGTTCGATAACGTTCATCAGCAAGAATAGTGCTTATTAAGATCCGTTGCAAGTAGCGTCTTCATTATGTGCAAAATATTCTTTAGAACAAACTCCTGAAACTAACATCAAATCAAAACAAAGACCTTTACTTATTTTCTTTTTGTGTCTTGTTACAGGTAATCCTGATCACTTACACAGCTACAAGGATTAGTTTCGATTTACCTAATACACGAGCTATATTATAATACCTATCTTAGTAAGTAGTATAAAGTTATTAAACTTACACGGCCACTAACGAGATATATTTTCCGTGATTTTCAACTATTCTGAGCTGCCGATATTTTCAACTATTCTGAGCTTCCGATATTTTCAACTATTCTGAGCTGCCGATATTTTCAACTATTCTGAGCTTCCGATATTTTCAACTATTCTGAGCTTCCAATATTTTCAACTATTCTGAGCTGCCGATATTTTCAACTATTCTGAGCTGCCGATATTTTCAACTATTCTGAGCTTCCGATATTTCGATGTAGTTAATAAATTATTGGGTGCAGACACTTTAATATGTCTACCCTCTTTCCGTAGTGACATTGTAAGTTTAGTTATAAACTGTGAAAGCTTAAGGGGGATGCTCCAAGGTAGCCCGCGAAATTCAAATTGTCTTACGTTTTTTGCAATTTGCAAGGCAGTGCTAAGTTGTATGTTGATAAACATATTGGTCGCGGCTGTAAGACGTACTCGTATTAAGTTACAGAATTATAATCATCAAAATCATCAATACAACCCTCCAAGTTCATAAGAGTCGAGGAACGAATTTCGGTCAAAGTCCTTCTTCAACTTTTATGAACTTGGAGGGTTGTATTGATGATTTTGATGATTATAATTCTGTAACTACAAACGTCTTACAGCCGCGACCGATATGTTTATCAACATAAAACTTAGCACTGCCCTGCAAATTGCAAAATTCGTTAGAAAATTTTAATTTCGCGGGCCACCCTGACGCTTTTACCTTAAAACAGTATCTTAATAGTATACTAAGTTAAGGGATATACAAGGTGTAAACAGACTCTTCACGAAGCTGGTAACCAAGCATTCTGTACACCAAACTAAGTAACCCTACGCAAAAATTATTGCTGTGAAAAGGGTTTTTTTGGGGTGAAAAATCACGTCTTACGGTAAAACTCAATGTAACGCACTCAAAACATTGTGGGGTGTTTAAAGAAACATTCTTACATGAAAAACATCTAAGTGTTTAAAAAAAAAAACTTGTGAAAAAGTAAGAACTTTGACCCCCAATATCTCCGTAACTAGAAGGTTCCCAGGTATGGTCTAGAACTCTAGAACTAAAATATGATCGCAGTGACGGGGAAAACAAGCGCCTTTCGGCTTTTCGTTAAGAGTCTTTTTACACCCTTATGTATTTAAACAAGTTATATTTATCCAGTGACTAGGTACAGGTACCAATGACATCACTTTAGTAGGTACTGTGATGATTAAGTTGTCAATAGCCTGATGACATCAAAGATGGTTTATTTAGGGTACTCAAATTCGGTAAGCCACCACACAAAAAATGATGACAAACTTTTTTGTTTAAAATTTAAGCTTTGTACGTTTTTTTGTTAAACAAATATTTACCTTTATGATTAATTACGTGTCACTTGTAAATAAGAGGATTAAAACCGTTCATAAATGTCTATATAAGTATTTATTTTAAAGTTCAGTGGCATTTGACAAATGGTTTAATCAATGTTTTTGTAAAAAAGGCAATCGAATAACATCGTAGATACCTACGAAATTCTTTAGGTATTTTGGATTATAATGATGATAATTTTGTATATTATATAGTCGTAGCAAGTTATAGTTATCCACGACTGAATCTACAAAATTTAAAATTTAATTTCGAGTTCAATGACGCCTTTTTAATGAACAATTATACAAACTATGTTTATTTTGGCCGAAAAAGCAATCAACTAATAACGTAGCGCGTTTTACTACATACACATTTCCACTACTTTAGTATATATTTCAAACACTTAAATTCGTTCCCACTTTCATTAACGACCCTTAAATGAATGCCTAACTAAAATTTCTATGTTGAATTTTCAACTTTCTGCTAAGCGCCAGAAAATTAAATTCCATTAACAGCACCTACCTATCCTATCGCTTAAAGTTAGTGAAAACGAGCATTACAATCACGTTGTTCTCAATAACACACAATCTAAAACCTTTATAACAGCTCTGACATTGTAGCACAACTGTAAAGTAACACGAACTTAATAAACCTTAAGTTATTTAGGTCTTTAGAAAGGTGTGGCGGTTAACATTAATTATAATTAGCTGAACTATACAATACGGGGGTGAAAGCTGCAGAAAACTGAGACTCACCTCTCCTTAATGTTGCTTCCTATTGTAAGGCCTGGCTTTTGAAGACTTTATACAAAAAAAAACGGTAATTACTTAAGAACTTGGATGAAAAATTTCGACTGGTTCCAAATCTTTCAGCCCAATAAAAACAAATGTTCCTGAATAATCTACTTTGTGAATTCTTGTTATCCTGGCTGACTGGGATGTAGGTAGAGGTCAGATAGACAGTCGCTCTATGAAAAATGCTAGTATTCAGCTGCATCCGGTTAGATTAGAGGTCGAACCCAACACAGTTGCGAAAATAATACGAGTAGACGGATGATGATCCTGGCGAGGCGACATACAATTCAACAACGTTCCAGGTATACATTGAATGAAATGCGTGTTACAGACGCGAATCATATTTTCGTCAACAGAGACACTGACCTGCAAATTGCAAAAAAAACTCAAAGAAAACTTGAATTTCGCATGCCGCTTAAATATGTAGACTATCTTTCCTTTTCCCAAAAAAATGTGTAGACTATCTTAATAAATCACGCTTATTTTAAGCCAAATTCTGAAGAAGATTAACATTCAAAGTTACGTCATAATTTCACATTACACTTTTTCCCTAAATTCCACATTGGTCATCGTTCAATTTCTTCTATAAAAACGTTACCACTTACTACAAGACTAACCACTGGCCGCTGCCTGCGCAGACGCTGGTAATTGCGAACTCTCTCTAACTGAGCCGCGGTTTCACTCCGGCGCATGTCGCATGCGGTATGAGTCAAAGTGAAAGTGACGCTCGGACATGACAATTAGTATGGATTACATGTCATTTATCATCGTTAATTAATATCAGAGCGCTGATAGTTGGTTGAAGAAGCTTCCTGGGTTTTGTCGTGGTAATTGTGGGTGACTTGATTCTGAAGAGGCGATAAAATGTACAGTTGCTATTGGTGTCGTTTGCCCGTAAAACCAGTGACGTGGAATGACGTCAGAGGATTTAAGAATTCCTCAAAAAGTGAGGCTTATGAATAAAGATGTCTTCCTTTTTAAATAACAGTCAGTACACAATCTGGCTTTACAAGTACTCAAACAAAAATGTATTTTTTAAAGTACGCTTACATATTTAAAAAAATCTTGTGATATTAATAGCAATTCAAAAAATCATACACTTATCCTTTTCTCAATTGTTATATAACATTGAGTTGGTAAAGTAATACTTATTCATTAAAAGTTCCGACAAAAAACGTAAAAAAAAATGATGTCATCAAGATAAATAATTGTGAGTTTATTTCCGCGTGTCTCTCATTTCTAAACAGTGCATAATGAGCACATTAATTGTTAAACTTCGGAATGGAGAAGTAGACAAATAATAATGGTCAACACACAAATAGAATTTGGTGAGAGAAAAGTTTTGAGGACTGATGTGCATTTGGTCATATGAATAAAGGAACACCATTCAGGAAACGATGAATGGATACCTTCATTCAATGGCTGGTCGTTGGGTGAATCAATAAGTACTGAGGTGATGACTGATCACAGGAACGCGGAGATTAGCACAAGAACAGAGAGGCCTATACCCAGCAGTGGGTGATGATGATGATGATGTTGGTGACTGATAAAGATGAATCGAAAAGGAAGACACAAGATGATGACGCATTACTGACACAATATGCCGTAATAGCCCTTTATGTAACAGAACACGGATTCAAAAGGTGAATACCGTCCTTTAAATTTTTACCCCTTACCTAAAGAGAAAGTGTAAGTAGATATACCTAAGTAAGTTTTGCAGTATCTAGTTGATAAGTAATTTGCGTTGCTAATACTTCGAGACCGTGAAAATAAGCCGCATTAAAGTAACTTTGCTGCAGTTTACAACAACCTATTATAACTACTTTGGGTTGGGCCCCATCGGGCCCCATGGTAGCGCAAGGTACGGTGTCAAAATGCGACAGGGGTGAAATATGAAACACTTTCGTTTCGTGAATCGTGATCATTTTGGTAGGGCTGCCTAACTGTACGTTTTTGGTTAAGAAAATAACTCCATTACCTGGAAAGACATTGAAAAATATTTATGAAGAAAAATCCGTTGTGTTGTTTAGTTTAGTAAAACAACGCAGTCAAACACAGGGAGACACAAAAAGTAAAACCGAGTTCAATTTTATTAAAACTACTTATTTTTATCTTTTTTTTTCTGATGGGAATTCATCAAATGACGTTTCCCACTCTGGGCGGAGCGGGAGGGAGTGTCAGACTTTTACTGACTAAAAACCATCCATGTTCCTTCCTCGCCGTTTACTTTCCGGGGCCGCGGCATCTCTTTCGCACAGTCGGAGTCTGGACTTGCGCCCGGTTGATGGCAATAGGCTCCCATTACATGGGTCTTAAATATAGCTGGTAAAATGGTATACTATTAGTTTCACCTGTGCCTAACCCTTCAGGCTTACTGCCGTGATGTTAAGGTATATATTGTCATTATAATGACAAAATATACCTTAACAGATTGCAGACTATCCACAGGAATAGTCTCCAATTAGAGTACCAATCTAATAAAATTGTTGTAGATTGTTGTAGTACAGGAGTTAGTCATTCCCAATCTTGTTCATTACAATCGGATTGGATTCGATTGGAATGTAGGTAGGTACTTTGCGGCCGTAATTAGGTTATTTTGCTACTTTCGGAACTGGATAATAGTCGGATTTTTGTCTTTTTAGCTGAATTGTTGTTGTTGGTATGTAGGTAATGTGTATTTAGGTATTTACAAGGTAGATGTGACATGTGAGTGGCAACGCCAGGAGGACATACACTGGCCTTATTGGTAATGGCTAGGTTCTTCAAAAAAGTTAGGTGCGTAGTACGCGAGTACAGTTCATACATCTGCTCATGGAAACCGGCGTGCGTTATTGATCAGATGTATGAACGTGGACGAAGAACAGCCTGTAGTTTTTTCCTAAGGCCATGGGGGTAATATGTATGGTGCATAAGGTTATGTATGTATGGTGTTTAGTGAAATTTTCATTACAGGTCCACTTGCTGAAAATAAAAATTACATTGGCTACGGAATAAGTCATGGTCAAACTAACATTATCAACACTAAAAACGAGATATTTACCATGTTAACTGTTTGTTGTGAATTGTGAGTTCCCAGTATTTCAGCTACAAAATTGTAAAAGCATCACAAACAAGTATAAAATTCGAAAGATAAAGAAAACGCTTGAAGCGTTCTATTCAATGCAGTTCCTCTTTGCAGACTCACGAAACACTTCACCGCTCTTTCCCGAAACTTCAGATCGGATCGTTTAGGGAAAGGATTCTTCGTTCCGCCATTAATGTAAATAAGGCACTTCTTCATGTAATGGATGGCAAATCGTGGCTGCGAAAGCGAATCGGTTGTTAGAGATCTCGGGATGCTGGCAGGAAAACGTTGAGGTAGATTCTGAAATTATTAACATGAGTGGAGAGAGTGGATTGGAAAGTCAAAGACATAATATAAGTGCAGGTTTAGGATTTGGTGCTCCAGTGACAAAAAAATCTTACTTACCTCTTTTGTACTCGTTCTCTCTGGAGCAGTAGCTTAAAAACCATTGCTTACACAAGTTAATTTAAGTTCTTAAATTACCAAGACAAATTGAATAGTTTTAAGAAGTTATAAAATATTCTAATGCTATTATTTTCATCTTCACGTATAGCAGTTAAAGCATTAACAGTCAATAAAGTTTCCACTGCTAGGACACAGTCTTAAGCTCTCTGAGAGAGGAGGCCTATGACCATCTGTCCCATCTTCACTTAATAAATTATTCTTTTTATTGGGTATAATTGTTTATGCCAATTAAAATTTCATGATCAAATTAAAATCATCTTTTACTCCCAAGTCCCAGATGTCAAAATCTACTCTGAAACCAAAATTACATTTTAAACCAGTACTGAATTAACTACACTAGCAACGCTTGTTCTACGTAGGTATCCAAAAATCTATCGTGCTCCAAAACCCTTAATTTGTACATTAGCATGTTAATGAACTTCCGCGTTCAAACGGCATCACTTCCTCTTCCATAAATATTCAAAATAATCAAAATGAAAACGGTTTTGATCATAGCTTGATTAATCTGTGGATTTGCCCTTTTAATGTTAATTGATGTATTTGGTTTGATAATTAGATTAATAAGGCAGGGTTCATTTCTCGTGGTTAAATAATAACAGCCGCTCGAGTCGATCTCCAGGCTAAAGCAGACCTAAGTTGTTCAGTGGATCGGTGACCACCTTACCTACACATACCGAGTTTCCTCCGTGCCTCGAAAAGCACGTTAAGTCGTTGATTCCAGCTGTCAATTATAAATTTATAATCTTAGACAACCGATACAGCCCTTACAGGTAGTCAGTATCACGAAAGTCCGACAGCCAGTCTTACCAACGGGTATCGTATTACCCAATACTAGCTGGATGGTGGAAGTCAGATAGACAGTCGCTCCATGTAAAATATTGGTATTCAGATGCATCCGGTTAGTTAGACTGTAAACCGACCTTAACATAGTTGGAAAAATACTAGTCTGATGGTGAAGTATGAATATATTCAACAACCTCATAAGATAAATAGCTCTTCGTCTTCTTTTATCAAATAACTGAAGCCCGTATTGACTGGAGGATCTAGCCAATCCCATTTCCACACAATTCGTTTACTAGTGCCAGTCAGTCCTTTTGGAAGGTTAACATTCCACACCTCTTCTTTAAAGTAAGAAGCATGCAGCGAGCCTCAAACGTGCATTAAGGGTGTAAAACACCTTACCGAAGCCGAAAGATACTTGTTCTCCCTGTCACTGCGATGTTTTTTTTGTTCTACACCATACCTGGGAACGTTCTAGTTACGGAGATAGGGGTCAAAGTTCCAACCATTTGAAGAGTTTTTTTTTTTATACAAGATTTTCTTCTAAGATTTTGCCTCGACCCCCGTATCTATTCAATCCATCCATTAGCACAATAGTTTAAGTGCGTTGCATCGAGTTCTATCTTCTATCTACATATATAGAGTTGTTTGAATCTAGGAAAATCAAATCCCACCAAAAACATTCTGTAAAAAACTAGCCAAGTCTCGATGGAGCTGCTTGTTTATCGCTAAAAAGTAATGAAATCTAGACAATAAGTCGTGCCAAGTCTAAGGTACCTTACTGCGATTTCTTTACAATTATAGTTAATGTTGTGTGACTTGGCCGTTGAACATTTTTTATACGTTAGTGGGAACAAGTCAATTTTGTAGTTACAACAGATATAACATTACGTGTAAACAAAATTAATGTTCAACGGCCAAGTCACACAACATTAACTATAATAATAAAGAAATCGCAGTAAGGTACCTTAGACTTGGCACGACTTATTGTCTAGATTTCATTACTTTTTAGCGATAAACAAGCAGCTCCATCGAGACTTGGCTAGTTTTTTACAGAATGTTTTTGGTGGGATTTCACTTCTTTTTGTAGAAACGTGGGCGGGCATATTGATTTATTTATTAGATTTTCTTATTTGACACAGTTTTTTTCTTTTTAGGAGTAGTTTTTTTATTATTACAAATCTTTCTTTTCTTTTTTTTTCCGGTTCCGATTCTTGTACAGTAGCAACAGTTTTTCGTATTGCCCATTCGCATTCATTATTTATTCTTTTAGACGGTTTAGACGGTTTAATTTCTGAAAGATCGGCGCGGTATTTACGCCTAAGCCGGTTGTATTCGGTGGTCGCTGAAGCTTGAGCTTTTATACTCTTGAAGTCAACAATTATGAGGTGCACCCCATGAAGATTGGTTACTCGTGAAAGCGCCACGTAGGCTTGGCCACAAGAGAATATGGAGGTGCCAATGTCCATGAGGGCATTTTTTAGACTTAGAACTTGGCTCTTGTGAATTGTTAGGGCATACGCCACACAGATTGGGAATTGTTCTCTGTACACGTATGCCCGGGGAATGATCTCAAATTTTGACTTAATAGGCAATAATTCGTGACTCAAATTACTAGTGAATTTTCGAAGTACTGTTTTTTCGTAAAATTCCTAACCTATTCAAATCTTCGAATTGTTATAATAACAACCTGCTAACCTTAACAAACCTCACGAAATAATAAGCGAAATCAACGAAATGCAAATAATCCCTCCTAATCCCTAGCAAACGTTTTCAAGCACAGTAGAAGAAAGAAAGAAAAGGCATTTATTAGCCCGTACAGGACAAAACATAAAAATTAACATTATTTACGACTGTTGAAAACTAAACATAGATAAAAAATAAAAAGAAATGAAAGGTCCTGAACGAGGCCAAAAGGCCCCTATCTCAGCATGGTGCTGTAACATTAAAAGACGTTACAGCGCTGGTATTCTGATAGGGCCCAAAGTGAAAGTGATGCCACGGTCAGATACGGATACGGATAATATTAAAATAATAAATAAATAATAAAATGCAGACGAATAAACAAAACATAAATGTGTAGTATAAAAAAAGAAGAAGAATGAAGAAGAAGAAGAATGTCGTAAACGACTGTAACGCGACCGGTTGCCACTTCGCCATATAAGGTTATCGGAAAAACAAACGTAAGCGCGTTTTATAAAACCGACTTCACACAAAAAAGTGAAAAATAACTAATTATCTTCTGAAGTCGGTGACCTTTGTTTGATTGATTTAATTTTTTTGTCACCGACTTCAGAAGCTAATTAGTTATTTTTCACTTTTTTGTGTGAAGTCGGTTTTATTTTTTGCAAAAAAGTTTTTATTTTTCACTTTTTAGTGGTTCACAATATGTGCATACCCTTTCACAGCGTACCAGCGTGATTTTTTGTTATGAACTGGTGTAAACAATAGACAGACATGAGATTTCAGTAAGAGACACACATTTGCTACATTTAATGAGGAGTTCCGTTGCCTTTCTCCGAAGTTCTTCATCAGATCTTTACCAAATTTAAATGGGATCACTCCGAGAAACTACTCTTTCAAAAACTACCCAAATCGCTTCTGGTGTGCCTATAAAATTTGAAGAGTTCTCGCTATTTCTCCAGGATTTCCCCATTATCAGGATCCTGACTTGATGATTATGGGACCTTCTGGGAAGTATACCCTTTCAAACAATTAAAAAACAAATTCGGTCCAGTCATCTTCGAGTAATCGGGGAACATTGAATTGAGAACCTCCTCCTTTTTGAAGTCGGTTAATAACGACGTTATGGTACGTGACTCAAATATCCGGATAGCCTTTAAAAGATTTGGCCGAGAATCGGTAATTTGCTTCTAAGAATTGAAGAGTTCCGTTCCTTTGTCATGGATCCCATAATCAGAACCTAACCAAATTCTCATCAAACTACCCTTGAAGTGCCCTTGCCAATAAAATAAAAAAAAAACTTATCCCCAATAAATGGAACTTAATACACCTAACTGTCTAAATCTGAGAATATTGTACACATCTGCGTACCCCCTCAGAGCATACAGGCGTGATGTTACGTCATGATGTTGTATAAACAATAAACATTCAAGCGATTGCAGCAGTTACTGCAGATTTACCGTGTATATTTGAAGAGTTCCATTGTATATCTCCGAAGATCCGGATCAGATCTTCAGCAAATTAAAATATAACCACACGGGAAGCACCAGCTTTCAAATTAAAAAAGAATCATCAAAATCGGTTCACCCAGTCGAAAGTACTGAGGTAACAAACACTGTCGAAATCTGGGTGTATTGTACACAACTGCGTACCCCCTCAGAGCATACCGGCGTGATATTACGTCATGATGTTGTATAAACAATAAACCTACAAGCGATAATAGCAATCACTGCAGATTTGCCGTACATTTTTGAAGAGTTCCATTGTATATCTCCGAAGACCAGCATCAGATCTTCAGCAAATTAAAATGGGACCACATGGGAAGCACCAGCTTTCAAATAAAAAAAGAATCATCAAAATCGGTTCACGCAGTCGAAAGTTATGAGGTAACAAACACAAAAAAAAAAAATCCTCCTCTTTTTGGAAGTCGGTTGAAAATACAGTCAGCGCCATCTAGCGACGTTTGCGGGTATCACCGCCACTCTTAGTCCAACGCATTATACTTATTTTGTCAAAATTTTGAGCGAAACTAATCATCATCATCATCATCATCCTATTAATATTCCCACTGCTGGGACACAGGCCTCTATGCGAAATTAATATTCTAGTGTAATTTGTTTATTTAATTTGTGTAATGTTCGAGTAGAATAAAGTTAATCGTTCGACTATTTCTTCTTGTAAACTTGTAAGTATAAGTATAAAAGCCAGTCTAGTCTTATCCAGAGTTTTCTTTTAATTTTATTTATAAGCGTATTAAAAGCAGAAGGGGACGCATTCGCCCAGCAGTGGGACGCTGTAGGCTAGATTAAATTAGAAGATGTGTCCCACTACCTACGCTGGATTTTTGCAAAGACAGTCGATTTTTTTTATGTACCAATAGTAGAAGGGGGCATTACCATATCTATACTAATATACTAATTTTACTAATACTAATCATATTATAAAGCAAAAGAGTTTGTTTGTATGGTTGAACGTGCTAATCTCAGGAACTACCAGTTCAAATTGAAAAACTATTTATGCGTTAGATAGCCCATTTATCGAGGAAGGCTATAGACTATATAACATCACGCTGTGACCAATAAGAGCGGAGCAGCAATAAGAAATGTTTCAAGCGGGAAATTCACGCGAACGAAGTCGCGGGCAGAAGCTAGTCTCTAATACAGATGAGACCAGCTGAGGGTTCTTCATCAGATACTTCAGACCTTCGATTTTTGACATCAAATGAAGCGGCCCACCATGTTGAATATTTTTTGTAAAGGCGGTATGTCGATCTCTCTAATAGTTTGGTTGGGCTCTTGTGTTTTCTTATCAGGGTCACCAGGTACTCCAGATCTTCGATTATCCTAGTTTTTATAGTTTTCCCTTTATGTGGCCATTAAACCCTAACTCTGTACCAAATTTCAGCTCTCTGAGTTTATGGGAAGTACTAGTTCTATTTTGATGATCATGAGTGAGTGAGTGAGTGAGTGTCGTAAATGCGAAACTTTGCTTTCGCTTAACTTCGGAACTAAATGACCTATAGACTTGAAATTTTGGATTTTAAGTATGTGATTATAGCTTACTAGATGATGAAAATTTCAGCGTTCTGGTCTTATCCAGAGGTTCTCAAATAGGGGCCTGAAAATGCGGCGAAATGGTTCCAGTAAAGGATGGTACGGCAGTGCTTGCTTCGCGCTCGACTTGGCGGGGGCACTGCCGTGCCCCCCGATTTAATTTATTTTAATGTGTTTAATTGTGCCTAATTGTCTTACTGTACTTGTGTTATTTTTGTGTTTAAATTCAGATACAATTATTTTTTAACGAATAAATGAATAGGACTATGACTATCACAAAAAAAGTTGTTTCTCAGCAATAATTCTTGCGTAAAGTTACTTAGTTTGATGTACAGAATGCTTGGTTGGCGGCTTCGTGATGAGGTGGTTTACACCGTGTATGAACCAAACATAGTTTCTGGTAATAAAAGGGCGATGCTCTGTAATGTATCTGTCAAACTATCTAGATACTCATAGCTTTTCGTAATAACATTGTACATTAATCATAGACAGTAGAAGTTAGTTGGAAACTGCACGAACTTCCGTGACAAGAGACACTGGGATGTAACATGTACCACACATTTCCTTCCGACGTGTTTTTAGTTGTTTCTCGTTAATATTAACAACTTTATTAGTTTCATAACGTATGGGAAGCAATGGCTCTGACTGGAGAAAGTTTTCTTTTTGTCTTATGGTTTATTATGATAGTCTATCATTGATTTGTTGTGGGCAAAACTTTTTGTTTTGATGGCAATAATATCGACGACTATACTGAAGTATAATAGTCTTGTCTTGTCTTGTTGTGAAAATCTTCTTGAAAATACTTTCACCAGCTTTTATTTCGCTTTTAGAACTAGGTAAGTCCCTTATTTCTCAATTTACTTTCTCACTTTTTTATTAGCCATAATACACTTGAAATTCCCGCCTCTTTAAACAAAAAGATTAAGTAAGAACAGCTAAATTTAAATCTCAACGCTGTCAGTGAACAAATCCTTTGAAAATAATTTCTTCAGAGAATTTCCACGATATTTCAAAAGTACTTTGGGGCGACATTCTCAAGTTTTTATATACCTAGTTCACCGCGTTCCCAACTTTAGTGAGCATTTAAATTGATAGATTGCTTGAAACTCGCGTATCAATTGCCGTGTAAATCGCTAAAGGCCTAAAGTCAGCACATTTAACTGAAGATAATAATACTTGGCGCAAGCTTACTGACATTAAGAAGGATTTCATTAATTTTCAAAGCTTTTCTGATTTTTATGAGCTGAAATGGCACTAAGGAACATTATTTTATAATCACTTCATAAAATAATGTGTAAAAAGGGCATAAGTTGGCTAAATTTAGCAAAGAACAGCAATAACTAATCCTTAGCGTTAATTAAGCCTTAATAAGGATCTGCCATTATTACTATCGGTTTATCAATATTACCGTCAATAAATCCATATTAATCCATCGTCATTAACAGACAATACTGACGATTTATCTTTTGATTTTATCATCAATAACAATAAAGCCAGCAACTTATCAACACAAATAAAGCCATTAATTATGACATTACTGACAGCTCCATCGTAATGAAGTCACTGCTCAGTGAAATCGAGAAAGCGCGGGCATCAATGACCTCAGGCTTGTTTGTTTGTCTGTCACGCGCTGCTTTCCCGTTCATGCGAACATAGCCCTTGATCGCTCTATGAAATATCAATGCTTTGAATTTTATTATGATGTAAAATTGTCGTGATAAAAGCTAGAATAGAATTTGAATCGATCTGTCTAGTTTCCGTAGAATATTATGCGATAAAGAATAGTCTTACGACACCTCACTTATAACCGTATCTATCCTATTCTTGTCGTAAGCTTTGTGACGACATCAGACATTTCGGGTTAACAAAATTAAAGTC
The DNA here is from genome assembly GCA_950022955.1 of Xestia ashworthii. NCBI lineage: Eukaryota > Metazoa > Arthropoda > Insecta > Lepidoptera > Noctuidae > Xestia > Xestia ashworthii. Next base: position 17,124,928 of record OX465566.1, read on the forward strand.
AGACAATTAGTGAGTAAGAAAATGCCAACACCGTTGCCAATTTCCCTTGAATGAAAACTTAAAAGCCCATACGAGAAAGCAATACGACAAGACATGATTGGCAGACAGATACCGAATAGAATCCATTCAGCCAAGTTTGAAACGACAGCGACGTAAAAAATCCCTCCGGCAAGCCGCAGGAGGAGGTAGATTTCGGAGAAGGTGCTGGAGCGTCCGACTATTGAAAATTTTTATAAAGACCCCCTCCCCAATTTAGGGGTTGCATCAAAAAAGTTTTAATTTAAAGTTGTCCGTATTTTTACTCAGAATGATAAAAATGAAAAACAGTTCAAAAATTTTCCATAGGAAAAAAGTATGGCCAAAAAACTGATTTTAAAAAAACCGCCCCCCGCCGCCCCCCATGGACGAATTCCGCCCATTCACGAACTTAGCCTAAGTTTTGACCTTTTCGATTTTTTGGCCAAGTTTGAAAGCAATCGGTTCATAATTGCGACCTGTAGAGTGTGGCTAAATTTGGCTTGTCACCCATATACATACGTAAACATATATATCCCCGTAGGTGAGAGACCAATAGGTAGATTTTTTTTTTATAAAAAGAAGAAATCTACCTAAAAATTGTCCGTCAAGGAAAATCCTAAACAAAAAAAAAACTATCAACGTCAAAATCATTGACAGAATAAATAGGCGCGCTATTTGAAAAAAGAACTCGGAATAATAAAGTAAAAGTCTGTTAAGATCTGTCTAATCTAGAAGTCTTTTGTCAATGTTAGATTAGCAATTTGGATTAGTACACGATTAGCATAACAAAAGTTTAAATTAAATGGATGAACTAAATCTCTGGGTGTTGTAAGAATTTAAATGAGGTGCTCATGAGAGAACATTGTTACGATAAACGCAAACACAATGTGTGCCAAAATCGTGAGTGACATATTCAAATTTTACTTTCTACAACTTACTTATTGTGTATTACTACTCGTATAATATATTGTTATCTATGAAATTAACGTCTACGTATATTAAATACTATATCTATTTAGATAGAAACTCCTTTACTAACTAGTTCACTTAATTTTGATTTTTTTTTAATGTCACGGAACGTGTTTTACTTTTTCACTTTGCTCTGTTCTTCATGTCATAGATCTCAAATACCATGAACTTGGTAGTAAAATTGGTTTTTCTGTAGCTTTTTTTGGGTAAACAAAAGTCATGGAATTTGTGTGACCATCACTTAACGCTTCGGAGCACTCGTAGCCGATCCGCTACGGCGTAGCACCATAGGCGTACGCGGGGCACAGCCCGTAGTAGATATAGATTACTTAGTTTTCACTATCGACAGTCGCCAAAGACCGATACATGTTTTTTTAAACACATGTTTTTGTAAGAACTTTACTTAAAAACCTCCACGACCTCCCACACTATTAAATTCATCCATCAGCACAATGTATTGAGTGCGTTACTTTGAGTTTTACCGTATAAAGTGATTTTTCACCCCAAAAAAAATCGTTTTTCAGCAAACATTTTTGCGTAGACTTAGTTACGTAGCTTGATTTACAGAATGCTTGGTTGTTGCATGCGGCATTGTGACGAGTCTGTTTACACCCTGTATAATGACTTTGTAAAAGTAGGATTAAGTTGAACGAACAACATAGTCTTCTTTACAACCTTAGTTATACGTACGTAGGTATGTAGGTATACGTAGGCCATGCTAGGCTGAAACAAAACAATTTTTTACGTTTCATCAACATACTGCCGCCATCAATGTCTGTGTTTCCAGCTTTTACGTTATTAGACGAATATAAAAAGTATTTTTCTTCTGTTCTGTATTTACAGTGTTCATTTAACTGTACAAGCTTTTTGGCTCGTATGTTTACAAGACCAAGATAAAATATTAACCGAATAACATTACCCTCCTTTCGGGAGCCACCGCAGTTGGCTAAAGAACGATGGTTTTCTAAATAGGCCAAAGAATATAGTTCATCGAGATCTGCTTAGTCTTTTTTAACATAACATGCAAGTTGTCCAAGAACATTTAGGCAGAAGTGTACCAAACAGTACACCCACATGCCATTGGCAATTAATTTGATTAAATCAATAACATAGGCCGCACCACACCACAAATACCTCAGTAAATAGTTGATATTAAGTCATTAAAGCAGAAGATTAATTTACCCAACAATGTGCCACTAAAAGCACACCCCGTGAACCGTACTCAAATGTTAGAATATTAATGGCTCGATAGATTGTTTCAAGGAAAATCCAGGTGCGGCTTTCTCCATTGGGGCAGATACCTGAGCATTAAGCGGCTTAGATCACAATCTATTTACTACCACTCTAAGATTAACAAAGATGTAACTAATCTCAGGAAGCTTCCTCCTACGACATACCTATCTACGTACGTCAGGTACCTACGATCATTGTTTACTATCTATCTATATGAATAACTAGATACTATAAAGGTAAACATATGAAATCAAATTAGATCGGAAATTAAAATACTAGCGAAATAAAAAAATTATGTCCTTATCCAGGTTGTCCACTAGATCCACTCAACCGTACTAGTCTCCGGCGCTTAAAAGGTATAGACAATTCGGATCTATCAGATCGACTCCACACTGCAGGATATGCCCCACCTCCTTTCTTGCCCACCCTGCACAGCCACTTGTACCTTCCAGGATTTCAACGAAGTCGTGCAGGTGGCAACATACTGGTCGGGACGTATTATTTGAGTCTATCGACACGCAAGGAAGGAGAAAAAGAATCAGATCGACTCTCGAATTTTAAAAACACGATTTACTTCACTATGTAGGCAGTCATCGTAGAAGTAGACGCACCCTACCGTGTCCTCGAATTTTAGAACACAAGGAATCAACTAACAGTTCCAGGGGTGCGGGACGGTTCGAAAGAGATACCGCGGCCCCGGAACATAAAGGGCGAGGAAGGAACATGAATGGGTTTTAGTCAGTAAAAGTCTGACACTCCCTCCCGCTCAGCCCAGAGTGGGAGAAGTTATTTGCAACCGTAAAAAAAGGGAACCAATAGTTTTCAGTATCGATACTGAGAATTCGATCAACAGCAGATTTAAAAGGTCTTTTCTCATTTTCATGAATAAAAATGCAAATAAATGAAAAAGTGAAATGAAATTCATCACGCCGATCTGTCACCATTTGAATAAGTCAAATTCACTTTCTATAACGCGTTTTTATAACGTTTTGTATTCAATTTGAATGCGACACGTTTTTGTTTGAATTAATTTTATTGTCCACTTCCAAGCTTTTATTGTTACGAATTTCCTGCAGGTGCTTTTGATGTTAGAAATAAATAACGGGCTGTTACACAATTGGAATAATCGAATTTAGGTAAATGAAATTCGAGCGTAATTCGGTTTATGTGAGTACTGAGTACACAGTTTGTTGGGCATGACATAAAAACACCAGGGCCTTTTTAATCCGTGGCGCTAGACAATGCAATGGGCTTATGCCAGTTGCAACCGCCCCTTTGTTTCTATTGACCTTACCTACTCTGTTCTGTCTCCTACTTGATATGCAGAGAAGTGAAGATCATGTTTTTTCCTACTCGTCCACTAATGTTTTCTGTTTGCGGGATCCAAGACAGTTAAATTGTTTCTCTGGGGCTTCGTCTAGCTTCACTATCTAGGCGCTTTTCTGGCGATCGCCACTGTTGATTCTGGCTTTCAAGAGTTACAGTGGTTTGAGAATAGTGTGACGGGCTTGTTCAAAAAAACATAACATCAAGTATGTTCTTCCTTTAGGGTTAGGCAGGTGAGTACTTAGTACACACCCATTTTGCCAGTCGTGTTTAAGACCCATTTATTTTAATCTCACTTGTGCGTAAGAGATGCAGGTAGACCACCTTTACATCTCCAACACACACTCAGCTTACACACTGAAGTATTATAATGATAAGAGAAGGCGGTAGGTATTTTCAAGTCCCTGATATTTAATCCTTAACGGTTTCACAAACGATCCTTAACACACATCCACTAATTGTTTTAATTATAGATTATCGATATCACGCGATGATGTCTTACCCAACTAGCAAAATCAGTACTTAAAACGATCTCAAGACTACTTTTATTGTCACTTATAAGAAACTTGTATCATGCTACAAGCCTGGATTTGGGCGCAGTTATAGGAGCGTTTATTTCTATAACTATCTTATAGTCAACTTTTAAAATGTTACTAAGCCCTATAATATACTTGACGAAGCGCAATAGCTTCTATAATGATATGAGACTACGCAATTACAAGCACAAACGCTCTTGTTAGTATCTGACATAAGTATCTTACTAAAGCAATCTTGTTTATAATGCACTAGTAATGTACTTAGTTATTAGTAATAAGTATATTTTAATAGAAGTTATCTTTGTTGTTGCTTCGGCTGGTGGTTCCGGTTGTTTTGTGGTAAATACTAATAAAAACGTAAGTTTCTATTACTATTATTTTGTATAATTGTAGAACATTAATTACTAATAATATATTGTAAATATAGTGTATGAACTCTTGGGGAAGTCATTTTTACTGTAAATGTGTACCGCAATTTAGTTAGTTTCACAATCCCCTCCGAAAAATAGGACATTAGTATATTGTTGTAAATAAAATATTTCATCAATTCTTATGAATATTCGCCATGTCTTAAAATTGCTCTTCATTAAGTACTTTATAGAAACAATGTAGGTAAATTAATACTTGTAACAGTTTCAGTCCAGATAACTCGCCTCCATTTAAAAACAAATTAGGGTTCCCTTGAAATATGCCTGCTAATGCTAAATTTACTTTTTTTTAGGATTTAGTTAACAAGATGGTTGAATTTCTTGATGTCGACTGTTTTTTGACCAAATATTCACTGATTTTACTGACAAATATGAGATGGCCTTGGACTGATACATATTTTGTGTTATCCGATAGCTGCAATGGGTGTGGATTTCCAGTTTATTTAAACAATATGTATAGACCTACTCATTTCATTTGTAGTCAAGAAAACATAATGGTTTTATTGGATCAAATCTTTTTTTGGTGCCCGAATTGCTCCCAGTACAGCATATATGACCATTACATTGAAGATGAATGCACAATGTGCTACTAATTTTGTTATTTAGTTTTTGAATAATTATATCCAATAAATAATCTTATTATAAGGACCAATAAGGACATACTAATATGTTCAACGGTAAAAATAGATGATTTTTATGTTAGCTAGATTTCAAACATTATGCGTCCAAGCAATCAAATTAACAAGGAATCTTCCCGCGCCGCCTGTTCGGCAAATATTTTGAAGGTACGATTACGATTGCTTTAAAACTATACCAGTAGTACGCAGTACGGGTGAGAGGTGCGGGGGGAGGCTTGCATGTCCGAACCAGTAGCAGTAGTGCCTGAGTTATGAAGAAGAGCGCGCGTGTGCTTATTGTGCAAAGGGTTTGTTACCGCCATATTTGTATAATTTCACTAAATTTCAAGTGAGTTGATTATGCCCGTGAAACGGAAACGGAACGAGAAACATTGGGTTGTGAAATAAACAGTTTTAAAAACATCCGGGTATGTTAACTCTGTACTTCTCTGGAATCCCTAAACCAGAGGTTGTCCTGTTGCGCCTCGCTTCCTCCTGTAGCGTATTTTTTAGGCATTTAATCAATCCGTTGTGCCAATACTGTCCTGGATCCGAGATTGTAATATGCAACGTTTCTTTGTTGGTATGTAATAAAGTCCGAGCATCTTTAGGTAAAACATTACTTAATCTCTTGTTCAAAATAGTAGATAGTTCGTTCAGGGCTAGGTGAGGTATATTAAACTTTATAGCCCAGCTTTGCATATCTTTAAGCAATTCATGATTTTTTTCATAGTCAGTGGTTTCTTCGATATGTAAATCGAATTCTTCCCCATTTTCATCTTCTTCACTTTCTGAGTGGTGAACTAGGGGTGAAAAAATATTTTTGGTCGCAGAACCCTCATTTACTTCACCTACGTTCGCACTTGACGCGCTTGATTTACTTCCTGATGCTGTTGATTTTATTCCTGAAGAATCTGGCTTCATTAATTCTCTATACCTATTTGTCACTTTTCTCCTGTAACCACCACTCCTTTTTAATCGTTTCCAGTCGCTTAAATTCATGTTCAACTTATTTTCTCAAGACGAAGCGGAATAACCGAATGTCAATAAAATGGCTGACGTTTACTAATAAAGTTATTGATCTAGTAGCTTATAAGCTTTTTTGATCAAATTGCGCTCTTATTAAGTACTATTAGATTTAAAAGAGTCTCGAGCAAAACTATTACGGCGCAAACTTAAAGTCATCTCAGCTAAGTATGTTATTATATCTTGTTTTCTTACAAAATGCTACTATAGGATCAAAATGTTATTCTGGATTATTTAGTTTTACTGTAAACATTTATAGGAGACTTATTCCTAAAATTGTCCTAAAAGAAAATCTTGTAGCTAACTATAAGACTGAGTTATAAAAACAAATGCTCTTGAGAATATCTGCGCTTGTGAAATGCTATTACTAGTAAAAGTGTCCTATAGATGTTTTATAGGTCAGTCTTGTAGCGAACTATAAGACCGAGATATAAAAAGTAATGCACTTGAATATCTTAAGACTTGGCAAATGCTATTATAAGTTAAGTAGTCTACCGCAATGTCTCTATAAGATCGTTATTAGTAGTCACAGACTTATAATCTTTCTTTATAGGATTACTTTGCTAGTTGGGTTATTATCTGGTGGTTTTCAGAATTGTTTACACAACAATCACTGAGGCGAGACATAGAAATAAAAACAATGGTTTTACTCAATCTTATACTGAATAGATTATGTCATGAGTAATACATGAATGCTTGACCGATTTCGGATTTGTTATGTCAGTTGCATTTGCCAATCAGCTGTCATTTTTTACGATGATACGTTACGAGTTATAGGTAAGCATAAAAAACTAGATGTGCTCCAATTTCACTCGCCGCTTCCGACTTGTTTTTCTTTTTGCTTGGCTCCATTTGGTCATAGCGTGATGTTATAGCATCAATATCCTTCCTCGATAATTGTGCTATCCAACACTAAAAGAATAAAATATTTTTAATTCGAACCAGCAGTTTCAGAAAAAAGCGCGTTCGACCAAACAAAATATTCAGCTTAATATTATTAGTATAGATGTTTGTGTATTTGTCCTGAATCATGCCTAGACTTTTCCGAACTATATTGGGGTGGGCTGCCAGTCTAACCGGATGCAACTCAATACCAGGATTTTAGTCATGGAGCCACTGCCTATAATCTGACCTCTACAACCCAGTTAGAATGTGGATGTGGAAAAAACCTTTTTCTTTACTGGAAATACCTATGTTTCATAACCGCCATTTGTAAGAAGAAACAAGAGCATATATCTGAAGGCAAGCTTAAATTTTTTACTAAAGTTTAACAAAACAAAGCGGTAGATGTGATCGGATCGAATCAATGATCCACAGCGAGCTATCAAATTTTGCTACAAACATAGTCTAACCCTTTGCGAACTTACTTTCTCAATCGAGGACTTGTCGATTTTTACGAGCGCATTGACTTTAAACTTTTACTATTTCTCTCTCCAACTCCGTACAAAGGAATTTCATCTTTATTCGTTAAGTTTTATACGAGTTTTCACACAGTTTTCCTTGTATATGCGCGTTTGATGCGATTTCGTTCCATTCCGACCTCTGGTCTCCTCTCAATAATATGTTTTTTAATGACACTCGCTATAATTCCATTGTCCTTCTGTAATGCAGATAAGATAATAAAGTTGAATGGCGAAGACTTTTTCTTCTTTTATTGAAACAACAAGCGAAGTTATTGGATATCATACTTAATAACGTTATTCTAGAAATCACTGCCATTTTTGTTCACTATTTTTGTAAAAACCTTTTCATCTCCCGTTTATTTTTTTATTCTCAAAGTCTACAGGAACGCCCACATGTCTTTAATAGGGAGATACAATTCCATTATTTCAGAGGAAAAACTTCCATAAATAGATGTTACCTACGCCTCCACATAAACCAGTCTAACTCCACCGCAAAATTTCACTTCAAATGCCCAAATAAAACATAAGAAAGAGGCTAGATGCACCACAATGCATTAAAACTATGGTCTGGTCGCCTTTCACCAAGCGTTGCGTCATGACGGCCAAACACGTCATCAGCTGAGTTCACTCACTCCTAACTTACGACATGGCTTGGCTTGACGACGTGATCACGATTCTACGAGAAATGGAGGAACATGGCGAAAGATCTCGAGACTGTGATAATGGGTAACGCTGGGGCCGCAATTGCGTCTGTCGTCATGATGCAATGTTTGCCGAAGATTCGTGCGTTTTGCTCGCTAAAAGCATTATCCAAAATATTCCCTATAACGGGCCAAACGCCTCCTCTCCCTCAATGGAACGGACCCAGTTGGTAGATGTCACATGTCTTCAAATTTTCGATTATGGGACATGCCGGTTTCCTCACGATCTTCTCCGTTTTTGAAAGCAGTAGTGAAGTATTACCACAAATTAAAATTTCTTTCTAGGTTCGACCCTATTAGACCTACATTTCCTGGACGTTTCCACTGGACCATCGATCTCTAAGTACTCTACGCTAAAAAGTACAACTTCGAAAGAATTTAGTTTTGGCTTCTATCGATAGCTCATAATGGTTGGTCACATCAGTTATTTGCGACAATAACAGAACTGTGGCCCCAGATTAACTCTTCAACGGATTTTTATTTCAAACGTACCCAGTCGAGTCTCAAAGCGGAGTAGGTACAAACTTCGTGGCTTGAGTGTCAAATTAGTTTGTTGCTACAATGGAGTCGATAAGCTGTTAACTTTGAAGCAATCTCTTGGATAGTGTTATAAGTCTTTCATTTTTAAATGGATTCTGATTTCAGTTGATAATCTTATCATGTTATAGCATTATAGTATACTTACGTAAGTATGGGGCGCAACGTAGACCCGACAATAAGTTCTTGTTTACTACACTAATAACATAAGATACAAAGACAAGCATCTGTGAATCTAGAAGGTATTGAAAACAGTATCTTTGAAATGGTTTAGACTAAGTAGGTGCCTTTTTAGGGCTTTGGGACTTTCAAGCTCCCCAAATCCGCTTTAAGTACTGAATGAAAAACTCATTGATCAATTAGAAATATCAAAAGTAGGTACCTAGATGTGATTTTCGTCTAAAGAAACTTTGTTTAGTTATTTAGTTTGAATAAGTTTGTCATCGGAGCCATGTTCAAGTTCCAGAAACGTAGCTAACGCTTTGACGAAGTTTGGATATTCGGTTTCAGAACTTCTATGAAACTAATCCTTTGGATGTGGAAGCCGAATCATATACTTAGAAACTGGATGAATTATCTATGGAGCTGTCTCCTTGGCTTGTTCTGTGATTGAATTTACTGTGTTGTCTTCAAACTGCATTTGAAGAGTCTATAGATATATTCTGCTTATTATAATCAACAGCATCTCAGTAGCTAGACTGTACATACAAAAAACGATTTTCCACTATGACTTCATCTATGTTACCCAAATACACATTTTCAACTAAAACCTCAGTATTATCCTTTTAAAAATATCCCAAGCCTTTACCATAATCACAAATACTTAGGTTAACAATAATACTAGCGCCATAACCATCCATATTTTCAAGATGCAATGTCAAAGAACTAAAGTTCAGTGACCGCCGAACGTTAACTCGACTAATATCGGAGAAAGTAATCGCTAATTAGCATGCAGCCGATGGGCTCCCCAGTTACATAACTTCCGTACAACAAATAGAGAAACTCACTACAATAGAACCGAAGAAATGAAAGAAATGAGTTCATCAAATTAATTAAAGAACAACCCACATTTTGATAATTACGTTTTAGTCTGATGTAAGGGAGCTAGCCTATTGCCATCAAACGGGCACAAATTCAGGCTCTTGGGTATCGACCACAAGACTTCATTCTCAGCAGTACCGCTTGTTGCTGCCACTAGACCAACCAACGAGGCATTGTAGTAATTAATAAACATTAAAAATAAATTCTGTGTGCATCGGCCGGCGCGGGAAAGCCCGGTGTATGTAACCGCTAAGTGGCGCGAGGACGCATATACACTCGCGTTCGGAATTCAAACCGTAGACTGCATGCTCACACGTCACGGAGACGTGATTGACTGGTTGGTTCGTTATGCGTACGTACTCGTACAACCGACTTATAGTGTAACATTGTTCTGCTGGCGCGTGGCCATAGACGGAACTAAGGCGGCCATTTTGTTTTTTCAAATACAGTTTCCTCAGACAATTTTAGTAATGTTTACCACAGCGCCATCAACATTCAAATGAAAAAGGAAGCATTTTGTACCATAACTGAACTTGTCTCTTTTAGGCCTGGCCAACTACAAGTTTTTTTTTTCCTGCCAGTTCCAAACTTGAATCATTAATCTTTGCGAGTGATTTCGCGAAAAACTAAGCCAGAAAGTATTGGTAAGGAAAGGCGAACAATGCAGACATTTTCATGCCTCGTTTCCTGGTTGTTTTACCTTTGTTGTAATTGTACTAGAAAAAGTTGATTGTTAATTATCTGTTAACCGTTTCTTAAGTTTAAAACAATAATAGTTAATTTACATAAACGCTGGTTTACTTAATAAGTAGTTACAGGTTATAGTTTCACACTTAATAGGCTTGTTTCCACCATCAATAAATTGCAAATCTATTTAGTCCGGAGTATTAGAAAATAATGGACACGTATTTTTTGTTTTTGTAAATCAACGAATATTGACAAAGATAAAACGCATCAAAACTCGGGAGTGGGGGCTCGTGACGTCAGTACTCACTAAGAATGATACCGAACAGTGACGTATTGGGAATTTTAAAAGCGTCGTATATATCTTCGTCAATTTTGGTTTATGTGACAAAAGAAAAAAACGGGTCAAATACTTTTTGATAATCTAAGTGACGGACTAATTAGATTTTTTCAGTTAACAAGCCTATTATGAGATGAAAATACCTACATTTACAATGATTACAATCACCGCGTCATCAGTTCATCACTGGTTTTGTGTTCCCAAATATCCTGCGTTTTTTGTTTTATCCTGTGTGCCTCGGGGATCGGTGTACTCAGGGAATAACCCGGATTTTTATAGTCACAATGATTTGAATTTAGTTATGCATTTTCTATACCATACTATTTGATAGAAACAACACGATGTGTCGATAAGTGGTAACCAACCACTTTGTTAGCTCCAAGAATTTGTCAATCTTCAAACTTAATGGCCGTCTAAAACACAAACAGGACACTTCTTCGAATTCCCCATCAAACTTCGTCACTTGTCATTCAACATTGAATATTTACAAGCGATGTGTAACAGACATTAAAATATCTCATTAACATTTAACAATGGTACCGAATACAATCGGCTGCAAGGTCGACACCCATGTTTGCAGCCGACGAACAATTTGTATGACTCATTATGTAAGAGTAACTAAATAACAATGCTACGAAGACCTCCCTTGCATACATAAGCGTGATCAGATAAAGAAATCTTCTTTACAATGATATTATTATACTGTTTTCATTTGAGTACCTGCTGATAGGTTCGTTGTCGTACGTTTGACCATGGGGAAAAACGATCGTGAAGACACAATAAACCATTAATTTTAATTCATCATTTCGCAATATTATTTTTAAATAAGTATCTTATTATAATCGTTACTTCTGCGCGTCTGTCTGCGTTTAGCATATTATCATCATTCATTCAGCCGAAAGACGTCCACTGCTGGGCATAGGCCTCCCCCAAGTGTCGCTACATTGACCGGTCCCGTGCGATTCGCATCCAGCGGATTCCCGCAGCCCTCACCAGATCATCTGTCCACCTAATGGAAGGCCTTCCAACTCAATGTCTTCCGGATCACGGTCGCCACTCCAGAACTTTCTGGCCCCATCGGCCATCCGTTCTGCGAGCAATGTGCCCTGCCCATTGCCACTTGAATTTGGCAATTCTTCGGGTTACGTCAGTAACTTTGGTTCTCTTGCGGATGTCTTCATTTCTGATTCGATCACGCAAGGAAACTCCGAGCATAGCCCTCTCCATCGCCCTTTGTGTGACTTTAAGCCTTCTGATGAGGCCCATCGAGAGCGACCACGTTTCGGTTCCGCATGTAATCACTGGCAACACACACTGGTCAAAGACTTTCGTCTTGAGACACTGCAGTACGTTGGACGAGAAGATACTCGTACTACGCAACTTCCCGAACGCTGCCCCGTCGAATCGGATTCGACGATTGATCACTTTCTCGAAGTTAGACCTACCTAACTAATACACATAATCGCATAAATAACTGGTACACATAATCATCTACAACTTCGAGTGTAGAGTCTCCGATCTTGATATTTAGTGGGTGTGACATGAACATGACCTTGGTTTTGTCCATGTTCATTTCTGCGTTTAGCATATTAGCATCCATTATTAAAAACGGACTAACACAGTGGACAGAGGCCCTTTTTTTTTGGCCTTGGCTCCTTTATCCAACTGCATCCTGCGAAGATCTTAGCTCCAACTCTCATGGAATTTGCCTTCAAGTTTGACGATTCAAAGTCGTCACTGAAGAATACGCAAGTCTATGGCTAATAAAAGTTCCAATAGGGTGTAAAACACCTCATAACGAAGCCGAAAGGCACTTGTTCTCCCTGTCATTCCGTTCATTTTTTTGTTCTATACACCATACCATTGGGGGTCAAAGTTCCAACTTTTTGACAAGATTTTTTTTAAATACTGGTTTTTGTACTAAAGAACCTTTTCTTTTTTTGCAGCGTTCGCGTGTGTGATGCAGCGATGTCGGTGGCGGTGAGGGCGGCGTTGCTCTGCGCCTGCGCACTGCTACTGCAGCATGGTAATACAATCTCTTTGTAGACTAATTCCGACAACCAATCACCCTGCTCCGTCCATAAGAGAGACCGGTAGTTGAAGATATACCTAAACTTACTGACTAAATCAAACTTGATCTTGACTCACTGACCTTATTGGTGAAGTTCTTCGGAAAGGTCTTGTGGTCGGAAAGGTTTTTGGTCTGTACCTACTCACAACCAGTATGCGTGTATGACCGGATGTCCAGCAGTCTTCCAGATGTGAAAGAGGCAAAAGCAGTATGTAAGGATCGTTGCAGGTGGCTTTCTGTGGTTTCTGCCTACCAAATACATAAATAAAAAAAACTAATTAGGTACTTACATACTTACTTAAATAAAAAAAAAATAAAAAAACATGCTGACTGAAACTGATGATTACCATTCTCATGCTGTCATAAAAATAACAGTTGAATTATATCGGTAAAGATCATCGTCATGCAATAATGTAAGCGTCTATAGAACAGTTACTGCACTAATTAATTGGATGCGTTAATTCAAGCTATCGGGTGCCTATCAAGCATTTTCTTCACACTTACTTACCTCTCTGAGCCGTAATAGCATTCGATCCTTATCGCTTTAGTTGCGCCAATATTTTGCCCTAGATTACTGAAATCGAATACTTACGATACGGGCTATACCGCCTTTAATTGCATAAAAACATCAACTAAAGGCCAAACTTTTAAACTAAATAGTGAATTTCGCGAATAAATTAAATTTTATTTTACTTCCATAAATTGTTAGATGTCGTAGGTAATCATCTGAAAGTTTACTTTGTGAAGGTTTCATACAACCTGAAAATAATTAAAAACTTCGTGAGGTAGGTATTGATATGGCGTATACATATGATTATCGTGTTTGTATTTTTTTTCAATATCCTTGATAGGCCCACAGCTGAACAAAGGCCTCCCACCATATCCTTCAAAATACCCTTGTCTTGCGCCACCTCGAACCATGAATTTTTGTATAGACTTGAATGTTTATCAATGGTGCATAAGTGCCATTTCCTATTTATTCTACAGTCAGTGATAATAATCAAGTTAGCAAGTACAACTTCAAGTCTTGTAGCTGTAATTATTTGGATATTCAATAATCACGTAGCTTCCACAAGAAACAATAGGAACTTTCCATAGCAACCATAAACAATTTTACATTTACAGCAAACGCGGAGCTCCGAGGAAGGTGTCCAGCGGGAGAAAGTGCGTGTCCTGCGCGTGCGACTCCGTGCACTACAGACGATGAATGCGGGGAGAAGATATGCTGCTCCACGACCTGTGGCAGAGCTTGTGTTGACCCGCTTTTTACAGGTACCTAATTAACCAAATATTTGTAGCGGTATGGTACTAAAAGTACTACAGCGCCATCTATGACACAGATGTAGAACTAAAATCAAAATTATATAGGTAACATAATTATAGTTCTGAAACATTAGGCCTGTTTCAGTTTATGTGGAGAAATAGTAACTTTTATTGAATCGCTTATTTTGACAGTTGAGCGTTTCAGTTGAGCTGCTATAAGAACGTCATGGTACCAAACAAGTACAAATTGAATGAATGAAACCAAAACTTGCGACTCAGTTTGTGGTCAATCGCTGTCAGATGGCATGGCCTAAAATTGAATCGTTAAACTGACGTCATGGTACGAATTAGACGAACAGTTCAGTTTAGGTCCTAAACTGGATCGCGTTAAGAGCTCGTGATAGGCCTCCTGAATTTTTGTCGCGCTGACGGTCGGTCGCGTACAGTCGGTCGTGACGTCAGCACAAAACATGGCTGTCGGTCGCCGCTAACGTCAGCGTCGCAGTATGGTGATAAATGGAACACAATGTATACCTACTCGTACGCAACTGACTGTGCGAGACCGACCGTCGACGCGACAAGAATGCAGGCCGACTTTCGAAGCATTGGGGACACTATTCATTACCAACTGTTTTAGTTAAGATCGCACTAAACTTTTTTTAACTAGTCCAGGCCATTCAAAAAGAAAAAAAAAGTAACAATGATATGCAACTTGCAAGCAAAGCAAGAAGTAGCGGTTATACGCGTACAGTTAACAATTAATACAACCCCTTGCGGGATACGAAGTTTCACTGTTTACATGCGAAGTTTAGCAAAGGGTCATAAGTTCATAAACTACCGACATAGGAAACTACAAGTTCCTCAAACAACTAACATATTAATATCATCGTTAACTTGATTTGTTTGGGGTCTATGCAGAATCTCTGTCGTTTTCAACGTGTATAATATTTCCACAAGTCTTCCAAGTTTTCACCTCTTTCTATTCTTTATCATATTTCATATACTCCGCTCAATATTATCGATATATTCATGTAATCTCATGGCAATAGGCTCGCTCTATATTACAGCATAACTGGCGAAATGTGGATGTACTGTTAGGCATGCCTCTGGTCTGTGTGGTCTGCCTCGGGCGTGATTATAAAATGTTATAATCCGCCCATCGTTTCATAGGCCCTTTATTCATATCGTCATTCACATTCATACTCCCAAGCCATGTCTTTTCATCGTCATCATTCATCATCATCATCATTTTCTACCAGCCATAGCCCCAACTAAGAAACTGGTTCTTTACTTCATGTATCGATCTGGTTTCTGACAAGATTCTCAGGCCGTTGTTCCACCGTGTATCGTATTTTAAATACTTCTAACACCGTCTGAATTCCTCCATCAGGTTGCGAGAACGTAAAGCTCTCAACAGAGAGAATTTCTCGCGCCTTAGCCGCGGACAACAGCCGTGGTGGACGAGGCAAGCTGCCTGCGATGAGAACTCCTCGGTGCAAGTTTACTGATGGAGAGTTCGAGGAGATCCAGTGTGACAACGAGATCGTTAGCACCTGCTGGTGTGTTGATGCTGCTGGATTTGAGGTAAGAACCAAGGATCATTTATACTTACTTAATTCATTTTAGTAGCTAATCGAAAAGCACAAAGTCAAAACCAGCGTTAAAAGTCCAGTGAAATCATTGTAACCGAGTTCTTGGAAGCACTATCTAGCTAGATAGTGCTTCTAAGAACTCGGTTCCAACAGGTATCGGTAGGTTGTCTGTTTGACATTTAGTTTACCGACAGATAGAAACAAAACGTCACAAAAAAGCTTTCTATGAATAAAGTGACAGGTAGGTGATGCAGATAGGACTTACTTTGTTTATAGAAACACCAATAGCTACGAGAGTAAGCGTATTAACTGACAGTTATACTTATGAAAGTTATAGGAAACGGCCTTTCGTTATTTTTAGGCCTGTTTCTTTTTTAACATAACTGCGAACTCGTCATACTGCTAACACAACGCGACTGTAGTTCATAATTTTCGAAGTCCCTCTGACAATTAAGCGCACACTAATAGTGGTTATAACGCTTCATAATCTTTACTTTGTTTAATTCACAGTTACCAGGAACCCGGGCGCCAGCCGCAGCCTTAGTCAACTGTTCTCGAGTGGATCCATGCGCTGCACACACATGCAGGATGTTATGTCCGCTAGGTTTCGAGCTAGACCAAAAAGGGTGTCCTCTCTGCAAGTGCAGAGACCCCTGCTCTTCTGTTACCTGTCCCGGACAGCTGTCCTGTCAACTGGAGGAGGCGCCATGCTTGAAGCCGCCTTGTCCACCTGTGCCTACTTGTAAGTAGCTCCTTTTCTACATTCTATTACCCAAAACGCTAAAGCAACTCGGCGCTGCCTTCGGTATCATCGCGGAAAAGGCGAAATTCTGGACGACCAAATTGCATGCTATGATGAAGTAGCTGATGCGTTTGCGGTGTTTAGAGATTCGTTAAGAACCGACGAAAGCAAAATCGAAGCCAAACACTAGTTCCGTACGTCAGTTTCAAGGCGTTTGTTTCATACTGTTAAGCTTCTATACAATTTTTGATATTTTCATAGACGGCGGATGTAACATATTTCATATTCACATGGCAAGGATGCTTGTGTGATTAAAGCAATAATATGCAAAATACTTATCGATGAAACATAATATACATCATATTGCACGTATTACAACAAATAATTATGCAAATATACTAGTCTCCGTTACGACCGAGTAGTTTAACCTTGATAACATACAACATCCCACCTTTATTTCGTGAATGATTTGTAGAGACGTAATATCTGACCACCAGTCCTACCAAGGGGTATTTTATTACCCAGTTACTGGGTGGGTTGTGGAGATCGGATAGGCAGTCGTCCTATGAAAACACTATCAATTCAGCTGCATCCGGTTAGAATGAAAGTCGATCCCAACATAGTAAATTCAAAAAGGCTAAGCAGATGATGATTTGACAGAGTTAATTTTCACATTTCACATAGTCTGTCTCGTTTAGTCTAGTGCTATATTAATGATACAATTAATGCTAAACAAGGGGTTATCGGGTTTTTTGGTTATGAATTTCTCAGAATCAACCATCAGGAGTATATAGGAACGGCCGAGCCCTTCGTGTACCTACTACAGACGTAGTTAGTTACGTCGTATCATTTTGCCGGTTATGTTAAAACTTATCTTTACCTTGATGTTTGCAGGCAAACGTGGACGCAGTCTTATGAACATCTGCCCTGTAGGGGAGCCGCTGTTGATATCTGAGACCAGCAGGCCATTCCTGTGTGGTACTGATCCTGGAAAGCCGAACTGCCCACCTTTGTATAGGTGCCTTGTTGAATCAGGTTTGTGGAATATGTTTTAAAATACCATTTTGAATATCCCACTTGTAGATGATTGTCTCCCTCAACATCATTAAATCTTCTTGCCTTATCGTAATTTATTAAGCTTGTCATCTTTTAAATACGTTTGACTGTTATCTAAAACAAATCACCCCTTTCTAACCATATATCACCATATACCTTTCACCCATATTTCTCTATTATTTACCAACTTCGGTCAGCTCAAATAGTCAAGCCTGCATTGACGATGAAAGGCTCGCATGATGGTGCGAGCCTAAAAAATATTAACATTTTCCTTCCACAGGAAACGACTACGGCGTTTGTTGCCCAGCATCTCTAGAACTCCAAAAAGCCGGAACATGTCCTGCTACCACCGAAGAATGCGGGACTCCATGTGCCCACGATCTGGAATGTCCCTCAATGCAAAAGTGCTGCGATGGCGGGGAATGCGGAAAACATTGCATTCTACCACACAATGTGACCATGTGTACGCAACAGAAGATGTTAGCGGAACTATTAGTAGTTAGTGAAAAGGAGGGACGAGGATATGTGCCACAGTGCGCTTCAGATGGGTCCTTTATTTCGAGACAGTGCTCCAGAAATGGATTGGTTTGCTGGTAAGTAATCCTATATTATTTCCATGGATCATTTTGTAAAATTGTTTATCCACCAAGCTTAAATCTGATTCAGCTGTGGCCAAAATTGCAAAAATCCTGCTTGGTTCGTCCAAGCAGGATTTTTCGATAACACGCATAATAATTTATCAACCCAGTGTCTTGTCTTGCCAATAAATGGATCTTTCAAAATATCATAAACTAATTCTTAACATCTTTGTTTCCCCAGGTGCGTCGACTCCGAAGGCAACAAACTCCGAGGATCAATGGGTCCCTCTTCATCAGTCCAGTGCTCCTTAACCCCACTACCAGCTCGCAGTGGTGCCAGAAGCCTAGGATCCTGTGCAAGAGCCTTGTGTGCAGCCGTCTGTGAATATGGATATAAGACCGGAGCTGATGGGTGTCCTACCTGTGAATGTGATGACCCTTGTGCTGGGTTCCCTTGTCCTAATGGCGAAGAATGCATCAGGGTTAGGGAAGCTCAGTGCTCTGGGGATTTGTGCACTGGATATCCAGTTTGTGAGTAGTGTATTTTTTCCTGGTTGAATAGCATAATGCATACTTCGTTGGAAAGTGAAACGCCGAAACTGTAGAAAGTAGTAGGTTCAAATCAGACGATGTTGACAGTCTGGTTTATCTTCATAATTTTCTTAACTCATTATCATCTGCCAAGCCTCTTTCCAACTATGTTGGGGTCGGCTTCCAGTCTAACCGGATGCAACTAAATACCAGTATTTTATATGGAGCGACTGCCTATTTGGCCTCCATAACTCAGTTAGTACTGGGTAATATGATTCCCTTTGGTAAGACTGGTTGTCAGACTTTTTGGGCCTCTGACTCCAAACCACTGTAACCACTGTCAAAGATCTACAAATGACAGCCGGGACCAACTGCTTAACGTGCTTTCCGAGGCACGGAGGAAACTCGGGTATGTAATGGGTGGTCACACATCCACAGTCCAACCTAGGCAATCACTGCTTAACCTAAAGATCGACCCGAGTGGCTGTTATTAATTAGCCACAAGCTCCTCTTTCTTAGCTTAACACCTCATTTACTTGTTAATTATCTCCAGGTCGTCCAAAAGTATCCTACGAGAATCCATGCGAGACAGGAGTCCCAGCTTCCGACGCGGACGGAGCTCCAGAAACGTGCGGCGCCGACGCAGATTGTCCTGACAACCACGCGTGTACTCGCTCTAGCAGAAGTGGTACAGCCGTCTGCTGTCCTGACCCGCACTATGTTGATAATACAACTGACATTGATACTATGGAGGTAGGTTTCAAGGTCTTTAAAAGTTGCTTTGTCCTGGGAAGTTCTTAGATGTTGATGTGATTACGAATTTCGGGAAGAGAATATAGCCGTGAATATTTCTGGTGTGTTGGAATAAAATCGACCATTGCTCAACCGCCGCCGCAATTACCAAGCTGCATATTATGCACATAAACATAAATAACGGCAAAATTGTTATGGGTATTCCTGTTTGTGTTATTATCATTCAAAATAAAGTCACGGTCTTCATTCAACTATGGTTGGTTGACACCTCTAGCTGTCTTAGTAATCAGTCACCTGAAAAAATGAAGGCGGAGAGAAAACCCTCTCAACGGCAACAGTAAATTGAAATTCCTGCAAACCCAACTATTTCACCTCCAAAATCTTCCAGAGAACGTTCGCATCCTGCGGCACTGAGGCTGAAGCAGTTTGCGGCCTAAACTCCACAATGGCATGTCCTGAGGGCGACTGTGACAACGACCTGGTCTGCTGTTCTACTGACAACTGTGGACCCGTGTGTGTGGATCCCGCTAAGATGAAACTACAGAGTGATCGATTTGATGACAGTATTCCTACAAGTAAGAATAATATGTTCCTTTAGCAGCTCAATATTTGTTACCAGTAAAGTAATTCTCAGACGACACCGCTCGTCCGCGCGGTCTGCGGTGTACGTAAAGGCATCAACGGATTTCATACAAGCCAGTGCGAAGTTAGATCCGCTTCACCACCCCACCGCGCGGACAAACTGATAACCCTCTAACGGCCATTTTCAATAACTTACTAGCCGGTTTCGGTAGGTTGCATTTTGCTTACTGATCGGTTAAAAACAAAACGCCATAGAAAACCTTTCTTTGATTTTGAATGTTTTTGTTTTAAATCAAGTGAAAGGTAGGTGATGCGGACAGCATATTATTTGATTATAAAAACACCGATAGCTACGAAAGGGCCTCCTTTCGTTGCGTTATATTAACCAACAGTTGTACGTAAGTAAGTTTTGTTTGGCCCGAAAGTGATCGACCAGTGACCAAATACCGAAAGACTTGGGATGATCTATGACGAAATTGAAGTGGAGAGAATCCGCTGGATATGGGTGGTCCAGGGCCGGTCCCTAGTTTTCCGAGGTGGGAAAGGATCGCGTTTTTGCAATGTTTTCATACACTTCTAGGTTGTACTACTAAATTTTAGTCCTAATTACGTAAATCTTTATATACAGTGTGCGAATACCTCCGCGACTTCGACGAGAAGATGGAAGGCACAGTGGACGGCATGAAGTTAGCACTCCCCGCACCCACGTGCAAGTCTGACGGATCCTTTACATCGCAGCAGTGTGCCAACGGAAGGTGCTGGTGCGTCGACTCCTTCGGGACGGAGATACCCGATACGAGCACTAAGAATGCTTCGGCTGTGGATTGTGATGAGTAAGTTATTACTTTTATTACCATCAAACTGCATCTTGTATGTTTAATATGTTTGAGATTTCTATTGATAATAGTTTAGTGGTTGAAGATTGGACTCTGAAGAGACCATATTGTGGTCTTGATCAAAAGTATCAGCTTGGTCTTGGTCTGTAAATTCAAGGAGTCGAATCTCTTTTTTCAATCAATCGCAATTTTTTTTTTCTGGGTATTTTAAATATCGATTGAAGAAATAGGTACTTCCCTGGTGAAATAGGAAATCCCTATAGGCATAGGTACTCTACCAATCCGCACTGAGCCCGTGTGGTGGATTATAGCCAAATCCCTCTCATTGAGAGAAGGCCGTGTCCCAGCAGTGGGAACATTATAGGCTGATAATGATAATGATGATATATTCAGTCGATATAACGCGGTATTATGAAAATATTTGGCGATGGCGTTGCCTAATTTCATACAAATTTTCCTAATTCGAAGACAGCACCTATCCAGAACTTTCTAAAATGATTTCAATTGAATAATTCGTTACTGTAATGTTCCCCAGGGTCCGTTCCAACCTCACATGCCTAGAGCTGACGTGCCGCATGGGGTGCGACTACGGGTTCGAGCTGGGCGCGACGCGCTGCCCCACGTGCCGCTGCCGCGACCCGTGCGCGGGGCTCCAGTGTCCCGCCGGACGCGCCTGCGCCACTGTCGATGTGGCCTGCGATGCTGACTACTGTCCCCCTGTGCCTGCCTGTGAGTATACTTACTGATACAGGAAGGTAAAGCGCAGATCTTTGTAGCAAGTGCCAGTTAAAATCGCAATATCGGTCATTGCCCTTGTCCTAAATATCTCTTCGTATCAAACCAAAACAGATAAATGAACCATGTATCGTTTTTCATTAGAAAAATATTAAAGATCGCGATAGATGATGATTCAAGGCTTGACCAGGCTTATTTTTGGATTTAAAGTTAAGAACTTTAATAAATGTACTTGAATCAATGACCGCTATGGCGATCATAACTAGCACTTACTATAGTTGAATAGAAGATAAATGGCGTGTGATTGGAGAGGCAGTCGCTCCATGTAAAATATTGGTATTCAGCTGCATCCGGTTAGACTGGAAGCCGACCCCAACCTATTTGGGAAAAAGCTAGACGTTGATGATGATGAGGATGGCGTGTGATTGGAGAGGTTTATGTCCAGCAGTGAACTGCTGCTGTGTGATAATGATGATTGACAATGAACTGGACTCGGGTAACTTACTGGAAAACTCGATAATCCTTGGTAAGACTGGCAGTCAAACTTTCGGGCTCCTGACTAACAGTAATGACGGTCAAAGTTCTTCAAATGACAGCCGGGGCTGATATGATAGCGTATCGTACTTCTGCGCACACAACGCTCTCGTTTTGAAATAAATGATCACAAATCCAAAGAAAGCAAATCATACCAATATTTACTTGTGTCGCCAACTCATACCCAACATCCATCTGATTTTCCAGGTCTTCCAAAGAAACCAGGACAATGTCCTTACCTGGTGCCTTCAAACGGAGCGTGCGAGTGGTCGTGCCGGACCGACGCGGAGTGCGGGTCTAGTGAGCGATGCTGTGCCACAGGCTGCGGTACCGCTTGTACGAAGGCGGTGCATCAGACTGCTTGTCAACAGAGAAGGTAAGATCAAAACCTCTTGTACAAGAGCTAAAAGTCTGCTGCCGCTTATGCTGCGGCAAAAAAATCTGGGTAGTATGTCTTGGATACGAAAGTTATCATTACGATGGGGAGTATCGGGACCACCGTTCTTCAAATACCGGTTCAGAACCACCACCACCACCAACCATCGTTCTTAAGTGCAGAACGGTCTAATGCCTCGTCAGCTCTTCGATGCCCAGTCCAGACCAATTGGATTTAATGTTTTGTGGATCCTGTATATTACCTCATTAATCTGGGGATGCCCTTTTCAAAATACTATTACTCTGTCTTTTGTAATGTACCTCAGCTACTAACACTAGAAATAAGTTATTTTGTATTGCTTACTCAATGGATTACTGTTGTCCGAAAAATAAAGAATATTATTATTATTAGCTAAATGAAATATTAAAAGTAAATTTTGAAGACCGATTTTGATATGGTGAATTCCCCTATTTCATAAATAATCTTATTTCCACAGGGCATTAGCCCTCCACACAGCGGCTGAGAGTGGTAACCCGCCCGCCTGGACGTGGGTCCCCAAGTGTAGGGAGGACGGCGCATACGAGACCGTGCAGTGCAGGGGCTCGGACAAGGCGTGCTGGTGTGTCGACACTGCTGGGAATGAGGTTAGTTTTACCTTTGAATTATTTATTTTATGTAATCAGATTGCAAACAAACTGTCTGTGATGAATATGTCACCGTAAAATTGTCAAATACGTTATATTGTAATCTCTCTAGCGATATTGTAAACTCTCGAATTATTGTCAAACGAACATACTGCTTACAATAAAACGCATTATTTTTCGTGAAATGCGTGCGATGGTAGTCAGCTCACGCGGTGTGGAGAGAAGGAGGGGTCCCCCTTGCCCAGTGGTTCCACTCTCATGAAAAGATACTGTACCATTCCTGAGAAATATGGATTAATATAACCTAACCTTAATTAAAACAGTTTATATTCCCCTAAAAAGCGTAGTCGACGGAGCCCCGCTTCGCAGAGGAGGTATTTCCGAGTGCAGGGTTTAAAGGAACCTAACTAACCTAACGGGGGGGTGCCCCAAGTCCCGTTTATGGGGGCAAGAGATACTTCCGATGTTCAGTTGACAATAATTCGAGAGTTTACAATATCGCTAGAGAGAAACACGTTATATTGTAATATAACGTATTTGACAATTTTACGGTGACAGATATAAATGTTGACGGATGGAGAGGTGTAAGGAATGATATGAAAGATCATGAATGATAGCGTGACAGAGAAAAATGGAGGAAAAAAACGTGTTGCGCGACCCCAAGTAACATGGAACACGCGCAGTAAGATGATGAGGTTGCAAACAAACTAGTGTCCCATTTGATGATAAGTCGTCACGTCACTATCATCACCTACAGGCATCTGAAATTCCAGAAGCAGTGCAAAGCCATTGCCATCCGAAGACACAGAGTTCGAATAACTCATGCGCTTGTTAACTTAAAATGTCACTCACGGGATATCTCGGAAGATATTCCGTGATATTTTAAGTTTAGCTTAAAACAGTGGTCGCTGATTTCTTTGGTACCTACCATATCCTCAGAATTAGAACACCCTGCTACCGTTGTAGCGGATGTATAAAATTTTCACTGCTCATTACATTTATTTTTTCACGAGGTAACTCTCCAAAAAATAACTGTTTTTTTTATTTCAATATTCTACTTTTATTGTAGATCCTCGGCACCCGAGTAACGAATTCCACACCGAACTGCGAGGCCCCCATCAACTGTACTAAACCGACCTGTGCAGAAGACCTGGTGTGCTCCCACGGGTGGGAGCTAGATGACAAGGGATGTCCTACTTGTACCTGCAAGGATCCCTGTGTCGATGCCAAATGCAGACCTGATGAGACCTGCGAACTGGTACCTTTGGAATGTGAGGTAAGGATCAAGTATTTTTCTGCGTTTAGTTCTAGAAGATAATGTCTAATTGTCCAAAAACCACTTATAACGACGAATTCAAAATGATCTGCTAGATAGAGAGCCCAGAACTTACCCGAACATAGTGATATACGCTCTTACGCTGCAATTATGTTCTCAATCTTGTAAGACTAAAAGAGTTTTGAAATAAAAGTTACATAAGTGACAAAATCTATATCAAGGTTAAGACATTATCTTGGTCTGTAACAACACTCATAGCTTGTTTAGTATGTCAAGACCTCCACTTCCCAGGGTAGGTCCTGCCCCCCGCTAGCCCGCTGCTCGCCCGCCCCGCAGTGCCCGGACGGACGCGACCCGCTGAGCGCGCCGGACGACTCCGCTCCGCTGCTGTGCGGTCCGAGTGCTGCGGCCTGTCCCTCCACACACGCCTGTCGATTTGCTCCTCATGATTCTACACCGTCTGTTTGCTGTCCGAAGCCACGTGAGTATTGATGAAGTTGAATCTATGATTGATCGCGCTCAAGCTAACGTCCGATTCATCACCCTTTGTTGTCTGGTCGATAATTCCTTTTTTGTGCAAAAAGTTTAAATATAGGAAAATAGTTAATGTTTTTTTCATTATTTGTCAAGCGGATATTTCGGCCAGATTATGTCTGAAGACGTTGTGTGTGATGGTAGGGTAGGCCTCCCACTAGGTGGACCGTTGACCTGGTGAAGGCTGCGGAAATCCGCTGGATGCGAGTCGCATGAGACCGGTCAATGTGGCGACACTTGGGGGAGGCCTAAGACCAGTAGTGGACGTCTTTCGTCTGAGAAGATGATGAATGATGTCTGAATTAATAAGTTGCAACTAAAGATCTACAATTGCGATCAGCACCTGGTGTTGATAAGTATTCGTGAAATTCAATGCTCTTCTTCAGGCACGGTATGTTTCGAGAACAAAGACGAGGGTAGTTGCACAGAGGGCGAAGTCCTGAACACGACGAGATGGCACTTCAACCACGCGCGCAACCGATGTGAACGGTTCAAGTACCACGGGTGCTCTGGAAACCATAACAACTTCAGGACTAAGGAGGAGTGCAATACTGTGTGCCCTGGTGAGTTTGCTATCTCATTTTATGGTGTTTGGCTACTAAACTGTAATATTTTACCTCCCTCCCTTTATTCAATTTCTTCATGTTTATCTGATTTGTAAATATTATTAGCTCAGTTTTTGTAAAGCTTATTCAAATCTCTTGAAGTGATCTGATTGATCCATCAATTTTCTGAAAACCAATCCCTAAGTAAACAGATGTGGTGGCCATACAACCCAAAATTTTTGTAAGACGCTTTGTTCTTAAATGTAATGTGTTCCACGGTACGGCTTCCAAGACTTCTATAAATGCTTCAACTAAGAAGATTTTTTGTTTCAAAACAGTGGCTGGAGAAGCTCCGAAAATGCAAACTAATAAAAGGAAGGCAAGCCACATATTGAATGAAGAAGGCATGTCGTTATTTCTTTTGTATATAAATGTTTTTATCATATGCCAGTGTTAACTCCACAAAATTGTACCTATGCACGATCATTCTAATAGCATGTTAGCTTATAGCAATTTGGGTAATCTGGGGATGAATGGCGGAAATACATCACATTAAAATGTTATGCAAAATATTTAGCTTTAATTCTGCGAAAACCTCGATTCAGACGGGGTACTGAATGCAGTACCGCTCTCCTACATGCAAAAATATACACATGTAGAAGGTGCGACAAATATAACATGGACAAAAACCTCTAGTACCGATACCCGCAGCAGATGTTGATTTCGGTTGCCCAGTGAAGGGGCCAATGAAAACTAAATATTTTTCATAGCATTTTAATTTGAATCAGTTGTTTAAAATGTAATTTGAGTCAGTAGAATAGAAACTGTATTAATAGGCTTGCGGAGCATGCGAATTTCATACAAACGTAATACCAAAATAATTTGTAAATCAAACATATTCTTAAGGTAGTGTATATTTATTTTGATTAGATTACAGAATGTATAGGTTCCCAAATATATATTTTGAATGTAAGTAACTAAGTAAGTACACCGATTTAAACAAGAGTTATGAGGAAAATAAATTTTCTATAGAAATTTTAAATTCCTCTTACCTCGTCTTTATATCATTGTCCTTTCAAAATATTTATTTGGGAACATAGATATTCTAATAATACAATCGAAACATATTCACATTACCTTAAGAATATGTTTGATTTTCATATTATTTTGGTATTACGTTTGCATGGAAAACGCATGCTCCGAAAATCTAGTGTAGAACGATGACATGAACTTTATTTATGGATTGTTACCGAATAGTCAAATCATATTCAAAATAATCGGCTTGTAACTACGTGTCTTATGATTTGGGGTCAATAACAACCAGTAACATCCGTAACTAATATTATTTTTCCCTGAAACAGTATTGAGCCCATGCGAGAGGCTACAAGAGAAGAATGAAGCAGCAGCGCAGAAATATGGAAAAGGAACCTTCATACCCAAGTGCGATGCCAGTGGAGCTTGGGAACCAGTGCAGTGTATGTCACATATTGGTAAGTGAAAATACTCGTACTCAGGTAAAATTGTTTAGCGAGAACATTTTTGTGACTTGTATCCAATGTCTCATTCGAAGAAAATTTCACAGTGGTAAGCCTTGCTCTGAAGGCAAGTAGGTAGTAGGTAATTTTTTTCCGGTTGGCTAGTAAAATACCATAATAACATAACATACCATAATATAAATGCGAAAGTAACTCTGTTTGTCTGTCTGTTTGCTACCTTTTCACGACAAAACGGCTCATCGGATCGTAATGAAATTTGGTAAGGAGATGTATTTCAACCTAGGGAAGGACATAGGCTATATATTATCAAGCTAGTTACTTACGGGGGTGAGCAATATGCATTTCGTCATATTTTTCAACTGTTTGACAAAACATTTTGATAAAAGTATGGAAACTTTTTCATTGCCGTCCAACATTTTGCTTGATCTAAGATCTTATCTACAAACAATCAATCTATTCACAGATGTATGTTGGTGTGTTAGCGCCCGCGGTGAGCCTCTAAAGGGTTCCTTAGTGCGCGGCGCTAAACCATCGTGCAACTTCAGACAAGCGCGCAAGTGGGTGCAACGAGACCCTCTCGATGAACGAGCTAGAGCCGACGAAGGTACGTTTTGGGGCTATTATGGACTAGTATCATAGTAAATAAATGTTCATCCAGAAAAAGAATCAGTTTTAAATAAGCTGGAGGATAACGCTGCCATCTCTGAAGATATAAATCGATTTGTGGGACAAACTTAAAATGTTAAGCGTTAAGTTTTTATTGTCCAACTTGTGGGATAACTTGGTAGGTCAGAGTGAAATAATCCTAATTTGTTCAATTCTACTCTTAATACCATTGAAATCGTAAGTTCATAGATCTCCTTCATTTAGGGATTTGGGACAGTTTTTCATATTGGAATATTTACTATAAATGCACCTTATATTTCTTTTCTAGTACTAGAAGAACTAATCAGACAAATGACTGTATACAGAGTAGACGAATTTAATGACGACGACGAAATTGATGATGATTTCGATCTTGTGGCCGAAGTTCAGGAAGATGAATCTTTAGACAAAATATTTGAACAGACGACAGATGCAGACGAACCCGTGGATCGTCAACCCGTGGTTGTGTCGGAGATCGTGGAGCCCAAAGCTGCAGACACTACCAGAAGATTGGATAAGCATCTAGAAATTAATGTTGATAAAATAGTGTTTAGAACCAAATGTCAGATGATGCAAGAGGAAATTGAGAATGGTGAGTCGGTAAAACCACGATATGAAATCATTGAGATTATTAACAATCGTGCCATAGACAAGCTAGGCTAAAAATCAAAACGTATCGTTAATTATGTTTATAAATTGCATATCGTTATGTAATCCACATACAAAAACTGACATATCTACGACAGAATTTTGCATAAAAGCCTTATGAAGCATTCTTCCATAAAAGTCCTATTTTCTCATAGGTGGTGAAGGTCTCCGACCACGATGCTTGGAAGACGGCGAATTCTCTCCACGACAATGCTCTCGTGGGCGATGTTGGTGCGTAGACGCCGCTGGACAGAGGAGAAGTCATGCAGGAACCATCGCCGATGCGCCTGCACCCGATTCTTGTGGTAAGATACTCCCATTTATTGATATCGATTAGTACAACGTTCGTTAGACTTCAAAACAACACCGAAAGTTATTGCAAGCAAGTGCGTATAGAGTCTATTAGCTAATCTATCTACAAGTATCGGCAATCTACAATAGTGACTTGTTTCAATCAGAGTGTGAGACCCGGACTCCACCAAACCGGAGAGGGGACGTGCGGGAATCAACCAATCACATTCGTTAAAAATTGAAATATACATAATATTTCGTCATAATGTTTCATCGAGTGTCTCGTTTCTCCTATGTTTAAATCTTGCACGTCTCCGTTTAGCTGGAATCCGGACCTAAAATTACTCCTAAAAAGATACTTCCTAAGAAAATGTCAGTCGTTAATACTCAAGGAAACTTAACATTACCACTTTATTACAGAACAAACACAAATAGAAACAGCTATCCTGGAGCTGGAACTCCTGAACGTAGAACATTCTAGTGCGGAGCGAGCACGAGCAGGCTTGGCGGCAAGACTAGCAGCATTAGGAGCAAGGGTTCCTGTCGCTATATCCAAGGACAGGAACGCTGTCAAACTGAGAGCCGTGCTAACTGGCTCCAGGGCTGTTGACTATGTCTACCATATTGAGAACTTGGTAAGTGAAGGAAATGCACAATACAGGTTTTTGCATCCGTAGTTGTGAGGTCACGAACTTGAACGTGGCCGGAGGGAAAGGAACAGTTCTTTAAAACAAATGGCTCAGTTGGCTGAAATCTATACTCATATATATTTCTAGCAAACTGAAAAACGAAGCACCTATCTTATTTTCCTTACAAGTATAGTTTATAAAAGTCATCATCGTAGGAACCCTTTTTTGGCTTTTGGAAACTACAGTTCCCGCCAGAAATATTACCTACACCAAAAGTTCATATCACAATGAAACTGCGCATTTTCTAAACTTCGATACTCTAACCCGTATCTAACCATAAACAGGTGAAACAAGAGAAACTAGCGGGCAACAAGTCGGGCGATGAGGTCGTGGTGGGAGCCGACGTCATCCGCAGCGAGTACCGACTGGCGTCGCCCAACCGGGCCGCAATGCAGCAGCGAGAGATACTTAGCGAGTCTACTGTAAGTTTATACAATCTCTGTCAGCTAGTTGATCTAAATAATAGTTTATATGTATGATTATCAAAATAGTTAGGAAATGGGACTTTTGTGATGCTATTTTGTTTAGTTTTTGAAATGGGAAACTTACGAGATGGGACGTAGCCAAATGAACGTTTATTTATTATCATTGAGCTATATTAAGGGGCCCATTAATGTGCTTAAAGTTATACCTACATTCAGGACTTGCTTACCTTTCACTCATTGCGAAAGCAAGGCTATAAGCAGGCTATGATTAACTCATAATATTTTTGTTTTCTTACCAGGTATCTGCAACAACTTCCTACCACACTGCACTTATAGTCTTAGCAGCTACTTCAGCATTCATCATCAGCGTGCTATGCGTCCTCGTGATGTTGTATCGCGGAAGATTACAACGGGAGCCGCAGAAAGCTGAACGATTCCTCCCAGCCGCCCCTCCCGTTTACGTCCTCTCTGCAGATGAGAAAGCAGAACTAGCGAGAGTACTACACGCCCCTCCTCCCCCTGTCCCACCACTAAATGATGACCAAACAAGAGTATAACCAAACCCAAATAAGACGGAGAAATGCTTTAAAACTTTACTGTAGAACATGGATATGACAACTCAAATTTCCCGCTAAAAATACTATAACTGAATATGTTGCCAAGTGTAAAATTTGACTTTCATAGACAACAATAATTTTGTCTTTGAAGTGGTTTGGACTTGACGTGACAATGCATTATAATGCCGGGATCAGACTTTCATAGCACATACGAATTTATCTGCTAAGTAGTTATTGACTTAAAAATATAATAATTCTATTTACTTACATGATCCAATTTACACAATTTCTAAAGGTTATCTAGGATTATTGACTAAAATAGATCCCTTTACCTATGTTTTATCAAACGCCTTAGTTTTGAGCCTATAAAAAGTTCAGAGAATTGATGTTTTTTGTATGTAATGTCATATCTGTGTAGACGTGGTAATTTACATATAGTATTACTTGAACACTGTAACGCGGATGGTTTACCTACGTTACTCGGTAAAAAAGCTATTGTAATGATAGTACAGGTACTAAAGTAATTATAGGGTCCAAAATAATATTGGTTAGAATTTTGAGTAACGTAGTTATTTTAAATTCATGTCTTACCTCTGTATTTGTAGTTAAGTATAAACTTAATTCGGAACCAAATTATGTGTTCGTAGTATGGCCAGTTGCCATTTGCGAAACGCAAGACCACAGATCAAATCATTACTGAAGATCTAAATTAGTAAAAAATGAAAATGGAATTGTAAGTACAGAGTTAAGGTCCATTATGACATCGATCAGATGTCAAGTGAACGTAAGTATGATAGAGACTGATAGGTGATGGTCGTATTCTCCTGAATGAATCTCTGAAATGTCCTGTAAACTATGCGGCAGTTGCAATGTAAACTAGACTCATGCGGTCATGCTCGTATGATATTTTAACATGAAGGAAATTGTAACTTTCGCAAAGTAGTTGGAATCATAATTTCCGATTCTCGGAAACTATGACATACGTGATAGAGAAATGAAAAGACAAAAAATATGTATTGTCATAATTTCTGAAAATCGGAACAAAAGTATCTTGTTATGTTTTATATTAGTATAAGAAACTATTATTAAGTAAGCGCAGAGGTGCGCGTAAATTAATAGTAGGTACGCGCGCCTTTACGCACTCTTTAGTTCCTCTCGTTGAGTCTCGCTCTCCATCACTTTAATAATAAACTTATAGTCCAACATATACTTCTGCTTTAAACTATAAAACCTCGAAAAAAAATTACTAATCAAGAACGTGGCTCAACGTAGAACTAATCTAGTCTGTTTTTTATTCATGATCCCCTATTCATTCATCACAAATCATTTTATACTTTTTTATTTGTAAATAAATGAGTATTTATTTAAGTTTCCTTGTAACTCTTTTATCAACCAAAAATAAGCATGATTATTTGCCAGATATTTTCAATTTCACAGGCGTTATTTTTAAGTTAAAACCCGTATCTCAGCACCCATTAGACAAAGTCTCGTTATAAATAAAGAATTTATTCATATTATGTATTACATTATTTCATTCATTAAATAATTTTATAAAGTCGTGTTTTTTTCTATTCCTGCTTCTATTTCTAAAAGTATAGGTACACAGTGGAATTTTGAGATGGGGCAGTAAGGGTCAGTTCACACTGAGACGCGATGTGACGCGACATTTCGCGCACATTTTAATAAAGAGACTCAAAATATAACGAAAACGAAAAGGTACACATTTCCATTGAGGGAATTCAGAATACGTTGCACCATGCAGCGCTACGCCTTGAGATGTCTCGCGGCGTAGAGCGATACATCGCGACACAACGGGGCATCGCTGGTACGTGGTACGTGCGGCGTGCCAGAGCAGCGCTGGGCCTCGCGATGCCACGCAACGCAGCAGGCGCAGCTCGCAGGCACAGTCTGAGGCCGCCGTGGCAACTGTCTCTTCTATTTCTGTCTTCGTATATAATTGTTGCAGTTCGTGTGCTCGAGTGAAAATTCTAATGATAGACTGGGATCTTGTTTTAATCGAACTTCTTGCAGAAGAGAAAGAGGATGAAGAATATAAAAATAAACAGGCCAGTGATTGTGCGCTGCACCGCACGGCGTTTCGCTGCGCAGTAAGGTGTCGTGCTGCCAATGATTTTATGAAGCGCCTCGCGACGTTGCGATGCGTCTCGCGGTGGCAAATCACTGGCCTCTTCTAGTATCGGCGCGCAGTGACGCATCGGTCGCGCTGCGTCTCGGTGTGAACTAACGCTTATGGATTCGCCCTGTCGATCCGTCGGTCTGTCTGTATGTCACAGTAATGAGGGATTTTCTTTTTCAACTCTTCCCTAGTCGCTGGATGGATGGCGCTGATCTCAGTACGTTACTGCAAATGAAAGAACGTCAAATAATAATTTCACTTGGACCTAATGACTATATTCGGAATCTTATGCAAACGACAGTGTCAGTCAACGAGCGTATGTGACGTGTGTTTATTCAAGCGTTTTGGCTTTGGCACCTAGTAACGTAGTCAGTACAACGCCATCTACCGAGTTCTTGGAAACTATTTTTTTTTATTCTCAAAAAGAAAACCTCTTATATTAATAAGAGAGTGTCGGCACCACACAATTGGACAGTTAGGTGTCTTCTACAGACCGCTACATAGAACGAATATAGAAAAATCAAAAACACACACGGAACTCAGGGTTGGAACAAATTTGATGAAAGTACTATCGGCGAATGCTTGGTTCTTTTCGGTTAGGACTAGTAATTGGGTCAAAGCAGAAAAAAACAAACAATTACCTCCTCGTAATCGATCTGGCCAAAAATACCAGTCTCATTTTCGTTATATCTTTTATTCGTCAGTCTTATTATTGTCTAGGCTAATAGTGAGTACTTATTGTAACGATGGGGGCTCATCATCGCTCACAGTTGAGAAATTCTGTCAATCACCGCTCTTCTGTTCTCCGATTATAATCTGGACTGGAACACTTCAAAGTTCGAGTGAATCGGTTTTTTTGGGGCAAAACATTCCCTTATAAAACAATTCCCCATTAATAACATGACCAATCATCATCTGGTAGTCTTATCGAACTAGGTTTAGTGTCGTGGGCTCTCTAACTATAACACGATTCAGGAATTTCTGTCACCCCTGCTATGGCAACACTGTTATTCACAAAAATCAAATGTAATAATTATTACTAATCCCCTGTGTAGGACCGGCATAACATTTAGTTCATTAGTCAGTACATTGATTTATTACAAAAGATTTAAATGAAAAACCTTTTTTATTTTAAATTTTTCTTAAATAGATATTTACAAAAGAATAATACTAAATTAGCTATGAAATCATTATGATAGTATTTAATGTAAATTATTTGTTAGTGATTATATACTCTGTGTCCATTATGATATCCACCGACTGTCACGTCGTCGATGACATTTCTATCAGTTGACAAGTCGTTGGGGCCGGCCCTTGGGAGAAATTATTTAGAATGAATCAAGGAGGCGGCCTTGCTTGTTGCGCTGTTTGCAACGAGAAAACTCATCGGAGATGCGGTCGCTGTCTGATGATATATTATTGTAATACAGAACACCAACGGCAAGACTGGAAAAGACACAGAAGTGAATGTGTACCCAAGTTACTGAAGCAAAGTTCCAAAAGCGATAAACCAGGTGAACGTCCGATAGTTGGCGAAGAAGCCACGAAGAAAGTGAAAGACGGAACTTCCGACGTCACAGAAGAAAGGCAGAAAGATATTCAGAAAGAGGGTAGTGATACAAGACGTTTAAAAAAAACGAAAACGAAAAACGTGAAAAATTGTAGTAAGGAGGGTAGCCTGGATAGTGTTAGTAAACATAATTCACAAATATCGACTGAAAACGTTAAACAAAGTGAGGAAGGCGCATCGAAAGCATCGGGACAAAATGACAACAGTGTGATATCTAGTGTAGTGTATACAAACCGCGACCTAACGACTAGTAGTGCCATAACGTACGAAGGTTCCTCTGAGCAGGAGGTGTTGCGCGAATCGGCGCAGCTGTTGAGCACAGTGGACTTCCCTACACCTAGTACCTCCAATGTGTTGCAAGCAGTGAACAGGACTGACACAGCCAAGATGCCTGTACTGCCTAGCTTCGCGTCAGAGCAGGGTACGAGGGTGAAGGAATACCCTGAGGCCTCATTGAAGGGCAGTGGGGCACCTTTCCACCACATGCCCAATAGTTACTACATGGATCCGAGTGACTCTTGTTATGAGATATGTCATAGAGTGATCAGAGATATGACTCAATATGGTGTTTGTGTGCTGAACAATTTCCTCGGTAAAGATCGGGGGCTGATGGTGTTGAACGAAGTGTTAGAAATGTATAGATCAGGAATATTTACAGTAAGTTTTGCTGGCTTTTTTGTTTATTTATACACTTATTTAAATAGACAAGATGAAAGAAACAGGAATTTATCATGTACAAAAGTTGTGCTTATTTCTTAAGATATCTTGAAGAATGTTGTTTGTTTATTCTCAGGTATATAACCTAATTTTTTTCTATTTGTAATTGTCTATCTACTTAAATATGATATTTCACAATGATTTCTTTGACTTTTGCAAAATATAAAATTATGTTTCCAACATGATTTGCAGAGAGTCAAACAGAGAACATTGCTCAGTATGTTTATTATGTAAACAAGATGCAAAACAGGTTATAAGCAATGTTTATTAAAATTAATAACCTACATAGAAACATTTCCTTGTAAGGCTTAAGTATGAAACATTTTAAATATTTTATGCAACTTGATGTTTCATATTTTAAATATTATATCAAATTGAGGAGGGATGAAACGCATGTGATTAAAAGAATGTAGGAAGTCCAAAGAAAAGATAGATGGATGGTGTGAAGACTGATATGAAAGAGAAAGGAGTTAATGACGCCATGATGTCTAATAGGGGAGAATGGAAGAAGAAAACGTGTTGCGCCAACCCCAAATAAAATGGGATAAGGGCAAGAAGATGATTGTCAAAACATAGGTCTAGTAAGGACGGACGTTAGTCTAGGTGGATCGATAACCTGGCGAAGGTTGCGGGAATCCGGTGGATGCGAGTCGCAAGGGACCGGTCAATGTGGCGACACTCAGGGGAGGCCTATGTCCAGCAGTGGGCGTCTTTCGGCTGAGATGATGATGATGATGATCAGGTCTAGTAAAAGAACTTTGAACAAACAATTTCAAATCACATACTACATCTATGATGGGGTTTAGGTTTCCGCACTTAGTCCTTGAAGTGGACCATTGTGCGTGTTTACATACTACATTCTGACTAACCAATAACAGAGAAGGGGGTAAAAAAAGAATTTTGGGTCAGCGCAGCATATCTTCTTTTTCTATAATTCATTATTACTTGTCTCCTCAGCAAAAAATAGTGTTCAATTGGCCAATTTACTTTTGAGTAAATACCTACCAATGACTAAGGTGTGCATTTAATGGTGACATGACATTTCTCAGGCCTGCTTTACTGATTTTTGATGCAAGCAGGCAAGAATTTTCACAATTACCTAATACATTTTTGGAAGAATCAATAATTGAATAGGCAATAGCTAATATTCTGTTTATACATATTAAGCCTCAGTTCTAACTTTTAAAGCATTTTACAAGTGCCAATATTCATCATCATAAAATAAACTGTATTTATCAATTTATTTTTTCTTGTTACCAGGGATCCCAGGTTTTGATAAAAATAAATTATTAGTGTATTCCCTTTTTATTTTAGTATTGATTCAGAAACAGATTCAGGTGCTGAAAGTTTTTAAAAAGATTAGGTAGGTACAATATTTTTTCTTAAAGTTTTTCTTACTGAATTTATATTATTACTTCACATACTACATAGGGAACTGACGTGTTTCTCAGCATTTTTAACAATATCTTTGTAATTCCTTAAAATAGACCTAGTAAATAAGAAAAATGCACTGCAAACGACAATAAATATAACCATCAACCATGGAGCTCTTCTTTGATGAGTTACTTACCAAATCAAACACACTTTATTAAACTTGAGATGCGTCTGGCCTTCTTTCAGGTGTAATTTTCAATGCAGAAAATAAGATGTTCAGTTAGCAAAAAAAAAACAAGTTGCCTTTTATACAAGCATTGTCCAGACAATTCCGCACACAACAACAACAAAAAAAAGTCTTATCCAAGCCGAGTTCCAACATACATGTGGCAATTGATTTTTACTTAATTACCAACTAGCTGACCCATGCAATTTCGTCTGCGTCACATAGAGAGCCAAGCTCACAAAAGGATAAAATTTTCCCCATTTTTGCAACATTTTTCATTTATGCCACGCTGGAATTGGTTGTAGCCTATAATCTTCCTCGATAAATGGACTGTCCAACACAAAAAGATTTTTTCAATTCCAACCAGTAGATTAGCATGTTCAGACAAACAAACACACTCTTCAGTTTTATAATGTTAGTATAGATTCAGAACTCTTGTAGGGAACCCAATTTATAAACAGATAAAGTCATTATAGTCAGAGTAGGCATAGGAAAAGAAAACATGGAAGGAATTGGCCTTTGCCCAGCAGTGGAACAGTACAGGCTAAAAAAAATAGTCATGAATGACAGTTATTCATAAAATAAACTATGTTAAATAAGCAATTTTCACTTTTGATTGTTTACCTAGGGATAGTGGAATTGTGCTCATATACTCACTAAATTATTTGATGAAAGAGTATAATGACAATGAGTAGTACATTGTTACCCTAGGGGTGAAAGTAACTTATTTAGTCCCGAGTCCCGAGACGAGGTTTGGTTTGGAGGGACTAAATAAGTCTTTAACCTGACGTAAACACTCACTGTGCTTTTCATTACGAATACAAGGAAAATAAAAATAAAAACACGACCCACCTCGAAAAAAACATGAAGATCGGATTGCCGCTTTCCCGCCTATTTTGTGTTTTATTTGTGCCGGCTATTCAGCTTTTATTTTTCACTTTCGTCACTGAAAAAATAGTAAATGTTTTGCCCAAATCTATGTTATTTTAAAGAAATATTTGTAACTAAATTATAACTTAAGTTATTTAAAAAATATATTCTTTAATTAATACTGAATTTTATGTTATTTCAATTTTACATCGCGCTGTAATTTAGAGGCTGTATAGAAGTCGGAACATGGTTCAATAGAAATGTGAAAATAGAACTAGTTTTTTTTTTTCTCCCTAGGGCTGAAAATTGTTACTTTCAACCCGCTCCTCAGGCATCTTCAGACCTACTTTCCGAGTATGAGTAATGAAAAGCTATTAAAATAACGTAATTGTCTGGTGTAGGTACTGCATCCTTAATAAACGAAATGTAAACTAACCATGGTTGGTGGTACATTTGGCTTGGATTTACCAACAAAACAGTTACTTAGTTTAATCGTAAATGTTGACAACAATGACTACATACATTCCAAAAACTAATAATTGTAAAAACTAATATTCTTTTACCAAAAAAAAAAAAATTAATATAAGTACGGCAGAGGTGTACCTACATCTAATAGTACAACCACGTTCCTCCAGTTATATTTAAGTCCCATTTACTTAATAGGGGCACGCCTATTGTCATCAATCGGCTACAAACTGACAAAGTTAAACTCCATGGCCACTACTGAGAAATCCTTGTTTTGAAAACTCGAAAACAATTGTTTTTTATTTAGTAAGCTTTTTGCTATAAGGCTGTAGTGTAATCCATAAAACGCTGCTTGCGCTATGTAGTGAGTTAGCAATTAGCATGCTTACTTATTTTTGTTTGCATCAATTCTATCTGTAAGAAAATATCAATATATTTCTGTATAATTCAGGCTGGTCAGCTGGTGTCGAATCCGGCGAGCACAGAAGCGCAGACCATCAGGAGCGACCTCATACACTGGATCGACGGCAAGGAATCCAACTGCCAATACATCAGACAGTTAATTAGTCAAGTAAGTATTTACCATTTACTGCTGGGTATAACTTAATACGATACCCCTTGTAAGACTGATTGTCAGACGTACAAGCCACTGTCTATAACGACTGACAAATATCTAAAAATTTCAGCTGGGACGTTGGTTTAACGTACTTTCCGAAGCACGGAGAAACTCGGTATAAAATGGGTATATACCCATCCACGAACTAAAGATCGATCCATTTATTTTCGGTTTTATTGAGAGAGCTTTTTCTGCATGATTAACTCAACCCAATACCGCGACGAAATGTATAGTCATTTCAGGCGCGACGAAATGTAGTCAGTCAGGCTTTTTAGGGGCGTATACGATACACCCAGTTTTGTTTTAGGAAGTGCACTTCCTAAAAAAAAACTGCGCGTATCGTACGCCCCTAAAAAGCTGTTCATAAAGCATGGCATAAAAGCTTCGTTCTTGCTTCGAATAGTACTCTCCTCTTTGATGGAAAACGAACCTAACAAATTAAAACGTAAGTACACCAAACAAAACTGAATTGCCCTTTTCAGTTGCTAAGGATAATCATAATTATTATCCCATTCTGACTACGTGATTTAAGTCATGTCGGTTGGTTGACAAAAGACAGGAAAACAGTTGAATAGTTTCTCACAGGCACTTGGTACTTCTAAGTAGAAATTGTGAACTGTCCAGATTTGAATGGCTTCGCATTATTCGGAATCCGCACACAGCCGGACGGAAAACTCGAATATCTGTAGAAATGGGAAAAAGCCGCTCGGATTGTAACTGTGGTTCCACCAGAGATGAGCAAAGATGTGTGTGAAACTAAGCAATAATATCGTTTCTTTTTCACTGCTTGAGCTATTCTTGCCATGTGATTGGTTAGTTTCTCCCGCATCCCTCGCCACGCATCCATGCTCATCTCTTGTGGGAACGCAGCTTAACTCGGGGAGGGTAGATACTGAACGGAGTTAAACTAGAGTAGCACCCGGGAAGATTATTTGAGCTATCTCAAAGGATATCATGTTATTAAAAGTATCAACAATAAAAACAATGCAATAAAACTAAATGCTTGCACAAATATTTGTTAGGCCAGTGTCGTCAAAAGTACTTAGTAAGGCTCTGTAATAGGCTGATAAACATTTCTTCGTGCATAATCAATAAATTCCATACACATAAGCCGCGTTTCCACTAGGCAACAATTGACGCGCAACATGTTGCACAACAAGTTGCCCAACATGTTGAATGTCAGCGCGGAACTTTTGTTTAGCAACTTTTATTTTGTTTTGTCATGTTGTGCGCCAGCTGGCAACGTCGCGCGATGTTGTGCAACGCTGCCGAACATGTTGAGCGTCACGTGTCGCGCGCCAAATGTTGCCTAGTGGAAACGCGGCTTTATCCCTAGATACGGAAAACATTTGTTGAAGGCAGGAAATGCTGTATTGATATCGAATGGAAAACCCATAATTATGAAAAATAAGATGTAAATAAAAACGTCAGCCCAATACTTACTCAATTTTTTTTTAAATATTTTATCGGGTTGATGGGTTGTCTTTGCATATCTCTTAGATAAGACTGAAATCTGGGACAACGCTTATTTCCACCATGAAACTCCCTTCCACCTCAATACGTGCCACCAACAACCAGCCTACTAAAATCCTAATGTACGGGATTTTAGTAGGCTGGTTATATATTTAAGTAATTTATGTAAAACTTTGCATTGGATAATAAAAAAAAATAAAAAATAAAAATGTAAGTATTGATTTTATGTCTGTAGAAACCTTCCATTTCACAAGTATGGGTTTCCCCATCGATCTTATAAACATCAAAATCCATTCACAAAAACTTCGCCTTGCTTTCCAAATCTCGTATCAACGACCGCCACACGAAATAATATTACCATTTTTCATCGTATGTTTGCCAAACGGTTTAGCAATATTTGCGTAGAAAGAGCTACATTTGCCACAAATCGTCCGCTTGTTTGACGACGGGTCGAGTTAATCAAAGCAAGCACGTAACGTGATGTTGACACAGACAGAAACTTGTCGCCATTCTTTTAATGAAAATGTTTGGTGTCCCAGACTAAACACGCTCAAAATCGGTCAAGTTTCTGACTGTATTAAATACATTTTAAACCAGTCATCTTTTTTTTTACGGGACAAGCCCGCCACACACGCCCAAACCACTGTAACTCCTGAAAGCCAGAATCAACAGTGGCGACCACCAGAAAAGCGCCGAGACAATGAAGCTCGACGAAGTCCCAGAGAATGAATTTAACTGTCTTGGATCCCGCAACGAAATTAATCAGAAAGTATAGCGGATTAGCGGAGGAGTAGGAAAAAAAACTATAATTTCCACTTCCCTCCATATCAGCAGGAGACAGAACGAAACAAGACCAATAGGCACAAAGGAACGTTTAAAACTGGGATAGGCCCAGTTGCCTAGCACCACGGATAAATATTAACGTTAATGGTTCCTAAGTTGAGAGCTGTTATATTTGATTCCAATAATAGGTATGCCAATAACGCTTGAACGCACGGAAATTTGCTCTAGTTTCTACAAGGTCCGTATAGTAAATAACTCCGGATGTAACCTGTACACTATCCAACATACTCGTAATATTGCGTTCATTTTGCCAAATACTACACTCCCACAAAATGTGATGTGCAGATTGTTCATGTTCGCAGTCAGATGTTGAACATTGACAAAAAGGCGAGTCAACAAGCTTGAAGGAAAATAATTTACTCTTAAAGTTGCCATGACCCGTGAGAAATTGGGCAACACAGTGATCAACCTCCAGCCATGTCCTGTCCAGCCGCTCACGAACGGATGGAAAGAACTGGTGGAGGCGTCTGCCCTTGATGGAATTGTCCCACCTACATTGCCATTCAGATAAAAGTTCCTCCCAGACGTCGGTCTGTGGTTTGAATAATCTAGAAATCCTAGCACGATCACGTATGGTTAAAAAGTCATCTTATTGTTCCCAGTCTTGGCTGATTGAACATTTCGTACGCTACTGAAGAAGTCTACCATCAACTCATCATCATCTTGCTACCCTTGGCCCATTTTATTTGGGGTCGGCGCAATACGTTTTTCTCCCATTTGTTAGATATCACGGCATCATTTACTCCTTTCTCTTTCATGTAATTTCAAGTCAACTACAGAAGTATTTTTATACCGTCATTTCACACATCTTCTGAAACGATATTGCTCCTGTTCTCCCAAATCTTCTGTACCTCGATCGTGTTCTTTCAACTGGTATGTTAATAATTATCTTCTACTAGCTTCTGCCAGCGGCTTCGGCCGCGCGAAGTTTGATAATTGTCCCATGGGATCTTACTACCGGGATACAAGTATCCTATGTGTTTATCCAGATTATAAACTATCTGTTTGCAACATCCATAGATCTAGAGATCCGTAAAGTTGAAAGTTTGTGAGGGTTCACAAACTTTCGCATTCGCATTTTGCTTTTCTTTTTCTTTTTAGTAAGTAAGCGTAAGATAATAATATCACCAGCCTACAATGTAAGCTTGTAAATAAAAATAAAATGACGAACACACATCGATACGTAAAGCTGGTATCATGCCTACGTCATCTTTTATGGCCATCATATCGTGGTCTTCCTGATAAATGTTCCATAATTATCAAAATTGCGCCATTAATTACTTTAATTACACGCTCTTTTTGACCTCGTTCTCATAGCATTACTAATTACTGCTAAAAATAAACATCAAAATCTCTATAATATAAACCAAAGTCGTTTGAACGTGTATTCGCTGAGTACTTCTAAACTACCAGATTCTGATGCCATTTTTTCTAATGTTCTGAGAATTTCTTTCACGTGGTTTTAGTATGATCTATGTACTTATACAAAACCATCAAGTATGATAGAAAGCTAGAATGTATCGCTATGTTTGCTACATATTTTCAATATTTTCGTAAAATTAGGTCTTGTAGATGTAAGATGTTTGTCGAATGCCTCTGAAGACTGAGTCGAGATTTTACGGTTGAGTTGAATGCCATGTTTGCGCGTAAGGGCGTCTGGAAATTATCTATTACCGGAACGCTTGGAAATACCAGCAGTCAAGTACTCTTGAGGGTCTTTAGATAAGCCGGGAATCTCTCGAGTTTGTTGCACTCTTTCATCGGTAGACTTTGTGTTTAAAACTTCCAAGTTAAAGTACCTACTGCGAATTAATTTGTTTAGAATGTAATAAATATAACTAAGTACTCTGGAGACAAGTAGATTTTCATGGGTGCCGCAAGGTTTCACCTCGGACCGATTTTCAATAACCTGTAGAACAATTCAAATAGACCTCCGCAATTCTCTAGTAAGTACCCATAGTGTTTACCCATGTTTAGGGGTCTCGCAGGTCCAAACTTAGAGCCATACTGTATGCCTTATGTATGTATTTACCTATTTGTGCTATATGTATGTAAAACTTCAGACCACAAATAAATAATAAATAGTAATAACTCGAGGGCTTATAGTGTTATCGACTGATTACTGATATCCTTTCGATTGATACAGCGGGCGGCGCCAAAGATTGCGTTACGCAGACATTCCTTTGTTTGCCAATTTTGATTAGGACACTATCAACAACTGTTGGCCTAATTTCAAACAAAAATTGTCTGGTTTATCTTACATTGATTTGAGATGACAAAATATGAATAGCATTTCTGGGAATGTTATCATTGTCAACACAGATGCTACAGCGCACGTATGTTTAATCTGATAACAGAGAATTATATGCTTACCTGGCTCTTATTGATATTAGAAAAAGCAAACAATTCGATTGTTTCTTATTTGGTTAGCATTCCGGATCTACTTTGTAGTACTTTTATTTCAAACTACAAGGGACCTTCAAATTGGTTTCAGTTAAAGAGGTATTCCATTTACCTAGTGTCTCAGATATCCACGCATAAATGTCGGTACCTCAGCATAAGTTCCAGCTATGGAGGTTTCTCACTTATCCAGGTCCCACTTTAACCAAGTTTCACTGTATATGCCTTAATGAATTTTGCTAATTGAAAAAAGATCTATATTATTAATATTCTTTTATAGATTCTATTTCAGAAATACTGCATCGTCCGTACCCAGTTAATCTGAAATGATTACCTAATCTAAATCAATTTTACTCCACATGGAAGTTTTCCACTAATAACGAGCGATCTCATTACGTTCCTTTGTGAAAATGCAATCAAAACGCAATTAATACCTTTTGTATTCCAGGTTGACAATATCATACTGAGAGCGAATAAGATGGCCAACAATGCGAAGATGGGCGACTATGTCATCAATGGAAGGACAAAGGTACATAATATTACTATAGATATAAGTATAAATCATCATTATGAAGACAGTAGTAGAGGCTCCTTATGAAATAGATGGGCCAAAGCAATACTTTACTCAATTTTGACATCAAGTATCATTGCCGTGTTCCTGTTTGAAGAGCATGGAAGCCGAATTACCGATGATGATAAAATTACAGTCACAAATGAGATATTTCAACGGTCTCTTAAGCTTCGAGACCCGTCGGGTATCTTCGTATGATGTCGCTAAGTCGCAGCAGAGCGTAGCCATTTTCTTTACGCCTGTCTGAAAAATAAGTGCAAACTTGTTTAGGTAGCCCAACCTAACACTAGTATGACGATTTTAATCATTCTCGCATCAGAATTCAATGCAATGTTTGCTTTCTCATCAACTGTTATATCAAGATTCTGGTTTAACTTGAAACTTGACACTGTAAGTAGGTACTTAGTAGTTTTATTGCTCTTTACCACCGTTCGACTACCTCACGGATTTAGCGAATGAGGTCCTTAGTAGTCATTTGTCATCTGTGACTTTAAGGAAAGTCTTACTTCGATTGGATCATCAACTTTTTCGAATTTACAAGGAAAACCAATCACTCTAACCGTTTTATTACTTTGTGTCTAATTCAGCATGAACATGTTACTCCAAGATGCGTCATCTGACAAAGTAGAAACTTGCCTAAACATTCACGCTTTCACAGTCCCTTTTCGCTTAACAACAGCATGTGGAAAACATAGTATGTGGAAATCGAAAGCGTTACTGAACTTTTGTTTGGAGGCTTGTGCAGAATGGTGGAAGAGTTTTTTATTTTGCTTATTGAGACCTTTGGACCGTCGGTCGGACACAGTAATCTCTGTGATAGTCGATACGGATAGTCAGAAACTAGAAAATCCCCAGGAACACACACCTCTCTGATAGGCTACAAGAACCAA
The DNA here is from genome assembly GCA_950022955.1 of Xestia ashworthii. NCBI lineage: Eukaryota > Metazoa > Arthropoda > Insecta > Lepidoptera > Noctuidae > Xestia > Xestia ashworthii. The sequence continues at coordinate 17,169,338 of OX465566.1, forward strand.
ATTTATACAATCATATCCTAATTAATTATATAACGGAATACAGAAACTTAATTCATTTTCTAAGCTGAACCTGTGGTCCAATTTAGCACGTGTTTTAGTCCCCAGCTGTTCGTAACACCCAAATAAACCGCAACGTAACCACACACTGATGACTAACAATTCTAAGCGTTCCTCTCTTCGGTTGCATAATGATCTCTTGCGAAACTGCACGCTCGTTTATATGAGGCCTGACGTAAGCTGACCTCTTCTGTTGTAACGGCTAAGTTTTGGCAATCTTTTCGTTGTAATCCTTGTTGTATTACTTAGAATTTGTGAGGAGTTTGTTGAATTTGAATTTAGATTTTTCAATACCAGTCGTGTTTTGTTTTTCTCTTTATTTCTGCGATTCGATCGGTCGTTGGTGTGGGTCGGGGGGGCTTTCGGGACCAGGACCGCGGTCCCGTAAAGGGTGTGCTAAGTTTTAAGTATCCGCTGTTGATTTGTCTGAGAGATAGCACGAGTAGCTCTCAAACGGCTGTACGTGAATTAGGATGGCATATTATTTTCTAAACTATGTGGAATTTATGTTTTTCCTACTCTCCGCTGTTCTTTTTCGATTAATTTCGTTGCCAGATCCAAGACAGTTAAATTGTTTTTCTGAGACTTTGTCGAGCTTCATTGTCTCGGTGCTTTCTTGATGATCGACACTGTTGATTCTGCCTTTCAGGAGTTGTTGGTTTGGGAATGTTGTAGCGGGCTTGTCCTATAAAAATCTAAACAATGTTCAATGATAGTGACGTTATCATTTGATCAGGTTCTAGATGTAAAATTAGGGCATCTAATGTTTAAACACTTTCGTCTATTCTACTACTAACTTGTTTATCAATCAAGCTCATAACGCCCTTATCAAGTCCATTATTGATTTTTAAAATTAGATAGAACATATCCAAAGCATATCGATTTTCTACTACTGAAGTAGCTTTATTAGTGTATAATTTACCAAACGAGATATGCTGACAGCCTCGATAGTTTTCCTGCTTAGTTTGCTTCGATACTGGTATATTATAAGGTACTACAAGGCCATTTACAACTTCAGAAGTCTTTAGATCTTATAGAAACTATACCTAACTAACTTCGACGTACGCAACGTCAAATTTTCATAAATAATTAATTATCCTCGTCTCAAGGCAAGGATATTATTACTTTCTTACCAAACCGTAAGTTACTCTGATGATTGAAAATGGCTTGGCCATCCTTTCATCATCATCATTATCATCAATTCAGCCAAAAGACGTCCACTGCTAGACATAGCCCTCCCCTAAGTATCGCCACATTGACCAGTCCCGTGCGACTCGCATCTAGCGGATTCCCGCAGCCTTCACCAGGTCATCGGTCCACCTAGTGCGAGGCCTTCCAACGCAACGTCTTTCGGTCCGCTGTCGCAACTTCAGAACTTTTCTACCCCATTGGCCATCCGTTCTGTGAGCAATGTGCCCTGCCCACTGCCTCCATCCTTTATCGAGTGTTATTGTACTCTTTGAAGAATACCTGACCTCTGCATGAATTGCGTTTTGAGTCACAGTGCCAGATGGCCCTTTAATACTATGGGTGGACTGTTGCAATTGATTTTATTACACAATGTTCACGAACACTAGCCGATAACTAGATAAAAGCTAGAAGCTCGGTGTAGGATTTTCAAGGCTTGACTCAGCGGTGAAGGTTGAAAATTCAATATCATCATCATATCAACCCGGAATCACCCACTGCTGGGTATAGGCCTCCCCATTTACCTCTCTTACCCAGGTGTTCCCGCGACTTTGAAGATATCGTCGACCCAACGAGCTTTAGAACGGTCCTGGTTTCTTTGGTCCATGGGAAAATTAAACAGCGCGCGTGTATTCATCAAATCTGTTAGTGGACGCAGATATAAGGTATTCCTTACCTTCCTTCCTTCCTTTATAAGGTTTCCTATTCACACAAGGCATGTTGTGTGAATAGGAAACCCCCTCACTCAACCCTGATGTTTTGTGCAACATTTCCTTCATCAAATACAGTGTACTCGTAAAGCTGTAAATACCATTGTACTTAGTCTGTTTTGATAATAAGATTACGAATATATCACCTGATGAATTATCAAACATTCTTCTAAGTACTTATTTTATCAATGGTGACTTTCGATTTAGTAATCCTTTTATTCAATAAAGATATTGTTTAGTATTACAAAACATTTCATCACCCAGATCAGATATCAGGATCCAGCATTAAGTCTAATCAGAATAGGTATAAAGGTATTGCTAAAGGCAAAAGAGATTTGGTTCAAAATATTTTCGTTTTGTATTATTTTTAAACCTGAATCTAGACTGATCTTAATCAAGTAGCCATTAGTAGAAGAAGAGAAAACTTCTTTTATCTCATTTCTGGACAAAGGTCTCTTCCTTAGTTTTCTAATTTCGTGTCTCTGCTCTTTTCCTGCAAGTATTAAAAAAGTTAGTCCAAGTTATCATCGTTTAAGTTCCTAAGCAAAAATACATACTAATATAACCCTTACAATCCTGGAAACCCCCCGAATTTGTTGCTGTTGAGAAATTCCTGATAGAAAAACTGAATAATATTGCTTAACCTGCCAATCTAACTAAAGACCTTATGTAAACCAAGCACCCATAAATATTATTCTATTCTATTCTATTCTTAAGCACTTGCGAGTTGGTGGCCACAAGACCAACAAGGCAATGTCAACCACGTCGTAATCCGGCCGTATTTCAACTGCAAATTCACTGTTATGATAATTGTAATCCTTTCCGTGGGCACATGCTAGTTAAATATTAACATATACAATGCAAATATTATTGTAGATAGTACTATTTTAAATATAAATGACTTTGTAGTTCTACTAACGGAATACCGGTCGAAGGCTGGGAACTCAGAAACAAAATTGCTTAGTGGCAATGGAACTTTAAAAGAAACTGTTAAACTTCTATCTCTACTGAAAGTACTATGCCGTGGTAAAATTGCTGGCCTGAGAGCAAATTAGCAAGATATAGGAAGTCTGAATCTATTCTATTCAGAGTTCTTCCATCGTGTACTTTAGTATAATTTCTTGAGGAGGCAATTTCGATGCACCCCCTTATCCATCTGTATTTTTATGTTAGTCTGACCTGTTTCATTTCTGGCTAAAGGTCTTCCTCAATTCCCTAACGTTAATTCTCTTCTAATAAGTTGCAATGCATCAAGTAAAAGTAAATAAGTTAAAGAATATGTGGGAGAAGTTCGTTCTATTGACTGCAACACCTAACAGAACCTTCATTCATCTAGAAACAGCTGTCGTTAACCTTGACACAATCTTACACCAAACCTTGTGGGCTATTGTTAAAGAAGTCGTCAGCTGTGCACAAAAAAAAAAACAAGCAATTTAAATCGTCCATCTGTTTCTTTTTTGTAAACTTAAATAGCCTTCTCATTCAACCTTGTCCATGGCAAATTTTAATGGAAATTATGGGTTTTCTATTGCACCAGATTGTCCCAATTTATAAACACAATATAACCCGCTAGGCAATTCATTACTCTAGCGACTCTAGCTATTTTATGAACGTTTGCTATTTCTTGTATTTCATGATTAATTTGGGTTCATTGTTTGAGTTTTCGGTTACCTTGTATTGTATTTTAAAACGAGCTGGTGTCCGCAACTCCCACGTCCAAAGCGCGAATTAAGCGTACGGGCAACACCAAGCTAGCAACACCAAGGAACTGCTGTTCCTTGGTGTTGCTGACGATCTCGCGGAAAGTACCTGGCTTACCTTATTATAGTTGCAATGTACGAGTAGCATCTTTCTCTTTAATTCATTTATAGTTGACCACATGACCTCCATGGCTAGTTCAAGTACTGTAGCCTGAGCATCACCATATTTTTAGCACCTGCTGCATCTTCTTTATCCTTTTCTCACAAAGATATTTTTGTCTACCCATATTACATACAAAATCCCAAATAATTATATCATCTTCGTATTTAATAAGCCGTAACGTGTCCACTGCTGGCCATGATTATAGGACCTTCCCCAAGCGTCTTCGCCACGTTGACAGGAGCTTCTCACCTGACTGAACCTGTGTTGCATATCAGTACAATTTCTCTCACAAAAATTAAATGATTGGTCGCCTAACAGTCTACCCTCATAAAGTTCACAGTGAACCGACCTCACTAGCTCAGTGAGATCATCAATCACATCTGTTTACACAATAATATAATTGATTTATTATTTCATTTATCAGCTGCCGATAACAGCGTTATCTCGATGATTTTCATTCCATTCATACGATGCAAGTTTACTGGTTTCCGGACGTTTTACAGGCTTTTATTTATGGTTGTTTGATTTAGTTATGATTGGAGCGCCCGCGGTGTAGATCTAATCTGAAGTCTGAACAGCCGGCAACACTTATCTTGATGATGCCAATTTTTGTTATCTGTGAAGGATTTCCTGTATTATTGATTTCTAAGAATTCATCTGCTTCGTTGATCAAACGCCACTGTTGCGCATGAGGTCCTGTGTGCTATTCTTGAAGGGCAGAGTACTTTTTTTGCTATCCTGCTCTGTTCCACACCTGGGCAAAGGCCTCCCTTCACTCTTTCGACCTCTCGCGAAACCGCGCGTCCTCCTTCCAGTTTAGACGGAACATGACCAGTTCGTCTCGCCATCTCCTTCGTACCGCGACCCCGCCTCACTGTGCAAAGTACTACATACTTACTGTATTTCATTTTTATTTCTTTGTTGAAAAGTTTTGTCTTTTAGCCAGTTTATTTAGATCTAGATATAGGACCTAGGGTAAAGTGCCCTAACACCGGCCCTCTCCTAATATCGGCCGTGTCGAAGAAATCGTGGCGTAAATTAAAAACTGTGACATAATGTTAGGATAATATTGCACGAATTTAGACCTTATGTCATACACAATAGACAATACCAACATGGCGGCGCTATTTGTACTATAGGATATTCAGACGGTCGTAGAACGCGGAGGTGTGCGAGCGTGTGCTTATCGCCGGCCTTTTGATCTCGGACCAACTGTGGACGACATTTTGGGATAAGCGATTTTAGCGTATTATATTGATTAAAAGTTATGAGTATTGCTTGTTTTCGATACATAATAAAATAAAGAATCGCCTTAGATACTTATTTTAACAAAGAAATCATGCTTTATGGTAATTTTAGGAGGCCGGAGTTAGGTTACTGTTTATTAGTACAAATCCAAATACCGGCCGCCCCGGCCGATATTAGGCAATATTTTTTTAACAACGAATCCTAAATCCGGCCGGCAGAGGCGGCTCCGTTTGTCGTTTTACTATATAGGTACCTATTTTTTTTTTTAATTTTTGTTGTGTATTTTCTATTCCTTGATAGGTATTGTATTGTATAACGGGCTAGTGTCTCTGTGGGTCATTCTCGTGAAGTCTCGTGGAGACATACACCGTGACTTTTTAGTCGTCTTACAAAATCGATCCACTCAATGTACCCGACATAAAATACCTCTAGGCGCGATTATTATTTTTTTATCATTAAGTAATTAAGATAATAGGTACGAAGTAAAATAAATAATAAGTACATTAGAAATATGAAACACCCTGTTAAAAATGTTTACGTATCAAACTGTAAAATGACTCAGGAGAAGACAAAGCGTAAGAGGAAGCCAGCAAATAAAGATATGACAAAGAGACAGTCTGACGAAAATGAAGAGCTAATAAGCGATGTAGAAGAAGACCAATTAAAGAATATTGGCTGCGATATTTGCCCTAGGTGGTTTCATTTAGGGTTCACAACGCAGCATGGAAGAAATTATATAGATGTAGCAGAAGAAGATATTACCTGCCATCACTGCCTCATTCATTTAGTATAATAAGCTGTTTTTTAGTTACTACCCCACCTATTATGTTCCTAATTTTGTTATATTGTGACGTTGATTTTATTGTGTTCAATTTACGTGTTTTTTTGTTGTTGATTTTATTTTGTTTTTACGTGTTTTTTGATTATTTGATCTCAATTGTACCTAATCTAAATTTTGAAGACTGAATAAATAGTTGACAAATCAATGTTTGATGTTGTTTTTTTTCAAATACCTAAGCCGTTTAATTTGTCCACTGCTGCTTACAGGTTAGTACCTAGTGTTTAACCATACATTTTGCATATGCCGATATAAGGAAAAAATCTGGCCGGCTTTGGGCAAAAGGGGCCGGTATTGGGCAAAATCGGAATGCATTGATAAAATAATTCATAATAATTAAACAACTAGGTTATTTTCCAAGTTTTACGTAAGAATAAGAAACCAATTAAATTTCACAATAGGAAAAAAACTATGTTAACACTTTATATAACAGATTGAGATATTATGAGTACTTTAAAACTGAAAAAGGCTTAAGGGGCCGATATTAGGGTGGTTTACCCTATATGCTGTTAATTTCTGGCTGGTCTGTTTAAAAAAAAAAGCTTATAACACTAGTAACCTACATTTCTTTCACTTATATTGTCCCAAAATAGCCCTTAATAAATAGATTTCCGCAGGAAACCAGACGTTTAGTATCAGGGTCACTGTCCCAGTAGTCCGGTGCTCCCGATCTTGGGTGGTCATTAAGTGGGTCAATTTTCAAATGTTGTACTCGTAGCTTTATGTTAGGCGCCGCTTTGTTGAATTGCTTACCTGTTCTGAATATTTTTTCACTTTAGAACTTGGTTTAGTAAGCATGCAAATTGCAAAATAATGGTCTAGCAAATAGGTAATAAGTACCTACCTAATACAATAAATTAGTATATTGCTTAACTATGTGAAATCCTGTGAAAAATAGGTTAACCGCACGCTGTGGTTTGATTATTATTACCTAGGTACCTACTTAATTTGTTTTGCTAAACATATTTTGCTATAATTTTTCCTATTGCTAGCATAGCAGAAGCAACATCGATAGGTACTTAATAAAGCCCAACAAAAAATAATAAGTAAGTACCTTAACAAACTCCACAAGCAGAGCCACTTAGAAATCTATTCCGCGCCAGCGTTATCGTTATCTTTTCGCAAAAGTAATATCGCTCAAAGGGATCGCTAGTTTGTGCGATATAAACCAAAATAACGCGCGCCGCGCATGCGCGGTGGGGGCGTTGCGTACGTGACTTGTAGCATGGCGGCGGAGAAGCCGCGCGCGGGGTGCGGGGAGGGGGACACTGTAAACATTAGTAAGAATCGTAAGCGAATCCCACGCCGCCATCCCTCTGTTTACAAACTACTATTGTTCGATTAACATGACCAGTCTAAAGATACACGTCTTCTTCCGCTCCAGAAGTAATACAGCTCTTGGCATCATGGCCAGCAATTTTGGCTTCAACTCTGAAGGCGTAAAATTTGCACAGAAACTAGGTACTTACCTACCTACTTACCTATTTGCGATTTTTTTTGTGCGGCTGTCGGAAGGTCGGAATGTTGATGACTTGACATCAGAAAGCTTTTTAGAAAACTAGAATAGGTACCTATTTAACTTGTATAATTTAAATATTTTGTTTTAACATCCGCCTGGTTTGAACTGTTTTGTAAGCAAATACCTACTTCTTTTGCATATCTTCAAGTAAGTAGGTAGGTACCGGTGATTTTTCACACTGTTTGGCAAAGGCGATTTTGTGCTCTAAGAAATCAATAATTACAAAAATCTCAGTTAAAATCCACAAAAGTTATCGAATCAAGTTTTAATGTCACAAAATGTAGGTAAGTAAGCCAAGCTCACCATGTTACCTACTTTATTAGAAGCCCCTGCTTCAAACAAAACCCTTGACCAGATACCTTCACCACAGTTGATTCATTACTTACTCATTTAATCAAACACATTCGGTCACACGTAGACTCACGTAGTACCTACCTGCTGGGTTACCACAACCCCTAAATGCGATTCAATTCAGGTCCTAAACTGAGTCGCAAGCTGTCAGTTCCATAGAAAAACTGTCAGAAAATGACAGCTCAAACCTAAATTGAATCGCATTTGGACGTTGTGGTAACCCCGCTGTACTGAATATTACATCATTTATGTTTATCAATACTTACATGTGTTTGAAGAGAATCACCATTGTTTTGAGTACGTTCAAATGGTGAGCGAAAGCGTGCAGTCAGTAAAATTAAAATTTTATGACCCGTGATTTTTTTTAAATGGTTTTAATTTCTAATACTTACTTAAGTAGGTAAGTACTTACATAATAAACTTTGCTTCTCGGGTGATGTTAAATTCTGAATAGAAAAATTCTAAAATGTTTTAACATAAGTACCTAAGTGTAAGTATAAATAATTTACTTAACAAAAATATAGATTATGTACTTATATTCGACAAAATTGAGAAATTATCTGCATGAAAGTCTCCCAAAGCTAATTGTAGATGGCGTGCCTATAGCTAAGTCCCAATCTGACCAATGAGGTCCAGTTATTTTGAAATATAAAATTATATTAACAGATTTTCAACCAATGAAGATGCATGGAACAAGCTTTGCTAGCGCCATTATTTTCACAGTTACTATCCCCATATTTCTCAGATGGCGGTACCTACCTGTAAAAAACTCCTTTGCTGCAAAAAAGCATCTGTTTATTCTTTTTTAAGCGGGAGAAAACATTCCAAATCCAAAAAGTGCGCACGTGCTTCGAGATCAGGAAATGAACGACATTGATTGGGTAGACCTCGACCCAGCTTGACTTACCGTTTGTAATCTCAAAGAGGATTAGCGGTTTAACCTTTGTGTAGTTTATAAATAGTAATTTGTTTAAATAATAAAATTATAATCACTTCAGTGTTTACAAATAAAAGTTATATGTACTTAATTATAGCTGAAAAATTTATATTAAAGTTTCAGTTAAGTAGGTACTTAAACATACATATGAGCGCCAATTGAGATGGTCAATGGAACATTTGATTTATGGACAGTTTAAATTCCAAACCAGAGAGCAATGGCAATTTAAAAAAAAATAGTTTCCATGAACTCGATAGATGGCGTTAATCCGACTATGTTACTGGGTGCCAAAGCCAAAACGCTTGAAAAAACACACGTCACATACGCTCGTTGACTGACACTTTCGTTTGCTTATGCTTCCGAATATAATCATTAGGTCCAAGTGATATTATGTGACGTTCTGTTCCTTGCAGTAACGTAGTCAGACCAACGCCATCTATCCAGCGACTAGGGAAGAGTTGAAAAAGAAAATCCCTCATTAGCAAAATGCGGCCCGTGTGAATTTGCTCAGTGTACAATAGGCTCTCTGGTTTGGAATTTAAACTGTCCATAAAACAAATGTTCCATTGACCACATTATAAAATATATGAAAACGGGTATTTATCGCGAATTTACTTTTAAATTTAAGCCCGACGTTTCGACCGGATTGTGCACCAGCCGTGGTCGCGGGGAGACTGAAGTGTTGGAGGTACCGCCACAGCAAAGTGAAGGTGTTTATTCAACTACCCTCACTTGATCTTCATAAATGTTAATTAGCGCCGGTTCACACTAGGACAGCACACTACACTAACCGTGTCCGTATATTGAGGCGATTTCACTTGACGAGTACACTTAGTGATCACTGGATTCCAAGCTGAAGAGAGGTTGAAGCCGTCTTCGCGATTGAAATTAGGGTGCTTCTTGATCTCAATCGCTTCCCGAACCATTCTCTTATAGCAGTGCTTCTCATTGGCAAGGATTTTTGGGTTGTGTAACTCCATCCAGTGGTTGGGTCCTGAGTCTATTACATGCTCCGCTATAGCAGACTTGTTTGTTTGTCGATTTTTGACCGCTGATATGTGTTCTTTGACCCTTTCAGCGACTGTTCGCTTCGTTTGGCCTATGTAGGAACGCCCGCAGCTGCAATCGATCTTATAAACACCAGGAACCTGGAATGGTACTACATCCTTTGGTGTACGCAGACGCTTAGCCACTTTGTTTAATGGAGCATAAACAGACTTTATTGACAGCTTCTTGAAAAGGTTCCCAATTTTGTCCGTTAATTATTACCCCTTTCACATAAGGCAAGAACGCTGGCTGTCTGGTTACCTCAATGTGTCTTTGCTTCTGCTTGCGTCTGCTATCTAGATGCCATCCCTTAGTCCTGTACCCATTTCGTTTTAGAACCTCCTGAACATGTTCCAGCTCTCCGGGCAGATGTTCAGGGTCACAGAGGTCATAGGCTCTGTTCATAAGAGAAGACACCACCGACTGAAGATGTGCTGGATGATGATGAGATGCGTTGGTTTTCTGTACACAGTATGCGACAAGGTTCCATTGGCCTTAACCATGACTTTTAAATCTAAAAAGGCTAAGGATCGGTTATCCTCCATCTCATACGTGAACCTTATCTTCGGGTGTATGGAGTTAAGATGTTCAGTCAGTTGGTCAACTTCCTGTTTACCTCCACCGATAACGCAGAAAACATCGTCGACGTACCTTTTCCAGAGTCTTACACTGTGAGCTGTCATGTTGATCATAGTTTCAAAGTGTTCCATCCAGATATTGGCAAGTACAGGAGCTACAGGACTACCCATAGCTACGCCATCAATCTGGAGGTAATGTTGCCCTTGGTATATGAAGAAATTTTCGTCTAAACAGTTCTCCAGAAGACAGACATACTGGTCAGGAAGTTCATGATCACACAATCTTTGCCTAACAACATCAAGACAATCCTTCAGAGGAACAGCGTCTGCGTACACCGAAGGATGTAGTACCATTCCAGGTTCCTGGTGTTTATAAGATTGATTGCAGCTGCGGGCGTTCCTACATAGGCCAAACGAAGCGAACAGTCGCTGAAAGGGTTAAAGAACACATATCAGCGGTCAAAAATCGACAAACAAACAAGTCTGCTATAACGGAGCATGTAATAGACTCAGGACCCAACCACTGGATGGAGTTACACAACCCAAAAATCCTTGCCAATGAGAAGCACTACTAGTGTGGTAGTTGAATAAACACCTTGACTTTGCTGTGGCGGTACCTGCAACACCTCAGTCTCCCCGCGACCACGGCTGGTGCAATCCGGTCGAAACGTCGGGCTTAAATTAAAGGTAAATTCGCGATAAATACCCGTTTTCATATGTTTTATAATGTGTTCTGATCGTGAAAGTTTAAAAAAGACAATTCCATTGACCATCTCAATTTAACATTTTTTTAATTTCTGACCTTCTTGACTCCATTAAGGTCAGAAATTTGGTTTGAATGGACTTCCATTCCAACTGTTCGCCAAATCCATAATTATCATAACAACCGTAGTAAATTCGATACGTTCTCTTATCTGACCCACTTGATAGTCTCAAATAAAAGTAGAATTACTACAACAACGGTGGCGGTCTTCAGTGGGAGAATTTGGAACTACTTTTGACATGACATGTATTAAATTTGGCAGGTGGATGACATTTTACTGAACTAGCAGTACTAATATGCACGTACGTCCTTTTAGTACTGTCTGACTATAAAATCGGTAGGCTGGGTGCTGGCGCGCGAAATGGAGAATTTTTCATTTATCCGCTTTGTTTCAATTACCTGTCACATGCATCAAGCATTAAGGTGCGTTTTTAAAGGCTCACGTGCAATATCAATATATCAATTTATCTTGTCGGTTGTCGCAGTCTAGTGTAGGACATGACCATGACTGATGAACTTCCTCCCAAGTTGCTGTATTGGGTTCCGAACAATAGGAATCGGCGACGCGGCAGGCCCAGAAGGAGATGGCGTGATGAGCTAGACAGCTATTTGAAGGAAATAGCTCTAGATAGAGAGCAATAGAAGGAGGGAAGGGACTCCTTTGCCCTGTAGTGGAACACAGCAAGCTTATAATAATAATAATAATAATAGCTCGGACAAGCCCTGTCCCCAGCGCTAGTGGGCTACTGTTTTTTATATTTTTAAATGTTTTTTTATTTAGTTAATATAAATAAATATTTAAAAATGTAATAAATATGTATTGTAATTAATAAAGGAAATAATAAACATAGTGTAGTAGAACAATAAAAACTACTCCATAACGACAAAACCACACGAGTACCACATAAATCAGCCAACAGTTAGCGCACTCTGCCAAAGCATAATAAATAACAGACATCTCCGTTATCTATTGTAACAGTAGTGATCTATTGTGACAAACAGATGATTTGACTGTCTCATCTGACTACCTACGAGATGAATAGGCGGCCATGTTGACTGTGAACTTGAACATAGGTTAAGGAGAACGGCTGTTTGAAGACAATACCTATTGCCATTTGTGCAGAATTCGAAAAAAGATGAGAAGAGAAAATTAATTTGACTGAATTCTACAACAATGAATAATACACCCTGTATATATATTTTTTTGATATTAAAATATTAATATCAGTTTTAAAATTTTCTTTGAAGAAATCTAAACATTTCTGAATCTAACATTGCCCATGTTTAGATTCAGAAATTCTAATCATTGTATTGTCTCAGAATTATAACTTCCCTTTTACCTACTGAACTTTCTAGAAGTAATAAAGATACAATATAATGATAGTTTTACGCGTAAAATAAGCTGTAATCTGATAACATTGCTTATGTTTATTTGGCACGCTTTGGTATTGCGTATTGGTGTTTACGGAAATACCGTTTTATAAACATTCTAGTAGAAAACAAACACATCTAGTAGAAAACAAACACAACCTCATCTCTTTGATGATAATTATGGTTTTTTTTTGGAAAATCAGTCATTTACATTCGGTTTTTTTTAAAAGCCAAGGAAATAATGTACTATCAAGAAAACATTTGCTGTTTGGTAGGTTCCACTTCCTCCTACGGGAAAAAAGCGTAAGTTTTTGTTTGAATATATGTATTCAAAAACTATATTATTATGTATATAACCATCTCACCTCTCCGTCTTTCTAATTAAATAACCGAACTTCACTCATTATTAAAATTGAAAAAAAAAACTACAAATTAAACTAAACGGCATCAAAAAGCTCATCAAATATTCAGTTAACCCAACAGTTACCAACACACCGTCTATCGTTCATACTTATATGGACGGTGTGTTGGACTGTTGGTAACAGTTCAAGTTGCCAAAACTTAGCCCCAGTTTGGCAATAACATGAATAGGCCTACCTCAATCGACTATTAAAGAACTTTGTTCTTTGAGTAACCCATACTGAATAGGACCACCCATCACGCTATCTATTCAATTCTTTAATGTCTTCTAGGCGCGTAGCAATGTTAATATTTCGCACGTGATTATCCTACCAATCACACACACCGTCAAATTTACCATAAACAAAAACACTTCTTATCGTGTTGTTTGATGGCTATCTAAATTGAATTGGCCCAGAATTCGGTGACGAGTTTGGCACCTTCAGTAGCGTCCATCAGCTTCTGTAACATGCAGGCAGCAGGGGGGGGGGGGCTAGCCACTTTCGATGAATCTTACTAGGATAATAGTAAATACATAAGTAATATGAATTACGTTACACAGGACATGATATTGTGCGTGGGTTCTTTTTGTCAAGTGTTTCAACGTCCACGAAGTCGAAGGATATTCATGGTCCTTCGAGCCGGATTGTTCAAAAATCTTTGAATTGTCCAATTTCATAAACGTCGGATAAAACATTTCGAGACATTTACAGGTTTTTAAAAAATAGTAGCATGGTACAGTCGCTAATCATTACTCAATTTTAACCAACGTTGACGACTACATAATTCCCCAAATATGTCCCATTGTTTATGGAAACAACAGCACATATATACATTCTAGAGCAGAGCTATCTATGAATCTCTACCAATAAAGCGACTTTAAATCGTCAAGCCAAAATGCTTTAGAAGTTTTGGCTATTATTTCTGTATTCCAATTTCGTCTAGCTCTAACAGTCAGATCCGGCTTGTTTTTAGGGTTCCGTAGCCAAATGGCAAAAAACGGAACCCTTATAGTTTCGCCATGTCTGTCTGTCTGTCTGTCTGTCTGTCTGTCTGTCTGTCCGCGGATAATCTCAGTGACCGTTAGCACCAGAAAGCTGAAATTTGGTACCAATATGTATATCAATCATGCCGACAAAGTGCAAAAATAAAAATTTAAAAAAACATTTTTATTAGGGTACCTCCCCCAGACGTAAAGTGGGGAGCGATTTTTTTTTTAATTTTGACCCTGACGTGTGATATATTGTTGGATAGGTATTTAAAAATGAATAGGGGTTTTCTAAAATCATTTTTTGATAATATTAATATTTTAGGAAATAATCGCTCCGAAAGTCAAAAACAATGTGTCCCCCCCCCCTCTAACTTTTGAACCATAAGTTTAAAAAATATGAAAAAAATCACAGAAGTAGACCTTTATATGAACTTTCTAGGAAAATTATTTTCAACTTGATGAGTTGAATAGTTTTTGAGTTATATAGCACTTTTTCAAAAAAACGCAAATGATAACAAAGTTATTTTTGCTGACGAAAAATGTTGGTATTTTTAATGGTCTGGGAAGCTACGGAACCCTACAGTGAGCGTGGCCCGACACGCTCTTGGCCGGTTTTTGATTAAATATTTTTCCTCAATTTTATGATTCATTAATTAAGAGTAAATAATAATGTCGGGTTCGCTTTGTCATCGATATGGATATTCTAATAGGCACTTAAAACTTTTAATTGCTCAAGGTAATGGTTGCTCGTTTTGAGTATTTACTTTTTGTTATGTTTGCAATGTTGGTATTAGATTACCTACCTACGTATACTTATTTGTTTTTCTAAAATTCTGTTTTGTCCGTAGGTCTATGTATGATGCTTCGATGAAATCCGCAGTTGATAATATTCATCCACAATGCATCTATTCAATGTCATGCGTCCATTAAATCCTTCAGTGCATCAAACATATTGTACATAATTGATCATACTGTGCAATGTGCATCCGTAAAACCATTTTATATCTCTATGAAATTCAATAGGTAGGTACTTCATGCAGTCTTATAAATTCTACTTTTCCAAGTACCTTAGAAAGTATATCATACACGCGCCATGCATAAGTTTACAATCATATATTATGAGTCAGCATAAGGAATGCGTAGGTGGTACCGTCGCAGTTTAGTTATATCACAGAATACTACAGAAAGTTTGTTTCATACGAAGCAAAAACGGTCATTTTAATATAAAATTAATGTCCAATACTTGAATGTGTTTTTGGAAAAATAACTTCATTATAAGATATTATGTCGATTTGCACTTCAACTTGAAACATTTTCATCATGGCCATTAAAGCCAGCCATGCCATGGTGAACGCGACTCAATTTACTCAGGCATAAAGTCGTTATTTTTGAGTAAATAACATCTATTTGAAACTGTGATTTCAATAAATTGAATACACACTCAAATACAGCGGTTAGCGAGTGCAAGCGCACTCGCGACTGGCATTTGTTTGAGATCGCCGTAATACGCTTCTTTGTGCGCGTGCGCTGGTTTCCGCCTGACCTGACCTTCTGTAGATCTATACTATTCTGTGGGAGTACGCACGATAGGACTAATTTTACTACAGTCTGTAATGGCGTAATTTGTTTCCTCCTTGGGTTAGTAAAATGGGTTACCGTAATCGACTCGTGGAGAATGACTTCAATGAAGTCACATACATACAAATAGCGACATTCAAGTCATTGAAGTCTTTTATAGAAAAGACTTCAATTACTTGAATGAATGAGACTTCTACACACTTCATATCGGTAGAACATGGATTACAGTATGTAATAAAACATCTATGTCCTATTCATGTCTGCAAAATAAATTATTTAGTTTTTCACTGTTAATTATGAGCTATTGAGGCTAATTTTGAATGGCAACGATTATTTGAATTATTCTCTGTTTTTAGGGTTTTATCTATCAAGTATTGTGTAATCTATAATACCTATTTGATGAATTATTTTAAAAAGAGCTGGGAAGTTTGGTGCTCCATATAATTTAATGATTATTTTTTGTGTAAATTGTTATGATTTTAATGTAATTGTATTGTGAATTTGTGATTTTAATTTTAAATAACTAATGGATTATTTTTGTCTCAAATAAACGTTTAACAATAATATACTTAACATAATATTTCCCATCTAAAAGTCAGTTTTCAGAGCCTATGCAATAAAACATAATTGACTACAAAATTTTGTAGGCATTTTCCAACACCATTTTCGAATCTTTTTAAACTGGTGCCTACAATTTCTAATTTCGAAAAAACATAAAATATGGAAAAAGACATGCTGCGACCCCAAATGAATTGGGATGAGGGCAATAGAATTATGATGACCTACAATTTCTAATTTCGTTTCTTTCGTCCCTTAGGCGATGGTGGCGTGTTACCCAGGCTCGGGCAGTCACTACGTGAAGCACGTGGACAACCCCAACAAAGATGGCCGCTGCATAACCGCCATCTACTATCTGAATCTCGACTGGGACGTCAAACGATGCGGGGGATTGCTCAGGTAAATAACTGTAAATTAAATATTAGATAGAAAAGATGGCCTCACGGACTCGACTCGTTTCTTAAAGAATGGCCACATATAAAAGAAAAGGGAATTGGAGAAGCGATTCTTCGCTTTTGTGCAGTTCTTCTACATCGGGAAGTTGACTGGTATAAAAGCGCTGCAACGCACGAGCACAGCTACTACTAAAAATAATTGAAGTCATAGACGACTTTCGACTTTCTCATACATGTTTATTTTCATGAGCATTCCTTGAGTCAGAAAGATTGATAGAAATAGAAAGATTCATTTCCATTAGAAAAAAAAAGATTCTGCCATTGATTTAGTTATTCGGTTAAGTAAATAAACTATTTCGCATTCTATGAATTTGCTGTTCAGAAAAATATTACTATAAAAGTCATCCTAGAACAAATTCCCTTCTTACGATACGAATACCACTTTTGTATGATGTCCACAGAGTATTCCCCGAAGGCACGAATCAAGTGGCAGACATAGCGCCGATCTTCGATAGGATGCTGTTCTTCTGGTCAGATAGACGGAATCCGCACGAGGTTCAACCTGCCTATAGCACCAGGTCAGTAAAATAATTATCATAACAATACTAAAAATGACAAAGAGGTAAAATTTGTAATTTTCTATGAAGGATGCAATCTCAGAAACTCATAATCCAATTCTAAAAAATCTTTCACTGTCAGAAAGCTAGCATATTAATATATGCATATTAGCGGAACTAACATAATTTTTACGGTGTTAGTATTGCTACAAATATATTATGTGTATCGGATAGTAACTATCTATCTATCTATAGTAACTATCCGATACGATCTACTACAATTGGAACCAGTAGCGACATCTGTGTGTCGTGCTTGTTACAACAATAACATGCATTGAGATAATAACACCTGAATTTATACTTCTACTATTAAATGAAATCAAGTCTATACTTGCCGATGGATTAGATACAGCTGTACTCCTAATAGTATACCCACATTTCGACAGTTTTGTTTAAGAGTCCTGTTACACTTTTTACGCAAATTCATGAGTTTCATCACTGTAATTTTCAGCAGCAGTAAGATATTTTAATTATTTTCTTATGAATAAAGACAGTGCCATTCTCTTTCTTGAAAGTTGGAAGTACACATTTTCATATTTCTTTTCGTGAAATTTACTATAAATATTTTACGAACTTAATTTGCAAGAAAAACCGTCGTCGATGGAAGTTTCACGCTCAAATTCACATAGTTACAATCAATTCTTATAAAAGCTAATATTACTAAAAGATAAGTTGAATGTTTTACTTGAATGTTGGAGTTCTAGAATTTCGTTAAATTCCTTGAGTTTTCACAAAACAAATCGTAAAGAAAGCCTAATTAAAGCCAAAAATGTCTTGATTCAGCGGCCATTATATTCCAAATAAACTCAAATTTATCAAATAAATTAATATGATATAAAACTTCGATCTTCAATGAATACGTTTCATTAGTTTTCGTTTGTCAGTATAATAAGACAACGTTACAAATGTTAAAATAAATAAAATTAAAGCACTCTAAATTCTACATCAATTCAGTTCGCTCCTCAGTTTAAGTCATTCTTACACGAGCGCTATACGAGGAAGGACCTGTACACAAAATTTTCGTCAATAACAATCCACTCGTGTAGGTATGTCGATCGAAATAATTTGATCCAGGATGTAAAAATGTAATAGGACTCTTAAGATACGGCCACTGAGAAATTGCTGATAGAAAACCTCAACAGAACCGCCCGAACTAGGAATCGACAGTCTCGGCAGTCGTGCTTGCGACGACTATTCCAAAGCCAGGTTTTTTATGTCCGCTGATTTAACTAAAGCCCCCTTAGGGGGTAGTGCTCAAAGAAACGCAAGAGTTATGGGCTAGCTCGCCGTCCGTCCGTCTTATGGCGACAGGCCGTGTCGACGGCGCCAGTGTTCCACGCGCGCCTCAAAGAGATGTCAGCAAATTGAAGGGGCAAGGGCCGTAGCCTGCCGGGGCTGCGGGACTTCGAAGGAGATATCGCGGCCCCGGAACACAAAGGGCTAAGAAGGAACATGGATGGGTTTTAATCAGTAAAAGTCTTACACTTCCTTCGAAAAAAAGGGCCTCCGAGAATCTCGCAACCATAAGTAACACGTCGTCTCGAGTATATTAATCTGACCACCTATAATTGTATTTTCCAGATATGCCATCACGCTGTGGTACTTTGACGCTCACGAAAGAGCGGAAGCCCTCCGAAACTTCAGTAAGTATCTTTGTGTTTTTTTTTTCCTTTCCTGTTAGATCGAAATAATAATAATATCGCTGGACATTACACACAGCACCATCTAGTGCTACACTAAGCAAGGCTTGTGTTGTGGACACCAGATAGTTGATGTGCTACATACAATTATACTTTTTGTTTGTAAATACATACATAGTATACATTAAACACCCATGACTCGCAAACAAATGTCCATGCTCATCACACAAACATTTGCTCCTACCGGGATTCGAACCCAGGACCCAAAAAACGTAAGGCAGCCTCACTACCACTACGTCATTCGGGTCGTCAAAAATTTTGTATGGAACTGTAGAAACTTGAGATAACAAGGTATTAAAATGTTATCAAGATTTAAGACAAACTAACCTGCCTGGAATCTCCTAAAGGGTATCTAATAATACACCTACATTTCGCCAGTTATGTTTTTAGCCTCATGTAATAAGGGGCGAGCCTATTGCCATCAACCGAGCACAAATGCAGGCTCCGTGGTTGCTGCTGAGAAATTCCTAACGGAGAAATCCAATATCATTTGGTCCGACCTGGTAATCGAACAAAGATGAAAATTAAATGTAGCTAATACAGTCCCAGTCACAAGACATAAAAACTGTGAAAGTACTGTAGTTGCCCATTCCCTAGCGTAGATCTCGGAGAAGAACGGGCAAGAAACTCCATGGATAGATACTGTTTTAAATCAAAATTATTGTTACAAAATCTTTGTTACATCATTCATGTTGAGATGGTATATTATTATTATGCGAGAACAATGTACTCGTAGCAATATGTGCACGTTAAAAGTGTCCATAGTAAAATCAAAATCCAGTCACAACTGATAGCGCCCGTTCACGAACATGACGTATGGATCAGCACCATTCAGCTCAACCATTTAGAAGGGAACTAAATGATCCGACACACGCGCCACCATCAGCGAGACATTTGAGTGAGCATGACATACTCTCAACCGCCAGGGCACATTCAAGTTAAGGCGATTACACGAGCTAAACGCGAGTTTTATAATTACTAAAAGTATATGATTCACTGCTATAAACAAGACCAGAAAAATATATGATATTCTTCAGGATATATGCTAGCATGATACTGTTTTGAAAACATAATACAATTAATTTGGCTCGATAAAAAGAAATCACGAACTTACCTCTAAAAAAATCTTTCAAACAATAAAAAACATAATAATATGCATGCGATCATTCTGATTTTTTGGCAAATAATTCTACAAGCAATATATTAGTATGATACTGTTTTAGTTTTTTAATCCAATCAATAGTTTTTTTGTACCTAAATCGATCGAAACCACTCATTTCGCGCTATTTGGCCCGCAGTGGCTGACGTAACAACCACTTTGTATTGCAAGCTGATTAGAACTTTATTCTAACAGCATTTCAAACGAAGTTTGAACCACCACAAATAGAGTTGCTAATTTAGCTCGTCTAAGCGCCTTAAGAAAAGACGTAGGCGATCTCATGCTCAGACGCACTCGTGACCACTCGACACACGAGGCAGTCACTAACGAATATAAATGGCGAGCTTTCTTCTCCCCATAACCCAATTAATTTGCCATTCATCATAAAAAAACTTCAACTTGCAACATCTACGTCTTTGCATTTACAAGGGAAATACCCGCTGGCTCGAAAGCAGGAAAATGCTTCACTATGTATCTAGTCGATTGCAGCGGTATTTAAATACACTTAATGTTATCCTGTTACTCATAGATTGTTTATTTGTGCACTTTATAGTTGTTCAGTATAGCTATGTTTATTTAGTAAAGCAGTCATGTAAAGATTGATTTATTTATAATTATTATGCGCGAGCAGAGGAGGAAGTAAACTCATTTATTGAGACAGTAAAAAGGATAATTTAATGCTTCTGTCAGAGATGTTTTTGTATAGGTTTTCGGATAGTTCATGTTGCACTGATATGCCTTATTTCCGGTAGATTACCTACAAATTTGATACATCAACAAAAGATGATGCTGACTTAAGTCCATCACATGATGGAATTAAGTCAGCATCTGACTGACTGACTTTGACTTAGGCCATGTTACGGGTGCTGGATTATGATTGTTACATAATAATCTTAATGATGAGACAGGGTTTTATTTTGCGCAAGATTTTGGTATATCGACATCGATACAAAGGGTTTCGTTAAACTCGAAGAAATAGTAGCATACCGGTACCGGAAACAGGGTTTGTCTTAGCTACAGGTCAGGGCTCCAGAGAGAGGAACCTCCTAACAATGTGCACCGTGTCGAAGTACCAAGCTGCTTTCTGAATCAAGCCCTTGATCCAGCTGCCTAACGGGAGCCTCCTCAGGTGTTAGTCGAGGCTCTTGGGAATTAAGTCATTGGCTGACACGACTATCGGCATAATGATCGCTGAGTTCACATCCCACATGTCGACGACCTCACGAGCCAAGATACTTGATTTACTCATCTTTGTGGGACCGTTATCTCAACAATCATTGCTCGCCGCTCTGATCGATCCATCACCACTACATTAGGCTTATTGGCTACAATAGTCCTGTCTGATGAATTGATCCCAGTACAGTGTGATACTGCCATTTTAGAGAACTGGGTGGGGCACATACCTATAGTACGGCACTTCCGATTCCACAAGCCTGTATTTTAGAGCAAATTGCTGATGATTAATCCTAGCTACAAGATTTTTAACTTTATTATTAACAAAGTTTTCTATTATTTCCAGAAGAATGCGGCCAGCCATCATCAAGTAAGTGATGTTGGTACCTGTGGGGTGTCCGCTCCCCGCACGCCTCAGACGGAACCACGCCAGCACCAAGTGCTAGACTGCGTAGCCCGTAACACTGCTATTCTATATTATATCATAGGAACATAATACACAAGGTCGAGTTTATTTAGCTAGCTATTCCACAGAAGTGGCAAAAAAAAATCAACACTACGCTACTTGCAGCACGACCCCAAAAGGAAAATCAATACGTTTGTGTTCTATAGTGTTTAAATATCCTTACCCGTCACGACTTCGGAGTTGCTAGCTAAACAAATTTGACCCCATATTCAAGAAACGTGCTGTTTCTGTCAGGGTATCGTGTCAGTGCTTAGTTTTTTCAAGGCACAACATTTTCAACCTTATGGACATGGCTTTAAAGTCCCATGATGTGTGCTTACGGTTTGATGAAGACTTGCGTATCGCGTCTACTTCTGATGACCCATAAGTGTCCACTGTAAAATAGAGGCTTTAGAACATTAGCCCATAAAATCATTCAGCATATGGCTGAATTTCAAAACTTTTGTCTACAAAAAGGTAGAGTAGAATTTATTTTATAAAAATAATACTTATATGTGCAATACAATCAAATAATATCTGGCAATAGATACTTTGCCGAAAACAGCACAATATGACTGCCTCATCTAGGCTAATATAGATCAAATAAACGATTTGTTTCTAAAATTGTGTGAAGAGTGCATCTTAACCTAACCCATGCAATCAAACACATATTAAGAAATATTATTTTATTTTAATTTCATTGTCAACAGACAACAGTCATAAATATTAGATAGAATATATAAATAGATAGTTCTAGATAAATTTGATATTTTATTAATGTATGGTTATTGTTTTCCATGCCCTTGAAGTATTAATTTTGTTGAAGTGTATTTTATTTAAGCAAGTCTGCTATAAAACGCTTTTTATATTGTGCTAATTTGAGCTCTAGAGCGTTATTCAGTCTGTTTTGGATCTGGGGTACCAGCCGCGTTCTGGGCCATTCGCGTTCTGTACCATCCGCGTTCCGGACCATCCGCGTTCCGAACCATCCGCGTTCCGGACCATCCGCGCGTAGTTCCTAATTGCAGACGAAGAGCATGGCATAAACGCCCTTAACACAACTATGAGTGGATAATACGCTAACGTAAATTAATGACAGAAATTAGAACTTGCTCTAACTTAATGATAAAAGGAGCCAATTTAGCATAATGATAGAAGCGCTATTTATACATCATGTTTATATTTAGTTGATGCACGATTATGCAGAATTATTCAATGTTTGATGCTAGTTCGCTGATGTTATAACTTAAAAGTATTTTTTCTAATTTTCTCTTTTTTGACACGTGCTAAACAATAACGTGCGTTCATTGGACGTCAATGTTTACTTCAAATAATATAATTTTCTATGAAACTTCCCTTATCTTTCTATCTGAAATATAGTACCGAGTTCAATGAGGGTCGACCAGTTTTCAACCTTATAACTTAGGTCATAAGGTGAAATGTGGCAGACCCTCATCAGTCCACTCACTAGTACTTTTAAGTCATGACATCAGTGAACAGTGAGAATGGCTAAGACTGAATATCAATTCAACACGTGTTTATGAGATTTCAACATGTAAATTTTATTTATTTGTTTTTACAATAACTACAAATGTTCGTTTATTTACCGTCTTATAATCTTGTTAATATTTATATATTTGGTTGATTAATTCTTTACTCAGTTGTATTTAAAATACTGTTTTTCTACTCTATACCTGGTACTCTGTTCTATGTTTTTTACTCTGTGCAAACTCGCTTGGAATATTACTTTGTCATACTCATACCACTCTGTACTAAATTGAACTAGACACAGCAATTTCCACCGAGTTATAACACTAAATATTATATAGTATGCCACAAAACATTAAAAATGTGACGAAAATGAAAAAAAATACCTTTTAACAACTTTTTAAGAAATTCGTGTAAATAAAAAATAAAAAAACGAAAATATACATACTTAACTTTACTTATTTTATAAATGTTGTGTGTATAGTATTGAATTTTATACAAAAAAATAATGTTTAAAATAATATTAGCTAGTTCTTCCCCACTGTAACTTTACGTTTTAAGTTTTGTATAAATAATAATCAGTAAGCTTAAGCTGTGTGATTTAATTTTAGCCGATTATGATTTTGTATATGCTGTATCAATTATGACATTGTTGTCCAACAAATGTTTGTTATAATTAAAACCAAATTGACTTGTGTTGAAGTCATAAATTATTTTGTGGACAGAGCCTGGTATTAAATTTTACATTGGAATATATTCTTTTATTTTTCTCATTACGGGTCGATCTTCAAGGATACACCACGCTTGCTAAGGACCATCTATTACATGTCAAGTTTTCTCCGAGCCTTGGATAGAATATTAAGCCGTTGGTTCCGGTTGTCATTTGTAGATCTGTGAGCGCATGGTCTAATTATAATTATTATTTACCATGTGTGAGTGTTTACAGCGATTGGAAGTCAGTGGCCCGAAAGTTTGCCAACCAGTCTTACCAAGGAGTACCGAGGGTTGTGGAGGTCCACTAGGCTAGGCAGTCCGTTCTACGCTAAATACTGGTATTCAGCTGTATACGGTTAGACTGGAAGCCGACCCAAGGCTAGGAAGATGTAAGACATATTTTTCTCCCGTAATCGAGTCGGCTATGCATCAGCATCTTGGATTTAAATTGTAACTTATTCGAATAATATCCAATACTTAGTTTGACCTTACAGTGATCATAAATAATATTTTGGTGCTGAAGAATGAAGCTAGAATGGGTCCGTACCACAGATATAGATAGACTTAGATAACACAAGAGCAACTGCTTCGCGTGCCTAGCTTACGATAAAAGATCGTAAGTCGCCACTTTCGCGCTCAGTCTGCATCGGTGTATAGCGCTAGTCGGACATCAACATCAGTGTTGAAATTATGGCAAAGGTATCCAAAAACTAGTACGTCGACGACGGCGTCTTTGAATAGATTTTTTCCCATCACTAAATAGTGCTTGTAACTTCACAATAGGTAGGTAGTCAATGGCACGGTTGGTTTTCATACAGATCGTGATACTTGCGTTATCTAGGTCCATCAATATCTGTGGTCAGGACAGATGGGCCAGAATCGTCACAGTGGGTGCCTGAAGACGGTCGTCGTTACCGAGGCAGGCCCAAGAAACGCTGCGTGACGATTTGGATTTTGGACTCGTTCCTAACTGATTGGCCTGAGGAGGCAAAGCACCGGATGAGATGGAAAAGAATGGGGGAGGCCTTTGCGCAGTCCTAGTGGGACAGATATGCTAATCTAATAAAATCTAAGGAAGTGTAACGTATGGAGTAGGACGAGTTGTTCTGGTTGTTCGCATGACCGGCCGCTGTATTGAACAAAACTAGTAAATAGGTATTTACGAAAGAGGTTGATAAACCTTCGCAACAGAACTTTATAAATCTATGGGTAATAATGGGTATAATATTTTTTTAATTAGTCTTTGAATAGGTACAACTGATTGATTAAGTCAAAATGACAACTTACATTATTTTGTAACAGCGTAGACATTTGTACACATTTTAATTTATGAATGTTTTTTTTTATAAAGTATAAGATCTTTTCGAAAGTGTATATTTTGTAGATGTTCATTATTATATATTTTGAGAACACATTTTTTCGGAAGCAAAAATGAGTACAAATAGAAAAGCTAGCTATAGAAAAAAAAGCAATGATGTATGTATTAGTCTACCTTGTACTACCAATAAAACAACTATAGAGCAGCGGTGGCCCATAGTGGTGGCGGGCTCGACTTACGAACAGAAGTCATGAGTTCGAACCCAGGCAGGCGCATTACTATGTGTAATTTATTTCATCACCACTGCTCTCAATAACAGTGAAGGAAAACATCGTGATGAAACCGGCATGTCCTAGAACCAGAATTCGAAGACATGTGACATCTACCAACCCGCACTGGGCCCGCGTGGTGGATTGTAGCCCATATACAGCCTGTTAGATAATACAATACAAAACAACTAAGTATAGGTACTTTTACCGTTTAACTAAGGTGGTGCTTTTTTCGGACGGGGAATCATCTATTGACCCCTCACACTCTGGACGGAGCAGAAGGGAGTATCAGACTTTTACTGACAAGGCCACGGTATCTCTTTCGAACAGTCCCGCAGCCCCACTGGGGTAGTTCCGAGATCACATAGCGCGATGCTGTTCGGGGTTTAAGGAACAGGGTAAAAAGTTTCTCATCCTCGATTGAAAAGGTTTCTACATCCTCTGACCACACGGGTGTTGTGTATAATGGGCTACTACCGGAAAGTTATTATCGGGGTTCTTAGGGGCTTGTATTAATTTTAACTTACCGCCAAAGCATAAACGCCCTCCAGACGAAGCTACGGTTCACATAGGTACATATTAACATTTTGTCATATGTATATACTTGTGTCGTTTGGCGTACCTACAGAGCATGCGCTTGTTTGTCAACCTGAAGCTGAATAAGTCCGAGGCAGCCCAGCCAGCACTGCTACTGTCTGTTTGAGCTTCTAGCATTTTTGCTACGGCCACATCAATTCTTACAATCTCGTTCTTGAAGAAGACTGACTTCTTATGGATATTTATCACACAGACCTTCGACTAGCAAACCAGGTTGTCATTACAGGCAAATGCCACATGATAACCAGAAATGAGATTACCAGAAGGCGGATAGGTTCCATCTAAATTGGACGCGCGGGCTCGCGAAGACGGAAGAAGTGGAGGGGGGGGGCCTTTTGCTCAGAAGTGGGAGTGAGACAAAGTAGGCTAAAAATATGTCATAAATTTCTTTGTCCTATCCCGCTATCTCGCGAGATGGGCAGACGGCATAGTTGCCGTCGGGGGGAAAATCTGCATGGATGAGGCTGGCACAGGACCGTGGAGGCCCATACCTACCCAGTAGTGGCTGAGTTCGGTCTGTGGATGATGATGATCCCACGACCACATTTTCTTACTTCTCGTAAAGAAGAACTCAAGAAACTGATTGACTATGTTTTATGCAACATCGTCGCCATTTTGGGGCTAAGCGTACCTACATGGAAACGTCTCAAAACCGCTACACATCATACCAATTTTCAGTATTAGGTACGGTTGCGCCTTATCTTGCGCTTCAGCATGAAAAAATACGATTCCGTCGTGCAACTATATATTATGTCGTGGGGCAATCCTTATACTCAGAGCCCTGCATTTGGGCATCTGGCATAGATGATGGAAAGATGGGTAACGGAAGACGCTGCTGAGGCTAGAAATAATTCTGTTCTTTTGGCAAATAATTCTACAAGCAACTTACTAGCATCATAGTGTTTTATTTTTTTAGTTCAATCAATAAATTGTTTGTAAATCGATCGAAACCACTCATTGAAAAGAAACAAAACGTTCTAAAGTGACACGTTTCCGAGATATGAGCTATCAAAGTAAACCCAATCACTGATTGCAACTTCAGCCAGCTGATCATGACACGCATACAACGTGTATCAATCAATCAATAGCTGGTATCATCATCAAATCAAAGTTACAAAACTTATAAAACTTGTTTCTTACAAACCAGCTATCGATTAATGTATGGCTACTTTGTCAAAATGGTGGATGTCTAGCCACGCTTCATACAAAAATGTCCCAAGCCCTTTATCATCAAGGTTTATTTTTGGATGAAACGTAGGTACTCGTAAGTCTATCCTGACTGTACAACCATATGCCTACTCTAACATATAGTGATGTTGTTTATAAGTATACCTAAGTTAAAGTTATCGGTTGTTTTTCAGAGCTCCGACCAACTTATAGTGATAAAAGCCAGTGACAAGAATAGAGTTGTGATTAAAAAACATTCCTGGTAAGCTTTCCACAAGATTATTACCACAGTACCTACACAGAACACGGGGCTGTGGACGCCTCGACGGAAGCCGCAATATCACTTTTAACTGACTTCTAAAACGAAGGAGGTTCCTCCTTTTTAGAAGTCAGTTAAAAAGTGATACTGCCGAAAGATGTTGGTTGAGTGGTAGGTTTTTTATATTAGACAGTATAACGGCTTCATACCTTTGCCTCTCCTTAAACCTGGCGAAAGCAAAGCGCGGAAAAAAATTAAATTTAAATCATAGTCTCGTGCCACAATTATTTTACATTATTTTATTTTAATTCTTTAAAAGTGTATTGAAAAACGTCGTTTGATACACGTGGACATTTGTTAATGCAGTTCTCGGCGCAAAAACACCCTCTCGCCTTACGGCTCGTGTGTTAAATACCGCCTTGAACTACAATAACAAATTTTCTCCACTTGTATCAAAATGTACTAAGTATTAATAATCCTTTTGAAATCTTTTTTTGCAGTCTTCCTTATGTACATTCTCACATCTTCGCTTCAGCACTCTCTACCGCTTTATCACAGCTATATTTATTGTGTAAGTAACATAATAGGCTTGTGTCCTAAAAAAATCTAATTAGTCCGTCAGTTAGATTATAAAAAAATATTTGACCCGTATTTTTTCTTTTGTTACATAAACCAAAATTGACGAAGATACGACGCTTTTAAAATTCGCAATACGTCACGCCGTGCTATAGTTTTTAGTGCGTTGTGACGTCACGAGCCCCCACTCCCGAGTTTTGATGCGTTTTATCTTTGTCAGTACTCAGTGATTTACAAAAACAAAAAATACGTGTCCATTATTTTCCAATACTCTAACTGACGGACTAATTAGATTTGCAATTTATTGATGGTGGAAACTAGCCTATTATACAAGACGGAAGAGAAACCAATGCTAGAATGGTTTCCACATATTCCCTACTAGCTCATGCCCGCAGCTACGCCTGCGTACAAATTATACAGGATGTAAACCACCTCATCACGATGCCGTCAACCAAGCATTCTGTACGTCAAACTAAGTAACTTTACGCAAAAATTATTGCTGGGAAAAGACCTTTTTTTTGGGGGGAAAAATCATATTTTGTGGTAGAACTCAATGTAACGCACTTAAAACATTGTTCTGAGTGATGGATTGAATAGCACGGGGGTCGTGGAGGCCATATTAAAGCAAAAAAAAAAAATACCTACTATAAAAACAAAAAAGTTGTCGAAAAGTTGGAACTTTGACTCCCAATATCTCCGTAACTAGAAGGTTCCCAGGTATGGTGCAGAACAAAAAAATGATCGCAATGACGGGGAGAACAAGTGCCTTTCGGCTTCGTTAAGAGGTGTTTTACACCCTTTATACAAAACCTTCCTCGAGAACCACTCTGTATCCATTGGTGAAAACAGCATGAAAATCGGTGCAGCAGTTTTTGAGTTAAATCTCAAACAGACAGACAGACATACGTGATGAGACTTTGTTTTAGGCTGCCCGCCCACGTCAGACTTGTTGTAGGACAGATAATCGGGCCGATTTTGAGTTCACATTATTTCTGACCAACTTTTTGTAGGACGTGTGCGTTGCACTATTTAATTGCTATCAGTGTGTTCTATTTTTCTCCTACAAAAAATCGATCACCGATTTTTGGATGTGGGCGGGCAGCCTATCTATATATCTAGTGATAGTGATAATTATTGATACTTACAGTCGAACAAGTTATTTGGTTTACATTTTTAACAATGTAATTTTAGGTTTAAAATGTAAACCAAATTTTAATAGATTGATTGACCTTATGTACATCATTCTGATTCCCCGACACAAATTTTTCGTCAGCTATTAAAAAATAACAGCCGTTTCCTAAAAAAATGCAACACTTAAACTCAGGGGATGTCGGTGAAAACGGGCACGGTCAAAATGTATGGAATAGGTAGCTGTTTTGTTTTTTTAAATACCGATGAATTTCTAAACGGGAGGTTCAAAATAAACGTAACTGAATTCGTTGTAAACGTTACGTGAAAAAAGAAAAAATATGTGTCTAATATTTTTTGGAAATCTATCTGACGGACTTATTAGATTGTTTTTGTGTTCTACCCTATTGGTTGAATGAAGTTCATTCCTGTTGGGTTATCTTCTCGGCTCGGTACCACATCAGTGCAAACGTACCCTAAGGCGCGGGACAAATACAAGATTCGTCGGGCGGTGGCGCGGCGCGGGCGAGGTGATGGCGTGGCGCCGCCGTTGCCGCGCCGCGCGCCTGCAGCGCAGAACAAGAGCGCTAAGGCGCGGGTCATATACGAGTGGCGTATGGCGGTGGCGCGGCGCTGGCGAAGTGGTCGCGTGGCGCCACTTCGTTGATATTTCATACAAAATGTATAGAAGAGGTGTGGCGCGACTCATACTGAGATGGCGTGGCGCGGGCGTGGCGCTGGCGCGGCGCGGGCGCCACTTCCTCGCCATCCGCGCACCCGCAGTTAGCAGTGGCATGCACAGGGCGGGACCAAAACAACGAAAATGCGTAACAATTTAGACTTTAAAGACTAGAATGCGCCCGCGCCACGCCGTTCCGGCGCCATTAGCGCGCCTGTTCTGCGCTTCGCCGGCGGCGCCACGCCATCACCTAGCCAGCGCCGCGCCACCGCCATACGCCATACACCACTCGTGTTTGTTCCGCGCCTAACGGTGTCGGAAAGGCGAGGCGCGGGCGCATTCTAGTCTTTAAAGTCTAAATTGTTACGCATTTTCGTTGTTTTGGTCCCGCCCTGTGCATGCCACTGCTAACTGCGGGTGCGCAGATGGCGAGGAAGTGGCGCCAGCGCCACGCCCGCGCCACGCCATCTCAGTATGAGTCGCGCCACACATCTTCTATACATTTTGTATGAAATACCAAAGAAGTGGCGCCGCGACCACCGCGACCGCGCTGCGTCCGCGCCACACCACCGCCCCACACCACCGCCCGACGCTTCTTGTATTTATGCTGCGCCTAATGCACTTCTACACCTATATCCAGCTGAAAGCAACAATAGCATGCGGTTCAAGAAGACAATGTTGGACATGGACACGTATCTCGCTGACAAGTTCCAAGTGAAGCGTGACAAAGTGGACGTTTTAGACAAGATCAACCCTCGGGAGTTGGGATCCGATCAGTACAAGCTACACAAACTCTTTGCTGACAGGTAGGTACTACTAACACATAATCAGCTATTAGGTACGTATCCACCAACTAACTAATCCAACACGCGAGCCCAGTGAGGATTTGTAGATGTCACATCTCACATGTCATCGAATTTTTTGCTCTAAGGGGCCACCTCGACGAGCTAGAGAATCGCGCCGATATTATCGTCCTTGCCACGTTTTTCTATACACTCTCTTTTGGGCTGTGTGACGTTTAATAAATGAGTTATACGTGCTGTGGTGGGGGATGCTCGTTGGAGGGAGCGCGGGGCGATGCGCCGCGCTCAGTCTGTTACGGGCGGTCCTAGCGACAGCACGCCTAACCCAGTAATATTGGAAACTGTGTTTTATTGTACAACCCTGAACAAAGACACCACCCTGATATACGGTGGCTTTACTCCAGACCCTAACTAGCGTCGGCGTGAACATTACAGGCTGTCTCCACGAGCGAGAGAATCGCGTCGATAGTTTCGTCTAGAAATACGTTGAATCGATCGCCGTGATTCGCTCACTCATGGAGGCGGTCCCTAAGACATCGCGATTTCTTCACTATGTTCTCTTTCACCAGTTTGAGAGCAAAGGTGATGAAATAAATTACAAAAAGTAACGGTCTAATTTCAAACCCTCGAGCTTCTACTCAAAGTCGATGCCGCTATCTCTGGGATCTGGGATAAATGGAAATCATTAGTATACGCTACGACCTCAAATAGTTCGGAAATCACCATCATCATTTCAGCCGAAAGACGTCCACTGCTGGAAATAGGCCTCCCCCAAGTGCCGCCACATTGACCAGTCACGTGCGACTCACATCCAACGGATTCACCATAGTATGGTAAATCCGTTGGATGCGAGTCGCATTATGGAAGTCACCATATTATGATCATACCTGGGTGGGAATGTATTTATTATTGCAGAAAGTTCTTGGAGGATGCGCTGCACACTACATGTGTAGAGCTGCTCGCAAATCGTTGCTTTGACAGTCTCAAAGCCACTAACATGGAAATCGACGGCATAGATTTGTACCGAGACAATCTCACCGAAGAAGAAAACAGGAATAGAATGTTTGTATTATAATTTACCATGCTATTCTATTCTTATAATTATTCTTATTCTTAAATTATTCTTAATTATTCTTATTTAGTACCAGTTTTTGGACTGCACTGATCGATTTTGTTGTATGTAGATTTCCATTGTCGTGTACGATTTTACGAAGTCATTCTATGATGAATCATTAAAGATATCATTACAATCATTACGCGGTAAACGCGGTAACATACTTCTGCCACAGTTTAGTTATAACCCGTAGGTTGACTTCAAAGAAACGCCCGAAACGCTGACGCTGAATTAAACGAGCGCCCCTACCCGCTCCCGTAAGGATACTTCAAGTTGCGAACAGACTGATGGTCGCCGCGTCATTTTTAACCGACGAAAACACGGAGGACGTTCTCAAGTCGACGCGTGTATACAGTCAAACCTGGATAAGCGAGAGTTCAAGGGAGCACAATCTCATTCTCGCTTATATAGAGGTTTCTCACTAACCCCGAGTTTCTCGCTAATGCAGCTACATGGGTAGCGTTTCTCTCTTATAGAGGTAGGTACGCAGCAATAACAAGTCACGCATAGTTTGTTTTGTCCATTCCAAAAGGCAATTTTCGATATTGGGAAATTCAGAAACTGTAGTCCTCTTAATATTTCCATGTCCATCAGAGCACTCAGACTTTATAGAGTCTTTTGATTTTATAATAGGTGGATTCTGGTAAATAAAACTCCCTCTGAATTTCGTTTCGCGATTTTCCGGATTCAAACGCGTTCAATGAAATAGTGAACGGAAAATTAAAGTGCTGTCATTAGACAGTACTTTAATTTTCCGTTTTGACATGATGCAGAACAGAACTTTCCTTCGCAATGAGTAAGTATAACCGGCAAACAAGACGGTACACAGGCACACGTGTCCATTCGAAAAGAACGCGATAAAATAACGTTATTTAGTTCCACGAAATAGAATAGGTACAATATTGACGAAAAAACAATACAAAAACAATGGTAGGAAGTTCCACGAAAGTTAAGAATGAGTTATAAAATAGCAGATGTTAAATTTGTAATTTGTTTTGTCATTTGTTACTGTAGGTATGTGTGTATCTTTTATGTATGTATGTATTTTTATTGTAGCTATAGTTCTTCCTAAATAATATAAATAAATAAAGCTCGACTGTCGCGAGGTAAAGATAAGTAGCAGTCTCGCTTAAGGAGGTCCATGAGGGAAAAACGACTCTCTTACAGAGGTTTCTGTTTCTCGCTAATAGAGGTTTTGGGAGCTTAAAATGACGGGTCCTGGCTATTACTCTCACTTTTAGAGTTTCCTCACTTATCCAGTTCTCACTTACCCAGGTTTGACTGTATATTTTTTATTTTATCGATAAACCACACAGTATACCCGATAGTAGCACTAGCAACCCTAGCCCTCTAGCACACGTCCGAGTAAACTTACTGCTTATAATTTTACTGTGGTTCTGCGTTGCGAGACTTGGATTTTTGTTCAATGTTACATTAAAAACATTTGAATATATATGTTAGCGCTCGTCGTGAGGCGGATCGGCATCTCAGACAGCAACGGAACTACATCAAGACGGTTCTTTACGACACCAATCTGACAGTGGAAAATCTTAAGTGTAAGGTCGAAGTAAGTAGATACAAATACATTGATCATCAAGTGAAAACTTTCTAAACTTAGGTGGAGGGTATAAATTCGACTCTTAGGAAAAGTGGATTCTATAGTTTTCACAAGACCAGTTATATTTACCCAAACATAGCATAACTTCCGACAGTTTTCCTGATTAAATCAAGCTTCAGCCGTAGTCATCCATGAACGACTTAGGCCCGATTTCTGTCAAAGCGGAGACGAGCGGTGCAGAGTGGATACTAGCGGGAAATGACCATGAATCACATATACGTTGAAGACTGTCCATAAGCCATCATATTCGCCGTTAGAGGTTAGAGGCGTTCGTGTAGACTAAGGCTGCGTGCCCACTTTGTCGTGACGACAGATAAGGGCTTTCACACAGACGTGCAAGATAGACAAGGCTGTCTTTAGGCAGAATATTGCTAAAGGGAATATGTAGTCTCTCTCGCCCTAGGGTAATTGTCTGTCTTAAGAAGTCTTGTCATCTTGGCTATCCTGTGATTGGTCGAATCTTGCACGTCTCTTTCCGCTCCGCTCATCTACGCTTTAGTGGAAACCGGGTAACAATCGTGACCATTTAATCCATTTGTTTAGGACACAGAATTAAACTCACGAATAAGGAACAGGTATATAGAAAACTGGCAGCAAGCGCGCACGGAGCAGCACGATCACAAAATCTTTGTCACTGAGTCAGGTCCATCCGGTAACATCCACTACTACCAAACAAGAACTGACCAGGAGCAGAGGATCCACGCTGAAATTGAACTGCTTGTCAACATTAGTATCAATGTAAGAGTTTTTTTTTCTTCGGCAGTTGGTAGCAGGGCTTAAGAATCCAGCTTGCAAATAACGGTTAAAAACTTAGTAAATGAGAATAGCAAATGTTATATGTTAAGTCCTGGATTCGATGTCCAGGGTTGTCCAGAGCCACGACAACAACGACGATACACGACGATATCGATAACGACATAACCGTTGACTTTTGATCGCTAAACCAACAATGAAAAAAAACGGTTTCAATAACGATGTTTACGGGAAACGCAAGTCTCTACATCCAAGAGATGCGTTTCTCGTATAAAAATCGCTAATGCAACCGTTTTTTTTTTTATCTATGTCTAGCATAATTATGTCGAAAGCGAAAGTCGGCAAAAAAACCTCCACTAAAGAGCAGCCCGGAATCTAGCTACAGACTTCTTAATATCGATGAAATGAATTAACAGGTACTTACGCCTCTTTCTCATCAGAGTAAGTAGGTACCTCTGTATCTGTGTAGGTAAGAAGGTATAGAAAATAACAATTAATAATAAATCATTCTGCAGGAAACGCTAACAAAAGTGGAACACTGGATGGATAAATTCGACAAAGACATGGAAGCACAAGACCTCAAGATCGCAAAAATAGAGAATAAATATAAAGATGCAGTGGACAGAAGAATACATTTGGAAGAAACGGTAATCATTCTTCTTTGAAAGCAATTGCAGGCCAGTACGTACTTAGTTACAGAATCATACAGAAAAAGGTCGAGGAATTACCTTAATATTAATTACCGGTGTTATCTTTTAACCGAGCTTGTGGGCTGTATCGCCTCGCTGTTCCTAATTACGTAGCTATAATGGTCACAAAAAAAAATGAAAACGAATTGTTTAAAATAACATAATTTAGAGGGTATGGGAAACAGGACGTTACCGTCATCCTCTTATGAAAAGGGAGTACCCAACAATCAGACTGTTACGTGTCTGCAGGGTGGTCCCCGACAGTTGTTGGATTCTTGTCTAAGTTATCTGCTCATATACATTTTATGTCCTATGCCTAACTCGCGGATAATTATGATAGCGCGATTCAGGATTATTTGCTGTCTTAGATATGATTTTGCTATGTCGTTACAATAACTTAGTAATTTGGTGGGCAGCAAGTATTAATGAAGTCATCATAATCATCAGCCTATTAATGTTCCCACTGCTGGGACACAGGCCTCCTCTCTATGAGAGGGAATGGGCATGGCAGGGGCTGGCAGGTTCATCACAACAGTAATGATTTCTCCATTGTTTATCTTTTTATTTTAGTATATCCGTATTAATTTATATTTAGAGTAATATATATTTTGATATTTATTTATAGTATTTATATATATTTATAGTATTTTATATATCCTTGTAGTTTACCTTGATATTAATATAATTATTTTCAGATGTAGGTACACCTACCACTGCTTGTCATTAAGTGAGAATGCCTATGGCATTAAGTCCGCCTCAGTATTATGTGCTTGAAGTGTTAAATAAATAAATAATAAATGGGCTATCATCCCCAACGCGAGCCCAGTGCGGATTAGTAGATATGTCACATGTCTTCGAACTTTTTAGTTCCAGGACATGCCGGTTTCCTCACGATGTTTTCCTTCGCCGTTTTGAGAGCAGTGGTGATAAAATGAATTACACAAAGCCATGCGTCTGCCTGGGTTCGAACTTACTGTTCGTAAGTCACAACACAGTCACAGTCAAATGGCCACCGCTGCTCCCCCCAATATTATAATATTTTAATTAAGTACTTTATATCTATCACCAGTTTGCAACCCACGAAACGTTGATGAAGAACTGGGTTGAATTCAAGGAGGAACGAAGGAAGGCCAATGAATACTTTGAGCTTATGACAAACTCCGCCATTATAGTGCAAGCGTGGTGGCGTGGTCTGCTAGTACGTTTACAAATAGGCCCCTACAAACCCATGAAGGGGTCCAAGAAACCTCAACCTGATAAGGATAAGAAAAAGAAGAAATAAATAAAACCACTGCCTACCGTCCTATTTTTCAGTTCAATGTAATCCTTGCTATGGTCTTAATCATCTATAAAATTTGGTTGAGAGGTGAAAAAAGGTACGAACCATCAATTTATGAGTAGGTACCAAAACGGACACTGACGGTAGCCTCGTATTCATGGTATACATTTGTTTAGCAACAGTTGATCAACGTTGTTGATGAACGGCGAGAATGCTGCTGTAATCGTTGTATGGGTGGCCCGGTTCACTAATGTTTCACCAAAACTCCATTGACAAATTTTCATAGGTATATTAAACAACCAACGTTTCATATACTATTTATTTCGCAAACAACTTATTCCGCAAATGTTTTATTTTAAAAACATTCGTTTTACAAACATTTATTTGGCAAATACTTCTTTTATCAAATGCATCAGATGATATATAAATAGTAATTATTTAGTATGGTGAGTATATTGTTTAATTTTATAAACAACAAAAAGAGGTGTCTTAGAGTTAAAGTTAGGTACGTAAATATGTGTGTTAAAAAAAGTGCGGCGGCCGGGCCGCCATTGCATCGCCAGTGGATACTGCCGGTATCCGCATTCTTTGGATACCAATAGTATCCACATTCCAATTAGAATTTACTAAGATTTTGGTCTTATTGGAAAGGAAATATAATCTAGTTTCTAATAAGATTTTTTTTTATTAATAAGGATTTAATAGTTTTTCGTAAAATTAATATTTTAATCGCGAAATAGCCGTTTTCGTGACTGTTTTTCAAACTCTACGTTTATTTTAGAGTATTAAGAGGCCTGCGAAGCATGCGTAGTTCATACAAACGTAATACCAAAATAATTTGTTAAGCAAACGTATTCTTAAGGTAGTGTGTATTTATTTCGATTGGATTACAGAATATCTAGGTTCCCAAATACATATTTTGAATGGACACTAATTTAAACAATAGTTATGAAAAAAATAAGTTTTCTATAGAAATTTTAAACTCTTCATATCATTTTCCTTTCAAAACTTATATTTGGTAACATAGATATTCTGTAACCCAATCGAAATAAATACACAATACTTTAACAATATGTTTGATTTACAAATAATTTTGGTATTACGTTTGTATGAAAATATGAAATACGCATGCTCCGCCGGCCCCTTAAATTAATATTATATTTTTTGGTTTTTGGTTAAATAGATTCCTTAACTTTTCAGCTATTCACTGTAAGTGTAAAGTCTTGTAGTTTGCGATCGTCAAGTGTTTTTATCTAAAAGTGTCAAATTACACGAAATAACTCGCGACCCTCACGCGGTCGACGCGCTTTACCCTAGCTAGCGGTCGCGCGGGTGACGCGCTCCAGAGGATAATGATGAAATGACAAAATAAATAATGTGCTTGCTTATTGTTGCTTGTCAAGTAAAAGTGTTTGGTGAACTGACTGGTCACCGGGTGGTCCACCCACACACGCCAGTCAGCGATCAAATGTTGCCCGAGGAAGTAGTGTTGTTGTGTTCTCTGTATCTGATGTACAAGATTTCTAATAAAAAAAAGATAAAAAGATGGTTGGTGCGAAACTATCTCCTGCAAAGAGAAAATTTGATGAGTGACCTCAGAATGACAGATGGATGGATAGATGGATGGTTTTT
This sequence comes from Xestia ashworthii, assembly GCA_950022955.1. NCBI lineage: Eukaryota > Metazoa > Arthropoda > Insecta > Lepidoptera > Noctuidae > Xestia > Xestia ashworthii. The sequence goes on from OX465566.1 coordinate 17,206,906, forward strand.
GTTTCTATCCTTGTATTCTTTGATAGAAGAATCCCATAGTAACTCTTTTGATTGAAATAATTCTATTCATTGCATAATTTTATCGTTGCTCCACACTACCGCCATGTTTATAAACAGTTGCAAAGTCGTCCACACGCGTCAACATTTATTTGTTGATAAACTAGACTGATGTTTTCACTCGCCGGGCGTCAACTCTGCAACATGGCGTGATCAACTCCGCAACACAAGTGTTGCCCGCAATATGTTGACAGCAACTCGGCAACATGTTTATGCAACTATGTTGCTAAAGAAATGTTTACCATGAATAGGGAGTATTCAGAAAGTTGGCAACGTCGCAAATACCTGTCAAATATTTACCTGTTTTCATTAATTTCGAAATATAAATACGAACGAACTAGAATATTAACTATGAAATGCATTAAATATTGTAGAATAATCAATTTTAGATCCAAAAAGTATTTGGAAACTATCCAAATGCCTTTTCTTATTCTAACACTTAACGCATAAAATTGTTGGTGTTCAGTGTTTTAATTGCAATTCACTCAATTAATATTCTAGTGCACTAGTTAGCCACATTTCTTACTTCTATCCAGTAATATTGCTATTTGCGACATTTCAACTTAATTCTTCGGAGAACAGGTGAAAAATTTTCAGCCGCTGTTTTTCGTGCTAGCATCTACCAATCTTTGTTTGTAGGTAATTCTAGATTTTTTTTTATTTAAGTGCCATAAACTGTTCAAGGAATATTGATACTCAAGTGTAGAAAGCGCAAAGTTTCCCGTCGGTTAATTTATTTTTTTGTTATATTTTTTATGAATCCTTACTTACTTTGTTATCATTGTTTAGTTTAATATATTTATTTTACCGTTTAAATAAAAGTATTACCTAAATATATATTTTTTCAATTATTACATTACATTCTAGGTATGTATTTACATCCTTTTAGTTTCGGATGGGAAATCATCAAATGACTCTGACATTCCCTCACGAGTCCCGAACCGCCCAGAGCGGGAGGGAATGACAGACTTTTACCGACTAAAACCCGTCCATGTTCCTTCCTCGCCCTTTATGTTCCGGGGCTCGGTAATCTCATGTATTTACATCCCATGTTTACATGTTGTAAAAAAGGCGTTCAACGGTACTTCAGGCGAATGGAGGCGGGCTGCGGGACTGTTCGAAAGAGATACCGATATACCCGGAACATAAAGGGCGAGGAAGGAACATGGATGGGTTTTTGTCAGTAAAAGTCTGACACCCGCTCCGCCCAGAGTTGGAGAAGTTATTTGATGATTTCCCATCCGGAAAAAAGGCGAATGGGGGCACATCATCATCAGCCTATTAATGTTCCCACTGCTGGGACATAGGCCTCTTCTCCATGAGAGAAAATAGGTTATAAATCCATCACGCGGGCCTAGTGCGGATTGGTAGATGTCACATATACCTATTCGATTTTTTTGGTTCTAAGATTCCTCATGATGTTTTCCTTCACCGTTTTGAGAGCAGCGGCGATGAAATAAATTACACAAAGTAATGCGCCTGCCTGGGTTAAAACCCTCGACTTATGTCCATGTTCACCGAAAATATAACAGTCTGATTCACAGAGTATATAATCACTACGTTTAGTCTGATTATCTAAAAACAGCTGTCACTGTGACATATTACCATACAAAAATGTGTTTTAAACAGCTGTTTTAGATAATCAGACCGTCATCTTTATGGTGAACATGGACCTTACTCGTAAGTTGGGGCCGCCATGCCATCACTGGGCTTTTTTAACCGACTTCAAAAAGGAGGAGGTTTTCAATTCCTCGGAAACTTTTTTTTTTTATTATGTATCTTCCCCCATTAATCGAAGATGGCTGGATCGATTGGGATTTTACTGTTTTGTTTGAAAGGGTGTACTTCTCAGGTGGCCCATGATCATCAAGTCAGGATCTGATGATTGATGACAAATTTTATGGGCACACTGCGATTTGGGTAGTTTTTGGAAGAGTTCTTTCTCGGAGTGATCCCACTTCAATTTGGTAAAGATCTGATGAAGAACTTCGGGCTAATTTTAGGAAGAATATTGCAAAAATGTTTCTGAAGTATGCGTAATAAAATGAACTTTTTATGAAGTTAGGTACAATATAATTTATTATTGACAGAACCTTGCTCGACATTGGCGCCATCTGGTGAGCTTGTTTGCAGTCGAAGATGGTGCTGCCTGTAAGATACAATGCATTGATATGTCAAACTTGGTATATTTATTGTAGGTACAGTGCGTTCCGAGATAGACTGTAAACGCTATGAGCGTCCATAAACCCGTTCCGAGATACCGAGAGCGCGATCATAAGCGCGATATCGATGTTCCTTGAGTCGTCATAGATGACGTCATGACACGCGCCATCTTGCGATTACACCGACCATGCCCCAAAGAAATATCACCGTGAGCGCTGTCAAATGACCTAATGACAGATCTTAGCTGTCATAATCGTGAAAACTAAAACGGAACGCAAAATATTGCTGTGAGCGCTGTGAGTGATAACGTATCTCGGAATGTACGGTTAGTTTTGAGTTTTGCCGCCTTTACGGATAAGTTGCTTGAAATGTATACCATAACAGCGCGGGTGGTGTCAAATTCCACACCTGCGCCCTTGCACAAACAGCACGGTTCGCGTGCATCTTAGGAACATAGTAGGTAAAGACACCATTGGACATGTTCACGAGACGCTATTATGATCAATCAATCAATCAAATATTTATTTTGTGAAACATAGGTATGGTTACAGATAGTTTATCGTCTAAAATATGTGCACTATGTGTTGCCAATATATGGCGTACAAAATTAACATAAACAAACAATTACACTTGGAATGTCAATAGAATAGATTAGATAACAATAATAATTCAATTTAAAATACATATGTCAGTTAGGTAAACATATCATAATTTCAATTTAAAATACATGTGTCAGTTAGGTAAACCTGTCATAAATTCATAAGTGTTTAATTGGGAAGTCGGAATCGTCATACCTCTGTTTATCAGTAGTAAATTCTGTGATGGAGTAGTAACATCTATCTAAAAGACACTCTTTATTTCTAATAGCTGCTGGTATACTATTAAATATTTTTGGGGCCATGCCTAGTACACTTTTGCCAAAGAATGCGGTTTTATGAATGGTTACGTGAATGGTATTCTGATAACGGCGAGAGCGTAATTTTTCAAATATTATGCAAGTTACAGCGAACAAACACTCCCATTTCATATATGTACATAGACGGTAGAGTGAGCAAACAAAGTTCCTTATACAATGGTTTACAACTATCAATCGATTTTAATTTGGTAAAAGACCGCAAGCATTTTTTCTGAGCTTTAAAAGCAATGTCTCTGTCAGTGGAGTTGCCCCAGAAAATGATTCCGTACCTAATGCTAGAAGCTACATAAGCATTGTAAGCTATTTGTAGTTTTTGATAGTTTGTACAGAGCACAATTATGCAAATTGACTAAGCTTCTTTGATAAAGATGAATTTGAACAAGCCTATATACAGGGTGTAAATAGACAATGATGAGAATGCTTGGTTGACAAAGCATTCTCATCATACCAAGCAACTTTATGCAATCATTGCTGGGAAACTGGGAAACGACTTGGGGTGAAAATTCACGTTTCACTGTCAAAGTCAAGTACTTACCTAGTACTACACTCAAAACATTGTGATTGTGCTGATGGATGTATTGAATAGTTCCGGGTTTGTGAGTGTTTTAAAGTGAAAATCTTAAATTAAAATAACGACTTTTCACAATATTACACAACGATGTTATGGTTGCTTGACTACTTAACCGAACTATCCTGTGGGTGGCCAAAAATTACTTTAAGGCCCCCAGCCAGGCACTAAGGGCACCCCCTGTGGGGTTCGGGCCTCGACTTAGTGGGTCATTATCGGGAGGGTAGCAAGGGACAGGCTGGGTCGGAATATTAATTGGGGAATTTAACGTTACATGCTCAGCGTCGCGGGCTGGCTCGTCGAGCAAGGTTCGGGGTGAGGGGCAAGTACTAGCTGCGCTCTGTTTTATAGGCACGACCGCACGATAGTTTAAAAAGTGCTAATAATATATACAGGGTGACTGGCTCGGGACCCGCCATAGCAAATTCGCATAAAGAGGAGGTCATTTGCTAATTACTGAACCTTACTTTCCCTAGCCAAAGTTTTGTAGTTTAGGAGATATGTTAATTTTTAGGGTTCCGTAGCCAAATGGCAAAAATGGAATCCTTATAGATTTGCCACGTCTGTCTGTCTGTCCGTCCGTATGTCACAGCCACTTTTTTCCGAAACTGTAAGAACTATGCTGTTGAAACTTGGTTAGTAAATGTATTCTGTGAACCGCATTAATATTTTCACTTATGTCAATCCACCAACCAGCTTATGTTTTGTTTTGTCATTCCCATTATTTATTCCATAATTCATTTCTATACAAATTCATAACATTTTTGAAATTAATTAAAAATAAATATAAAAAATTAAAAAATGTATAAAATATTTCTTTCCCATCATTATTATGGCTGATATAAAATATTCCCTAGTCTAGAGCCTGTACGGTTCACAACCTGGACAAAAATAAAGGACGCTGTTTTGACGTGACAACGTCTAATAAATCGATGAACGCTGGCTGCATGCACGAAAAAACTGAAACTCATTTTTTTTTTTCATCGAATCCATACGTGTGGGGTATCTATGGATAGGTCTTCAAAAATGATATTGAAGTTTCAAACATCATTTTTTACTAAACTGAATGAACTGAAAATTTGACCTTCAAGCATTCATAACTTTTTTTTGCTTTATTTTTGTGGGTTTTTTTGTTACTATTTGTTGGTAGTCATAAACATTGGTGATTAAAATACCTCGGAACTTCCTTCAAACTGGGGTAAAAAATAAGATAGTACGCTTTTTAAAGAAAATAATGCCAAATCAAAATCATTACGATCAAATTCAACCTCAAATTAAAGAAAGCTACGCTGTTTCAATAATAACTTTTAATCAAAATTTGTTATCTAGTTTATAACCTTTCCAACGGTACCAAATTTGTATTTAAAAAAATGCTAGTTTAAAAAAAACAATTCAGTGTAGGTTTGTTGAAGCTAATTGTGCAAAGTATTTTTTGCAAATTTATGACTAGGAAGGTAGAAATTATTAGTGGATTTACATTTATTATTATTCAAAAAAATACTTTTACAATGTGAAACAGAAAAAAAGGAAAAAAAATATCGGAAAGCAAAAGCAAAAATTTAAGATTTTGCTGGAATTGCTGCCCGCCATTTCTGAAACATGCCTGATATCTTTTCCTCATTTCCGTAATGTTAAGACATGCTTATATCTTAATAAACAACTGAACAAGAATTATTGTTGTTTTTTTTTTAATAAACTCTTCTTTTGTCCTTAGTTAATTTTCCTCATTGCACTTGATTCTTTTACGTCTGGGGTCGGGATAAAGAGTTGCCTGCAATGAAAAAATAAGGACAAAGGATTTTAAATTCCCGATATCTTTTCCTATAGGTACCTTTCTGTTTTACATTGTAAAAGTATTATTTTAAATAATAAAAATGTAAATCCACTAAGAATTTCTACCTACCTAGTTCAGTGCAAAGAATTTTTGAAAATTTATTTCAAAAATTCTTTGCACAATTTAGCTTCAACAAACCTTTAAGTACTGAATTGTTTTTTTTTATATTAGCAACTTTTTTAATACAAATTTGATATCGTTGGAAAGGTTTTACACTAGAGAACAAATTTTGAAAAAAAAATAATTAAAAAATAATTGAAACACCGCAGCTTTTTTTTATTTGAGGTTGAATTTGATCGTAATGATTTTGATTTCTCATTATTTTCTTTAAAAAGCGTACTATCTTATTTTTTTAACCCTAGTGTGAGGGAAGTTCCGAGGTATTTTAATCACCAATGTTTATGACTACCAACAAATAGTAAAAAAACCCACAAAAATCAAGCAAAAAAAAAGTTATGAATGCTTGAAGGTCAAATTTTGAAAAAAATTCAATAAAGTATAAAAATTGACATATCTCCTAAACTATAAAACTTTGGCTAGGGAAAGTAAGGTTCAGTAATTAGCAAATGATCTCCTCTATCTGCGAATTTGCTTTGGCGGGTCCAGAGCCAGTCACCCTGTATAAAATTTAGTTGACCGTGCTACGGCCGACACTCGGCTCGGCAGTGCAAGTACGTAGGAGTCTCTCGTGAAACAAGCAGCGAGAACAAGCGCATAGACGCGTTCAAAAAAATGAGCTTACACTTCGCCGAAAATACACTAATCTGAAATCGTTTATCGTACGATATTGAGTCGTCGTTCTCCATTATTCCATAGATTAGAATAATCTATAGATGGGCAACTTCGGCTTCGCTCGAGGTCGCGAAAGTGCTGCCGTGTAGTGGTTGCTTCATGAACTAAAGCTGATGCAATTCATAAATAGGTATATATAGTACAGCCGTACCTAGCCCCGGCTTCTAGACATACTATTGTTAGATTGCATTATTTTCATAAATTTGTGTTTTCAGAAAAACACAAATCTTGAAAACAATGCATGACTTTTTTGTTAAAGAGAAAAAATAACAAATTCAAATTCAATTAAGTTTATTTGTGACATTAAGTAAAAATAGGTACATGGTGTTATAAAAATAAATAACATCTCACTATGTGCTGCCTTGCAAGGAGGCGTACAAATAATGTTTACACATTAATTTGTGTAGGTTGAGGTTTTTAAGAGTACAAAAAATTAAATGAAACTTTATAAACATCTACTAAAAGTAACAGTTATTACACATTACAGATAACAATTCCCTAATATTAAATATTTAATAAATATACATTAAACAATACAAAGCTATTAACAATCTTATCCTCTGGAGCGCGCTACCCGCGCGACTGTTATGAACTAAAGCTAATTTTTCAAGGAATAAAAGTATTACAAATATAAAATACAAACAGTTTTCACTTTTATTAATAATGGACTAAAGCTAATATAAATCAGGGAATAAAAGTATTAAGATATAAAGTAAAAACAGTTTTCCATTTTTCTTCCAGGTCAACATTTGCAGAGTTATGTGGTTTTTGTATTTAGAATTTATGTATGTTATTAGTTTTTATTTCGGGTTTTATGAGTTAGATAATAATTATGAGCTGCCACCTTCATTTCATCACTTTCATCCCAAAACGTGGTTTTTCCAGATATCAACTGATTAATGTCCTTACACCAATTGTTCAAAAAGAACAAAATTATTTTTTTTACCATAAATTTTATTGATACATTTCTATGATGGTTACATGTAATAAAATTGTAGTTGATATTTATTGATAACACTAGTTCCAAATATGCGTGTATATTTTTGCTTTGACATTTTGTCTTTAGAACTTCAGTGACAATATTTTCTGAATTAAAAAAGAATGAAAATGCCTCACGACTTGGGTAAGAAAGCCAAGTTTTTGTGCTATCATACTCTTTAATTTTAATATATTTATGAAAGTCCTGCATTTCTTCAGATTCGAAATCATTTCTGCAGGTTTGACAATCTTTATAAATATTTTTTTTTAAAAGGTAGATGAGCCAACCACTACAGTATGCTACTGCTGCACATTTTTCTGTGTTTTCTGGATTTGTTATTAAATTTTCCACATCAGCGTCCATTATGCACAAGTGCTCCTCCGCTATTTCAAAATTAACATTGCTTGTTTCTGGTTTGGGGCAGGTTTTCAGTTAATATTTTTTTTAATGATTGCAATAATTCAAAATTGTCTTCTTCACAATTAGCCCCAACCGATTTGTAAGATGTAATATTACATATCAGTAATGATTTGTAAGCGTTAATAAAGGCATGAGCACTTGGCATATTATTGCGGAGACCATGTGCTCTTATTGCCCCAAAGAAATTTTCTAAGGGGTCTTGATTAATATGCCGCAGCAGTATCGATTTCAAACCTGCAGAATGCAAATCCTTCGTCAGGGCGAGAAAAGCTTCGATACTTTTTACCCAACTCGTTAAAGACGGCACAGTTGCTCTGTTACCAGTTTTTGTGATGAATGTCATGGATTTCAATATTGGTAAACTTTTATACCACAACCTGCGATGTGGAGATTGCCGAGTTACAGCACATCTATAAATTTTTCCTAGCTCAGGTTTATGGAAATTGCCATTGACAGAATCAAATAATTTGTCGAAGAATAAGATGAGATCGGCTGTATCGACACTTTTTTTCGGCAGTTTCCCTTCATCTGAAAAGAAAAACAGTTTGGAAATAAGTAACTTTCATCGTGATTGCATAAGCATCGATAGTGAAACATTCACTGACGACATGGCCAGACTTAATTACTACTTTTTTTTTAAATTTAACTTCCGCCGTCAAGTAATTAAAGTTAAATGTACTGTTATTGAATATTTTCAATAAAAAAACAAACCTGCCATAAATCCCATCGTCATGCCAACGGTATTGCTAAACACTTGTGTGCAGTGTTTGACTCTCATTTTTGGTATAAGTTGTGGATAGACATGCTCAGCTGTTAACTTCGTCATAAGCTTAACTCCTCTGTATTTTGGTCCTCGTTTATATAATGCTTCTATATGTGACCAAGAAGCTAACTTGGTTTTATCATCTTCTTTAAAATGCAAATCTTTTGTTAGAAGGTTATTTCTAACGCCCTTTATGAGATGAGGTGGGTCATAAATTGGGTATATTTTTTTTGAATTTATCTCAAAAAAGCCTCCAGGATAATTTTTTCCACATCTCAAATAGTTGGCTTCAGTTGCCTTCATCAAAAGGTTAAGTGCTGCCATATTGGTTGCACCTTGGTCACATACAGTTGCAACCACGTTTAACCCAATTTCATTTAAAGCATGAATGATATTTTTCAATTGCTTGCACAAATCTGCAGTTTTAGTGCTTCCTTTGCAAAATGAAAATGAGATTGGTTGTTTATATTTCTTACTAATACCCCTTATCATAAAAACGCACACATGGTCACAGAATATCTTTGATCTCTCTTCACCGTTATCAATGAAACCGTGGATAACATCATTGGTCTTGTCATAGGATACATTAGGTGCTATGGCCATTTCATCAAAAATCAGACAGCAATACTTGTGACGGGTGGGCATTTTTTCTACTTTTCTTTTCAAATGTTCAAATATTATTTCATTGATTCCTGGGTGTAGATTTATTTTGCAAAGTAATTTCTCTAAAGTTTTTCTCTTGGGAAGTATGCACATTTGACCAAGTATTCTGTATGCTCTAGGGGAAGGCTTGTATAAAGATAAACAGAGAACTTTCTCATCTAGAGTAAAACGTCTCCCTGCAGGTTTCTTCGCAAACTGCTTGATCTGCATTGCGAAAAATGTCTGAGCTGCTGGTGTCATTTTTTCTTTCACCATTTGATACGCAGAAGATTTCATAATTTTTTCTGCCATTAGCATTTCCATTCTTAAATTTTTTATTTGTATTGCGAGCTTTGCGCAATTTTGCTTTAACATCAGATATTATGTCCTTCAGCTTCTTTTCTGTTGCTGTCAAAGGCATGGAAATCTTATAACAACCTGAAAAAATTAAAACAAAATTATACATTGGGTATTACTAATTAGAATTATAGAATATTTATTTGAACATAACTAATTTGTTTACAAGTCTTACATCCATATTCATTACTTATAGTATTTAATAAAATTGTTATTTTTTTGTTTATGATTCTACCGACAACGCGGCGACGATTTGACGACCCGAATGGCGCAGCGATAGTGAGGCTGCCTTACGTTCTTAGGGACCCAGGTTCGAATCCCGGTAGGAGCAAATGTTTGTGTGATGAGAACATTTGTTTTTGAGTCATGGACGTTTATATCTATACTGAGTTACTGATATTATAAAGCTGAAGAGTTTGTTTGTTTGAACGCGCTAATCTCAGGAACTTCTGGTTCGAATTGAAAAAATCTTTTTGAAAATCAAATCAAATGCGATGTATAGTCCATTTATCGAGGAAGGTTTTAGGCTATATAACATCACGCTACGACCAATAGGAGCGGAGCATAAATGAAAAATGTTGCAAAAACGGGGGAAATTGTATTCCCTTTGTGAGCTTTTTCTCTCTTATGTGACGCAGACGAAGTTGCGTGGGTCAGCTAGTGTATAATAAGTATGTATGTATATAATTACAAAAAAAGTATCTATGTAGTATAATATCAACTATTTGATGACCACAACATAAGCCTCGTTGTTTAGTGTGGCACTAGATAGTGCTGTGTGTAATGTCCAGCGATATTTATTTATTTTGTTTACCTGGCCTGGAAGACATGTCTGTGTCCATTTGAACAGGTCTGGTAGAGGTGCCCGTCTCCATTTGAACAGGTCTGGTAGAGGTGCCCGTCTCCATTTGAAGTGGCATTTCAATATTCATTACTGTAATCACATAAGAAAAACAAAATTAAACATTGTATTGTGTAGATTACCAACAGCAAAAAATGTGTCAAAAAAAATTGTCAACATTATCTTTGGCTGACTGTTTAATATTTACCTGGCCTGGAAGACGTATCTGTGTCCATTTGAACAGGTCTGGTAGAGGTGCCCGTCTCCATTTGAAGTGGCATTTCAATATTCATTACTGTAATCACATAAGAAAAACAAAATTAAACATTGCATTGTGTAGATTACCAACTGAAAAAAATGTGTCAAAAAAATTTGTCAACATTATCTTTGGCTGACTGTTTAATATTTACCTGGCCTGGAAGACATGTCTGTGTCCATTTGAACAGGTCTGGTAGAGGTGCCCGTCTCCATTTGAAGTGGCATTTCAATATTCATTACTGTAATTACATAAGAAAACAAAATTAAAAATTGTATTGTGTAGATTACCAACTGCAAAAAATCTATTAAGAAAATTGGTCAGCACTATTTTAAGCAGACTGTATGATATTTACCGGGCCTGGAAGTTATATCTGTGTCCGTTTGAGCTGGTCTGGTTGAGGAGGCTGTCTTTATTTGAACTGAAGTAGATGGCAGTTCAATATGCCTGCGCTCACCAACATGCACACCTGAAATTTATAGGGTGATTTTTAATAGGTATGAACAGCTTAACCATTTGGGATTTATTCTCAGGAAGCCGTTATCATCACTAATCAAATTTTAAAGAACTTTTGAATATGAAAATCCATACTAATATTATAAAGCTCAAGAGTTTGTTTGTTTGTTTGAACGCGCTAATCTCAGGAACTACTGGTTTGAATTGAAAAAATCTTTTTGTGTTGGATAGTCCATTTACCGAGGAAGGTTATACGCTAAATAACATCACGCATACGACGAATTAAAAATGTTACAAAAACGGGGGAAATTTTATTCCCTTTTTGAGCTTTTTCTCTTATAAGTGACACAGACGAAGTTGCGTGGGTCAGCTAGAATAATATTAAAAGACTGAGTAATATTAATCTGCTTAAAAAACTACTTCATGAACTAAGTTTCTATTTTTACATTCATTAGATTTGTATTTCATAAAAAAGAGATGGTTAGTTTACGTTTTTTTTTGTTTTAGAGAGTAGCTTTGGCCCAGTGGTGGCGGCCCCGACTTACGAACAGTAAGTCGTGGGTTCGAACCCAGACAGGCACATTACTTTCTGTAATTTATTTCATCACCACTGCTCTCAAAACGGTGAAGAAACCGAACCAATCAATTTGCAACACGTGACATCTACCAACCTGCACTGAGCCCGCGTGGTAGATTATAGCCTATATGCAAAATAATAGCTTAGAAGTGGAGTTGCGGACACCAGCCCATTGTACAATACAATAACGTTTAATTTTTCCATCATTAAACAGAGTACAGTTAATAAATTTAAGAAATTTTACCTGGAATTGCAAGTGTCGGAATTGCCAGTGCAGATAATTTCTTATTTGGAAATGTGTAAATAGCTTCAAAATGCTTGTGACACACTTTTCGATTCTTGTGAATGAAATTATTATCTTCTCCGATAATGTCGCCTCCAATTTTCATAACCCAAGTGCGAAAACGTTCTATTTGTGCAGGATTATTCGGGTTTGGAAACCGGTGCAATGGCAATCCTGAAACATCATAATAATTAGAAAGGAACTTGTTACAAGTTCACCAAACATAATAAGATAATGATAAAAATATACTCAGTCAGACTGAGACAACTTACCACCTCCAAGTTTCATGGAACAGCCGGGAACACAACAAGATCTTTGAGCCATCACAAACTTTAGAGTAAGGAAAAGTTCACGATTGTTTTATGCAGGCAATCTTCAAAGCAGGAGGAACAAAGTTCGACTCGACGTACTGAATGAAAATAAAACCGAGAAAACACGAAAACACAAGAAAATTAACAAGTTATGCGCATGCACATCAACCGAAAAAAATCTTGTGAAAAATTCAAAGTATGAAAGTAATGTCAAATGTCAACGTCACTATATTGTCATCGTTAATTCATTGCGTTTTGGTTAAACTGCCATCTAGTGATAAACCTGCAAAAAAAATCCAAACAGCATTTTGTTTCTTGAAGCAGCGAATAGATGGCAGCGCTTACAGCGTCCCGTGCCATTTGTTCTAAGATACCACAGCATGCATTATTCTGGCAAGCTCTGGCCAAAAAGGTTTTTTTATAAAAACTAGTTTTTTATACTTACCTGTCAATTTTTTATCTCTTGTCATTAACTTATTGTCAACGTATTTAACAAAAGACAGTTTTGAGGTGTTGAGCAGAAACCAGCAGAAACTTGTGAGAACTTGATAGAGTATTTTATGAATTTTATGTGATTAATTTATTTACGAGTATTAGTTAGTAATGCCTAAAGTATCCGGCCATGGGGCAGCTACTGTTTATAAGAATCAGCCATTGGTATATAATATGAATATTGGAGACTCTGGACGGAATGCTGATCTAAATCGGTCAATCTCGGTAAATTATTTTCCTTCCATATTTTTACATTCACAGGACCTACCTGTAGTGTGAATATACACGGCTCGGATTGCCATAACCTTTATTCACAATACACAATACTGGACAAAATTATGAACGATTTATTAAGGCGAGTTTTATAATTACTAAAAGTATATGATTCACTGCTATAAACAAGACCAGAAAAATATATGATATTCTTCAGGATATATGCTAGCATGATACTGTTTTGAAAACATAATACAATTAATTTGGCTCGATAAAAAGAAATCACGAACACCTCTAAAAATATCTTACAAACAATAAAAAACATACTAATATGCATGCGATCATAATTCTGATTTTTTGGCAAATAATTCTACAAGCAATATATTAGCATGATACTGTTTTAGTCGTGTTAGTTAGTAGTTCTAATAATCCAATCAATAGTTTTTTCATAAATCGATCGAAACCACTCATTTCGCGCTATTTGGCCCGCAGTGGCTGACGTAACAACCACTTTATAGTGCAAGCTGATTAGAACTTTATTCTAATAGCATTTCAAACGAAGTTTGAACTTGTGGTGGGTGATAGAGTTGCTAATTTAGCTCGTCTAAGCGCCTTAACAGCACTCGTCGTTTGATCGGTCTCGGTATCTGGGGGCACAGTAGTGCCCACGCCAAGACGAGCCAAGCGAAGCGCAACGGCACGACCTACCTTTCTCGAAGCGTTAGAGCGTTTCGTCGTTTTTTTTAACCCTTTATAACTTGGCTCTGGATTATACCAGATAAACAAAATTCTCGGGATATGTTGCCAAGAAAAATAAATCTTGTAAGTTCTGTTATCTCCCCCCAACCCCTTTAAAACTAGGGGATGGAAGTTTGTATGAAACTTCCGCAATTTTGACGCTAGAGGTCTGAAAAATTATGAGCTATAAATATGTCTGAAAATTGTTGTAGGAACTCTTTGTTAGTAATAATAATAATAATAAAAAAAAAAGAAAAAAAAATGTCACAAGCAACTTACAAAAAGTAATGAAATCCCACCAAAAACATTTTCATAGAGGTCTGAAAATTGTTATAAGAAGTCTTTAATATTATAAAAAAAAAGAAAACAATTGCCACAGTACAAAAAGAAATGAAATCCCACCAAAAATTAAATGTTGCCAAGACGAGACCATAGACCAGTTTTTTATTATTTAACAAAAGTGTTTGTGTTTTAGTATTTATAAATAATAAAACTGTCGTTGTTTACCGTTTATTCTGTACACATGCTAAATAACCATATTCATTTTCTAGTAGGTCACTATAGTGACAGACTTATATATCTGGATATCAACACTATTGTTGGTAATCCGGGGTAAGGTGTATCTATCTATTGGATGTAGATGTCACCGTAAAATTGTCAAATACGTTATATTGTAATATCTCTAGCGATATTGTAAAGTCTCGAATTATTGTCAAACTAGCTTCTGCCCGCGACTTCGTACGCGGATCCTGTTGCTTTTGCCAGCGACACCGGGTTCGTCAAAATCGAAGATCTGAAACGTCGAATAAGAGCTAAGAGCCCGGGGACGGGAAAATAACGGATCTTTCCCACCTGAGCAACACATACCGTTTGGTTCTTTTTGCCATTTAACAGCTTCACAAAAAGTATAATCTTGGACCATACCTCCGGAATATGTGGAGTATTCAATCATAGGAGTATACGTAAATGAACTCCGTTTCTTATCAACCCAAGGAAAGTCGTCATGCCCTGAGAGACACCCGATTCTTCAGATGTTATCGACATTCTGTTCAGAGAATGTTCTTTCTCTCTCACATTTTAACTGATTATGAATATTTTGTTGTGTGCGTGTTTGGGGTAATGTATGATAATCTCGAGCAGCAGTTAGTCGCGCATCACGTTCATCGCTCGTTTCAAAAGACCTGTTAGTAGATGTGCGAATACGCTGAGAACTCAAGCGCAATTCTCTATCCGTGAACGCAGTCAGGCATCTATTCTTCACTGGTCTCTAGAGACCTGGATGTAGATGCGTAAATTCGCTGAGAACGCACGCTTCGCGATCGGAAGAGGTTTCCACGGAGCGAGTTGCAGCCTGATGTTCTCGAACAGCATCAAGTCTCTCCTGACGCTCTTCGATAGATTCTTGGGATCTTATGATCCTCAATCTTTTAGCTCCTTTGGAACATTGGGAAAGGTTTGACCTCTTTCTAGGCATGGTTATAGTTTTGTTGTGAAGATACCTGATCAATTAAAATCTAAGTGCCCTGCGTTACCGGGTAGGCTACCGAGTCACGAAGATAAATGGAAAAGGAAATTAAACACTCAAATAACATAAGCCCGAAGACATATTTATTCGATAAAATGAGTTTTGGTCAGTAGAGTTACCGCCTTAACCGCGTGGAGGTACTCCCAGTTTTTGTTATTTTATAATTTTATTATGCAGTAAAAAAAAGACGAAAAAAAGCAATAATTTTCACATCAGATGTTTCTGATCTTCGATTTTTTATAAGTCAACAGGAAATGCCCATCAGACCGAACAACTTTTGCTAAGACGTCATCATTCCTATATGTGTTATGGTGTAGCTGGGCTCTTGGAGTTCCACAACAGGTGTCCCAGATCTTCGATTTTTATAAATCAACAGAGAGTGCTAACCAGATTGAACAACTTTTGCTAAGACGTCATTCCTATATGTGTTATGGTGTAGCTGGGCTATTGGAGTTCCACGACAGGTGTCCCAGATCTTCGATTTTTATAAGTCAACAGAGAGTGCTCATCAGATTGAATAACTTTTGCTAAGACGTCATTCCCATATGTGTTATGGTGTAGCTGGGCTCTTGGAGTTCCACAATAGGTGTCCCAGATCTTCGATTTTTATAAATCAACAGAGAGTGCTTATCAAATTGAACAACTTTTGCTAAGACGTCATTCCTATATGTGTAATGGTGTAGCTGGGCTATTGGAGTTCCACGACAGGTGTCCCAGATCTTCGATTTTTATAAGTCAACAGAGAGTGCTCATCAGATTGAATAACTTTTGCTAAGACGTCATTCCCATATGTGTTATGGTGTAGCTGGGCTCTTGGAGTTCCACAATAGGTGTCCCAGATCTTCGATTTTTGTAAATCAACAGAGAGTGCTTATCAAATTGAACAACTTTTGCTAAGACGTTATTGCTATATGTGTTATGGTGTAGCTGGGCTATTGGATTTCCACGTTAGGTGTCCCAGATCTTCGATTTTTATAAGTCAACAGAGAGTGCTCACCAGATTGAACAACTTTTGCTAAGACGTCATTCCTATATGTGTTATGGTGTAGCTGGGCTATTGGAGTTCCACGACAGGTGTCCCAGATCTTCGATTTTTATAAGTCAACAGAGAGTGCTCATCAGATTGAATAACTTTTGCTAAGACGTCATTCCTATATGTGTTATGGTTTAACTGGGCTCTTGGAGTTCCACATCAGGTGTTCCAGATCTTCAAATTTATTCTCTCAGCAGAAAATGCTCATCACGTGGAACAATTTTTTCTATGGTGTCATTTTTAGGGTTCCGTAGCCAAATGGCAAAAAACGGAACCCTTATAGTTTCGCCATGTCTGTCTGTCTGTCTGTCTGTCTGTCTGTCCGCGGATAATCTCAGTGACCGTTAGCACCAGAAAGCTGAAATTTGGTACCAATATGTATATCAATCATGCCGACAAAGTGCAAAAATAAAAATTTAAAAAAACATTTTTATTAGGGTACCTCCCCCAGACGTAAAGTGGGGAGCGATTTTTTTTTTAATTTTGACCCTGACGTGTGATATATTGTTGGATAGGTATTTAAAAATGAATAGGGGTTTTCTAAAATCATTTTTTGATAATATTAATATTTTAGGAAATAATCGCTCCGAAAGTCAAAAACAATGTGTCCCCCCCCCTCTAACTTTTGAACCATAAGTTTAAAAAATATGAAAAAAATCACAGAAGTAGACCTTTATATGAACTTTCTAGGAAAATTATTTTCAACTTGATGAGTTGAATAGTTTTTGAGTTATATAGCACTTTTTCAAAAAAAACGCAAATGATAACTTTGTTTTTCATACAAATACTATGAAAAACAAAGTTATTTTTGCTGACGAAAAATGTTGGTATTTTTAATGGTCTGGGAAGCTACGGAACCCTACAGTGAGCGTGGCCCGACACGCTCTTGGCCGGTTTTTGTATCTGTTATAGTTTAGCTGGTCTGTTGCGGTTTTACATCAGGTGTTCAGGTTTCCAAGATAAATTATAGCCTATATGTTGCCCAGACATAATATCTATACAACGAAAAAAAAATCATTCAAATCCGTCCAGTACTTCCGAAGATTAGCGTGTACAAACAAACAGACAAACAGACAAACAGACAAACAGACAAACAGACATACTTTTTTTTTTGGATTCGTACTCTATCTGTTTCTAAACCCCCTTCAATTATTATTTTTTAAATATATTCAATGAACAGACACAGCTTTTTTATTCTTTTATTATATGTATGGATATGGATGAACATACTGCTTATATACAATAAAACGCATTATTTTTCGTGAAATGCATGCGATGGTAGTCAACTCACGCGGTGTGGAGAGAAGGAGGGGTCCCCCTTGCCCAGTGGTACCACTCTCATGAAAAGATACTGTACCATTCCTGAGAAATATCGATTAATATAACCTAACCTTAAAACACTTCATATTCCCCTAAAAAGCGTAGTCGACGGAGCCCCGCTTCGCGGGGCCCCTATTTCCGGGTGCAGGGTTTAAAGGAACCTAACTAACCTAATGGGGGGGTGCCCCAAGTCCCGATTATGGGGGCAGAGATACTTCCGTAATGTTCAGTTGACAATAATTCGAGATATTACAATATCGCTAGAGAGGAACACGTTATATTGTAATATAACGTTTTTGACAATTTTACGGTGACATAGACACAAAATAGCTCGGCTATTATCTTATAGTATTCACACAGACATAAATAGTATGTCTACGTTTAGTTATATTATTAATACATCGACAATTAGTAAGTCTACTACTGTTCAGCTATGCGATTCACTAACAGACTCTTCACAGATGTTAACAACGACGAGTTCACTGATGTGACATCGTAAATATCGCTTTTGAAAACAACGTTGATAAAATCCGTATTCGGTAAGCTACTTAGGCTCGTCGACGATCTACTCCTCATCGATGAAAAGTAAGACGATGACAGTGTTGCTATGTTTAATCTAGAGTATAATCGAGAAAATCTCGACATACCTATTTTGAAGTTATTTCGTCATAATAAATTAATACAACTGCACAATACGTATGTCTATAAGACGTTATATTTATTACGCAACGAATATTTAATTAAATATATCATTTTCAACTTGGAAAATAATTATTTTTGATAATAGCAATAAATTATACTAATCTTTGATTGACATTTGTTGTGTTCAGTGTTGCCGTTTTGTGTGTAATTACACATTTTGTGGGTAATATAGGCTTATCGTGTGTAACCCGTGTGTAATAAGCATATGTGTGTAATTGTGTACAATTACAATCGGTTTCAGTCACTACAACTTGTTCTAGCTCGGTTAGGTAAACGAGCGTTGCAATGATAATAATACAGTCAAATATCGTGGGTAACTTAACACGTACAAAACTGTACATAATGCGAAACATCTTAAAATGGTTGCATTATACCTGAGTTGACAGTTCTTTGTAACCATCAAATTTTACTTATCTGTGGTGTTTGAACTTTTGAATTTCTGTCCTTTAATCTAATAGATTGTTGTAGTCTTTGGTTTATTTTGAATTTTTTAATCGATTGGTGAATTTGTATTGTAAGTTGCAATGATTAAGGGCGTCAGTGTAGCCCGCTAAATTCAAAATTTCTTACGTTTTTGTTGCAATTTGCAGGCCAGTGCTAGGTTGTATGTTGATGAAAATATCGTTGGCGACTGTAAGACGTGTGTAGTGACGTGTGAATTATGATCATCGAAATCGTCAATACAACCTTCCAAGCTCACAAAAGTCTAGGAACGACAATGACGTTGAAACAATTGTTCCTCGACTTATATGAACTTAGAGGTTTGGGATTTTGAGGATTTTAATTTTGTAACTACACATGTTTTACAGTCGCGAACGATATTTTCAACATCATAAAACCTACCACTGGCCTGCAAATTGCAAAGAACGTAAGAAAATTTGAATTTCGCGGGCTACCCTGACACTTTCACATTAATTGGCTCAAGAATTTAATATTACTATATTAATTCTACCCAAATCATAACCCTTCTAATTGCCTATCTGAAAATAAAATAATTTTGAAAATTGTGATCTAGTTCTTGCAAAAACTTATTTTTAAAGATGTTTATGTATGTTTATCAAATAACACTATATGAATTATTATTTAATCTGCAAACTTGGCGGTCTGTTTGGTGTGTAATTGTGTGTAATCAGGGAGTTATGTGTGTGGAATTTGATCGAGGTGCAGTGGCAACACTGGTTGTGTTATTTGTAGGTTATGTATTTCAAAACAATTATAGTTTTTTTATCAAAATACGAAATTCCAAAGTTCCAAGTGGTTATAAGTGCCTAAAGTAGACTGAAAAAAATTATGCACCCCAATCGCATAGCGTTCTACTTGTTCTTTATTTTCGTTTGGTTCTAAACCTACCGAAAGTAAGTACACAGTAACATTTATATTTAAATATACAGCACAGTTTCTGGAACTACATTTATGTAACCAAATATTTATTTTTTAGTGTCTCGCAACGCAGCTCCTTCGTTAAACCAGCTGGAAAAGCTAGTAAGCTTTTTGGAAAGCAAACATGCTTAGTTACGGGCCATGCTCGCATTTGCAGTCGTCAGGCATGGTCCGAAATAAAAACAGCCCTGAATAGTGATGGTAGTCTGTGTACGAAAACATCGGCACAGTGGTATAAGGTTAGTAATAATATGTATTTGTGTTTGTACACTGTTGCATTAAGTAGGTAGCTGTCTACAGTATAGTATCCTTTTGCATTGGCAGCCCCTGTGTATGTTCTTTATTACTTAAGTAGTATTAACTACAGGCATGTACTGTAACTTTAGGCTAGGCTTCAAATTGCAACAGAAAGTCAACTCAACCCGAGAAAATAGGTGTTCTATTTATTGAATACATCAAATAATATAATTCTTACTTGTGTTGCAGTACTGGGAGGACAAAAAGGAGCAGATAAGAGGAAGTACAGCTTAATAGCAGCCACGAGAGGGTGCACTGGTAGTGGTATAGAGGCCAGAAATCAGTGAAATAGAATTGAAAATCCATACCATTACGGGAGGAGAAAGTTTTGGTTGCAAGCAAAACTCTTGGTTGCCCAAGTGATTAGCCGACAAGTAGAAGGCCTTCAGGCTGTGGCTCAAGCTTTAGGTAGAATAAGTAGTGCAATTCAAGATTTAATAAATAAATAAAATGCATGTTAATAGATTGTTTTATTTATTATTAATTCTATTAAAATGACTTTTCCTAGGTACATATTATTTTGTTAGACTATAAATACTAATTTTATCTTTACAATAAGAAGTTTAAAAAACATCCATTTTCTATATTTTATGATGAACAATACACCATACTATTTAACATACACTATTTAATAAACAAACTGTCTTATAACCTGAATATTAGTAATATCATAAGTACTCGCTACTAATCCATATGGACTCTTGTTCGAAATAAAGTTTTTGATTGATTGATAAGTCTATTGTTAGTGTTAACTTGTCCATGTCAGTCTATTAGTTAGACAACCTCGAGCAAGACGTCCACTGTCCAAATCACTGATAGAGTTCTGACTTTCTCGTTGTAGTAACCGGATAACAATTCTGCTGGAGGAACTTCTGTTTGATTGTAAATGTTATGTCACACACAACAGGCTTTAATTTCACACCATCTCTGAATCGTATTGAAGAACATGATGAACCAAAAGCCAGCTAAAACTGCCTTTATCCAAAGGTTCGTTATGCAGTATTTTATGCAGTGGCATGTAGAACATTATAGTATGCTTCCCGTGGTCCAGGCTCATGGTTGCTACATGGAACCATCATGTATGGCCTAAGAGCAAAACCGGAGTCCCCTGAAATACATTAAATAGGAATTTAATTTTACAATAATATTGAACTTCTCATAAAATCTAAGTAAAGGATCATCATCATCATCATCATCATTTCAGCCGAAAGACGTCTACTGCTGGACATAGGCCTCCCCCAAGTGTCGCCACATTGACGATAAGGATAGACAATTTAAAATATTATCTAAGTATCTAACAAAAATAAATAGCCAGATGGTTTGATTCTTGATAGTAGCTTGGTAAAAAATAAAAAATACTTGCTTTTCTTTGAGAATTTGCCTTTTTTTGTATTTTGAGGAAATCTTATGTGTACTTTTTAATTATAACTGGGAGGTTCATGGCATCTTTAATGGTTCTTATAGCCCTCGAGGCAGATGCTTGCAGATATAGGTTCTTGCATTCTCACATATTTTTTGGTAACTCCCGCTAGCTAAAAATGCGAGAGTGCATAAAACCTGGAAAGAGAGTAAGTTTTAGGCATTTTTCCACTGCAGGTATGGTAATTTATATTAAGTATATTAATTTAGTAGTGATACCTTGGTTCGTTTGCTAATTTCTCGACGATTCAACATTGTTATGCCACCAGAAATATCTTTTTCCAATTGTGTAATTAGCTCTACAGTCAACCTAGTTTATATCCGTAGTAAGAAGATCCACATCCACGTCTCACATGTGCCTGACGTCTTTTTTTCTAAATTATATTGACGCTAAGCTTCTTCCAACAAAAAAATCATACAAGCAAGACGAACTGCCATCTAAAACATTAAAAACAGGCATTTATACGTTTCAGGAAATAATACGATATACAAAACAATATTAAGCATTTTAGTTTAAATGAATAACTTGTTTTACTTACATTTTAATAGTCTACAACCAAGGAATCATCTACAATTTACAAGCTTTACTGTTTGACAGTTAAAATCGAAGTCAAAGATGTGGTGGTGGACGAAGTGTAGGATGTGTTGTGTTTGTGAATACCGTTTTTCATACATTCGGAACCATATTTTAGTTCTATGTCGCGCCGTCGACATCGTTGAGGCGCTACGATCGCGCAGTTTTAACTCAAGAATACCGATAAGTTTGCATCTGATGTTTCAACGATGATTTCTCGGTTGTAAAGATGTTTTGCCTTAGTGAATCGCACTCCAGGTGACTGGCACGAATGAATATAGCACTAGTGCTATAAATGTTTACAAACATTGTACTGGGGAGGATCCATCTGTCACCGTGGAAAATTCTCAATTAGGGTTTATTAGTGATAGGGTCTTGTTGTCAGAGGATGGCACGGGAGTCTCCGGCCTCACTCCATATATTAATTTAAACTAGAAAGTGAGACAACAGAAGGTACCATTAACAATATTATTGTTAATCCTACCAACAACAAGGTATCTTCTTGCACTCAATTAGTTAGTAAAAAAGGGCCTCAGCAGAACACCTTAAAATTATTCCACCAAAATATCCAAGGCATTTCTTCCAAATTATTAGAAATTGAATTGTTTTCAGAAAGTAGTAAGTATGACATTATTTGTTTTACTGAACATTGGCTAAAGGATTACCAAATGCTTATTAATTATGAGAACTATATGGTGGGTAGCTGCTTTAACCGTATAAGTATGCTTCGTGGAGGCTCCCTAATATTAATAAAAAATAGTTTTAAATATAAGCAACGTAATGACATAGTAGGTCTCTCGGTTGAACATTGCGTCGAACTGTCCTGTGTTGAGCTAGATAAGCATGTAGTTGTGTGTGTGTACAGACCCCCAAACTATCAAAACTTTTCCTTATTCGAATCAATAATGGAAGATGTCCTGGCAAAACTTGCAGCCAGTAATAAGTCTACAATTATTTGTGGTGATTTCAATATCAATATTTTAGAAGAGAATACAAAAGCAGTCGGTTATTAAATCTTTTTAAGTCATTTGACTTGACCAACACTTTTATAGAACCTACTAGAGTAACTTCATCTTCTGCTACTTGTATAGATAATGTTTTCTGCAATTGTGATTATTTAGATAAAGCCATAGTGAATTGTTTGCCGTCTGACCATAGCGGACAAACTGTAACTTTTAGGTGTAATACTCCAATACAAAATGTTCAGATTAAATATAGACCTATAACTTCTTGCAAATTAAATAGGTTTGATATTTCCCTACAAGAGGATATTAATATAAATCAATTGTATGACCGTTTCTTTTCATTAGTTCACACGGAATTCAACAAAACTTTTGAAAAGAAGACAAAGAGTATTTGCCCTAAAATTATATTTAGTGATTGGGCAACTAGAGGTATCAGAAAAAGTAGGGAAAGACTATTTGAGCTTTACAGCCTTAAGCCTTTTATAAACACAGAAACTTTTAGCAAGTATGTTGCTAAGTATTCAAAGATTTTTAGAAATACTTGCAAGGTTGCTAAAGCCCTGCACATTAGCAACAAGATCAAAACGGCAGAAAATAAAATAAAGACCGTTTGGAAAGTCATAAATAACGAGACTAACAGAAAGAAAATACGTAATAATAGCTATACATTAGATACAGCATGTGGTCGTAAAAGCTCTAATCAGGAAGTAGCTCAAGAATTTGTAAATTTCTTTACCGATATACCAATAAAAACTACGGAGGCCCTTAATTCCTCACCTGAAATCTCAATTGGCGTATTAAAGGCGAATGTGTCTGACTGCCTGGCTGAATTTATGACAGTTATTAAAGCTTTCCGGCAAATTAAAATCAAACTGACCGAAGATCTATGGGGAATGTCTATCAAAGTTTGTACATCTATACTTGAGACCATAGCCCCGTACTTAGCTTTAATTTTTAATTCATGTGTAGACCAAGGAGTGTTTCCTGATTTAATGAAATACAGTAAAGTCATACCTCTTTTCAAATCCGGGGACAGTAAAGATGCCAATAATTATAGACCTGTATCCGTGTTACCAGTTTTTAGCAAGGTTTTTGAAAAAGTAATGCTTAATCAAATGCTCTATCATTTTAACACCAACGGAATCTTACATGATCAACAGTATGGTTTCACCAAGGGACGTTGTACAACTGACGCCGGTGTAACCTTATTAAAGCACGTTTTTGCTGCGTGGGAAGAGTCCCAAGACGCAATAGGAATTTTCTGTGACCTCTCCAAAGCTTTTGACTGCGTAAATGACGACACATTACTTTTGAGACTGGAGCATTACGGACTGGGTAAACTTGCACTTAGCCTGGTAAAATCTTATTTGAGTGATAGAAAACAACATGTTCAAATAAATGGTGTCAATTCACAGGGTTTGAAAGTAAAAATGGGGGTTCCGCAAGGCTCAATATTGGGTCCTTTCCTTTTTCTAGTCTATATAAATGATCTACCCTATTTATTGAAAAACCAACCACAAAATATGGTGCTATTTGCTGATGACACTTCCCTAATTTTTAAGATAAATAGACGGGCCCAAAATCTAGATGAAGTGAATAATGCCCTACTTCAGGTCCAAAATTGGTTCACAGCAAACAATTTGGTATTGAATGAAAAGAAAACTACCTAAATGCATAAGATTTTCATTACCGAATGTTAAAAGTAGTGATTGTGAGATAATATTGAATAAAGAGAAACTCGAATTCGTAGATAAAACTGTTTTCCTGGGGCTTACGCTTGATTCAAGGCTACAATGGGGTTCTCATTTAAAATCGCTTGCGGGGCGCTTAAGTTCAGCAGCATATGCTATAAGAAAAATCCGTCAATTCACTGATGTAGATACCGCTAGACTGGTCTATTTTAGTTACTTCCATAGTATAATGTCTTACGGTATTTTGCTATGGGGACGGGCTGCTGATATTGAGTCTATATTTATTCTGCAGAAAAGAGCCATCAGAGCCATATTATAATCTTCGTAGGCGCGATTCTCTAAGGGAACTATTTAAGGATATTTGGCATCATGACGGTTCATTGCCAATACATCTACGAAAACATAATATAATAATAATAATAATAATATTTATTTATTTATGGCAACTAGGCCCAATTGTTAGTAACATTATTCCTACAAACTATTGTTAGTAAACAAAAACAGAAACAAATACAAAATTGAGAGGTTAGGTGTAGGGTCTTCTGACCAGCACCTCCACAGCGTGCGACAACCAAGGTGCGTCGAACTTATCAATCAACATACTTAGGATAATGTACGTCAGAAAAAATCTGCATCTTTTTGGTAAAAGAGGTGACAGACACAATTACAGTACTAGAAATAGGGACCAACTAGTTCAGCCAGGCTTTAGACTCGCTAAAGTAGACTCATCTTTCATGGGGTACTGTTTGAGATGCTATAATAAAATTCCACAAAGTATTCTTGAACTGAATGAGACGAAATTTAAAACATGCATTAAACGCACACTATGTAAACAAGCATATTACAAGTTGAGCGATTATATCGCTGATAAAAATGCTTGGCTTAATGCTGGTCCTGCTCCACATGGACAGGGGCGCAAAAATTGATAGCCTTAAATGGTATTGTTGGAGCTGCTGAAGATTGTACAAACTTATCTTTGCATTGTATAGCATCAATGTTAGTATTATATAATCGCATAGCCTATATTGTGTGAGTACTATGTACTAGTAAGCTATCATTCACTGGAAACCTACGGCAGTTCTTGACTTGAATGTGCCCTGGCGGTTGAGAGTATGTCATGCTCTCTCAAATGTCTCGCTGATGGTGGCGCGTGTGTCGGACCATTTAGTTCCCTTCAAAATGGTTGAGCTGAATGGTGCTGATCCATGCGTCATGTTCGTGAACGGGCGCTGTCAGTTGTTGTGACTGGTCATGTCTTAGTCGCCATGGTCTATTTGAATTAATTATTTTGTTTTTGAGTTGTATTTTGTTTTTGTTTTGCTATGGACACTTTTAACGTGCAAATCTTGCTACATTGTTCTCACATAATATACCATCTCAACATGAATGATGTAACCAAGATTTTGTAACAATATTTTGATTTAAAAGAGTGTCCATGGAGTTTCTTGCCCGTTCTTCTCCATAGAGATCTACGCTAGGGAATGGGCAACTACAGTACTTTCACAGTTTTTATGTCTTGTGACTGGGACTGTAGCTACATTAAATGTTCATTTTTGTTTCAACAATTCAAAAGTGCCTGTAACTGGCCTACTTGAAATAAATGCTTTGATTTAGATTTTTTGATTTCTGTAAATTTCTGTAAGGAACGTTGGTATTTCTGCTAAAATATCTGAAAACGGTACCAAAATTTCCGTGCCCGACCCGTGTACAACTGCGATGTCCAACTGGTTGTACTTCGGAGAAGTAAATTTACCCATGGTTCAACTGGTTGTTCTATGGGGAAATATCTTTACCAATGGTTCAACTCGAGTGAGTTGTTCTTTCCTTGGTCCAACTAGTTGTACTTCTGGGAATTGAATTTATTTAAGGAACAACTTTCAGAAGGCACAGCTATAGTGATGTGATTTCTCACCTATCACAAGTATCGATATCGATGAAATGAGAATTTCTTTTCTAAAAATATACCTAACTAAAAATGGTTATGAATCATAACCATTTCTAGTTAGGTATATTATGATAATGGTGGTATGGTATGGAAATGGCAACTTTGTCTTAATTTATTACAAGTATCTAATGATTACCTACTTACTTTTTAGGACATGCAGCTTATTACGCATCAGACATCAGTATCAGGACTGTATGAACCAGTCGTTTCTAATCCTGCAACTGCTGGAGGGTAATATTTGGTTTGTTTTAATTGATTTATATTACTGGAATAATGGTGATCGTTTTATTTATTTTTGTTATTCAATAGATCCACCGCGATTTTTGTGACATCTGTTTTTGGATCCATTCTTGAAGATGTGATGACACAACTATGGATTCTTGGTAAATATTAATGGTATCAAAGCCAAATGTATGTATGTCTACCGTGAGTACTGTGACTGGGTAGGTGGGTGGATAGTATTATTACCAAACTTCTAGGGCAATAAAATGTCAGTCTATTTTTTGTACCTGGCAGTGCTGAATGTCCTTATGATTCAATAAATTAAAACATAATTATTTTAATAAGACTGTTTAAACTCATAAGATTTAATTAGAAAATATCTTCAGAAAGATGCAACAGCGCGCTGGCTCTGGCAAGGACAATGTCTGATATTGATTATTTGAAAGCGTGTAAATATGGCGTGTACAATATCAATGATGTTAAAGATGAGCTTGATGGGATAGACCCTAAGAAACTTAACTGTACGATATACAAAATTAAGAAGCTTGAGGCAGACAGGTACTCCCACATTTTCTTTTTAACCCTTGACGCTTGATTATGTGTACTACATTGAGTGAGAGGGAATAAGGAATACTAACAACGGAATGAGATGAGGAAAGTAGAGTGATGACTGGTACCTAACCTAGGACCTAACTATAACGAATTATTTTCTATTTATTTTTTAGTACAGTGCCGGGGGTTTTTTAAATTTAAATTTAATTTTACTTGTCTTTTTCGTAGGTTTTTAGTTTACTTTTACACTATCGATTATGCTTTGTTTTAGGAGATATGTGAACACAGTGATGACTGCAACATATTTTGGTCTAACGCACACCTTTAACTTTGATCCTCTGGTAAGTTACATCAGTGCATTCGAAAACCGGGAACGCTACAAATTACGTATAGCGGAAGAAGAAAATACAAATAAAATGTGGGTTTTTATAATTGTTTTGTTGACATGGTAATATTGTGTTTACATTAGTATTTTTTTGGTTTACATTGGTCATGTTTGGTTTCCATAAGTATTGTTCTGTTTACATTGGTATTGTTATGGAATATTTAATAGATTACTTAGATAATCATTTATTTTTGCATAGGCTTCGTAAAGAGATGAGTAAACGAGTTAGACAGCAACGTAACCATATCAAAAGCGTGCTGTACGACACCGAAGCTATCATTACTAAATTAAAGACAGATGTTGAAGTAAGCCTGCACGAAATTTTCATTGACTCTCAGCTGTAATCCCTGAAAGAGCTTTGAATTATTTGGCCTAACTTTCGCCATTTTAATTAATTTCCAAAATAGTGGCCACGCATTAAGGCTGTATTAATCAATGCCTAATTTCAATACAAACGAGATTAGAATAAGATAAAATCTTCTAAAGCGTCACGTTTTTTAAATTACGATCAATACACATCTTTCATTGCTTCAGATTGAGTCATCAGTGAAAATATTGTAACTTTTATAGTTTTTATTGCGGAAGCGTGACGGTTTAGAAGACTTTGTCGCATACAACCCTTGTTTGTATTGATAAATACGGCTTTTGCACGATCGTTTTTTGGAAAATTTAATAAAATGGCAGAAGATAGGCAGGCCACGAGGCCATTTAGGCAGAAGGTTACCTAAAATACATTTCACCTATCTTATTCAAGCCCCATAATATAATAAAGCGAGCTTATTGCCAACAAACGGCACAAGTCCTGTGCGTGAGATGTTACCGAGAAACTTCT
The DNA here is from genome assembly GCA_950022955.1 of Xestia ashworthii. Taxonomy (NCBI): domain Eukaryota; kingdom Metazoa; phylum Arthropoda; class Insecta; order Lepidoptera; family Noctuidae; genus Xestia; species Xestia ashworthii. The sequence goes on from OX465566.1 coordinate 17,235,406, forward strand.
AATGGGAATGCCCAATAATTATTATAATTATTTGCTAAACATTTGTTTATAAAGAAGTTACTTGTAGGCTTCCTGGATTACTTAATTGATTAACGACATTGAATATACTAGTAGAATAGGCTTGTTAACTGAAAAAATCTAATTAGTCCGTCACTTAGATTATGAAAAAATATTTCACCCGTATTTTTTCTTTTGTTACATAAACCAAACCAATACGACGCTTTTAAAGTTCTCAATACGTCACTGTTTGGTATCATTTTTAGTGAGTACTGACGTCACGAGCCCCCACTCCCGAGTTTGGATGCGTTTTATGTTTGTCAATATTCGTTGATTTACAAAAACAAAAAATACGTGTCCATTATTTTCCAATACTCTGACGGACTAAATAGATTTGCAGTTTATTGATGGTGGAAACTAGCCTATTATATGTTTTTAGGATTCGGTTTTGTACGCTGAAGTCCGCAGCCGCTACATGGATAATTGGCAAGTAGCAAGGACAGAACAACATAATCGAACAATTCATGATGTCGAATATGTTCCTTCATCGACGACTGAATATTATAAACAGAGAACTGATCATGAAATAAGAGTACATGCTGAAGTGGAAACATTGGTTACCATTACAATTAACGTTAGTACATTATTAATTTGCAGGGTTAAATATAAATATATACTAACATAATATCTGTCTTTCTGATTCCTTTCTATATACTAACTTGCTAACATATCTTTTAAAGGAAAAATTACAAACGATTGAGGAATGGATGGATAGATTTGACAGAGACATGGAAAAAATTGATCTCGAAATACAAGTTAAGAAAAATAATTATGTAGACATGCGTGACAAAAGAGAAAACTACGAAGAAATGGTTAACTTCTTAACTTATTCTGTCTTTGCAACAGCTCCTGTTTTTTATTCCTATAATCGTTGATCTGATTTCTCTGAAATATTCTACACCATTACTATGACTGCAAGTGACAAACAGTTCAAGTACGGGGGTACCCAGTAGATTCATGACTATTGTGAACAGATCAACATGGCAGGTACCCTTGAGATACACAGACTGGTTGCGGACATATCCTGTAGCAATTCACTGCAGGACATAGGCTTCTTAATCGCATGTCATGTCATTAAACACGAATTTCGGTTGGGTTCTACTACATACTAGGTGGTTGAAATTGTGCTGGGCTAACGTTAAGGTGTTAAATGGAGAACGATCATTGTGATCATACATTTTAAACTCGAAATTCGACCATATTTTTTCAAATAGACCAGGCTTTTTTTCCACTTTTTTGACACAAAAGACTAGTCAAGCAGCTGCAGTCAAGTTCCAAGGCATAATCTGTGAAAGTAGATTAGTTGCCTATTTCTAAAGCGTAGATCTCTACGGAGAAGAATGGTTCAGAATCTTTATGGACAATCTCAAATATTTCTTATGTTGTTTCCATTTAAGTTAATAATACCAATGATCATCAAATGTCTGACTTAAATGCTTCACAAGCCCAAGCGGGAAAGGCTTTTCTTTACCACTAATTGAAAGATTTACATGTTTTCAGTTCGAGAAACATGACATTCAAATGAAGGAATGGATTCATTTCACGGAAGAACGCGAGAAAGCTCGGCAATACCATGAGAAAATGATGAAGTCCGCTATTATTGTGCAGGCTTGGTGGCGTGGTCTTCTTGTGCGCCTTAGGCTTGGACCGTATAAAAAAGAAAAGAAAAGAGGCAAAAAGGGTAAAGACAAGTAGTAATGTTATATTTTTACCTATCTATGATATATTGTTAATTAATTTATTTAATAAACTAGTTTTACGTTGTTTTAAATTGGTCTATGATTTGTAAAATCGTTTTATACCAATACATAGGGGTAGCAAATAAAAGCATAAGAGTCAAATACACTTTAAATGATAAATGATATTTATTCAGCAAGTAGGTTTTCTCAAACACTTTCACACGTCATTTTTTTAAAACTAGATGGGGCCGGTGTTTCGTACCTGACTATGAGAAGAAACAGCCGAAACAAACTCAGAGGTCATAGTCTCTTTTAAAGTCCAGACAATCTTGTTCAACTCACATGAGGACTACCTATGCAGATTAGTGTCTGAGATGGTCTTTTGAAGAAAGAACCATACAGATTTGAGTGGACCTGTCCAGTCAGTGCAAGCATTCGTCAGTTATCGTATAGCTCGACTTTTAACTCAAGGAGCTCAACGAAACGACGAACAATACCAAAGAAGGGACATTTGGGTAGGTCGCTTATAGTACTCAAACTGCCAGACAGTCGTGGGAAAAAAACCAACAAAAAGTGACCCACAAGGTCCTCGCATTCACAATAATTAAATAAAATAAACAATAATTTACAATTCAAATTCGAATGTCAATAAAATACGAAATGTCAAATACACACATAAAATAAACAAAAATAAAGTAAAAAATAATAAAACACTGAACTAAGTACCTATTCATGTCAAATCATTCAATGTCACAGTGTATAAAATAAAGGAATCAATAATAAACAAGCGAAGACCGAAATTTCAACATTCATAGAGCAAATTGGAGCAGCTTAATCCCAAGCCTTGTTTATCTTCGAGATAGTGATGGTTCATTGTCACTAGTACCATTAACAGTTCCATGATGGAACTAGGGTTGTTTTTTAGGTTCATTGTCACTAGTACCATTAACAGTTCCATGATGGAACTAGTGTTGTTTTTTATTATCACTAGTTCCATTTTGAGAGAATTTGAAAATAATGGAACTAGTGTTGATTTTTTTAATCACTGGTTCCACTAGTAACATTAACAGTACCATGATGGAACTAGTGTTGATTTTTATAATCACTAGTTCCATTTTGAAAGAATCTGAAAATAATGGAACTAGTGTTGTTTTTTTTATCACTAGTTCCACTAGTAACATTAACAGTACCATGATGGAACTAGTGTTGATTTTTATAATCACTAGTTCCATTTTGAGAGAATCTGAAAATAATGGAACTAGTGTTGATTTTTTTTACCACTAGTTCTACATTAGGCACTTGTGAAATTTTTCAAGGGTGGAAACACACTAGGGGTAAAAACACTTAGTTTTTTTTTATTAATTTTATGCAATTGGTTAATAGAAGGCTTTCAGGCATAACTTATGTTTTATAAACGATTTGAATTTATTTAGGCTTAGTGCTTGAATATGGCTCGAAAGTTTATTGTAAAAACGTATACATTGGCATTTGAACGTACCCCCTATTTTTTTGAGCCTCGTTGCAGGAATAATAAATTTGTGTTTGTTCCTCGTATTTATGTTGTGGATATCACAGTATTTTTAAACAAATTAATATTTTTGTGTGCGTACAAAAGGTTTTCATAAATAAACTGAGAGGGCACAGTAAGAATATTAATCTCTTTAAATTTTTCTCTGAGGGAGTATCTGGGACTGAGTTTATAAATTGAACGAATTGCCTTTTTTTGTAAAACAAATATTGTTTGAATATCGGCGGCATTGCCCCACAAGAGAATACCGTACGACATCACGCTATGGAAATAACTAAAGTAAACTAAACGGGCTGTCTCTAAATCAGTTACATCACGAATTTTTCTAACGGCGGCGTATGCTGCCGAGCTAAGTTTTTTCGACAATTTGTCTATGTGCGGGCCCCACTGAAGCTTTGCATCCAAAGTTATTCCTAAGAACACTGTGCTATTTTCTGATTGCAACTCTTCATCCTTAATTAGTACCTACAGTAGTTTCAACTTGTCTTACATGGGGTATCGTAAACTTAATACATTTAGTTTTTTTCTCATTTAAGAGTAGATTATTAACAATAAACCAATTAACGACTTTTGCCAGGGCGCTATTGACATTATCCGTATCTGACTGCTGACGTTTGAGTTTAAATAAAAGTGTTGTCTGCAAACAATACTACGTCATGATTATTCTTTATGAGGTAAGGCAAGTCATTTATGTAAACATGTATGTACACCATCTTTGCAAGCCACCTGCAAAGGAAAAGCTCGAATTACATTAGTCAACTGTTTAGTGAAGTAGATTGGTAGTACATTGGTTAGGACTGTTATGTAAGCCAAATCGGACAGTAGCGAGCTGTCACTGTATAGGTTACCTACCCTACCTAGGTAGGTATTCTGCCTACCCACCTTGCCTATCTTCGCTTTCTACCTACCCTGTCTACCTAACCGGCTACCTACCGTGCCTCATACCCTGCCCTAAGTGCCCTTATTGTAGTATATTTTTATCAATAAAAACGTACGAGATCAGAAAGGTCTCGTAGCGACCAGATAGAAAAAAATACATTAAGTGCGATATGAGACTCATTGGATCTCCTAAGTCTGTCCATTAATCCAATACTGTTGTGTAAAAAATCTCGTCTTCTTTATTATTATCATATTATATAATTATTTTAAAATATGGATTTAAAAACAAATAAAAAAAAACATTTCAAACACAACCGAAAAAGAAAACAAAAAATTACTTTTGGTATCATTTTTTTACTACCTATTGTGACATGGGGTGGTGCGTCGGCGGCAAAGCGTCAATACGAGTGTTGGTGCATTGTATGTGACACGTTTGCCGTTTGTCGTTCCGCTGTTTTGTTTTCTTTTTGGATTAAGATTGATATTAAGTACCTAGATAAAGATTTTTCGCAACAAAAACTGTTATGAATAAAATTAAAAAGTACTCAAAGTAAACTAAACTTCATTTTCTATAAGAAAATATCGACCATTCATCATAGCAATTAGCAATACACCCTAGGGATGGGCAAGTGAAAAAAATATATCGATATATATCGTATCGATATTTTTAAACAGTATCGATAATTATCGAGAGAAAAATATCGATATATCGTCCCTTTTCGGATGATTATTCAAACATATTCCCAAAGCATTCAAACTTCGTAAAAAATAATCCCACCAAAAAACATTCTGTAAAAAACTAGCAAAGTCTCGATGGAGCTGCTTGTTATCTCTAAAAAGTAATGAAATCTAGACAAAGTCGTGCCAAGTCTAAGGTTCCTTACTGCGATTTCTTTATTATTATAGTTAATGTTGTGTGACTTGGCCGTTGAACATTAATTTTGTTTACACGTAATGTTATATCTGTTGTAACTACAAAATTGACTTGTAGGTACCCACTAACGTATAAATAATGTTCAACGGCCAAGTCACACAACATTAACTATAATAATAAAGAAATCGCAGTAAGGAACTTTAGACTTGGCACGACTTTGTCTAGATTTCATTACTTTTTAGAGATAAACAAGCAGCTCCATCGAGACTTGGCTAGTTTTTTACAGAATGTTTTTGGTGGGATTTCACTTCTTTTTGTAGAAACGTGGGCATATTGATTTATTTTATAAGATTTCTTATTTGACAGTTTTTTTCTTTTTAGTAGTAGTTTTTTTATTATTACAAATCTTTCTTTTCTTTTTTTCCGGTTCAGAGTCTTGTACAGTAGCAACAGTTTTTCGTATTGCCCATTCGCGTTCATTATTAATTCTTTTAGATGGTTTAGACGGTTTAATTTCTGAAAGATCGGCGCGGTATTTACGCCTAAGCCGGTTGTATTCGGTGATCGCTGACACTTTAGCTTTTATACTCTTGAAGTCAACATTTATGAGGTGCACCTCATGAAGATTGGTTACTCGTGAAAGCGCCACGTAGGCTTGGCCACAAGAGAATATGGAGGTGCCAATGTCCATGAATTGAGGGCATTTTTTAGAGTTAGACCTTGGCTCTTGTGAATTGTTAGGGCATACCCTGTACACGCATGCCACGGGTATGATCTCAAATTTTGACTTAATAGGCAATAATTCGTGAATCAAATTATTAGCGAATTTTCGAAGTACTGTTTCTTCATAAAATTCCTAACCTATAAAAACTTCGAATTGTTATAATAACAACCTGCTAACCTTAGCAAACCTCACGAAATAATAAGCGAAATCAACGAAATGCAAATAATCCCTGCTAATCCCTAGCAAACGTTTTCAAGCGCACTAGAAGAATGTCGTAAATGACTGTAACGCGGCCAGTTGCCACTTCGCCATATAAGGTTATCGGAAAAACAAACGTAAACGCATTTTAAAATACAGTCAGCGCCATCTAGCGACGTTTGCGAGTATCAACGCCACTCTTAGTCCAATGCATTATATTTTGTCAACATTTTGAGCGAAATTAATCATCATCATCATCATCATCAGCCTAATATTTCCACTGCTGGGACACAGGCCTCCTCTCTATGCGAAATTAATATTTCGCATAGAGAGGAGGAGACGCTATAGGCTAGATTAAATTAGAAGATATGTCCCACTACGCTGGATTTTTGCAATGACAGTCTCAATCTCAGGAACTACCAGCTCGAATTGAAAAATTGTTTTTGCGTTGGATAGTCCATTTATTGAGGAAGACTATAGGCTATATGACATCGCGCTGTGACTAATAGGAGCGAAGCAGCAATAAGAAATGTTGCAAGCGGGAAATTCACGCGAACGAAGTCGCGGGCAGAAGCTAGTCTCTAATACAGCTGAGACCAGCTGAGGGTTCTTCATCAGATACTTCAGACCTTCGATTTTTGACATCAAATGAAGCGGCCCACTAAGTTGAATATTTTTTGTAAAGGCGGTATGTCGATCTCTCTAATAGTTTGGTTAGGCTATTGTGTTTTCTAATCAGGGTCACCAGGTACTCCAGATCTTCGATTATCCTAGTTTTTATAGTTTTCCCTTTATGTGGCCATTAAACCCTAACTCTGTACCAAATTTCAACTCTCTGAGTTTATGGGAAGTACTAGTTCTATTTTGATGATCATGAGTGAGTGAGTGTCATAAATGCGAAACTTTGCTTTCGCTTAACTTCGGAACTAAATGACCTACAGACTTGAAATTTTAGATTTTAAGTATGTGATTATGGTTTACTAGATGACAAAAATTTCTGCGTTCTGGTCTTATCCAGAGGTTCTCAAATAGGGGCCTGAAAATGCGGCGAAATGGTTCCAGTAAAGGATGGTACGGCAATGTTTGCTTCGCGCTCGACTTGGCGGGGGCACTACCGTGCCCCCAGATAAAAGAAAACCGTACTTTTATTGATGTTTGAGCCTAAATAATTATATACAATTTAATCAAACCAGTACTCATCAGATATGGACACGACACCAAAGTTGCTTTTAAAAAATAATCATAATACGAATTCGATACTCTAAAATAAATATCGATTATCGATATATATCATGATTAAAAAAATATCGCCGATGTATATCGATAATTGTATGGAAAAATATCGATATATCGATATTTTTTGCCCATGCCTAATACACCCCATCACTAAATATGTCATGGCGTCACGTTATGCACGTATTTCACGTTGTTTCATTTTTTTTTATTAATAGAGATTAACATTTTGGCAGGGTAAATTAAGGGGGCCACGTGGTGGCTACCGGCCACCGTAGACGCGGGCCTGTGGACGGTTGGCTATGGGCTAGCTAGCCGTCCGTCCGTCTAACGACGACAGGCCGAGTCGACGGCGCGTTCGTGTTCCACGCGCGCCTCAAAGAGATGTCAGCATAAGAGAGGGGCCCGCAAGGGCAGAAGCCTGCCGGGGTTGCGGGACTGTTCGAAAGAGATACCGCGGCCCCGGAACGTAAAGGGCGAGGAAGGAACATGGATGGGTTTTTGTCAGTAAAAGTCTGACACTCCCTCCCGCTCCGCCCAGAGTGGGAGAAGTCATTTGATGATTTCCCATCCTAAAAAAAAAAAAAAAAAGGGTAAATTAATTTAATTTATTACAGTTATTACTGATTCCGTATTTACGCCTATGGTATTTAGGGTGCAGCTAATACTCGTATTCAGTCTAGTAAATCAAGGTAACGTTCAAGATTGAAAAAGATCGGTACATGAAACGTTACCACTGCACCTTCCTACCACACATGAGTATGTTACTTAGTTATATGTGTTCCTACGGCAAAAGGACGATAGTGTTAAAATATTAGTATCGTTTATCTTTAAAAACCCACTACCACCAGGGGTCACGAAAGACGTAAGATCACGAAAGCTGTCAGTATTAAATGATCCATTTATTCAGTCTCGACAATTCATATTTTATCTAATCCCATCACTACAGTTTTTATCGAAATTTAGACGTTACGCGATCTGAAACGTTCCGTAATTTTCTTACTTTCACACTGAAAGTAAAGACTAAAGACTGAAAGAAAGATTCGAGGCCTGAATTCTTGTCGCGCTGATGCTCGGTAGCGCATATGCCACGTACGCTGCGCGACGAGAATTCAGACCTAAGGGTATCCCGCCTTTTCACCGAAAATTAATTTACAAATTTTAATTTGACAAGCAACGATTGGCAAAACATGATTGGTTATTGGTTGTGATTCACTTAAATAGTCCGGTCAAATTAGCTTCAAAAATAGGGGTAAGGCTACATTAATTCGCACCCAGCTAAAAATTGGCCTGAATGTTGGGAACCCTATTACACACAATTTGTCAATTATCCACATGAATCCAAAGTGTGGAAATGGCATTTGTTGAAATTCACCCATCCACATGAATCCGTGCGGAAAAAAAATATTCAAGGTCAAATGTTGCAAAAATCGGTTTTTTGAGTTTTCCAGCTAAACGGCCATTTAGATTCCCGGATGCTGATCAACTTTTGTTAAATATTCCTTTTGTTTTACATTTTTTGTAGCAGCAACGACCTATTGTCGGGCCTACGCTGTCCCCCCATACTTTAGTACTAATGCTGTAATGAAACATAATAATATTGTAATACCAAATGATTTGAAAAGAGTAACCATGGAATTTCTTGCGGGTTCTTCTCCATGGAATCGACCAACGCGAACCATGCACCTTTTTCGACGTTTTATAAGTGCCCATCAACAAAAAATGTAAAACAAAAGAAATATTCAACAAAAGTTAAACAGCATCCGGGAATCTAAATGGCCGTTTAGCTGGAAAACTCAAAAAACCGATTTTTGCAACATTTGACCTTGAAAATTTTTTTTCCGCACGGATTCATGTGGATGGGTGAATTTCAACAAATGCCATTTTTTATCATATCGGTGAACTTTTTCAATTATACTTTTTTTTGTATATTTTTCAGGTTTTATGTAATCTTTAGAATATCAAATATCCCCAAATTTAATATCATCAACGTATCATTTAAGACGGGAGAAAATTCAGTTTGAATTCTGCTTTCCACCGATATCACAAACCGGCACCGATTATTTTTTCTGTACACCGATATGATAAAGTTTATCCACCGAAATGATGTACATATCCAGCGATATGATAACCTATCCACATTTGAACATCAATAAGGAAATAGTACCTAATTAGTAGGTATCTATATATTTTTACAACCAAGGGTGACTTAGAACTGAAGACCTGAACTAAGGGTCCTATGTAAGTAAATAACATCCAAAGAGAACTGAGTTCTTAGAAATCCAATTAAAATATATTTTTTGAAATTATCTAAGTACCTATTTTATTATATTTACTATAGGTACTTAGAATTAAAAAAGTAAGTGTTTATTTTTATTATCATAATCTTTATTAAAATGAAGTATAAAAAAAATTAAAAATCTCATATCTAAGGTTAAAATTGCACAATACACATTTATTACTGTCTACAAAAAGAAGTGAAATCCCACCAAAAACATTCTGTAAAAATCTAGCCAAGTCTCGATGGAGCTGCTTGGTTATCTCTAAAAAGTAATGAAATCTAGACAAAGTCGTACCAAGTCTAAGGTTCCTTACTGCAATTTCTTTATTATTATAGTTAATGTTGTGTGACTTGGCCGTACTACAAGTCAATTTTGTAGTTACAATAGATATAACAAAACGTGTAAACAAAATTAATGTTCAACGGCCTACACAACATTAACTATAATAATAAAGAAATTGCAGTAAGGAACCTTAGACTTGGTACAACTTTGTCTAGATTTCATTACTTTTTAGAGATAAACAAGCAGCTCCATCGAGACTTGGCTAGATTTTTACAGAATGTTTTTGGTGGGTATATTATACAGGATCGAAACGATTAACGGGGCAGTAAGGGCTAACTATTTCCCCTATACTGCCCCGCTAAAAGTATTTTTTTTGCAATTTCTGGCTTTTTGAGTAGGTACTCTAACCTGGGTTGGTCTGGAAGAACTTTTTGATTAGTGTCGGAAAGAAGATCGATTGGCATCAAAATAATTTTTTTTATGTAAAATGGCAATTTTCTTGCTAACCTTACTTTTTTTTATTAAATCTGTGAATGGTGACCGTTTTCGTGTAGCTGCAGCTCCCCTTACTGCCCCGTTTACCGTTTCCACCCTGTAAGTATTATAATATCTGTGACCCTGTATTACCAACTACTTATACCGAGGAAAGCCGATTTTCTTGAGTTCTGCTATTTTGGGTGTATTCACTTCAGAAATCAAATTTCAAGAAAAGTGAGAAATATCATTTACCTGTAAGTATATTAGATTTGAAGTATTTACAGCAACTTTTAAAGGTTTCCACTTCATTGGATTTGATTCTATAGGTGTATGAAGTTAATTAATTTTAAACACAAAACCCTCTTTTTTACATCTCTGGGTGAAATATTTTTGAAAATGCTGAAACAGGTATTTCTTTATTTTTAATAATAAGTATTTACTCCGAGTTTCATGAATCTAGAACAATCTAAAAAAAATTTTTCATACAAACTTTACCCCCTCTTTTCACTCCCTTTTTCCAAAATTTTCCATAATTTTTATAGCTTAAATGTTATTCTGAGTTTATATATATAGATTAGTGAAGTTTTCATCAAAATCCGTCCAGCAGTTTTTACGTGATACGCGGTCAAACAAACAAACAAACAAAACTTTTATAAATGGTTTTAATGTTCAGTTACTTATTTTAAGTCACCCTGGTCGGTTTTTTTTTTAAATCTTCAATGTACAGATTTTTTGGTCTCAATGATTCTATTATATGCATAGAAGGCAGTAACGAGACATATTTATAAGGAGTTCTTTTAGACCTTGCACCTTGTAACGCTACAGTGGCAAGTAGCATATCAGTCTGGCCTAATTTTGTCCTGTTACCTGTCAAAATCCATACTACAATTTACGATTTCTAAATAAACAAAAATATTTAGAAATCGTAAATTATAAAATAATTAAATATTATAAATATGACGCAGTGTTGTGCTCCAGACTGCAAAAAAAAACGGGAGATATTTGTTTCCAAAAGATCCACAACGCCAAAAAGCCTGGGAAAAAGCGTTGAGAATCAAAAACTTTAAAGCAACCGAGCACTCTGTATTGTGCCCTGCTCATTATCGGTACAGCTAAAGCTAAATTCTCAAAGGAAACTGCAGTGCCTTCAGTCTTTTTTCTTAAATAAAAACAAAACTACTCAACATACGCAAAACAGCGTATAGAACGTCTAGTAAACAGGTCCCCAGTGTATTATCTATGCAGGTCCCGAAGCAAAATTAATGCTTGATGTACCTCAAGAAAGCAATGCAACTTCTTTATGTATGCACCGATATTGTGGGTTATTGAGAGATTAAAATTAAAATTGCGGATTCTAATCTGAAAGTCAAAAAACATACATCATAATAGATTCGATGAGAATATCGATTATTTATCAATATAACCTTAACATTATTTATTGATTCCCTTTCAATCAAAACTGCTTTTTCCCTGGTGTTTATGCATTTCTTTTACGCAACTCCACTTTTAATTGTGAAAGAGTCCAAAAAGAATACATCTTTATTATTATTATTCCCTTTATTCAATTTTTTAACAAATTTTTACATTTTTAAATATTAACATAAAAAATATATATAAAAACATTTAAAAATATAAAAAATTGTAGCCCACCGGTATCGGGAACGAGGTCCAAGCTACCGGCGGTCAGGACTCCAGAGAGAGGAACCTCCTAACAATACGGGCCGTGTCCAGGAGTACCGCTTTCTGAATCAAACCCTTGATCCAGCTGCCTAACGAGAGCCTCCTCAGGTGTTGGTCGAGGCTCTTGGCAATTAAGCCATGCGCTGACACGACTATCGGCACAATGATTGCTGAGTCCACTTCCCACATGTCGACAACCTCGCGAGCCAAGTCAAGATACTTGATTTGTTTATTTTTCTCGGCTTTCACGAGGTTCTCATCATGCGGGACCGTTATGTCAATAATCATTGCGCGCCGCCCTGATCGATCCATCACCACTATATCAGGCCTATTGGCTTTATTATTATTATATTATTTCCTTTAGGTATTCATAACATTACATTTTTAAATATTTATTTATAAAACTAAATTTAAACAATAAAATATTTAAAAACAAAAAAAAACAGTAGCCCACCAGCGCTGGGGACAGGGCCCGAGCTGCCGGTGGTCAGGGCTCTTGAGAGAGGAACCTCCTAACAATACGTGCCGTGTCGAGAAGTACTGCTTTCTGAATCAAGCCCTTGATCCAGCTGCCAAGCGAGAGCCTCCTAAGATGTTGGTCGAGGCTCTTGGCTATTAAGCCATTGGCCGACACGACTATCGGCACAATGACTGCTGTACTCACATCCCACATGTCGACAACCTCGCGAGCCAGATCTAGATATTTGTTTTTTTATCTTGCTCTGCTTTCACGAGGTTCTCGTCATGAGGGACCGTTATATCAACAGTCATTGTGCGACGCTCCAATCGATCTATCACCACAATGTCAGGCCTATTGGCAACAACAGTCCTGTCGGTGGTGATAGGTCGGTCCCAATACAACGTGATATTACCATTTACGAGAACTGGGTCGGGCGAATCGACCCCCGCACTTCCGAGGGATACAGTCTCATCATCGACGACCGTGGGTGATGCATTCGATTTGCGGTCAGCAGTGTGCGTACCCTCCTATCCAGGGCATCAAGTTCCGTCTGAGTCCATTTGAGTATGCCGAAAGAGTACATTAAAACCGGCATGACCCAACCATTGAAGGCGCGCACCTTGTTTCCACCTGAAAGAAGGCTATTTAAAACCTTCTTCAGGCGACCGAAGAAGCCTCCCTCGACGATTGCTTCATGTCAGTTACGTTAATGCCTAACGCTTCCGACATACCCAAATACTTATAGCTTTCGGATGAGGAAAGGGATCTTAGGTGTATGGAATCCGAGAGCTGAAGTCCCTCGGATTCCATAATCTCCCCTCGCTTTACATACATGACTGCACATTTGTCCACACCAAATTCCATCCTGATGGCGTTACTAAAAGTTTCAGTTACTTTTAGTAGCTCCATCAGTTGCAATTTGTTGGGGGCAAAGAGTTTCAGATCATCCATGTAAAGCAGGTGAGATATAACCTGACCATCTTTCCTCAACCGGTAGCCTAATCCTGAATTCTTTAGCAATGTGCTTAGAGGATTCAGGGCTAAGCAGAACCAAAGTGGACTCAGACTATCGCCCTGGAATATCCCCCGTTTAATCCATACAGGTTCATCGTTCCCCTCGATCTGTCGACATCCTGGATATCGAAGGACCGTTTTCCATTGCCCCATACATGACTCAAGGAAGGCGCGTAGAGTTGCATTTATTTTGTACAACTCCAGCACCCTCATGAGCCATGTATGAGGCACAGAATCATAGGCCTTCTTATAATCTATCCAACATGTAGACAGATTCTTTCGGGAGCGGCGAACCTGTTGGCTTATGGCCATATCAATGAGGAGCAGCTCCTTAGTACCACGGGACCCGTTCCTACATCCATTCTGAGAGGCAGACATGATAGCATTACTCTCAATATGTTCGTTGATTTTTGCTCTCAAAATGGACGTAAGAACTTATAGACCGTTGGTAAACAAGTGGCTGGTCTATAAGTTTTGGGCTCCGCAGTACTACCTGATTTATGGAGCAGGTGGGAAATTCCTGTCGTCATGAACTGGGGCAGCGATCCTGACTCTAAAGTTGATTGAAACTGGGACGCCAAGCAAGCGTGTGATCTTTGGAACCACTTGATCCAGAAGTTGTGCAGTCCGTCCGGCCCTGGGGATTTCCAGTTAGGCAGCGGACGGACCGCACGAGCTACGTCTTGGGGGCTGATGATGATTGCCCCCGTTTCTGGTATTTGATCACACACTTGTTCAACCTTCCGGATCCAATCACCCTCAGTGTGACTGACAGGCCGCACCAGAGGCTGCGCCAGAATGAACACATGGCATCATCATCTGGTAGACGCGTGTCAGTCACACCTTGGTCCGATCGCTCCCAAGCCCTATATACCCACCTTTCATCACTTTGGAATGTGCGATTCTGAGTGTATCGCTCCACTCGCCGCTTATACCGACGAATACGGCTTGCCCATGCACAGATCTTCTGCTTCAGGAAGTCGATACGCTCTGTGACGCAGGCCAAGTAATCTTGAAAACTAATATCAGTTCCCGAGAACGCCCGCCTCACAAAGCGCATCACTCTAGGGCGAGTATTGCCCTCCCTGAAGCAGATTAACTTGCCGATGAGTGCCCTAGCCTCACCGATACGTCGCTCAATTCTGCACTGCCAAGCTGGAACAGCTAATTTCAATCGTGGAGCTCTGTCGTTGTTGGGGAACTTGACGTGAGCTACACGACACGCCGCTACAGCTCCACAGTTCAATATTGAGTGAGTATCGGCGAGGTCTTTACTGCTGTCAAAGCAATTTGACAGCTGCGAATCTAGAGCACACACCAGCGCCTTGTTTTTCTTGTGCATAGGCAAACGAGGCAAACGTGGTCTAAGTTCAGGCGGTGTCGAGGCAAACGTGGTCTAAGTTCAGGCGGTCAGGGTTATTATTATTAATTATTAATATTAATATATATTAATATATTAATTATTAATATAATATATATAATATATAATATAATATTATAAAGCAGAAGAGTTTGTTTGTTTGGTTGAACGCGCTAATCTCAGGAACTTCTGGTTCAAATTGAAAAAATCTTTTTGTGTTGGATAGTCCATTTATCGAGGAAGGCTTTAGGCTACATAACATTACGCTACGACCATTAGGAGCGGAGCAGGAATGAAAAATGTTGCAAAAACGGGGATTTTTTTTCTTTCGTTTTTCCCTCTTATGTGACGCAGACTAAGTTGCGTTGGTCAGCTATAGGCTATAATTTATCTTGGAAACTTGAACACCTGATGCAGAACCGCAACAGAGATACAAATATGACATAGCAAAAATTGTTTCACGTGATGAGCATTTTCTGCTGAGAGAATAAATTTGAAGATCTGAAACACCTGATGTGGAACTCCAAGAGCCCAGCTACACCATAACACATAGGAATGACGTCTTAGCAAAAGTTGTTCAATCTGATGAGCACTCTCTGGTGACTTATAAAAATCGAAGATCTGGGACACCTGTTGTGGAACTCCAATAGCCCAGCTACACCATAACACATATAGGAATGACGTCTAAGTTGTTCGGTCTGATGGGCATTTCCTGTTAACTTAGAAAAAATCGAAGATCAGATACATCTGATGTGAAAATTATTGCAAAGCTGTCACTAATTTCACTGTATAAAATAACATAAGCTGGGAGTACCTCCACGCGGTGAAGGCGGTAACAGTTTAGGACTGATTTTCGATGACGATGGTATATCATTAAAAATTTGACTCAACTGGCTAAAACTCCCTTTTTTTTATCGAATAAATATGTCTTCGGGCTTATGTTATTTGAATGTTAAATTTCCTTTTCCATTTATCTTCGTGACTCGGTAGCCTACCCGGTAACGCAGGGGAGCAGTCACTTAGATTTTAATTGATCAGATATCTTCACAACAAAACTATAACCATGCCTAGAAAGAGGTCAAATCTTTCCCAATGTTCCAAAGGAGCTACAAGATTGAGGATCATAAGATCCCAAGAATCTACCGAAGAGCGTCAGGACAGACTTGATGCTTTTCTAGAACACCAGGCTGCAACTTGCTCCATGGAAACCTCTTCGGATCGCGAAGGACGCCTGCGTTCTTAGCGTATTTACGCATCTACATCCAGATCTCTAGAGACCAGTGAAGAATAGATAGATGCGCGACTGGCTGATCGTGAACGTCATGCATTGTCTCGCGACTCGGAGACATTCACGGATAGAGAATTGCGCTTGAGTACCAAGCGTATCGATCTACGCATCGACTTCTAGATCTCTAAAGACAAGTGGGGAACATGATGCGCGACTGTCCGCTGTTCGTGAGCGACATGCATTGTCTCGCGAATCGGAAACGTTTACCGATACACATCTACTAACAGGTCTTTTGAAACGAGTGATGAACGTGATGCGCGACTAACTGCTGCTCGATATTATCATACATTGCCCCGAACACGCACACAACAAAATATTCATAATCAGTTAGAAAGTGAGAGAGAAAGAATTGCTGGAGTACGGCATGAAGAGACAGAAGAAGAGAGCAACGAACGTTTGAATTCTGATCGAATTCGACATTGTCTGAACAGAATGTCGATATCATCTGAAGAATCGGATGTGTCTCAAGATATAGCCGTAGGGCATGGTGACCTTCCTTGGGTTGATAAGCAACGGAGTGACGTATTTACGTATACTCCTATGATTGAATACGCCACATATTATGGTTCAAAGTTGTACTTTTTGTGAAGCTGTTAAATGGCGAAAAGAAACAAACGGTATGTGTTGCTCCGATGGGAAAGATCCGTTTTTTCCCTTCCCCGGGCTCTTAGAATTCGACATCAGACGTTTCAGATCTTCGATTTTGACGACCCCGTTGTCGCTGGCATAAGCAACAGGATCCGCGTACGAAGTCGCGGGCAGAAGCTAGTTATAAATATAAAAATTATTCGAAAACATCATGAACAAATTCACTACATCGTCAACATTTAGCTGGCAAGGCTGAGTCGATGCTAGCGACATCTATGTCGACCTTCGAGTTTTTCTCCCCATTTCGATTTTGGCTTTTAGGTATAAAAAGTTTCTATTTTTCTTTTTTTATCATATCTTTAGTTTCACTTTTCCATTAAATCCCAGAAACCTGAAATATAAACAACTAATTTTAGATAATTCATAATTTTACTAAATCGATACTTTTTAATGCTCACATCACTATGTGCAACGTCAACGAAGTCACGTGACCAAACTCGACCAATCAGAATGCTTTATTTGACAACTAAAATGTAAACTCTCCACGCGAATGTTATCAAAAACTTGTATTGAAAGCTTTAATTTTTAATTTAATATGCCGAAAAAAGAAAAGGTGAGTTAAAAAATAAAAGAGAATTTATAACACCCAAAAATATATAACTTTCTTACCGTTGTAGAAAAACGGTAATTTACGTTGTCGGCATTTTACGCTTCCATCGTCGTAGTACCTACTATGCCATGTCAGTTCAGTTCGTTTATGGTATGCGGTGCTGCATAATTTACGTGTGTAAAGTCTCCGCTTATTGGTGATTTGAAGCAAATTAGCGTGTGTTGTGAGAGTTTCAGTGGAAGCTGTTGTTCGCAGGAGGCGATGAAGACCAAAGTTGATAAAAACAAGAACGGCGATAGTGAGGCCGAGGTGAGTTTGTTTTTAATGTAATTTGCAAGATCGCATTATCTTCCCGTTGGCCGACTTGCTTGGCTCGATGTTTTCTGTTTTACACCCCAGAAACGTACAAAACCTGCTTAGAAAACTCGTCTAAAACCTAGTTTTGGGGTCCATTATTTGTACTGCAGTCGAAAAAACGGGTACCTATGAGTAACTGCTGTTGTAAGTCAACAGGATATGTTTTTATAAATAATAAGTAGAAGAAAAAACTATGTCCGTAATATTATTCAATTCTTATTGGTTAATATAAACTAGGTCTCGTCAGTCAATAAATTGATGGGTCAAGTCTTCGTTTTAATGAAAGGAAAACGTTGTTTATTGTGATGGAATGGTCAGTATATTTCCATCATAGTTTAATCTTCTGTTGTTAATCTGATAAGAATCAAACTTATTTTTCACCTAACCTCTTTGGTTGTAGGTACTAAGAACTAGTGTGAATTGTCATTACTGTCTTGATTAATAAGTACCTACTTGCTGACTTCTCCAAAATATGGTCATTTTATTGTATGTCAATAATTCCTGTAAATTTTGACACAACCATTAATTTCTTGAAAATAGGTTCATATTATTTATCAAAAAATGCAAAGAGACTGCTCAGACTGAATCTTACAACTTTTATAAACAAGAAGAATGGTTTAATATTAAAGGAAATGCATTGCCAGTTTACAAAATTAAACACATGATTAAGTATGTCAAATTAAAGGCAGGCAGATAGCTTTCCACATAGTTGCCGGGGCGGGGAAAAACCTGGATGAGGCTGGCTCAGGACAGTGGAGATTGGCACAAGAAAAGGGAGGCCTATACCCAGCAGTGGGTGAGTTCGGCTCTGGATGATGATCATGACGATAGATAGCTTTCAAACTACAATACATGACACTAGCGGCATAGTTGAAGGCTCAGTTGCCAAATAATGGAAAAAAAACATGTAACAGAATACTCTGCAAGTCTGGAATGTATGCCAATTAACTCATTTTCTGGTGGTTCATTTAATTTTAAAACTGTAACCTTATGATTTGATTCTAAAGTTGACTATTTCTTCATCCATAATACATAATAGGTATTTCTTTTTACAAAAATTGGTTAGGATTGTTATCAATAATTCATTTATATGATGCATTAATTATTGTGAAAGAGAAGTGCTCCACCCAGTAATGCAGTAATTAATTGGGAAGTCTTATAAGCAAAAATTAGGGGCTTCCTCAAGGTTGTGACTCTAAAATTAGCTGTGTTAATATTGTTACTCAATGGATTCGGCTTGTAACCTACCCAAAGAACTTTTTAAATAGGTACATAATCTACATATATGGGATATGTAGTTGAAATTGTATGGGATATGTAATTGTGGATTCATGGTTATTTGAATCAAACTAATGTCATTCAGAACTCGGCCACATCTGACGTATCTGACGGTGTTGATTGTGGCTTCCTACAGGTCTCTCAGTGCTAAAAAAACAGGAAAGAGAGTCGGCTTACTAGCTGATGGAATAATTATGTTTTACTAAGGTCTGATTATCTAAAACAGCTATTTAAAACACATATTTGTATGGGAACATGTAACAGTGACAGCTGTTTTTAGATAATCAGACCGTTATCTTTTCGGTGAACATGGACGTTATAGAGGTACAGCTTTGCATATCATGCCTTCTAGGGTGAATTAACTAAAAAAAAATATAAGAAAGTAATGATTGTTCATAAGCCAAGAATTTCAACCAACACCTGATGAGGCTCTCATTAGTTAGCTGGAGCAAGGGCTTGATTTAGAAAGCAGGACATGGCTTATATAGAAAGGATGTTTCTTCCTCTAGAGCTTGTATCACTTTGTCCTGCAGATTCGACCATGTCTCGAAACTACTGGTAGCCCAGATTTGGAGTTTTAAATGTTTTTTTTTTTAATTAAAAAAATGTAACAACGTAGAGCATTGAATAAAGAGATGAAGAGATGTAAATATGATATTATAACCATACTACAAAAACCACTTCACATTTCCAATGCCACTTCATTATATTTACAAGCCTTTAAAAGGCGTGAAGTAGGTACTCCTTTTATGTTAACTGAATAACAATAGTTTTCTTGAGCAGCTATTCATATGGAAATTAGATGATTATTTCTGTATAGAGTTTGATGGCCAGACAAATCCTTCTGCAATTGCAACATTCAGACAAAGAAATGTTTTTTTCTTGTAATTATAATCTGTAATGAGCTGGTCCAATTCCAATTACTGGGACACAGAACAGGCCTCTTTTCCATTAGAAGTAGTGCAATTATATTTATTTCTGTAAATTGGTTTTAAAAATACTTTTTAATGTACATATTATGTTTTAAAACTACATGGGGCTAGTGTTTCATACCTGACTACTCTGAGAACAAATTCAGAGGTCTGTTTTAGTGTCCAGACATTGGTCAATCACATGAGGACCATGCAGTTTAGAGTATGAGATGATCTTTTCAAAAAAGAAACCCCACAGATTCACTGTCCAGTAAGTGCAAGCATTTGTCAGTTATTATGTAGCTCGACTCATAATTCAAGGAGCTCAATGACAACAGACTATACCAAAGAAAGGACAATTGGGTAGGCCGCATTTAAGTGATACTGACCCATAATCCATGACTGGGCCCAGCATTGGGATGGTGGAAATTATAGACAATTTTTTGACCTGATGGTGCTGAAGTTTTGCACACATCTTTGGTTCTGGTGACAATATATATATAATATTTTTATAACAGAATTCCTCCTCTTCTGATAACTCTTCAACCTAAATACGAAATTTTGTATAGGCATTCTTTGATAGATAAACCTTATTAATTTTTTTTATTTTTAAGTTTCATTTGTCTAGAATATTTTTTTTTTCATAGAGGTACCTACTTATTGTTAACATTCTTTGCTAGATAATCTGACATTGAGTACATGATACAACAATGGAAGAGATATTACCTAGTTACCAACATGTTTATAATAAAGCACTCAAAACATTTACTTTTTGAGAAAGTTTTTATCATAAAAATAAAATGTTATAAAAAGAGTTTTCATTGCATCATCATAAATTATAAATAATAATGTATTTAAATATGGTTATGAGTTATCTTAACATAAATTACAGAATATTTTGCTATATTTTCTGAAGGGTTAAGCAGATGTGTACTGCCCGTACACCGGGTCTTGGGTTTTTGGACTGGGACCACAGTCCCTGATTCCACCTATAATACAACAATTATATTTGAGTAGTATTTTAGAGACCACAAGAAAAATAAATTCAAGTACAGTTAACAAAAAAGCTGCAATATTAATCTGTCAACAGTGCAATGTACTTGAACTTTGGTGTAATAAATTATTTATTTATTTATTTCGTCAATTACGTTTAAGCCAATGTAATAGGCAAGCCTATGAAGCCTATTGATATCAGCCAGATATAGTTCTTAATAGTAAGTACATAAAATTATAATTAGCTTATCGCGTAGATTAATAAACTAATGTTATATTTTAGCATTCAGATATACAGAAGTCTAATGTCTACTAGACTTCTGTATATTATCTACAAGCTTACCCACGCAATTTCGTCTGCGTCACATAAGAGAGAAAAAGCTTGCAAAAGGAATAATTTTTCCCCGTTTTTGCAACATTTTTCATTTTGCTCCACTTCTGTTGGTCGTAGTGTGATGTTATACAGCCTAAAGCCTTCGATAAATGGACTATCCAACACAAAAATAATTTCCAACACAAAAACCAGTAATTCCTGAGATGAGCGCGTTCAAAAAAAAAAAACAAACAAACTCTTTAGCTTTATTATATTACAGATAATATAATACGAGTATTAGAGATAATAATAAAATTCGCAGAGTAGTTTTTTCCTACGTGGTAGATAGGTATTTCTAAAGTCCAGAGTTCAAAGTAGTGTTTTACTTGGAATGCTGTACAATTTTAGATACAGTACACAAACTTGGCAAAGTATTTGAATGACTAAACGTTTTCTCTAATTAGCATTGAATTAACCAGAATTTAAATGAAACAAGGATAAGGAAAAACTGTCAATACCTCTTCTACACATACTAATCTTTTACAAAACTAGCTATGCACCTTAATAGTATATTTTATATCGAGGGACTAAACGAAGCCATAATATACTAGAGGTGGTTTGACTCCCGAGCGTGCGAGGGAGTCAATCCGGCAAGCAGGCCCGTCGCCTCGCAGGAGATCGTGCGGTACCCACGGACCATCTTTACGGCTACCACTTTTTGGGGCGCGTTCAGGTAATGGGCGGCTCGCCGCCTCAAGGAACGCGCCCACACTGGGGCCCCTAAAAGGGCCATGGACCGCACGACCCCCGCGTAGCGCCTGCGGCAAGAGGCGTTTGGCCCCCCAAGGTTGGGCTGGAGCTGCCTGAAGGCAGCCCCAGTTCGTTCCAGCCTGGGGGCCAAACGTCGAAAATGCTCCACGAAGTTCCACCGGCTGTCGAGGACGAGTCCTAGGTACTTCAACGTCGACTCGACGCCGATGGATACCCCTCCTATTATACCGTCAGTGTGGATCCCTACGGTGGCGCATTCCGAGGCCCATGAAAGCACATGGCCTCGGACTTGTGCAGTGCCACCTCGAGACCCAGTTGCCGGATCCTCTCTACGACTATCGCAACATTCGCAACCCCGCGTGTCATTACATCGGCCGCCGCCTCGTGCGAACTCCCCTGTGCCAGCACCAGGGTGTCGTCTGCGTAGCAAACGACGCTGACACCACTAGGGAGGTCGGCGCGCAGCACCCAGTCGTAACCGATGTTCCACAGGGGCGGTCCCAGAACCGATCCCTGTGGGATGCATTCCTAAAGTATGTATTTAGTCAAAACATAAAACAGGCAACAAAATTTGAAACACAAATATTTACAAAAACATAAACGTACAAAACATTTAAATGGATTTTCGCGCAAAAAGTGAAAATTCTGCAGTTGCATTTTGAGTCTTATTGCGTGGAGATAGCGCATTGGATGTTTATCATTGATATGTAAATAGCTCGTCTTCGTATGTAGGTAGGTGTTAGGATTTGGCATCTCGCATGAGTTGGTTATCCCGCCCAGTGAGTGTGACGCGATCGAGGGAGCGCAAGCGCGCGTCCGGTTACCCTCCCTTAAATATTCCCATTATTCCGTTGTGATTTCAAATTTTCTCGCCTGTAGATACATATTGTGATTTTCCGTGTTGGCTTGCAATGTTTACGTTGGCAGATCTGTGGAATTCCATCGCTTTTGTATGTATGTCTGCGTCGCTGTTTTCATTGATGCGATTCTTCTGCTGGATTTTACTAAAGCTGGTTAATTGTCCCTTTTAAGAGGCCGGCGGAGCGTGCGCAGTTCATACAAACGTAATACCATAAAAACTTTTTTGCAAAAAATATAACCGACTTCACACAAAAAAGTGAAAAATAACTTCAACTTCAGAAGTCGGTGACCTTTGTTTGATTGATTTAGTTTTTTTGTCACCGACTTCTGAAGTTGAAGTTATTTTTCACTTTTTTGTGTGAAGTCGGTTATATTTTTTGCAAAAAAGTTTTTATTTTTCACTTTTTAGTGGTTCACAGGTGCTTACCCTTTCACAGCGTATCGGTGTGATTTTTTGTTATGAACTGGTGTAAACAATAGACAGACGTGAGTCTTCAGCGATCCCAGTACATTTGCTATCATATTTTATTAAGAAGTTCAGTTGCCTATCTTCCGAAGTCACCAGATCTTTATCAAATCGAAATGGGATCACTCCGAGATTGTACTCTGCCTAAAACTACCCAAACCGCTTCTGGTGTGCCTATAAAGTTAAGGAGTTACCTCTATTTCTCCAGGATCCCATTGAATGGAACTTTACACGTCTAACTGTCGAAATCTGGGTGTATTGTATACTTCTGCGTACTCCCTCAGAGCATACAGGTGTGATGTTACGTCATGATGTTGCATAAA
Source organism: Xestia ashworthii (assembly GCA_950022955.1). Lineage (NCBI taxonomy): Eukaryota > Metazoa > Arthropoda > Insecta > Lepidoptera > Noctuidae > Xestia > Xestia ashworthii. Next base: position 17,258,892 of record OX465566.1, read on the forward strand.
CAATAAACAACCAAGCGATTGCAGCAATTACTGCAACTTTGCCGTGTATTTTTGAAGAGTTCCATTTATATCTCCGAAGATCAGCGTAAGATCTTAACCAAATTGACATGGAACCAGACGGAAAGCACCAGCTTTCAAATAAAAGAAGAATCATCAAAATCGGTTCACCCAGTCGAAAGTTCTGAGGTAACAAACATTGTCGAAATCTGGGTATACCTATTGTACACATCTGCGTACCCCCTCAGAGCATACAGGCGTGATGTTACGTCATGATGTAGTATAAACAATGAACCTACAAGCGGATGCAGCAATCACTGCAGATTTGCCGTCTAGTTTTGAAGAGTTCCATTGTATATCTCCGAAGATCAGCATCAGATCTTCAACAAATTAAAATGGGACCCAACGGGAAGCACCAGCTTTCGAACAAAAAAAGAATCATCAAAATCGGTTCACCCAGTCGAAAGTTCTGAGGTAACAAACACAAAAAAAAAAAAAAAAAATACAGACGAATTGAGAACCTCCTCTTTTTAGAAGTCGGTTGAAAATAATCTAAATCAAACATATTCTTAAGGTAATGTGTGTTTATTTCGATTGGATGACTGAATATCTATGTTCCCAAATATATATTTTGAAGGGACAATGATATAAAGACGAGATATGAGGAATTTAAATTTCCATAGAAAACTTATTTTTCTCATAACTCTTATTTAAATCAGTGTCCATCTAAAATATATCTATTTGGGAACCTAGATAATCTGTAATCCAATCGAAATAAATACACACTACCTAAAGAATACGATTGATTTTCAATTTATTTTGGTATTACGATTGTATGATCAACGCATGCTCCGCAGGCCTCTTAAATCTCCTAACCTAAATTCTAACATACCGAGATCCTCTGATAAGCCCAAAGTCTTCTAAAACAATTTTTGCATTCAATTTAAAGTCTTCAGTTGTTGTATTTAGGATACAAGAACTAACCAACCGTAATGCGAAGTAAAATGCACCATGGTGTGCTCTCAGCAAAACGGTTCTATTTTCAACGCACTCCACCGAAACCCAAACAATATAAACATGATCCAAATCAAATTACGAAGCTCTTGAATATGAATCCTTCAGGCGACACCTCCCGTCCTCCGGACGTCGGAATCCAATCAATCCAAGTCGACCCTACTCTCCGGGATCGCATCTGCTGATTCCCTCTATCCCTCTCCTGTCGACAGACTTGAGAAACAGCTACACATTTTTCCACTAAATGTGTGCCACTATGTCCTCAAATACTTTGATGCGCTCATTATGTTAATCTAAACGAATAACTAATACATTTATCTGTGTAGAACGCGAGAGTATCTGTCCCTGTTATCGCTACGCAACTTTCACTATCGCATGTGTGCGCTATAATTGCAGATAGATCTGTTTTATATTAAGTATCGTTCCGACCTTCGCCAGTGCTTGCGTCAGTAACCTCAAAAACTTGACTTGTTTAGCGTTCATTAATACGTTATACATTTGGGGTTGTTATTCTGGATATCATGTTCCAGTTGGCTGCTTTTCAAAGTTTCCGTCGAAAAATCCGTTTGCTAACTAAATAGGATTTTCGATTTAATTTATCCGTAACGGTTCTTCGGTAAAATCGTCCAGTTTTGATCTTATGGCCGTGGTTCTTGGTAGAATGACGTCCTTAGATACAGAAAGCTGCCGAGCCCCCTAATTTTCAATCATCTGCAGAAATAGTTTTGCTCTACATGTAAACAAAACACAGGCACATGTCCAAGACTAAAATTATTTGAAACGCCCCGCATAAATATATCTGAGCTGTCCAAAACCGATGTCTTGTTCATAACGTATTACGCATATCCGTCGATCGTTTTGCACTCGTCTAATTTTGTCTCCTCGTTAATTCACGTAAATGCTCATAATATTACGTACTTATGCTCCACTTGTATTAAAATATAGTAAATTGAACATTGTTTATTGACGCAAAAACTGGGTCAAAAGCTTGTAAAACCAACATTGGCGAGGACTGAAATAAATTGCACAATGAACATCTTACAGTTTCTGCGAGATTCCTTGATTGATGTCTCTCTTGTGGAGCAAACATATTTATGCAACGGTCCACGCGTTGACAATCGAGCTAATGAATCGTCCATTACTGTTAACAGGGCGTCATGCTGTGGGCCGGCCTTCGTACGTCACGGTGGCCAATACGCCCTGAAAATACCAACAGCATGAGACTTCTTTCTTTCTTTCTCTCTTTCAAATAGAGCCTCCAAGACATCTATTTTCAGCCGTCATCGTACGGTATAAATAATCTCCACCGTTCTTCAATGCATTACACATTGTTTTGTTCATATTATCGCGAATGTAAACAATATGAGCGTCGCTTGTTGTAACAATAACATAATATCTTGATAGGAAAATGAACGGGGTCTTATCTTTGCGGATTTGCATTCATCTACTGAAATAATGAAGCTATTTACATGAAAAGGAGGACTTTAATAGTTTAATTAATAATGTCCATTGCGCATGCGATAATTAAATGGTTATCAACATCATTTGCATTTGTATTGTATTTGTCGCCAAATAGGCTTGTTAACTGAAAAAATCTAATTAGTCCGTCACTTATATTATCAAAAAATATTTGACCCGTATTTTTTCTTTTGTCACATAAACCGAAATTGACGAAGATACGACGCTTTTAAAATTCCCAATACGTCACTGTTCGGTATCATTCTTAGTGAGTTGATACCGAACAGTGACGTCACGAGCCCCCACTCCCGAGTTTTGATGCGTTTTATCTTTGTCAATATTCGTTGATTTACAAAAACAAAAAATACGTGTCCATTATTTTCCAATACTCTAATTGACGGACTAAATAGATTTGCAATTTATTGATGGTGGAAACAAGCCTATTATAGAATCACTGAGCCTGAGTGGTTAATGAAGGCCCACTCCCTCTTGCATCGAGAAACTAAGTGTCCCAGCACGATTGAAGATTTCATAATTATTATAAGCTCGTCGAGTATTGACTGTATTAACACATAATATATGTGGAATGTAATCTATGGTGGAACCGACCAGGGGTACTTCTAAAACACCGCATCGGGCATGGTCCAAACTGTTCCTACCATTCACTGTCCTTGCCAAATGGAATACTGCTACAAAATGCCAATTAATTACATTTCTGGCTGTTCTCTAAGTCCTTCATTTACGTGAAAATCTTCAAGATTTACTATAAATAGGGGCAGCGCATCATTGTTTGCTTTCTCTATTTCATGTGGGCGCTCCACTGACGTTCATTGCGTTTGCTCTGTTCATCTGGTTTATTTAAAGTCAAGATTTTTAGCTCATTTCGTTTTACGGATGTTAGAAATTAGAATAAATTATTGTGGAAGAAATTTTGGAGGGAATTTACGTTTTGAAGTTTCTCATGTCAAGAAGTTTTATTCTGTTTTAGTTGAGTTTACTGTAGGAACTAGTTTTATTACAGCGGCTGATGTCTTAAATCTGTTTTGCACTTGGCAATTACATGCCAAGATCAAAGACGTTCTGAGATATTTATAGAATTACACATTTCAGAAGTTCGATAAGGTTTACCCTCTGATTTCCTTCAAATGCGCTTAATAATTTTGGACAGTTATCCAAATTGATTTTTCTTGGTCGGAGAGAATCTCCAGGAACAGTAATTTTTATCGCAGTACGATCGACCAAGGACGTCCTTCCCTGATCGTTTTAATATTATTATACTGTCATTCGTTCCCATTTACAATTCTAATTCAGTAAAACTGCTGCTACTGCTTACTCAAGAATTCCTCCAAATTATAATAATTTGGATTTTCTCGTTCAGGAAGTCTTCAAAATGGGATAATATGAGTTTTCTCGACATTATGTTGCAAAGGAATTTGTTTAGGATGATTTCAGCCTAATGTTTGCTGTTAACTCCCCGAAAGTCTACAGACACGACAAACAGTTGCCAATCTTTGAGAATGTGGAGTTTTCTGACAGAGAAATATAATAATTATTTTACATACTTCTTTTTAATATAATTATACTCGTATTTTGTTTTGAATGAGAGCCACCAAAAGATTTGGCGATACGATAGATCCTTAGTAAGGATGCTAACCTGTTAGATTTTGACAAATTGGTGCTTGTTATTTATTAGTTAATAACCATCCACCAATGAATGCAACCAGGCCATCGGTTAACGATAACGTAACGTTAGTTGCGGCAATTTGCTGTTTAATTGTAGGAAACCGACTGTAATTCGACAATACACAATACGATTTAGAAATCCGATTCCTGTGCGATTAGTTTAGCGACGTGGCCGCCACTGTGTACACGCGTACGTTAAATTTACGATCCACCAGTGTATCTAAAAGTGCTACCGTATATCATATCTTGTACGTAATCCCGCGCCACATCCCGAAGTCTTAAACTAAATACTGACGATATTTTAATTGCACCTTAATACCCCAATTTTAGCACAGCCGCAGTGATGTCACAAAATTTACTAACAGCAGATAAGGACAGGAAAATGTTTAAAGAATTTAAGCGAAGTGGGTTACAAGTTAATTTATGCAGTAGATTGCGCGCTCTGGATCGAGTTACTGTCTCCGTCGCCGGTTCGTCTCAGTAACGAGGTTTGCAGCCGTGACGCTTTCCCAGAATACTCTGCCTCACCTTGCAAACTTTTCAATCTACTGTTCTTTGATTTGATTCCAATTTCGGAGTGAATTTACAAAGAAGCTGATACGGGTCTCGATTCTCCTCCGTCCGTAAATGGTCCTTTCCAAATTTGTGCCGGGCAATACTTTCCATATTTAATTCGTTTTCGTTCTCTTCCTCGTGCGTTGACATATCGGCGCATTAATATGACTCACATAATGGTAAACTTGCAGAGAAAGTTTGCCGTGTTTTGACCAAACCAAGAAAAGTGATAGGTTTGCCGGTTCTCGCGAAATACGAGCTACTGCGCACTGCAGTGAAACTTTTTTATGTGGCTTGATAGTAAAAGTTTATTGTTCTTGGAATCACAAAGCGGTTTCATTGTGCTTCAGCTAGTCTGTGTGCTTTCATGTTCGTCCAGGTTCGTGTGACGAGAAAATTAATTTTTCAGTTTTATCTTTTACATGCAGTTGTAGCCGATAGCTACAGTTCAGTGCGCAGTGATAACGGGCATGAACCGGTTTCAGTGTGTGTAGTGTGATAGTGTTGGATAAAGTGTAAAATGTTGGTGTCAGCCGCATCGTCGGCGAACCTGACCAGCCACTCTCTTTCCTCGATGTTTCGGAGGCGCCGAAACCGTTCACCCGTCACGGTAAGCTTTGATGTCTAAAAATAAACAGAGATGCGAAAATGTAATCTCGTATAATCTGAGTTCCGCACCTTCTACGCTTCTTATGAATAGTCAATAGCAAAATTAACATAACAGGCGTTACCAAAATCAAGTTCAGACAAACAACAATGGACGGTGCATTTAAATCTTGCATCTTTGTTCCAAAAACGTATTCATGAATTGGCATGGCTCAAATTCTGATCATAAATTCACTACATCAAAGAAGTTGACATGAATTTGTGAAGTTTTTATTAATCAAAAAGTAGGCAGCATCTGGAATTCCTAATATACTTTAATATCAGTCTATGAGTAACGGTGGTTTTTCTACGTCACGGCCAGACTCGGCGACTGCCGTGATACCAATTGCTTTACATACCCAACGGAACATTCTGCTCAGAGGTTTATGTTTTTTAGCAGATTGATCGTAAAATAGTCGTTATTATTTAAAGTGAAACTGGTGAAACTTAATCCTAATTGTAGATGATTTGCTTCAAAGTTAACCTTACACCCGAAATTAATCACTCGATACATCTTAAAGATTAAATCACGTCTTTTTTGGATGGAGCTTGCCAAAAACAAATCGATAGCCGAGTCACAGCTGCAAAGATTAGAAATTAACAAATTTCAATCCCAATCCTGGTCCTAACCAGGATTGGGATTGAAATTTGTTAATTTCGAGCGTTTATGGTATTCAGCTGCATCCGGTTTAGCTAGAAAAGACCATGATGATGATCTCTCATCTTTTTCGATTACCGCACTGTTTTTTTTTAAGCGGTTGATATTCACTTCGTTTCGTTCTTGTGATCGTTGACAGATCGAGATAACGGTCTTGATTGTCAGACATCACTGTTGCGTCAAGTGCAAGGGCACACGCGAGATCGATTCATCTGTTCGTTTCCAACGTTTATTTCAGCGTCCTTGCGTTCATTATAACGGTTTTTTAAATTAAACAAGCTTATGTGTACAATCATACCTATAACGGACTATATTCGAGTCCTACCATAGGTTGGGTTACATAGGATTTAGAGCCATTTTATTGCGTAAAAATAAGGTTTAAGTTAGCTTGGTAGTGGTACGAGGTGTACCGTTTTCGGTACACTAGGGACTGAGAGGAATCAGCCTATCGTGTTTCCACTGCTGAGGTACAGGCCTCCTCTCTATAAGAGAGAAAGGGAATGGGCTGGTATTCATCTCACGGAGCCAGTGCGGCTTGGTAGATATCACATGCCTTTGAATTTTTGGGTTCTCTAAGACAGGCCGGTTCCCGCGCGATGTTTCCTTCACCATTTTGAGAGCAGTGGTGATTAATAAATTACATAAAGTAAGGCGCCTGTCTTTGTTCGAACCGATGACCTAGAACTTGAAAATCGGGGCCTAGACCACTATCTAGGCCCCGATTTACAAGTTCTAGGTCATCTGTGCAGCTTTTGCAAAATTAAACTATCTAAGAGGTTGTGTACTCGGCTATTGTAATGACCAATGGTCAAGAGCTTCAACAAACGTCTTTCGAGGCTCTACTTAGGCGGTGGGATCAAGGGCCTCATTCAGAAGGCAGTACTCTTCGATACGGCCCGCATTGTGAAGAGGTTCCGGTCTCTGGAGCCCTAACCATCGGTAGCTTGGACCTTGCTCCAGATACTGGCAGACCAATTTTTTTTTATTGTTTTTTTATGAACATAACATCACGCCTGTAATAGGTACCTGTACCCGAAAGATTAGGCAGAGGTGTACCTAATACCACCCACATTTTGCCCGATATGTTCTTTTTTTTTAACCCCCGACGCAAAAACGACGGGGTGTTATAAGTTTTACGCGTGTGTGTGTGTATGTGTCTGTGTGTGTGTGTGGTTGTGTGTGTATCTGTCTGTCTGTCTGTGGTATCGTAGCGCTCGAACGGATGAACCGATTTTGTTTTTTCTGTTTGAAAGGTGAATTAGTCGGGAGTGGTCTTAGCTATGTTTGATAAAAATCAGTCCAAGATGGCCGCCGCCACAAAATGGCGATTATATTTTTGTTCAACAACTCCCTCAATATGGGCTTCATATGAAAGGGCTTGACTAGTAGAAATATACACTATACTTAATAAATTAAAAGTCCAAGATGGCCGCCACCACAAAATGGCGAATTAACGAATTATTTTCAATTTAACTTTTAGTACATTGTGTCGGGGTTTTTTTTTAATTTTTAATTTAATTTTACTTTTTAAGAAATATATTATGTCAAAAATGAGTACGAAAGACAAATAAAAGAACCTAAATATCTACAAAAGAATGCAAATTCATTTGTTGTAACCGAGATAACATTGTCTTGCTATGATAATTCGCCAAGTGCGGCACTTGTATGAATTCAAGGAGGTATTACGTAAACGTTACAGGTTTGAGGTGACGTTTTATTTACGCGTTCGAATAGCACACGAGAAAGTGGTACGGTGAGCCGGTGACATTACTTACGTGGATAAATATGAAATAAGTGTACTATACTATTGGCTTTTTCTAAATATTCACATGTTTAAAAATAAGTTATTATATTCCGTGCTAATCTCCGAAACCACTTAGGTCCATGTTCACCGAAAAGATAACGGTTTGATTATCTATAAACAGCTGTCACTGTGACATTTTCTCATACAAAAGTGTTTTAAACAGCTGTTTTTAGATAGTCAGACTGTCATATTTTTGGTGAACATGGACCTTAATCGATTTCAATAAAATTTTGTGAATGTGTATGATTGGTGCCAACTTAATAAATAGGAGAGTTTTGAACCCGATAATTGGCGCCGTGTGAAGCAAGGGCGTGTTGTACTGTAGTCGTTAATTGCCTGCACGTCATTTGTTTTATTTACAAAAATGTGGCAGGTAGGTACCCAATTGTATTCCCCATTCAATTTCCCTATCGTGAAAGGCGCGAGAGATGCAAAATGATTTCGTAAGCAAGTTCCTACATTGTTTGTATATTGTTCTAAGATAAAAACCTGCTAAAATACCCAAATACGGCAGCAAAGTGGATTTTACTAATAACTCGTTAGTGTAGTTATTTACTAGTTACTAGCTTTTGCTCGCGGTTTCACTCCTGTTTTACCCGACCGGGACGGCATGGCAGGGGATTTAAATGTTTACCAATGCACATTCAAACGTATTGCTAACTTAATACGACATAAATTGCTATGCTTTAAAATGATGCTGTGGCATCGAAAGGGATTTCATGGCAAGGCATTGAAAGACACGCCACGGTCGTATTTCTATATCAATACGTTTGAAAGTCCATTGGTAAAAAATAAAATCCCTTGCATGCCGTCCCGGTCTGCGTAGGCCTTTATTCGGAAATTAACCTACGGTAACGTTTTAAATGTACTACTGACACTCGGGGTAAAAGTAGCTTCCCGTTAGTAAAAAAAAATCGGTATCAGAGTAGTTCCGAAGATTACCCCCTACATACAAACTTGCAAACAATTTGACCTCTTTATAATATTATTTATTATAGTATATAGTATAGATTAACGGTTTTTAAATTGGAGGGCATCGTTTTCTGTTCGATGTTCCTAGTTGTTATGATTATGCATGATACTATCCAGACCACTTCCTCCGCTAACACTCACTAGTAATGCAGTATCCCTATGTATGAAGCCATAATCGTAAACTCGTGTTCTGACGTGCAAGTTAAAGTCAAGAATAAATAGGCAGGAACTATCGCACACCGCCCAGTGCATCTCCAATAAAAATCGTGACACCAGATAATGTTTAGAAGCTTTCAACACTAAAATGAAGACAAACGATGTAGTTTCTTAGCTAAATCTATCTGCGAGATGCAACATAATACACACATTACGAACATTTTATCGCCGCACGTGGTGTTGGAATGTCGTAAATGAATCCGCACCTTTACGCCTACTAACATAAAATTGTCGAACTAGACGAGTATTGATTGCGTACTTTTCACAGTAACCTTGACATTGTATATCTGATTGGCCGTATAGATTGTTACAGCACCCTCCCACGTAGCTTTTCATAATTTATTTAGGAAAATCGATTTTGATTTGGGACTATTTGAAGTATTGGAAGTTACTAAGTTTGTTTTGTTTATTTGTTTGCTCTTGTTGGATGTGATTTCATTAAGAGCTGTTGACCTTTGGAGTTTCTCTATAGCAATTATGTTTTTTCTGTTGTTCGGAAAAACCAGTTGCTTTTTTCATCTGGGAAGGAAATCACCTGGTGCAAAATGTAAATTTGATGGGTTGCACTTAGCGGTCTCTAGTTGTCATTGCCTGATCGATGACGTGTCCCGTTCATATGCGAACGGAATACATATTAGTCGTTGCATCGATCATTGTCAATAAACCTTGGTATGGAACATCCCGTAAATAATTCCACGCTAGAAATACATTGACATTTGTTGGGCTACTGTTTTCCAGAAAGCGCAAATGTTTACAGTATCGGTCCCCGCCCACAGCGTTGCATCTACGAATCTTGGCTGTTCTATTATAAATTCGTCAGAAATATATATTTATATTTTTTCTTGTAATTAGCCAGTGCAGTTGAGAGAGAAGGATCTTCTTTTGCCAAGATAATTTTCTCTTTGCTGTTTTTACCACATCTCTCATTAACTTTTCACAAGTCTTTGTGCTCATTTCCTCGTGCCAGGCTATTATTCTTGTAAAACAACACGTTTATTTATAATTCTTGACTACACGAAGTATGTAAATTATGATTACCATTTTATAGTAAAACACTTGTTACTTAATTGATGTTACGCATATTAAACTTTATATTCTTGAAGAAATATACGGTGTCGAGATTGCAGTATTCGGTGTCGATATTTTATCTGTACCTATAAGGAAAAGAACAAATGAATATCTTTACCATCATCATCATCACCTGCCTTGCCCTTTCAAGTTGCCAACAATGTTGGGGTCGGTTTCCAATCTAAATTGCTTGCAAGCATTATGCTTGTTTGTATGTTGCTTGTTTCATTAACACGCCAAAACGGCTGAAAGCCGAAATTCATATCCATGAACTTTGGCATACAGGTGTATACCCTGACTACCACGTTAGATATTAAATATCCCTGTAAAACTTTCCCGAAGGAGGCGACAACAGAAATCCTGCATAAAAGCAAGCCAAACAATGAAATGCAATGTCTGTCCGTGTCCTATAAGTGTATGCAGTACACAGTTTTGTACTCTAGAGCTTTCCTCTCAAGTGCCACAATAGCATTGACATTGAGTGCCTCTCGTTTCCCGACCGTGTACCTACTCTCCTGGTACTCCTGGTGTCCTAGTACAATTTGTTTTAATCCTAGTTTTACCTCCACACGAAAATGTGCTGCATATGTAGAATTATATCAATCTTCAATTTCCAACAAATAACTTATTTAGTAAACTACGTAGTACATAGAGTTAGCTAAATAAGTTATTTGTTGGAAATTGAAGATTGATATGTTATTCTTTGGTTTATCGATAAATCATGGGATGTTTGTGTTGAGGAAACTTCTCTATAGGTAACAGTTGGCTGATTTTGATTGTGGAACTAAATTGTATTTTGGATGGACCGAGTTTTGTTCGAATTTTCTTAATCATTGTCTTATTTCGATGTTGTTTTTTGTGTAAAAAAAATTCAGACATTTTAAGTAAAAATACTTATAAGGACAATTTATATATTAACATAGAAGAGCACCAGTAACATATTACTGAATTTATTAAAAGGAACAGCTGCACGGGTCGCTCCTCAGGGTTGTGCAGTGCTTGTCGAGGTTGGGCTGTGGATAGGTGACCTAGCTGAGTTCCATTCTGAGGTCCCTAGGCACCTCGAAAAGCACGTTATTCCGTTAGTCATCTGTTGGTCTTTGATTGTCGTTACGAGTCTTTATTGGTCACATACTTAAGGAGTATTTATGTACTATTGATTTGTATGTTATGTATGTAAGTTTTTGACAATATTGTTAATTCTATGGGCACAAGGGCGGTCTTATCGCTGATAATGATATCTTCTAGACAACCATAACAAAATTCATGTAAACATCGCTTTTACAAACAAATACTCATGTAGTCATATCGTACAATGGCCAAGGCGATCTACATTAAATATGTACGAGCGATGTTAGTGCTTCGATCTTCGATTTTCTTTCCATTCGAAGAAACCTTGACTGCTCCAAGGACTCCAATAACGCACGAACCGACAATATCGCATACCGTACCGTTTTATAATGAAACTGCAAAGAAAACTAGTGAACTGTGGAAGTGGAATGTAAATTCTTCTTTAAAAATATGACAATACACTCAGGAAGATATACAAAAGTACTTATTATAAGCCTATATTGTCTCTACAGGGCAAAAGCCTCTCTTCCCTCCTTACAAATTTCGGGATCTATTGCGATTGTAGGCCAAGATTGAGAATAGTTAGTAGGTTAGTAAGTTTGACGTGTGTGTGTGTGTGTGTGTGTGTGTTAAAATCAGTCCAAGATGGCCGGTGCCACAAATTGACGGATTACATATTTATGCAACAACTCCTCAATATGGGTATCAAATGATTTTTTTTTTTAAATTTTTAATTTAATGTAACTTGTGATGATTTTCATTGATCTAATGGTCTCAAACGCAAATGCGGAGGAAGAGGTCCTGGGTTAGATTACCGGGTCGGGCAAAGTGTTTTTGGGTTTTGCCATCGGGAATTTCTCACTAGCAGCCAAGCCGTCTGGATCTGTGCCAGATTGATGGACATAGGCGTGCCCCTAATTCATGGAACTTTGACAAAACTGTCGAAATGTGGGTTGTACTGATTAGGTAGCCTAACCTTTCGGAAATTACACGCGTGATGTTTTATGTTTATTTCTAAGCTTTGTTTTAACAGTGAAAAGGGACAGTTTTTTTTTTAAGTTTTGAGGGTAGTGAAGCCTGGTATTCTGTAAACTGAATTTTGGAGCACTTTTGCAAGTTTTACAAGCTGCAAGACCGTCTACGGCATTTTCCATCTGTCTACCTCTGGGACTCGATATTTCCCATCTGTCTACCGCCAAGAAAAAAAAATCTTGCTACCGAGCGTGACCCCTGAAGACATGACATTATTCTATTGAGAACTGCGCTTCATCGTGCACTGCTGTAGCATTTACTAAAATTAATTTTAGAGTAAGTATCTGAAAACAAAAAGGACGTCATTCAGGTTCCGAACATATTGCACCTACCCCAAATCAGGAAACAAAAACACTTTTCATATGAGAAATAACAGAACCCTTACCTGCTGAGTAAGACACAATTGAAAGTACCATAAATATTAATTTAATTGTTTGGGTACGAAAATAATGATGTCCTTTGCAAATCAAATAAAACTTTAAACGTTATAATCAGTCAAGAAGTTGTTCTTTCCACACACTATTCAAACTATCCATAAAATCTCTCGTCAGCCACGAAGCTGCCAACAATAATTACGGTCAAATATGCAAGCCAATGCTTTTGCTATAATAACATCATTTATATCCAGGGGCGCATAACATAAAGTGCTCGTGTGTAGAATTACAGACGAAGTCGTAAAACTAACAGATGTCATGTTATTTCATTGCAGTTTTACTTTTAAAACCTAGAGATTCTATCAGTAAAATAATAATTTTAATAGGCATGACGACAGTACTTATCAAAATATTGCAAATCTATTTAGTCCGTCAGCTAAGAGTATTGGAAAATAATGGACACGTATTTTTTATTTTGATTATCAATGGATATTGACAAAGATAAAACGCATCAAAATTATACCACGGCGTGACGTATTGAGAATTTTAAGAGCGTCGTACTTCGTCAATTTTGGTTTACTTACGTAACAAAAAAAAAAAACGGGCCAAATATTTTTTGAAAATCAACTAACGGACTAATTAGGATTTTTCAGTTGACAATACTATTATTTATGTACAGATTTTATCAGCAGAATTATAATTTTAATTAATTAATTATTAATTTGCTACTAAATTTGATTATTTGATAAAACGATATAGAACTATTTAAATATTTAAGCAATTAATTCGTTGAAAGCTGTAAATTATTTCAGCATCGTAAATTAAAATGCTCCTTTCAGAATATTAATTTAGGCACGCGAAATCCTTAATTTAAGTAAAGAATGAGTAAGTAATGAGATGTTTGCAGAGATAAATATCCTTGACACTTAAGATAAGGCCGGTACATGTAAATATTTAGGAAAGTCTTTTGGCATGTTGACGGCACACTATCTTTGTGATATCTCAATAAAATTATCAGATGAAAAACGGCTTGTTGCTTCCTACAGAGGCCGCTTTTATGCGGAAGCAGCAGATCGATAAGCAGGTTTTGTTCGTATCTCTATCCTATAAATAGCTGGAAATGTGACGGTAAAAATAAAAAATAAAACCGACTTGGAAAAGTTTGTGGCAAAAAAAACTGAATCAAATAAACAAAGTTATTATTCGCTTTTTTTGTGTTTCTGAAGTCTGTTTTATTTTTTACATTTTTAGGAATGTTTTCGATAATAGACAGCAAATCTGTCGTGATTGCTGCAATCGCTTGGATTGCGACAGATTTGCCGTCTATTTTTGTAGAATTCCCTTTGTTACATATCTCCGAAGATCAGCATCAGATCTTCACCAAACTTAATTGGGACCACCGCGAAATAATATAGGTACCTACTTATTTTGTCAAACAAAAAAGAATCATCGAAATCGGTTCACAATTGACGAAGATATCGCTGAACATAAAAATCATTCAAACGAATTGATTCTTTTGAAAGTCGGTTAAAAAATAAAATTTGCAAGCTTCGACCTATACAGTATTATATTTGTTACTCTCCAAAAATAAATCCTCATTCCATCTTTCTCACATCTCCAGACTCGTCCAGAAAAGCAGCATTCGACCCTAGCATCGGGCCCGCCCCCTCCCGCACCGATCGTCCCCCGCTCCGCCGATGGGCCCCGACCTCCCGGCTGGAACGGCCAGCCCCGAAGACATGGCTCCAGCAGATTCAACGTTCACAGTCACAACCAGGAGCTGGTGAAACTACCACCTATTAAAGGTAAGTTGACATACTAAAAAGTTGCAGATATGAGGAATGATATGATACGGCATGATCATTTCAGCAAAAAAATTGCTTTAAATCCTAAGTTTAGCTCACAATTCAGTTCATTAATGTCGTCATTAGCGGTCAGAAGGAAGCAGATTCCTGTAGCCGTTCGTAAGCCACCAATATGAACTTCACCATCCTCCGACGATTAGTGAGTAGATCTAGTAACTCGAGTTGTTTGAACTATGATTATTTGTGTAGCGGACCATTAATCAAGTCGACAAAAATAATACTAGCGACATCTATGACGGAAATAAAGAACTAAAATCAGAATCGTGCATTGCGATATTAGAGTTCACTGCGAGTTTAGAAGATAAAAAGAAAAACAGTACGACTGTCGGGCAGTTGTAGCTCACCAGACACAACACCCGTTTGGTCTAAACATCCTCCACTTGACGACGATGAGGTACTTTACACCATGTTCTTCATATTCCTAAAGTTTTGTTTCGACTGACTTCAACTCATGCCAATAGGAGCATGTGTGGTGCTTGGTGATGGGGGGTTACACCACCTATGTTCTTGTAATAGAAGTCTTATGTTCAATTAATTATGTGAATATGTTGATACTAGTTAGCGGACGTCACGCGGTTTCACCCGCGCGTACGGGGATAAAATTAATATAGCCTATGTTACTCGCTGATAATGTGGCTATCCTACTACTGGACCGATTTGAAAGAATTTTTCAAATCGGTCACTCAAATCACTCAATCGGTCGGTAGTTTTTAAGTTTATTCGTGACATGAAAATACAAATCTGTCTTTTTATAGTAATAGTACAGAAGACGATAAGGTTTATAATATTGCGCACTTTCATATTTAGTAAAGGTGAATGCAAAAGTGATTTATGAACGTTGTGTATATTTTGTCTGCTCTATAAGAGACTCAAAGTATTTTCATACTACGTGCAGAATTCTTATGCAAAGAATGTAAACAAATCTGGAAACTTCTACGGAGATCTTAAATTGAATGTAATTTTCTCAAGGAAAACAGCATTGAATGGGGAATGTTATGTTTAAATTATCTTTAAATGAAATGTTTGATGACACAGTATAATGTTAAACCATTCAGTTTTGTCGCTCGATTGTTCCTTCAGAATGTATAAATACAAGAGCTGAAATAACATGAGTTAAGAGGAGTCGTGTATTTTCGTAGTCCTATTTCAAAACGATAACAAACATCTCGCACATGCAGAATCCACGCAATCGTTATCTTTTTTAGGGTTCCGAACCTTAAGGGTAATTAACTGAACCCGTCCGTGACAGCAGAGGTTAAGGGTCTGTCTGTCAGGGGGATAATCTCATGATCCGTTAAGGTGTCTTTCCGAGACGGACTGCAGACGACACCAGTTGTTTCATTTCAATGAATCTTTTTGTCGCTGAGCACCGCAGCCGCAAGCCGCATTGTCGCCGGGCTCGGAATCAATTTCATACTAGAGATTCATAGAAACAAGTGGTGTCGCTTGCAGTTTGCGGTCTGCAGCCCGCCTTGGAAAGGCACCTTTAAGACTATTGAAATTTTCACTGAGTGTGTATTTCTGTTGGCGCTCTAACAACAAATAATACAGGGTGTAACCGTACAGGGTGTAACCACCTAATCACTAAGCTGATAACCAAGCATTCTGTACATCAAACTAAGGAACTTTACGCCAATCATTTTGCTGGGAAGCAACTTTTTTTTTTGAGGTTATAAATCATGTTTTGTGGTAGAACTCAATGTAACGCGCTTAAAACATTGTGCTGATGGATGGATTGAATAGTACGGGGGTCGTGGAGGTGTTAAAAGTTAAAATCTTACAAAAAAAACTTGTAACTTTGACCCCCCATATCTCCGTAACTAGAAGGTTCCCAGGTATAGTGTAGAACAAAAAAATGATCGCAAAGATGGGGAGAACAAGTGCCTTTCGGCTTCGTGAAGAGGTGTTTTACACCCTTTATAAATCAATTAAAGGGGGCTTACCTACTACGTTGTTACGGAACTCTTCATGCGCGAGTCGACTCGTACTCGCCAGTTGTTTTAAATCTTCGAAACGGTTTTTCTAACCTAGTGCTATTAATAGCTTGAATTTAAGTTAAGGCACATGTCGAGATATGTACTGACACTAATCTGCTTAAAGACTTACAAAGCATTGCGTATGTCTTCGTTAGACACGTAACCTTGCCGCTAAGCTGACTGACGGCTGTTGTTACACTATTAGCAACACTTCGCCCTCGACTTTGTCCGTGAAAATTGTGATAGCTCGGCTAATTTGCATGATATCAATATAATTTATGGCCTATGTTACTCGGTAAAGATGTAGCTTTCTAATGGTGAAAGATTTTTTTTTTTAAATTGGTTGAGTAGTTTTTGAGTTAAGTCGTAACAAACAATTAAATCTTTCCTCTTTAAAATATTAGTGATCAATAATTCTGTATTTATAAAACTGTTCCGGGATGTACTAAGAATGTTCAACCTAGTTTTTGATAGGGTTGTGGCGCCATCTACGACACGACATACGAACTTCATATCATACTTGAGTACTTGACGTCATGAAAATCCTACATCACGTAAGCAATGTTATCCACGAGAACGATATGTTACCGTAAATTTATAAAACCCGTTAGATTGTAATCTTTCTACTCCCGAAAGATTGTTAAACGAACAGTATACTGCTTACAATATGACGCATTATTTTTCGGTAAGTAGATTATAATCTAACGAAATGTAACTTTTATGTTAATCCGGATTATCAATTATCTGTGTGCCAAATTTCATCCAAATCGGTTCAATAGTTTTTGCGTAAAAGATTAATAAACATTCATCCTCAAAAACTTTCACAGTTTTAATAGTATAGTGAGATTAAAAATACCGCTAGGCAGTATCCCAGTAGGACACGACACCCATCTGGTCGTAGGAGCCTCCCTATTCAATGGAGATGAGGAACATCCTCCTCTTCATACCTCTACTCATAGGCTAAGGCTATCCTCATGAGATTTGGTTGCCCGAAATAACAGCAGCCAATCTAGCCCTTTGACTTGAGACTTCACAATACATCAATTTCACAAGCTTTCAGAAACCACGAGGAAAAGCACTGGAGGAGAGCTCTTAAATTGAGTAAATTTCTTATTTATGGGGGTACACCCCACGTCACGAGCCCAAAAATTTATACCTACAATAAGCGACTTTAAAAAGAGATTTTCTTAAGGTATTGATATAGTTCATAGTATATTGGTATTTTGACAAAGTTAATAGGGGTTCTAAAATACTACATATGTCAAAATTCTGTATTACAATAAACAAGGATTATGAAATTGTCCGTACTAGGGCCTAGTATTATGAAATAGATCTTATTTCAACGTTGCAATCGTTATTACACGAAAGAAGCGCATTTTAATGATGCTCGTGACTGTCCGTCGAGGTGCACAACCTTTATGGAACACCCCTCAAAAATCGATTTTCTAAACTCAACCCCTGATCGGATGAAATGGGGGGATGAAATAAGAATGCGAACCAAAACGTGGAGGAATATCTTCGAGAGCTTACACTCTGTGTGATACATTATTTATGCGAGAATTCAATCGTATGCAAACCAATAAAACACAGCTGAGCTACTTCACGAGCACCAGTGACCTACAGTGCACGAGCGTTCATTTATATGTAAATTAAACTTTGAACTGACAGAGCCTGGTCGTGGTCCGGCCAACTAGTGCCCATTAATCTCGAGTCCATCGTAAAATTTAAATTTGACACACCTCTATAACTTTCTTTCGACTTCACCTAGGAACACGTATTTTATGACTCTATGGGCTACTGCTTTTAATATACCTACGTTATTTAACACTAGCTGATGCCCGCGGCTTCGCCTGCGTACATTTATACTAAAACCTTCCTCGAAAACCACTCTATCCATGGGTGAAAACAGCATGAAAATCGGTGCAGTAGTTTTTGAGTTTATCGCGAACATACAGACAAACGCGGTGGAGGACTTTATTTTATAATATTTAGTGATAACATTAATCCCGAATGCGTTAGGCAGAGATGTACCTAATAGTACACCCACATTTTGCCAGTTATGTTTATGTCCCACGGAGTCTGGGTTTGTGCCCAATTGATGGCAATAGGCTCGCCCCCTAGCCTATTGCCATCAATTGGGCACAAACCCAGACTCCGTGGCTGCTACTGAGAAATTCCTGATGGAAAAACCCAATAACACCTTGCCCGACCCGGGAAACGAACCTCATGCTCAGTAGTCACGATTGCGACCGCTAGACCAACGAGGCAGTCGGTTTACGACTTTACGGTTTTGGACGGTTTTATTTCTTGTTTAAGGGGACTACAGAAGCTAAATTAGCAAGTCTATTTGTCGTGGTTCAAAAATAAAGTTCTAATCAGCTTGCACTACAAAGTGGTTGTTACGTCAGTCACTGCGGCGCATAGTGCGAAATTATAAGTGGTTTCGATCGATTTACAAAAAATCTATTGATTGGACCAAAAAAATAAAACACTGATGCTAATACCTACAATAAGTTGCTTGTAAAAAATCTGCCAAAAAATCAGAATGATCACATGTATTTTATTTAGTATGGTTTTTAGATTTTTACTCGTTAAAAGAAATTTTTAGAGATAAGTTCGTGATTTTTTTTTTATCCAGTAAAATTAATTGTATTGTTTTCATACTAGCATATATCCTAAAGAATATCATACTTATATTTTTCTGGTTTTGTTTATTGCTGTGAATCATATACTTTCAGGCATTATAAAACTCGCGTTTAGCTCCTGTCGCCTTAAATAACTTGCTTTTACGTCTGTAGAGAAATAAATTCTTGAACCAAGCATTTCATACATTTACGACTTAGAAATATTTTAACTAGCTCAATGTAATTACGTCAGTCATTTCTAATCTTTATCATAATTATGTGTGGAGAATGTACGAAATTGCCTCAAGGTTAAGAACCCCTGGTGCAAGTCGGAACTTTTGTGATTAATGATGTGAAATACAACTTTGTGGGAGAGCTTTTATTCATCTCATCGTGAAAATTATTATGTTTAACGTCAAAAAAAATGTCGCGTATTTTTAATATCTTGAAATATCGCAATAATGAGAAGAGTTAAAATTAATATCAACTAGCAACTAGGCCTGTGATGTGAGCTAACGTCATTTTTAACCGACTTTTAGAAAAGAGGAGGTTCTAGGTTCTCATTTCGGCTGTTTTTTTATCTAAATACAGCCGAATTGAAAAACTCCTCCTTTCTAAAAGTCGGTTAAACTATTTTGCTAAAAAGAAAACATTAATGAAGTGTTTTATATGGGACCTCCGCGCAAGCATCCTCTACCAAATGAAAAAGAATCAAGTATTGGACCAGTAATCACGGTCACGGGATTACTAGTCAGATTAGCCTGGTTATCGATATTTTTTTCAAAATAGTTTTTTTTTAATATTTTATCCTGGCAACCCTTAGTCAAAGCACTTTTTCGTTTTCGTGACAAGCGCTTATTTTCACAAGGAAGGGTCCTGTCGGATGTCATTTTTCATGTTCGCCAAGGGATCCCATTTTCCAAGGGGAAATAGAAAAGAATGGGCTTTCACAACGCTACGGGATCCGAAAACCACAAAATGTTAGTTCCCTCATATTTTAGTGTATTGAAAATCGAATTTATACGTTGAATATTTAAAATGATTCTTTTTTCGAATACTAGCGTGTCATTGGATAATTTCATAAAAACGGTTGGTTATTAAAATCACTTCTAATGATTACTAGAAGTAAATCAACAGTAAATAAAAACTTTTATTCTTATCATAAAATGTAATTAATACTCATTATGTAAGGCAGATTACTTCGTTTTATCAATTTTTACGATTTTCAACTGGGATACCAGATATTGATGAAAAATTTGATCTAATTTGGCATTAAAAAAAACAAGCCGTTTTCTATGTATTTCATACAGTAAGTGATTGATGCAGAAATTCACGATTTTCAAAACGTGTTTGTTTACGAAACAAGACATTAAGGAAAATTGCGCTGTAAAGTGATGTTTTAATTGAGAGAAACACGCCATTATAGTACCACAACAAGATTATGATTTGTCACGGACTGCAGTGACTTTTTTTCCGAGTCCGTAGCACATTTTCTCCATCACAAGAAAATAATTATGCTCGACACTCGTCGCCGACACGATACGAGAAGAAAATGTTGTTGTTAGTGTTGCCAGTTCTAAAAATAGTTGTTGTTTCTATGGTATAATATTAATTTGTGAGGTTTTCCTTGTTGCGTGCAGTTCTTCAGTATGAATAGTGTAATAGAACACTTCCGGAACTGGCAGACAGATAAGTACTGCCATCATAAATTCATAACTAACCAGAGGTTTATCTAGAAAAAAAAAAGATACTTATATACGGAGAAGCTCGTGGCTAAATAATAACAGCCGCTTGGGTCGATCTTTAGATTAAAGGTTAGGCCTAGGTTGGTCTGTGGATGTGTGACCACCCTTACATACTTACCGCGTTTTCTACGTGCCTCTGAAATCACGATAAGCTGTTGGTCCCGGCTGTTATTTGTAGACCTTTGACAGTCGTTAGTTCGTTACAGGTAGTCAGTGGCCTAAAAAGTCTGACAACCAGTCTTACCAAGGGGTATCGTATTACCCAGTACTAATTGGGTTGTGGAGGTCAGATAGGCAGTCACTCTATGTAAAATACTGGTATTGGGCTGCAACCGGTTAGTATGGAAGCCGATCCCAACATAGTTGGGAATAGGCTAGGCACATGATAACTTCATTATAAGTCTACATAAATGGTCTTTATCTTACCGAAAACGGTATAGCTGACGCAAAACGAATTTCGGATGGACACGACTCGGTTCTTCTGACTAGAATTAATTAGTTATGTTACTTGTCAGATGTTAATGGAACAAATAAACAGTTTCCAAAACTGGACCTTTCTGCCAGTTAAATTCTCAAACGCACCGCACTCGGTCACAGCTTTACTATTAGCTTAGCTACATCTCGGCGTATCTTTTCGGGAATTGCAGCCGTAATTAGGCGACTACACGAGCTAAACGCGAGTTTTATAATTACTATATGTATATGATTCACTGCTATAAACAAGACCAGAAAAATATATGATATTCTTCAGGATATATGCTAGCATGATACTGTTTTGAAAACATAATACAATTAATTTGGCTCGATAAAAAGAAATCACGAACTTACCTCTAAAAATATCTTTCAAACAATAAAAAACATACTAAATACTAATATGCATGCGATCATTCTGATTTTTTGGCAAATAATTCTACAAGCAATATATTAGCATGATACTGTTTTAGTTTTTTAATCCAATCAATAGATTTTTTGTAACTTCTAACAGCATTTCAAACGAAGTTTGAACCACCACAAATACAGTTGCTAATTTAGCTCGTCTAAGCGCCTTAAGTCAATTCGAGGGCGAGCGAATCTACAGAGGGTTGATATTTGTATGCGACAGACGTCGTGGGTGTCAAGTGTAGGTAGCTTAAAATGTTCAACCGAAGGCAGGGTTTACACCTTAAGTTATAAGGTTTAAAATTGCTCGACCGTCACTGTCTTTGGTAATACCCGTATTACACTTATGTACCGTTACCTAATGATTCAGTAAGGTGTCCTTAGTAATTGAGCTGGATGGGTAGGGCTCATGCGTCACCTGAACGTTAAATCTTTTGTACGGTAAACATGCTGTGACGTCATAAGCTTGTGGAGAAAAATACAATGGAGTAGTTGCAGAGAAAATATTTGTTGGCTGTAGAGCTTGAAACGGAACATCACGCTTGCAATTCCGGAAAGGTTAGGCACAGGTGTAACTAATAGAACACCCATATTTTGCCAGTAATATTTAAGTAACGCCCTTTAGGGCTTGATTAATCCATACTAAGATCAAATTGTAGTTTATTTCATTTTAAACATTCCAAACAAGACTTTTACCCCAAAAGGCCACATCTGAAGAAAACGCTGGCTATTTCCCAACTCTATTGGGATCGGCTTCCAGTTTAACCGGATGCAGCTTAATAGGTACCAGCATTTTATATGACGTTACTGTCTATTGAAACTCTACAACACAGTAACTTAACCCGTTGGTAAGACGATGGTCAGACTTGGGCTTCTGGCTATGCGTACTACCAAAGACCTAGAAGTTATAGCCATATAAGCAAAGAGCTTTGTGCGGAAAATATGCATCACTCGTTATTTCATAGTTTTTACAGCTGCTCGGGTCGATCTTTAGGTTAAGCCGTGCTTGCCTAGATTGGTCTGTGGAGGTGACCACCCTTACATATTCCGAGTTTCCGTTAAGCTGTTGGTCCCGCATTTGTAGATCTTTGACAGTCGTTATAGGTAGCCAGTGGCCCAAAAAGTCTGACAACCAGTCTTACAAAGTGGTATCGTATTACCCTGTACTAAATGGGTTGTGGAGGTCAGATAGCCAGTCGCTCCATGTAGCATACTAGTATGCAGCTGCATCCGGTTGGACTGGAAGCCGACCCCAACATAGTTGGGAAAAGGCTATGCAGATGATGCGTCATATAAAATTCCATAGTATTACCTAATCACATCCTATATTATCTCATCTTGAATTACATTGAACAAAAAACGCAGAACCGTCTCACGTTCAGCAACTTTACAAAGCAATTTAGTTGAACAACATCTTGATTCTTGTTTCTCGATGTTATCATTGATTATTTTTTCCAAGGCAAATGACAATAATCGTTCTGCCTCGCCATCGGATTGCAGTACAACGCAGATAGCAAAATAATCGACGCCTGTAAACGCGCGGTGGTAACAACCGTCTTTGATATGTTCAAGGTTGAAGAGACCGACATCGTTTTTAAACGTTTTATCGCTTAGAGGTGTTGCAGGCCAAATTACCATTATCTTCTTCTTCTAATATATAAAATTCTCGTGTCACAGTGTTAGTTACCATACTCCTCTGAAACGGCTTGATCGATTTTTGTGAAATTTTATATGCATATTCATTAGGTCTGAGAATCGGCTACTATCTATTTTTCATACCCCTAAGTGATAAGGGTTATCCACCCCTAACATTTTTTTCTTCTAATAAGTATATAAAATTATAGTGTCACAACTCACAGTGTTAGTTACCATACTCCTCTGAAACGGCTTTACCGATTTTTATGAAATTTGATATGCATATTCAGTAGGTCTTAGAATCGGCTACTATCTTATTTTTCATACCAATGTTTGCCGGGTCAGCTAGTATAACTTAAAATCACGCCTTTTTTTCGGATGCGAAATCATCAAATGACTTCGCCCACTCTTTTACTGACTAAAACCCATCCATGTTCCTTCCTCGCCCTATATGTTCCAACCAACCTCTTGCATTAGTTGTAATTAGAAAGGGCTGCTGTCCCGGTACATCGAGACATCTCCTGGCTTACGTTGTGTCCCGGTGTATTTTGGCTTTTGGCCTTTGGTGAACCAAACGGAGTTAACCAGTCGCAGTCAGTCAGTTGTCAGCTTAAAACTTACATCAAACGGAGTTTGCAAAAATCGATTCTACTATTTTTTCTGCGTGGCTGAGTGTTGACAATCATTCCGATAAAAGTTCCTATAGTTTATGCTAACAGTATAAAAAAATTTCGTAAAACTGCCAACAAGACTCCAATATGAAATAAGAGACGCAGTTACAAATACACATATGTACAGTCACTTGTAAAAATATGTTCAAACATTAAAAAAAATAACATTCCAAAAGTGAATAGGTGTATATTGAACAGGTGAAACCAAAATTAGTTTCGGACATGCTGGGTAAAAAAATGTGATGCGGAGAAATGAGGAAAACGTCGTGGGGAAAGTTTTTTCGGTGGCTATAAGATTACGATTCCGATAATTAAGACCAAAGAAACTATGGATGTACTAGAAAAATGATATGGTTAGAAAAAGGGTGACTACGAAGATGACGAAAGACGAGAAATACCAAAAGAAGAGAGAACAGGCTTGGCCGACCACAAATAAATAGGGCTAAGGGAGAATAATGTGTGCATCATTCACAATTTCAACTGACTGCCGCAGAATGTTCTCAATGTTTTGATAAACCTATAACTTCTGTTTACACGTAACTGTACATTAACCGTTGTTAAAACAACACAATAGGTGATTGTTAAAGTTCGCAATTATGGTACTAACGCTAATTGATCGATGAGTCTTTTATACTCAACCCGCGTTGTGCCAGTGGCTTCAATTAGTCTTTGCGCAGGTATATTAATCAATCATTTAACTTTGATGTTGGTTTGATGTTGTATTTCGAAAATAACATTCGATTCTGGTCGAGTTGTCAAACGTAGAGCGTAAGGCTCAATTTACACCGCCGCGGAATGGAATGAAAGCGACTTTTTGCAACTACGAACAGTAGCTAGGAGGATTCTCGAGAATGCCCGGAAGACGCGCGACCTTCTTTTAGATTCATATTCAGTTTGTATGTTATACAATATACAATTGACATAAGAGTTCATTATGCTATTACGCGACGGTGTAAATTGAGCCTTTAGCATCCTTAGAAATTCAGAAGCAAGCTAAAATCCTTTCTTTTTTACATTAATGACCATAGCAACGTAAGCCTTTTCCATGACTGTCTTTTGCAGCTCTTATTCTGGCTTAAAATCTTTCTATGTTAACAGCGTTAGTTGCTTCCAGTCGTGCAAAGTTAAACAGGCAATAATAAGCCGCCTCGTTTTCCAGCTGCACTGAAAGAATCCCTAAGCGCCTTAAGCGCTTTTCACGCTAAACGCCGTATAAAGTGGCATGTGTCCTATGCTTTTTGCTCGGCATCCCTTTGTGCCCGTGTTCCGCTTCCGTCCGCTTTTCGCCGCTGCAAGCGAGCCTCTACGGTGAATGCTACTTCAGAGACATCGTCCTAATTCCCGCCAACGACCGCTTTGTGTGTCATTTGTGACGTGTTATGCGACGTAAATGACCTAATACCTACCAGGGGACCTATTAGGCGGGTTTGTTTTTGTCGTTTTTTGGATTTGGCTTGTGTGTTATGTTTTTTTTGTTCTTTGAGTTAGTGGTTTTGGATGATTTTGCATAGCATAAACAGCCTATAGTGTTCCCTCTGCTGGGACCTGGGACACAGGCCTCCCCTCTATGAGAGGGAAATGGGCTATGATCCACCGGGTTGGTAGATGTCACATATCTTCGAATGTTGTTCTAGGACATGGTGGATTCGTCACGATGCTTTCCTTTACCTTTTTGAGAGCAGTGGTGATGAAATAAATTACACAAAGTAATGCGCCTGTCGGGGTCGAACCCACAACTTACAGCTCAAAAGTCGGGGCCGCCATCACTGTGCCACCGCTGCTCTAATCAGGTTAATCTGGGTAATTTACTAAGACAAATTATTCTGATTGTGCGGTTTAATCAATTCGCCCTTTAATTTACTGTGTTATTTTAATCCAATGTTTTGTTAATCTTTTGTAAATAGGTATTTATTGGTCATAATTTTTATATAACCTTTGGATATCAATCTTTTTTGATGTGACCTTGTTGCGGTCATTATTTGTCCATTATCGTTTACTATAAATAAATCTTTACCTACACTGCTAGTAATTTTCATTTCAGTAATCGTACCCCTTTTTTTTTTTTTTTTTTTTTTTTTGGGATGGGAAATCATCAAATGACTTCTCCCACTCTGGGCGGAGCGGGAGGGAGTGTCAGACTCCTACTGACTAAAACCCATCCATGTTCCTTCCTCGCCCTTTACGTTCCGGGGCCGCGGTATCTCTTTCGAACAGTCCCGCAACCCCGGCAGGCTTCGGCCCTTGCGGGCCCCTCTCTGCTGCTGACATCTCTCTGAGGCGCGCGTGGAACACGAACGCGCCGTCGACACGGCCTGTCGTCACTAGACGGACGGACGGCTAGCTAGTCCATAGCTAACCGTCCACAGGCCCGCATCTACGGTGGCCGGTAGCCACCACGTGGCCCCCGACGCCCGGTGCGTCTCCCGCGGCGGCCGGGAAGAGAGGCTCTCTCCCTCTCTCGTTCCGCCACCTCCTTCGCTAGCATGACTGCTTCGCAGAAGGAGGTGACGGCTTCCCATTCCGTCTCGCTCCGGACCATGGATTGAACCAGAGCCGGACGCGAGAGGTCGCCGCCGCCGATCGCCGCTACGAGGACACGGCGGTGCTCCGCCCACGCAGGGCAGACCTCCACCGTGTGCTCCACCGTGTCCTCCGGTCGATCCTCGCAGTGGAGACACCCGGGCGTCTCCTCCCGCCCGATTCGGTGCAGGTACCTCCCGAAACATCCGTGTCCGGTGAGGACCTGCGTCAGGCGGAAGGTGAGGACGCCGTGGCGCCTCTCTAGCCACTCCTCAAAGAGGGGACTTACCGCCACTATCGTGGCGTGCCCTGCACGGGGTTGCGACAGTCGCTCTCTCCATGTCGCCATGAGATCGCGCCGGAGGTCTGTCCGCTGAACGGCAATTTGCCGCGGCAGCGGAGTTTCCCCCCGGCGTAGTGCCTCCGCGCGCCATTCATGTAGGCGCGCGAGGACTATCGCCTCCAGATCCCATGGCGGCAATCCGGCAAGCAGGCCCGCCGCCTCGCGGGCGATCGTGCGGTATCCACGGACCATTCTCACGGCCACCACTTTCTGGGGCGCGTTCAGATAGTGGGCGGCTCGACGCCTCAAAGAACGCGCCCACACTGGGGCCCCGTAAAGGGCCATGGACCGCACGACCCCCGCGTAGAGCCTGCGGCAGGAGGCGTTTGGCCCCCCAAGGTTGGGCAGGAGCCGCCTGAAGGCAGCCCCGGTCCGTTCCAGCCTGGGGGCCAAACGTCGGAAGTGCTCCACGAAGTTCCACCGGCTGTCGAGGACGAGTCCTAGGTACTTCAACGTCGACTCGACGCCGATGGATACCCCTCCTACCGTCAGTGTGGATCTCGACGGTGGCGCATTCCGAGGCCCATGAAAGCACATGGCCTCGGACTTGTGCAGCGCCACCTCGAGACCCAGTTGCCGGATCCTCTCTACGACTATCGCAACCCCGCGTGTCATATTGTCGGCCGCCGCCTCGTGCGACCTCCCCTGTGCCAGCACCAGGGTGTCGTCTGCGTAGCAAACGACGCTGACACCACTAGGGAGGTCGGCGCGCAGCACCCAGTCGTAACCGATGTTCCACAGGGGCGGTCCCAGAACCGATCCCTGTGGGACACCGCACGACATCTCTCGCCGGTTCCAATCTCCGCAGCGACTGGGGTAGATGACGGCCCTGTCCGTCAGATAGTCCCCGACCACACGACGGAGGTAGGTCGGCACCCGGTGATACCGGAGTGCCTCCCTGATGCAGCTCCAGGGCAGGGAGTTGAAGGCGTTGGCGATGTCGAGAGACACCGCCAAGACGACTCCGCCCCGGGATATCGCATCCCCCGTCGTGAGGGCTCTCACGCGCATGATGGCGTCCACTGTGGAGCGCCCCTTGCGGAAACCAAACTGATTCTCCGCAAGATTCGGCCCCATCCCATCAAGGTGCTCGGCGAGGCGGTTTGCAATCACTCTTTCAAAGAGCTTGCCCACCTCGTCGAGCAGCACAATGGGCCGAAATGCGGACGGAGAGTCCGCAGGGCGCCCCGGCTTAGTAATCGTACCCCTTAGCCAACCTTCTGGTACTTTTATAGGGTAGGGTCCCCATTGAATTAGAATAATCCCTGCGTCTAAGGGGTTCATTACCATGAATGTTTAACTGAAACATGTCCTCTAAACTTCTAAATTGAATGTAGTCAGGAACTTGGTAATGACGATCACTCTAGTCATCCAGGGGGATGAAGATTGGTACGGTTTATTGACTCAAATCATCATCTGCCTAGATTTGACACAACTATATTGGGGTCGGTTTCCAGTCTTACCGGGTTTAGTAGCTCCACAACCCTATTAGTGTCAGAATCAGACTTTCGTGACACTGACTACCTGTAACGACTGTCAAACAAAGACAGACGAGAACGGCGGAAATCATTACTGGAAACAGGAATCATTGATCGATGGCTAATAATAGAGCCGATCGGGACAATCTTTAGGTTAAGCCGCGCTTCCCTAAGTTGGTCTGTAGATGAGTTGGTAGACCACCCGTTACCTACATGTCGAGTATCCTCCCGTGCTTTCCAAGACACGATCGGCTCTATTATTTAGCCATCGATCAATAAAGATTTTTATCTCCGGTGACAAAACTACCCTTAGGAATTGGGTGACATTCCCAAACTCCGGCTTCATTCATTTCAATCATTTCTTTACAAACACTACTTGTCATCAACACATCACTATCCAAGTCGGATCTCCAAAGTGCACGTTGCAACAAAAGTCGCCTCTTACCGCATAGTACGCACCGTAAATGCCATATCCTGAGGCATCATCGAGAAACTAGGTCGCCGTGCACCGCATGAATCGGCGAACTCGTGTGACCCGGAAATCTTAGCTTATTTGCCTGTTCGATACTATAAAACCGCACTTTATAGCTTCTGGGCGGTTTTATGATACTTATTAAATACGATTTTTGACCCAAATTACACACGTTCGCATTATTCACTTGCCCTCATCCCAATTCATTTCGTCTTCTTCCATATTCTTCTATTAGTCATCATCTGCCCCCCTTTCTAGCCATATCTCAGTCCATCCATCGTATCTTTGGCCTGCTCTACTCATCATGGTCTTGCCTTTATCCTAATTGCAGCATGTATTGTCTCCTTCTTCCTTACTTCTCTATTACACGTAATCGCATCAGACACCTTTTGTGCCATATCATCTTTGACACAGTCCATCCATCGCTTCTTTGATCTTCCTCTACTCTGGTCTTTTCTGTACAAAACTTGCCCCACGGCATTATCCTTATTACCAAATAATTATGCGTCATTTGTTTCATCTATTACCACTTCATAGATACCATATGATTGCGTATCAAAGGACAGCGTCCCTGAAATCGGTTCTACTTGTAATTAATTCTATCAAACGTTTCCAGTACTAATTAAACTTGAGTGCTTTGCAATAGCACATAACTGCTTACTTATACATCACCCGACACCACTGTACAGTACATGGTTCCAATGATACGTATGTTAGGGGTTTGGACATGGAGCATGTGGGAAAATGGAGTGATAATTTGGCTTCCCAAATGGTGCTAGCTATGTGCGTGAAACAGTACAAGCAGTTAAGTTTTGCTGCGACAGAATATATTAGTTAGTCAAGTAACGTAATATGCCTGTTCTTACTAACACACTTAGAATGTTGGATTTTCAACTCACTCCGCCAAATCGAAACGTTGAAACTCCTACCGTGCGCTTCGGCACTCATGTAAGTTGTCACCATCTCTATCTCCATAGTGTTACTGTAAAGGTAAACGGATGTTAATCGTTTTCCTTCTCTCTTTTAAAGTGGCATATCGGTATGATTCACTGTATCAAAGAGTTTTCCTGTTTGGAAAGCAAAACAAACAGTGCCATTTGAGCACTCCATTTATTATTTTAAACATATCTTCCATGACCGTCTGGGTTCGATTAACACGACATATTCTTATACATGTCTCATGTGTGCTATCACTTTGAAGTGCGCCCATCCTTTAAAGGACAGCAATAGCTAATTAAGAGCATCAATTAGGGCACAGGTCATCGCCATTCAGCAGCTAATCTTGCTAATTTCATCAGCGAAGACCTAATGTCGGCTCTTATCTTAATTAGGCTGACCTTGAAGTATTTGTCAAGTCTTAAAACCGTTTTGTTTTTACGGTGTTGTTGACTCCTCTCAACTGGAGTAGATTTACAACCATGTATAGCTGTTGTATATAGTGTAGTTTGCTATACATAATAACTTGCGTTGCTTTGCTGTTAAGACGGAGGTGGAATCCCGAGGGTAGTCGATGCGGTAAATTTAATGCGGAAGTCGAAGGATTTAATGTTTTGGCGAACATGGGACTTTTGGAGATCTTGCTCGAGTAGACGGTTAGGTTATTTATGATGGAACCATGACCCGTTCCGGTAAAATTAGCCTAGGCCTGGCGAAGTAAATGAATTACTTACATCTGCAAAATTTTAATCGGAATGGTTTACAGTAAGAATGATAAAAAGTTCCCGACTCCTTTCAGGAATTCTCCATTTTTACTTTTTCCGCTGTTTTCTGTTTCCGCGTCCAAAGTTGGGACAAATAAGGCTGACCTCCAGATATTTTTTTCCGAGTCAGATCTGTTTGTCATATAGCAAAAGCCTTGACACACTTCTCAATCACATCACTGTTCTAAATATAGCCTTTATTTATGTTTTATGTACTCCGTTTAGGACTAACGGATAACAATAAAAAGCAACCCGCCATATTAAAACGAAAAAAAATGGCGTAAGATATCATAAATGTTGGCAAAAATGTGGCGCTGTTTTTTATCATATGGTTTTACGGTTTTCTTTCAAGATCTTATAAGATTCTATACGATTCACGAGTTTTATCGACTCGTTCATGGATAAATCCAGGTCTTTATTTATTTAGGGCTCAGCTCATAGGTCAAAAGTCAAAACGGTTAGTTCTGGTGCTCTGGTGTCTCTCTGGTCAGTATTTCAGTTTCATTTTCTCACACCAATGTTGTGAAAGTCATTGCCTTTTGTATCAAAGAAAAAGGTTGCCTATATCGAGTCTCCTGTCTATATAAATTATCCAGCGGCACCGCTTATGAAGGCAAATTTTCGGCTTCCTACGACCCTTCCGCCTGGTTGCCTCGCTAAATCAGCACTTTAGCTACCATGGTGAGTAAGGGGCTATTTTGAACTAGGGGAATCTTCTACCACGGGCTCTCCCGCACGCATTTCCCTTAGCACTTATTACCAATTTTATAAGAAAAAGGTCCAAACGAAATTCCATCATATTTCGGGCAGCTATTGAGATATTGTTTAAAGAAAAACGAGAAACTGGATTTGTGCCATAATTTCACCTTCTTACTTTCTCTACTCTTTTTTTTTAATGAGACTTCGAGACTTGGAGGTGGTGGTGGTCTTTATTGTAGACCTCAGTCTTCGAATTACACGCAATTTTATTACAGGAAACCAACACAGTTCCGAAAAAGGATTGTTAGATAAAAGTAGAGTAGTAGTACTTCATTGTTAACCAGAAAGGAGCTACTAACATGGATTCCCATATTAAAATAAAACAATCGACCAACTTCCGGTACCCGCATATAAACAGCTTCGATCCTGAACAATTTGTTTAGCATAGCCTGATAATGATAGTCCTTTGTATTCCCAACCCCACATGGGGATAAGTTGTGATGGTGCATAAACGCCATAGCTTATATCCCTACCCCTACGTATCATATATCCGCCCTACCGAAACTTCTTTCCTAATTTAGCAAAAAGTCTGAAGGAAAATAGATGGGCAAGAAAAATGAATTTAGTCTTTGCTTCATTTCCAGAGCAGAGCTTGAAGAAATGTAAAGGTTGTGTTGCAGGTAGGGGTGTCAAGCATTTGCCTGCATATTATGTTAGTTATCTAATTTTGTGTCTTGTTTACATGTATTCGTATCGAACACATTAGACTTTGTTGTCAACGGGCAACTGCTGGGCGCATATCCAAATCTTTTGATAGACAATGAATGACTGCTGCAATAAAATAAAACGTATTTCATTCTTTTTTTTTTCAACCAAGGTAATCAGCCGTCCATACCAAAGCTTTTAGTCCATAATAGCTTTTAATGTTCGAATACCGGACGCTTTCGGCGATCGCGATGTTGCGCGAAAATTGCACCCAGTTGAAACATAAATTTTCTCTGCAATCTGGGAATTATCTCAATTACGTTCCAGAGATTTCAATCCTCACTTTATCTTATAGTCTGGTGTTAATGATTTACTAGGTGATTTTAATAATGATTGGTTGAAAGGGTCAGGCGATTATTAGTTTAATTGAACGATAACAATGATAGTTTTCGGACACTTCAAATGTATGGCCGATTCAGCCGCCGATTTTATCTCGAAAGCAATTTAATTGGATCTTGTTTCTAATTTAACCAAAACACTTTCTCGATATGAATCCAGGAAGTGAGTCAGACGAATAGGCTAGTTTCCACCATCAATAAATTGCAAATCTAATTAGTCCGTCAGTTAGAGTATTGGAAAATAATAAACACGTATTTTTTGTTTTTGTAAATCAACGAATATTGACAAAGATAAAACGCATCAAAACTCGGGAGTGGGGGCTCGTGACGTCAGAACTCACTAAAAATGATACCAAACAGTGACGTATTGAGAATTTTAAAAACGTCGTATCTTCGTCAATTTTGGTTTATGTAACAAAAGAGAAAATACGGGTCAATTATTTTTTGATAATCTAAGTGACGGACTAATTAGATTTTTTCAGTTAACAAGCCTATTAAAGTCAATTAAACGATCGATGGTGCAGGGGAGAGCGCACCAGTCTGGCACAGGGATACACCCCCTCTTCCCCGCAAGCCAGGGCATGTCGGGACCCCACCGCAGTTCACCCAAACAAACTTACCCTTGTGTACCCCTTGTTATTCTTCTACTTTCCCAGAAAACTGTCGCCGTCTACTTTCGGTCGTTACTCGCAATTTATAAGTTATCGCTAGCCCGGTTATTAGCTGCGAATTGCTCATTGACGCAACATGTTTATGCCGCCTATCTGTTCAAGTTTTTTTTTCCTAATTAGCAAAACGTTCAAACTTTTATCATTCGAGATAGCGGCCTCACAGCTGATTAATGTTTACTTGCATATATTAATATTATATTGGTCGGTAGGTACTGTTTATAACATTACGCATTTGGTTATCGCTATACAGTCCATTTGTTTACTGTTCCTCATAGGGTGACGCGATTGCGACCCCCGACCTCCTCGACTTGTGAAATCGTCGTAATAACTACAGGGCTGCTACAATGAAATACGAATCTGCGTCATTAAGTACGCCGAGCTCTCGGTGTCGGCTTCCGGCGACTGCCGTTACTCCATTACGAGAGTGCTTCCGTCACAGTCGCAATCAGCTATTGAGACGCACTCTCGTGTGTAGGAGGCGTTATTGTATTGCAGTAACAATCCATGTAGACATTATGTTAATGGTATATGTTGTGCTTGTGACGTGGCAACCCTAGCCGAGGTTGTATAGAGCGGCTGGGGCGCGAGCGGGGTGCGGCGGGCGTGCGCGCGCACTCGCGGCGCCGCCAGTGGCGAGTCGCGGTTGAGACCGGCGCGTGGCAGTCCGGCCGCCCCCGCAGCTCGCACCGGTCCCGGCGCTGCCGGGCCTCCGCTCGGATGCCGCTGCCGGCCGCCGCAAGCGATGGTCCACGCCGGGCCGGCCGCGCGCGCGCCCTCTCGCGCGATGTTCGCTGCCGCTGAGAGTAAACCGCGCCGCGCCGTCTCGCCGCTCGGAATCCCAAAGTCTCCGTCGTTCCACTCGGGCCTCGATCTCGTCGCCAGCCAAGCGGCCACCAAGCGCTCCGAGAGCGTGTCGGACGTCGCGCGCGCTTTCCGGTTCGCGCTGTTCGCCGGCTCCGGCATGGAGGGCCAGGGCCCGCCGCAGAAGGCGCCGTCGCCGCCGGACGCGCGCAGCCCGCCGCCCCCCGCCACGGCCGCCGTCTCACCCGAACGCCCCACGATACCAAATGCCGATAAGGAAAGTTTGATGGTGCAGCTCCCCCCGCTGAAAGGTTCGTCGGTAATATCAACAATGCACCCGTGTTAGCTTTGCAGATAATGGACATCAAATGCGGCGAACCCAGAAGGCAACTCCTAGTCTCTGTTTACAAACCACCTCCAATGTTTGGGTAATTTTTGGCATACGCGTGTGAAATGTCAACGTCTATTTGTGGTTTATACCTAGTTACTGATGGAAACATATCGAACTGCGCCGAAGAAGACATTTCAATACACTATCATGTACGACGCAGATAAACTACGTTGTAGTAGCGATAACTACATAGTAGTCGCCCACACCTCGTCACTGTCAGCCTTGAAGAGTCTAATCAGCATCGCCGACCGAAACAATATGCGGCTGAAGCACTGAAACTAGTGATTGACTATCTTATGCGTGCATGTAGTATAGACGTGGGGGAAATGGCGAAAACGCCGCAGAAATATATCGACCCATCGGCGGCCAGCGGTCGGCCCTGTGCTGTATGTGTGCCATGGGAACCGATGCGACGTCCTTGCGCTGCACCGCAAGCAACGACAAATCATGCAGCACGCTAATAGGGAGCTACCTAATTGCTATCAAGCGGCCTTTTTGTTATAGATGCTAATGAGCAAAATTAGCGCCATGAGGTCATTTGCCTATTTCTGCAGTCTGTTTAAACTCATCAACATCATTATGTACACTTTGTTTATAGACTGTCTTCGACTTTGATATTACTAATGTTTTTGTCATTTGGAAACATGTTTGTTGATATGCAACCTTAGGTGCGGCATTTAAAAGTGTTTTTACAACACATGGATGTAAAACTTCTTCAACATAATCTCATAAACAAAGCACAATGGCCGGGTTGTTCCGTCGTTAAACTACAAGTTTTACATTATTACCAAGATGAACTGCTAACTAAAATTAAATATTTATCTAAGCCCAGCATAAGTCTGTTGACATTCGTGACCTCATGCTGATATCGTTTTACCCTGAAAAAACCAAGATAAACCAACATTACAATTTAACTAAAGATAAACATTATTTCTACGAAAGCAACCACGTTTCTGTCTTCTCCTGTTTTTAACCACATAAGCCAAAGTTTCATTGGGAAACCAAATAATATACTAATCCGAAAAAAAATCAGTAGATGTTCATATGAATTTGGAAATCTACTCCTAATAGTCGAAACATCGACGGCTCCGTCGCGACCTCACGAAGTGCAGTACTGCCATAAAGCACTTTGACGATAATATCTCTCTGGCGTTCCGGACGAGGATGCATCCAGGGATCTCGCAGTCCACGCATAGACCGAGTTCTTGAATCCGTAGAATTTTCGGATCACTACCAAAAGACTCCCTCACACCCCTCATTTTATACTCGCAGATTATGCGAAAAACGCAAAGCTATTTCGAAGACGCAGCCACTAATTGCGACTTTCACACTCTAACAAAATTCGGCGACGGACGAAAAAATATCGAGGTTTTTACTACCATTTCTCGTGAACCCTGTACTTACGCACCAAGTTTTCGTCAGCTATTTAAAAAGTCCCCTTTTGTTTCTGCGGGGCACGCATTTAGGATATAACTCACCGGCCCCCTTGGAGGGGTGTCTGGTGCTGGTGACAAATTTATTACGAAACGAAGCACTGAATTGTCGGCTGAAATGTCTCTTTGCGTAAACTATTGTCCTTTTTGCTTGAATATTGAGCCGTAAATCTTTGAATACTTTAACCAGACCCGCAAGTAAAGGGTGCCTTCGTTTTGTATTTATCCTCGCATTTTTAGAGTTATTTCCGGGTGCTTTTGGCTTTGAAGGCACTGGAAGTTTTTATCAATGGGCGGTGCTTAAATCTGTGCAAATTTTCTCGAATTCCTATATGAAATCTTACTAAATAAATATTATAAATGCGAAAGTTTTTGTGAACGGATGGACGTTTGCTCTTTCACGCGTAAACTACTGAACGGATTTGGAACCTGGATTAACATTATAGAATATTTTATTTTACTTTTTATCTCGGTTATATGATCCCGTAGGACATTTGCCGATCTTCACGAGGTTGAAGGTTTATAAGGTTTATAAGTCGACATTAAATTTAATAAGAAAAATGGAGCAATATCTAAGTAGCAGCTTGGCGGAATCATAATTATGCCCGGGTGATGGAAATAGGCTCGCCAGACGCCTCCTATTACATAGGGCTCAAGCATAATTTACGAAGTAAGGTGTAATTTACTGACAAGGTACACTAATGCCTAACCCTTCGGGGATTATGTTGTGGCGTGTCGTTGTGTTATGTACACACGGCCACACATCAAACTTTACATTTCCAGTATAACATGACCTCAAATATAGATTTCCTGTGCAATGAGAGATTTGCGTAAACTGTTTTTGTTTAACTTGATTGGTTTATAGGTTCAATTGAGATTGAACTTGGGTTATAGATAACGAGTTTGTTGATATGAAGTGACCTACAGTACTACTCTCCGTAGGTAAACATCGTCATCTTATTTATTTATTTAAATAAATATATCATCTTTCTACCCTTGTCCCATGTTACTTGGGGTCGCGCAACACGTTTTTATCTTTCATTCTCCTCTGTCAACCGTCACGCTATCTTTTTAATCCATTATCTTTCATATCATTCCTCACAATCCATCCATCTTTTCTTTGGCCTTCTTCTCCGTCTCCCTTTCCATCCATCAACATTTATATTCATCTAGAAAGAAAGAAAGAAAGAAAAAGCATTTAACAACAATTACAACAACAACAATTTAGCATCTCTCATATTGATTTACGATTCGTCACTCCTCATCACATGTCCATACCAAAACATTAATAAATAAATAAATATCGCTGGACATTAACACACAGCGCCACCTAGTGCCACACTAAGCAAAGCTTGTGTCGTGGACACTAGATAGTTGATATACTACACAATATATACTTTTTTTGTTTGTAAAAACATACTTATTATACGTATAAACATCCATGACTCGGAAACAAAAATGTCCTTTGCTCATCACACAAACATTTGCTCCTACCGGGATTCGAACCCAGGACCCTAAGAACGTAAGGCAGCGTCACTACCTCTACGCCATTCGGGTCGACATTCGATTCCATTTCAACTTTTCGTAGGTAAACATAGGTCACCTTAATTCCTAATTCAATATTAATTTAGTTGTTCATCTCGGTAACTAATTTGACAGCAAATTATTCCACGCTTCAAAGTTTCACTCCGAGCAAGTAATGTGTTGTGAATTTGAAACATGGGGAACTTTCATCTGGGACAGGACTCAAGCTAGACGCAACTATTTCTCTTCCATCGCGTGGTAGAAGCTGTTCCTGTAATAACATTATGTTTGGTACGGGGAACTTGGTTTCGAATTAACTTAGTTTTGCTCTCGAAGTGCATAGCTTTCTATGTAACCGAAACGACTTTGTTTAAGTGCAGGGATGTAAATATATGCTTCATGATTACATTTTATTCTACTATAACGTTATCACAATTGCTAAATCTCAATCATTCTTAATTATTTATGTACACCAGTGGTTCCCAACCTTTCTTGGACCAGGGCCCACTTTGGTGTCTTTATTGTTAGCAGGGGTCATAAGGTCCGCGATACACATGGTCACCGACAGAATTCTAATAATATCTAGGACGATGAATCTTTAACTCACACAAAGAAGAAAATTGGGAAATAGGATGAAGGATACAATCATTCATACGGAAAGAAGAATAAGTCAGTAGATTCTCAAACATTTGGGAACCACCGATCTACACAGAGCAATTCTTAAGTGGTTTACTAATATTTCATTTACTTATGTAGGAACTCTTTTCTCTGTTAAAATTAAAACTACTGTCAACCAACCAAACAAGCCTTTTAACAACACAAAGAGTGTCGATTCTGAATATGATTGTTAAAAATATGGCTCTTAGTACTCACATCATCATTTCAGCCAAAAAAAAGTATCCTTAGACACATAGTCATAGTCCTTCAGGCAGTGATAGTTTAGTGGTGTGACGGTCGGAGAGCCAATAAATAGTCTTTGGCCAAATCATAGGTCTCGAATTCGAACCTAAGAAACGCACCTCTTTTTCGGATTCATGTGCGTATTTTATAATCATCACTTGCTTCGGCGACGGAAAACATCGTGAGGAAACCTGCATGCCTGAGAGATGGTTCTTGGGGGCATGTAAAGCCAAGCCACAACATATGGGCGGCATAAAAACTCTGACAACTGGTTATGCACTAACCACAGACAAAAAATAACCCAAAACTTTCGTCCCCCAGATGCACCAGCGGCGGAGCGCGAACAGCTCTTCGTCCAGAAGCTGCAGCAATGCTGCCTGCTGTTCGACTTCGCCGACGAGCCCCTCTCGGACCTCAAGTGGAAGGAGGTCAAGCGGGCAGCCCTCCTCGAGATGGTGGAGTACGTCACCTCACAGAGGGGCGTCATCACTGAGCCTATATACCCGGAGGCGGTGAATATGGTAAGTTGAAAAAGGAAATTGTTGATTATACAAAACATAATCCAAATCGGTTCATGCGTTCGGGAGCTACGATGCCACAGACACACACACACACGTCAAACTCATAACACCCCGTCGTTTTTGCGTCGGGGTTTAAAAAATACCTACTGTGATAAAGACTAGGTTTAACGAAACACGTCCTTTAAAGATTCAATCAGCTCTTGAACGTCTAATAAAGTCAGTACCAGTAGCTACCTACTTGCTACAGCGCCTATAACTAACGTCTTTGAAACTGATAAGCTTGGCGACAGCTCTTTAGCTTGCACGGCCAGATCCGAGATTGGCTCCGTATCCGTAGTGACATAGATAAGGCGCTTCAGCCTTTGTAAGGGGTTCCTTGCAAGAAATATTTTTAATCTAAGGCGCTTTTGCTGTGAGGCACGTTTTTCAGGATGATATTTTCAGATAAATGCGTTTTCTTTCGTTCATGTTACTTATATTAAATTCCACATAACTGACTCCATTCCTGGATTGCCAAATCCCGTTAAATTTTCAGTTATTATGTCCTCGCTTAAATAAGCTAACTTAGGTTTTGTTAACATCTGGACCGAAATACCGAATACACAATGGAACCGAGCCTTCTTTTATCAGAATCAAACAAACAAGAGACTTAATTGTTTGTTTGATTTTGATTGACTTCCGAAACTTATTTACACTCGTAATATCTTGTTATTTATAACTTTTGGTTTTTTGGAAATAGGTTGGTTTCTTTTATTCGTGAAATTATACCTAATAAGACTGTTGAATTTAATTTGTGGACTTATCAACCCAACAAAGCATTCTGTACATCAAACTAAGTAACTCTACGCAAAAAATATTGCTAGGAAACGACTTCTTTTTTGGGCTGAAAAATCACGTTTTGTGGTAGAACTCAATGTAACGCACTCAAAACATTGTGTTGATGGACGCATAGTAAAGTTGTGTAACCTTTAAAACTGGTATTTGAAAAAGAAACTTGTCAGAAAGTTGAAATTTTGACCTCCAATATAATTATCTCCTTAACAAGTAGGTCCAGATATAGTCCAGAACAGAAAAATTATCGCAATGACGCCGGGAAGAACAAGTGCCTTTTGGCTTCGTTAGTGGTTTTTTTACACCCTTTATTATTGTCGTGTTTAGTAAAGGCCTCTCAAGCATAAATTCATCATCAGCTGTAGCCCGTTCTCACCCAATTCTAGGCAGAGGCCTCTCTTTGTCTGTATCAATCTAAGCATAATTATAACAGAAATATCATTGTAAGAATGTTCACTCGAATCTCCTTAATTTCAAGTCAATCACGCAACAACGAACATTGTAAGTTCCATGCGCTCTCGCTTCATGGAACACGAATTGTTTTCAAAGACCAAGAATGTCCCGGCCGCCCTCAAAATAGCTACATTCATTTACTTTCAACTTTTCTTTAACTACCCTACATTTTTCTTTGAAAAGTATCCGACGCTTCGCACGCTTAAATGCACTGAACAAAGGAAAATTGTTTACGGAACTTTTTAGGGTTCCGTTCGAGTTAAACAAAGAACCGAATAAGTATCTGATTTTCGTTTTTTTTTTTATTGTACCGTTTTGTTTTTTTTTTTTTTTTGTAAGCATGGTTTGCTTTATTGTGAAAAATATTCAAATTATATTCATCTTGTAGATTGCTTGTGATTGCTTGACATAACAAAAATAAATCATATTTTTAAACTATATGAGGTCTGTGATTCCTATCCGACTTCTCGAAGAAGTCTGAGAAAGACCAAAACAAACCCAGAGGTCACTTTTACCAGGGCTGTGGGACTGGTCCCCGGAACATAAAGGGCAAGGAAGGACCATGGATGGGTTTTAGTCAGTAAAAGTCTGACACGCCTTCCCGCTCCACCCAGAGTGGGAGAAGTTATTTGATGATTTCCCAACCGAAAAAAAAAGAGCTCACTTCTAAAGCTCAAACAATCTTCATAAATCGGACTTTTAGGGCCCAGATGGTACAGTGGTAGCAAAACTAGTATAAGTATTATATTATATTATAGATTATATTCTATGTATATTGCTCGCTTCTGTCACGATACTGTCACGGTTTATTCGCTACAGAAACGCGCGGCACCCTTCCACCGTTCTCTACTCCTCGTTACCCCGATATGTTGTCAGAAATAGACGCGCGTTTACATCAATACAATAGCGTTGCTGAAGCGCGTTTGTATCAATGCAGTAGCATTTCTGACGACGCACCTTGCGCTATGCTTAGCCTGTCGCGCGTTGCAAATGTGACTTAAAGCGTTTAGCAGCGGTTCAGGAGCGCTTATATTAAGAGTGAAATCACATTTCCATTCACTTATCAGCGTTCTCGAGTATCTCTGTCTCATTCTATCTCGTAAAGGCGTAATTTGGTGGAGCGAGAAGTTCGGATGCAAGCATCTGCATTCATTCGCAGCACACGTGCGATTGGACATCTCACGTTAGTGAGTTGCAATTGAAAAACAATGCAAGAAAATGCTGATCTATGACGTGGGCGAAGGACCTTAATAGATCAAGGACACCAACACAAAAGTCATTATAATTTATTATTAGCAAAGGTCTTCTCACGCTCCTAAGGTCAAGGTTTTGTTTAGGGAATTATTTATGAAGTCCCTCTTCCGAATGTCTTCAGGTGTCTACCGGGTATATCTTTTGTAGGCTTATGTTGAATATAGTGAATTCGTGAGACTGCAGTACTATGTGTTTTTATTCACATTTGTCTTTTGTAAACGAACCGTGCCATAAATTTATCCGCTATATTATTGTATTGTATTATATTGTCCATTATAGCGGATATTGTACAAAACATTACAATATCTGCTATATTGGTACCTACACTAGCTTCTGCCAGCTGCTTCGCGAAGTTGGGTAACTGTCCCATGGGATCTTACTACCATGAGTTTCTGGTATGGGAAGTTGGTTATCGTCGATAAACGGCTAACAGCTACTCGATACATCAAGGAAGTTCTTCAGGAATACGTAATGCCTCCTTGGGAGTTCATAGGACACGACCAATTCCTCCTAATGCACGACAATGTACACCCATACGTCGCACATTACAAACAAGAATATCTGGAAGAGGTTGGCATACAAAAATTGCAGACTTAAACCCAATTTAGCACACCTAGGACATGCTCAAAAGAAACATAAAGTCCAGCTCCAACCCACCACAAACTCTAAACCAGCTTCGAACTGTAGCGCTGGCCGCTTGGGGCAGCATACTGCAAGTTGATGTCAGCAACATCATTCAAAGTATGCCAGATCGAATGCAGGTGGTTATCAGGGCTAGAGGAGGAAACACCCGATAAAAAAACTCATAGACAATAACGAAAAATACTTTGTTTTTAAATTTTACAGTGTTTTTAAATTGAGAGTGGAAAATTCTTTATTTCAGTGAAAGTGCGTGGTTTTAAATACTGATTTATTGGGAAGGTAATCTTATCATTTGTAAGTTTTTATAGCTTAGGAGATACTTTTGTCAAAAATGCAAATGCAAACGTTTAAATGCTAATAATCAGCAAAATCACGAGTGGCCAAGTTTCCGCGCCGGTGGTGAGTGTATATTGGATGTAATGTTTTTGGTCTAGATTATTTAGTGAACTCCCGACTGTAACTAAGTAAACTGTTGCAGTCAAGATGTTCCATATTAGAATTTATTATTTGTTCTTGTTTTTTTTTCTTTTCAGTTCTTATTTTAAGTTATTAGTTATTTATTACTTTAATTAAGTAAGTACTTACTTTTTATTTTAAACTTTTTAGTTTAAAAATTAAATAAAAAAAAACACAACTTTCAACACAAGGATTCTAACGGTACATCGAAATCGGTTTAGGCGTTTAGAAGTTATGATGGAATAAAGAAACTCACAAACATACATACAAACAAACAATCATACATGAACCTTGAATACATAATTCCTTTTTTTGGGCAGTCGCTAGTCGTGTAAATGGCGGCATATCATTTTTTTATCTATATGTAGGTATATCAATTAATGTACCCAGTAGAATTCACGGCCAAGGACAATAACGCGCTAAAGTATTGAATGGAGTTTGATTGCCTATTGACAAATTGTCTATGAATTGACATTGAACATGTCCGAGGAGAAATAGTGAGGATGCAATATGAAAGTGGATATTTAGGCGTTCCGAGTAATAGTTAATTTTTGACATATTAATTTATTTAAAGTTCGAGTGAATGGGTTTCTTCTAGGGCAAGCGTGCCCCGGAGACCTCATCATCGCTTCACATCAGGGGAATTGCGGCCCGTGGCTGCGGGACTGTTCTAAAGAGATACCGTGGCCCCGGAACATAAAGGGCGAAGAAGGAACATGTATGGGTTTTAGTCAGTAAAAGTCTGACACTCCCTCCCGCTCCGCGCAGAGTGGGAGAAGTTATTTGATGATTTACCATCCGGAAAAAAGGGGAGTTCCGGCCAAAAGCAGGCCACCAGTATAAAAAATGAAAACATAATCTATTTATTTGTAGGTTCACTATGTTTTTTCATTGATATGCATAAGACTAGCTTATTGGAATATGTGTTTTTACGACCATAATTTGGCAAATGGTAACTTCCCGACTTTTACATACTTAATTACAAACATTAACAAAACATATGACACTGCAGTGAAAATGGTTCACTTTTTATCAGCAAAAGTCATATTCGCTTTTTATATAATATATGTAACGGCTAACCAAGGGGTGCCGCATTACCCAGTACTAACTGGGTTGTGGAGGTCAGATAGGCAGTCGCTCCTTGTAAAGTACTGGTATTCAGCTGCATCCGGTTAGACTGAAGGCCGAGCCCAACATAGTTGGGAAAAGGCGATGATGGTGATATAATATGTTACAACTAAAGGTACGTGAACAAACTTGCCGGCTAAACTTGGGTTAGTTTATTTAAGTTTGGCCGGCTAAACTTGGGGTAGGT
The DNA here is from genome assembly GCA_950022955.1 of Xestia ashworthii. NCBI lineage: Eukaryota > Metazoa > Arthropoda > Insecta > Lepidoptera > Noctuidae > Xestia > Xestia ashworthii. The sequence continues at coordinate 17,302,341 of OX465566.1, forward strand.
TATTTAAGTTTAACCGGCTAATCTTAAGTTTATGTTCACAACTACTTTTAGCCGTAACATACAGGGTGTAAACAACCTCATCACGAAGCCGTCAACCATGCATTCTGTACATCAAACTAAGTAACTTTAAGCAAAAAATATTGCTGATCAACGACTTTTTTTTGGGGAGAAAAATCATGTTTTGTGGTAGAACTCAATGTAACGCAATCAAAACATTGTACTGATGGATGGATTGAATAGTACGAGTTTCGTGGAGGTATTTAAAAGAACTTGTCAAAAAGTTGTAACTTTGACCCCCCAATATCTCCGCTACTAGAAGGTTCCCAGGATAGTGTAGAACAAAGAAATGATCGGAATGACGATGAGAATAAGTGCCTTTCGGCTTCGTTAAGAGGTGTTTTACACCCTTTAAATAACCTTACAACAGCAACAGAGAGCATTAACTAAGTAATCCTTTCTCCATTGCCCACAGTTCGCGATAAACCTATTTCGGACATTACCGCCCTCCTCAAACCCGAATGGTGCGGAGTTTGACCCTGAGGAAGACGAGCCCACGTTGGAGGCGGCCTGGCCACACCTCCAGCTGGTCTACGAACTGTTCCTACGGCTGCTGGAGTCGCCTGACTTCCAGCCCAACATCGCCAAGAAATATATCGACCAGAAGTTTGTATTACAGGTTAGTACTTTAACTGTTTGGCGTAAGGTTTATTTTCGTTCGGTCGAGGTGTAGTATGTAAAGTGCACGTCAGTAAACTTCGATTATCGCGTCTGAGATTTTTTTTAGTGAATTTGTAAATTGCAGAAGTGACTGCATGTCAGTTTGATACTTAAACTTAAATTGTCACTTACGGGATATGTTCCGTGATTAATCATTATCGGGAAATAATGAATAATCACGGAAGATATCCCGTAAGTGACAATTTAAGTTTAGTTTTAAACCGTAACAGCTTAAAACAGAGTTTGATACCCTTTTAAGTCTATGCACCCGAACGGATTCTTGTTATCTTGTCTTGTCGGATGTTATCTGCAGAAGTTTTTCTTTCGGAAATAGTTATAAAATTTTAAGTCGGTGCCGCCACAAGATGTTCAGCTTTAGAATTCTCATTGGGTTCACACCACATCATTTCGACCAACTGATACACTTATTCACTTTATCTTTTTTTTTCTTTTTCTTATAAAAAGTGTCAGTTGGTGTCGTTTTTTAATTGCTGTGTGTGTGTGTAGTTTTCGTCAGAATTAGCCTCGAGATTCCTTTGAGTGTTTTTCTTTAGCGATTCCTCATAGTTTCGGATTTCGCCAACCACGGCCACGGCCCACTTGACAAATTCATCGTGTTTATGTCACCGTAAAATTGTCAAACACGTTATATTGTAATCTCTCTAGCGATATTGTAAACTCTCGAATTATCCTCAAACGAACATACTGCTTACAATAAAAACGCATTATTTTTCCTGAAATGCATGCGATGGTAGTCAACTCACGCGGTGTGGAGGAAAGGAGGGGTCCCCCTTGCCCAATGGAACCACTCTCATGAAAAGATACTGTACCATTCCTGAGAAATACCGATTAATATAACCTAACCATAAAACACTTTAGATTCCCCTAAAAGTCGACGGAGTGACGACGCTTCGCGTGGCCCCTATTTCCGAGTGCTCAGTGCAGGGTTTAAAGGAACCTAACTAACCTAACGGAAGGGTGCCCCAAGTCCCGATTATGGGGGCAGAGATACTTCCATATATTCAGTTGACAATATTTCAGGAGTTTACAATATCGCTAGAGAGATTACAATCTAACGTGTTTGACAATTTTACGGTGACTTAAAAATATTATAAGGTCACTGTCGACATTGTCAAAGTCACGGGAAATACCTGGATAAGGGACGTACAGAACCGGGAAGTGTGGCAGTGGGTGATTCCGAGCTGATATGATGATGATGATGAATGAAGGTCAAAGTTGCGGGAATCCGTTGCACGCGAGGAACACGACCAGTGGATATCGGACACTTGATGTACACCTATGTCCAGCTGTAACGGTAATGATGAAATTGACCAATTTTATTTCACAACACTTTTAGGTTTCTTTATTTATCTATGATAATGACGTCAATCTTGATTGTTTACAAGTGTAATCAATAGAGATAAGTAGTTGGAGAACACAATAGATTATCAGTGTTGATTACCCATGCCTTTTAATAGATCAGTAGAGAATGTGGGACAAATGCGTTATTTGATAACATTGACATACTCGTTGGTATTGCCTGCTGACTGCTGACTATGGGTTTTTGGGTGGATTCTCGGGTCGGGCAACGGTTATTGGGTTTTTGGATCAGGAAGTTCTCAGTAACAGCCACAGAGTCTGGGTTTGTGCCCGATATGTGTTGATAGTGACAAATAATAGGCATGACGACAGTATCAAAAAAATACAAATCTATTTAGTCCGTCAGTTAGATTATTAAAAAATAATGGACACGTATTTTTTGTTCTTGTAAATCAATGAATATTGACAAAGTTAAAACGCATCCAAAGTCGGGAGTGGGGGCTCGTGACATCAGAACTAGCTAAAAATCATACCTAGGCTTGACGTATTGGTAATTTTAAAAGCGTCGTATCTTCGTCAATTTTGATTTACGTAACAAAAGGAAAAATACAGGTCAAATATTTTTTTAATAATCTACCTGAAGGACTAATTAGATTTTTTTTTGTCATTTACCCTTTGGTAGGGAATGTAGGGATTACAAGGTGCCAATATTGGAGTATTGTCGAATCTATACAGGGTGTAAACGAGACTCATCACGAAGCAGTGGACCAAGCATTCTGTACATCGTACTAGGTAACTAAACGCAAAAATATAGCAGGGTAACGAATTTTATTTATTTTTGGGGTGAAAAATCACGTTTTATGGTAAAACGTACTCAAAACATTGTGCTGGTGGATGGATTGGGTAGTACGGGCGTCGTAGAGGTGTTTAAAGTAAAAAAAAAAACATTAAAACTTGTGAAAGTTTGAACTTTCACCCCCAATATCTCCGTATAGGTTCCCAGGTATGTACTAGAACAAAAAATGATCGCAAACACTGGGACAACAAGTGTATTTTGGCTTTATGGTGAGTCTTTTTAACACCTTTTATGATGCAGTTAGGCGTGCTCCTTAAAACCGATAATAAATGACATGAAACTTCAAAAAATAAGCATAGATAAGGGCCTGGCCAAAACTATAACGTACTTTCGGAAAATCGATTTTATGTTTATTAGTCAGACTGAAAGAGCATGAAGAATTATCTCAATAACAAAGAAAACATAAAAACAAATACCTACTTACAATAACAACAGAGAAAATTACATAGTTCGCTTGAACAACTAGATATCTCAGTAATTGCTTTATCAAATGGCCCGACATGAACAACAGACTTATTTTCTATAACGAATGATATTCATACATATTATGTATAATGTGTACAGTCATGAGCACTAACATGTATTGACGCAACATTGCAAAACTCATTTAATCCTTTTTTTTTCGGATGGAAAATCATCAAATGTATGTAATTTATCAGCGAATATATGAAGCAGCGGTGGTCCAGTGGTGGCGGCCCCGTCTTATGAGCAGAACCCACGACTGGGTAGTTCGCGAACCCAGACAGACGCATTACTTTGTGTAATTTATTTCATTACCACTGCTCTCAAAACGGTGAAGGAAAACATCGTGAGGAAACTAAAAATTCGAAGACATTTGACATCTACCAATCCTCAGTGGGCTTGCGTGATGGATTATAGCCCAATCCTTTTCATAGACAGGAGGACTGTGTCCCAGCAGTGGGAACATTATATAGGCTGATGATGATGTAATGTATCCCGCTCTGGACGGAGCAGAACTTTGTCTTTGTCAGACTTTTACTGACTAAAACCCATCCATGTTTCTTCATTTTCTTAGCCCTTTGTGTTCCATGGCCGCGGTATCTCTTTTGAACAGTCCTGCAGCCCCGGCAGGCATAGTCGCCGTTAAATTCCAACCGATCGCTACTGTGCTGTGCAGCCGATTTAGGCCCTGTAGCAGCCCTGTGAGCTACAATTTTCTTCTCCTGCAATCTTCTTCTATTCGTGGACACGCTTACAGAAGTTCTGCTAGCTGATCGGAGTTGTTATTGCAGCTCAACAGCATTGAGGAACCTATTACGTAAAGACGTCGGAACAATGAACCGATCGTCTCTTTCCGATGTGCAGTGTTGTCTTTCAGATCCACGTCTTCGGATGTAGCCACCAGTCTCTCGGAAGCGTTGGAACACTCGTCGAACGGAAAAACGATTCCAGCGCAGTTGCTGATCAACATCACATTGCCGCATCTCTGATTGCAGTAGTGCAATCACTTGAGCGACTTCATCTGCAATTAAATCCATCTTCAGGGGTATTTTTCTTGGTGTAGCTGTTCGTGCGTGTTCACTTCAAGGTTGGATAGCAGATGAAGTACATTTGACCCGGGTCAGCCCTTTTATACCTTTATAGGGTGGTGCAATCAATGGCCGTTGTAATGCGTATTTTGACAACATTGTGTTTTAACGTTACGTGCTGACGAGATTTGATGTGTTTAGGATTTCTAACTGAAGTTAATGTAAAGGTCGTTTAACATACTTTCAATTGATTCCAATATTAATTGGGTTATAATGTATTCGTTGATGTCGGGACAAACTTGAAACTTATTTTCGGTGAGGTGCGATTTTTGTGACGCCGAGTGTATAAGGTACATCTCTGCCTGACCCTTCGGGGATTACAGAAGTTAATATGTTAAGTATGTTTTCTAGAACATAGTATTTTGGAAGCCATTCTATTACTAAATAAGTCATATCTGATGGTAATTTACGGTTTTGAAGTTTGCCAAGTGTAAAGGGTGACGCACGCTAGACCGTGCCGGGTCCGAGCCGAGTGTCGGCCGTAGCACAATTCATTGTCCGTTGCTCGGTAGCGGCTCGGAAGCGTGAGTGTGTCCATACAAAATTGCACGGTCGACACTCGGCTTGGAACCCGGCACGGTCTAATGTGCGTGATCCTTAATAAGAATAAGAAATTTTATTAGCTCAAACATGTGTTTATATACCTACAGAATTGAAATAAAATAATACATGCATGCAAGAACTTAAATAAGAGTGGCTGGCGTCATGTCTGCCATTTCTCATGGCGTGCAAATATTTTGGGTATAAATTTATTGCATTAATGATTTTCATCTCTTTGCTAGCGGCTGTACCATTCGCCATCGTTCGTCTCGCCCTTGATAGTCTGTTATTTGAAGCAATTTCGCTTAGCGATTGATTTATAGTAACTGCTGCTTCAAAGCAGTGTGGAATAAACTTGTACAATGTAAATGTATTCGCCGATTTGATTGCTTCTTTCTTTTTCGTGTGGTCAGTACCTGGTGTAGAGTTTTATGTAGCCCATGGACCTCTGACTTGGTGTTACTTTCCGTCTTGTTCCCAAACTATGTTGGGATCAGCTTCCAGTCTAACCGGACGCAATACGATAACCCGACATGCGATTCGTCGCATTGCTCGTTCTTAACTCATCAATCATTTCTCAAAATACAATTATATCTTGTCTGTCCTGAAAAATAGAAAATTATATAAATACTACGTTTCTCTGAAAAACCCCGCAACACTATAAATATAGAAGCTGGGAAACAACTGTCGCACTTAGCCCAGCGAGTCGGTCAATTAATAAATTACATTGTATTACTACAATAGCACCATTGGAAATTACGTTCCTCGCTCCATCAAGTTTACACCACTGTAATTGCTTTGACAAATTGAACTTTGTATTATTTAGCTTATTTATACAGGATGTAGATATAAGTCGATCTACACGATAATTGACAAATTCTTGCACTGACTGGACAGGTCCACCCAAATCTGTGTGGTTTCTTTCTTCAAAAGACCATCTCAGACTCTAATCTGCGTAGTCCCCATGTGAATTGAGCAATGTCTGGACTTTAAAAGAGGCCATGGCCTCTGGGTTTGTTTCGGCTTTTTCTACTCAGAGTAGTCATGATCGAAACACCGGCCCCATCTTGTCTTTAAAAAATTGACGTTGTAAAAATCTACTTGCAAAAATTAACATCATTTAACGCAAGACTTCTTGCGTAGTGCCTCGGAACATGAAACTGAACAACTTTTGTCCTCGAATTTCGAACGTCGAAATCAGAAGACGTACGAAGGTCTTCGTTATTGGAAATTGCGTTATGAAAAATAATAAAAGAGAAGTGTTGGTCATCCGGGCGGCGAGATGGTCAGACGAAATAAAAAATGATACCTATACCATAGAACAGATGAAAGAAGTGAGAAGGGCCTTTTGAGCGGGGCAAGCGCGCCGCTCATGAGAACGCTCATATGTCAATCGACCAACAGTCGCGCTCTTATTGTGTGAGTGCACGTCAAGCACAGTTTTTGCGTTAGTGTGTCAATCAATAGCAAGCTCGCGATCTAAGTGTGAGTAGTTTATTTGTGTGCGAAATGCACGTATGGGTCTCTTCAATCTCACAAATCAGGAACTATTTCCTTTTTAACCCCTTTTATCTGTTCTGTGACTTATATCCAGCAGATGGGTGAAGTCGGGCTGTAGATGATGATGATATTATGATTATGTGTGCATCTTGCAATGTTAGTAATGTAACCTACACACGTTTGATTCTTTTTTTTTTTTGTACACGTTCTTATCTGACTCTTCATAATAAACACGTTCCACTGAATATTATGTAAGTAGCAATTCTGCCTACATTCATCTGTCGCCCTTGATCGCGTTATTGAGAGCAATCCTCGCTTGTCGAGTGATTTATATGCCTTTTTGATTTATCAATGGCTGCCAGGCCTCGTGGCCTGATTGGCTGAGAGAGACCTCATGCGTACTGTTACGGGAAGCTTCTACATGAGTTATGAATTGAATGTAGATTATTTCTGAATGAAATTAGGCCATATCCCTGTGAATTGCGAAAGGAACTGGGAATATTGTATAGTCAAGCCCTAGGAGAAAATGGACTTTGTTCAATAATTCAACACCAAGTTTTAATAGGCATGACGAGTTGACAGTTTCAAAAAACTGCAAATCTATTTTGTCCGTCAGTTAGAGTATTGGGAATAAATGGACACGTATTTTATGTTTTTGTAAATCAATGAATATTGACAAAGATAAAACACATCAAAACTCTCGAGTGGGGGCTTGTGACATCAGAACTCGCTAAAAATTATACCTAGGCGTGACGTATTGAGAATTTTAAAAGCGTCGTATCTTCGTCAATTTTGGTTTATGTAACAAAAGCAAAAATTTAGGGAAAAAATATTTGTTGATAATCTAACTGACGGACTAAATTATTATTTTATTGTTGTTGAAAATATTTTCAAAAATAACAATACGCAAGAATGGGCAATAGAAGCACGGATTAGTTAATATATTTACACTTTAATTAGGAAGACCAAAGAAGCGATGGAAGGATTTTGTGAGGAATCATATGCAAGATAATAATTATACTCCTCCACTATAAGAATTTTCAAGTTCCTAGAAAATTTTGTAACCCCCGTGATTTCAGTTCCACTCTATACTGGGCAGAAACAATAGTTTTCCGCTCAACAAGGTGTGAAATTCTATGTGCAACACAATTTTTCCGCCTGTAAATTGATTTTCAATGATAAAGCATTATTCTACCGTTAGAAATGTGGAATGGCAATTCATTGTATAATTTTCTTAGATTATAGATTGCGTTCTGTTTTTTTTTTCTACGTTAGAAAATATTGAAAGAACTGTGAAACTCACAAGTTTCTGCATATTACCAACAAGTTCACTATTGAAAACTTTTAACACTTCTGGTGCCCACCACCCAGCATACGGGTCGAACAATAAATTGTTCGTGTGCCCACAACCCGTATCCGAGTCGTCGTTAACAAAAGACATAGATGACTTATTCATGCCCAGAACCCGACTAGCCGTATTAACTCTTCGAGTAACATTCTGGCTTCTATAATGTTATGGTTAATGAAACAAACAGCAATGGGTCTAGTGAAACCCTTTGATGGTAGGCATAATTTTTACTTTATCATCACATCAATAGAGATGATGACTGACTTGAAAAAATATGATTCTGTGTAGTCCGTCAGTTAGATTATCGAAACATATTAGATAAGTACGTGTTTTTAGTTTTTCAAATTCATTACAATTGACGAAGATAAAACGCGTCAAAGATGAGAATGAGTGCATGGGGACTTGTGACGTCACTTTCTCATAAAAAGTGTACCGTCTTCATTTTTTGTTAACGTAAGAAAGGAAAAAATACGTGTCCAATATTTTTGTCTATCTATCTATTGAAGAAATTCTGACACAATCTGTAATCACCATATCGTCAACTTGAGTTTTACCTCATAAATTTCGTTTAACATATAAGATAATCCATAAGAACCATTTTACTTAGTTGTACGTATCACATAGCGATCAGTAATTCAGTATGTAGCTGTATCAAGTCAACACAAGTCATAAATAGATACGAAAAATCAATAACAAACGTCGCATGCAATAAACCTCCTCATGCAGACATCAACTTCAACATGTGTATAAATACCTACCTACCCCTGTCATGAAGGCTATAAGGTCTTGATCACAATGATAACGGACAGCAGAGCGGTAGCGGTAGTGGAGAGACCGCTCTCTTGGCAAATCAACTCAAGTGTCATTTATTCCAGTTGGGCTGATAAGCAGCACTTTTTGAACGTCAATCAACTCTGGCATGCCTCGTAGATCGCACGCGGGCTGACGCGGGGCGCGTACCAAATTGCCCAATATCATATCTATCCGATACGTTTTTTTTTTGCAAAAAGCGTTTTTCAAATCTGGAAATAGGAAAAGCTGCGCGCATTAATAACTACACAAATTAACATGTCCAACACTACCCAAGCTTTTAAATAATATGACTTAGAACTTCCTAAAACTTCTGAATCCTACCCGTTTTTCCACCGATTTTATTTACTTGTTGACTCCTTGTTGATTCTTTGATATGCTACTATTTATTTCAATAGAAGTCAGCTTCCCCCAATAAACGCTTACGCCGCCATTCCCGCTGTCTTTGAGCACACAGCCTTACATGATCGATTTCAATGAATCTTTCATCGCAATACTCAATTTGTTTACGACCGGTATCATGTGAATACAAACTCCTTTTCCCTTTGATCTATTCATTTACTCTTGTTTACGAAACCTCCTTTTTGTGGCGAAAGGTGTTGAATGTTAATAGTGGAAAAAAAAGTAACGCACTAACAAGGTCGCCTTTGTAGAATCTGAGCCTTTTTTGTGTTAGGAGATCAAATGTCTACATTATTTTGTAAACAAACAATTTCTGCTTTTCTAATAAAGAATAATAAAAACGAGGTTACAATGATTATTATACAAGATGTCGCTTTGAATCCTGGTCAAATTCAAGGGTGTGCTACAGACCATCAAACTGAACAACTTTCTCCGTGGGACCACCATCGTAATCGTAAAAAAATAATCAGCTGTCTCATACATTTGGTCGAGTAGGTATTGGAATTTTGTATGGGGCCGTTGTAATGCGAAGAATGCAAAGCAACACTTTGTATATGTATAATAGGACGCCAAAAATATAGTTCAATGAACGGTTTTGACATCATGATCCATTTTATGATAACACAAAAGTTAAAATAAAATCGTTTCTAATCATTTACAAGCTGCTTATACTTGTGACATTATCCCTCGTTCAGAAAGCGTGATGGTCGAGCCTCTGATCATCAAAACGCGTGCTAGCAGGTGCTGTGATTGAATTACTTAAATAACAAAAACCAATCAACTTTAACAGGAAATTAGGCTTCCAGAAGCTTGAGGTTAGATTTCCCTTTACATCTTGTGGAAAAAATGAGAGTTTCTTATTAATTTCAATGGTTTATTTTACGCAATGAATGTACATTGTACACCCTGTGTGAACACGAAAAGACAAACATTTAAAACAAGCGTAGACTTTGTTTATGACATAAATAACTACTAAGATGCATATCCTATAGTAAATAAGCAATATTTTATAAATTTTAATGAGAGTTGCAATATTGCTAACAGCATATCACGGACTCGTAGATTCTGTTTTACGGTACGGTATTATTTTCTGGGGCCAGTCAGCAAATAGGGAGGTTGTATTTAGGATGCAGAAACGCTGTGTGAGGTCTATGTGCGGTTTAAAAACGACCGATAGCTGTATTCCACATTTCAAAAAACTAAAAATATTGACACTGCCAGCAATGGAAACTGCATTATTTGTGAAAAAATACCCGCATTTATTTGTAAGCTTATCTGAAGTCAGTAGAAGAAATCCGCTGCGTACTCAATATTTAAATAAACTTTGTAATGTTAAATGTAAAACATCCTTAATGCGTAAAAGCTTCTTCGGCAACGCTCCAAAAATTTACAATAAAATACCGAATGTCATTAAACATAATATTATCATTAACAAAATTCAAAAAGGCACTTAATAAATTGCTTGTTGACAAATGTTATTACACCTTAGATGAATTCTTGAATGATGGCTCAATATAAACCGAATAAAATTAAGTACCTATGATCACCATGTTTATAATAATAAATGTTAAAATAATAATTATGCATGATTCTCAAATAGAAATTATAGAAACTTTAAATTGTAATCTTGAGCTAGATGCTCACCATATTTGTAAGCCTCCTCCTGGCATAACATAGCGCTCGATTTTATCAATTATAAGATCTGTATTTCTGTACCTGTGTTAACAAATAAAAAGTGATTTGATTTGATTTGATAGGCGTTTACGGGGATGAAAAATCGATCTAGCCAGGTCTCATATCTCGGGGAAAGTTCTATTTAGCAGAGTTCGGTCACCCAGGTACTTTACTGTAAACACCTGAATTTGGGGTAGTTCCGGATATAATACAATCGTTATGTTATGTTTTTGCAATTCCACTCCTTGGTCAATACTGTGTCTCCATTTCTTACACCTCCCACGATCCCTAAGCTTCACTTTGACTCTTTTATCTCACATGACTTGTATTAACAAAAACCTTCTCGTTGTCCACAGCTACTAGAACTGTTCGATTCAGAAGACCCTCGGGAACGAGACTTCCTAAAGACGACGCTACACAGGATATACGGAAAGTTCTTAGTACTGCGAGCCTACATACGGAAACAAATCAATAATGTGTTCTATAGGTAAGTCTTGTCGATGTGCATGTCATAGCGATGCGGTATTCAGACACGAACGGTCAATATTGAAAGTGAGCGATGAGTTTGTACTTAGATTATTTTTTTATTTGTTAATAATGATTGGCTCGTAAAAGGAAAATGTCGTGAAGTTTTGTGAGGCTAGAGTAGAGGAAAACCTAAGAAACGGTGGATGGACTGAGTAAAGGATGATAATTATGGAAAGAAAGGAATCTGAGGAAATTACGATTAATGGAGAAGTACGGAAGAGGAAGACATACTATTAAGGGCAATAATGTTGATGATCATGATGGTTCACTCGTATGTTTTGAATATTAACAAAAACTTTGAAAGAGCTGTTTTCTGTTGACTATATTATATACAGCGTGTATCAGAAAGATGTTTAAAAAAATCAACTGGCCCATACACTTGGGTGGAATAGGTATTGAAGTTTTTGTATGGGACAAATGATTAATTTTCGCGATTACGATGTTGGACCCAAACAGAAAGTTTGTTTGGTGCTTTATAATAATAATAATAATAAAATCATTTATTTTCAGACAACTTGGCCCATATAGTGTTAGTACACAGTAGTAGCTTTGCACAACACCTTTCTAATACACGCTGTATATGTTTTCCTTAATCCGCGTTTGTGTTTATTATTTATTGAAATCCTTAATAAGCTAAAAATATTGGTTGATAATTGTTGTAGTATTTATCTGTAATTAATTACTATAATTAAAACAATATAATTACGGATGAGTCATCTCAGTGAATTATGGCACAAATTAAGTATTTATGTAAATTTTAAGGCTTTTTCTGCAATTCGAAACGAACAATTGATTCATTTAGCATCTTAAAGACATACATTGTAAGTAGATGTAATCCAATAGAATATACAGTTTTTTTTTCTTCTTTCAAAACCCTCCTTCAAATACAAAGATAGTAGGACAATGGATCGATCAGGCCTGATTCTTTGATAACGATTGCATTCAACACGGAAGTACCTTCAAGTGCTAGAAGGCGTGTATCTTATTGTTTGTTTTACAACGTCAATAAAACATGTAGTATCGATATGCAGCATCTGATCACAGGAAACCAAACCTATCGTTGATGTTGAAAACAGACCCGTGTTAGTACTGAAAGTTCTTGCATTTGACAGATGTTTCGATACACTCTAGTATGTCTTGGAATACAGCTTCAAAGGCCTTTACTTTTCTGCTCCATAGTTTTCACTGGTATAGGTAAGGTGATAGCGAACTTAAGACTTGGCTCAGTCACGCTGCATCCGAAAAGAGACTTTATTACAATGTACAATCGTCTGTTGCAATATACATGTTAGATTAAACCGTGCTTGCATAAGTTGGTCTGTGGATGTGTGACCACACATTACATACCGAGTTTCCTCCGTGCCTCGAAAAGCACGTTAAGCTGTTGGTCCCGGCTGTCATTTTGTAGATATCTGACAGTCTTATAGGTAGTCATTGGCTCAAAGGTCAACCGGTTTTACCAAAGGGTACCGTGTTACCCAGTACTAACTGAGGTCAGACAGGCAGTCGCTCCATGTAAGATACTGGTATTCAGCTGTATCCGGTTAGACTCGAAGCCGACCCCAACATAGTTGGGAAAAGGCTTGGCAGGTGATGACAATATACAATTGTCTTGTAATAAGGTTTTATTTCCGATGAACAACTGGGCACAAATGCAGGCTCAGTGGGGGGTATATCCGTGAAATAAAAATAATAAATAAAATTAGCAAAATTTTATTTTCATAATTGTCGAGGGATATTTAAATAAACTAAGCCAAATATAATTTTCAGCCACAATTTCCAATCCATAATCCGGTTAACCACAATTATTAACACAGATTTGAATAGTTTTAATTTACCTACAGTCCATACAAGATAAGATCAGCCGTCTATTTATGTACGAGGAAACGTGACGAACAATAATAACTAATTACATCTCGTTGTTCACTCACGTCATAAAATTAAACATGTAACTCAATGTCCACACTTCATTAGGGAGGTAAAGGTGACTATAATAGTTTAAAATGCATTAGTTACATGTTATAATGGATGTATGAAATACTAGCATTACGCCCGGACTTCATCCGCAAACAAGTTACATTAAGGTCCATGTTCACCGAAAAGATAACAGCAAACAGCTGTCACTGTGACATATTACCATACAAAAATGTGTTTTAAACAGCTGTTTTAGATAATCAGACTGTCATTTTTTTGGTGAACATGGACCTAAGGCTATTACACGAGCTAAACGCGAGTTTTATAATTACTAAAAGTATATGATTCACTGCTATAAACAAAACCAGAAAAATATATGATATTCTTCGGGATATATGCTAGCATGATACTGTTTTGAAAACATAATACAATTCATTTGGCTCGATAAAAAGAAATCACGAACTTACCTCTAAAAATATCTTTCAAACAATAAAAAATATACTAATATGCATGCGATCATTCTGATTTTTTGCCAAATAATTCTACAAGCAATATATTAGCATGATACTGTTTTAGTTTTTTAATCCAATCAATAGTTTTTTTGATGTCCGTGACTACCGCCGGACCACCAACGCCAACCGCTTCCATATTTGGTCAATAATTTGTACCCAATGGGTACCAATTAGTACCCGAACAACAGAATTGGTACCTTAGCAGTTTTCGAGAAAATCGACTTTGAAGGTGGTCCTGCGGTAGTCACGATCCGTTCAGCAGGACCACCATGAGCGCAGAATAAGGGGGCATTCTACAGCTATTCTAAGTATACAAATAATTTGTACCCATAAATGTGATTCATTTCGTAAAAAAAAAACAGAACTGAAACATTTGTATTTACCGATAAATCAACGATGATAACTTCGTGCACTCGTTCAGCAGGACCACAAATTTGAATGTTAATTCCAAGTTCCAGGCACTTGTCGCTTTCCTCACACCTACATAGAAAATTTGTACCCAGGAACATAAAATTAGTGCCCAAAATTCAAAATGCGTTCCCCAGTAGTTTACGAGATATACCATGCCATTGGTGGGGTGGCGGTAGTCACGGTGTTAAATTTTCATTTCAAGATTTCCCTATTAAAAACTTTGTGATTTCTTCCCAAATTGATACAAAAATTTGTACCCATAAAGAAGTTATAGTGACCAAAAATTCAGATTCCCAAGTGTTGTATTTTAAGAGAAATTAGCTTTCATTACTTTTACATACTAAATCTCCGCGTAAAACCCGACCAAATTAAGTTGTCACTGTCAATGGTATTGAGCTGAGATGTACACTCGTGCACATAAATTTTTGGTCGTTACCCATGGCCTGTGATAACTCAGTTAATGACGTGGGCAGGTTAATGGTAGGTACTGGAATATTATTTTTCTGTATTATACTGTTCTGTGTTGTTCAATGAATATTTAAAGAACAATACATATTTCTTTCTATTTATTTAAATAACCAAATCAATATATAATAACGTTAATATCGAAATATTTCTGTAACTCGATTGCTAATTAACCAATCCACCGGGAAGGTCTAAAATTTAAACCCGTACGAAGCCGGAGCGGGCCGCTAGTAATTAATTGGAATACGCCTGGTCATTAAATGAAAAAAAAAATATAGAAGAAAAAAGAATTGACACAAAATAAATTAATTAATAGTAGTACATAAAAATAGAAATCAATACCAATAGAAAAGAGAAAATATGAAATAAAAACAAAAATTAACACACATCTAGGTACACAGTTTCTATATAAATTATAGATTACGATCTGTTGTTACTACTAAGGCGTCATCTATAAATGTATGTGCACGAGTGTACATCTCTTATCAGCTCAATACCATTGACAATGACAACTTAATTTGGTCGGGTTTTACGCCGAGATTTAGTATGGAAAAGTAATGAAAGCTAATTTCTCTTAAAATACAACACTTGGGAATCTGAATTTTTGGTCGCTATATTATCTATATGGGTACAAATTTTTGTATCAATTTGGGAAGAAATCACAGAGTTTTTAATAGGGAAATCGTGAAATGGAAATTTAACACCGTGACTACCGCCACCCCACCAATGGCATGGTATATCTCGTAAACTACCAAAGAACGCATTTTGAATTTTGGGCACTAATTTTATGTTCCTGGGTACAAATTTTCTATGTAGGTGTGAGGAAAGCGACAAGTGCCTGAAACTTGGAATTAACATTCAAATTTGTGGTCCTGCTGAACGAGCGCACGAAGTTATCATCGTTGATTTATCGGTAAATACAAATGTTTCAGTTCTGTTTTTTTTTTACGAAATAAATCACATTTATGGGTACAAATTATTTGTATACTTAGAATAGCTGTAGAATGCCCCCTTATTCTGCGCTCATGGTGGTCCTGCTGAACGGATCGTGACTACCGCAGGACCACCTTCAAAGTCGATTTTCTCGAAAACTGCTAAGGTACCAATTCTGTTGTTCGGGTACTAATTGGTACCCATTGGGTACAAATTATTAACCAAATATGGAAGCGGTTGGCGTTGGTGGTCCGGCGGTAGTCACGGACATGTTTTTTTGTAAATCGATCGAAACCACTCATTTCGCGCTATTTGGCCCGCAGTGGCTGACGTAACAACCACTTTGTAGTGCAAGCTGATTAGAACTTTATTCTAACAGCATTTCAAACGAAGTTTGAACCACCACAAATAGAGTTGCTAATTTAGCTCGTCTAATTCAAAATTTAAAAAACCCACGACACACGTAGGGTCATAATTTGACAAGCCCTTTCATTTGATACCCATATTGTAAAAAAAAAAGTAGTGGTGAAAAAAAGGTAATTTACCATTTTGTGGTGGCAGCCATCTTGGATTTGATTTTTTTATAGCGTATAGTATTCTACTACTCGTAGTCGTAGTAGTAGTTGTGATACCCATATTGAGGGAGTTGTTGAATAAATATGTAATCCATGGCGGATTACGATGTCACAGACAGACAGACACACACACACACACACACGTCAAATTTATAACACCTCGTCGTTTTTGCGTCGGGGGTTAAAAATATAATAGCTCAAACCACATCTTATTTTTATAATCCTATTTCTTACATAACCTTTCAGTAATAGTTAATAAACAATGGCGTCACGCCTATTCGGCGGGGCTCAACGGACGAAGGTTTTAATATTATAAATGCCAAAGTTTGTTAGTATGGATGTTTGTTACTCTGTCACGCAAAAACTACTAAACGGATTTGGATTAAATTTTGCACACTGATAGTTTGTAATCTGTATTAACACATAGGATACTTTTTATCCCGGTAGTAAGATCCCAGGGGACAGTTATCAAACGTAACGCGGGCGAAGCCGCTAGCTGAAGCTAATTTATAACCTATAGCACCCACGAATAATGCAGCTTTTGGCCAGTTTTCAGTCACCGGTGCCACTTTCAGACTTTTTCTCATGTACTCATTTCTTATTTTATCCATTCGCGTAACGCCACACAGCCCTCTGACTCTCATGTCCGCCACATGCAAATGCCATTCATGCATCCCTGAAATATTGTAACAACAAACATAACAGACAAAACGTGTGAACTGAACAGTTCAATTTCAAAGCGAGTTGCATAACTAGTGATATCGACAGCGTTGCATACGTGGAAATCGGTTTCTATGGATGTTTACCTCCTTACTTCACGAGTTATTTCCGATGTTATAAAGGTTGTAGGTTCGTACGGACGGATTTAAGTCAACAAAGTTACTATTTTCGCCATCAGCACTAATTTGATTATTATACAGGGTTATTTATAAAACACCAACAACCTCGCAGGAGTAGATAACTAACATCGTAAACAACAACATTTATTCTACAACTTTTCCGAAAACAGACGAAGTATGTTTCGAGTTTTGTATGATAAGTCGTTTTTTTTACATGTTTTCGAAAAAGTCGTAGAACAAATGTTGTTGTTTATGATGTTAGTAATCTACTCCTGCGAGGTTGTTGGTGTTTTACAAATAACCCAGTATGATTTATACTCGTATATTTCGAAAATTGGTCTCATACAAAACTTGTTTGTACTGATACCAGCTATTCATTAATACAGGTTTAATGCGTGACTGCTATTTTGAAAATAATATATAATGATGGAAGTATAATAATTGTGATGGGCTTAATTCCCAGGTTAAGCAGTAATATGAGATTTTTCTTCTCAAATTACTCTGCTGCAATCTAGAGTTAAGATTTGTGGCAGCTTGATATCAATAGGCTTAAAAGCCAATAAAACGTAACTGGTGAAATGTACACTTCAGCCCAACCCATTTTATGTAATGTTCAATAGTCTAAACTTAATAAACAAAGAAGATGTACATACATTTACTTATGTCGTGAAGAAAGTTTTGAGGAATGTGAATGGGACAGGAGTAGAAGACCAAAGAGACGATGAATGGACTGTTTGAAGCATGATGTGGCAAGAAAGGAGGTGTCTGATGAGATAACGAGTAATAGTAGTATGGAAGAAGAAGACAGTTTTAAGCTTACTGTTTTTAGTGCGTTTTGTCGTGGCTTAGTGTCGAGTTCCAATAGTGCGCGTAGCAAAAGACAAAGAAAGAGGGTAGACAGATTGTCTGCTCGTAACAATTTTATTTTCCATCCACCCGCATTCTCCGCGATCATGGCGCTTGCAACAGCGTCGAAATATCGGAAGCTCAAAATAACAAGTAATCACTGAAGATATCCCGTAAGTGACAATATAAGTTTGGAAGGAGAAGACATACTGTGCCGACCAGTGGCGAAGGGTGAAAAAAGAGTCAGGGTAAGCCGAGAAAAAAAATTAGAATGATTTTTTTTTGACTTGACTTTTTGATGTTTGTCTTGACCTCATTTTCAGTATCAGCGACCCCAAAAACCACGAAAACGACACCCATGATGAAAAAACCGAAATTTTTCGTCGGCGCCATCTTTGATTTTCATTTTGACCTCTTTTTTATCATCAGCGACCCCAAAAACCACGAAAACGACACCCATGAAGAAAAAACTGAAATTTTTCATCGGCGCCATCTTGGATTTTCATTTTGACCTCATTTTCATTATCAGCGACCCCAAAAACCACGAAAATGACACCCATGAAGAAATAACCGAAATTTTTCGTCGGCGCCGTCTTTGATTTTCATTTTGACCTCTTTTTTATCATCAGCGACCCCAAAAACCACGAAAACGACACCCATGAAGAAAAAACTGTAATTTTTCATCGGCGCCATCTTAGATTTTCATTTTGATCTCATTTTCATTATCAGCGACCCCAAAAACCTCGAAAACGACACCCATGAAGAAAAAACCGAAATTTATCGTTGGCGCCATCTTGGATTTTCATTTTGACCTCATTTTCATTATCAGCGACCCCAAAAATCACGAAAACGACACCCATGAAGAAAAAACTGAAATTTTTCATCGGCGCCATCTTGGATTTTCATTTTGACCTCATTTTCATTATCAGCGACCCCAAAAACCACGAAAACGACACCCATGAAGAGAAAACCGAAATTTTTCGTCGGCGCCATCTTTGATTTTCATTTTGACCTCTTATTTATTATCAGCGACCCCAAAAACTACGAAAACGACACCCATGAAGAAAAAACTGAAATTTTTCATCGGCGCCATCTTAGATTTTCATTATCAGCGACCTCAAATACCACGAAAACAACACCCATGAAGAAACAACAAAAAATGTCATTTTGGATTTTCATTTTGACCTAATTTTCATTATCAGCGACCCCAAAAATAATGAAATTGGCAACCATGACAAAAAAAAAACAAAAAAAAAAATGCAGAGGTACCATAGTTGAAAAATAAAAGTGAACAACAAAATAAACATCCAAATAAATAACCAAATACGAAATCCACCATTACTAATACTATCTCGTTCTTCCCCTATCATACTTTCTTTTTCTGCCCCTGTCGTAACTCGATAAAATTCGGTTTACTGCACAAAATAATGTCATTCATCAAGCATGAATGATGTCCGATTCTTTACGAAATTCAACGAGCGATAACGATTTCTTTCCATCTCGCTCACGCGCACGCATTTTCTATTACTTTCTCTATGAATAACTCGGTTTGCTTCGGCTTACCAGAGCCATACTATGGCGGGCTGGCTAGTGACGTCATGACGTTTATTTTGCTTAGAAATTAAGCTGCCAAAAAGCCGATAGCGCCTGCGGGTTATTTTATAGCAAAATGTTATTGAAGGGTAATTTTTTTTTTTATTAAATGCGAGTAGGCGTTTGGTGATGCTAAGAAGTAGTGATTGTGCAATTTTTCAATTACGGTAGGTAGAGAGTGGTTGTGTTCTGAACTTCTGAAGGTAAGCCGGTGGGAATGGAGTTGTTAGGAGCCTGCGCCACTGGTGCCGACACCAAATTGGGTTATGGTCAGGAGAATGATGTTTCATGTAGATGTATTTATGAACCGGCTTCAAAAAGGAGGTACCCTATGTGTGTACACCGATTACGCTGAGATTTATGATCCGATTTACGTGATTCTTCTTTAGTTTGATGCGGAATAGTTTCCATTTGGTCCTGTAAAATTTAACATAGTTTGCCCCAGTAGTTTTTATTTTATGATCATTTTTTTGTATGTCCAGGTTTATTTACGAGACGGAGCATCACAACGGCATCGCGGAGCTACTGGAGATCCTCGGCTCCATCATCAACGGGTTTGCGTTGCCGCTCAAGGAGGAACACAAAATGTTCTTATTGAAGGTAAGCACATTTTTATATTCACCAACTCGCACTGGGCCTGTGCAGCGGATTAAAGCCCACTCGATCGCACAGAGAAGCCTGTCGCTTAGGCTTAGGCGCTGTCAGTTGGGACTGGTCATCTCTTAGCTGCCACGGTTAATTTTAATTTCTTTTTTTTTTATATTGTTGATTTAATTAGTCGATGAGGTTATTTGCCATCTTAATGACAAACACAAGGTAGCAGGTGTATTTCTAGATCTTAGTTCTGCCTTCGACACGGTGGACCATGCAATTTTACTGGCCAAGTTGGAACATTATGGTATAAGGGAAAACGTTCTGAAGCTATTTCGATCTTATTTGCATAATAGACGTCAATTTGTAGAGATAAAGTCGGTAGTGGATGAAGAACAAAAAATATTGAACTCCAATTTAATGACAGTATCTCGAGGTGTACCTCAGGGATCTGTACTAGGTCCAATTTTCTTCATCCTATTCCTTAACGAGTTTAACGACATAGTTGAGTACATAAAAAAACGTTTTACAGACACCAGTCTCGTTATTTTTGCGGATGACACTAATGCAATAGTGTCTGCAAACAACATAAATAATTTGGAATTGAAGATCAATAACTTAATAAAAGCTTTTGAACACTGGTTTGGTACAAACAATCTTAAGCTCAATGTAGATAAAACTGTGTACTATTCAGGTCGAACGTTCGGAACAACGCTAGTCTTGAGGTCTTGTCATGTGGAAACAAAGTTGAAGTGGTTGACTATGTAAAAATTCTAGGTGTTCACATTGATGCATTGTTGAGCTGGAAGGTTGAGACATCGTCAGTAACGAAGTCTGTTAGCTCAGCATGCTACGCAATTAGAAGCCTGAGGGAAGAACTTACCTTGGCCCAGCTTAGGATGGTTTACTTTGCCTTGGTTGAGTCCAAGCTGAGATACAGTATTGAGTTTTGGGGCAATAGCTATAAGTACAATATCCACTCGGCATTTGTAATTAAAAAAAGAGCCATAAGGACAATGCTCCGCTTAAAACAGACGGACTCGTGCAGAGAATTTTTTATTTCACTAAATATTTTGACTGTGCCATGCCTGTATATACTGGTGCTCTTAACCAGTTTTGTTAAGAACTTGCCCAAATTCGAAACTGAGGACCAACGACTAGTTAGAGTTAATACACGTAGGAAAGACCTGCCTAACACAATCCAACCGAAAATAAATGTGGTTCATCACAGTCCTAGGTACCAATCAGTATTTCTATACAACAAGCTTCCCTTAGAATTAAAAAGCATTAATAGCGCAAACTTATTTAAGAACAAATTGAAGACATATTTATTGAGGAAGGGTTACTACAGCGTCGATGAGTACCTAGATGATAAGCGACAACCGTAATATTATATATATTATCAATAGTATCTGTATAATTTTATATCTAACATTTTATTTTTACAATTGGTTGACATAATATTACCCTTTTTATAAGAATTTGTTTTTATTCATATTTGACATTCTATTATTATTATTGATTATTCACAGAATATTAGACGTTATTAATCTTTTTAACACAATTATTTTTTTTTATTTCATTGCATTATTCTTAGAAAAATAGACTAATTTGATTTCAGTTTTTCCTTTTTATTTTATCTGACCATTTGTTATATTGTATTCTTAATTATTTTAATTTGAATGAGTATCGTTTTGAATTTGTTATTTTTACAATCATTACATGTTTTTTTTTACTTTATTTTTTTTCCCCCGACTGTTATGTTTTTATGGTTTCATTTTATAAAATTTCTACACAATGTATTTTGTTATGAAATAAATGACTTATGACTTATAATCTTTTCTCTGGACGCTCTTAATGAATGACAACATGAATGATGTAACCAAGATTTTGTAACAATATATTGATTTAAAAGAGTGTCCATGGAGTTTCTTGCCCGTTCTTCTCCATAGAGATCTACGCTAGGGAATGGGCAACTACATTACTTTCTCAAGTTATTATGCCTTGTGACTGTGACTGTAGCTTTGATTTTGTTTTGTATTTTTGACATTCAAAAGTGCCATTCAATAATGGTCTAGTTGAAGTAAATGCTTTGAGTTTGAGTTTAGAGAGCCCAGAGAATGTGACATATTTATTGTTGATGTCAGTTAAGATCGCAAAAGAGGTCATTGACCCACCTACATTGATTCAAGTTCTTAACTTTGAAATCCAAAAATAAGCCCTTTCAATCCTCATTTATCTTCAAATTTTTTTCTAATGAAAAACGATACATGGTTCATTTGTTTCGGTTCGTACGAAGAGATATTTGGGAAAGGGCAATGACCGCTATTGTGATCTTAAGAGGCCTGCGGAGCATGCGAAGTTCATACATACGTAATACCAAAATAATTTGTAAATCAAACATATTCTTAAGGTAGTGTGTATTTATTTTGATTGGATTACAAAATATCTAGGTTCCCAAATACTTATTTTGAATAATTTAAACAAGAGTTATGAGAAAAATACATTTTCCTCATCATCAATCATTGTCCTTTCAAAATATATATTTGGGAACATAGATATTCTGTAATCCAATCGAAATAAATACACACTACCTGAATATGTTTGATTTTCATATTATTTTGGTATTACGTTGGTATGAAAAACGCATGCTCCGCCGGCCCCTTAACTGGCAGCAACTGTACTCTACTTTCCATCAATAAGGATTGGTCGTTTCTGAACAGCATAGTAATGTTGTACTACCGAGTTTGTCAAAGATCTACATATTACAGCTGGGACCTACTGCTTAACGTGCTTTCTGAGGCACGGAGGAAACTGTATGTAGACAAGGCTCACTTACCTTGGCCAATCCAGACTTATCCTAAGCTTGACTCGAGCGATTGTATTATTTAGCCATGAGTTCAGCAAGAGTCAATATACCCAAAAAAGCGTTGTTTATTTTCGAATTATATCACTTGTGTAATTCATTTCAGGTATTACTACCGTTGCACAAGGCGAAGTCCCTATCAGTGTACCACCCGCAGCTCGCGTACTGCGTGGTGCAGTTCTTAGAAAAGGACCCCTCGCTCACGCAGCCTGTTGTTAGGTATGTAGCTTATGAATAACTAACCTCGCATGTAAAGCCTCGTATCCATTAGGCAACATTGTTTTGTCATGTTGCGCGCATGCTGGCCTGCTGTTCCATACATTTTGATGGTCAACCATAATACGAAGTATAAGAAACTTAAGATTATTATCCATATAAATAACTGAAGCACAGAAGACACAACACAAAATATTCACTACTAAATATGAGCTACTACTTCCAATTTTCAGATACAGATACTTCACCACAGTTGTTCAACTTGTGACTAACTTTCAATTTCAATGTAATTTATGAAACAAGGAAGTTATCTTAAACAGTCAATGAAACCTGCTTTTAAAACGGTTGGTGGTAAAAGACGACCTTTGGCCCTTCAATTTTTAAATAGGCCAACACTGAATTTTTTTTTTCTAATTTCAGGGCGTTATTAAAATACTGGCCGAAAACGCACTCGCCCAAAGAGGTGATGTTCCTGAATGAGATGGAGGAGATTCTGGACGTGATCGAGCCGGCTGAGTTCCAGAAGATCATGGACCCGCTGTTCAAGCAGCTCGCCAAGTGTGTCTCCAGTCCGCACTTCCAGGTATGTTGAGACACTCCACACATATTACTAGTTAAGTACCTCTTATAATTAATTTAATGAAAAACCATAATACAAATTTAGCTACCAAAAGACGGTAATTTACCAAACAGTTGTGAATCTTCACGATTTACAAGATTTGGAGAAATTCTTAGGAGAGGTATTTCAGATAGATCGGTGATCAAATAACCGCATCATAAGTCTGATATTTTTTCAAATTAAAAATAAAGTAGTTATCATTATGCGACGACCCGAATGGCGTAGTGGTAGTGACGCTGCCTTACGTTCTTAGGGTCCTGGGTTCGAATCCCGGTAGGAGCAATGTTTGTGTGATGAGCATGGACATTTGTTTCCGAGTCATGGATGTTTATATGTATAATAAGTATGTATTTACAAACAAAAAAGTATACATGTAGTATATCAACTATCTAGTGTCCACGACACAAGCTTTGCTTAGTGTGGCGCTAGGTGGCGCTGTGTGTTAATGTCCAGCGATATTTATTTATTATTATTATTTATTATTATAACTTTAAAACTTTCCAATGTCTATTTTTATGATGGATCTATATCACACTATATTTCTCACTTGCCCACGGCTTCGCTCGCCTTATGGTCGTAAATTATCCCACGGAAACATTTAAGATATAGCATATGACACTGGAATAATTTAGTTTCCCATTATTGAAAGATTTTTCGGAATCGGATCAATAGTTCCTAAGATTTACCTATAAACTTACTAACGAATACCTTTTTGCAATAATAGTTAAGATAGAGAATTCATTTAATTAATAGGAATCTATTTGGTCCGTCAGTTAGAGTATTGGAAAATAATGGGCATGTAGTTTTTGTTTTTGTAAATCATTGAATATTGAAAAATATGCATCGAAACTCGGGAGTGGGGGCTCGTGACGTAAGAACGCACTTCAAATTATACCAAGGCGTGACGTATTGAGAATTTTAAAAGCGTCGTATCTTCGGCCATTTTGGTTTAAGTAACAAAAGAAAAAATACGGGTCAAATATTTGTTGATAATCTAACTGACGGACTATTTTAGTTATCCTGTGTGAAAATTCAAAACTAACCACAAATATTCCACTTTCCAGGTAGCGGAACGCGCCCTATACTACTGGAACAATGAGTACATTATGTCCCTGATCTCGGACAACGCGACACACATCCTGCCCATAATGTTCCCGTCGCTGTACCGGAACACCAAGAGCCATTGGAACAAGACCATCCACGGACTGGTCTACAACGCTCTGAAGCTCTTCATGGAAATGAACCAGAAGCTGTTTGATGAATGCACGCAGCAGTATAAGCAGGAGAAACAGAAGTAAGTGACATTTTAATTATATTTGCAATCCATCTCATTTTATTTATGCTAATTCCGAACTAGCTTCTGCCAGCTGCTTCGCCCGCGTGAAGTTTGATAATTGTCCCATAGGATCTTACTACCGGGATAAAAGTATCCTATGTTTTAATCCAGGTTATAAACCATCTGTGTGCAAAGTTTCATCCCAATCCGTTCAGTAGTTTTTGCATGAAAGAGTAACAAACATCCATACATCTACAATCACAAACTTTCGCATTTATAATATTAGTAGGATTCGCAATTACGAACCGAAATTTCATTGAACAGCGATCCCCTGCTTATGAGGCGGGCATCAAAAGCTAAGCTAAGCGAAAGTCACAAAAAGGCAATCGTAGAGGCACGACCAGAGATACTCGTATGTACCCATTCAAAAGTAACGTAATATAATCACATTGTCTGAACACAGCTTAGTGGCAAGCCAAGAGCAAGTTTGTCAACTCTGTTATTCAACTCCAACAATTCTTACTTCATTTGCCATAAATAATGCAATAACAATATTTGTCTTTTTTTTTCAGGGAACGTGAGCGCCTTATTCAACGTGAAGAAGTATGGCAGGCTTTAGAAGCGAAGGCGCGCGTGGCTTCTGGTGACCCCAAGGACGATCTGTGCGGCCTCACGTACCAGCGTATAGAACAGGAAGCTCACGAGGTATGGACTATAATACTTTTATATCGTACTAGCTGATGCCCGCGCCTTTGCCCGCGTACAAATAATCTTCCTCGAGAACCACTCTATCCATTGAAGAAAACAGCATGAAAATCGGTGCAGTAGTTTTAGAGTTTATCGCGAACAGACAGACGGACACGGCGGAGGACTTTGTTTTGTAATATGAAATGATACATATTCGGAGTAGGTACCAAGGTGATAGCACAGAAAGGGGTTCTCTCTGTCTTTTTCAGTCAATATACATTTCCTCCATTGCACGCCAATTTTGGAACTTCGGCATCCAACTCTCTCCTGCTACCTTGTACAGGTCATACCCACTCTGCATTCTGGCACGCGCTCCCTAATCAGCTTCACTGGTCAAGTATTTCGTATAAATCAGGCATAACTAACTGAAACAGGCGTCTTTCTATGTGTGAAAATATGAAATACACACTTACCAACTCTATTCATGACTATTTGCAACTCTATTAATACAAATATCTGTTCCACAGCTCCGAAAACAAGGCTACAACGCGAGCAAACCTTTGCTACGCAAGAAATCCGAACTCCCCGCGGACTCCACAACAGTGAAGGCGCTGATCGAACACAAGCGCGCAGACCCGTACCTGTCCACGCCGCCAGACGTCAACCAGTGCTAGCGCAAGACTAAGAAAGCCCGCACACAGAACTCGAGCCAAGACAATCATCGATTGTAGATATTGATGTCAAAATGGCGGAGTCTCGGTCTGGATAGAAGCTAAATGATGATTAAGGAGCCCATGCCAAATGCCTTATGAGTTGGTGGATTGACTTCCATAAGACACCTTCCTAAAGTTGGTTTCAAAGTTCGATGGCCGCAATGTCACTAGAAATGTTCGAGAACTAGCTAGAAATTGCACATTGATGGCTTACAGGCTCGCAACATCAATTCCACCTAAAAACTCAAAAACGAGAGATATACACACAGATTTGTCAACGGCCTCTACAATATTGAGCAACCAAAAAAATAGATTTGACAAAATTATATTAAGAAATTATGCCAAGACGTGTTTCTAAAGTGCCGGACATTTGACCGCTGGCAACACCGCGGTCACAGAGTGTGCGAGCGAGAGGACGCTATATGAGTGACACGAGTGACGCATTGTGCTCGATATTGATTAGTTAGTACACATATATTAATACGGTAGTGTCCTTTTGTTGATGTTTTATATCCACTTGGGTCGGCAATCGCGGTCGAATCGCGTGATAACCGACCAATGGGGAAGATTATGCTTTTGCGTACCGCTTTCCTATTGGTCGGTTATCACGCTATAAAAATTGCTACTTAATGTACTCAAAGCACTGCTGTTATTGTATTATAATGTAAAAGGAGTTTCTGTCATTCGTCGCGTTGTCGACCTGTATTATACGGACATGTGATGCAAATTGTGAGTGACTGGGATGTAGTTTTCTTTCTGTGGTTCTCACGAATACATTTTGATTGCTTACTTACAGAACTGAATGGAATCTGGCATACCAACCTCCGGTTTTTGAAAGTCTCATCAATTTAGTCTGCTTGTCAAGTTAAGTTTTAGAACAGGTTTAGCGATCGTAAGTCCTGGACTCCACCAAAGCGGCGAGGGGGGTGATGCTTAAGAGCTAGGCCGTGTTCCGAATTATGCTGTAATCGATTTGAGCGTCCGTAAACCGTGAGCGCGATATCGGTGGTCACGTCATTACATGTGCCATCTTGCGATTACACCGACCATGCCCCAAATAAATATCGCCGTAAGCGTTGTCAAAAATGACAGTTGTGTTCAAAGGTTGTGTTGTTTTCTTATGAACTTAGCGAGTCGTATCTAACTATTCTATCGTGGCATTTTAAGAAATTGTGCACATTGCAGCCATGAGTATTCAAGTGAATATAGCCGACGAGCTTAACCAACATAACTTCCATTTAAAAAAAAATAGGTCTTGTAAAAGGTTTTGGTTTGGGGTTATGTTCACTGTGAACGCGTTCACGAGCGTTCTGAATTCATGACAGCTCTTAGCTGTCATAATCGTAAAATCTAAATCGGAACGCAAAATATTGATGTCAGCGCTGTGAGCGATTACTTTGTAATATGGAATGCAGCCCTAGTTTATGTATGAGCTGTGTACTGGCTGGACCGGAGCAAAGATGTATAGGTTATTTACGCCCAATAGGGTAGACAACAAACTAATCATTCACATACTTTTAAGGCGCTGATACGAGCTAAATTAGCAACTCTATTTGTGGTGGTTCAAACTTCGTTTGAAATGCTCTTAGAATAAAGTTCTAATCAGCTTGCACTACAAAGTGGTTGTTACGTCAGCCACTGCGGGCCAAATAGCGCGAAATGAGTGGTTTCGATCGATTAACAAAAAAACTATTGATTGGATTAAAAAACTAAAACAGTATCATGCTAATATATTGCTTGTAGAATTATTTGCCAAAAAATCAGAATGATCGCAAGCATATTAGTATGTTTTTTATTGTTTGAAAGATATTTTTAGAGGTAAGTTCGTGATTTCTTTTTATCGAGCCAAATTAATTGTATTATGTTTTCAAAACAGTATCATGCTAGCATATATCCTGAAGAATATCATATATTTTTCTGGTCTTGTTTATAGCAGTGAATCATATACTTTTAGTAATTATAAAACTCGCGTTTAGCTCGTGTAATCGCCTTAAGGAGCTATCAAAAAGCGGTTCTCTCATAGATTTTGTATGGTAATTGCACGCTGTGACGTCACTGTGGGGTCAACTCAATGACTCCTATTTGATTTCAAAGCAACTAAAAATCTAATTTGGCAATTAATTGAAAATAAATTTTTACAGGCCCAAAATAAAGTTTTTTTAAAAAGATTGGGGTCTTGGAATTATTGTTTTATGGTGTCGTCTACCCTATTTAGGGACTGCCGCACACCGCTCATGTCTCTTTTCGTCTCCGCAGTGGGTTGAACAAACATGAGACATCGCCTATCTTCTCTGCTCAATCGTTTCTACTAAAGCTATTTTAGGCTGATGCTCGGGTAGTCCGCGATATTCAAATTTTCTCACGTTTTTTGCAATTTTCAAGCCAGTTTCAGGTTCTATCTTGATGAAAATATCGTTCGCGGCTGTAAGACGTATGTAGTTACAGAATTATAATCATCGAAATCATTAATACAACCCTGCAAGTTCATGAAAGTCCATTGAATGAATGACCTTTTCATAAAGAGTCATTCAAATCGACTTTGGCTACCCTGGAGCAGCGGAAACGAGAAGTATTTATAACGGAATTCTATTGGTGGTGTACAACACATTCCTTTTCTCTTGTCTTATCTCCACTTCGGTGGAATCCGGGTCTTAGAAACCTTTCAGCAACCGATGGTAACATGCCAAGCCAAAAATCATGTCTGTATTCCTAGTTTAGTTCAAAAAGTTCAATTGTACTGAGCGCTTTATCCAATCAGAACGTTTCATTCAATACGCATCACAAAGCGGCTCGGTTTTACTCGTTCTTTTATAATTATAACTTTATATGTGACAGGTTTAAACACCATTCCACGCCAGAACCACCTACGAAATGTTTTGTGACATTTTAGCCCAAATCGTGTATTAATTTAAACTATATCTAGATTATAATCATGTTGATTTAAAAGCCATACTGTTCTAGAATACGGGAGAATATCAATTGTGATCGAAAATATACAGTAAGTTATAGAAAAAAAAAACTATTCATCGATTTCTAACGATCACAGTGGATCCTATCCGTCTCTATTTAAATATTTAATTTATTGTTTATAGAAACCAAATACATGAACACATGTTTATACTATCTATTTGTTTGACATAGATATTTTTCTCTTATGGATTTCACAATTATGTAAAGTATATTTTTATGTCAAACGGTAGATAATTATATCTTATATTTTAGTCGACTTTGTATAAACGGGCGAGAGCATACCTGCACAACTAACTACATAGCATTTCATTTAATCATTATTTAACATATTTTAAAACTCCGTGTTTAATTATTCTCGCCTTTAGAAAACGGAAACATATTTAGCTTATGTCACTACACCTAATACCTAACTAAATAAATAAGTAGAAACATAAGTGTTTCGGTTAATAATATATTTAGGATCGTAATAAATCGTAATTCAACCGTCCTGCGGTAAATAAACTATTTGATAAATGTGAAGACTATGTGCTAACCGCTTGTTGCATACTTAACTCGCTTGCTACACATTCGCTCTAGAAGTTTATAGAATAACTTAGAAATACACAATATTTTCCACAGTGTAAGCTGAATATGTGTCCGTATGTACACTCGACGTAAAGTTAGTTTATTTATAAAGAATATATGCCTATCTGCCTTTATGAAGTATCTTTATTCAAACTCGGGCACCAATGGTGATGTATTTCGATTTATTTAAGTTTTATTATTTTGTGTGTATAGAGTGCCAAAGGAGTTTGTTTTGAAGCCATTTCAAACAGTCGACTTAACATATGATGTGTAATGTTTGTATAAAATGTATTAGATGAGCTTCGGGGATGAGAGTGTTTGAGATGCAGAGCACCTATGTATGTAGTTATTTATTTTTTTATTTTAACATAAACCTGCCCATGTTATTGTGTGACGACTGAAAGGGAATTATCAAGTGTTTTAACGCAAAGTGTCCGATACTATCGACTTACGAAGCTAGATTTTGTAACTTTTATATTTATAGTTATTTGCAGTGATATGTGAAATGACGTTAATGTTAAATGTACAGTTTCGCGTTACAGGCGCACGCGCCGCTATTATCGTATGAGGCCAGTCCGTAACATTAGGAAGATAATTTTTAAACTTGATTGTACTGTTGCAAATGCGCTTAAGATAGCTCATGAAGCATTTTATTTAATATTTAGAGCTCTCATTGTTACAATTTTTTACTTCATTTGTGAAACCAAAGCAAGTTTCATGTCTCTGATCTCGTTATATCAACATCAAGTTTAAAAATCTATTTTCTTTCAAGGCCTTAATTCTAGTCGATAGTATCCAATACTTATTCTATCAGCCACCAGTCTTCAATACACCAAGTGACTGTGCCGGAATATAATATAAACGATTTTAAAAATAAGGTATAATAATATAAAATAAACTTAATGAATATGGAATATTTTGCAATATGCTTCTGGTAAGCTATCAAGTGCAATCTTTTGATATACTTATAACGTCCGGACAGTTACTTGGTGAGTTTGTTTGACTGTTGGTTCGCGTGACGCATGATCTACAATGACCACCTCACCTTAGCGAATTATTTGCAAAACGCTGTTCAACAAATTGATAAATTTTGTATAAATATTTATAACGATAATGTAACTGTTGAAAACAAATATTGTAACAGAGGACATATTATAAGGTGCTTATGATTATCGTTATAATACAAAGTTGTGCATATTACGTGCGTTTTATTTCTTGTCAATGACCTATCTCAATCCCAAAACGTAGAGAATAAGATACATGTGTGTAATAAGTGTAGTTCTCCTCCGTGCATCGGAAAGCACGTTAAGCTGTTAGTCCCAGCTATCATTTGTAGATCTATGACACTCATTACAGGTAGTCAGCGGCCCAAAAAAGTCTGACAACCAGTCTTACCGAGGGGTATCTTGTAACCCAGTACTAATTGGGTTGTGGAGGTCAGATAGGCAGTCGCTCCATGTAAATACCGGTATTCAGTTGCATCCGCTTAGACTGGAAACCGAACCCAACATAATTGGTAAAAGGCTAGGCAGATGTTGACACACAATCATCTTATGATGACCACGCTACGTACATCCGGTTCAGACACCTGTCACCCATGTGGTGGCCGTATCACAATAGTGCGACCTACACACTGAGTCGCGTTACCACAGGACATCCTAAATACACCCCTAGCGAAGACCGCGCCTATATACCTAGTGACAGTAAGGGCGCTTTCAATTTAGACGTTTCGTGTCGCACCGCTGCGGCGTCGAAGCGGTGCGTTTGTCGTCTTGCGTACGGATGTTCGTTTGTTTTCATACAAAGCGCGCGGTGCAGCAACAGTGCGGCGTCGATATCGCTGCGGTACCGACTGCGTACGTTTCACAGAAGAGACGAGAGACGCCGTCACACGTCTTCTCTCCCGCTTCGCTCGTCTCTGCTTTGATGTAAACCGGGCCTAACTAACATTAACAACACGATAAAGGAAGAATCGTGGACCGAGTCAAACTAAACCAACCTGACATCCATGTTATGGCAACTGTGAGATTGTTCAATCATAAGTGTACCTTGGTTCCACAATCACGAATACTGGGGGTGTGAGGATGAGATTCGAAGGAGATGCGCTATCACAACAACTGCCGTTGATAAGCTCAAAAGAGTGGGCCAAGCCAATCATAATATCACCAAAGCCACAAAAGCCCGCCTATGAGAAGTGACGCCAGCCCGCGTAGCATGACCACCGGAGATACGAGAGAGACTCGACAAATATTTTGTTCATCTGTCATTGAATCGACAAAATGACAGATGCACAAAAGATTCGTCAAGAATACACGACTGAGGAGGAGGAAAGGAAGAATAAAACCCAACATTTTTCTAATAAACATTTTATTATTGATCTGTCGTCAGTATTACAACGATATCTTATTTATACATTATATGCAAGGACTGATTGCGAGTAGTTAGATACGTCTTGTGGTCTTGATTCGAGACTAGTAAGGGGCAACGCTTTGTGTTTACAAGTCTGCGACAGACAAAAATTCTGTGATAAATTTTGATTGATGTGTTTAACTATTTTTCAACCGACTTCCAAAAAGTGGAGGTTCTCAATTCGACTGTATTTTTTTTGTGTCCACTTTAAGGCATTCAGTAGGATTTTTCCCATCATTAAATCCTAAGGCGTAACCTAACCTTGTTTAGCTTCTTTTACTTTAACCAACTTCAAAAAAGGGAGGAGGTTATTGGTTTCAGATATTTGTAGATGATGCAAAAACTATTAAATAGATTAAGCAAAGGAAATAGTTCACGCCGGCATAAACAGCGATAAACTTCGATTGCGCCAGTGCTTATGCGGGGGAGAGGGGAAGAAATATGAAAATCTTCGAATAATATTTACAGACATACCAAAATACTCGCATAAAGTCTACACCACTTTTTATACACATAATTACATATTCATCGCATATTGTATTGCTTCAATATTTATAACTTAAAATAAGCAGATTAACTTAGAAACACAACTCTTTGTAGAGTAACAGTCAGACATCGGTTATAATCTCAATGACCCATCTTTAACCAGCTCTTACAGAACTTAATAATAATAATTCCATGCTTTTTTAACTGTCCTCGACCAATGATATTATAAGTATAAAAGGTGTAGATAGGTTATAAGCGCTCAGCAAGCGGTGCCGCTAAAATGTGGCTAATTACCCAACCTTGACTTCAGTGTCACTATGACGGCGTCAACTGACGTTATAAATGTCTCTTTTTCGTTCACGATAATTGAATCATGACATCCTACTTTGACTTGTAATCGTAATGCAGTGTACTATGACAATATAATTATAGATACTCATGTGCCGTTTTTAAAGATCGAATTTTGTGTAGGTAACTTATCTACGCCTTTTTTACTAATAATATAATTGTCCAGACCAATGGGTGAAGAACAAAATTTTCACTTTTTTTTAAAGCAAAAAAATATGCATACCTTCACTGGTTAGAATAAATAAAGACAGTGCCAAGTAATGTGTTACATTTTCTTCCTACAACTTTCAGAAGATGTATACCATTAACCGAATGCTTTACCAATAATTGACTACTAAACTAAAGCACGAATCACTAGCCGATTTTAATACGATTACATACATCAGATAGGCCACAAAACTTCTCGTTTAAAAATGGAGATAGGAATGCAAAGAATAGGGAATATGCAAGAAATACAAAACTCTGTTTATTTATTAAAAATGCCTTTTATTGGCGTTTAAAAACATTATGGTACACCTGTTTAAGTTTCTAAAACATCACTTAATTTACAATTTATTGTTTTATGTAGCATATTTTTGGTGAAACGGAACGCACTCTCAAAACAAGTCGTCCTCTATAATATCGGCGGTAGTGACATCAAAATCTATGTGTCAAAAAAACACTTTTATTTGAAATGTAGGTAAAGTTTCACTACGATTTTATTATAATATCGGTATCGCAATTTTTGCTAGAATAAAGCTCATACTATTAGTAAAATTACTTTATTAAAGCAAAAAAAATAGATGTAAACAAGGTAGATTGTGATAAATGACGTCACATTATGGCCGCGACAAACACGGACGTTTGAACTGTCATAGAAAATTGCAGGAGTTTAGTATTATTTTTGAGCGACAAGCAGTAGTTGAAATTAACTTTTAATACTTTTCTTGGGTTGATAATAGTGTATTTTATTGATTGAAGTGAAGAAAAAAATACATGCATATTCCCTATTGGAGACTAGACTAACTTTCA
This sequence comes from Xestia ashworthii, assembly GCA_950022955.1. Taxonomy (NCBI): domain Eukaryota; kingdom Metazoa; phylum Arthropoda; class Insecta; order Lepidoptera; family Noctuidae; genus Xestia; species Xestia ashworthii. The sequence continues at coordinate 17,336,430 of OX465566.1, forward strand.
ACTTGACATAGAATAAGGAACGAGTTTTGAAAACAAACGTGTAAATAATCCCGAATTAGGGGGGACATTCCGAATAATTACAAAAGAGTGAGGTGCAAATTCAATATGGCGTTTACAAAAATGTTGCCTCTCTAAAAATGATGCGTCTACAAAAATGTTGCCTCTAAAAATTTCGATGTCCCTTTTTTAATATTCGAATTTCCCATATAACTTATAAACAACAATAATCTCTGACAGTTTATTGGTAGTTCACTTTAAAATCTCTTCTTTAAGGCAAGGAACATAAAAGATCTGGGTCAAAAACCACATACTATTTTTTTAACTTTTGAAATGCTTTTCTGCGTTTGACATAGCATGTGTATTCCAGGCTTATAGAAGAAATATTTTTATTGATTATAATTTCCATATTCTTAGTCATTAAACCATTTCTTACATCCGACATGATTTTCTGAACATTCACGTAAATATTTTATAAAATTTATACAATATGCAGTGTGTACAATTTTCTTTAAATCCAACGACTTTTCAACAATTTTTTACATTTTATACAATTTATTTGTGACATACATTCAAACGTGTATAGAAGAGTGATAAGTTAAGATATTAGGGTAGAAAAGAACCAATCTTTTTGCAAATGTTTTCACAATGTAACAACTAAAATAACTTTTACCATAGATCTGGTACATTATTCTGGACTGGACTGGCTTCATACATTTTAAACGTAAAGTTTAAATTACGTTTGAGGATGTGGAATCTCCGGGGCTGTGGGACTGTTCGAAAGAGTTACAGTGGCCCCGGGACACAAAGGGCGAAAAAGGTACATGGATGGGTTTTAGTCAGTAAAAGCCTGACACTGCCTCCCGCTCCGCCCAGAGAGGGAGGAGTCATTTGATGGTTTCTCATCCGAAAAAAAAACGAAAAAGAAGGTCTTGAGTGTTGTACTAAATTCATAGTAAAAGCTTGTGCCATGGTGTTCCTTACTCGGTACTATCTTACATAACTACATGTTTACAAGTTTCAACTGACCATTTTATATAATTTATATGAATTTCGAACGCTTCGTGTTCCTTTTTAGCTATATCGCATAAATCAGTGTTGAGTTTTCATCAGTGAATCAGAGGACCTAAAATTACCACTTTAACAGAATCATAATAGGATAATCACAGAACAGATAAAAGAGGCTAGAAAGGAAATAGTTCCTGATTTATATTAGAACGCGTGTCGCCGCTCGTCTACCACTCTAACTTCACTACCAGCAAGAGACCCATAAGTACGTGCATTACACAAACAAATAAACTACTCGCACTTAGATCGCGAGCTTGATATTGATCGTCACACTAACGCAAAAACTGTGCTTGACGTGCACTCACACAGGCTTCGAACGTTATCACAATAAGAACGCGACTGTTGGTCGATTGACATGTGAGCGTTCACTTATATGAGCGGCGCGCCTGCCCCGCCCACAAAGCCATTCTAACCTCTTATCTGTTTTGTGCGGATAATCACATGAATCACGTTACAATTCGTAAAATGGTCACAAAGTGACAATTCATAATATTAATTTAGTCTGTGAAAATCGAATTTTAACGCGATTCGTATTATTAATGTAATTATGATTTTGCTACAGTGGCCATTTTAGGCCTTCTGAACTCATTTTGGACTCAACCGGAGATCAAATAACCTAGGCGATGGATACCTCGCTTGGAAAATCCACCCCTAAGACGACCCAATGACCAGATCCCGCTTTAAGGGGCCGGCGGAGCGTGCGTCGTTCATACAAACGTAATACCAAAATAATTCGTAAACCAAACATATATTACATATCTTAAGAAAGTGTGTATTTATTTCGCTTGGATTACATAATATCTAGGTTCCCAAATAAATATCATGAATGGAAATTGATTTAAACAAGAGATATGAGACAAATAAGTTTTCTATAGAAATTTTAAATTCCTCATATCTCGTCTAAATATCATTGTCCTTTCAAAATATATATTTGGGAACCTAGATATTATGTAATCCAATCGAAATAAATACACACTTTCTTATGATATGTAATATATGTTTGGTTTACGAATTATTTTGGTATTACGTTTGTATGAACGACGCACGCTCCGCCGGCCCCTTAATATACCTATTCTACCAAGTCCGAAAACAAGTTTACTTTCAACGAACTTGGGCTAAGCCTTATTACCATCACTCTCGCACAACTGTCGACCTAAAAGTGCAAGACAAAGACGGGAATCTGTCTGAGCCGATACAAATCTCGGTACAATTTTATTCATTTAAATATATCTTTACAGAATATGAAGACTTCATACTGTACATTTTGATCGTTAGACCATAGTTTTAAACTTTGTCCTTTATACATTACAGCGAATATTGACAGTAAGTATACAATATGTACGTTTACATGGACTTATTTGGGTAGGGGGTGAGTAGAGTATCAAGGAAAGGATTGCCTGATGGCTGAACTGCCCACATAAGGTAGTTTTGACCACAAATGAATTGACATCTATTTATAAGAACAGCAGTCAGAACGCGATTTCTCCCATAGATTTTGTATATCAGCATTGAAATTGTAGTGTGATACACATCCAAGAGCACATTGTTTTGAGTGCGTTACATTTAGTCCTACCGTAAAACAAGATTAAAAAAATCTTTATTGCATTAAAAATATTGCTGTGAAACGAAATTCTTTTTGGGGTGAACTCATAAAAATTTCGTTTCCCAGCATTTTTTTCCGTAGAGTTACTTAGGTCCATGTTCACTGAAGAGATAACGGTCTGATTATCTAAAAACAGCTGTACTTAACTGTGACATGTTCTCATACAAAAATGTGTTTTAAGCAGCTGTTTTTAGATTATCAGACCGTTATCTTTTTGGTGAACATGGACCTTAGTTTGTATGGAATGCTTGGTTGACGGCTTCGTGATTTAGGTACACCGTGTAAAAGAAAAAAAAACCATAGTACTGACCATAGACTGAAGACGCGTTATGGATAAAGACGTGTCTTATCAAAGTTAGCTAATGCGAGAAAGAGATGGCTTTATACGTACTAGCTTCGTCTCTTTCTCACAATGTTGACTATAACACTTTACCCCGCTCCCCCCGCCCCCGGCCCCGCCTACCTACCCGCTATTTCCTCCGGTTGTGTAGCGTGTGCTTCAGCTGCTGTATCTCGTCGTGTTGCCTCGTGAGCTGCTCGTTTAGTCCGGCCACGTGTTCCGTTAGCACGGACATCTGTTCTTCGTAGTTGTGCGACGTCGAGTGGAGCTCTTCTTCCTGCAGGAAGGATTTGGTTGTTTAAATGGTGATATGAGATGGTAGAATCGTTTGAGAGTATTTTTTTTTCGAAAAGAGAGATGACACAAACAGAGAAAGTAAAACGACTCGCAACATAATCATTATCATCAACCTAGTCTTTTTTCAACTATCATGCAATGGGGTCGGCTTCTAGTCTAATCGGATGCATCATCAAAGCATTTCTTTCAACCAGTTACAGGCACTTTTGAACTGTTGAAACAAAGATGAAAATTAAATGTAGCTACAGTCCCAGTCACAAGACATAAAAACTGTAAAAGAACTGTAGATGCAGCTAAATACAGGTATTTTAGATGGAGCGATCGCCTATCTGATCTCCACAATTAAATTAGTTCTGGGAACGAGTACGATACACTTTGGTAAGACTGGTTGTTAGACTATCGGGCCACTAACTACCAGTAACGACTGTCCAAAGATCTACAAATGCAAGCCAGGACGTTGATCCCGGCTGTCATTTGTAGATCTTTGAAGCCCTTGGGCTTAATTTGCTTTCATAGTCAACATAGTCATATTGAACAAAAAAGGCTGGGAAATTACTTTAATTTTTAGTGTGAAAAATTGATGATTACAGTAGCGCACATTGTATAGCACGATAAAAATTGAGCTTATGAGTACATTCAATAGTTGTGGCAGTTTAAGTTCTTAGTTATTCAGTCTTTAAAGTAACTTCTTTATAAGCTCGCTGTAGACGTTTCCTGTACTATGACTACCTCTGAACAGAAAACAATAAAACAACTAACAAGGGGTCGAGGTCAACCAAACACACTTCATAAATGACAGGCTGCTGTCAAAGCTGGTGCCGTAATTTTATTAAAAGCTTCTTATCGATTGATGATATAACCTTGTAAGCTCATTCAGCGCTCGCTATCAATTATGCGTATAAATAGTGTTGTATAACACAAAATATTGACGAAGTGATAAAAAGTAGGTACTCGTATAAACACTGAAATATCCGTGACTCATTGTGATGGGTGATACTATCTACTATGACAAAATGAAGGTAAACACAAGACACACTTATAGGCAGGGACCGAAAAGGTTACCGTTTTTAGGGTTAGATGAAAAATCCTACAGTAAGGGTTAACCCGTATTATAGGGTTAATTTACGCACAGAGTTGATTTTTATGCAAAAAAAAAAATGCTGGAAAGTGACGGAATTAGCTCGCGCCCGGCTGTATCTTTCATTCTGGTTAATCAATAATTTTTAAAGGATAATATTTTTGTGTTCACCAAAAATCTTTTCTTCCCCGAAAAATACTGATCGTGCACCAAATATTAAAGTATCTCTGCCCCCATAATCGGGACTTAGGGCACCCCCCCGTTAGGTTAGTTAGGTTCCTTTAAACCCTGCACTCGGAAATAGGGGCCCCGCGAAGCGGGGCTCCGTCGACTACGCTTTAAGGAGAATATACAGTGTTTAATTGTTAAATAGATGCTCGTTATGACATATTTTAATTAACATATTTTGGTGCACATTCAGTATGTTTGGTGGAACACAGGCAAAATTAGGTAAATGAAATGGGAATAAATTGAAGTACTTTTAAATACCATCCATTTTTAAATGGTTAACCCATATGCTACAAGGGTAAATCCGTATAACAATTAATCAAACATAAGGGTTAGGTGTATCCGGTTAATTCCGTCACTTCCTTGCATATCTTTTATGTACAGACACCTGTATTTATTAGGTATGACCGTCACACATTACCGTTACAAAAGTTAACTCTGTGCGTGAGCCGGTTTTTAATTATAGACTGATTAACCCTTTAATATGGGTTAACCTTTACTCTAGGGATTTCCTCCTATAAAGAGGAAAAAATTGTATTCATGTGTGTGTATGTTTGTAATGAATAATCTCAAAAACTACTGTGTCGATTTCAAAAATGCTTTCACCATTGGAAAGCTACATTTACCCTGAGTAACATAGGCTATATTTGAGTCGCTCAGCGGAATAGTGGCCCAAGCCTTGCACAAATTTTAGGCCACTATAGTTTTAAAGGTCCTATAGTCTAGTATACAAATATCTACTTAAATCTGTTGCAGTAAATTTGTGGATTAGGCCACTCTTCCGCTGAGCGACTCATTTCATCCCCGTACTCCCACGGGAACGGGAACTACGCGGGTGAAACCGCGTAACGTCCGCTAGTAATAGTATAAGTTTAGATCTATACTAATATTATAAAGCAGAAGAGTTTGTTTGTTTGTTTGGTTGAACGCGCTAATCTCAGGAACTACTGGTTCGAATTGAAAAATTATTTTTGTGTTGGATAGTCCATTTATCGAGGAAGGCTTTAGGCTATATAACATCACGCTACGATTATAAGGAGCGGAGCAGGAATGAAAAATGTTGCAAAAACGGCTTTTTTTTTCCTTTCTTTTTTTCTCTCTTATGTGACGCAGACGAAGTTGCGCGGGTCAGCTAGTTATAAAATAAACCAGATGTGCGTGACTCACCAGTCTGCTGATAGTGTTGTGTTTCTCGCTCAACGTGTGCTCGTCTGCCTGTTTGTCACGCTCCATCTCCTCGAACCGGAGGCGCAGCAACTCGCACTGAGGACATCTTACATTTTAGTAGGGTAGGCAGAGATATTATGTCGAGAATGACATCTATCTATTTACATTATTTAAAACAAAAAAAAAAACAATTATTAAAATTCTTGTCTGTAGATCTGTCTATGTGCTTGTTCCAGTTGTACCTTCATTTACCAGTGTAAGATCAAAAATACCATAGAATACAATATATTTTTATTTGAGTGTCCATCATCATCAGCAGCCTAGCCTTTTCCCAACTATGTTGGGGTCAGCTTCCAGTCTAACCGGATGCAGCTGAATACCAGTATTTTACATGGAGCAACTGCCTATCTGACCTCCACAACCCAATTAGAACTGGGTAACACGATACCCCTTGGTAAGTCTGTGAGATTTCTTATTTGAGAATCCATGGCTCAAAAATAGAAAAAAAGTACTAATTAACTCACACATACCTCTTTAACATAATGTTCAGTCTTACTCTTCAACTCTTCTCTTTCAGTTTTCAGCTCACTAATCTTATTTCTAAAGTACGTCTTCATTCTTTCTTCCCTCTTCTCCACCTCTTCGTTCAGCAGGAAAGGTACTTGCAGGCTTCCTAGGAGCCCCGTGACCCTGCCTTCGGCATCCATGGAAGTCTCCCCAAAGGTATTGAAGTCCCCAGAGTCGTGGCCATCACCACGCCTTCTTTGGGAAGCTGACACGTGTTTTGCTATTTCTAATTTAAGGCTCTCGTTTTCCATTCGGAGCAATTCGAACTCCATCCTGAGTTTTTGATTTTCCTGGAAAGTTAATTTGGTATAAAAGTTATTTTAATTAGAAATTTAGAATATCAAATTCGAGACTGTATGAATGTAAAAAAAATCTGATGCCGATGTTTGTACTACTGAGTTCACTGAAGGTCTGCCACTTTTCACCCTATATCCTAAGTTATAAGGTTGAAAATTGGTCGACCGTCAAGGAACTCGGTAGTAAGCACGACAATTTTCTCAAAATTAGGTAAAATATTATACCAGATGAGTTTGAAATGTTTAGTGATGCTAATGGTCTGCAGCTGACGTCTTTAAGTGCAGATGATGAAAATTCAGTTTTTTAGGTCATGCAGTTATTTTAATGACGAATGTCAGCCTGTAGGTACCTTATCGGAACCAAACCCGATGCAGGGTGTAAACAGACTCATCACGAAGCCGTCAACCAAGCATTCTGTACATCAAACTAAGAAACTTTACGCGAAAACTATTGCTGGGAAACGATTCTTTGAATATTACGGAGCGTGTGGAGGTACTTAAAATAAAGTTATAAGATTAAAAACTTGTATTTAAAAAAAAACTTTTTCAAAAAGTTGGAACTTTAACCTTCAATATCTCCGTAACTAATCGGTTTTCAGGTATGGTCCAGAACTAAAAAATGATTGCAATGACGGGGAAAACAAGTGCCTTTCGGCTTCGTTAAGAGGTTTTTTTACACCCTGTATTTGTTGCAATATTAAAAGATGTTGAAAAGCGTGCTTACCTGTTCTAATGAGTGTGCTTTCATACTAAGTTGCTCGGTAACATTCAAGTCATCTACAGAGCTTAGCGCATCTTCACTTCCCACCTGCAAATAAAATAAGTGAATCATGAAGTGACAAAGTGTGTGAAATTGTATTTTCTCTTTTTATTAATTTTAAGAAACAAATGATTGGTTATGCAATACAAAAATGTCCTCTACATTCTTGAGAAATATATTTTGCTTGGTTTCTTTTTAAATTGAGTTCTTACTTAAGCATTTAAAACAGCCAAAAACGTGCCATCACAGAATAGCTATGACAGATATAAACACCCAAATACATACTTAAAATAATCTCTGAAAAGATCTTGATACATTTGGAATGATGTAACAGCCATTGATCATTATTGGATTTTCTACTTTCGGGGTTAAGCCGAAAATCGTAAATACAATAGTACGAATTTGACATTTCAAGCATTTATGTGTTTACAGTTTGTCTATTGCTGTTTCAAATATCAATGAATCTTACCAAACTCCCTCCTTCCGACATGAAGTCTCCATTACAACTAGCTGCCTGACTGCTGGTAGCCAAGTGTATCTTGCTGGGAGTGCCGCCTATCCTGTCCCTCTGCGCCTCCTCTAGGGAGTACTGCAACTCTTGATTCTTGTTCTTCAGCTTGGCTATCTCACACTTGTATTTACTGTCACTCTCACTTAGGTGTCTCTGGTAGTCTTCTAGGGAGGATCTTAACTGAGATACCTCGAATACTTTGTCTGATAACTGTAAGAAAAATGTTTTATTGGGTGAAAGTTACAATAATAAAATTTTGATTTTTATATTTTTTAAAGTATTTTTGTAATTACCTACGAGAATTCAATATTACAATTCAACAAATAATGGTATTCAGTAACAAGATAGTTGTAGTGATATCAGTTCCTCACAACAAAGAGGTAACAAAGATAAAAAAATGATGAGCAACATTGACTGAACCTAATGAAAAAAAACTGCTGAATAAGAAATTTAGTCTATTGTAAGGTCCATAATTTGTTTTATTAGGTTATGGATCTATTGGTTTCTTTTGCAAAACATGAATTTTAATTTTATTATAAAAATCTTCATTAGAAAGTCAATGAAAAACAAATTTGCTTACAAAAGTAACAGTTGTATGCATCTGATAGCTAGCTGTTAAGAGCACAACACAATTTTACTATAGTGTTGTTATTAGTCATACACCAATTACCATTATTGTGAAGTTTACAGTTGCAAATTAAAGCAGTAATATTACACCAGTGCGTAGGTGTGCAACCCACCAATTAAATTAATTAATTAATAGTGTTTTAAAACATTTCAGATGATATGTGTGGATGTTTTCTTCTATACAGACTAGGGTCCCTTTTGATTGCTTTGTAATAATCTAATAAGTACCTATTTTGTTATTATTCTGTGTTGTTATATTAAACACTAATTACTAAGGCATAAACTCAGTTTGAAAAACACTTGAATGAACTGGCTAAACCGTTGACTTATTGCTTTAAAATATAAAATAAAAAAAAATTAAAGCATTAAGTAAACATTTTTGCTTTTTTTTCCTACAGGATTCAGTGATCTTACTTGTCGTGTTAGAATTGAATCTTATATCTCTACCTACTGAGGTAAAAGTGAATAGGACCTCACAGCACAAACAATTTACTTTTTATCGAGAAACATTTGGTAACTTTCTATAACTTTTGAGGCTTTTGCAAAAGTATATTTGTGGTGGATGTACAGCCGAACAAGCTATTTGGTTTACATTTGACAATGTAATTTGTGGATTAAACTGTAAACCAAATAGCTTGTTCGACCACACCTTTATTCTATCAATTTATTAGGCAGATTAAAACAGACAGCCATAGGTACCTTAAATACTGCCAGGAAATTAAAAAAAATCTTTGATTTGTTACGTATGTAGATCTTAGACTCATACCTGTGAGGCATACTGTGCATTTTCAATGATTTTCTTTTGTAGTTCTTCCTGAAGGAGTCCTGAGTCTAATGCTGCAGCACTGCTGACTGTTGGCTGCTTGTCATCACTTTTACCCTTTGATTTCTTTGTCAACTTTAACTGGAAATAGAAACAATGGGACTTACTATTTCCATGCATTCAGGAATCCAGGTTGTTTCTGTATTTGTTATTAATGATTCACATCTCAAATGTCATGTTGTAGCATCATTATCTTTGTTAAATCTTACATTAACCTGAGCAGTTATTAGAGCAAATCATTGAGCACAAGGTAAGGTGAAGTAACAGCCAAACTACCTGAAAATATTACTGTCTGAATGATGCAAAACAAAGATAAGAGAATCCATGCAGAATCGAGATAAGTTCATTATCAGATGATGATGATTAGGAATGGTTTACAGCTATTGAGCATAGTTTTTTACATTGTTTCATGGTGCAACTGACCTGTAACGCGTCGAGTTCATCCTGAAGGACGGACACGCGCCGCGTCAACTGCTGGTTTCTGAACGTCAGCGAATCTATCTCTAACTCCCCCTTCCTCAGAGATTTCTCCTTTTCTTTCAATGCATCTCGCAGCTCATTCGACTTTGCTTGCTCATCTAGAACACCTTTCTTAAGCACCTTAACATGCACCCGTAACTGCAACAACGGAAACAACAAATTCACTAAATTGCCGAACGATTTACCGCATCACGTTAGCAAAGATACACACTTTTGAATACTCCGCTGCCAATTTCTGGTACTTCGCCTGTACATCACCCGAAGGCAGCCCCTCCATTGTCAGTTTTCAGGTGTTCATAACTGTAAATTCCGCTATTTAGCTGTTTATTTGTTAGTTGTATTGAACATGAACACCCACTTCAACCCACTTTCGTGAAAATGACGTATTGTGATAGTGGATTGAAATGTCATGTGTCAAAATTGATAATGAAATCGATTGTCTGGATAGTCGATTTTAAATGATCATAAATCCAACTCCCTAAGGCTGTAGTGAAATAGTATTTTTCGGGGGCAAAATAAAAGGTTGAATATAATAAACTACCGAAAATAAAATGAATGAAATGTGTCAGTATGAAAAATCTTATTGAAAAAAAACGGGGGAAATGTTTTTTTGACATGGTAACATTGCCTCTGTTGATGTGTCGTGATTGTCCAATATAAAATATCAATATTTTGGAAATTTATGAAAGAAAAGCAGTAATTTCTACCCCAAAAAGCATATTTTCATACTACTAAATATATTTCATCTTTCAATGGTACGGTCATGGACGATAGGTACGGTATTTGTAATTTTTTCATAACATTGTATCGCAACAGGTAAAACTAAGTTAGAACAAAGTAAATTATGACTAAACTATGGTTTATATTGCAGGAATATGGAATCTGGCTGTTCTCATTACAACGATGTTGATAGCGAACACGCGCGGTGCATTATTCACATCGATATAGATTGTTTCTATGCTCAAGTGGAGATGGTACGGAATCCCGAGCTGCGGTCGGTTCCGCTCGGCGTACAACAGAAGAACTTCGTCATAACTAGCAACTACGAGGCCAGGAAGTACGGCGTGCAGAAATGTATGCTTGTTACGGACGCGCTAAAAGTTTGTCCCAATTTAAAACTTATCAATGGTGAAGATTTGCACAACTATAGAACTGCCTCCAATAAGATTTTTGCAGTGTTACAATGTTGGAAATGCCCAGTGGAGAAATTGGGTATGGATGAAAATTTTATTGATGTCACAAACTTAGTACAAGAAAAGATGAAATCTGTTAACATTAATAATGTCACTCTTGCTGGTCATGCATACAGTGAGCCTAGTATCAACTGCCCATGTGGCTGCCACACCAGACTGAAGGTAACATCACAAATAGCCAGTGAGATGAGGAAAAAGATATGTGAAGACTTAAGTTTCACAACTTGTGCTGGTATTGCACACAACAAGTTGTTAGCTAAACTAATTTGTCCCCAAAATAAGCCTAATGACCAAACTACTATATTCCCAGAACATGGGACCACCTTCATGTCTACTTTACCGAATGTTCGATGCATCCCAAGTATTGGTTCTAAAACTACAGAAGCACTTATAGCTAACAATATTATAACTGTGAGTGATCTACAAGAAGCATCCCTTGATGTGCTGAAAAAGCACTTCAGCAGTGATATGGCTGTTAGATTGAAAGAATTAAGCTTAGGTGAAGATAATACTCCAGTAAAACAGACTGGCAAGCCTCAGAGTATAGGCTTGGAGGATAGCTTCAAGATTGTCAGTGTGCGAAGCGAGGTCGAGGACAAGTTCACTGCTCTGCTGCAGAGGCTGATGGTCCTAGTGAGGGAAGATGGCCGCATTCCAGTCTCTTTAAGAGTTACACTGCGAAAGAAGGATGCCAAGAGGTTGAGCAGTCACAGAGAGTCGAGACAAAGTCAGATCTCTCCTTCCATTTTTACTCTTAGCAGTGGTGCACTGACAGTGACTGAGACTGGCCAGCAAAAACTGATGAGCATCATTATGAGATTATTCAACAAACTAATTGATTTGACCAAACCATTCCATTTAACTTTAGTGGGATTGGCATTCACTAAGTTCCAGGAACGCATGACAGGCAGAGGATCTATAGTGAACTACTTAATGAATGATATTTCCGTCCAATCTGTGCTTAATTTACAAAACGAATGTGATACCTCTTCTTCGCCTATGGACTACTCCGCCGTGTCGCCGAGCAGTAGCACCACGACTGATCTCTCCGACGCCGAAGTTGAGCCATCACCAAAAAAACCCAAAAAAGTTACATGGATAGCAAAAAGACGATGTTTGTCCAAAGAAGAGGTTGCATCTCCAAGTAAACTAAAAGTTGGTGAACTCAGATTAAATTCGAAAGAGCTGGAGAAGGTATCTGAGCTAAGACTGAATTCCCGCGACAGGTCACTCACGCCGCGCGCCAGTCCCGCGAAGGACAACATGTCTGACACGTCAGATACAATGCGGGACTGTGAGGAGCAGACCTGCGACGACTGTCCCAGCTACGTTGACAAGGAAGTCTTCAGCGCACTTCCCGATGAAATGCAGAAGGAACTGAAGGCCATGTGGAAAAACCCCTCCAGCTCAGAGATGCCGAGGAGTAGTCCCAGATCCACGAACAAAGCTAAATCGAACACAATTATGAAATATTTTGTTCCACACAAATAGTATTAGTAAGATTTTATCTTGTTAATTATTTTAAGTGATAAGTGAATGGTTTCTATTTTTTCAAATCATACAATTTTTATTCAGCTGATCAAATACATGTTTATGTTAAAAAATAAATATCTTTTATTGCTTGAATAAATTATAGTTAAAGTATAATACATTAGAATTAGATACTACAGGTTAAACAAAAAAACTTTAGTATACAACTGGGCATATCATTTAATATCTATATTTTTTACAGCTTCCGTTACCATACTGGATAGTTCTGTGAACTTGTGAACACTATTAACATTGAGGCGGAGTGTGTGCGCGAGGGCGCCGTACGAGACCACGTCCACGTTGAGCTGTAGGCGGATCTTGTCGCCGTCCGTCACGCCCGCGCTGTCGCTGCTCTGAGGGGAGCTCATCTCTCGTATTTGCTTCAGTCTTCTCAATGACTCTTCGGTCCTCTGCACCGAGGTCAAAACATCCTCTACATATTTGTAGTATCTGGAACACAGGAATCTATTTATAGAAATTTACTTATCGCTTATGTAGATAAGGAGGTAAGTTTTATTAAGTTAGGTATAATTTTCAGCATTTAAATACGAATTCATCCTATGTGGATAACTTTGTGTAGATCGCTTTTTTGTACTTGATGACGCATTACGATTTAGTTTATCAATTTTAAGAAAAATTTAATAATGAAATGAATACTTACGAAACAGTCATAACATTGAAAAGCGATTCGAATAGCTCCATAGTGAACACATTATCCAACTTTTTGGAAACTTCCAGGTTGAATTCTTTCAAGGCATTAGACACTACGTCGATGTAGGTGCAAGGCTTGGTCGGCACGCTGCGGTTGGTCTTCCTGTACAACCTTGGTATGTCACTGACTTGCTTCAAGTGGATGTTGAAATTGTCATATAGTTCATTGACTATACATTCTTTTATCTTTTCCTTTGTACCTTGTAGTGCCTCCTCAGAAGATCTCAAGCTTTGTCCAAGTAGATCTTTGTTGTCAATGGGTACTTTGATCCGAACAAGCTCCAATAATTGTGGCAACCTTCTCATTAAAGTCTGTATGTCCACATAGATGTTAATACTGTTATCAATTAGGTTTTTATTTACATTTGTTGGTTCAAACTTATGTGTTGGTATTCTCTGAAAACAGTGAAGAACAAATTGTTTTACATAATTATCAACAAATCATTCATAATCGTCATCAGAGCTACTATGATTAGAACATGACTTTGTTGTTGTAAAACAGCAATACAATGTGTTCATTAATTTAATGTTAGAACCTACTGTACTATAACGTCATCGCTAGTTTATTTTTATTTATCTTTAACTATAAACTACTTTAAACAGCATGTCTTTGTAGTTTGAATTAATTTGCATCTGATTACTCACAATTAGGCCTTGAGATTAAACGATCGAAGAGCTTAGGGCTTTACAAGTACCCATTAGCTTAATGATAAAATCAGGTACCTATATTTCATAATGCTTATCAGTCCCATACAAGAGAATTATCAGCACTCGCGAGGTTTCAAATCGCCGACACAATCATAATGTTTATTACCTGAGTGCAATACGTATTAGCCCACGTGGCATATCGAGATAACAGTTGCAGGGTTAGTTTCCAGAACTTGTGCGCCAATGCCTCGATGTAGACGCCATCCGACCAGCACTCTTGGGTAGCATTCCAACACTTGTGCGTTTCTCTCAACACAAAGTCATTATTGTTTTCTACGGTAGGACTCTTTTGTAGCGCCGCCTCGAAGCTTCCTGTGATTGTTTGTACATTTTATAAACACACACATTCTTTTAATTTTTACATGTTCTCGGATGAGAAAGTTATGTCTTTCCTACCAACAATGTTGGAGTGGGCAGTAGTTTGGGAACTCGATAGCGGATTCTGGCGTTTCTCCAATTTAGGGTGATTTGTTATCTTAGCGTTATAATCACTACAAACTAAGTACGGGGCGACGCCAAATGTTTCGTTTAGTCAGTGGGCGTCTTGATTGAACGTAAATGGGACCGTACCCCGTATTCACAAACGCTCGGTATGAATTTCGATTCGACAAGTCGTATGTCTATTCTTTTTTGGCATAACGAAAACGAGCGAGATAGACATACGAGTTCCCGAATTAAAATCGAATCGAAGCGTTGTGAATATGGGGTCATGTCAGGTTTTACGACACCCACAAACAATGGCCCAGTGACTTTACTATGGCAGGGGAATATGGATACAAGATGTGGACAATATAAATGACATTGCATTATTAAGGTCAAGATCAGTTACATTTATATTTCAACAGCTGAAATTTCAATAGTGTAATTATATTTAGGCATCTGATTATGTGTCGCTTAGTGTTAGTGAAATTCGGAATTACATTTCGCAGACTCAATTGAAATAAAAATAAAATATTTACCTGCAATTTCCTGAAACCGTATCTGGAAATAGACTGGCAAATTCCATCTTCTTTGGAAGCTCTTGTATTCAGATGTTTCATGCATCAACTTAACATCATCAGCTGAACAATACCCTTCAAGCTTTCTAATAAACTGAATGCTCTCACTGTACCTCCTGTAAAATATCTGAGGGTTTCCAGGAGCAAAAATAGATGCTAGATTGACCTCTAACCTGTTTTCAACTTCGCACCAAAAGCAGTTGACTAAAAACCTATATTTTTTAACGAGAAAGGCTAGTTTGGAATGTTGTGTTACAGTTAATAGTAACTTCAGTTTTGTGTCTAATAAGGACAAGATTCTGTCATAGATTCCTTGAAGTCCGTCTTTGCTCTTCTGTAATGCTGGTTCGTTTATGATGTCTTGTAATAGAGGAGCAACGGCTTGCTTTCTGATCAGCATTTCGGATTCTTTGACTCTGTCTAGAGAAGCAAGTGTGGTTAGAGTTTTAAGGAGGTTCTCCTCGTCACTGTCATTCCAAAACTTGAACAGTAAGTCATTGAGAGTGTGTATTAGTTTCCCTCCTATTTCATTATATTGTGATTTATGTTCGGGCTTTATTATACCGTCACACTTTGAAATGGAGAATTTTAATTGGTTGTATTGCATTGCAGCACGATCAGCTAAGGCTACCTGTTCTTGTTTCTTCTTAAGAGATATTTGTTTTAGAACACTGTCTAGTGTTTTCAGGCAGTTAATTGTTTGGCTATAATGTTTAAGCAGCTGCTTTTTCTTTTGTAGGCCATGTCTCTGACTCATCCACATTGACAACTCCTTCATTGCATCTTCTAAGCATTGTTTTACACTCTACAATAAAACAAAACATCTTGTGAGGCATAGTACAAAATGTTAATAATTTCACAATTAATGCACATTGAATAGAAAGCTAATCTATTCTGAGAAAAGTACATACTTACATACAATACAACATGGAAATGGAAAATAAAATACCAAAGTTGATTATTGAATAAGTTAGCTAAAGAAAGATAAGAAAGAAGATATACTTACAACAACTTCATCATTTAACTGTCCTAATGGCACCTGTATTTTCACGATAGCTTTGTCAAACCCGATGAGAGTGGCACAAAGATTGACGAAGTTAGCGTAGTCCTTGTTTATAAGCTCTATCATCGCCAACCTTAGCACTTTTAAGTACACTCCCAGGTCATCTCGCATTGTCTCCAATGATGCCACATTTTGATGCTCCGCCAAAAAGTTATCGACGGAGAAATTCGTCTGAAATGAGCAATAACAAGTTTAGAAAATATTTTAAGCCCAATCAACCGATTATCACGATTAATTACATGGAAATCGGCGAAAATACCTTGACGAAATCATTTCTGTCGAAGCACAGCCCCCGTGGGGCCGGCGGCAGTGTAAACTCCATTATATTGTTTTCCATGCTAACGTGTCACTATCATTGTATTATGAAGGCACCATCATTGAAAGGAATTGTTGGAAAGTGTTTAAATTATCTATTTATATCGCTAGTCCCTACGGCGATCATTTTGACACTTAGAACTTCATTGACGTATTTGACGTAAGCCTGACACATCACACGTCAATTTTATGGTTCGGAAACACGCTTATATTTTTCAAAAACACTTTTTGAGTTTTAAGATTTAGAAGAGAAGCTTTAGATTGAATGAAGGTTTATAAAATTAATAACAATTTAAATACAACTCAATTTAAAAGAATAAAAACAAAACTCAAGACCTGTAAAGCCGGCTCCACACATAACGCGTGAACTTTTTTTGCTTTGTGCACTAAAATCAAGACTTGGTCAGATCGACAGCAAGTGCTTGCCTTACTACATATTTGAACTTGTGAATGTTCGAGATTAGACAAGTATATCATCATTAACACCATCATCAGCCTACAACAGTCCATTGCTGGACATAGGCCTCTGTAATCGCAGTTCAGTTAATGTTAAAAAACTTACCAGCTAATAATATAAAATGCTGTCAGCCATCCTGCAAAGATCGTCGCTCCTCCGAGCCTGAGGGCGCTTGCCGATTCGCGGTCTCTACTCAAAATAACGTCTACCCTATCGGTCATCGGTTCTCTACGGCTAACAACGGCAACATTTCAACTTATTTATTTAGTGGGTTATGTCGACGACTCTGGTTCTCTGTTGGATCACCTCGTTCCAGATTCGATCCCTCAGAGAGTCTCCAAGTATAACCCGTTCCATAGCTCGCTGAGCGGCCTTGAATTTATCGTGAGTGTCCATGTTTCGGCCCCGTAAGGCATAAAAGGCAGGATTGAAGACCTAGTCTCTGTAGAATAGGTACACGACGTGAAGACCAGACCAAGCTTCCCAAACGCTGCCCAGCCCAGGTAAATTCTTCTAGAGGATTCTCTTTAAAAGTTTTTCTTACCAAACTGCAAAGTTTGCCCAAGGTAGGTCAGGGTTGCCGCAGGCTCTACGCGGGGGTCGTGCGGTCCATGGCCCTTTACGGGGCCCCAGTGTGGGCGCGTTCCTTGAAGCGGCGTGCCGCTCATTATCTGAACGCGCCCCAAAAAGTGGTGGCCGTAAGGATGGTCCGTGGGTACCGCACGATCTCCCGCGAGGCAGCGGGCCTGCTTGCCGGATTGCCGCCATGGGATCTGGAGGCGATAGTCCTCGCGCGCCTACACGAATGGCGCGCGGAGGTACTACGCCGGGGGGAAACTCCGCTGCCGCGGCAAATTGCCGCTCAGCGGACTGACCTCCGGCGCGATCTCATGGCGACATGGAGAGAGCGACTGTCGCAACCCCGTGCAGGGCACGCCACGATAGTGGCGGTAAGTCCCCTCTTTGAGGAGTGGCTAGAGAGGCGCCACGGCGTCCTCACCTTCCGCCTGACGCAGGTCCTCACCGGACTCGGATGTTTCGGGAGGTACCTGCACCGAATCGGGCGGGAGGAAACGCCCGGGTGTCTCCACTGCGAGGATCGACCGGAGGACACGGTGGAGCACACGGTGGAGGTCTGCCCTGCGTGGGCGGAGCACCGCCGTGTCCTCGTAGCGGCGATCGGCGGCGGCGACCTCTCGCGTCCGGCCCTGGTTCATTCCATGGTCCGGAGCGAGACGGAATGGGAAGCCGTCACCTCCTTCTGCGAAGCAGTCATGCTGGCGAAGGAGGTGGCGGAACGAGAGAGGGAGAGAGCCTCTCTTCCCGGCCGCCGCGGGAGACGCACCGGGCGTCGGGGGCCACGTGGTGGCTACCGGCCACCGTAGATGCGGGCCTGTGGACGGTTAGCTATGGACTAGCTAGCCGTCCGTCCGTCTAGTAGTGACGACAGGCCGTGTCGACGGCGCGTTCGTGTTCCATGCGCGCCTCAAAGAGATGTCAGCAGAAGAGAGGGGCCCGCAAGGGCCGAAGCCTGCCGGGGTTGCGGGACTGTTCGAAAGAGATACCGCGGCCCCGGAACGTAAAGGGCGAGGAAGGAACATGGATGGGTTTTAGTCAGTAAGAGTCTGACACTCCCTCCCGCTCCGCCCAGAGTGGGAGAAGTCATTTGATGATTTCCCATCCTGAAAAAAAAAAAAAAAAAAAAGGTAGGTCAGGGTTGCGGGCCTATTCGAAAGAGATACCGCGGCCCCGGAACATAGGAACATGGATGGGTTGATGTAGTCAGTAAGAGTCTGACACTCCCGCTCCGCCCAGAGTGGGAGAAGTCATTTGATGATTTCCCATCCTAAAAAAAAAAAAAAAAAAAAGGTAGGACATAAGGACATATATTCTCACGCACTCGAGAGAACCGCCATTGATAAATGACTCCTCCCGCTCCGGGTGGAGCCAAAAAAACCATCTATGTTCCTCGCCCTTTATGTTCCAGGGCCAGTTGCCAAGGGCATAAGAAACATATATGGGTTTAGAGATACCGTGGTATCTCTTTCGAACAGGCCCACAGCCCCGGCAGATACCTAACAGTAGTTCCTGGAGTGACGTGTTTGTTGAACATAACCAGGGTTTTGTCCAAGTTCATCCTGTGAGCAATGCAAATTGAGGAATCAACTCGGCCATTCAGCATCTGTTGCAAGTCCTGCTACGAATGCTACGATTTATAACTCTGCTAATAGATTGGGTGACTCGGGTGTTTGTCGTTGGTCTTATGGTCGCAAGCACGATTGCTGAGCCTGGGGTCTTGGGTTCGAATCCCGAGTAGGGCAAAGTGTTATTGATTTTCATAGAATTTCTCAGCAGTAGCCCGGCCTTTGGAAGTTGTAGGTATGATAACCCCGTGCCTCGGAAAGCACGATTAAGCCATTGATCTGTGTCTGATCTCACTGTCGTGTCGGAGTGCCGCTCTGTCGGATTACCGACTAACTGTAACTTCAGTATTAAGAGATATATTTAAAATTTCTTAGGGACGAGTAGAACCGCAGTCTTATGCTAGTGACCCCCTTATTTTAATTTATTGTAGATAATTGGCCCATTAGACGCAATATAAACAAAGGATTCAATTCATCGATGTTACACTATCATTTTGACTTTATTAGGCATATTTACCAATAACTAGATAATGGAGCCTTATTGGAAAATATAGTAACAGAAATCTACAGGTTGTTTGTTAAATCATTTTCAAAGATGAAAGTAGGTACGTCGTCGTACAGCCTTCAGAAACTGGCGTAGTAGAATGAAAGTGGGAGACACCTGGCATCTGGCTTTTATAAAAAATAGATACAACTTATATTTTACTGGCCAAACTCTCATCAAAGGTATTCAATCACTTGCTGTCAGCGAGTCCTTCAGGGACCACATCTTTTGTCTTTTGTCGTAGAGGAGTTATTTTCAATAGGTAGGTACCTACTCACTCTCAATCACGGCACCAGGCATCAGCTTGTATAAACAACATGCGAAACATGCCAATTATCGTCCAGCCATATTGATACAACATAAATTAGTTCGCTATTAACCGGTTATTTACCATAATTACTTACCCCCTTATACTAAGTGGCCAAACATAGAAGATTATGTGTCATACAGGCAATTTCATTCAGAAAGGATTGACTCATTCCAATTTTCGGTTTAGTCACCATGACTTCGTCTGAGGATCTTTTTCTCAACAGAGCAAAGTTTGTAATGAAATATTTAGGAGTTTGGGTACCAGTGGCAAATGGATCTATTTTTCATACAATCTACAGGGCTTTTATGGTGACCCTACAGTATTTGTTCTTGATTTTCCAAACGATTTACATAATCCAGGTCTGGGGAGATTTAGATGCTGTTTCGCAAGCGTCTTACTTGCTGTTCACTCAAGCCTGTCTTTGCTTGAAAGTGACCGTTTTTCAAATGCATATGGGAATGTTGAAGGAGCTGTTGAGGCAAATGGATTCAGAGATTTTCAGGCCAGAAAATGTAACGCACGAAAAGTAGGTTGCGGAAGATGAATTGCCGGAGTACACAAATTTTAGATTTTACGGGGCTATGACTTGTACCTATCTAGACTTCAGATCAAATCCATTATAGCAGCAGTCAATTGCTGTTGTTTAGGCTCCTCAATTTGTGTATTCCGGTAACACTTATTATATATTCGCAAGGAACGTAGGGAGAGGTTTTCCCATAAGTATTTTACAATTGCAGGCCGCTCGAATCAAGCGACTGTTGCTCGCTTTCATGGTGAGCTCTCAAATAACCTGCGGTATGTGGGCACTGAAACCTTTGTTTGATGACACTGATCGAAATTTCCCGTTTGATATGTGGTAAGTGTTAAGTGATCCCCCATCATCATGTAAGATCCATGTATAAACGTAGGTACTTTTACGAGAGAAAATCAGTCTACCATTCAGAACCCTTTAGAAAATGTGATTAGCGTTTACCATTTGACGAAAATCTTTTCCAATACATCTTATTCCATCAGGATGCCACTAAATCCCGAGAAGGCTGTTCAGTACTACATCGGTTACGCCTTCCAACTGGGCACGATCTGCATCAGCGCCTATATGTACTTCGGAGTGGACAGCGTCGCATTCTCATGCGTCATCTTCGGTTGCGCGCAGATTGATATCATCAAGGAAAAAATTTTGAATGTAGGTACCGCCATCACCTATCTTTTGTGCTTGTCCTAGTAGTAAGTGATAATGGTGATGATGCCATCTAGCCGATTTCGGGCACAGCGACTGCATTCGATGGCTTTCTAATGTGGTTGTAGAGAGCTTTGGTGTGCTGCTCTTTCATGTGCTCTCAAGTGGCTAGCATATCCAACTGTGGCCGAAAAACTCCGAGCACAAAGCAGAGTAGTAAGTATGTATTTATGAGCAGAACTATCCGGGTCTATCCACTCTAACACTAGCCGAAAAGTCAAATTCTGTTACCGAATGTTCTAAATCTTTGTAGATTAATTCAATAAATGGAAAACGGGGCACAAAAGAGGTGGATGACGCTTTAGCCGAAAACTACAGCAAGCTCGTAAATTGTATTAAACACCATCAAGCTATTGTTAAGTAAGTATGTACGAGATAAGTAAGCATTTTTATTTAAGTACCTAAGTACATTTGTAGAATTCAGATCGTGAGCGTGATAGATTGATTTTGCAAAATGATCCTTAACGGGATTCAAAATCAAAATATTTTATTTCACATAGATTCTATGGAGAAGAATCGGCAAGAAACTCTATGGTTGCTCTTTTCGGGGAGACTTCTATGCAGCTGGCTGAGAAATCGCGGACAAGCTCTAACTGGGATCCCTTGGTTCCCTTGTCTGGCCTTTAAATACAGTTACACCGTAGCGTCGCTGTCCAAATTCTTCTTCTATACTCTCAGTTGTATTCTTCCGGTTTCTATTCTTTTTTTCAGGTTCACAGAGCTTGTCGAAAATGCTTACCATCCATATCTACTGTTCGAACTTGTTGGCAGTGTTGGAATCATCTGCATGTCAGCTTTGATGATTTTAATCGTAAGTCGAACCTACTATATCATAATAATATCTACACAACTTGAGGGAACCATCTAATTGCTAAAGACTTTTTCATCCCCCCATCTCGGAAAGAGTATTTTTGCTCTTCGAAATCTGAGTGCAAAAGCCGTTTTTATCGTCTTGAGGGTAAAGTAAATTTGAATTTAGAACATCGTGTGCACTAAGCATGTGAATTCAAAACATCATTAAACCTATTTACTTCTACCTCTATGGTGCCGAATTTATCATACATTTTTTTTAAATTTGTTAAGAACTCAGACACGGAACCTTCTTGGTGTACCTACTTTTTTTAATATGTTTTGCGCGCGCCATTTTCTTTTCACGTCATATTGTTAACACCTTAGGTTAAAAACAAGAAATCCAACTTGAAAACAAGTGAAAAACCTAAAATGACCACTCATTATCTAGCGACGAGGAAGTTTATTTAACGCCAACAGAATTAACTGAATTTGTTAATAATGCGCATTTTTTTTGCGTTTATTCATTTCCTCGCTGAGGTGGGATGAAAAGTTACGTGTTGCACTCGAGTGCAAAGATTTTTCACCTCGTGCTCTTTTGATTCCGTCGCTAACGCTCAAGATTCTAAGTTTTGAATCACTCGCTGCGCTCGTGACTCAATTTTAGAATCTTTCGCTTGCTCGGTCATCAAAATTGAGCACGTGGTTAAAAAACAACTTTGCACTCTTGTATAACAAATAACTATTTCAATCGTTAAATACTTGCTAAAAGGTTTTATCTCAATAGATTGACTGGCAGAGCATGCAGTTCTTCTCCATTCTGACTTACTTATCAGTAATGATCAGTCAACTGTTCGTGTGCTGCTGGTGTGGACATGAGCTCACTGCTACCGTAAGTACTTACATTTTGCTTAGGAACAACCTTCAAATTTGAGATCCATTCACAATTACTGCAAACAAAAAGTAGGTAGGTAAGTGGTGCAAGTAGGTATCAAAGTAGGTACCTACTTGCACCACTTACCTTCATAGCACTTATTATTGTTATTATACCATCGTGGAATCAACATAAGCGACAAAGACATAGAAAATACCGCGTCTCATTCACTATTATTGAATGAAGTCTTTCTGACCTTACTCAGCGCCGGCCGATTCCGTGTCAAAAAGTGTGGTCGCATAAATTGTCATAAATCCCAACCAGGAAGACAGTTATTGTTTCAGAAGTCGTTTGGTTATTTCTCCTTTAGAAAAAATCTAATCTTAGTTAATTCTTGCTACGCTGATATCGGTCGCGTACGTCGGTCGCGCGTACGAGTATAAGTACATTGTGTTCTATGTAGCGCCATACTGCAACGCTAACGTCAGCGGCGCGTATGTTAATGCTACTGTTTCTCGCTGACGTACGCGACCGACATCAGCGCAATAGCAGAAGTTCAGGCCTTATACTTGGAGGTAACTGTTAGAAGCAGTTATCAAATTACTTCCACATACATATTTCAGAGTGAAGATCTGCACACAGTCCTGTACAAATGTTGCTGGTACGAGCAGGACGTGAAGTTCAAACGTGAGTTGTGCTTCGCCATGATGCGCATCAGTCGCCCGCTGGTGTTGCGCGCTGGACACTACATTATTCTGTCACGGCAGACTTTTGTGGCTGTGAGTAACTTGTTTTTTATTTCGTGGAGAAGCCTGCAAAAGGCAGACTTCAGGTAATACCCGGTGTCCCACATTAGCACATGACTCTTTAAAGATTCCTGTACCACGGCTATCAGGGCACGTTCCTTGGGAAATGCTGTTAGTAACTTGCAAACCTTTTGATTGGATTTTCCGATTGTGTTTGGCGAGATATATTGATGTGCTGTATTTGTTCCAGATCCTTCGAATGTCGTACTCCTACTTTGCGGTGTTGAATCAAACAAAATAAGACAACAATAGTTACATCGTAGCCTGAACAGATTTTTTTGCAAAAAAAGCTTTTACAGCAATAAGGAGCAATAAAGCCATGCAAAGAAGATTAGATTAGTCGTAGTAGTAGTGAGCAGCAAATAAATCAGTACAAACAGCTTTAATTTTGTTTTATTCGTTTTGGTCAACCCAAGAACCTGCCTTCCTTCTTTAAGACCTCAGGTAACTACCCTACCCCTAACCTAGAGCCGTGTGAACCAAATCACAGAAAACAACTGCAACACGTGTGGATTATTTTAATTGTCACCTTTCAACAAACTTTGCTTTGATGTGGAAGTTTATAATTGCAAAAAAGTTATTAACATAGGTACAGTGGGCTACAATGTTCTGTGAGTTAGGTCTGCACTGGTCCAATGGGTGTACGAGGCGATAAGTAAGAAAAGAGGAGATGCATTCACCTTTAGAACTACGTGTATTTCCAAGTCCTTACGGACTTGGAAATGAAAAACAATTAGAGCAACAACCTGATAACTTTTGCTATATGCACGTTTACTACCAAGTAAACAATTAATACCTACCCTACATAAAAATGAGGATAGTATTTAAAAATAACTAAAATGAAAACGTTTCTATTAAAGGGAAACCGTTCAGTGTTTCCTTGTGAAACAAAAGCGATTAGCACATTGTCTACAATTTATAACACATCAACGTATCAACAACGATTAAAACTTTACAAACTCAACAGTTTAAACTTCGTGCTTTTAAATATTCAACGGTTCTTTAGAAATATTCCGTTCAGGACTGAGAACTAATGCCAGTACGGAGAAGAAACTCTTGAAGTTATGATAGGCATTGGTCAATAGGAAAATTATTCCTAAGAGCGCGTAAGAACAAAAAAAATGGCGGTAAAAAATACAACGCTATTCTTGGGTCGACCAAAGAAGATCCTAAGTGCTCACGGTGTCTGGCCACACCCTAACAACTACATAATTTTGCGGAAACTTTACATGCTCTTCGTAATGTGGACCCAATACTCCTTCCTCTTATTCGAGATCATCTACATAGCGGACGTTTGGGGCGACATCGATGCGGTTTCTGAAGCTTCCTATTTGCTGTTCACTCAGGCGTCCCTGTGCTATAAGAGTACTGCCTTCATGGTCAATAAGAAGAATCTGTTAGAATTGCTGGAGATTATGGATTGCGAGATTTTTGAGCCGAAGTCTGCTAAGCATGAGAAGTAAGTAGAGACCTTCCAATTTACTCACAAACTTATCCGAAATCAAAATAAATCATGATTTTACTATAAAAAGTTTAAAATCTTCGTCAAGATAAGATATTTGTCTTACTTCATTAGGCATGCAATAATTTAGGTACTTACCATCATCTGCCTAGCCTTTTCCCAACTATGTTGGGTTCGGCTTCCAATCTAACCGGATGCAGCTGAATACCTGTATTTTACATGGAGCGACTGCCTATCTGACCTCCACAACCTAGTTAATACTGGCAAATACGAACTTGCGATAAGTCCATTTGGTAAGACCCCAGTCTTACCAAATGGACTTGTCAGAGTTTTTGGGTCACTGACTATTACCTGCAACAACTGTCAAAGATGGACAAATGACAGCCGGGACCAACAGCTTAACGTGCTTTCCGAGGCACGGAGGAAATTCGGTATGTAAGGGTGGTCACCCATCCACAGACCAACCTAGGCAAGCACGGCTTAACCTAAAGATCGACACGAGCGGCAGTTTTTATTTAGCCACGAGCTCCTCGATTGTAGTTTACCATGACTTTATATTTTTAAGCTGTTTAAAGCATAAAAATCTTACCCCTTACCAGAATTTTAGCAGCGCAAGCCCGCAAGATAAAGCGCCTCTGTTTATTCTTCCTGACGAGTGCCACAACCACCTGTACGCTGTGGGCTATGATTCCGCTGTTTGATGACGCCAGCAAGCGATCCTTCCCTTTCAGAATCTGGTAAGCTAGAAGCAAGTTTTTTCAATAAATAATAAGGACTTTGGGCCTTTGCGTCCCACGGTACAACAACTGCATCTTAGGCTAGGTTAAAAACACCTACAAATGAACATTTTTCATAAATACCTGTTCTATCAACTGGTTATTAAATATGGGAGATCATAACGATTGGCCACTGGGTACTAAAATGAAGAGCCAGCTAAACGTTGTGTAAGCTTGTGTAAAAACCAATGAGAGGATTTCTTTTTGAAAATTAAAAAAAAAATAGTTTCCATGCACTCTATAGATGGCTTTGATCCGACTACGTTACTAGGTGCCAAAGCCAAAACGCTTGAAAAAACACACGTCACATACGCTCGTTGACTGACACTTTCGTTTGCATAAGCTTCCGAATATAACCATTAGGTCAGGTTCAAGTGAAATTATGTGACGTTCTGTTCCTTGCAGTAACGTAGTCAGACCAACGCCATCTATCCAGACACAAGGTAAGAAATTAAAAAGAAAATCCCTCATTAAAAATTCAAAAGCAATCTGATATAATTACATAATTTTATAAAATTGACCAGCATTTTCTATCAAATGCATTCCTTCTCCTTTCAATCCTATCGTGAGACGTATCTTTGTTCAGGATGCCAGTAACTCCGTTGAAGTCTCCTGGCTATGAGCTCGGCTACCTGTACCAGATGATCAGCATCTACATCAGTGCCTTCCTCTTCATATCCGTAGACAGTGTTGCCGTGTCCATGATCATGTTCGGGTGTGCACAGCTAGAGATTATCATGGATAAGATTCAGAAGGTGGGTGGAACGAGGATAATGGCCAGACATTAGTTGTGGTTACAGTAAGTACTGTGTAGTTTGGTTTGGAACGGAAGGGGTAATAGGATACCATCACCCGATCGATCTGTATGAATACAATGAAGTTAAAGAGTTTCTTTGAGCTCGCTTGTCTCGGGAACTCCCAGTCGATTTGAAAACATCTTTTTGTATTTGATAGCCCAATTCTTGAGGGAGATTAGGCATAAGCTATTTAACATCGCGTTATAATCCTTAGGCGACGAGCGGCGCGACATGGAGAGAGCGACTGTCGCAACCCCGTGCAGGGCACGTCCCGGATAAGTCCCCTCTTTGAGGAGAGGCTCGAGAGATGCCACGGCGTCCTCACCTTCCACCTGACGCAGGTCCTCACCGGACACGGATGTTTCGGGAGGTTCCTGCATCGAATCGGGCGGGAGGAAGGAAACGCTCGGGTGTTTCCACTGCGAGGACCGACAGGAGGATACGGTGGAAGATACGGTGGAGGTCTGCCCCGCGTGGGCATAGCACCGCCATGTCTTCGTAGCGGCGATCGGCGGCGGCGACCTCTCGCGTCCGGCCCTGGTTCAATCCATGGTCCGGAGCGAGACGGAATGGGAAACCGTCACATCCTTCTACGAAGCAGTCATGCTAGCGAAGGAAGTGGCGGAACGCGAGAGGGAGAGAACCTCTCGCCCCAGCCACCGCGGGAGACGCAACGGGCATCGGGGGCCACGTGGTGGCCCCCAGCCACCGTAGGCGCGGGCCTGTGGACGGTGAGCTATGCGCTAGCTCGCCGTCCGTCCGTCTTATGACGAGAGGCCGTGTCGGCGGCGCGTTTGTGTTCCACGCGCTCCTCAAAGAGATGTCAGCACATTGAAGGGGCCCGGGCAAGGGCCGAAGCTTGCTGGGGCTGCGGGACTGTTCGAAAGAGATACCGCGGCCCCGGAACATAAAGGGCGAGGAAGGAACAGGGATGGGTTTTAGTCAATAAAAGTCTGACACTCCCTCCCGCTCCGCCCCGAGTGGGAGAAGTTATTTGATGATTTCCCATCCGTAGAAAAAAAAACAAGGCGACGAGCGGCGTGAAACCACTAGTACACAGTAAGTACTTAATTTATTAGACAAAATGTCTAATACCTACAATGATCTTTTCTACTCCACGTTGTTTAAGAAGAATGTAAGTAAAGAAGAAAAGAAGTGGTTTTAAATAGTGAAGTATGTTGGTACCTAATCTACAAAGTTATGTAAGTAGGAAAAGACTCCAATAGGTCAAAAACGAAGACTACAATAAAATACAGGAGCAAAAATGTTCACCCACGAAAAACTGTAATTTTTGCGAGGGGAATGCCCTCATTCCTTCTTAACTACGAACTACCCTCCGTTCATATATTATCCTGGAGACTTTATGATGATTTTAGTTTTACCAAACTAACT
Organism: Xestia ashworthii; assembly: GCA_950022955.1. Lineage (NCBI taxonomy): Eukaryota > Metazoa > Arthropoda > Insecta > Lepidoptera > Noctuidae > Xestia > Xestia ashworthii. The sequence continues at coordinate 17,364,378 of OX465566.1, forward strand.
ATCGTTTGATGATTTTCAGATACAGAATGTGTTTCATGCAGCACTGTCAGAGGAGAATCGTAAGAAGATGATCAAAATGAATAACGAATTCCTTGTTGAATGTATCAAACAGCATCAGACTATTGAACGGTTAGTACTTGAACCTTTGACTTGAACCTATCTAAAAAAACAAAAAAATAGCTTTAATAAATGATGGAAGGCAAGAGGCAGTTTGGTATGGTATGTGGTTTTCGGATTACTTTTAGAATGTAGGGAGGTGGTAGGTAGGTACCGTAATTATCTTTAACTAAAATATTTAAGGACGACGTTACAACTGCAAGATGTATTAACTTGGTCGGTTACGATAATCTTGCATACATCAAATACACACATCAAAAAAGTCTAAACAACATGTTCGGTTTTGATTTTTTGAACGATTTTACGGCGATTTGGCGTTGCTCCATGACATAAAAAATTACTGGTTACACAATTTTTTCAAAACTGTATTATCTCAAAATAATAAAAGTCCATCAATCTGGGTGATCTCCTTTGACAAGCAACGAAAACACAGAAATCGGGAGAAAATAATTAGCTTTTATTTTAATGAAAACAAAACACAATCGAAGTATTTTTTTTAATCAGCCAGTATATGTTTCCGAGAACAAAAAGATTGTGGTAAAAATAAAGTATCAATTAATAAAACATGCAGTTTCTATACAATGATGCGAGTTGCTTAGACTTTTTTGATGTGCATAGTAAATATGGCTTCTATATTTCTTTCAGGTTCATTCAATTATGTGAAAACACGTATCACGCCAACATATTCTTCCAACTGACAGGCACCGTTGCAATTATCTGCAACATTGGATTGAGAATATCTATTGTAAGTTTTAACTGTTTTTTTAATTCCCTTGTATCACCACAAAGCTCACTATCTACTATAGTATTATGTGGTTTAAGTTGATTTTTCACTGACCGTTTGTAATAAAAGTCTAGGCCTTCAAAAGTTGAAAATTACGTATCTGAGATTCTAAATTCAATTCTAATACAGGTGGAACACAACAGCGTGCAGTTCTTCTCGATGTTAAACTACATGGTTACCATGCTTTCTCAACTATTCCTGTACTGCTGGTGTGGACACGAGCTTACTATAAGGGTAGGTAGGTTACAAAATAGAAAATTAATGTGAGTAATTTGCATAGAAAAAACTAGCCGTTTTATTCGCCCATGATAGGGTAGGATAGCTCAGTTTAGAATGTCTTAAGAGTGGTCGAGTGGTGAAGTTGCAGGTTCTACTTCGTCAATATTAGTAAGTAGTGGAATAAGTAATTGGCGGGGTTGGGAAGGCCTTTGACTAATTGGAAAGTTACTTTATAAATTTGTTCTTCAGTTCAGTTATATTAGGACTTAGCGTTTCAATAAAAACGCTTGTAGAAATGAATTTATATTAGAGAAATTATGGAGTGAAGACAGCCCTTAGGTACCTACGCTGGAGGGGCCCGCAAGGGCCAAAGCCTGCCGGGGTTGCGGGCCTGTTCGAAAGAGATAGCGCGGCCCCGGAACATAAAGGGCGAGGAAGGAACATGGATGGGTTTTAGTCAGTAAACGTCTGAAACTCCCTCCCGCTCCGCCCAGAGCGGGAGAAGTCATTTGATGATTTCCCATCCTAAAAAAAAAAAAGGTACCTACGCTATGGTTTTCGTACAAGAGTGTTGCCACTTATTTAAAACTATAAGTACATCAAATATAAGTGTTGCCATCCTTCATTCCTCAACAAGTTCAAGCAACGAGCTTTTTTTTTAATCGCTTAAACACAATCTTTCAGAGTGAAAATCTCCGAGAATGGCTGTACCAGTGTCCATGGTATCAGCAAGACACCAAGTTCAAACGGGCCCTGTTCATAGCCATGGAACGAATGAAGAAACCCATCATTTTCAAAGCTGGGCATTACATATCACTGTCTCGTCCTACGTTTGTTGCGGTCAGTTAAATAAACGTTACTGTTGGAAATGACGCACCGGACAAGAGTATTTTGTGGTGCCCATATAAGGAAATCATTATCAAGTGTTCATTTTTTGACCTGGTTTCAAGAACTCTAGAAAAGGGAAAGGGCTTAAAAATAGTATTCTTTGTTCGTCTGGGGTACCTATATTTCTCAGCTGTATTCGTTGGTACCCTGTCCTTTAGGAATCGGATAAAAATGAAATGCTGCAGCCAATTCGATTTTTTGCCCTGGTTTCAAGAACTCTAAAGAAAAGGGAAAGGGCTTAAAAATAGTATTCTTTGTTCGTCTGGGGTACCTATATTTCTCAGCTGTATTCGTTGGTACCCTGTCCTTTAGGAATCGGATAAAAATGAAATGCTGCAGCCAATTCGATTTTTTGCCCTGGTTTCAAGAACTCTAAAGAAAAGGGAAAGGGCTTAAAAATAGTATTCTTTGTTCGTCTGGGGTACCTATATTTCTCAGCTGTATTCGTTGGTACCCTGTCCTTTAGGAATCGGATAAAAATGAAATGCTGCAGCCAGATTCGAATCCGCACGATGGGGCCTAATTTAATGGTTACTAGTACTGTCTTCAAATTTTATTTCGACGTTTGTTTGGACAGCTAAACGTTTTATTTATTTGTATTTAAGCATTATCTTAAAATAGAACTTTTTACGTGATATAGTACTTAGTGATTTATTTTTCTCATTTCAGATTCTACGCTGTTCATACTCCTACTTTGCGGTATTAAACCGGGTGAACACTGAATAAAACGCTGAACTCACAAATTATTATTTATTTATAAACCGTGTAGGTATCACATATGCTTAGTGTAACATTCACGACAGTTTAGGCGAAAGTGTGCTTATTATGAAAAAATATTATCATTTTTTATTCTTGTAACACTCAACGACACTTAACTAAAGCCTTGTGCACACTTCATGATACTTTTGAATGAACAATGTATTGTTAATATTCGTATAGTCTGTTATATCAAAAGACTACGAATCATCGCCAGCGAATAAATAAAAATAAAACAGAACATAGCTTGGAAACTCGATAAGTACCCCAAAGTGTGTACAAGACTTAACAAAGTTTTAGTAATTTTTAGTCAAATTGATAAATTCGTGCGCTTAAATTAAAAACAACAATTAGCGTAAAGGCGAACGTGTAAAAACAATTACAACCACGTTTTTAGAATTTTCATTCGCAATAAATAGGATACTTGAGGCCTATTTATATGGAAAAGATAATAATACAAAAACCTTAAACCAACTTTGAGAGAACATTCATTAAGAGATTCATTCCACATTTAATTGTACGTACTTACTTATTAAAAAAAGCTCATTCTTATAACATATTCTAAACACCCTTTAATAATAATACAACAACCTTAAACCCCATGTAAATATCATTTCTTTATAAATAGGCCTGAAACATTAGAAGTACATATTCTGAATAACTTCAGTATTATTATAAATGCCTCTTACATACATTTATTTAGCAATAAAGCGTGAACCGTATCGTTTTTCACTTATTACCTTATCCTTTAAAACAATTACATCAAAACGACTTAACAAATAATTTTGAAACATTTTTATAAGGTCAACAATCAGTCGCATGTCGTTATTTATTTGTTACGAAGCTCATTTTGTATGAAATAACGTTTTAAAGATGGCTGTCTGTCATACCAGCTCGTTAAAATATGCACGACGAAAAATCAAGCTATACAATACCTGTTTTTAAGAATGTGACATTGTACGTTGTTTTTTATGGTTATTAACAAATATTCTACTATTTTTTCTATGTGGCAAACTCAAAAATATCGAAATAAACATTTACTGTTCCATTCAAAAATCAAAAAATGCATGAATTTGACTCTGACTTGGTCCTATAGTCAAAATTGTTTATTTTGTTTTTGTTATCTTTGGTCATTTATTAACCCCAGAAATATTTCCAAAGAATCCCAAGTTAAATCTGTTACATCATAAAAAACATTTAATTCAACATAATGATAAACAATTAATTTGTGTTTATTTCATTTTAAATGGCCGAAACTTCAAGCTTTGACCATAGACAATGTAGGTAATTGAGTTTACAAAAAAAGAAAGATTTTTCAGCTAGAATGACAGACAGACACTAAAGCCGACGTAACAACATTAATTGTGATTAAAATAGTGCGCATGAAATAAATAAGGCATTGGGTTGGGTTATTATCCATATCACAGCCGGCGATGCAGTGCACGAGATGATAAGAATTTTACTGGGTAGGTAAGTTGCTTTTGGCAAGGTGTATTGTGAAGTGCATTATTTTATCAATGCTGTTATAGCAACTTAGACATTTTTTGGTTTTCGTGTTGTATTATCTGGTAGGCGCAAAAATAACGCAACTTGACTTTAAAAATATAGGGTGGTTATTTATATACATATGTGGCAACCGTTTTAGCGTTGGTGTGCCTTCAAACCGGTATATGTAATTTTGATTGGCCTACAGAAAGTTGCAAGGGTTGCCAGGTGTGAACAAACCTTTAATATATTGTATTCTTATTTCACTTTTAAAATTTAAAAAAATCATAGGATATTATTAAACGACAACTTTTCATTTAAGATATTAAGTTACATTTTCTGTTTATATTTCTTCTTAAATCCATAATTACTTTGAACCAATGCTCAGCTAGCGGTTGCCTAACTAGCGTTCTTACATGATAAAAGGTTCACTAAATGAAAAGGTGTATGATTCATAAGGATTTGATTCCATTAAATAGTATGGTTATGGTGTATATAATTATGTGCGTGTGTATAAAAGGTCAAGACAGGCGGTACTTTTCACATCAATACTTTCTTCAGATAGCAATTGAATTGTCAAACGATACTCGACTTTAAGATAAGTGGCTTTCTGTTACAGGCGACTTCAAATCAAGTTACGTTTTAAGAACAAGATGTACTATCGAGTTCACTGACTTATTGCCACTTTTCACATTTATGCTTTAAGTAAGATGGTTCCAAAGTGGTGGAGCCTGTGTACTTGGCAGTATACAATGTTATTTTTAGTCGTTTTAATTACTTTAAGGGCGGATAGTACTCATGAAAATAAACAACTTTTAACTATGGGACCGACTACAAAAACTCGAAAAAAAAATCTGCTGCTTCGTATATTATTGGCGCATATATCGCGTAACTCGAAAAAACGGTGTTACATGCGTCATTATAGCGAAGTATAGTTGAAGAGAAAAGATTTTTTTTTCTATTTAGGTAGATTAATAGTCACTTATGTACCTGTTACTTTATGATGTTGAGAGATTTTGAAGCCGAAAATATTGGGGTGAAAGTATCGGGCGTCAAATATTAAAGCTTTTGTCTGCTAAAATTAGCCAGGATTTACATTTAGTGAAAGGCCACGAAAATGCAGTGAATAAATGATGCTTGCATGTGATTAATTAGAACATTCTGTGTTATGTTCATCATTTTAACATAAAGTTTTTCAAGATAGGTATCTAAAATATTTTATTTCAAATATACAAACTTCACATTATAAACTGAAACATAACGCAACTAGTAAAAAACATACGAACACACAAACACTTATACGACACGACGCGTTTTAAAACGGAAAACTTTTCTCAAAAAAAAACCACAACCGAAACGTTAAAAACGATTGTTTAAAAATCACAACGTTATTTCTATTCTACGCTTGCAACACTTGCCTTTAAAAGTTTTGTTTTAATAAAAAAGTTCAATTTAACCTCAGCCATACACTACAGTGCCAACCAAAAAGGTATTTGGTATTCCATTCGTTCAATCAGTACTTCTAAATAGTCCATAAATACGAGATCCACATGAAATTGGAATAGAAGGTAACACTTCCGTAAAACTCATTATCAAAAGGGACATTTACAAGCTATATTTTGACTGTACACTTGTCTGCGCGTCAAGTTTTGTACAAACTGTCAAATTTTCTCATTCCACCATCAACATTTTATTGTTTAAAAATCATTTGGAGAAAGAGTTTGTGGTAACTTGGCGTGCTGGGACTGTAGAAAGATCATCCATGTTAACCAATAATAAACGACCTAAGCTGTCATTCATTCTAAATATAATATTACTTCTAAACTTTCCAATAACCATACAAATTACACACACATTTTCATATTAAAATATCCCTCTTACTAAACTCCTAAAACCTGCTTTTCATTCTTAAATTCATTGCATATTAAGTAGTGTATGACGGGTTTTAAGATTTAAGGGAATTATTCTATCTAAACGCCTTTCTGTCCACTGAAATGTAGATTTAATATTAAAATATTAATTAAACACTGAAGCATACATTGACTTAAATTATTGCTTTTAGTTGATCTAGTTGCTATGTACCTATTATCCGTCATTCCATATCGTTTTTGAGGCCCTACTCCCTAACGCTTCGTCCGTTTATTCGGATCTATCCGTCTCTATCGCGCACGTCTGCAGATGAGTGCGAGAGAGAGAGACGGATGGATCCGAATAAACGGACGAAGCGTTAGAGAGTAGGGCCTTTGCTACAGGCCTGCGACGGTGTCAAAAATAGTTGCGCAGGGAGGGAGGGGTAGGTTTTAGTTATTCGTCCACTAAGGCTGCTTCTCCATTAAAGCTGAGCGAGGATGCATATTATTTTTTTTTTGGGACAAGCTCGCCACACTGTTCTCAAACCATTGTAACCCCTGGAAGCCGGAATCAACAGCGGCGACCACCAGAAAAGCATCGAGACAATGAAGCTCGACGAAGTCCTAGAGAATGAATTTAACCGTCTTGAAATAGAAAGCGGAGTAGAAAAAAACCGTAATTTTCATATTCCTCCATATCAGCAGGAGAAAGAACGAAACCAGGCCAAAAGGCACAAAGGGGGACGTTTACAACTGGGATAGGACCAGTTGCCTAGCAGCACGGATAAATATTAACATTCCTAAGTTGTGAGCTGTTATATTTGATTTCAAAAATCAGTATGGCAAAAACGCTTGAACGCACTGAAATTTGTTCTAGGTTCTATAAGGTCCGTATGGTAAATAACTCCGGATGTAACCTGTACACGATGCGTATCAAATGATGTGTGTGGAACTAACCAATCACATAGTTAGAATAGGTGTGAAAAAAAGCAATATCATTGTTTAGTTTTACACACATCTCTCGCTACGCAACCTCGCTCATCTGTGTTGGAAACGTAGCCTAATGGGCGCCAAAACTCCACTAGCACCGCGTATTTACCCCAGGCACCGTCTCAGTCAAGCGGCAAATCTGTACAGTTTGTCAAAATAGAGTATGGAAAAAATGGTGGCGGTGTTAGCGACTTTCTGGCAACCCAGAGCAGTGACAAGCCTATGACATTGCCGAGTTTGACAGAAAACGCAGTATTGCCAGATAGGAAATTTGTAGTTCCAACTGTCACCGCGTCAGACTCGTTTTTGCCAAGCTGTATCTCAAAATATTGATGAGCAAAAACATCCATAAAATCACCAGTTTTCTCACACTCAAGTTTGTTCATCACATCAGTGGACAGTTGGCCTAGGAAAGCTAAATTAATTTGTCATTCAGTTTAGCACTAGGAATTGTAACTCTATCTTTAAAGGGCTTATCTACATAGGCTGTAGTGGCGTGATTCTGAACGTAATCTTTCGAAATTCATCTTAATTGTTTTCTTTCGTACTTTTCCCGGATAGTTTTCACCGAATCCTCCTTGATATGCTTGCTTACAAGTGTCGTGTTTTATTCTAAAGCCGTTTAAGCAAATATAAAGCAGCTAAAACTGATTCGGAAGCCTTTAATGTTAGTATTATTTTCGTCTTTAAAGAGCTCTGCAAAATCTTCAAAACATTCAGAAGCAAATTGCGTCGACATGACAACCAAGCGTCACTTGGTCAAACACTACTATTGACTGGTTTATGAGAGAAATCAGTGCCAGAAAATGATATAACACCACGTTTGTTTTATTCACGGTACTTTTTATATTCCTGAAAAGCGTAGAGGTGTTCACTACTATCCACCAAGGGTTTTGTTTAGGTCCCTTGTAATAGGGGCGAGCCAATACCCATCCACCAGGCGCAAATCCAGACGCCGTAGCTGCTACTGAAAAACCCCTGACGAAAACTCCAATAACACTTTGCCCAACTTGGGAATCGAACCCAGGACCTCATGCTCAGCAGTCGCGACCACTAGACCAATGCGGCATTCAGGGAAGTGTTCACTTGAGTACCAAAATAAAATCGTCACAAAAATCTAAGCGCGCCTACAAACTCTAACCTCTCCAAGAACTACGACTGTACCATCTAACATTTCAGAATCACGCCACACTGAAATATAAGCGTAAACATATAGGGCAGAGACTACCAGTTACATTAACTACAACTAGCTACGTTAAATGCTACTATAACTGCACTAACCACTATGTCGCTGTCTTTTTAGGAAATCTGTTAACTATATCGTTACAAAATCTATTAACTTTAACTTTTGGCTAACACGATGTTGATCGGAGATGAGCTGAAACTCGTTATACAACTTCCAATATATTGTGAAATGATATTGTAATGGATCATAGTAGAATTTTAAACACAGGCTGAACACACCGAGAACGAGATCGAGAGGCATTTGTTCTTCCCGTCATTACTACGAGTATCATGTTTTTGTTTTAGACTAGACCTTATTATATAGAACTTATTCACAAGTTTTTTTTTAATACCTGTTTGTAATGTGTGAACCTTACTTTAAATACCTTCATGACCCCTGTGCTATTCAATGGGTGTGTCACCGTAAAATTGTCAAATACGTTATATTGTAATATCTCTAGCGATATTGTAAAGTCTCGAATTATTGTCAAATGAACATACTGCTTACAATAAAACGCATTATTTTTCGTGAAATGCATGCGATTCTAGTCAACTCACGCGGTGTGGAGAGAAGGAGGGGTCCCCCTTGCCCAGTGGTACCACTCTCATGAAAAGATACTGTACCATTCCTGAGAAATATCGATTAATATGACCTAACCTTAAAACACTTCATATTTCCCTACTTCCCTACTGCCCCTATTTCCGAGTGCAGGGTTTAAAGGAACCTAACTAACCTAACGGCACCCCCCCGTTAGGTTAGTTAGGTTCCTCCCCCACGTCCCGATTATGGGGGCAGAGATACTTCCGTATGTTCAGTTGACAATAATTCGAGATATTACAATATCGCTAGAGAGAAACACGTTATATTGTAATATAACGTGTTTGACAATTTTACGGTGACAGGTGCATTGAATAGTAATCAGGACAATGATTTAAAACCGCTATCGACTTGTCTCCAGATGTTTCGGAACGTACTCTGACGTTCGAAAACACTGATCCGGAGCTGTGTGCATATGGCTTAATAAAGCTAGCATACATTGATGTGTTGTGATTTTGATTTTGTAGCCTATCTAGCAATTTGAAAGTTTCACGATACATAAGAAGTTGGATAACGGGCAGAGGGAGTTACGGTAGCAATAAACTGGTACATTTTTTCCAATTACTTAAAACATTGGGATAGTACTAACAATTGGATACAAGAAGTAGAAAAAGCTGGATTATACTTATTTACTAACCACTTTGGCTTGAAAAAGAAACTTTGCGATATAAAGTAAAGACAGGGATTTATTTATAATTTTATTGGAGTGGAAGAAAAAATATAAGATGCGTACCGTAACTCCCAAATTGCACTTGGCCAGTAATACAATGTTTTATACCGTTATTTGGTTTGTGGAAGATTCTTGATATTTTATTTAGATTAAAGCGTATTGTACAATTCGACAAACGTGGAATACGACAATTTATTTTTCTGGCAAAGAAGAACCACCGAGACACTGATCACATTTAGCGAATTTCTTAATTTTATCTTAAACATCATTGACACTACACATTCAAATTGTTTGTTTATTTTTCATTTAAATACAAAAACAACTATACAGGTCGACTTTAAATTCCCTGGCAATCTATTCGAGGGTGATACTGTCAGCACCTCAACACTGTCACTCTCACTTAAGGACCATTGTAATGTACCTACTCGAACAAGCATTTGTATATATTTTTGTATGAAACAACATTTTCTTTTGGATATTTCAGAATATTACTCATGACAAAAGTTTTCATAAACATGAGTACTTTCACCCACAGAAAGATGGCCAGTTCGTTCAATGTCACCCTGTATACAAACATGTCTCAACAGCTCTTAGCAAGATGCACACGCGCATCTCAACATGGCACACTATATCAATCCTACTAATTACATACAACTTGCATGGTCCTGTAATTGATAATTTCCATTAAATAACTTTCAATCCAAGAGATAGACAATTTGTAACAAACTATTATGAAAATATATTATCCATTTCAACACGCTCAAAATCATCGTTTTCAATACAACATTTTGAGCAAACGATTCTAAGGCAGAAATCTATAAAGTGTACAAAGACTTTGTGGACCTTATTCCAGTGTAAATAACGTTCAGATTCCTATAAGCTAATGTATTCTATTGTCTTCTACGAATATGAACTTTAACACTTTCGAAATAATGATCATTGTCGTATGAAACACTTGGCAGAGTCTAAATACACTTGATACATCGCAGCCTAATTTTTTCTGCTAATTTATAGGAAGTGAATGTGCTACCCGTTTTCAACTGTCGTTTAAAAATGTAATCATTCATAAGATTTGCAGCATATTATATTAACAAACCATAATTTCATTATTTCGCGATTGCGGCAAGATAATTTTTCTTTTAATAAAAATAATAAAATCAACATAATTAGATTAATTAAGTACATTTTTAATAACAATTTCTGTAAAAAGAAAATTTATTTTTGACTTGCGCAGTTTTGCGAAAGAATAAAGTCTTGAATATTGCAAAACTGAGCTAGACATACTGTGTATAATAAAAATACTTGAATAATTTCAAAACTAAGGATTATTCTAACAACACCGGGCAGTGTTAATAATAACCTAATATCAAGTTATCGACAACCTTCAGAATATTTTATATTTAATCTTAAGGCGCTACCCCAAGCAAAAGCCGTTTTTTGTGCAGTTTTTTGGAGCCAACTCCTCTTTATCCAAAAGAAATACCAAGTAATAAAAATACATTAAATTTCTACATATTCTTAGACTGCAAAGTGGTAGTTTTATTTTTTATTTTAAGTCTCATAATGTGTAATAAATCCCCTCACAATGAAACCACAAAAATGAGAAAAAAATATTTATAACATGCTTCTTCTCGTAAAGTTAACATTATTTTGATTTGCTTCTTTACTAATGGATAGACAATTTAATAATGAACATAATGCTAGTTTTTTTTTTTTCAAAAGACGGAAATTTGATTTTATAAAGAATAAAAATCACTAATTTCGCACTATTCGACGCGCAGTGACTGACGTAAAAACCACTTTGTAGTGCAAGCTGATTAGAACTTTATTCTAATAGTATTTCAAACGAAGTTTGAATCACCACAAATAGAGTTGCTAATTTTGCCTGGGGTAGCGCCTTAAATATTTTTGGGCAAGTTATCTTACATATTCTTCGAATTATAAGTGTTACGTATTCTATTAGAGATGATATTATACAAGGTGAACAAAAAAACATGTAAATGAATGGGTAAATGATCCAATATTATTGATTAAAAGAAAAAATAACGCACAAACGGTTAATACCACGTATTCAGTTCATCATTCTAAACTAAATTCTAAATTAACGCGCTTTGACGTGGAGTTGCGGATACCAGCCCGTTGTACAATACAATACAATACTAAATTAAGTAAAAAAAAAACATCCTCCGTGCCTCGGAAAGCGCGTTAAGCTGTTGGTTCCGGCTGTTATTTGTAGATATTTGACAGTCGTTACAGGTAGTCAGTGGCCCAAAAAGTCTGACAACCAGTCTAGGGGTATCGCATTACCCAGTATTAACTGGGTTGTGGAGGTCAGATAGGCAGTCGCTCCATGTAAAATACAGGTACTCAGCTGCATCTGGTTAGACTGGAAGCCGACCCCAACATAGTTGGGAAAAGGCTAGGCAGATGAATTAAATGAAAAAAAATGTGGGTAGGTTCAGAATGATGCACTGAATAAGTGGTAGCAGATTTGTTGAAAAAAATTGATAAAAGTTAAGTTTTGAGTAGAACTTCTGCATTTAAAACGTGTTTAACGTTACTGTCTCTATCATCTTCAAAGGATCGACTGAAACAGAACGATGATGCATTTAGTTATTCGTTGAGCAAGTCTTTCTTAATATTTTGATGTTAAATAACTTCTCATCTTTGAACAACGTTCGTAAACAAAACTCATAATTATCATGGTGTCTATATTAACTATTTGTAACTACTCATTTTTATTTATGTCAGATTACTGTATAATAAAACTAGATACGTGGTTAAAAATTTAAAATAAATAAGTACGCATGGCAACCAATGAAGGTATACAAAACCAGTTTATGTGGATATCTCATTGTATGGAAAATCTTTACAAAGTGAGGCTACGTTATACTGGTAATGTATAGCTTGATATGTCACCGTGTCTACGTAAAAATGCGCTATTATAGTTGATGCCAGTTAAAATCGCAATAGCGGTCATTGACCCACCTACATTTATTAAAATTCTTTACTTTTGAAAAAAGAAGCCTGTTCTATTTTTAAATCGTCATCTACCGTGATCTTCAACATTTCTTCTAATGAAAACGATACACGGTTCATTTTGTTTTGGTTTGTGCGAAGAGATATTATTATTATCGTGGGTTCGAACCCAGACAGCCACATTACTTTGTGTAATTCATTTCATCACTACTGCTTTAAGGATAACATCGTGAGGAAACCGGCATGTCCTAGAACCAAAAATTCGAAGACATGTGACATCTACCAACCCGCACTGGGCCCGCGTGGTGGATTATAGCCCATTCCCTCTCATTGAGAGGAGGCCGTGTCCCATCAGTGGGAACATTAATAGGCTGATGGTGAAGAGATATTAGGATAGGGTAATGACCGATATTGCGATTCTTAACTGGCAGCAACTATAGCTACATATGGGTTCTGTTGATGTTTTAATAATATTATAATTCTGACATAAAAGTGCATGCTTACAGTGTAAAATTACGCATTCTTAGACACTATTTCTACAGACTAAGGTTGTCGATACTAAAAACACAATTAAAATATAATAATTTCATTAAGCTACATTAACATATTTTATTGCAATTAATTCAAATATACAAAATTATGAGGTAATACTAAAAATTAAACGCAATTTGTACAATATTTCATTATTTTGTTGTTCAGCTGATAAATTGTGATTAAATATTTTATTATATAAAAAGTGGTAACAAAATCTATGAATACCTTCAATTTAATTTTACGTAATTATTTATTTTTGAACGATTGAAAACTGTTACAGAATAAATATTGTGCATCGGCAAACATCGGAAACAATCGTATTTTGTAATACAAAAACGATTGACTACCGTAATTTAGCTTTAAGTAACACTCACAATTTCGACTTTATCACAAACCGATAAAGGTCAATTTTCATTCCCTTATGTGTGGGATTTTATGTATATTTCATACCATGTCATGCACAATTTTTATCCAGTATAACTGTATATATTTAAAATGTTATATAATGTACTAGGAGAGTATGTATGCAGTGGAGTACAATTCTATACACGAACTAAAGCTGCGATGAAAACCACATCTAAGAAAACTAATATTTCCCTCAAATTCCACATAATATCGGTCCTTGGTCTTTCAGATAAAAAGCGGAACTAAGCCGAACAAGCCAAAAGGAAACAAGATAATAAAAATACATTCTCTGACCTCGACATAAAGACCACTTTTCAACGTTCCTTTTGACTGGACGGGTACTATGAGGGCTAATGTAACCCGACTCAATTGAGAAGTCTTTGTAGCGTAAGCGATAGCTTTACATCTAGATATATGGAAAGCAGCTTCTTGAATGATTCGGGTTATATTTTTGGCGACACCCGTAAAGGACTATTTTAGTGGAGTTTGGACATTTTGGTCAATAACTATTTTTAACTTATTCCATGCTCAAGTGATGTCTTAGGTCGTAGTTGAATAAAATCGTATTTCATATTAACTTAGATTAAGTTAAAAACAATTATTTTTAATTTAAAACTACTCAATATCAAAAGCTTCAACATTGACATATTAAATGGCAAGTTTTATATTACACGTAAAATCGATTACGGCAAACATCGATAGGGCATCACTAATTTATTGGACTGCGTTCACGCAAAAACAGTCAATAATGTTGACTAGATGCGGTTCAATTTCGTAAATACAACGAATTAGTTAAAACCATGTCAATTGTGAACAAACTCATTCGGTTTGCCTAGGCTGCACTTCGGGAATGTTCGTGTTTTATAGGAGATCCAAAAAGGAATATGGCTACTTTTACTTTAGTTGAAAATGCAGCCGAGACAGGATAAAATAAATGTATAAAAATTTGAGCGATGAATTTGCGTGATAAATATTATCAATTGTAAATCAACATCGTACTTTCTATTGTCTATTCTCTTAATTTAATGACTCACCATTATATTGAGTTTATGACCGATACCTGGAAAAAGAAATTACTTATTTAAACATTTTCGTTCTATTGGATTTTAAACGCTAACCCAAGCGCAGACAGTTAAAAGTCCACTGTATGAAAATAGGTATTAATAGAGCAAAGAAGGTCGCGTCGCGTCTCATTGGTTTCCTGATAAAATACGTTAGAGGTTTTCCTTATTTGAATAAAGATCATTTTATGGATGACCGACTTTTCCTCTAAACTAAAAATAATCCACCGGAAGATATAAAACGATCATATAAAAAAACAAAAGAGGATCTGAAGAATAGGTCTAAACAGCATGTACGAGTATGTGTATCAGATTATTATGGTACTATCTATGGTTTCCTTTTTTGTGTTTGTATTACTAGCTGTTAGTCCTCCATGTACTAAATAAATAAATGATAAAATAAATGGTGTGGCCATGTATGTGCTATTTAAATTGCCTTTGAAAATGAATTCCTATTAACTATGTGCCAATCATTTCAATTTTATGACTTTTTCAGTACAAAAACTATGCCCCAAAAGTCTGACAACCAGTATTGTCAAGGAGTGAAGTATAAATTATTACTAACTGGGTTGTGGAGCTCAGCTAGGCAATAGCTTCTTGTAAAACGGGTATTCAGCTGCATCTGCCCCCGTATTCACAAACGCTTGAAATGATTTCGATTCGACAATAGTCGTATGTCTATCCTTTTTTGGCATAACGAAAATGAGCGAGATAGCCATACGACTTCCCGAATCGAAGCTTTGTGAATATTGAAGTCTGGTAAGACTGGACGCCTGCTCAATAATCTCAGCGGATAAGTAAAAAAATACCTGTATAACCAGATCTTCATAGCCCCAGATCTCCGTACTGGACCGACCACTTCTCGTATGCGACCAGACTGTGCGGCGAGACGGACGGCCGGATCCTCTTTAGGGCATCCATGAAGTCTTGGAACGTGATGCTTCGGACTAGCGAGAGGTCCAGGCACTTCACTTCTTCGGGGTCAAGTTCTGTGGAGATAATGGAAAGTTTTTAGTCAGTTGGTATATTAATTTACGGCCAATTTCTTCATTCAATAGCAGCTAAACTAAAAGTCAATTGAGTTGCCACTACACAAAATCGTGGGGAGCTTTTTTACATATGACACTGCCAAGTCACGCCAAAGCCAAACGTCAGTTCCTTAAAAATAGGTAAATTTATAGGAATGGAAAAAATCCTTCTATTTTCCATTCCACAAACGTTCAAGAAGCAGTAGTATTTATTTTAAAGTATTGCTAATGGAGCACATTATAGCTTGCTTTTAGACCTATTAATCACTGCATTACATAATAAAAAGATCTGAAAGTTGTCAGCCGGCGGCGCCACCTACGACATGTCACAGAGTTCACTGACCGTTTGATTTATGCTAAGATGTGATTACGAGTTGATTATAAATATACCCTAGTGTTCTAGTCCATTACTTGTGTTTAGGCGTTAGATACTTTAACGTCCGTATTCACAAACTTCGCATATGTTCGTGTGCTTTCTGTTAGGGCGTGAAAAGGTTCCAGAGCGATTCCGCGCCAAAACATGGAAATAAAAGAGAGAAGGCGTCAGGCTCCTTTGTATGAGAAAAAACATTTTCGATGCAGTAGGAAAATAGGATAGACGACAAAAACGTCTAATTAGTCCGTCAGTTGGATTATCAAAAAATATTTACAAATACAATACAAAAAAAGTTTATTGTGCCAATTAGATATTACATTACATGTAAATGTGTTTGGAGCCTCCATTTAGACAAACAAGTGTTGTGTTGTGGTGTGGTGTGGTGTGGTGTGGCGTGTGTGAATGGTGTGTGTGATGGGGTGTGTTGTGTGGTATGGTGTGTAGTTTTAAGATATAGTAGATATATTTCGACCTGTATTTTTTCTTTTGTTACGTAAATCAAAATTGACGAAGATACGACGCTATTAAAATTCTCAATACGTCACACCTAGGTATAATTTTTAGAACGTACTGACGTCTTGAGCCCCCACTCCTGAGTTTTGGTGAAATTTATCTAGGTCAATATTCATTGATTTACAAAAACAAAAAATTTGTGTCCATTATTTTCCAATACTCTAACTGACGGACTAAATAGATTTGTAATTTTTTGATTCTGTCGTCATGCCTGACAACTAGTCTTACCATGGTGTATTCGTTACCCAGTTCAACTGGGTTGTGGAGGTCAGATAGGCCGTCGCTCCATGTAAAATACTAGTATTCAGCTGTATCCGCTTAGGCTGAAAGCTGACCCCAACGCAGTTGTGAAAAGGCTAGGCAGATGATGATGTGATGATGAATGTTACAATACAGTAAATTTAAGTGACGTTTCTTAATACGGCCTTAAGACAGTTGTTTTATATTTCGCCTACAAACATAAAAGATATCGTGGGCGTCAGTTTTATTGTGTTCCGATATCTTTTTATGAGTTATAACCTAAAGACATGTGACGTAGAACCAGGTCAAGGTATTGCGTGCGAACTGGTATTGCCAGATCGTTTGGGCGCATTGATGCATGCGTTACGTGATTATTGATCATACATGTTAGTGAGATTGTACCAGTTTTCATTCAAGTTTTGATTTCAGTTAAGTTTAAATTGTTTCTATTTTATTTCTGGATCCCCGTCCTAGGACATTTGGTTGAAGAATGCTATTTGTAGTAACTACAACATAATTGAGTGAAGTGTGTTTTACTAACATAGTTTTAAGTTTATTCATTAGCGCACATTGTACTATTATGAGATATATGTTAGTCTGTAAGGTACTCGTATTTATCTATGGGCCATAGTAGCCTGAAGATAAAGGTTTTTATTATTACTATAATAAAAGAATGCCTTTAACACAATCATCATCATTAGCCTAGATCAGGGATTCCTAAACTTATTTTGACTACTGCCCATTTTGAGAATAATTTATTTTTAACGCCCCCATTTTTTCACCTACTATTAAAATTGAAATTCCTTAAGAAATCTAAAATAAAAAATAAAAAAATAATTTAAATAAAAAAAATAACAATAATAAGTAACAGCTAACAAGTTGCTAAAAACTAACAACTGTTATGTTAGCTTAGCTAGCTATTATAGCTTTAATTTTTTATTTTATTTATTTAATCATTTTATTCGTTATTTAATTAATTTATTTTTATTTATTCAATACAACAGGACAGATATCTGAACTGTACGAAGAGAAATATCGAACCGAGTTAGTTTGAGCAATCTCTTAATTTATATTAGTTGATGTTCACAAGTTGTAGTCGAGAGTCGAGGGCTCAGTCAGTGTCTAAAGAGTCCTCCTAGATGTAATTACAAATTATAAGCGTCTGCACAACGCCCCCATTTTTTTTCTGGGTCTCCTACTGCCCCCCTTTAGGCCTGCAGCGCCCACAAGGGGGCGTTATCCTTATCGCCCACTTTGGGAAAGGCTGGCCTAGATCAACTCACATAATTATGCTTCTTCAATTCCACGATTTTGTTCATACCACTTTCAGGTGGTTTTCTGCAACTCTCATTTAGTTGCTACCAGTCACCCAACGACGATCGTCACACGCCTGAGGGCGTCCTACCATCTTACCTTACTTGGTCAATATTAACTTCAACTTTACGCGGTCAGCTACAGTCAACGCACGCTGTCCATCGCTAACCGAATACTGTTGCTGCACACGACTACAGCCGACCGCGTCAAGTGATATCATGACTGAACGAAGTCGAACTTACAACTGCATGCAGTTGAATATATAGACTGCGCGCGGTTGTAGCGAAGCAGTCCGCCTGATGGCACCCTAACAGTCGGCCGAGGCCCACTTGCCCTCAAAGAAGCTTCTGATACGTACAAGAGGCCTGCAACTCCTCACCTCTGATAGGCCCTAGGGCGGCGTCCCGGCAGAGCGCGGTGAGGTCGCTGCCGGAGTACCCGTCGGTGAGCGCGGCCAGGCGCGCCAGCTCCTGCTCGTTGATGGAGGCGGCGGCCGCCCCGCGCGCCAGCACGCGCCTGATCAGAGACATGCGCGTGCGCACGTCCGGCAGGCACACGTATACGCGCTTGGGGAAGCGTCTGCGGACAGAAATAATGGTCAAAGAGCGGTCAAAGCATAGATAGTAAATTCATAACCATTTTGGGCTTTTTTATCCCCTATACCACATATGCTTACGTTGCTCAACGCGTTCGTGGAAACAAACCCTGGATTGGACTAGTTTGCTGATGAATGGAAGACGATAATGTTAGAATGTTTGTGGTTCTGTGTAAGACTGAGTGAAACAAATAAAGGGTGTAAAACACCTCTTCACGAAGCCGAAAGGCACTTGTTCTCCCCATCATTGCGATCATTTTTTTGTTCTACACTATACCTGGGAACCTTCTAGTTACGGAGATATGGGGTGTCAAAGTTGCAACTTTTTGACAAGTTTTTTTTTAAATACAAGTTTTTTTTGTAAGATTTTTACTTTTAACACCTCCACGACACCCGCGCTATTCAATCCATCCATCACCACAATGTTTTAAGTGCGTTACATTGAGTTCTACCACAAAACATGATTTATAACCTCAAAAAAAAAAGTTGTTTCCCAGCAAAAATTTTTGCGTAAAGTTACTTAGTTTGATGTACAGAATGCTTGGTTAACGGCTTTGTGATGAGGTGGTTTACACCCTGTATTTAATTTAGTATAAATGGTTCATGCTGTACTACATAAATAAATGCGATCCTTTGCACATCGTGCATCGTACCAAGGTACTGTAGTGGACTATGAGCACTGTGTTGGTTAATTTAATCGATGCTCGAGTAAAGAAGGTAACTGTTCGTTTAAGTGTCATGCATGATGAAAAACTGGTGAGAGTTGAACTTCCATCTCGAATGGCAACTAACTTTAAACAATGTTCTTCTTAAAATTTGTTAAAAACCAAAACTCCTTGCTACAGCCTCACCTTAACGCCGCTTCATCCAACTCCTGGGGCCTATTAGTGGCGGCCATCACAATGAGTCGGTCAGCCCCGGCGGCCGGCAGCCCGTCGAACTCCACCAGGAACTCGGTCTTCAGCCGCCGAGACGCTTCGTGCTCGCCCGACGAACGCTCGCATAGCAGCGAGTCTACTTCGTCTACGAAGATTATCGCGGGCTGTGGACGGATCAAATAAGGGTGAACTTGGTTGAAGTGGGGAATTATTACACATTGACATTTGGAATATTTATCAATGCTGTCCTATTTAACTCAATGGTTGACTGGTAGAGAATGCCTTGTGGCATTAAGTCAGTGCATGAAGTTTAAATAAATAAAAATCTCAGTCATAAATATTCCGGCTACATAAATTATAGAAGATTTTGACGATTGACGACCCGAATGGTGCAGTGGTAGCGAGGCTGCCTTACGTTTTTAGGGTTCCGGGTTCGAATCCCGGTAGTAGCAAATGTTTGTGTGATGAGCATGAAGATTTGTTTCCGAGTCATAGATGTTTATATGTATAATCAGTATATATTTACAATCAAAAAGTATATAAATGAGGAGGAGGTCTTTAACACCCATTATGAACGAAATACACTTCTTCTCCCAGTTATTGCGATCATTTTTGTTCTAGACCGAAGTTTTTAGTCAAGTTTCCAAGTTACTTACAAGTTTTTTTTTAAATACATACAATTTTTTAATGACACCACTTTTCTTTTTAATACGCGACACCCCTTCTAATCAATGCTTCTATCAGCACAATGTATTGACAGCGTTACATTGAGTACACACATTCACCTAAATCGTAATTTGACCCCAAAATGTCGTTTCCCAGAAATATTTTTTGGGCCGAGTTACTTATTTAGGTCCATGTTCACCAAAAAGATGACGGTCTGATTATCTAACTAGGGGAACAGCTGTTTTTAGATAATCAGACCGTTATCTTTTGGTGAACATGGACCTTAAGACGCCTGCGGAGCATGCGTCGTTCATACAAACGTAATACCAACATAATTTGTAAATAAAACATATTCTTAAGGTAGTGTCTATTTATGTCGATTGGATCACAGAATATCTAGGTTCCCAAATATACATTTTGAATGGGCACTGATTTAAACAAGAGGTATGAGAAAAATAAGTTGTCTATGGAAATTTTAAATTCCTCATATCTCGTCTTTATATCATTGTCCTTTCACAATATATTTGGGAACATAGATATTCTGTAATCCAATCGAAATAAATACACACTACCTTAAGAATATGTATGATTTACAAATTATTTTGGTATTACGTTTGTATGAACGACGCATGCTTTGTGAAAGATCTGTTTACATCCTGTCCTAAATTCACTTTCTAAAATAATGCAAAAGTACGTGTCAAGTTTCATTGAAAAAACAATTTGTTAAAACCAATAATCCGGAAATCACTTTCATTCATACTTGACCGATTGTTTCGACCTTTCTTTTAAATTGGAGCACATAAGTGGTGCATTCGACCTCGCGTTATATAGCCTAGTTTTAAAATACACGATATGTTTATTAATATTGTGTAGTTTGATCATGGACGTGAAATGTTTTGAGGGTCAAATAAGTGTAAATTTATTTTATTATTGAATAGCTCTGCCCCGCAATCTTCGTTCGCGTAAAATGGTTATAAAATAGTATTTCCCCGTTTTGGCAACATTTTTCATTGATGTTTCACTCATATTCGTTGTAGCGTGATGTTATATAGCCTTCCTCGTTAAATGGGCTATCCAAAACAAAAAAAATGTTCAATTCCAACCAGTAGTTTCTGAAATTAGCGCGTTCAACAAAACAAACTCTTTAGCTTTATATTATTAGAATTGAAAGATTTTGAATGTGGGTGATAAGGATACCTTTCAGGGTCTATGCACATGCAAAAACACCAACCACTGCTTTTCCAAGCCAGAAAGTTTAAGTTGCTGGGGAGTTTACCACCACTGCCTCTCTCCAGCTAAAATACTAGGAAGATGGCAAGAGCGGGGGCTTTGGAAATTATCAATTGTGATTTCTGACGGTCAAAACGCGCAAATTCTCAACCAAATTTGAAATGATAACATTTCAGCTTGATTTTAGTGACACGAAGACGTCACGTTTCCATGGGACGGGCGTATTATCACGCCATGTGTAGGTACAGGCCCTTACTATACAAACATCGATGGTGTGACAAAACACCAAAGGGCAAAGGTGTGAATTACACCACCATTTCGCCAATGTTTCATGTGCGTGATTAGAGCACATAAGGGGACCGTGTTGATACTTGGAATTTCCCGGTTGAAAAACTTAATAACGGTTTGTCTGACCTGGCGATTGAACCCAACTATATGACGTGGGAGGCAACGAACAACTTTAATGCTTGTCGGATGTATGCTCTAAAGAATACAATCGACTGTAAAACCTCTTTATATGTCTGACTGTAACTTTGGGAATTTGTAGGTTGGTTCCAGCTTGAAAGTTAGAAACATTTTGGACTTTATAGGCGATGCCGAAGCCGAAGGGGCGATAGTATAACTAGAAAGAGGAAAGATTTAATTTTTTGTTTGTTTATTACGCTTTAAGTAAGTAACTAAAGAACTGCTCATCCGATTTAAACAATTATTTCACCTTAGAAAGCTACATCTTTACCGAGTAACATAGGCTATAAATTATACTGATATCATGCAAATTAGCTGAGATATCACAATTTTCGCGGACGAAGTCGCCGGCGAAGTGCTATAGTGTCATATTAAAGAGTTTGATTAATAAAAAGTTTTAAATAAACTCAAATAATATAAATACATAACAGAAAATGATTTTAATAAAAACTAAAACTAAAATTACTAAACTGTTTTTGATAGAAACTGCAGCAAGGCAACAATAGGTCTACCAGACTTGATTATCCGAATACTTAAAAGTATACCTCTATTTGAAAGTGCATTCAAATGTTCGATAGGTTTTTTATCACGAGTATGCGTTCGAAAGGAGGTCATTGACTTGCAGTTATATTGTTAGCGAGATAACGAGTAAATGGCGCGGTGTTAATTATTTGCAAGGCATGGGACGTTTTAATTGTATAGTCGTGTATGATACTTAGGTCCATGTTCACCAAAAAGATGACGTCTTATTATTTAAAAACAGCTGATTAAAACACATTTTTGTCGGGGAACTTGTCCCATAAACAGCTGTTTTTAGATATTCAGATCGTTATCTTTTCGGTGAACATGGACCTTAGTGGCTTAGTTGTAAGATTGAGTAACCTATAGTTGGTAGAGGTCATATATGATTTTTTTTTTAATTTTTGATTACTTTGAGATCACCCATTGTTGAAGAAGACGAATAAAGGGATTATGCCAAGAGAATGGATTATGGCAAACTGATTCTCCATATTATTAATCCCTTAAGGTCCCGACTGTTGCAGTCAATATGTTCCATATTAGAATTTATTATTGAACTTGTTTTTTTCTTTTCAGTTTTTATTTAAAGTTATTAGTATTTATTTTACGCAGTCGAGTTTTTAAATTGTTGTATTTCTTTATATCTGACCTGCAGTTCTCTGGCGACCTGGAAGAGCGCTCGCACCATCTTCTCGCCCTCCCCGACGTACTTGCTGGTGAGCGTCGCCGCGGATATGGAGAAGAATGTCGCCGAGCACTCGGCTGCTACGCACCGGGCTAGTAGCGTTTTACCTGCGTATCAACACACATTGGGATCAGAATGCTGGTGAAGAAGATGGATGAAAAACGATTGCATGTAGCGGAGATGAGAATGTTCAGATGGATGTGTGGAGTAACAAGAATGGATTTAGTAAATACTCATTAGTATATTGGGGAAAGTCTGAAAGTGACACGTGCCCGCGTAGCATGGCCGCCGTGGAAACGGGTCAAGATAATTTCCGAAACAAGTAAGTAACATGTGGAAATATCTTTCTCTTTTTACCAGCTTTATTTTGGAATTATATAAATAACTAGCTGACCCACGCAACTTTGTTTGCGTCACATAAGAGAGAAAAAGCTCACAAAAGGAGTAATTTTCCACGTTTTTGCAACATTTTTTATTTGTTTTCCGCTCCTTTTGGTCGTAGCGTGTTGTTATACAGAGTGGAATTTTTCAATGCCACCTGGAGGGAAAGTACTTACACGAAATACTAGAGATAGAAAATTTTACTCAAAGGAAACATTCCTTTATTTTTTAAAAGAAACAAATCTGCATAGACAGATTTTCAAAAATTCGCTTGCCGCATTCGGGAATCGAACCGACTAAATAACATTCTGTTGTTTTTGACATCAATCGATAGAGTCAATCATATGGATCAAATCTCTCTAATAAATATGATAAATGAAATGAAAGGAAAACCATGAATAAAAGTGCTTTATTTTGTTGAATTTATCCCATTGAATTTATAACTGTTCTTAAGATTTCATGGTTTTAGTCGATCCATCCCGGGTTCGATGCCCGAGTGTGGCAAAATAATTTTAGAAAAAATCTGTGAATGCAGATTTGTTTCTCTTTAAAAATAAAGGAAAACCTCCTTTGAGTAAAATTTGCTAACTCCAGTATTTAGAGCTCTTTCCCTCCAGGTGGCATTGTAAAATTTCACCGTGTATAATGATGTTAATAACCTTCCTATATAAATGGACTATCTAACAGAAAAAAAATATTCAATTCCAACCATTTCTGAGATTACCACGTTCACCCAAACAAACAAACTCTTTAGCTTTATAATATTAGTATAGATTTCGGGATGTTATACGGAGGTATATTATCCAGATGTTACTTACTCCCTGCCTCTAGACGGCCTAGAGGTAGGAGAAAATACTACCCCAGCAAAAAACGCTGCTAGTTTAACTCCTGCCAACGCTATATTCTTGATGTTGCTGTCGTAAAAACGAAACAGAGCACTACTTAGAGAATTTATTCTTACGTAACATAATATTTATGTGACTCAAAATCAGTTAATGAGCATAGACAGAAACATAAACAAAAGAAATGGGATAAAACCTCTTTTTAGTAATATGAGAATAATATTTACCATTTCCTGGTGGTCCAAAGAGGAGTAGTCCTCTCGCAGGAGACCGAAGTCCAGTGAAGAGTTCCGGCCTCAAAGAGGGCAGCACTACCATCTCTTGTAGCGCTTGCTTGGCCGCCTACAAACAAACACAAAATATTACATAATTTGGTACACGCCTGTATTTTACCTGAACGTGTTGCAGGGATAAAAGTACAACCTATAATTCACCAATTATGTTTGATACTATTGATAGGGAGCGAGCTGTCGCATGTGAGTCTATCGTTTGATATTTTAAAGTGTTGAGATTTTGACTAGTTGAGATTATGATTGGTGATCTTATGTACCAATCCCAGTGGTACCACGGGTAAAAAAAACTTCCCGTGGATTGGATCGCTTGGTAACTTGGTTGTACTACGGGTTTTTTTACCCGTGATATCACTGGTGGTACCACGGATACTAAACCTCTTTTACTAAGTATCAAGTTCACTGACGGTCGACCAGTTTTCAACCTTATTTCTTAGAGCATAAGGGTGATAAGTGTCAGTGAACTCGGTAGTACATAAGACTCTCCCGCGTTAAAAATTTAATCGGTTAAGTATTAAAAAATACAGCTATCCCATAAAACTAATGGCTACACAGCCAAAATGTATACGACAAATAAAAATGGGTGTAAAATTATACTTGAAGTACGTTTTTACTTAGGCTTTGTATAAAAAGCATAGCCATTCACGAAAACCGTCACGATCGATTACTCTAAGACGACACAGAACAATAGATGTTAAATCAAAGTCGTTTGAGTACACTTCGGTAGGTCACGCATTTCTTTTGTGTGATGTCGTAACATCTAAAAAAACAACTGTATCGACACTACTGGATCTACGAGTAGCATGGCGAAACTACGCTATAAATAATACCAGTCCTCTAATAGATAGATACGAGTAGTACCTAGTGCATAAAAGATATGTTTTACACACGCGTGTTGCAAAAATACCAGTCTTACTACTACTACTGTCAATCATGTGCATCACATTTTCCTAATTATGTTAGGGTCGGCTTCCAGTCTAACCATGAATGCTGTATAGGTACCAGTATTTTAGATGAAGTGATTGCCTAACTGATGGTCTACTACGCAGTGGTCGGGTCATACGATATCCTTTGGTAAAACTGGTTTAGATTTTCGGGCCATTCGCGACCTTACGTGTCATTGACTGTCACAGATGAATGACAGTAGGCTGCTTAACATGCTTTTCGAGACACGAAGGGGTCTTGGTATGTATCATAGCACCATCGTAAAGTTGACCTGACTGACCGGTCCATAACACAGTCATTATTTACCAACGACCCGTCTCTACTGTGCCCCATATTGTAACAAATGCGAAGAATCTGAGCGGCAAAAACGCGGCAGATTTCTGCTTCGCCTGTCGGAACTCGTATAGTAAGTTACATTTTTCCGGATCTGTAGTTTTTCTAGTCACAAGGTTTATCGGACTGAACAAAAAGTGGGTCTGCGACGTATTCTCGATCAGCGGAATTTCTGATGAGATTTATCTATGGCTAATGAAATAATGAGCACTGATGCTTACTAGTGATCGGTAGGTAGGTACCTAAAGGGTGTAAAACACCTCTTCACGAAGCCGAAAGGCACTGGTTCTCCTCATCATTGCGATCATTTTTTTGTTCTACACCATACCTGGGAACCTTCTAGTTACGGAGATATGGGGGGTCAAAGTTACAACTTTATGACAAGTTTTTTTTTAAATACAAGTATTTTTTGTAAGATTTTGACTTTTAACACCTCCACGACCCCCGTACTGTTCAATCCACCAATCAGCACAATGTTTTAATTGCGTTACATTGAGTTCTACCACAAAACATGATTTATAACCTCAAAAAAAAAGTTGTTTCCCAGAAATAATTTTTGCGTAAAGTTACTTAGTTTGATGTACAGAATGCTTGGTTAACGGCTTTGTGATGAGGTGGTTTACACCCTGTATATTGATAGTACCTCCCTCTAATTTAAGGTGAAAATGTCGGAGTAGTCCGCGATTTTGACCTTGAAAAAGTAATTCTTCGAACTTTATGAACTTGGAGCGTTGTATTGATGATTTTGATGATTATAATTCTGTAACTACATACGTCTTACAGCCGCGACTATATTTTAATCAATATACTTACAATCTAGCAGTGGCGTGCAAATTGCAAAAAACGCAAGAAAATTTGATTTTCGCGAGCTACCCTGACGCTTTAACCTTAACAGCTTTATTTCGGAAGTTGTAGAGTAATTGGTTGGCTTAGTATGGCACGTGATGCAGAAGAATGAGGAATATCTCGTGAGGAAAGTTTTGAGTATAATGTGGATGGGTATCAGAGTAGAGGAATATGGCAAGTATGGATGTGTCCGATGAAATGGCAAATAGTGGAGTATGGAAGAAGAAATCATACTGCGCCGCCGCTTTCCCCAAATAAATTGGGATAAGGGCAAGATTATGATGATGATGATGATTTCGGAACCTAAAAAACATTCCGAAATTTTATAGGGAGGTGTTTTCCACATGTTACTTACTCGTATTTGTTCGAAGCAAATAAAATCTACCTACTCCGATCTCTGATCAATACGCTTGCAAACTACGTGTTGACAATTTCACACCATTCAAGCCAGGTTCACGATGTAATCCTACGCCATAAGTCTATCTGTTTTAGATTGACCTAGAAAGTACGAACCACGACCTTCTTGGTATCGACATTACAACTTTTAATTAGGCCCGGTGATAGTCACTTGTATCATTGTAGAATCTCAAGTACCTGCCAAGTTTTGAACCAAAACCCCGTTGATTTACATACTATATACCTAGTCAAAAGTGGAGATTTGTAAAAGCAGGAGAAAGTTAAACGATGATTAATCTCTATTGATAATTTACGACATGATTGACTCTTAAAAGGATGATTAAGGAATATTATTTGCATTCAGATTGTTAACACTTTTCTAAGAATATTTTAGAAAATGTTACCAGATTTATGATAGGTTGTTTGATTGATTACAGTAAAGACGCCAGCCAGGTCAGGCGCACTTCAAGCTATCCGAAAATGTCTTACTTTCCAATCAACCTTAAGCCTAATGCTACAGCGATAAAGTTGAAAATCTATTAAAGAAATTTGTCAGATTTTAGAAGCTTGTTAGTCCAACGTAAAAAGTGTTTGGATAACTTTTTTCAGCTATCGTCGAATCGATTCGATTTCTATACATTCACATAATTGGTCTGTGCCTGAGTTTTATTTGCATTTTTTTTTCTATTGATAGAGTTAACTTTCACTGTGGTTATTGTTTGTAGGGTAGATATTATTTTAGTTTTTCACACTAATATAAGAAAAAATTTGATAGCACTCATAAGGTCCATTTTCACCAAAAAGATGACAGCATGTTTATCTAAAAACAGCTGTTTAAAACACATTTTTGTATGGGAACATGTCATAATGACAGCTGTTTTTAGATAGTCAGACCGTTATCTTTTCGGTAAACATGGACCTAAGCCCGTTTACACCACAAATCGTCGGTGAAGTTCTTACACCACGTAAGTCAAAAATAGCAACTTTAACTTTGACAAAACTTAATATTTCTACCATGTAATGATACACTGCCATTTTTAATTTATACTTAATGTAAATAACAAGATACACAAATTCTTCACTGTGGACCTAAAGTATCCCTACCATATGTCAGTAGGAAGGGGGGAATTATTAGACAGCTCTTTTACAATATTGCACCAAGACAGCAATCAGAATACTGTATTAAATACGTTTAGCACTGAACCCCTATTCGTGATTTGTAGTGCAATCGAGCCTTAATCAGTTAATGGAAAAGGGTACTTCAAGGTTACATGAAACGGATAGGGTAAATTAAATTCTACGAGTCGAGTCAACTCCAGTGTCATCATGCTTGCCTAGTACATTTTTATAGATCGTTTTGCGGCATTGGTCAATATACAGGGTGATTTGGTTTTGGTCTAGACCCTACGTTGCCAATTCGCATTTATAGGAGGTCATTTGCTAATTATTGGACCCTACTTCAGACTTTTTAGTTTTTTTTTTAAAGCCTGCTATCTTAATTTTAAACCCTTGTTTGAGGGAAGTTCCGAGGTATTTTAATCACATGTTTATGACTATCCACAAATAACAAAAAACTACTAAAATAACGCAAAAAAAAAGTTTGGTAAAATCTCAATAAAGTATAAAAATTGATATATCTCCCTAACTATAAAAATCTAGGGAAATTAGGGTTCAAAAATTAGTAAATGACCTTCACTATGTATTATAGAGGAGGTCATTTACTATAACATAAAATACATTATGTATAAAGGGTGTAAAAAACTTCTAACGAAGCCGAAAGGCACTTGTTCTCCCCGCTATTGCGATTTTTTTTTGTTCTACACCATACCTTGGTAGGTTCCCTTCTAGTTACGGAGATATTGGGGGTGAAAGTTCAAACATCATGACAAGTTTCTTTTTAAATAAGTACAACTTTTTACTGAAAACTTTGTCTTTAAACAACTCCACGACCCCCGTACCTACTATTCAATCCATCCATCAGCACAATGTTTTGAGTGCGTAAAATTGAGTTTTACCACAAAACATGATTTTTCACCCCAAAAAAAAAGTAGTTTCTCGTCGTTTAGTTTGATGTAAATGCTTGGTTGACAGCTTCGTGATGAGGTTGTTTACACCCTGTATGCGAATTTGCTGGCGGGTCCAGACACAATCATCCTGTATAATATGTAGGTACGCTTTTTACAAGGCGTAGATCAGAACTACGTTGTTAGAGACAGTTTGGCTCCAGTCCAGTCCAGTTCAGTTTAAAATAGAAATTGGGCCGGGTATAAAATTGTATGGAAAGCAATCGGACTATCGAATCAAATCAGCTGTTCAAACTTCGTTTGAAATGCTGTTAGAATAAGCCGTCAGCCACTGCGGGTCAAATAGCGCGAAATGAGTGGTTTCGATCGATTTACAAAAAAACTATTGATTGGATTAAAAAACTAAAACAGTATCATGCTAATATATTACTTGTAGAATTATTTGCCACAACATCAGAATGATCGCATGCATATTAGTATGTTTTTTTATTGTTTGAAAGATATTTTTAGAGGTAAGTTCGTGATTTCTTTTTATCGAGCCAAATTAATTGTATTATGTTTTCAAAACAGTATCATGCTAGCATATATCCTGAAGAATATCATATATTTTTCTGGTCTTGTTTATAGCAGTGAATCATATACTTTTAGTAATTATAAAACTCGCGTTTAGCTCGTGTAATCGCTTTAACAAAAAAAAATGTTTGTTGTGTTCTTCTAAACACTTCTCAGTCACTCTATTCAATTAAATATCCAAAATGAACTAGCCAAATCTTGGCTCGAAAAATTGCCCATTCCTTTCAACAATATTGGGGCAGACGTGATCGAAAGAAAATGCTTTTATGTAATGTTTGTCGTCGTCACCCGATGTATCAGCTTCGCGCCGTTACTTTAAAGGTCAATGAACAAGTTTACATTACAACACTCTGACTCTAGTTACCTCACGATTCTTATACAAGAGCGTTCGCAATTTAGTTTTTAAACATGTAGCTTATGACCGCAGCTTCACCCGCCTCGAGTTCGATATTTGTCCAATGGTATCATACTACTGGGATAAAACGTATCCGACGTATTCTATGTGTTAATCCAGGTTATAAACGACGTTTGGCCCCCAGGCTGGAACGGACCGGGGCTGCCTTCAGGCGGCTCCTGCCCAACCTTGGGGGGCCAAACGCCTCCTGCCGCAGGCTCTATGCGGGGGTCGTGCGGTCCATGGCCCTCTACGGGGCCCCAGTGTGGGCGCGTTCCTTGAAGCGGCGTGCCGCTCACTATCTGAACGCGCCCCAAAAAGTGGTGGCCGTAAGGATGGTCCGTGGGTACCGCACGATCTCCCGCGAGGCGGCGGGCCTGCTTGCCGGATTGCCGCCATGGGATCTGGAGGCGATAGTCCTCGCGCGCCTACACGAATGACGCCACTCCAACGCGCGGAGGTACTACGCCGGGGGGAAACTCCGCTGCCGCGGCAAATTGCCGCTCAGCGGACTGACCTCCGGCGCGATCTCATGGCGACATGGAGAGAGCGACTGTCGCAACCCCGTGCAGGGCACGCCACGATAGTGGCGGTAAGTCCCCTCTTTGAGGAGTGGCTAGAGAGGCGCCACGGCGTCCTCACCTTCCGCCTGACGCAGGTCCTCACCGGACACGGATGTTTCGGGAGGTACCTGCACCGAATCGGGCGGGAGGAAACGCCCGGGTGTCTCCACTGCGAGGATCGACCGGAGGACACGGTGGAGCACACGGTGGAGGTCTGCCCTGCGTGGGCGGAGCACCGCCGTGTCCTCGAAGCGGCGATCGGCGGCGGCGACCTCTCGCGTCCGGCCCTGGTTCAATCCATGGTCCGGAGCGAGATGGAATGGGAAGCCGTCACTTCCTTCTGCGAAGCAGTCATGCTAGCGAAGGAGGTGGCGGAACGAGAGAGGGAGAGATCCTCACTTCCCGGCCGCCGCGGGAGACGCACCGGGCGTCGAGGGCCACGTGGTGGCTACCGGCCACCGTAGATGCGGGCCTGTGGACGGTTGGCTATGGGCTAGCTAGCCGTCCGTCCGTCTAACGACGACAGGCCGTGTCGACGGCGCGTTCGTGTTCCACGCGCGCCTCAAAGAGATGTCAGCATAAGAGAGGGGCCCGCAAGGGCCGAAGCCTGCCGGGGTTGCGGGACTGTTCGAAAGAGATACCGCGGCCCCGGAACGTAAAGGGCGAGGAAGGAACATGGATGGGTTTTAGTCAGTAAGAGTCTGACACTCCCTCCCGCTCCGCCCAGAGTGGGAGAAGTCATTTGATGATTTCCCATCCTAAAAAAAAAAAAAAAAAAAAAAAAAAAAAAAAAAAAAAAAAAGGTTATAAACTATCTGTGTGCTAAATTTCATCCAAATCCGTTTAGTAGTTTTTGCGTGAATGAGTAACAAACACACACACATGCAAACTTTCGCATTTTTAATATTTTAAGTATAATTTAATTACCACACAAACTATTTCACTCTTCATCTACATAAAGCTCAATTCTTGTAATGACTTTATCAATGGTAGAAGTTATTCTGAAATCAACTTAATTGGTATTTGCATAAAGTTGTAATTTGCCTTGAAATAATTTGGCTAGAGGTTAGCTATTGTGTGATCGTCTTTCATGTTTTGTTGACACTGAAATGAATCAATTGTTAGGCTATTATACGATACTGGCAAAAAGTCAAGAAGGCAAGATAAAGACAGTAAGAAGAACTCGGACATTCCGTATGCCACCTGCTGGACGCTTTACACTCAAGGCTCACAGGATAGTCCCGTTATGCAGACGATAACCTCCGAGGTTGACATGTGAGATGCCATATACTACAAAAGAAGGACATTCCGCATGAAACAATAGACACGATTTTCAGTATGAATAAACCATATACTATAGTTACTATAAAAGAAGGATTTTCCGCATGAAACAATAGACACGATTTTGCGAGAGCAAGAATAGTTTTGTTCAAATATCATTGTCAAAACAACATGCGGGGGTCTTTGGGGGCTGCGGGACTGTTCCAAAGAGATACCGCGGCCCCGGAACATAAAGGGCGAGGAAGGAACATGGATGGGTTTTACTCAGTAAAAGTGTGAAACTCCTCCCGCTCGCGGGAAGTGTCATTTGATGATTTCCCATCCGAAAAAAAAGGGGCAGTCTTTGGGTCTGTCGATAGAAGTGAAAACTGTAATCCAAAATAAACTTTATCTTAATAGTACAAAGGTTGATTTTGACTAACCGTTCTATGGAAGCGTTCGGTGACGATAGCGCGAGTTCTATGATTTTTGTTACGAAAAAAGTGCTCAACGCGCCTAAAGAAGTTTTCACTTCAAATATTGTGACGAAAACAATTTTTTGACGCAGTGACGCGTTTATGACGAAGAAAGTTTTGTACAGACCCTAGCTAGCACATCAAGCTACCCGAAACTGAACCTAATGCATTAGCGATAACGTTGAAAATCTATAAAAGAAATTAGACAGACTGTAGTAGCTCAATGTAGGTACTAGCGTCTGTATCAACGTTCCTTATAGGTCGAGAAGTTTTCGGCTTCTTGAGCGATAGCTAATTACAGAGTTGAATTTGGCAACAAGCCAGGCCAGTGATCGGTTTTGGTGTAAGCATTGCGACGTTATGAGAAGGCAAATGCTTATAGCTAAATGATAGTCACACTTTGGATGCAACGACACTGCCAAATCGCAACTGCGAAGTAAACTGCTAGTCGGTAGACCTCATGTAGTTGAAACTGAGAGAAAAGCTGTGTATCGTATAACTGTAACTTGGTAGGAACTTTGTAGTCACAATACAGCAAGGGTAGCCCGCGAAAATCCAATTTTCTTATGGTTTTTGCACTTTGCCGGCCAGTGCTAGGTTGTATGTTGATTAAAATATCGTTCGCGACTATAAGACGTATGTAGTTACATAATTATAATCATCAAAATCATTAAATCAACCCTCCAAGTTCATAAAAGTCTAGGAACTGTTTTTTCAAGTTCAAAATCGTTCCTCACCTTTATGAACTTAGAGGGTTGTATTGATGATTCCAGCTTTAAGTATAGTGTGTTTTTTTAACCCTTGGTCTGATTGCTACGTAGAGGTACTCTCTCACTTGGAGCATTCGCTTGTAATGTAACGTTACAGAGTCGAGCATTACATCAGTGAGGGAAGAGAACCGAGTATCACGTCGCGCAATCTGTAATCTTACATATTGGAGCATTACATTGGTGAGGGCAGAGAACCGAGCATAACAGTGCGCACCTTGTTGACACAATGTGTAAAATTAATATTGCCGAGCTCAGCACAACGACCGCTTCGTCTGCCATTGTGGAATCAAATAAATGCTCGAAATCAATTCTGAAAGGTACATTACAGGCGAATGCTTGTGAAGTCAGGGAGACAGTACTGTAATGTAATACTCGAAATCGAATCTGAAATGTTACAAGGCGAATGCCCCAGGTGAGGAAGCATCTTAAAGGTACTTAATCATCATTGCCTTTAAACCATTTCATTTTGGGTCAGCGAATTTTAAACTTTGTGTCACGTGTATAGAAGTCACACGCCTTCATGATTTTTAAAGACTATAATACAATTAATAATTCACTTACATCTTGTCCCGCAATATCTTCCCACTGCACCTTGGGGCCTCCTTCCACAATCTCGTCTAGGATCAGCTGGACGAGTTTGGGGTCCACCCCACGCACGCTGAGGGTCGACTGGGGTGTCCTGCTCCTCGTGGGGGTCCCGCGTTGGGAGCCTCCCCCCACCACGCGCCGGACCGGGGACCCGTTCGAAGGTACCTGGTATGCGCTCTGATTTGAGACGCGAATTGATGATGATTGTGGGTTAGATGCATGGAAATGTTAATGAAGAAAGAAAAGAAGTAAATAGTTAGTAGTTTAGTTAGTAAAATATCACTCCTGTTCCACCCTGAGGGCGGACAGAGGTGGTCTTACAAAGCAAGTAAGAAGTTAGAATTTTAGAGAGTAGATTAAGACTTATTTATAGGTTATAAGTAATAAACCTTGTTTATAGAGGAAGTTTTTACAATAAACTAATAAAAACAAAGACTTCCTGTGTTCTACTTTGATCTGTGTCAGAAACATAGATTTGTATTTACTTTTTCTTAATTTATATTTACTTTCTATTTAGTCATTTAGTTATCTTTCTAGACCATCGTGCAACGGAGAGTTCTGATAGCTCTCAGTCGAACAAACTAGTACTAGGTTTAGCAGGATTGTTTTTAGCGCATCTACGCAATCAATTCTGATTCATTGAGTAGGTGAAGGCGATTGTAGCATGGTTACAGCCACTTATGTTTCACACAATGTACAATTTATTATGTACTTTATATATAGACATTTAAGTACTAAAATAATTTGTAGTTTGTTTTTGTAAAACAATGAATTTTGAATGAGTGAAGATGCCAATTGGTGATTGTCACATAGATAGCTTTATTCGAAAAGAAACCAATATAAAAGCCGAGTGAAATAGAAATATCGGAAGATATAAAAAGCAATTATTAATATAAAGTATTCGAAACTGTTTTCTGATTACTGATATGCTGTGTGCAAAGTGTGGTATGAAGTCATTTTCACTTTCAAACAATGATTGACTGTTTCTCACCAAATCTGTTGATTGAAATAGTATTCATTGTTTGATTACCTAATCAGTAAATATAGTTTTAGTAAAACATTCTGTTTCTGTACAATTCTCAACCAATCCCATCAAAAATA
Organism: Xestia ashworthii; assembly: GCA_950022955.1. Lineage (NCBI taxonomy): Eukaryota > Metazoa > Arthropoda > Insecta > Lepidoptera > Noctuidae > Xestia > Xestia ashworthii. Next base: position 17,399,229 of record OX465566.1, read on the forward strand.
TTCATATCGAATTTCATGCAAAATCTCAGGACGTTTTCTACAGTAAAAATTTCTGAGGTTTCAATCTAGCCAAGTATGAAATTCATATAAGTAACACCTACTCAATTTAGCAAATTGCTCTTAAGTTTAACTTGAAGAAGCTTTGGAACACTTACACATACTCCACGACAAAACCTCTTTAGTGTTTTTTTTTCCATCTACGTTATGCTCGAGCTGAAATATTTTTCTACCATTTGTCAAATGAGCTGTGGACCCGTTGTAAGCGCATTGGTCAAACCTCTTGGGCCTCAAACACAGGGCCACGGTAGTCAAAAAAAGAGACGTTGGGACGAAATTGTATGCCTTCCTTTGAGATTGATAAGAAGTAGACTACCAGCGCCGAGATATGCAGACGACCTTATTGGTATCGCGGGAATACACTGAATGAGGCTGGCACAAGAACGTTGAGCTTGGCCAAGTAAAGAGAGGCCTACTTATACCCAGCAGTGAGTGAAGTCAGGCTGTGAATGATGATGATAAGAGCAGAAATTTTGATCTAATGAAAGAGTGTGGGAAACGTTATCCTATCAGTGGGACAAATGCCCCATTCCCACTCTGTCGTGACGACAGATAATCATGTAGTTTTAAGTGTCGTGGCTTGTGTATTTAAATGGATGTGTTCACATAAAGTACGACACGATAACTGTCGTCCATGACTTTTATCAACCAAAAATCAACGATAAATAAATATGAATCGTCACGTCATAGTGGGAACGGGGTCATAGGCTGTATTTTATCACGTGATTATAAACAGCTGTTTGGTGTCAGCGGTGTGCATTCTTTAAAGGCGGATACGAAACGCGATACTTTTGAACGTATTAGTAACCGCAGCAGACGCAGGTGAACGTTTCCATATCGATATCCACGTGACTGCAAGAACTAGGACGACCCCTTTTTATTTGATTAAAGAATAATAAGTGCTTAAGTAGTAAAAGAGCTCGTAGCTAAATAATAACATCCGCTCGGGTCGATCTTAGGTTAAGTCGTGCTTGTCTAGGTTGGGTTTTGGATGGATGATCACCCCTACATACCGAGTTTCCCCCGTGCCTCGGAAAGCACGTTAAGCTTGTTGATCCCGGTTGTCATTTGTAGATCTTTGAGTCGTTACAGGTAGTCAGTAGCCCAAAAGTCTGACATCCAGTCTTATCAAGGGGTATCGTATTAGCCAGTACTAACTGGGTTGTGGAAGTCAGAAAGGCAGTCGCTCCATGTAAAATACTGGTATTCAGCTGCATCCGGTTAGACTGGAAGCCGACCCCAACATAGTTGGGGAAAGGCTAGGCAGATGATGAAGTGTTTAAGTAGAATTTTCACTTCACTGCCTCAAAAAGAATAATGTATTGGGCGTATATTTCATTTAGACTAGGCGAAAGAAGTACCTATAGTAAAGTTCGAAGCTGCTGGCGTTCTAATATGGTTTCTTTCTAGCCCATAGGAAAAAGGCGTAAGTTTATTTGTAAGGTATATTAATTGTTTTTATTTTACGATCAATTCACTCATAGCATTTTCAAAAAGCCCATCTCAGTTTTTGTACCCACATAAGGGACAAATGGCTATTTTTGCGTAACCACGATCGATTCTCGCTCGTGCCAGAATGACTACAACTAAGTTTTTATTCAAGTACAGGACAATGCACGACTTTGGCGTCTTACAAAGTCATTTATGAGATTGTTAAAAAAGTTAGTTGACAGTTTTACATCGCGAAACGAGTAAGATACTGTCATAAGGGAAAAGTTTTATTTTTAGGATTTCGTTTGGTTATTATTTAATAATACTTATTGAATTCTGCTGATATGCAGGAAAGTGGACGGTATGTTTTTGCTACTCCTCCGCTGCTTTTCTGATTAATTTTGTTACAGGATCCAAGACAGTTTAACTGTTTCTTTGGGACTTCGTCGAACCTAATTGTCTCGGCGCTTTTCTGGTGGTCGACACTGTTGATTCTGGCTTTCAGGAGTTACAGTGGTTTGGGAATAGTGTACAGAGCTTGCCCACACTACTAACCAGTCCATATAGTACTAGTATTTTGATCATTACCCTATTACCTTTCACTATTTTTTTTTTGACGTGATAATGTCTAATGAATCGATGAACGCCGGCTGTACGCACGAAAAAGTGTCCCGTTACGCTCATTGTAACGTTACGATCGGAGCGTATGTATGCAATCATTTCATCAATGTTTTGTTATGACGTTGTCACGTTAAACTATCGTCCGTAAACCGACTTTACAGGCAATTATTTTTTTATATCTATTTTACTAAAATCACAAGCATTATCAGCAATCAAAAGAACAATTCCAAAACCTAATCATCATTAAATCATTTCACTCACCGAAAGCTGTCGTTTCACAGCAGGCGGTGTCGACGCCGGCTTCACAGGATACCTGCTGTAGCTGCCATTGGAGCTGTTCGGTTGTGATGATGACCTGCCCATGGACCTGGGCAGGGTCTGCGACTTCATCAGAGGACCTCCGCCCCCCCCACTGGGCACACGTCGACCGGCTGTCGTGAGCTTGCGGCCTGCGACTGAAGATACCGTTGTTAGAGGAGTGTTGGAAACTTCTGGTTGAATAAAAGATATTGTTACTTACGTGGTAAGGAATGAATTCTTGTCGCGCGACGGTCGGTCGTACGAGTATACATTGTGTTCTACATAGCACGATACTGCGACACTGACGTCAGCGACGACCGACCGTAAGCGCAACAAGAATTCAGGCCTTATGGTGGTTAATTTTGAACGTTAAACGAAAACGATTATGATATGTATCACACCATATGCAAGTAATATTCTAATGTTATGTTTTGTTCTGAGTTTTTACCCCACTACGGCAAAGCCAAAAAAGTTGATTTTAAGCAGTCTATGTATGTATGTTTGTATAATACGAATGTTCCTCCGTATCGCATAAATTATACATCCGATTTTCATGAATAAAGTGTCAATCGATTCGTTACTATGGCCTGGCCCGGGTAACATAGGAAGGCTATATTTTTACCGGCTTGAACAATAGGGGGAGTCTATTTTACCTTGTGAACCCCGAATTTATTTAGAGAGTGGTTTTCAGTAGTCGGGTTTCTAGTTGTATTATACCACTCAAATTCTTGTTATATTTTAGGTTTGGGTAAGCTCTGCCTGCCTATTTTTTACCAAGTTTAGTTTGCTCTCATAGACTACTTGCATAGGACGAAAGTGTGAAAAAAGTTTTGGAACTAGGATTATAACGAATAGTAGTTATAAAGTTAGTAAATAATTGCTGTAAATAGGCATGGACACGCGATAGTGTTCATAGGTTAATATTATACTAGCTGACCCACGCAACTCCGTCTGCGTCACATAAAACAGAAAAAGCCCACAAAAGGAATAAATATTCCCCGTTTTTGCAACAGTTTTCATGTATGCTCCGCTTCTATTGGTTGTAGCGTGATGTTATATAGCCTATAACCTTCCTCGATAAATGGACTATCCAACACAAAAAGATTTTTTCAATTTCAATCAGTAGTTCTTGCGATTAGCGTGTTCAAACAAACAAACAAACTCTTCAGCTTTAAAATATTAGTATATTATTATGTAGATAGATTTGATTGAAATTAATTGAAGTACTTGTTCATGCATTGGACGATGACGCGGCTCTATTACCTAATGGTACAAAGACATGCCTGGTTTAAATTGAGATGATTCACAATTACCTACTATATGCTTACTTCAGATTGAAATTTATTTACTAACTATAGATATAGATCTAAACCCGCCCCGCTTATGGCAATGGGCTTAACCTCTATGACAAGGGATATAACAGGCGTAATATGGCTGTTCTATTAGATACACCACTGCCTAGCACTTCGGTGATTACAGGCGTTATGTTATGTAGATAAACACGACTCGAATGGCGTAGTGGTAGTGAGGCTGCCTTACGTTCATAGGGTCCTGGGTTCGAATCCCGGTAGGAGCAAATGTTTGTGTGATGAGCATGGACATTAATTGTTTCCGAGTCATGGATGTTTATATGTATAATAAGTATGTATTTACAAACAAAAAAGTATATATGTAGTATATTGAACTGTACGCTATTTGACTGTGCAAGGTTGTTATTTTTGATTTAGCAAATAAAGAAGTTTTTTTTTTTTTTTTTTTTTATATCAACTATCTGGTGTCCACGACACAAGCCTTGCTTAGTGTGGCACTAGATGGCGCTGTGTGTTAATGTCCAGCGATAAAAAAAAAAAACACCAAGTTGCACCAAGTTGGTTTTTCTATAGGTACCATGACTTTATCATGGATTGATTTAACTACGCATTGTCTATACTACTCGTCTACATCTACACTAATATTATAAAGAGGAAAACTTTGTTTGTTTGTTTGTTTGGTTGTAATGAATAGGCTTAAAAACTACTGGACCGTTTTTAAAAATTCTTTCACCATTCGAAAGCTACATTATCCACGAGTAACATAGGATATATTTTATCCCCGTACTCCCACGGGAACGGGAACTATGCGGGTGAAACCGCGGGACGTCCGCTAGTAATATTATAATATTACTAGCGGACGTAATATAAGAGGAAAGATTTGTATGTTTGTAACGAATAAACTCAAAAACTACTGGACCGATTTGTATAATTCTTTCACCGTTGGAAAGCTACATTCACCCTGAGTAACATAGGCTACATTTTATACAAGGGAACAACGCGGGTGAAACCGCGTGACGTCCTCTTGTTTTCTATAAAATCTAATTAGTCCGTCAGGTAGATTATTAAAAAATATTTGACCCGTATTTTTTCTTTTGTTGCGTAAGTAAATCAAAATTGACGAAGATACGACGCTTTTAAAATTCCCAATACGTCACGCCTAAGTAGGTATAATTCTAAGTATAATTTTTAGTTCTGACGTCACGAGCCCCCACTCCCGAGTTTTGATGCGTTATTTCTTTGTCATTATTCATTGATTTACAAAAACAAAAAATACGTGTCCATTATTTTTCAATAATCTAACTGACGGACTAAATAGATTTGTAATTTTTTGATACTGCCGTCATGCCTATCATGGATTGTTTTGATTATGCAATATTTTCTACAGAATACTAATAAAGTCACCAAAATACTATTAATCTATTTTCATATTCTATTCTTGGTTTCGAAGTCAAAGAACGTATTGGCTATGTTTACGACCAACTATTTTAAAACTAGGTTACAAACTGAAGCGACTTTTATTTTTGATCCACCTATTTGGGTCAGTTCACTTGAAATTTTAACAAAATCAATCCTCGTTTCGTTTGTTTGCAGTGAAAACTTTTAGGCGAGGCTAAAAAGCTAAAATGGAGGCTTTGCTGGCTGCAGGAAAATACAGCTTGTTTAATGACTTTATGAAAGTATGTAATATTGTTTGTTAGCTGTTAGTGTTCCATGTTATACTTACCTACGTCATGTATTCGTTTTAGGTCATGTTCACCAAAAAGATGACGGGCTGATTATTTAAAAACAGCTGAACATGCACCTTAAACAGCTGTTTTTAGATAATCAGACCGTCATCTTTTTGGTGACCATGGATCTTAGTTATTTTGCGATCGAATTCAAATAATAGTAGTCGTAAAAAAACTAAACGAAACATAAAATTATACTACCAAATGTAACTCGAAAATCGTTCCAAGCAGCTGATAAAAATAATTTGATAAAGTACTCGTTAGTCGACGTACACACGTTTTTGGCTAATTACTTACGGCCGTTAAAAATAATCACATAATTTTAATTATGGTAGGTAGGTAGATACTTAAAATATACATAACTAATTAATATCCCTCTACACCTCTATGACTACAACTAAGCTAAATAAGCACTAGAAGAAGGTCGCAGATAATAATTAATATTAAAACAGAGTAGAAATTGATAAATACAGAAGATAAATTAGGTACGTCTACGACGTTTCTACTACACTAAGTTCTGTTAAAAATGGCCGCTTTAGCGGAATCATAAATATGTATTACTTACGTTAAAATTCGTAAAACGGTCACAAAGTGACAATTCATAATATTAACTAACTGCGTCTGTGAGTGTGACAATTTTAAGAACATGTTCCATACAATTCTATCCGAATTCGAACCAAATGACGACGCCGATGTGAAGGGTTTCTTCAAATTCATGGCCCACGTCTTGTGAAAGTACAATAATTGTTTAGGATACGATGGGGCCGATATCATCACCTACCTACCCATTTCCCGACTATGTTAGGGTCGGCTCCCACAGTCTAACCACGCAGTTGCAGTTGAATACCCGTATTTTTACGATAGGCCTGACATTCTATACGTAAAAGCCCCTATAAAAAATAAAAAAGAAGAGAACGGGATTCTTATTACTATCCTATTACAATTCTGCTAAATCGGCCATTCTAGACCCAAAGATCTTTGAATATCTATGGAATCCGTGTTTTTCTATTTTTGCCACTCGATGTCCACCAAAGCAGTGACGAGACGTGCAAGATTCGTCCAATCACAGGAGACAGGAGTGACGAAAGACCCGAGATGGATTTCAATCAATTTGATTGGTCTATTCCTGCAAGATTTATGTCCGCTCCTTAGAGGGGCCTTAGAGCTCCCTTTGTCTAGCAGTATACTTTAGATAGGTCGAGTTTGACATGCAAAATATCCCATCCACCTCACAAAACACAACTACGCAATAAATGCAATATACACACAACAAAATACCAAAGTACAGTGAACAGATACAAGCTTTTATCAAGGATATCGAACATGAATAATCATTCATGTACAGTATCCTTGACTCTATTCCTATAAACAATCAATACAAAGATCTATGTCTTCTAAACAGAAGGAAATACTGTATCTTTAATCTTATTATATTGCATGTGGAGCTAACTATACACTGGTGCGCGTTGAGAATGATCAAATAGCAGAAATACATAACTGAGGACTTAGAAAAGATGAGATTATATCCAGAGTCAATGATGGTGGAAAGTAATGGAATAGGATTGATAAGGTAGGCCGCGAAATTCAAATTTTCTTAAGTTTTATGCAATTTTCAGGCCAGTGTCAGATGTACGTCGATTAAAATATGATTTGCGACATTACAAAGCTATAATCATAAAAATCATCAATACAACCCACAAAGTTCATGTAATTCCATTAAATTATGAAATAGTCATAAGAAAACTTGATTGAGAAAACATGAAACGGGGTACCGCAAGGGTAGAGAGAAAAGCTTATGCCGATTTTGCTGGAAGTCTGCAGAAATACAAAACGCTTTGTTTTGCGTCTGTCCCCCGTCTAAACCCTCAGTATTTTTGGAAAGATTGGCTCTGCCCACTTCTAATTATCGAGGTAGCCAGGTATACCCGCTTAGCATGACCACCGGAGAAACGAGAGAGACTCGACAAATCTTTTGTTCAATTGTCATTGAATCGACTGAACAAAAGGTTTGTCGACTCTCTGTCGTGTCTACGGTGGTCATGCTACGCGGGCAGGAAAAGTAGCCTACTGACATCGACGGCTCAGCTCCAGATTCTAGGCTCCTAGTGTGAAGTTCTTAACGGAAAACTCTATAACATTTCACACAACTAGAGGATCTAAAACTTACTAGGACCACAAGACTAACGAGGCAGTCAATTTTATCTTATTACTGCATGTCTAATTACACACGACACACGCTTTGAGAATGACTAAACAGCAGAAATAAATAGAATGGCTATTCCAATTTCAACTGCAGCACCCAAGTTCAAATCGACAGATTTAACCGAAACGATTGATTGATTCGAGTGGATGAAAAGGGGCCATTGCCAATGTCAGTGGGTCAACGACCGTTGTCCGACCAGAGTATCGTATCTCGCGGGAGGTAGCTCAGAGGGAAAGGTGATTTTTATGTAAAACTAGCTTCTGCCGCGAGTTTGACTGCGTGAAGTTTCTTATTTCTCGAACAATAGAGTTCGGTTTTCTATTCGTGAAAGATTTTTTTGAATTGTGCTAGGAGCTTCAGAGTTTATCTTCTACATCCAAACTTACAAACTATACCTCTTTATAATATAAGCGTTGACTAGACTAGCGACTTGCTCCGGCTTCGCATAGGTTTATCGACTTAATAAAATATCCTATAATGAGTTCAATATTTTGATATCATACACATAAATCTTTTGGAATAAATTCGTTAAATGCTAGTGCCGACTTTACTAAAATCCGTTGCGCAGTTCAGGAGAACAACGTGGTCAAACCGATGGACACAAAGTAAACCAACTTAGTTTTAATACTGTATAGATGATAGAGAAAACTTTCTTTTAGATAGGCTCTGCCCATTACTATAGTTTCTTTGTAAATGTTATCAAAGAAAACACAATGTGGACCGTACTAAGCTTCGGTAGAAAGGTTTCACTAGATTTTGTTACCATTAAACTGATTGCTTTTAACGGTTTTCAATGGTAGTTTGCCGTTACGGTCTCTTTGTGGAACAAATAAAAATTGAACTGATATATTCGACATGGATTGGTTTCATGTTGGAAAAGCGCTTCGTTTTAAATTGACTGAAGAGATTAATCTAGACTTTAGATTGGACTCAAATACACGTGTGCTGCGGTATAGAATATGCAGAGTCGTTTCTAGCTTTTGTATACGAGGTAGCCTATAAAAGAGACACTGGGCCTAAAATTAGACTCTCATGGATGAGGTGGCTGAGAGCTTAAGTTTGTAGTCTTTCTCGTTTGGAGCAGGGACGTCTACAGCTATGCTAATATAATATAGAGGTCAAGTTATCAGGGCGCCGTATTACATAATGGCCAAAAATTTAAGCCGAATTGTAATCCGGCTGAACGTGACGACGCCGCATTACATAACGGCACCGTTTTACAATCCGGCGCGCCAATAAGTAAAACGGCGTGTTCTACGACTTGGCTGTGACATATCCGACGCGAACGACGTCGCAGCCACATACTAGTGTTGCATGAATCTCAATAGCCGCGGTGTTAATAGGGTCAGTAATAAACGCCTACGATGAACTAAACTAGGTATAACACCATAATAAGCTGTTTCCCTCGGTTGATTCTAACAAATTGTGAAGGTCCATTAGCCGTGAAACTGGCGCGAAATTGTGCGAGACTAAACGTCTATGTTTATTAAAACTCCGTGAAACAATTTGTGAGTGACTGACGTTATTTAAAATTGACCTTATTGCCCTGTTCGCGTGAATACGTCCCTTGATACTTTTGCCCCGAACTTTTTTCGACCCAACCTTCGCGTTTTTTCGTTAAATATTTAAAGACGTTGAGTGGAATAGATGAGATTTTAACGACGGGGTTAACGATCTAGAAAGCAATGGTGGTTCTACCCTTTAAAGGGCTTTAAAGTCACCCCTATGCGGCTATGCTAAATTCCATGAAAATCTGTAGGTACCGCATTTCCGCAGTGGCCAGTCAACTGTGGAACCAAACATAACTTTCGAGTGTAACGTTAGTCAGGAATTCAATGAGACAGTAGCTACGCGTGGTGCCTACTGAACCGTAACGAGATGTTAGGGAAATACAAGTCGTATGTAAAAGATCGTGCGTGTGCGTTGCGTACTGTGCGCATGATTGCGTACCCCCCTACGCAGCTTGGCCATACAACGCAAGTCAACTGAGACCAACTAGACTATAGATACGACAATTAGCATAACATTTTTCGGTCGATAAATTAAAGCTTATATTTGTTAACCAGTTTTGTGTTCTTCAAGGATAGAGCTATTTTTAGATATTTTTTTGCATAAATAAACTGAAGTGACGTGGAGGATTTAACAAGACTTTGCATTTATCTTGTTATTTTACCGCATAATTTCAGTTAATATTTGTTTTACGTAAGGGCGAAAGTTGCATAAGTTTCAGATAACAGACTTATCAACAAGGAAAAGGAAATGTATTTAATGAAAATGCGTAATGTGACGTCAATTGCGCAAACGCAAATAATCCTACCTACCACGTTTTTTAAACTAAGTACTATTTTCCGGAATCGGGCCAGACGAAGCACTTTACTTTAGATGCATGTTGAAAGATGCTGTAAATAGCCTAAATAGTTAACGAAAGTAGTACATTAAAGCTAATGTAACAATTTTCACTATGACCGTGTTGTTTAGCTGAAAATCTAGAATTCTAGACTAAATACAGATAACGTGGTCTAAATGACGTGTTACGTGTCCGAGTTGTGCGCTGTGCTAATATGTATGTGCCTGCTAGTTACTATGCAAGAGATACTGCGTCCATAGGTACATAGAAAACTTATTTTAGTACATTTTCCTTTGAAGACCAAGCGATAACTAATGCACTCACTCTGCATATAAAGTGATCGATGAAGATTGAGTCGCTACGAATTTTCTTGGATAAATATAATTTATAATGGATGGGTTGTTTTTACATTTAATGCTCTTATGTATAGATGCAGCAGAAAGCATAACACAACACAATCAAACAAACTGAGTGTTAAACTTTTAAAACAATTGCAAGCTGAAATGATCAATCAAACCCATGCAAACACTGACAATTTAAAACAAAACAGTCCAATTAGTTTCCAATGTCGAGTGTAGTGTTATCACAATCGAGTTATACAGATGTTAGTTAAATTTCTGATTTAATTTTGCATTAGGTTACGTCAAACGAAGCGTATTTCATGAAGCATTATGTTCTTATGTCTACCTTCGTTCGTCGGCTTCGTTTGACCACTGTTACTTTCTGTATGCGCGAGTAACGTCGTCTTCGACTTCTCTAGCCGTCGGGCCTTTAGAGGTGACTCCGTCGGCTTTTTGTCACTCCTTTCGGGCTCACTGTCGACCCCCAACTTACTGAGCGCAACTAGGCTGGCTACATTGGGGAATATAAAATTATATTCAATAGAAACTGTAGGATAAGTTGTGTATATATGTTGAAAGGAAAAAAAAGAAGCGAGGCATGCAAACATTCAGCCAATTTCCACTTTCAAAATAAAATAGCGTAGTTGAGTCATAGCTTGGAGTAGTGGCAGTGATGAAGGATGTTATTATAATGTTATTTCATACCAAGGAAGTGTAGACGGTCTTTAGCCATGCCTAGGTTAGTTTTCATTTTGTCGTGGAGTCGTTGCGCTCGCTGCCAGGCGTCGCCGCGTCCGCCCCAGCAGTCGACGGCGATTCCTCGTTCTAGCTCGTAAATGCCTTTTTTGTAAAGCTCTATAGCTAATTCCTTTTGTCCTGGGGGAGAGATTAAGTAGTTCAACTTTGTAGATTTGGTAAATATGGCCTAAGGATGTTAACAACATCGTAACTATAAATCTAAGGTAAACTAAAGGCAGCCGCAGACTTCAATCTGCAGCGGCGTTGCGGTTGACGAAAGATCACTTTTCATTTCGACCAAGAAGTCATAACTTTGACGGCATCAGCACTTTCCTTTGCGAAACTAATTTGTCAAACAAAAAATTACGTCTAGTCGCCCAGTTTGTGACAACTGAACTGGGCCTGAAGCAGGTGGCCATGTTGCTATTGAAACATTTTCATAAAAACCAGTTTATGACTCTGATGTTAGTTATTGCAGTTGGGTAGCTTTGCCGCTGCAGTTTGAGGTCTGCCGTCACCATCGAACTGATATCATGATAATTATTAGATATCAAGTCTATGTTTCTTTGTAACAGCAAATTGAGATCTGCTGATCATGATCCCTTCGTTGAGTATAAATCAGTGCAACTTATCAGAAAAAAAGAAAATGCCACTGGATATAGCCCCCACAATAAGCAGTCATTATATCTTTCTGCAACAGAAGAGAGGGACCACCAATTCTCTCCATAAGATTGGATTATACACTAATTTGCAAATATGGTTTATGAACCAGTGGTTGTTGACTAAATAATAGAGAAACAAATGTTTGGGAAAAAATGATATCCTTTGTTTTGAAAACCTTTGTTTTAGTCAGTGACTAATACTATTTGTTTTTCCATGTTCTATTCTAATCATGTTTTCCCATTTTCTGCCTATTCAGGAATTGGTATGACTTTTTTAATTTATTAAGACAAAACACTGCATGTTTTTAAATTTTCTAAAAAATATAAATCTGAGAAGTTTAGAACAAAGAGTATTTTACATATTTAATTAACAATTAGGCAAATATAATGTGTCTGTTTAGAACAGTTATTAACAGTAAAAGTTTGTGCTGGCTTACTCTAATGAAGTGACTCATTTGGCTTTTGTCACATAAAAAAAGCATTTATCCCGGATGAACGAAAGAATTAGCTATACTCACCCTCATTTTCTTCATCAATCTTCAGTGCCTTTGATATGTACTCAAAAGCTTTCCGGTGATGATGCTTCTGTTTAGCCAGCAGGGGGTCCCCGGGCCCAACATTGTGTATGTGAGCCATCTCTTCACTGGGGGCGAGCTCCGTAGACACTATACCGTCCTTCACCACCACTTCCAAGTTACACTCGCCTGCCTTACGAGGCTTGTGCATAAACCGATGCGATGCCGAATACAAATATTTAAAAATTATAAAAAGTTGATACAAAATTGATCTTAGCACGTTAAACAGAATGATGATTGGGAAAGAAACGACGTAAAGATTCCTTTTATGGACAGAAGGTTGCGAGTCATTTCGCAACGCTGACCCTTTTGCTAGGTCTGCGTCTGCCTTCTTGGACTTACGGTTCGGAGACCTCGTAGTTTTACGCGACAAACGGCCACCATTTGAATCGTCACCGGACACCATCAAGAACACCAACACACGGGCTTGTTTAACACAAAATCTCCATAAAATTTTCAGACAAAGAAATGCGAGCTTATCCTACTCCCTATCATAAATACAGCACAAAAAATTGTGATCACTGAATCGTATTATTGACAAATTTTGACGTTTGTCACGCTTGCACTGCAGATCAGGGGGTCTAAAAAGGCCACTTTAGCAGAATCATAATTTGAATCACGTTAAAATTTAAAATTCTTAAAATGGACTTTATGGGTATGAAAATAAGGTGCATTTTACCAATTTTTTTTTTTTACGATGGTTCAAATTATGATTCTTCTAAAGCGGCCATTTTAGGCCCGCAGAAAAATAAAAATTATTTGGTAACTTAACTTGCTTGGGAGATTTTGATAAGATTACTAAATAAAATAGAGACGCGAGATTCGTAACTGATTATTTATTTTAGATGTTAGCTATCCTATTATTTACTCAAAATCAGTATTATTACTGGCTAAAAGCAAAACCGCACAATTGAAAAAAAATGTTTAAGGTAGAATTAGTGATATTTATTAGCAACATTCGTGGCCATGGTAGCTTTAAACGTTTCGTTATTTTTGAGCAACCGGGGAAAAATATGTGATAAATATCAAGAGACTTTAAATTAAATCAATTAATAATGAAACTGAAGAACATGTTTTATGACTAGAAATACCCAAAAATTAGAAACTTAATTATTTGATGGTGAATGGCGTAATTTTTCTGAAAACCCCTTGAACAATGACGCTATTAACAAAACGTTTTGACAGCGTGAAAGTGTGACAGCACCGCATACGCGATCGATGTTGACTTTTCCTCAAAATAATTTCATTGCATCAGCTTTTACTTTAATTCGTGCAGTATTCTTAACAGACACGTATTATAATATTACAGGGATTAAACTTAGAACTTCAGTACTAGAAAAAGTAAGTTTTATCAGTTCACCAAACCTAACCTGTAAGTGTAACTAGCTGTGATTTGGCGTATCTGTACAATACAGGACCTACACGTTTGTAGAACATTTATCGACGTTTCAAGACGATTTCTAGTAAAATCCACTGTTTTACCATAGTGCAACTACTCACTAACTTAGTCTTAATTAAAAACAAACATAAGGTTGTAGTCATTCTATACCAATTTATATTCTTAAACATTTTAATAAAATCATTTTAGATCACACTATGGCTGAAACCGTAGAAGAACAAGTAAATAATCTTGCCGTGAACGAAGATGACGATTTTGTAGACCCTTGGACCGTCGCTGGAAAGTCAGAGACAGGGATTGACTATGACAAGTTAATCAGTAAGTAGTTAATGACGAGTAATGACAAAATAAAAATAAATCTTTACCACTATTTACACCTCATACTTACAAATCTTTATTCCTTTCAGAAAAATTTGGGAGTCAGAAGATAGATGAAGAAGTTATCCAGAGATTTGAGAAAGTCACAGGAAAGAAAGGTATTATAATAAATATCTCAATACTTTCAACAGGACAAACTGTATGAGGACCAAACTTGCATTTGACCACTTATAGGACTATTCATGCCTAGCCTGCCTCTGTAAACACTTAAAAACTTTCTCTTCCTTGGTACTTTTGTTTTATTTGTATAGATTTTTTTGAACAAAGTATTAATGTAAATTAAGTTATACAAAAAGCTCACATACTGTTTGGTCTTTTTATATTTTACTGCTATTGGTCCTCACAAAAAGGGTTGTTTAACAGAACTAGTGTAGATGGGCATGAATTTTGGTTTTAAAAAACGAGCAGCAGTATTCTTTTGTTGATCATCTAAATTAAAATATCTGTGAATATTCATCAATTTAACATGTATTATTTCCAGCTCATCACTTACTAAGACGTGGCATATTCTTCTCTCACCGTGACATTCACAATATCCTCAATCTACATGAAAATGGCAAAAAGTTCTACTTATACACAGGCCGAGGGCCTTCGTCTGAAAGCATGCATATCGGGCACATGGTTCCTTTCATGTTTACCAAGTAAGTCGTAAATGTATAACTTACTATTGACATTACAGGAAATATTAAAACACTAAATACCAACAAGCTTATTTTTGTTTGATCATTGGTATGCTCATCGGTTAGTGATGAAAAATATATTCAACCATTTGTAATAGGTACTCCTAAACCCAAGGCCTTATGCTGTGTGATATCCTATTCAAATGAATTATAACTTCACTTTCCTTAAACAATTTCCTAAAAACACTGTGTGTGTCCTCTAAAAACTGAACATAACACAAAAATATTAGGTTTTTAGACAATACCCCACTCAACTTATCCTTGCTTTATAATTGAACAAAAAAACCCTCATAAGGGTACTGCCAAAATAAGTCAATGAATGGCAAAAGTGTAGGTTTTTATGCAAAGCATATTATAATTATAAGGACACAAAATACTTTTCAATGTGTTTATCTCAAAACTGATATTTTTGTGTTACAACCATTTTTTAAGATTTGTGTCCAGTCCTATCCTCAGATTGGTTGAGTAGTTCTTGAGTTAAGGGCGCGTTTGCAAATCAGGCAAAATTATGCTGTTTCTCGGTACATTTTATAGCATAATAAAACAAAATTCAATATAACTAATAACTACATCGTATAGATTGGTTCTTCATCTTCAAATAAACGGTACTTTATTATTGAAAATTTTATTTTTATTATTTATATTATTCCAAATAAATACGTAAAAAGAAATGAATCTTTCTAAGTATCAAAATGAGTCCACTTGAATCAATCGAACCACTACATTGACACGAGTCAATACACACAAGTTTACTTTTTTCGTTAGAGAGAATAGTAGTCGTGCACTACACTTGTGTGTATGAGCCGTGTCAATGTAGTAGTTCGATTCTGTACCTATCAATTTTGCGAACGCGTCCTTAAATCGTAACACAAAAAATGTAATCTTTCCTCTTTATAATATAGTTTAGACTAGTCCTATCTTAATGATACTGTTAGTTGTGCCACAAATCCACAATCTTGTGCCTTTGCAGGTGGCTACAAGATGTGTTCAATGTACCATTACTCATCCAGTTGACGGATGATGAGAAAGTTCTGTGGAGAGACCTGAAGATTGAAGATGCTCGTAAGATGGCATTCAACAATGCTAAGGACATCATCGCTGTTGGCTTTGATCCGGAAAACACCTTTATATTCAACAATTTGGATTTTGTTGGGTGAGTAGGTATAATGCTAAAATAAGAAAAATATATAAATGTAATATGTTTTGCTGTCTGTTTTAATGTTTGATTATTTTTGATGTAACTAGGAATCTGACAGCAATTACAGTTGTTTGATTCTTGCCTTCTTCTCAATATGCCCCACATGAACCATAATCTCGGGAGTTCATTTCTGTGGTAAATGTAACTAATATCAAAACAATTGCTTTTTTACACTAAAACAACACAGTTATTTGCAGATATTTTTAGTAGAGGTTGTTAAGGTGGAACCACCAGAATGGCCCATGCAATCACAACCTACAAATTGCAAAAAAGTGCTTCCACCTTAATGAGAATGTTGTTCAGCCATATCTAAACATAATATTTAGATCTGAAAAGAAAAGTTTTGAACTTCACAATAAATTAAATAATATTGCTGGACATTACACACTATACCATTACACTATACAAGCAACAACCAACGAGGCTTGTGTCGTGGACACCAGATAGTTGATACATTACATAGATACTTATACATTTGTCTTCTACTTCCAGCCAGTGCCCAGCATTTTACCAGAACATGGTGCGGATACAGAAGTGCGTCACCTACAACCAGGTGAAGGGTATCTTTGGCTTTGGAGACTCTGACGTCATCGGCAAAATTACCTTCCCGTCGATAGAGGCTGCGCCTGCGTTCTCAACTAGCTTCCCTTTTATATTTGACAATAAAGTTGTAAGTATTATTATGTTACAGATGATTCAATTGACTAATTGGTAATTGTGGATTAAAGTGTTGATAATGCAACATGTTCTTATCAATATTTTTATATCACACATTGAATAATCTGCTACGAATGTGTAGGTATCACAATAATGCATCCAAGAAAAATACTTGCAAAGTGGAGCTGCGTACAAGTAAAATTAAAGAATAAAAAGCATTTTTGAACTACATAAATTTCAAAAACAAAAAAAATATATTAAAGTTCCAGTTGTAAGGCATTCATAATATTGTAAAAAGACTGTAGTTGCCTATTCCAAAGCGTAGATCTCTATGGTGAAGAACGGGCAAGAGAGAAACAAACTGTCCTTCCATGGTCCTTCCTTTAAATAAAAAAAAAACGTTACAAATTCGGGTTACACCTCAAAAGGTAAAGAGGAACCCTTATAACATCACTTTCTTGTCCGTCTGTCTGTACGTCCGTCTGTCACCACCCATTTTCTCAGGAACGGGGACGGATCTAGTCTTTTTTATCGAGCAATGCAACAAGCCGTATGTTGTACATACAGTGTCGATTCTGTTGTGCACAAATTAAATTAAATTTAGGCTATTGCTATCTTTTACTAAAAGGCAGTGCGAGAAAAGGACGGCTATAGCTATGAACTAAGTTAGAGATGTCAAACTGGTTTATGCCTTGCTCTTCACCGTGTTTTTAGTCGACATGTTTTTACGTGCACCCTTCATTTGTATGGAAATATTAGTTCCAATTGACAGCTCTAATTTACGTCTGTTTCTTTCTCGTTTTATTTGAGAGAAAAAGATAGCAATAGCCTAAATTAAGTTTCGTTTGTGAACAACAGAGTCAACACCATATCAATTTGACTTTTCCCCAGCTCCCCTGCCTCGTCCCGTGTGCCATCGACCAGGACCCCTACTTCCGTATGACGCGCGACGTGGCGGCGCGCCTTAAGATGCCAAAGCCAGCGCTCATACACTCCACCTTCCTCCCGGCCTTGCAGGGCGCGCAGCACAAGATGTCTTCCAGCGATCCTAATGCGTCTATCTTCTTGAATGACACTGCTAAGCAGATTAGGACTAAGGTAATTTGATTTTTTAACCGACTTCCAAAAAGGAGGAGGTTCTCTATTCGACTGTATGTATTTTTTTTTTTTTTTTTTTTTTTTTTTTATGTATGTTACCCGATTACTCGAAGACGCCTAAACCGATTTGAAAAATTCTTTTTTTGTTTGAAAGGGTATACTTCCAAGTTGGTCCCATAGTCGCCAAGTCGGGATCTGATGATGGAATCTTGGCGAAATCGAGGGAACTCTTCAAATTTTATAGGATAACGTACAGCAATTTTTATATTTTCTACAACAAGTGAAGCATTTGCGTTTGATAAGAACCATTCTACCATCAGATCTGATGATGAAGCCAAGAGTCACGGAACTCCATAATGAGACAATGTATCCTAGTCGTGTTTGGGCTTGTTGTAATTGTAACGGTATGCACTTTCCATGTGAACCACTAAAAAGTGAAAAATAAAAACTTTTTTTGCAAAAAATAAAACCAACTTCAAAAAGAAAAAGTGAAAAATAACTTTAGCTTCTGAAGTCGGTGACAAAAAAATTAAATCAATCATACAAACGTCACCGACTTCAGAAGCTAAAGTTATTTTTCACTTTTTCTTTTTGAAGTCGGTTTTATTTTTTGCAAAAAAGTTTTTTTTTATTTACTTGCGGACGTCACGCTTTTTTTACTCGCTGATAATGTAGCTATCCATAGCTGAAAGAATTTTTTAAATCGGTCCAGTAGTTTTTAAGTTTATTTGTTACATACAAAAATACACAAACTGTCCTCTTTATAATATTAAGTATAGATTTATTTATTTACTTTGAACATACAAATATCCTTATAGGCTAGACCCAATGCGATATTACGCGATATTTGGCTGTATTGCTTGTTTTTTAGGCTGAAATATAAACTATTTAAAAAAAAAAAAATATGCAACCCACTGAAGTTGGTGTCAAAAAAAAGACCATGAAACATACCAAAGTCACTTTTTAGTGTTTTTTTTTTTTATTGTAAAAAGTTTTATTTTTATGGGGAGACCTTTGAGGCATTTGGAAATCAGTTTATTTTTGTGAGCCTAATTAAGGGCCTGCTTAAATAAATAAGTAACCGAAGGGCAGTAAGTAATTCTGCATTAACAAGTTATATATCAATCATTGTGTTTAGTATTGTAATTCTTATTCGATTCGATTCTTATATCGATTTAAGGTAATCAGCACTTTTGATTTGAATTTTGCGTCGAGAATTTCGCTTAACATGTATCGCCAAATGTTGATTGGCAACAAATAACAATATCTGTTTATTTTTTATCATGTGCAGGTTGCGATTTATTTTTACCGACGTAATACTTTATTTTTTTAATAAAATAAAATATATTATATTTGCTTCACAGATTAACAAATACGCATTCTCAGGCGGCCAGGCTACCGTAGAGGAACACAGACTGAAGGGTGGCAACACTGAAGTGGACATATCATACAAGTACCTCACTTTCTTCTTGGAAGACGACGAGAGACTAGCAGAGGTAACAACGTGTTTTGTTATAGATACCTGCCTGCCTGCCTAGCCTTTCCCCAACTATGTTGGGATCAGCTTCCAGTCTAACCGGATGCAGCTGAATACCAGTATTTTACATGAAGCGACTGCCTGTCTGACCTCCACAACCCAGTTGGGTAACGACTGTCAAAGTTCTACAAATGACAGCCCGGACTAATGACTTAACGTGTGTTCCGAGGCACGGAGGAAACTCGGTAAATAATGGGTGGTAAACTCGGTAAATAACCCATCCACAGACCAACCTAATTATATAAATAAAACACAGTAATAATTCAAAATGCTAAACAACTTAAAGCCTATAATTGCCTGATTTTATAAAGTGGGCGCAAGGATTACTACTGAGTTCGATTGAGATGCTAAGCATGAGGTCTTGGTTTCGATTCCCGGGTTGGGAAATATGGTATTGGGTTTTTCATCAGAAATTTTGCCAGCAGGCTCGTACTCTATTACACGACTTAAACATAAAGCGAAATGTGGGTGTACGGACACCTCTGCCTAACCTTATGGAGATTTCAGGCGTGATGTTATGTTGTGTTGATAACTAACTTAACTGGTGAACATGTGCCTACTCACTTAACCTTTTGGACGCCATTGTCACATATACGTGACAAGCAAGCGCGTGCCCTGTACGCCAAACGACACAAATATGTGCCAAATTGTAGATGAAATTGTGGCTTGGCGTGGAGGGCACGCGCGTGCGTTTATGCTGTGGCGGTCAAAATGTTAAGGCCGTTTTCTGTAACTTTCGATTAACTAGTGAAGGAATTGTAATAAAATTTTATTTTTTTTAAGTTATAATAATTTTTTTTTTATTATTAACAAATATAATGTTCACTCAACAAAAATAACCGTCGCGACACCACACTGTTCAATGCGAAATAGAAATGAAACAAACGCATTGCAACCTTCATTTATTTTTAGAAAGTGTCGTGACAACTTTTTCGTAAGATTTTTTTCCGTCTAGCCCCCTTTCACAACGCGCGATAAGGAACTTCGTTCCAATAAAAAAAATCTTTTCTGTGACGTTTTGTTTCTAATCGTCCGTAACCTAAATGTCAAACAGACAGAGATAGCAACCTACCGATACCTGTTAGTAAGTTATTGAAAATGTCATCATTATCATTGTTAGCCCTGTTACTACCCAGAGCTCATTAAGCTAAGCTCAAATTACAGTTCATAAAAAAAAAACCTTCTTTTCTTTCAGATAAAGAAAGAATACGAATCAGGGGTTATGTTAACAGGAGAACTGAAGAAAGAAGCAATAGATGCTATTACCCCTTGGATCCAAGCCTACCAGCAGCGCCGAGCCAAGGTCACCGACGAAGTTGTACAGAGCTTCTTTAAGATCAGACCGTTAAAGTTCTAATTCGCGTGCATTTTTTGAGTAACAAAGTATTTATTTGAACCTAAGACTGACTTGGTCAGTGTGCCTTGAAGGTACAGCATTTGTGGATTATTTGATGTTCTTTATTGACTGGGCTAGAGAACGTTACAGTGATGTAATTTAAAAGAAACAATCTCTTAAAATTTCCTGCTCTCTTCAACTACTAGATTTTGTCCTGGTGATAATATCTAAACAGTAAGTTGAAATATACATGCACAAAAATTAATCCTTATTCAAACTATTATTACAAAATTATTATGAAAATAAGGATAATAGGGATGATTCCGGACAAAAAATATTCTGTTTAGTCCGTCAGTTAGATTATCGAAAAATATTGGATACGTGTTTTTTGTTTTATCAAATTAATACAAATTGATAAAGATAAAACGCGTTAAAGATCATGAGTGGGGGCTTGTGACGTCACTATGTGACGAGACTCAGAAGTATGTAAAATATCTTGACTTATGATTATGACATTTAAATAAGATCACTATTTTTTAACTGAAACCTCTTTCGTTTACTTCAAAACCACTGTGTTCAATGCATAGCAATTTCGTTTATTATTGTAAAGATTCAGGCCTGAATTCCTGTTACGCTAATGTCGGTCGCGTACGTAAGCTAGAAAAACAGTAGCAACATACGCGACGCTGACGTCAGCGTTGCAATATGACGCTATATAGAACACAATGTATACTCTTACGCGTGACCGACGTACGCGACCGACGTTGGCGTAGCAGGAATTCAGGCCTCAGTTACTTTTATGCTGAAGACATTTTGAGTTTTATTTCATGAGTGCTTAAAATATTAATTTCCTTGAGACATACCATACTCAATAGTGATTAGAGTTAAGACTTGTTATGATTATGTGATAATTTTTATATCAATGTAGTACTCTACACATGAAGTTATCACGAATGGAATGATACAGTGTGTGAAACCGCAGCCGCATTTTATTTTTATTATTGAGTAGATATAAATACTATTTTTACTTTTGCATGCCGTAAGGTAGTGTGTTGGATCTGCTTTTTACAATGTTTACATCTTATTTTGTACCCACATTTATGGCAAATAAATGATTTGTGATTCTGATTCAGGCAACTTCAGTAGACTATCAGAATAATGTCGAAATTACACATTGGATAATATCTGTGGTAAAGGTAACCTTCTTTGCCATTATTGTTACAATAAATATGTAATCGTTATTGTAAAATGTGAAGCAATTGTGCAGTTCTAACTTCGAATAAATCAACAATATTTTTTTCCAGCCGTTAAATGGTTACGTTGTTGTATTTTGATCAAATGTGATCTATTATCTTGGCCCTTCAGTACTTATCCTTCAATATTATATAAAACTCTCATTGTGTAAGTATTTGTCTATTATGTAATATATGTGTATGTGGAACCATAACCAAACATTTTAAGCCGTTTTCCATAACTTACTTACGTATAACTGTCAGTTACGACGACCCGAATGGCGTAGTGGTAGTGACGCTGCCTTACGTTCTTAGGGTCCTGGGTTCGAATCCCAGTACGAGCAAATGTTTGTGTGGTGAGCATGGACATTTGTTTCAGAGTCATGGTTGTTTATATGTATAATAAGTATGTATTTACAAACAAAAAAAGTATATATGTAGTATAACAACTATCTAGGGTCCACGACACAAGCTTTGCTTAGTGTGGCACTAGGTGGCACTGTGTGTTAATGTCCAGCGATATATTTTTTTTTAGCTATCGGTATTTCTATAAACAAAGTTAGCTTGAAATATCCCATCCGCGTCACCTACCTATCACTTGATTTACTAAAGAAAAATCAAAGAAAGCTTTTCTGTGACGTTTCTAACTGTCCGTAAGCTAAATGTCAAACAGACAGAGATAGCAAACTACCGATACCGACCTGTCAGTAAGTTATTGAAAATGGCCGTAAATACATGAGTGTTGTATTTTCATACGACTAGTATAACAGTAGTCATACTCGAAATGTTTTATACAATTTGAAGTTTTGGTGGGAAAACGAATTCTATGTTAGTCATACCTGTATTTAACTCATCATACTGATTACTTTGCCGAATGCACAAAATAATAACGCCTTTGTTTGGGATGTATTCCAATTTACCATTGGAATAGTTCGGTCTCGAAAAGATATATTTTTGGGGCCAAAACTATTCTTAAAGTCGTTTATGTATGTTGTTGAAGGGTTTTATAACAATTGTAATCTTCTCTTAAGTTTCAGATTGTATAATATTCAGCACCTTTTTTTACGGATGTAATTAAATTACATACATATGCAGTTCATAAGTCATGTCTGTTTTTTTTCTAATAAAAAAAAAGTTATACAGGCAAAGTTTTGTTTACATGGAGTCAAGTGCTCGTTACAAAACTCGATGGCATACTACATAAGATTTTTTTACTATTTTATCTTAGAAAAACAGAATTACAGTAATTCGCTACCACACCTCCATGTAAATACACTCGAGAGCAATGAATCCGGGTCACTTAAAGAATGTTAAAAATCTCGGAAACTAAAAATGATAGGTTAATGCAATAAATTGTATTTAATAGACAATGTAATACTCCTTAAATGAAAGTAAAAAAAATATGAGTCACCATACATTTTATTAACACAAAATTACATAAAGGAAAAAACTGCTGATCTCTCCTTAAAACAAAAATAGGAAACATGAAAGTTTTGAACTTTATTACGATTTTCTTGAATTTTAATACCTACTTCGTATTGCCTCCTCGTGCTTCCATTACTGCGTTTACGCGGTTTGGCATGCTGTACACCAAGTTCCTTATACGATTTTGGGGAATATTCTCCCATTCCTCTGTGAGAGCAATTTTGAGCTCACGAAGCGTGATTGGGTGAGGGTTTCGTTGTTTTACGCATCTGCCTAGCTCGTCCCAAGCATGCTCGATCGGGTTGATATCCGGGCTGCGCGCTGGCTACTCCATACGAGTAATGTTCATCTCTTGAAGGTAGTCATTCACAATCCTACCTGTATGAGGTCGGGCATTGTCATGCATAAATATAGCATCCTCACCTAAATTGACCATAAATGGACCAACGTGATCATTGAGGATTTCTTCCACATATCTTACGCTAGCTAAAGAGCCGTTTTCTATGATCACCAGCTCGATTCGTCGGAGCACATAACTTTTGACCAATCTTCAATACTCCAATTTACGTGGCTCTGGGCATATCTTAGTCTTGAAATACGATGCCCACGCTCCAGTTTAGGGCAGTTTGCAGGTCTAAGGGGTTTTAATTTAGATTCAGCAAGTCGACGTCTTACTGTCCATGCACTTGGGTTACTTCCTCCGAGGCGTCGAAACCGATTTGTGAGTTCAGTTCCTGTGAGAAAGCGATTTCGAAGCATGGTGTTCACCAAGTATCGGTCTTCTCGTGCTGTGGTACACCTGGTTCTGCCCGTTCCTGGTCTGCGTAGGTTAGAACCAGTTTCTTCGTAACGTCGGAGAACTCTTTGTACTGTTGACAGCGACACACCGACAGTCCTGGCTGTATCGCGCTGACTCCGGCCGGTTTCCAGCATTGTAAGTATTCTGGTGCATTCTTCAGGCGTAAGCGACATAATTTCAGTTTGAATAATGAATATAGAGCACTATCAACATGGTTTATGTACCCACATAAATGACAGATTATAACAAAAGCAAAACCAAATGCTGTAATTTCGTAGTTCCATCTTCGAAAGTGACCCTTTTTCAAATTTGATTTTTTTATGATATAAATTTACAATAACTAAGAAGTTTTAATACCTTCATTTAAGGAGTATTACATTGTCTATGAAATACAATTTATTGCATTAACCTAGCATTTTTAGTTTCCGAGATTTTTAGGATTCTTTAAGTGACCCGGATTCATTGCTCTCGAGTGTAGTACCTAAGGAAATAGGTAGAAAAGCATTGTGTACCATTCATAAAGTAAGTTTGCGAAGACCTTTACTCATAATGTTGCCAGCCTTTTCAAAAAACTTCTTATACTTTGTGCCTATCACAAAGTATATTGCTGCGCACAGTGCGCACCAGTTAATTCTAAGACGATTATTGAGCGCGTAAATAAATCTTGGACTATTATACATGGCTGTGCTAAAAGCATAACATAATAAGTTAAGTATAAATTATTTTATTTATTTCAATAAATACATCGTACAATTGATGCATTATTTTGTTTTTGTTAAATACCTAGCACCTACTTGGTTTTTTTTGCCAAAATCTTTTATCAAAAAGGATATAGCGGGAAAACCGTGTACTTAATAATAATGTTTTAAACAGTGTTACCACTATCGTGTTTTTTGCAGACTTTCACTTTAATATCATTCGAATCGGTATTTAATTCTTCCAATGGTATAAAAGTGAAAAAAAGCAAAAAAAAAATCGAGATACCTAGTTGGTTTTCTCTCTCTAACCCGGCGATAATACCTACATCATTCACTCACATATTATTCATTTTGACCGTAGGTATTGCACTTTTGCAGGATTACGCAGATGATATTTTTAAATTTCCGAATAAAAATTGTATGGTACGGTAATCTTTTGTGCGCTGATATCCTTTTCGGCCAGTATGCGAGGCTATTCCCAGCAATGGCCATCTGCCGGGACTGCGGGACTGTTCGAAAGAGATACCGTGACCCCGGTACATAAAGGGCGAGGAAGGAACATAGATGGGTTTTAGTCAGTAAAAGTCTGACACTCCCTCCCGCTCCGCCCAGAGTGGGAGAAGTTATTTGATGATTACATCCAAAAAAAAAAAGCAATGGCCATCTTTCGGCTGATATGGATGACGATGATAATGATATTACCTACCTATTCAAAATACAGCACAACACAGGTTTCCAGCTAACTTTATCTACGAATGAAATCACATTTGCACGCACAGATCTCTATCTCGTTCTATCACGTAAAGCCGTCATTTTTGGAATGAGAAGTCTGGTAGCAAGCATCTATAATAGATATAAAGAGAAAAAGCGGCAAGAAAATGCTGATCTGTGCGTGTAAATGTGATTTTACTCTTATGCTCTAAATAAAGATTAAATACAACCTTTCTCCCACCACACAACTTAAAAAAAAAACAACATAATACATTCACACATTACCATTTAAATAGAGAATGCATTTAATCAACTTAGGAGTCCACACCATGGGTGTCTCATAAGTTCTGTACAAAGCAAATATCCAACAAAAGAGACCAAGACAATGACGGCCCTCCTTGGTGAAAACTAAAAATTGTAGCACACACTTGTGTACATACGACGCTACTTTGATCGAATATGCATTACAATAGGACTGAAATGTAGATGACACAGTCCTGAGGCAAAACAGGTAGTGAACGGGTGTTAGTGGTCTTGGAAAATAGATGCAGTGATACAATTTTGGTGGTTTAACATCTTGAAGAGGTTTTCGAAGTGATAATGTAGGCAGTGAGTTTCTACGGTGATGAAGATCGAACTTCCTTGTAATTGTTGGATTCTTTTAAATGTATAGAAGGTTCTAGAAACTTTACCAGTTGTTTCAAACTCTGAAATTGTGGTGTCTTCTACCCAAAAAATAGTAAATAAGAGTTCACAAACTTATAAAGAAATATTGGATCAGTTAGTATTTCAATTGCCACGTTGGCGTTACAGAACCAATAAGACTAATTAAGCCGCTGGTAAAACTGTTGTAGAAATTCTTTGAGTAATAAAATGACCCTATAGGTAAGCTCTACGACAACTTGTGTAATCTCCGAAAGGTTAGACACAGGAGTAGCTACCCTATAATCCACCTACATTTCGCCAGTTAAACAAGTAAAATGTACAACCAAACGTACGAAGACGAGGCTCCCCTCCCCCTAATAGCAAACTACACAGTGGTCAAAGAAGATGATGAAGAAAAGAGGGAAGCAGAAGATCGCGTCATTCTGGAAATAGGAAGACAGGATGACAAACCCAAAGAAGAACACACTTTTTCTCATAAGAAATACGATAAAACTATTTCACATCATAGGTCTTACGTGTTAGAGGACTATGAACCTAGAAGGATATCGTATTTTAGACCACATGAGTTGGACCACTGCAGCGCTTCTGAAGGTAAGAAACTGGATTCTCCCTCAAAAATGTAAGATTCCAAATAATATTGATGATTCATCCATTTGTATAAGTTACGTATAGACAGGTTCACTTTAGATCCGTAAATGCTATTGTCGGCATTGTAGCTTCACTATTCCCATTTAGAATATCCCAATATTCTAAGAGCATTTAGGGGTTTTCGGAGCGTTTGCTACATGGAATCCTACAGGTTTGTTGTTTGGAACAAACCTGTAGGTTACATATTCCACTTGATCCCAAACATAGTTCCAAATGATTGAGGCTGATGACTTTAGGTACAAATTGTTGCTAATTCAATTCTCCTGTTATTATTTAATAGTGGTTATGGCCACTACACATTTTGTAGGAACGAAGCTATTAAGTACTTTTTTGTTTATCTATCTAGAATTTTTAACCTAAGTAGTTAGTTATTAGATCCAATATACTCGTAGTTGCACAAAAGCTGCGAGATTACCTAAATCTCCTTTTATTTGCGCGGAAATAATAAGTTAGTCCTACCATACTTGAAGTCTAAGTATATTGAAAATCGTGGCCTTCTATCAGTATCAGTTCATCATCATTTGTGTAGCCTTTTCCCAACTATGTTGGAGTCGGGTTATAGTCTAACCGGATGCAGCTGAATTCCACTATTTTACATGGAGCAACTGCCTATCTGACCTCCACAACCCAGTTAGTACTGGGTAATACGATACGCCTTGGCAAGACCAGAAAAAAAAATACCATTTAAAAAAAACACCAGAGAATCGAAATTTTAAACACCAGTTATTGCTTATTATTTAGGAATTTAGGATGTGTTCTGTCCTTATTAAAGGGCCCAGATATTACGAACACCAGGACTTCAGAGATGCAGCCAACATACCAGAACCTGCCAACTCCGAGTCTTCTCTAGACTACTCCCATGAATCCCAGGATACCACAAAATACGGTGCAGACGATCCCAGCCTGGAAGGGATCACGAATTGGAAGGAGAGGGCCATGCAGCTTGAGAAAGGTAGGATAATTTCTGACGAAATATTCGTTTCATGCTCGCTTTTTACTAATAGACTGTGGGATATGAGTACGATCAATAACGTAGAACTTTCTTTACCTATAAGTTAAGTAATAGGGACTTTATTTCCCGCGACTTGATTCACGAAAATTGAGTATTTTTATTTTAAAATCGGTTGAGTAGTTCTCGAGTTAAATCGTAACAAACAAAAAATCAAATCTTTCCTCTTTATAATTTTAGAAGGGAATAGTTTTATCTATTGGCACCTGTTTAAGAACATAAGGCTGACGCAGATACCCTACATCACTTTTAGACCATTGACAGAACTTCGACATCGTTCCTATCGAGAAGTAACCCGCACTGGCCTCTGCACAGAGCATTATACCTATTTTGGCACTGGTCTGTTGCGGCTAATATGCTGATCATGTTATCTTTGACCAATTATTAATTTTAATCCCCAAAGCAAAAAGAAGGGTGTTATAAGTTTAACGTGTCTATGTATCTGTGGCATCATAGCTCCCAAACGAATGAACCGATTTTGATGCGCCTCTTTTTCTACGAAGGTTAAAACTACGTCATTTCAGAATACAAGAAAACGGCATGCGACAGAGAGCGAACGCGTATGAGGGATATGAACCGCGCCTTTGATCTGCTGCGGTCCAAGCTGCCTGTCACCAAACCTTCCAAGAAAAAGTACTCCAAGATAGAATGTCTTAGGTGAGACTACCTTCTCTTATATCACCAACTGAGAGAAGCAGGGGTATTTACAGCGTGCTGTACGAGTCACAAATCCATATTCCGGGCTACTCTGCAATTCTTGATAATAAAACCTAATAACATCACATTCCCCGATTTGGGGATCAAATCCAGATATTCATGCTCAGTAGTAGTGCCTTTGACCTCTAGGACAAGGTCGAATAGCTTGCGGTGGTAAAAATATCAGTCAGTCAGTAATTTAATTAAAGAATCGCCTCTATGTTAAAAACTCCCCGACCAATGTGATACTCGTACGTAATGTTTTTCCAAAGAGTACCTTGTATTGTATTGTACAAACGGGCTGGTGTCCGCAACTCCACGTCAAAGCGCGTATTTTGCGTATGGGCTATAATCCACCACGCGGGCCCAGTGCGGGTTGGTAGATGTCACATGTCTTCGAATTTTTGGTTCCAGGACATGCCGGTTTCCTCACGATGTTTTCCTTCACCGTTTTTGAGAGGAGTGGTGATGAAATAAATTACACAAAGTCTGCCTGTCTGGGTTCGAACCCACGACTTACTGTTCGTAAATCGGGGCCGCCACCACTGGGCCACCGCTGCTCTCTAAAAAGAGTACCTTTTTTTTTTCGGATGGGAAATCATCAAATGATCCACTCTGGGAGTCTGGGCGGAGCGGGAGGGAGTGTCAGACTTTTACTGACTAAAAACCATCCATGTTCCTTCCTCGCCCTTTACGTTCCGGGGCTGCGGTATACGAGTATATCTCTTTCTAACAGTCCCGCAGCCCCGGCAGGCTTCGGCCCTTGCGGGCCCCTCCCTTTATGCTGACAGAAGGAGTTTAGCAGGTGGTCTCCTGTGGTTTTCTGCTTACTATGGAAAAACGACATTTGCCTGATGATAATCGGGTCCTAGACTTACTTTAATTAAACCCCAGGCCGGCCTGTAACCAAAGTTTTTTTTTTATGTAATATACATTTGTATACACCGCCGAAAATGTAACGTAATTTCTAAATATCTAATGGTTTGTTGTTGAATTTCAGGATAGCCATTTGTTACATCAGGCACCTGGAGTACATGCTGGCTGGTGGATCCCCCGATGAAAACCCTGCGTTCATCGAGCTTCACGCTTCAGATCTTAGACGTAGGCAGCAGAGAAATTAATTTGAAGTCAACCCGCGCAGGCGACTCTTGGTAGGCCATATTGTATATGACCGACATTAGACCCGATCTATTAATTCCCAAATTAAACTTTTAATTGCTGAAAAAGTGACGTCACAGCGTGCTATTGCCAAACAAAATCTACGAGAACCGCGTGTTGACAGTTCTTAAAAAATGTCAATTTGATTGATGTCATCTACCCTATTATCTGAAACAATTCGGGAACAATTTGAGAAAATACCTACATACCTATAAAGAAAAAATCTACATAAATAATGTTTGATATTAAAAAAATGTGCTATGGTTAGCAAAGCTTATTTATTAGTTATTTAAAAAAGTTTATCATACAATATCCTTTTTTTATTTTTCAAATAAGTATACTCCTTTCACAGCCAGTTTACCTTTGACAGCAGCAATTCTACAGGAACCTTATAGTTACGAAATCAACTTGATCACTGTGAATCTGACAGCGCAGCGTTGAAGTCAGAGGTAAACTAGCGGTAAAGAGACTATACGTTTCTTGTCTCTACGCTTACCATAATTTCAAATAATGTCTCGTTATGATGAAGAAAAATAATTCCTTTTTTTACGGAAGCACGAAAACATTACACCGGAATTTACATTTTTGTTAAGGTACTTCATTTATACAAATGTAAAAATCTAAAGTATGTATTTTGACGACTTCACAAAGACTTGACCAAGAACATGATGTCGATAGTGTCAACCCTTACCTAAATCTGACGTTTGCTTAAAATGTCAGGTGCAAAGGTTGACAATTACAAAACATTTGTAATTGTTTACAGTTTTTTCAGTTATTTACAATGAATCTTGCAATTTTAATGACGATACTATAAAACTTTATTTTTAAACTTTCTTTATTTTCTTCTCTTTCTCCAAGTCATCCTTTTTCTTCTCCAGAGCTGCTAGGTAGTCAAAGTAAGCGCATTTGATTAAGATCGGTACCTTGACAACACCTGTCAAAGAGATACACCATTAGCCAAGTGTTACAAGTCTATAGTGTTCCCGGGCGATGAGCGTCAAGTGGACCTGGTGGCCTACCATCACGTCTAAAAGCAGTATTGTTTTAATCTTATTTCAGAGTGGGAAAAGGATGGCACTAGACGTAATCTATAGCTCCGTCTCTTTCCCGCACTGGAGTAACATTCAAATAATGCTGCTTTAAGACGTCATGGTAACCCCCCTGGGCAGGACATCTGGCTAGACTCGGAGATGGCCGATGGAGCAAGGCTTTCACCGAGTAGTGGACTAGTAGCCAAGGTTCGGCCAAAGAAACCAGGGCTGTCATGCTCGTTGGGTTGACGATATCGTCAAAGTCGCGGGGAACCCCTGGATCAGGGACGCATAGAATCTGGAAGTGAGGCAAAAGACTCGTCCGTTTTCAAAAGCTATACTATTTCCGGATGCCGTGGGATATGTTTTATGCACAGATGAGATGACCTCTATTATCTGTGGTTTTATGTTAAAGCAATAAAATCACGAGCATGAGCGGAAGCTAACTATTACTCGTATTACTGACAAAGTAGGACTTAGTACGTTACCAGCGAAACAAGTCGTCACAGCAGCTTTGTACAGAGTATACACGGGTGTAATTGCGCTGTCCACTGTAGCTTTTTTCTGAAAAAAAAAAGCATTTTATAAGCACATCGTGAAACTGGGACATTTCGCTCAGTGTCCATGCCTACTGTTTATATATTTTGCCCTTCCATTCGGCTACTGTCATATCAGGTTCTGGTCGATATGGAACTGGCACAATGATTTACTTTTACCTAAAATATTTTAATGTCGCTTTTGCTGGTATGTCGGTTTGTGGAAATAAAATGCTGTAACCATTTTCATATCCTTTTTCCGGCATTTTGGCATACTTACCTACTTAAATCATACCTACTGCCTAAAAATTTAATATTTTTTATCAGCACCACGAGTAGGTATACTCGTTAATAAAATAACAAATAAAACTAAGCCTCTAAGGCAATTTGTAGGTACTACTACTAATAGTTTATTTGCCTGTATGGCTATCCATACAGGCGACCGTCGATGGTCGGTGTAACCAAACGTTACAATTTCCATGCTTGTAACGTAACATTGTCAGTGATATGACCCCATTTATACCAGGCTACTATCAGCGCGGAGGATGCTACATGCTACTTCCGCCCAGTATTACGTTACCGGCTTTATAAGCGATATTGATCACCATGGATGCCCTGCCTCCCTCTGCGTGCCTGTACAGGGATCACAGAAGGGTATTGGAGCGTACTACGACATGTCAAACGGTTATGGCATTGAATGGCGTTATCCGTATGACTTTGGCCTTTATGATCTGGATGTGACCTAATTATCCAATGTATAATCATTCTATTTAATTGTTTCACAATAATAGGCATTTGTTAGAAAATGTTATTACAATTATTATTTGATTTTATGTTCCTAGTAACTATACTTACCACCCTATTGAAGATTACAATATGGTCTGAAAAATAACCTAATAGAACAAGTTACATAAGTTATTTATTTAGTGATGAAATTAAAATGAAGCATGATGCATGTAAAGCGGTATTTGTAAAATTGTTTGTCCAATCATTCTATTTACGTACCTACGTGTAGTACTTGCAACAATTTTCGTAAACTCTACACGGTACGTAAATCGACTATAACTTTTCAGTTCAACAACATTTTACTAGCTAGTTCTAACTTGACTGACCGTATCACGTGTTGTTTTTCCCACAGCCCACTCAATGCGAGAATGCGAGCTCATTTTCATTGACCGTATTGAGGGGGGAATGAATGAACCAACACTATGCGAAGAACGGCGTCCCTCGTATGTAACTGACGTGTACACACTAGGAAAACATAATACTAGAAAAGCTTGGCAGGAATTTTCGCGTATGAAAAGGCAAGTAGGGGCGCGACTTCACTGTGCCATAGTTTCTGTTGAGCGTAGCATACATGTACTAGGCTTGCAGCGATTGTTAGTAGCTTGAATACCGAAATGAAAAGTCAATAAATAGCCTGTTACACTGGCTGCTGTCTCCACCAATATCTAGCTTGGGATATTCATTACTTCATATCTAAGTAAGCTTTAAAAAAGCACTGAACTAATTGCGCAATGGACGGAGCGTGTGCGGTAGAATGCGAATGGCGCGAAACCTCGCGAATCTTTTTTAATGTGGGCACGGCACGGCAACTACGGCATTACGGCAAGCCAATGCCCAATGCGCGGATGGCTTCCATCGTGGGCAGACGTTTCGCGAAAGCGAGCGGTTCCGGTGCGAATGGCACGCGCCGATTGCGAGACAGCCTCCGTTTTACTAGGCTCGCAGACTTTACAAGGAGATATTTCACATTCCGTTCAGAATATTTTCAGAATACTGTGTATGGAGATTGGAGATGTAGAGTTAGATTAGAAGAGAAGTTCGATGGATGGCCTTATACCAAGCCCGATGAGAAACGCGTCGATGATATTTTCTAAAGTGGTTTATTTGGTAGAAAGTAGAGGAAGACCAAAGAAACGATAAAATGGACTGAGTGAAGGATGATAATAATATGGGTAGAAAAGAGGTGACTTGCTGAAATGACGAACGAGTAGTAATATACACATGATGAGTTATTTTGTATCTAATTTAAACGAAGAATTTTAATAAAAAAACAAACGCCAATTTATTGCGAATTCGCGATAGCCGATTGCGATAGCAACTTGCACCGAATTGCCGAGTCGGTAAAGTTGATCGAACGACTGGTGACGTAACTACTCCTACTAGGGACACATGAGTCGTGAGCAGGTACAGATATTTCAGTGGTAGCATGTATTTGCACTTGAATCTGAATCTTATGAAACTGGGTATAAAGTTCAATTTAATTAAAATTGTTAGTACTCACAATTACGTTACCGCATTTATCGAAGACCGGTGGGCGTCTTGTATTGATGCTGCGTATGTATTCCTGCCAGCGTCGAACGCATTCTGTGACGTCTCGTTGGTCACCCCACACTCCTTGCGTGTACGTGAAGTAAAGAGAACCTACTATGATGCCAGCCTGTCGAGGAGATGGTACGAACGGTAAATTGATTCAATCACTACTAATGACGGTGAAATGTAGAGGAGGTCGCGTGAAGGTTTTGTAAACATGGTTAGATTAGAAATAAAAACGTCCTGTGGTTATAAATTAGGATATTAAAGAAAACAATTATAAACAAAATACCAAAAGTGTATCGATTAAATCATAGGCCAAAGTGACGTACGTATTGCAAGGGTTGTCTACCCTTGCCCTTTATTAGATGCATGAAGAGAGAACCAAATGTAGGTTCAGATTTAGAAATATGTTAATATCACCTTTTTTTACTGGTTTAAAGCATGCTGGTTAATAGTAACACAGAATGATAATCCTTATCTAAAAATTATGAAGATGTGATAAGATTTTTGAATGACGAATCTTAAATACCTACATGAATTTTCAACCTTACGGATAAGGATTACAGCACAGCAAATCTTAATTACTACTAGGATAGCATTAAGTAAAAGAGGTAGGTTTCACCAACTTTGACGGCGTACATAAGCCTTCCGTGTACGTAGTGTGGTATACTGGGTAAAGCAACGGTTTGGCCGCTTTTTTTTAGCTTGTATTCTTCTTTGGTGCAGACTTTGATGCACGTTGGATTTAGAGGATGAACTAGGAAAAATAAAATTATAAGTTAATTATAATATGGTATGAAAAACTTAATTATGATTATAATAAAGTGTGATAGTAATGGAATCGCTTTTAGGAGAAAGATTGCTCTCTTAATTTGGATGCACGTAAATAAATTTACAATGTAACCAGATGCCTGAAGATATAATAATGTGTAAGTAAAATTGGAAATATTATGTCTAGTCTTCATCAATAATTATGTCTAATTACTGCAATACTTACAATTTACAAGTAACAATCAACTATGTAACTCGAGAGCCTGGTAAAAGTTTGAGAGCATTTTGGAGACGTTACATAATTTGTAATAAACACCAGGGCACCATGCTAACAAGGAAGCTTGTTCGTAAAATGTAGGTCAGTCACCTATACACGGCTGTTTCATTGATGCAAAAGAGACAGAGATATTTTAATTACCATGTTACATCTCTTTCTGGCTTTTATATCGGGGAAATATTGATTTTGTTTTACTTTACATTTCACCTAATCCGTGTTATAATATCCTAGTACATTGGACATTTTTTTTTTTTTTTGTAAATACAATTGATTTTTTTTTCATCATGGTGAGTCGGATCATGTTTTTCTTGTAAAGATTTTGTAAAACTGCGGGCCTAAAATGGCCGCTTTAGAAGAATCATAATTTGAATCATCTTAAAAAAATTAAATTGGTAAAATGGACCTTATTTTCATAACTGTAAAGTCCATTTTAAGAATTTTAAGTTTTAACGTGATTCAAATTATGATTCTGCTAAAGTGGCCTTTTTAGACCCCCTGTAGTCACTTCAGTTTCATTATGCAAACTTTTTAAGTTGGTTAATGTACTTAATTCACAAATAGCAAGACGACCTGTCTAATAAGTGACTAATATCAAAATTTGATATTAGTCACTTATTAGACAGGTGTAGTGTTAGGTAAATGAAACTCACTACATATTAAATATGTAGTGAGTTTCATTTACCTTATTTATTTATTGAAAGAAAAAAGCAAACTACAAGGCATTTTTTGAAGATATTCAAACAGTGAGAGGTAATTTAATATCATTGATTAAGACCCTCAACAATTGGAATTGACATTGTTTATTCAATTAACGATTTGTTGGAGGCACATTACGATTCTATTGTCCGAGCATGCAACATGGAAGTCAGTGACACGAGCCGGTCAGTGTTATCTGCAAACTAAAATAGAATTCACGTAAGATTTTATATTATGCTCGCGCGGTGGCTGACTCACTACCATACAATGTACCGGATTCGGGCGTCATAAGAAGACAGATCTACAAAAAAAAAATTGTTTTTTTGGGTTTAAGTCAAAAAATTTGAATATCTACTACCTACTAAACTAATATGTTATAGAGAAAATATTTGGTTTTTTGGTTGTTTGTTACGATTTAACGCAAGAACTGCTCAACCGATTTTAAAAATTCTTTCACCATTAGAAAGGTATCTTTACCGAGTAAAACATAGGCTATACATTACATTGACATATCATGCAAATTAACTGAGCTATCACAATTTTCGCGAACGAAGTCGTGGGCGATTATTTACAAATGATGATCTAAGGTTTAATTAAACTTGTAACTGATAAAAGTGTCAAAATTAACCGAAGAAGAGGTGTGCACAGGCAATATTTTTAATAAAAAAAAAAAACAATCCGATGAATTAATAGCCTCCTTCTTTTGGATGTCGGAATAATGAAGAATTTGAAGGTCATTTATTCAATGTAAGGCCGCTATAATTGATTGGCTTTTATTAGTTTTTTTCAACAAAATTCCTTAAACATTACATGGCCACTGGAAGGTTTGTGTAAAGAATGACCTATTAATATTTCGTTGACCGGTCACCATCATAAGATTAATACATGATCGCTAAAACCATCTAGGCAACTATCTAGCTCTTGTTATGAACAATTTAACAGCTTTGTCTGTTAGTGTAATACTGTTTGTTATCTAAAACGTCTCAAGATTTAGCCAGAAGGAAGTTTAGACGTTTAGACAAAATGCAGAGCAAGTACTGAAATATATTTAGTAAAGGTAATAAATTATGAAGATGGTTCTCAGATGTTTATAAAAATGCATAAAATTGTAGAGGAATAGTAAGCTTTGTAGGTTATAAACTGATTGAATTTCATAAAAAAGATTGTTGAAGAATTTTTGAACATGTTGAAGTATTAAGTTCAAAAGCATTGGTTGAATGAGGTGGTTCTTTAGAATGCTCCTCTCCTGGTACTTTCTGGCCAAGAACTTCTCAGACTATTGTCAATGCTTTTGCACCAAAGTCATTCAAATATTGCGATCTAACACTGAGCCCTTTCACTTCGATACATATAATTAAGTCCTTTCATTTAAGGCATACCTAATAACTTTTTGCCACTGATATGCTAAAAAGATCATTCTATACAGTTTAAAATGATTACTTGAACTCGCAGGACAGAACTTTTCACTTGGTGTACATTTATCATACATCTGCATGTTTGGTTTGGGACGTTTTAAATGTTTGGCCAAGTTGATGGTACGACAAACATCGCACCGAACACGTTCATTACTCAGGTTATCACATCCTGATGGCGCATCACTCATGATTAATTTTTAATTTGTAAGTCTTTGAATTTAACGGGACTAAGGATTTAGAAATAAAAACTAATAAAATGTGATGTTGATGTCAAAGGTGACAGCGTAGTGTTTTGTGGTGACTTTTTTTTCTTTTCTCGGACGTTTTCTGCCAGTCTTGTTTAAAGAAGAGTTTTGTTATACAACTTCTTTGTTCGGTGAGAAGTAGACTTTCACGTTGCACTTTGGTCGACAGGAGCTCGTCTATCAAGCAAGTTAAGCCGCACTTGCCTAGGTGGACCGTGGATAGACCACCCCATAATACATATAACGAGTTTCCTCCGTACCTCCACAAAACAAATACTAAGTGTTCTAAGAACTCATATCGCATTTTGTATTGGGACGCAGAAACGCGAAAACGCAGAAACACAAAAACGCGACTGTGTGGTGGGAGACCTAAAGCTGGTCCCAGCTGTCAATTAGGGTTTTCTGAAATGACAAAACCACAAGGTGGCGGCACTGGCGTAAGCTCTAAACATAAAAATACACGAGTTTCTTGTACTTTGCGATTATTTTGTCAGTCCAAATACGATGAAATTTCGATAAAAAGTTTCACTAGATACAATTCAGTACAATTTGACAGGTGTTTATACCAGACGCGTACTTAGCGACATCTGGTGTCAGATAAAATCCGAAAAACTCTCATTGTAGATCTTTGACAGTCGTTAAGTATTCAGTGGCCCGAAAGTCGGACAACCAGTCACACCAAGGGGAATCGCATACCTACCCAGAACATACATGATTGTGAAGGTCAGATAGGCAGTCGCTCCATGTGAAATTCTGTTATTCAGCTGCAGTCAGTTAAGACTGGCTGGAAGCCTTCCCAAACATAGTTGGGAAAAGGCTAGACAGACTGATGATGAATTAGGTCACAAACTGTGGAAGAACTTTAATGAAGAAATCTGAGGCACACTACCACAGAACATGTTCTGTGCACACTACCAAAGTTAACGTTAACTTTTCTTGTTATTAAAATCCTGTTTATTTCAGGCCTGAAACTTTCCAATTAGCAGGTGTTTTTCGAACTCATGGCACAAAATAGCAAAGCTTTTACCCTCTTTCGAGGTTTATAGCACAGTTGCGAATGACGTTTTCATTCACCATGTTGTTTATAGCGTTAAAATAAGCATGAGGTGTACTCATACCTATACTTGTACCAGCTAACAACAGCATGGCAGAGATTTGTCAGTTTTATATACGCCATAGAACGCCTACGATAAAAGTTTTAACCACTTTTGTAAATTCGAAAATAACAATTCTTATACCCGCGACTTCGCCCGCGTGGATATCCGCCCGATCGTACTGCCGGGATAAAAAGTATCCCATGTGTTAATCCAGGTTATAAACTATCTGCGAGCTAAATTTCACGAAAATCCGTTCTGTAATTTCTGCGTGAAATAGTAACAACTATACATCTTGACGAACTTTCGCATTTATAATATTGACAGGAGTAGGAAATTAGTAAGAGTGTTTTAAAACATCGTGCTAAATAAATATGCTTCAGGTTTGGTCAAGTTTTCATGTCTATTAGTCATTTTCACTTTTTGACCTGGTGATGGTTGCAGGGATCCGCGGGATTCGGCGGCGGCGACCTCTCGCGTCCGGCCCTGGTTCTATCCATGGTCCGGAACGAGACGGAATGGGAAGCCGTCACCTCCTTCTGCGAAGCAGTCATGCTGGCGAAGGAGGTGGCGGAACAAGAGAGGGAGAGAGCCTCTCTTCCCGGCCGCCGCGGGAGACGCACCGGGCGTCGGGGGCCACGTGGTGGCTACCGGCCACCGTAGATGCGGGCCTGTGGACGGTTAGTGGGCTAGCTAGCCGTCCGTCCGTCTAGTGACGACAGACCGTGTCGACGGCGCGTTCGTGTTCCACGCGCGCCTCAAAGAGATGTCAGCATAAAGAGAGGGGCCCGCAAGGGCCGAAGCCTGCCGGGGTTGCGGGACTGTTCGAAAGAGATACCGCGGCCCCGGAACGTAAAGGGCGAGGAAGGAACATGGATGGGTTTTAGTCAGTAAGAGTCTGACACTCCCTCCCGCTCCGCCCAGAGTGGGAGTAGTCATTTGATGATTTCCCATCCTAAAAAAAATAAAAAAAGGGATCCGCGGGATGTTAGACTGAACCGGTCAATGTGGCAACTCGCGGCACTTCGGGGAGGCCTATCTCCAGCCGTGGACGTCTTTTGAAAACTGAAATGATGATGATGAGTCATTTGTATACTTACGACTTTTCTTTAGGTGTTAGGTCTAACAGATCTGTTATGGCTATTGTAGGTGCGTCATTAAAATACTTCAGTAAAATTAAACCTAAAATAAAATGAATTTAGTGAAAAATAAAATAAAACACACAAACACGTAAATTGACGTTGGTCATGGCCACTGAGATTAAAGCTATCATGGCTTATTATAATAAATGTTTGATCTACATTGCACACATGCATAAAGTTATTTCGTTAGTTATTATTATCAGTTCTTTTCCGCTTGTATTAATTTTGTATCAAACTCACATCATTATTTTCCTGCCCTTGTCTCGTTCTATTTGGGGTCGGTGCAACTTGTTTTCCTCTTTTATTCTCCCCTGTGTCTGACAGGGGAGAATGAAAGAGGAAAACGAGTCACGGCATCATTTACTCCTTTCCATCTTTTCTTTGACCTTCCCCTCTCCATCCATCAACATTCATGTCCATCACTCTTTTAGTCACATGCGTTGCACCCCTCCTCTCTACATGTCCGTACCAAAACAAACGACTACCTTTTATCTTTTCTGGAACAGGTGTCACTTTCAAACGTCCTCTAATATTATACTTCCTACTTTATCCATTCTTGTCACTCCACACATCCATCTCGACATTCTCATCTCCGCTACATGCAATCGTTTTTCATCCATCTTCTTCACAGCCCAGCATTCTGATCCATACAGTACGACAGATCTAATCACGGATTTGTATATTTGCCCCTTTATCTTGAAGGGCATCCGTGAGTCGCAAGTCGTTCCAGTGACCTGCATGTCGCCATTTCATCTATCCTGAGTTGATCCGGAGTGTAACGTCCCGATTACTCCCGATCTACTTCGCCGTCCCCCTGAATAAGCGACCTGAGGGCCCGAAAATCGGAGGAGATCGGAATGGGCGATCATCAAACAATGAATTAATAAATAGCTCAATCAAGCTTAATTAAAAGCCACTAATAAAAACAATGATCGACTGCCTCGTTGATCTAGTGTTTGAAATCGCGATTGCGGAGCAATAGGGCCATCGCTTTCCGGGTCGGGCAAATTGTTTTGGATTTTCCAACGCCACAAATATTTGCATTTTGATATTTCGTAAATTGAGTATTAATTAAAAAAATAGCATGGCAACCCCTAAGTCATTTACTATTTTTCATAAAAGTGGAACACGGTTTTTCATCCATTCTGCCCTGACCTGATATTCATCTTCTGGTTTACTTTCATGTCTACCGACATAACACAGGTTTTTCATCGATAGCTTTTTTTTCAACTGTGTTCACAGCTTCCATTGATTCAGTGCGACAAAACATAATGAATCTAATCCTATAATAAAAGGGGTAAGCAGATTGTATTCTTTAATCTGCACACACCGGTCACACACATACCTATAGCATATACTCCCACAATACCGGCTAGGTACCTACTAGTCCAGCGTTATGAATAAAATGCTATCAGTCTGCAAACGACTCGTTGCTAAATTGCACATGCCATTTAGTTGGCTGGGGATCGCAATATTTTTTATTTTATTTGATTCAATATGAAAAAAATACTGTTAAGATCTTCAGCCTTTTCAAATCACCTGCATAAGTAGTTCACTGCTGGACATTAGTCATTAATCTGCTCTGCAAAGATCGTTGTTCCACCTTGCGTGTTGCCATAAGACCTACCTAACGTGCCTTCGTTTCAAGAAGTAACGGCTGTTGGGTCGGTCCTACGGCTAATAATATATATCAGTTACTTCTTTTGTGGGCTATTTTTAGATCAAAGGCATTACAACTAAGCGCCTGACGAAAATCATCAGCTGAAGTTTAGCGCATTTGCTATGTCAAGACTTCCTAATTTGCTTTTTACCCTGTCTTCAACTCAAAAGGCTTGTTTAGCAGCGAGTCCCGCAATGAAGAAATATGGAGTTAATTAAAAGAATCAATATGGCAGTGGTGAGGTCTCATCGTCGGCAGTCATGGACGGATGTGATAAGCCGGCCCACGCGGGATTGCTTCCGGTACGTGTCTGCGTGTTGCGCAAACGATTGCTATACTATACTTCCTTGTGGTGCTAGCCTAGATAACGCTATATTGCGAAATTTTGCCAAAATTCGCCCGTGATATGCCTATGGCGCTATGATACGCGGCGTGAGCGGGATATGTTTCTTGATGTCCCTTCGTGTGGCTGCCTTTGCGACCACGCGATTTAGTGGATTCACATGTACCTGATAAGGTTATGATTTCTGCGAAAAGCGATTTTCCTATACCTAATGTCATCGTGACAGATCACTCGAGTTAAGCGGATATCCCTAATTCCATACTAATATTTTAAATGCAAAAGTAACTTTGTATATCTACCTTTCATTTTCATGCCTACGGCTAAAAGGATTTCTATATTTGCCACACAGGTAGACTACGAACAGAGTTAGGATATACTTTTGAGATGAGGTGTAATACCTATTGCTACACCATCATTTCACCAGTTTTGCTTAAGTCACATGTAATATTTGGCAAACGACTTCAACCGGACACAAATTCAGACTCCATGGCTACTAGGGAGAAATTCCTGAAAAAAAACCAATAACACTTTGGCCAACCTGGGAATTAAACCCAGGAATTCATACTAAGCGGTCCCTTTTACCACCACTAGACAACGAGGCAGTCTTACTCTGGGGTACGAACACAAGACTTTGACCCTGAAACATCGCCATTCTCAAGACCTTATTCCTTTTTACCTGGGGTTGGCGCTGCATTAGTTATATCGTTGGACATTACACACAGTGCCATCTAGTGCCACACTACGCAACGAGGCTTTTGTCGTGGACACCAGATAGTTGATATAGTACTACATAGATACTTTTTTGTTTGTAAATACATATTAAACATCCACGACTCAACAAAAGTCCATGCTCATCACATAAACCCGGGATTCGAACCCGGGACCCTGAGAACGAAAGGCAGCCTCACTAGTCACTACCGCTGGACCATTCGGGTCGTCAAATCTGAGGTCCCTACTCCCTAACGGTTCGTCCGTAGATTTGGATCCATCCGCGTCTCTCACTCGCACTCATCTGCAGACGTGCGCGAGAGAGACGGATAGATCCGAATATACGGACGAAGCGTTAGGGAGTAGGGCCTCTGGTACCGTACTTCTCCATTCGTCCTCTTTTCAATACTGTCACCCCCTACTTCTCAACGTTACATTTCACTCAGTCCATCTATCGTTTCATTAGTCTTTCTTTTAATATCCCTTACTTTCATACTTAATCTTTCTTCGCGACATTTTCTTATTCCTCCGCATCATATGCGCATACAACCGATTTCAATACAACTTTTTAGTCACGTCGATGCCACTTGCAGGAATTCCCGTAAATATTTAGTTCTATCTCAGAATAGAGTAAAAGAGTGCCAAGCAATGAAAAATAGGGTGTGAACGTGTGAACATAGTCCATAGACAGTTCGATACGATTTAGGAAGTTTCATGACACATAGTACAACAATGTCAAAAAAATGTAGATATCTGCGACAATGTAGGTACCTAATTGAAATGTTTAATCACTCATTGGTATACCTAACTAGCACTTGGCTTGCGACTTCGTCCGCTGAATTTGTGATAATATTAGCCGATATTCATGATATAAATATCATTTATAGCCTATAGCAACCACGAATAATGTAGCTTTCTGCCAGTGAAAGAATATCAAGATTTGGAATAGTAGTTTCAGAGATTACCCCCTAAATGCAAAATGACAAACTAATTTTATAATATTACAATAAACATAGATTGCATTGTGAATTCCGGATATCCTGTACCTACTAAAGGAAGACACGTGATGGAACACAATGTAGTTTTTAGGT
This sequence comes from Xestia ashworthii, assembly GCA_950022955.1. Taxonomy (NCBI): domain Eukaryota; kingdom Metazoa; phylum Arthropoda; class Insecta; order Lepidoptera; family Noctuidae; genus Xestia; species Xestia ashworthii. Next base: position 17,442,197 of record OX465566.1, read on the forward strand.
ATTTATCATCATTTTGTCACCAACTGCCAACATGAGTAATATTTGATTGTTTAAAATGATGAAAATCCTCACATATTAGCTTCCTACACGATTCGGGCTAAAGCTATTTAAATATTTAGGTCCTTATGAATAAATTCTTAATATCATGAAAATTTTATCAAGGGTGTAAAACAGCCAAAAGCCGCTTGTTCTCCCCGACATTGTGATCATTTTTTTGTTCTACACTACACCTTACCTGGGAACCTTTCAGTTTTTCAGTTACGGAGAAATTGGGGGTCAAAGTTTCACCTTTTCGACAAGTTTTTTTTTGTTTAATACAAGTTTTCAATGTTAGGTATTTAATTTAAACAACTCTACCACCCCCGTACTACTCAATCCATCCATCAGCACAATTTTTTAAGTGCGTTACGTTGAGTTCTACCACAAAACATGATTTTTCACACACAAAAAAAAGTCGTTTCCCAGTAATAATTTTTGCGTAAAGTTACTTAATTTGATTTACTGAATGCTTGGTTGACGGCTTCGTGATGAGGTGGTTTACACCCTGCATGTGAAACGGGATTATTATTTAAAAGACTACGTATTTACGTTATGTTCAAGGGCCTCAGACGCGAAAGTGAACGAGGCGTAAAGTTTCTGTTGTTTTTTTTTGCCTGAAATATGGGAAAAATGCGTAAGTTTATACATGCATGTTTCACAGGTTGTAAAGTAAGGTTTCCCTTACCAATCCTCTCTATGTTGAGGTGGTATGGGGCAATAGACTAGTTTCCACCATAAATAAATTGCAAATCTATTTAGTCCGTCGGATAGAGTATTGGAAAATAATGGACACGTACTTTTTGTTTTTGTATATCAATGAATATTGACAAAGATAAAACGCATCAAAACTCGGGAGTGGGGGCTCCTGACGTCAGAACGCACTAAAAATAATTATGCCACGGCGCGGCGGCGTGACGTATTCAGCATTTTCAAAAGCGTTGTAACTATCTACGTAATTTTGGTTTACGTAAAAAAAGAAAAAATACAGGTCAAATATTTTTTGATAATCTATCTGACGGACTAATTCCTATTCTTTTTGTGGCAGACCCAGGCACCGATAGTGGCCACCATGCCTCTGTCGGGTAAGCCACGATAATACTGGTCGTTTACCACACCCACAACCAAAACAAAAATTACATTAAATGACACAACTTTTAATCTAGACTTTAGAGGATGATATAATGCTAAACCAGACCGGATACGTGATAAATAAAATAATACTGACATTACAAAATTAATGCCTTGATTTCATTTAATTCTGTAGTGCGTTGATTATATACGCATGAATACGCTACGGCTGCAGTATGGATTTTCGTAGTACGCCTACGGCTACGCTAGTGCTACGTTCTGCGTAGTATGCCTACGAAATCTATCGCTACGGAAACGCTCCGGGTACGCTCTGTGTTGTCGCAATAAAATATTTATTTTCGAAAATATAAAAAAAAAATGAAAGGCGCCTATTTAAATGTAATTCTATTCTACGTTGCGTAATGTTTCAGTTAAAATTATGACTTCTTCCTGTTGTAATGTGTCCTGTTATCTCCTGAAATATCCGCTGGACTATCGATAGTTGTATGACATTCTATGTATCTGAGTGTCCTTGTACGTAATTGTAATGTAATAAATAAGTCAATAAGCTAAATGCATGTGTTAGTGCTAACGGCACTAAAAAGTACCACAATACATTTATTTACCTCTCGCTTCGAAAGAGAAAACATAATTATTCGCAAACGCTCCTATTGTTTCACTTGAAAGGGCAAAGCGAGAACTTGGAAGTTCGCGTCAAAGCCCGAAGTTCCATTGAAAAGCTTTATGAATGGCGGGCGTGGTGGGGGCTGTGAGGATGCGCAAGCGCCGTCAGACACTCCACTCGTCGGAGGCTGCGTCACACGCACTCCAGTGAAGCCCACCAGTCTCTTCACTGTCCGCGCGCCTGCGCAAACGCGCGCAGTTCGGCGGGAATATTAAAAATTTATTTTTTGATTTTCGAACATTTTTTTTTTCTTTTTTATTTTGTGCCTGACTGTACTGTGGTGTTGTTCAGTGGTGTTGAACTAGGTGAATGTTGGGCATGCTGGTCTGAAGATGACGGCTTTTAACTTCAGGTAGGTTTAGTTTATAAGCGATTTTTCTTTGAGCCGGATTATATTTTTTTTAAAACAACGAGGCAATTTATCCTTAACTTTGACTAATATTTTATATTGATTTTAAAGAGTTTGTTTTAATTTCAATCAGGAGTAATAATTTATATCCTTTAATCAGGAGTAATGATTGTAAGAAAGCGAAATGGCATGTTTTTTTTAAATTTGGTTTTATACTTTAATAGGGCATACTGTACAATCCTCTATTTATTTTTTAATCATAGGTAACTCGGTAACGGAGACAAATGTATTTTTTTTTTATTCTATTAATAACGATTTTAAGATATCAGAGGTTTTGGGATTTGTACCTACATAATCTAAATGGAGGAACAAGGAGAATATTCTTCAAACTAGAGATTAGAGAGCTTTTGAGATTTTAAATGATAAAAATCTTTAACTCTTTAATCACGGTTTCATTTTCATGCGTTTGTTCGAAACTGATTATTTGTGATAATCTTAGCAACCATGCCTATTTATACTGAAAAACTGGAAGCTTACTTACAAATAGTGGAAATAATAAAAGGCTACGAACAGTATTATCAATTTTATTGACGTTATAATATTTTGCCGGCCGGCAATCGAGTCGGACTCAGAAATATCACACGCAGCGGATATTGATTGCGTTCAACTGTAGACCAGGCGTCTGCAGATAACGTATATTTTAATAACAGAACGAAATACATATAAAATACAGAACTTTGTATACTCGTAATTATCGTATCTTCGGTAAGTGATGTATGTGAGTACATTAATTGAAATAGGTACCTAAGTACATTTATTTAAGGGTTTTAATAAAAAATCAGACTACAACTGATGAAAAAAATGAAATGACACTGACAAAACTAAAATTCTCACTTACCAACAAGAAAACTGTGGGTGAAATACGCATACCAAATACTTTCACAAAGATTTACTAACTACGTTAATTAGTTTCCAAAACAATTGCCCATTTGGCAAAAGTAACAAAAATAACTTTGAAAAATTACCTAACTAAAATATGTGTGTAATTTGGGCAAATGGCAAAGTGGCGTCGTTTTCTGCGTACGCGCATCGATCAGAATCACACGCAAATCGTGCGCACAGTTCATGTCTTGTCAGTTGGGGCGAAGTATAAGGGCTTGGGGAGGGGGGAGGGGTGTAGGGTCAGCACGTGTTGAGAAAAAAATCTTTAAGACAGACGAAGTTGAAAAAAAAACATTTGCGGGTATTGTGGTCATATGACCATAATAATAAACGTAAGTCATGAAAGATGAACTAATGTTTCGGATTTTAGGCACCTACTTAATAGTTGTATGGACTGGAATATTTAATACTTACCTAAAATATTTTGATTGCTGGACCTGAAATAGCATCTCATCATTTCAGTCCTTACTGAAAAGGTTACAAAGGTTTACTACGAGATCGTATCTAATTTATAATAGGGTTCAAGTACCAATATTGCAAAGTAAAATCATAGCCGGGCCTAAGCGCCACAGAGAAACAAAAAATCCTTAATTTATGCTAATTTCTTATTGAAATTGGAAATAACCCTTAACCACCTTAACCTTATAAACCTCCCTTGCTTATGAAATTCATCATCATCATCATCGGCCTATTAATTTTCCCACTGCTGGGACAGGCCTCCTCCTCTATGAGAGGAGGCCTGTTGTAGATTATGAAATGTGCCTCTCTGTGTCTGTTGCAGATTATGAAATTCATAATCTGCAACAGACATCAGGAATGCATGAATATGTTTTTTTTTATTATTATTTTATGATTCCATTCCACGAATGGTTATTTCGTAATTGAGTTTTGCCTATAATAACTAAACCCATCAAGCAATTAGCCAGAACCAACTCATTCCACAGATTATTCTCATACTGCAAAGGCGCTAGTTTCTACATTTTTGTCTAACTTCCTCTACACTTCACACCGACACGTCTCTAAGGAAATACTTATCTGAATTTAAGTTGAACAAGCAAGATAGTTTTTAGAGCATTTGAATTAGATATTTATAATATATTGTTACTCTAGGGGTGAAAGTAACTTATTTAGTCACGAGACGGAGTTTGGCGCCCGAACATAGTGAGGGTGCAAATAGTTCGAAGGACTAAATAAGTCTTTAACCCGAGGTAAACACTGTGCTTTTCACTACGAATACAAGGAAAATAAAATTAAAAACATGAACTAATCGAAAAATAAATCAAGATCTGACTGCCACTTTCCCGCCTATTTTTATATAGTTCTCAGATACTTGAAGAGTTGTTTTCCATCTTTATGCGTCTTGTCTTCTTCCAGGGGATTTTTTACGCTACATCAACATCAATCCTCATTCCTCGAATTCTGAGATTATCAGTTTTTACAACCTATTTAATCTTAATAAAGCCATCATTTTAAGTTCACACCTGATAAGGTTCCAACCTCGCGGCAACCCTAACCTGCTCGTAAGTCGTAAATCCAGTCCACGAACCCGATCCTGACCAAAAAATATATTAAAAAAACAACTCAAGATTAAAACTAAAGACTATTGTTCCTTTTATACAAGATCCCGGCGATTCGAGAGGAGAAATTCCCCGTCCCTTCATGCATAAATTCATTGTCGGTTTTGTGGCAGAGGCCCGTATAATTAAACTCTTAGAAGATTTAGATAACGGCAGAAAAGCCTTTCTTTTCTAAACAATTCAATAACAATACTATCGCTTTCAAATAGAGTTTCATTTCCTTTAACCATGTAAGGTAAGATTTTAAAGTTTTTGCAAGAAACAGTAGCGTTAGCATTGCGCACGCGATTCCTTTGAAATTTCGCTTTCATTTTCGTGTTTATTTTTGTTGTTATGTCCCGTTTGGTAATTTTCTTTAAAGCTCTTTGTGTTGGGATGAAGACAATGTTTAGCTTTTGAATCTACGGTTGAACAAACTGAGCTTATATTCAGTAAGCTACACAGAATGTTGGTAAAGAAGGCGATTGTTTCCTAGTTTTGATTGATATCCGCCGCTTGGATACAAGCTGGGATGGTGTGTTTACTTGAATCATTTCTTTCTTGCTCTCTTGTTTTGGTATCCAATGTTGGGAAATCTTAAATGAGACTGTGTTTTGATTTAAGAAATTGAACACGACCATGTTTTTAGACGGGAGAGGATATGTGGCAACAGTACCAATTCCTTATTATCAAATACTTTCTTACTTACGACCGCGGTGCCTATGTTGCTACTGTATTTCTCGCTGACGTACGCGAACAACGATCGTACGCTACTGACATCAGCGTAGCAGGAATCCAGGCCTAATAGTAGCGGAAAGGGTTAGCAGAATTTTAAAGTTATAAGTACTTGTAGGAGTCACTTTCGATTATCATAAAACTGAGAGGGTTCAAAGAACGAATTTATCTTCCACATAAGCTAAAGAACAATGGACGTAGGTAACAAACTAAACAATCAGAAAGACAATAAGCTATCAGCTAACATTCTATGGACTATAAAATTTAGAAGTTTTGGTCAAAATGGGTCAGCCGTAAATACATACATCAACATTGGCGACATTCGCTTTACTATTGTACATTTCGTAACGTTTTGAGGCGAGTTTCATAAACCTACATACTACAATACATAGGTATGATTTACAGGTAAATGTAGGTACAAGATGTTTTATGGTTTATTATTTGGCATCCGTTGTAAAAGACATAAATATGGTGACTGTTGAGATGACGAGTAATAGAGAAGTATTGAATAAGAATACATGCTGCGCCGACTCCAAATAAGCGCCATCATAATCTGCCTAGCCTTTTCCAGATAAGCGCCATATTATACGCCAAAATTGGGATACGGGCAGGAAAAAGACGATGAACACTCCGATGATGATGATGTAAAAGACATTATCATATTAAGTTCTCGATGGATCTTTTTTTATATAATAGGTGATGATGATAGTAGAGGAGAGAGGCTGCCTTACGTTCTTAGGATCCCAGGTTCGAATCCCGGTAGGAGCAAATGTTTGTGTGATGAGCATGGACATTTGTTTCCGAGTCATGGATGTTTATATTCTTAGTGTGGCACTAAATGGCGCTGTGTGTAATGTCCAGCGATATTTATTTTGTTTTATTTTTTTAGGTACTGCACTGCAGAAGTACCCAAAACTAAAAATCATGAAAACTATTGTGATATTTTATCATTCTGTTCTCTTCAATGTTGTTGGATGGTCTCCGCCGCGCTCTATAGTACACAGTGATTGCTTTATATTACTTCTATAAACCCGACGTAAATTCAGTACCTACCTAGGCTAGGTATTAACAATATGTCAATGTGTCAATTAAAAGTTCTAACATCCGGACAAAAGCTTTGCACGTATCGAAACGACTTACTATGTGAGAAGGGCCAGAGACAAACACGTTGAATTTCAATTATGCAATTAGGAACACAAACACGTTCACTAATTACTGTTAATAGAGTCATTAACTATAAATTCAATTTATAATTTATGATCTAAAGAAAGTACAAGCAGTTTCAATAATAATTGATGCAAGATGCAGCTCCAAAATCCAGGCAACAAATAAAACGGCTTGTTGAAAATCCAGTTTACCTTGCTAAAACTCGCATGTGTGAGTAGGTATTGAAAGTAAACCTAGTGCTTACAAACCTCCTGGTCCGCTATGCCGTCCTGGTAATTCTAGGTACAAACGAGACACAGCTTAGACTGAGAGATCTGGTAAATCTAGATTTTATCTCGCGGCGCGTGTCTATGAATAAAATTAGTCTAGGATGAAATGATTTTTTTTCTTAAATTCCTTTTTTTTTGGTAATTGAATGCTAATTTATGTCTCGACTGATTGTGATTGTCGTTTCCACATAATTTTTGCAGTAAATGATGCATAATTTGTTAGCGTTTTATGTAAATTGAGTTCGATAAAACTATATTATCACGGGTGTAGAGACATTCATTGGAATGTATATTGTGAATATTCTGATTGTGAACCATCTGTTTCATTTTTGTTTATTACAGACGTTGTAATTCATACTTACTTTGAGCTGCCATATTCTTAAATAAGGCAAAGTTAACTACGACCAATGTAATAATCTCAATAGTGAAAAAAATTGTAAAAAAACGGACAAAAATCTGCCGAAAATGTTATATTTTTAAAAGGATCAACAAATTGTGTAATTGATAATTTATCTTTATCATATCTTAGTATTAATTTGAATAGATATTTAACTGGGTACTTTTTCGTATCAGCTCGAACTACACGGCGAGAATATCTCAAGCAATGCTCACTTTTAGACACGAACAGAATGCTAGATAAATCTTTGTAACCAAAGTAAACATTTTAACAGGTTTATAAATAACTACATACATGCGAGCAAGTGTATAATAGCAGTCCACGGTTAGTCGAAATTTCAGCGAAGTCCTATAAATCCAAGTTGTAGTCCGTTCCTAGTATTACGAACGCGATCAAACGGTCCTGCTCCCTTGGTAACTGAAACATGGTTCCTGGAATCAATCTAATGAGACAAGTCGTAATAAATAAAGCTAGTATTGTTGGTGTTTACTTTCAGGAGTAAAATTCAAGTACTTAAATAAATCCATGTTGGTCAAATACTAATTTATTTCATATTAGTTTACGCCCGCGGCTCCGCAGGCTTGGAGTTCTGTTCTGTCCCACGGGATTGTACTACTGGTTATAAACTATCTGCGTGCCAAATTTCATCCAAATCCGTTTAGCAGTTTTTCCGTGAAAGGGAAAAAAAAACATCCATCCGACCTCGTAAACTTTCGCATTTATTATTACGAGTATTAGTAGGAAGTAGGAAGTTTACAGATAATTTACTGATTTGTTATAGATGTTAAATATTGATTGATATAGAAGTGTTTAGAGCCTGCCATAAAATCATCAAAATAATGAAATGCCTAGTCAGATCCGTCTAATACAGGGTGTAAACCACCTCATCACGAAGCCGTCAACCAAGCATTCTGTACATCAAACTAAGTAACTTTACGCCAAAAATATTGCTGGGAAACAACTTTTTTTTGGCGTCAAAAATCACGTTTTGTTGTATGACTCAATGTAACGCACTCAAAACATTGTGCTGATGGATGGATTTAATAGTAATTTTAATAGTAATAGTAAATACTTGTACCTAAAAAAAAACTTGTCAAAAAGTTGCAACTTTGACCGTAATAACTCCGTAACTAGAAGGTTCTCAAGTATGGTGTAGAACAAAAAAGTGATCGCAATGACAAGGAGAACAAGTGCCTTTCGGCTTCGTGAAGAGGTGTTTTACACCCTTTATAATAGTATATTCTCGAAAGAACCCATAAAATCCGGTACATCAAAAGCCTTACAAAAATATGCAAGTATGTAGATTTCAGAATGCATGTTCAGGTTTGCAATAAAAGCTCGCTTGCACAATGTTCACGACGGGAAACGATTGCCCAATGATAAACCAAACTAACCTACAAATCTGATATAGCCCAGACAATGTCCCAAGTGACGGATTCGTCTCTAGTACTGTGGCATTTTATGATTGCGGTTTAGGATTTTGTAATGATTATTTTATTTGCGTTTATGGGTTACGTAGATCAGATACTGCATAATCAGTCCAGTATATATTTAGTTAGGAGAAGAATATGGGCTGTTTACTTTGGCTATGCACAGAACTGATGTTCATTTAGTTAGACGTAAACTGACAAACTGAAATAGAGACAAAATTTTTATACTATAGTTTGCCCGCGGGTTCGCCTGCGTTGTGTTCAATAATTATCCTATGTGTTAATTCAGGTTATAAACTATCTGTGTGAATCCAAATCCTTTCAGTAGTTTTTGCGTGAAAAAGTAACAAACTTTAGTAGGATTTCTATGTGCTTTGCTCATTGATACACTTGAAGATATGACCCCTTAATTGTAAGCCACTTCACAATTCATTAGTATTATTGGCTGTCCGTGAAACAATATTGTAATGTCAAGGCCGTTCGCCTATCATAAGTCAGTGACCCACTGTAGTGACAGAACATTCATTGATAACTGGTACGCTAGATTAACCTAGGTCCATTTATGCTTCCCTGGTACTCGCAGAAACCTAAGGCAACCTGTCGGACAGTCCAAATCGGTCAAGGTTGCCAGTACGCTGTTGCTGGCTGAGGGAAACTCAACGGGATTTGAGGAACGGAATGCCGGTAGGGCTGTCGCAATCACAACTTGTAATAAAATTCACACACACTTAATTTAATTAATTCTAATAGAAAAATAATCCGCTTGGGAACGATGGTAATCTCATTTGTAAATGCTTTAAGTAATTATTTATGATACTGCACACAATTTGAATTTGGTTTTTATGCATCACTTGCATTGGAATCTTTATATCGGAGAAGTTTTGTCACGATTTAGACGCCCGGTGCCCGAATTTATTAATTGAATGGAGCTGTTGATGTCTCTTGTAACTTTTTTTTATCGCAAGTAATTTTTTAGAATATTGCTTGGCCGTGACATCGTAACTAATCGTATTTTTGAACTTTAATAACACTTAAAACTAAATGTTCTGTGTTACCAGTTCATTTTTCGAGTGCAATCCAGTACAATCTATACTACAAATAAAACAAAAACCGGCCAAGAGCGTGTTGGGCCACGCTCAGTGTGGGGTTCCGTAGTTTCCCGTCCGTCACAATAAGTGTTCAATCCAATCCGATTTTAATAATTATTTTTTTGTTTGAAAAAAGATACGTTCAGGATAATAAAATATGTAAACGAAGTTAAAAAAAATGCTTGCATATACGATTATACTACAAACTTAGTCCAGAAATTATTTTGTACAACTTTTTGTCTTTTTTGTACAAAAACTGTTGTTTCCATCCAAGTTCAAAATGATTTTCCTAGAAAATCCTTATAAAGTTCTACTTTTCAGATTTTTTTCATATTTTCTAAACTTATGGTTCAAAACCATAGTGTCGCACTACCGTAATGTCGAACTATTGTCGCGCAATCGTTTGTCACACTAGCGTGATGTCGATCTTCAGTGTGTCGCACAAGCGTGCATTCGAACTATGGTGAGTCGCAGTACAGTTTTGTCGCATAAGCGTTAATCGAACATCCATTTGTCGAGCTCACATAGTACACTCAAAAGTTAGAGAGGGGACACACATTGTTTTTTACTTTTGGAGCGATTATTTCCGAAATTAATGACATTATCAAAAAATGATTTTAGTAAACCCCTATTCATTTTTAAATACCTTTCCAACAATATATCACACGTTAGGGTTGAAATTAAAAAAAAATCACTTCCCACTTTACATATAGGGGAGCCCCCTATATGTAAAGTGGGAAGTGATTTTTTTTTTACCCTAATAAAACATTTTTTTCCAATTTTTACCACTTTGTCGGCTTGATACACATCTTGGTACCAAATTTCAGCTTTCTAGTGCTAACGGTCACAGAGATTAAGCGAGGACGAACATACGGACGGACAGACAGACATGGCGAAACTATAAGGGTTCCTTGTTGACTACGGAACCCTAAAAGGTAACATTTGTTTGTATTTTGTATGTAGGGGTTAATGTTCGGAACTACCAGTACCTACTGATCCGATTCCAAAAATTCTTTCACTAACTGTCAAAAGCTATTAAAACATTCCCGTGGGTTTATTTCCGAACATAACGGGAACGAAGCCACCAGTAAATGCTAGTTTGTCATTATTTTATTCGACAGCTATTACTATTATCGGCGTTGCCTTACTATACCGGTCTATATTTGCCTACATGCCAAGGAAGGCTTATGTTTTTTGCGCGTATTTTATGTTTGTAGATTTCATGATTAACTCGTATTTTCCTGGATGGAATTCGACAGTTGAGGTATCGTTACATTTGTCTTAAAAGCCCAAGTGTCCTTGTGGTTTTCGCAGTCGGGTTTTTGATTTTTCTCAAAGATTACATAATACTTGTTAAAACGGGTTGATTCCGTCCCGTATGTTAGGGCAACCTTAACTTGACGAAGGGTGTGTGGCAACGCGTGGGCATCGATACAGACGTTTATAGCATGTTTGTAAGTTCGTTAGTTTACGTTATTAAACTATTACTTGCTGGAGAATGTTTGTTTCTTTGAGAATGTCGGTCAAGTGTTTCATGGGATATTCAAGGACGGAGGAAGGGGATATGAGGTTATCGTGATCCTGAGCTATTAATAGGACTACCGACGACAGTAAAAAAAAAATAGATTGACGTGAATTACCAAAAAGTTAATGCCAATTTGAAAGACTTTTGTGCTATCACAGTATTGGCACAATCAACAATTTGGCTAACTAAATAAATAAAAAACTCAGCATTTTTGGGTTTGGTTCATAAAACAAATTAATAATAACAAATATGTAAACCTACCTATGAAGAAAGTGGGACCAGGAAACCATAAATTGTTAAAGATTTTGGTATTAAGTAGCCCTGACACTCCCATTTAGATGACTAAAGTAGATGAAAGCTACTTACTGAACTTTACAATTGAATTTTACAATGCTCAGCGGCCAGTTACAATTCAAAATCTAAAACATTTTAAGTGATCCGTGTGGGGGGGAGGCATCAACGATGACGATGGTGTAAATATCAAAATATTTTTTTTTAAACCTTGCCACACACTAGGAATTTCTCCTGTATCGTGGGTTGGGTACGTTAACAAACATTTAAACTCACAACACACACAGCCAGACCTAGATCATACAAATATTTGTTCCGTGCGGGAATCAAAACTGTGTCATCAATCGTATTGGATCGACGTAACGGTCCCATAGAAAATCCGGGTCCGAAACTGGGTTCCGCTTAAGCGTAACCCACCGAAATAACTCGATATTGTTGAAAGTCGAAGTAGAACTAAGAAACACTTTTAAACCGAGCCACTTGTCTAGGCACTCTGACCTCATGAATTTCCTGAAAAACTTCACACAATGACTCCATTCCTGTACACTTACGATAACAACCAGTGGTGACCAAAACGAAAATAACGCTTTAGCAAGTTCAAAATTAGCAGAAGAGCTTTGTATTATGTCCGGCTAACTGGCGTGTCGGTGTAAAGTTATATGTGCAGTGGAAACGGCGTTAACGACCCGGGGACGACTGTTCACTCGTTTAGGAGTTTGGAGTCTAGGACGCATTTCCGCGTGCGATGTTTACTCGCCAAAATTGTTCTGAGAATAATATGACTGACATTTTTTGAACTGTGATCTCGGTTTTTCGTCTCTTTCTTTCCCTTGTTTCCTCTCACAGAAAGATGTCTTGTGACTCAGCCGTGGAAACGTTATAGGCTGAGGATCAGATGTTTGATTTTGACTTCTGTGAAAAAAAAATACTTAGAAGCTTAAGCATAGTGCCTAGCGAATTCTTTGTGGGACAATTTAACCATTTCAAAACCATCAGATTTTCCATCAGTATGTAAACCATCTGAAACCACAATTGGACCACCATTTAGAACTTCTGGTCTTTGTACGTAAAATATTGAAAAATTAAGTCCGCCTTTGTGCGGTACTTTTTCACTTGCGCATATTGTATAAAACTTATTCTTATCGCGAATCATTTCTATTTCTATGAAAATATTTAAATAACTATGCAAATAAATAACCAATTAGTGCAACACCCGGAAAAACTAATTATAACACTCTTAATTACATAGCAGGTCCCACACATTGATCAAAACCCGTCACATGCACTAATTGTTTCCATAACGATGTCAATACGAAAGTTCCCAATGATCATAGACGATGGGAGCGTCCTGTGTCTATGCGCGAACGCAGCCGGGGCACACATGTTGTCACTTTAGGGGGTGGACACATGCACTTGCAGCAAGGTTGTCAATAGTAATAGACTTGATTTCACTTGAGTTTTTGTGACACTTTTTTGCTTAAAGAGTTAAAATTAAGTGGCGTTTTTTTGTTTTTTTTTTAATTAAAATACTCTGCCGCTGTTGAACTTGTAGTCGCATTCTCAATTTAGAATGCCATCGATATGCTATGAGGAAGAATAAAAATACAGATTTTAAATACCTTACCAATAGATATTCACATAACATGCCTGCCGAAGTTTCGTGTAACAAGCAAGACGTTAAACACGGACTTTTCTATTGGTTGGTTTTGAGCAAATTACATACAAACCAACCATTCCCACGACCTTCATTACGTCTTCTGTCCGTCCAGTGAGAGGACGTCTCAGGGCTCCTCCCGCTCTCCACACCATAAATACTTTACTTATATTTGCCATTTGAGATGCACGAATTAGTATGAAGGAAAGAAATAGGTTTTTTTACTCAAATTCACTGTGCTTCCGTTTGGCTGCCTCATTTCCTTATTACTTTTTTAAAATTTTTCAACAGAAAATAATCATTGCAAGCAGCTTCATTTTAATAAAACAAATTCCTATATCTCACCTATGCAATTATGCAATACTATACTACATTACCTACATAATCCACATTGTAAAAAACGTAATATACCATAACCGTTTATTTAAAATTAACAAGGATAATAGTCAATAATTCGACAACCCTAAAGTGGTTTACCAACAATGCGCGCCAAATCACCCGCAGAGAGCGGCGCGGTGGATGCATGCGTTTGACAAGCCGCGTTTCGTTCTACGACAATATTCACGTCTTCCGTGCGATTGACTCTCATAGACTACAGCCAATCTCCTGACGGTTACTGCCCGCCTAGTACTTTCGTAGACGTTTCGGTGATTTTGGCGACTTAACGCTTTCTTTTAAAAAGTGTGAGGGGGAAGGATGGGAGATAAGCAGGATTCTTTCTTCTTTCCATTAGTTTTTTTTTTTTCAAGGTCAACTTTATATTTTGCTTATAAGTAGATGGTATTATAGAGCATGGGGATAAGAAGGTCGCATTCAATATAACAGAAGCTCAATTCGACTGCTAGGTAAATACTCACCGTTTTTGCAGAAAAAAAGTATTGTTTATTTATTTATTTAAAATTATGTAAATTACACCATAACAGCTATAACGCCAATGCGATGTAATTATGCTAGTATATGCCAATTTGTGAAGTCTCACCGTCACTACATAATAGTAGTTTAGGTTTTCCTTAATAAGTTATGGGAAAATTTTAACTACTATGTAAGCTTGCTCCGTTATTTGTAACATTGTAAAGTTACAGAACGAAACTAAAATTTCCCCGCGCTGACTACTCCCTCACAGAGAAAGAGAAAGTCAGGATAAAAATACCAAACTTTTTTCTTTCGGTGGTTAGTACTTACTAATTTTAAAATTAGTAAGTACTAACCACCGAAATTAATTAAAATTAGTGAAATTTAGTCTTAAAGTTAGGAAAATTCACTAAGTTTTTTATTTTAAATAAATCTTTAAACATTCTCAAACTACATTTTGATTACTGTTTATAATATGTAGCCTTGTGATCTCGTAGCAATCTTTCAGATTGTTTTCTTAGCACAAAGCACTAAAGAAAAATCTGTTTCAAATATTAAACGAGGTCAAAAATAATACAGGAACTATTTGTTTTTGTTACATAACAAATAACCCTTCATTTACTGGTTGAAATTTATTAGTTAACTACTAGGATAGCAGAATTTCCACACTTAGTACTTTCGCTATCGCGACGCTACTCGCCAGTCGCCGCTGCTGGTTGGTCGAATCGTAAATTTACCCGCCATTCGCCAGGGCAATATTTCACGCGCTTCGCTACACGCTCCCCCGCCATTACGGCTGCGTTTATTTATTCTTCCGACCTAACTAATGATACCCTTCCTAGGAAGTTCGATGCGCCTAAACTTTTACTTATCCAGTCATCCTAGATAAAAATCTTTCTAAGCATAGGATACAGTTAGTTATAGTATAATGCATAAAAAACAGACTTGAAAGAGTTTGTTCTATTTGTATGCTTCAGTAAAAACCTTACTACATACCTAGTAAGTAAGTGGTGTAAGTAGTTTAAGAGGGAAGAGATTTTCCATTAGTTTCTTCGATGTTATTTACTACAATTATTATTTTCCTACAAGTAAATGCGTGTAAAATCTGTACCGATATAAACGTCACACAATAAACGTAAGTGTGCACTTAAATACCATCAAAGGCTGCCCTTTATCTTCCCATTACCGACTCAGTGCAGGGCGTAGTTAATCTCTCATGTAGGTTAAAAATAAAATAAAAATAAGTAGTTTACTTGCAAAGGGCACTCTTTAGAGCTGGCCAATTATTTTTACCGCGCGTGTTCAAGATGTAAGCTCGCATCCTTATGACTCATGCGGTCCTAGTACAAG
The DNA here is from genome assembly GCA_950022955.1 of Xestia ashworthii. Classification (NCBI taxonomy): domain Eukaryota; kingdom Metazoa; phylum Arthropoda; class Insecta; order Lepidoptera; family Noctuidae; genus Xestia; species Xestia ashworthii. Next base: position 17,457,594 of record OX465566.1, read on the forward strand.
TTACACGGTATTTACAAGGTCCCTCGGGATGCCCGGGAATAACGGGAGCCGTCCCGACTCCGGGCCGTCCCGTCGTCATAGAATTATTGATTTAAAATGCTACGTACGACTCCGAAAATGATTTTTATTTCAAAAATCCAGTTTTCACAATGATGTTCTGTTCTAATGATGCACCTTGTGAACTTTTATTCAATTTCATAGATTTTATTAAACCAATAAAAACAAAGATGAATAGTTAATTGTAAGTTTAAACACCAACGTAGGTGTTTCAATTACGTGGTCTTTAAGACTTAATTCGTTTATCTAGTTATTGTAACCGATTTAGGCGTAGGTGTAAATTGGTTATAGACGACTTGTTAAGAAAAGGTTAGAACTTTCTCTAAAAATATCTTTAATTTCGTCGAAAGCTTTTATCCCACGATAAAAACGGCCTTACCCGAAATTGCTTAAAAAACCCCAACATTGTCGAAAAAGGCTAGGCAAAAGATCATGATTTCTTACTTACTGTAAGTAAGTAAGTAAGTAAGTAAAAATTTATTTGTTTAAACATGGTAATTTTCAAGCCTAGCATTCTTGTGTAAAATTGGAATGGAATAGAATTGCAGTCTATAATTTTCCGATTAAACATAATGTTTGATAATTTCACAACAACAGCTGCGTAAAGTTGGATCCTATTAAGGTTGGCAATAAGTTTATTATTTGATTAACAACTTACTGTCCCCCTGAACGCTTAAATGAAAGAAATTGTTTATTTTACTGTGCTTTAAAGCTGTCGTGAGAATGCTTGGGTTAGTCGATGTGACAGTTATCTCTTTATGTGAAGTACTCTTCATAATAGCATTATAATGGCTGTCTGGATAGCGAAATTAAAGTAAATATGGTATTCACTGACTGGATAGCAGAACTTTAAGCGTGTCAATGTGTTTTACATGAAGGCTCCTGATAATTTGTATGAGAGACCACTTTAATTTTGTTTTTAACCATTGTTCCATCAAATTAGCCGTTTTCCTTCCTCTAGCCAATGTTTGGACATGGGCCTCCTCGCTGACTGAGGGAATAGACAGTAAAACCAAAGCGGCTTAGTGCGTGTAGAACACATTCCTATAACGAATTATTTATTTAAAATTGGATCAATAAGTTTAATAAGAAAAAAATAAAACAATAATAAGATAAGCCGTTTTTTGAAAGTGATGGGATTGCTCCACACACCTATAAGATTGAATAGATATTTACAGTCATGGACATTTCTGAAAAAAAAAACATGCGGAGCAGTCTTTGGGACTGCCGATATAAGTTAAAACTAAGTAATCCAAAATAAACTTTATCTTAATTGCATAAGGTTTGTTTTGTTTGACTAACCATTCACCCTCCGCCTTACAAATTTTCGATCAGGTCACGTGTCCTGACGCGAGTATAATTTTTTTTACCCATTCCAAAAACTGCACAATGACGCTAAAGAAGTTTTTACTTCAATAAAAATAAAGGACCACCGCAGTTTCTTGTTCACACTAAGCTTAGAACTAACTAAGTAAACTACACGCAGTGTACCATGTTAATTTTATAAAGCCTTATAAGGCTTTCCCGGAAGAACATGGCGATCCAAGATGTTGGTAAGTATTACACTACTTTAGAGGTCAAAGGTCTTCCCTGACCCCTTCCCTTTGCTAACGTGTATAACTTCTTATTAAATGGCACATAATTATCTTCGCGTTTAGATAAGATTAGTAAGCATAATTTTGCTGAAGGTGAAAGAGAATTAGTTTCAGGATTTAATATTGAATATAGAAGAGGTGGTTTTGCTTTAATTTTTTTGGCTGAATATTCAAGAATTTTATTTATAAGAATATTACTTGTTTTAATTTATTTAAGTATAAGTTTTATATTTCAAATGAGCTTTATACCGAAATGGAAAATATTTTTTTAGGAATATGTATGTTTATGTAATACCACTGAATTATACATTGTGCGTTTTTATTTTCTGCGTACCTAACATGTCATGTAAATTCACAACAAGCTTTAAGTATTTCAAATATTGTGTCATTTATATTCCGGAATAGGTAAATTAATAGACATAGTACATCTACTTGATAGTCCATTGTTCTTCAATGTACCAGGCACATACAAATGTGGCTATTACTCAAACGTCATTTTAAGTCTAATTCCATCAGCCTTATTTTGAATTGAATTACAGGAAATGATAAAAAACCTAATAAGAGAAAATACAAATATGTATTCACATTACAATAAACCATTATCATTTTTATAAAAAAAAAACAAGGTACAATATAAACAAGCATCGTGAGAATTTGTAAAATTGAAAATCATTATGTGACATCAGCCCGTATCGCATATGTAAGCTCGTGCCAACTTTTCACGTCGTCGTCATTGTTACAACTTACGCCACACAAATCACAATGTAAAAGAAAAGTTTTCCCCATTCCACCCTTACTTTCCGTGGTTACCACCCATCTTCCGTCTCTTTCACTCGCAGTGGAACAATAACAAAGGTCTCTTGCGTTGTTCTGGGCGCCTGGTAGTTGCCGGGCGTTATAGCGCCGCACGCCCGCACCGCGCACACATGCGCGATACGTTCTCTGTTCATACGGCGACTCCTAAGCTTCCATTTACGGTATCTGTCATGTCATGTGCACACCATGTTGTTTTCACACAGCGAAGCTTTGAAATGTTCACAAAAGTTTTCTGTATAGTAGACAAGTTCTGAAACAAGCGAACTGATTCCTTTCACGGAGTCTTTCATCATAAATACCAAGTAGGTCAGATGTTTTACTATTAATGATTGGTTTCATCATGCAAATAATATTCAATTAAGGCTGTGGTTCTAGTCTTTACATTTTTTTTTATATTTTAAAGTACTCAACAGAAAAAAAAATTATAAAATAAAAAATATCTAGACCAAAATAAAATTTCCACCCCCCCATCTCGTAAAGAGTATTTTTGTTCTTCGATATCTGAGTGCAAAAGCCGTTTTTATCGTCTTGAGGGTAAAGTAAATTTGAATTTAAACATCGTGTGCACTAAGCATGTGAATTCAAAACATCATTAAACCTATTTATTTCTACCTCTATGGTGCCGAATTTATCATAATTTTTTTTTTAATTTGTTAAGGATTCAGACTCGGAACCTTCTTGGTGTACTTTTTTTAATATGTTTTGCGCGCGCCATTTTCCTTTCACGTCATATTGTTAACACCTTAGGTTTAAAAACAAGGAATCCAACTTGAAAACAAGCGAAACACCTAAAATGACCACTCATTATCTAGCGACGAGGAAGTTTATTTGACGCCAACAGAATTAACTGAATTTGTTAATAATGCGCATTTTTTTTGCGTTTATTCATTTCCTCGCTGAGGTATGATGAAAAGTTACGTGTTGCACTCGAGTGCAAAGATTTTTCACCTCGAGCTCTTTTGAAACCCTCGCTAACGCTCAAGATTCTAAGTTTTGAATAACTCGCTTCGGTCGTGACTCAATTTTAGAATCTTTCGCTTGCTTGGTCATCAAAATTCAGCACGCGGTTAAAAAACAACTTTGCACTCTTGTATAACGAATAACTATTAAAAGAATAAATGATCATTCTCAACTTAATCTAGGAAACTGTTGTGGTAGGTCTTCGAATATTTACTAACTCTTCTTTTTCTACATTTTATTTAACAACCCTGGGTTTGTATAAATTCATTTCAAACTGTGTTACATACAACTTCATTTGTTAGCGACTGTAACTGTGCTGTTATGTAGGTGCTTATTCAATAAAATAAAATGTGATAACATTCGTTTATCTTCTGTGATTCGTGGTATTCAGGGATTAAGCGGAATCGTTTCCGATTCGTTGATTATATTTTTCGGTAATTATGTAAAGCTTATTTTAAGAGATAGGTACCTACTTAAACGAAAAACTGAAGTCCTCGAGATCGAAAACTTAGGACAGTCTTCCCATAGTGTACCCGCAAACAATAAATTAACAACCTGTAAAAGTTTCATTAAGTTCAGAATACTAGCGAAGTAAAAGTACCTACATAACTGCTCGACTAAAGCGGAAAATCAAATTTTTTCCACTATCATGAATTATAATTTTTTTCGGTAGTAGTTTGTGAAATAAACTTATTCTAGGCTTGTTTATCCATGTCGTCACGGTTCCACTAGTTAACATCTATGAACTCCTGGTACCACGGGTGACATTCTTGGTTGGAACGGTGACGCAATATGACGGGGTTAATTTATCGATTACGAGGGAAAGAGAGCGATGCAAGTTCAAGGGTAGTTGGTGTTCTTTCTCGCTCTAGCCTGACTGGGAGGGTCGTGAACTTGACGGAAACTTGAATGTAACTGGGGAGATGTTAAAGACACTATGAAGTAACAATTTGCACGTAACATGCAAATATAAAAACATTTTTCATTTTTTTACAGTTATCTGTGATCACGTTCTTTGAGTCACATCCGGACAGACGGACGGAGCGCGGTCGACAACGACCGACTATTATAAACTTTGTGACGAATATTCAACCAAAACAAGAGAAGCCATTGTTTCAACCGTGTTTGTATTTCCGCCGATGGACAAAAAATGAAACAGTTTGCCCTACTAGCCATGTGTGTTTGTAAGACCATTTTTTAAACAATGCTTGTTGAAACGTTACAAAACTGTGTCAAATGCAAACTTAAAGATTAAATCACCGTTCCTTTAGTTATAGGTGTCATAACTCAACTCATTTACAAGTTTTATAGTCCATCTGTCAAAACAACGCATCCATAACTGGCATGTATTACGCAAACTATGAAAAATGGCTCGGAAAAGTTCACCTAAATTCTTTCCCGGGTATACCGTATGGTGGTAAATGGTGTAATTGATTTTGGAAACACGGAAACGGCCCGTTGTTCGGTCCGGTACGGGTCTACGGTACACATCGAATTAGACATGTTAGCAGGGCAGGCTTGTTCGATCAATAAGTACCATGTTTTGTTGATTCTAATGTCAAAGCTTGTTACCATTATGATTTTTTTAATCAGCTCAACGATAGCATTAGCAGTAATAAAAAAGCTAGAGTTCGCGAAATTAATGGTGGATCGCCGTGGTAAAGATCATCTCCGTTGCTGATCCGTGATTTCCAGGACCAGTGATTGTAACGATGCTTGGGACTTTGGGAGAGGCCTATGTCTATGGACGTATTCAGGCTAACATTAAAGAAAACGCAAGTTCATGACTAAAAGCAAAAGCACGGTAAAGTTCAAAACGTGTGTTTAGTATTGTGTATGATACAATACGAATATTATGTAACACGGTAACAGATACAACTCCAACACAAACTCGAATGTGTCCTAATCGTAACTTCGTAAGTGCCGGAATACACGAACAAACTTCCATTATTGTAACTAATAAAGTTTATCACTCTATTATTGTGGCTTTTTAGCAACTTTTAGCATTCTGAACCGGTGCTTAGCTGGTTTTGTTAAACAGTTCAAAATGGGTACTGATATGTTGATGGTTTCCTGTTAGTAAAATGTGTTTGGCTATCCAATGAACGTTTCGTAAGTCGTCAGTTGAAGTTGTTATAATTTTCATAAACATCTGGTTGCCTAGGGCATCTGGTTGCCCTAGACGATCAAAAAGCGAACGTTTTGACTGTGATTAACAGCACCAGCCGAATAATCAGTTCATTGCTGTAACAGGTATGGCTGATATCACAATGTCTTCGAATGTTTGGTTCTAGGTTAAGTCGGTTTTCTCACGTTGTTTACAGTCACAGTTTTGACAACACGACGGAGACGAAAGGTTGGAAAATTCATATCGGACTGAAAATTGCTAAAAGAAACTACTTCTGAAAAAGAGATAAAAATCTTCTAAATACTGAAGACGAAGAAGGAGATGACATCAAGACTAAAACAAGTTACAAACAACAGAGCAGCCTTTAATTTAAATCTAATCGTGTACTAGGACCCTAAGTAAAGGTAGGAGATGCGTAGGGTTAGGGTCACACACTAGTGAAAGCCTGACCTATGACATAGCAGCTCAACCATTAATCGTATGGGAACAAGCTTTAATAAATTCACTATCGAATGTAACTATCTTGTTTGGAAATGTTTATTCGCCTCCTCCATACTCATGTACTTAGATTACAATTTTATTTAGCCTCAGTGAATCTTATTTTATTAATAAGTGGCTTATTTTGTGCTTATTACACCCAATCATTGATCTGTACGGTTACTAACACGGAATGTTTCAATAGATATACCCCGGGATCCATTTGTAACAAAAACAACATACTAGGAAAACAGGAACGCCCAGAATGTGAATGTAAGCTCAATTTACATGGCTTGTAGTAAATATGATACTAGGGAAATATAGCGCACAAGTTCCAGGAAAATATTAAAAGTTGAAGACTTTCAAAGCATTATGTAATATCACCTCAGTATATTAGATAACTAATTTACTAGAATTTACTAGAAAATGACTTCCCAACACAGTTTTTACTTGTTGAGGCTGATAAAGAAAGAAATTCTGCTGAAAATCGGAAGAAGGGGAATAAATCGAGGCGTCGATCTCAGGTGCCTCGACCACTGAGTACCTATGCCATGGACCCATGAAACCTTGTTTAGTTGTATATCTTGTCACTAGGTTTACCTGAAAATGTGACAACTTGCAAGGTCGGCTACATCAATTGTCTTCTTTTAGTAAAAGTTCAAAATGAATTACAATTTGTAATGAAAACAGTAGCAGAAAGCTCATGAAATAACAAGATGAATATGGTATTTATTTCTCAGGTCCGTACTCTAATCCAGGTCCAGACTCCGATATATTTTGAAAACATTGCTACTAGGCCAGCACAAACGGCAGGGTGTTGCGTATTACATGCCAGGGTTCGTTCATATAGGAAAGGGGAAGGAGGCCTGGGAGGTGTAACAGAATTACAGAATGGAATACAGGCACAGATTCCAGGCCGAATTTATAAACAATGTACTAGGTCTGCACAGATCGCAGAGGGTCATATATGGACCTGACACAGGGGGAGGGGGTAGATTTTGGCCTCACTACCCCTTTCATCCGGCTGGCCGAGACTTATTATAGTGTGTCTGTGTGATACTGTGGTGTCTACGCTCACGATCTAATAGTTGTTTATATAGTAGCTTTTTACTTTAAATATCTTGTAAGCTATGGTTCATTTGCTACTGCATCCTCCTATTCCAATGTAACGTCTAATTGCAACGAGAATCTTCATCGGAAGTATCTTCATTGGTAGTATGTGCATCGGTAGTATCTTCATTGGTAGTATCTTCACTAAAGAAATCCTTCTGTAATTCCTTATAAGAACGGCTAAGATCATCTTTCGCTCTTTGGCCACCGGATTGAGAACCAGTAATCTATAAGTCAAAGAGCACTCTTTGTGGAATCTATCCATCATTACAATCTTAAGAATGTATTCCATGAAACTCAATTACGAAATAACGGCATACCCTGATGATGTTATAAATGTTTAATGGCGGGAATCAATCAGCGAGGCATCACTCGGGCGGTAAAGTATTAAAGTTAACAATAATTAATATTATAAAGTTTACGGTGTTTTTACGTCGCTTCCCGGTGCCCCAGTTACAATCCAAAGTGTTCTTGTACCGAGGAAAACGTCAAATTAATTTAGGGCTAGTTGTTAAAAACGGAATTACGGTAGTAAAAAGTATTTTGCGATTTGATTGCTCGGTTAAATTCTTTTGTGTACGTTTTTATGAGGCAAGGGCTGTATTTTTACGTTTTGATTTTTGTTGTTAGGGAATTGTTTCTATATTTTCTATATGTTTCGGTTAGGGAATTTCGTTTTTACGAGTGCGGATGTCTGCGACATGAGATCCCACCTAACCAATCTTAGAACTATGTAATACAACTATTTCCAAGAATAATCTACAACAGAAGTTACTACATCACTGACAAGATAATAAGCATAGTCCTACAGGGAGCGAATCACCGACCCAAATAAATACATGGGCGTCTGAAAAATATATAGAAGAAAAGTAACAGGACATGAATTTGTTAATTCATTGTAGAAATTATAATCACTTTTGCAACAAATTCAAATTATTATATTTGGGAAGCCCGCGAAATTCAACGAAACCTTTGCTGCTGCTCGGGCACTGTGCACAGGGCCTCGATTCTGCTATTACAATAGTGTCAGAGTATTCGATCATTGATTTCATAATGATCAAGTTCCGTCAAATTTTGACAAGTTTGTTAATTCTACTATCATAATGGCGCCATTATGACTTCTCAATGAACAACCACTGACGCTCCATTGAAAGAAATGTCATAGAATATTAATCTCGTACATGAAATCTGGCATGAGTAAATGTTCGCATTTAGTAGTAGATTTCGAAAACCATTTGTACTAAGGGTTTTATAATAATGACAATACGAAAATGCCATTAAAACACAATTTTATTACGAGACCATTGACCGACCATTGTGAATTTAGCAGATTACGAACTTTATGCAAAATGACAATGGGATGAGAATGGAATCGTGTTGGAGTGACGAATTTATTAAAATAGCAGAATTAGGCCCCTGGTGAAATGTTAGAAGCTAGATGCACGGATCGAATTGGTCGTTCCCTATGAAGAAGAATAGGGAAGAAACTCCACGGTCACTCTTTTAAAACACCGCGGTAACCCTAAGTTGATTGCTCCACAAATAGCCCACGAACTTAGTCGTCTTCGTACATCACCGTCCATAGAAGAAGGAAGTATAGCACGTGCCTTCAGAAACGGTAATGATAACATGAATTGATTTATTGCTCAATATTTACTTTACTTATTAAGTTGCCTGGGCAATTTCGGAGATTCGAATGAGTTATTTTTTTATTTACAGCTTGAGTCGTCCTTTTGATTTATTTTGAAAGATGAAGTTTTGACTCACGGTAAGTTTTTATAAATGGTCAATCGATTTTTGAAAAAATGTTTTATTTGTTATCAAAAACATCTGAAAATCAACGAAACAATACTCTAGCACGAAGGTACTGCCAACAAGAAAAGTGATTTATAATGAAGCATAGACAACATAAAAGAAGGAAATACTAAAATATAATGGCACTTTGATTAAAAATGAAAGTAACATTCAGGCGCACACAGTCATACGATGTTACATACAACTTTACGCATAACTGTTGTGTCCATAGTTATATTATTATTTTGCTACAAAATGTAAACATCGGTACCAGGTAAACATGAAATGGAAGAGATGAAATGCAAACAAGTAAAACTCACCCTACCTTATACGGAAAAATATGCGTAGCAGCGTGAAGTAAGTAAGTATCAATGAATTAAAAAAGGTCGCAATAATTAAATTGCATAGAGACATGAACATTGAACAGTTGTATAATAGAGAAAAAACTACTAACAATCTAATAATGTAATTGAGAAATTGTCCCAGTCTGCCAGTTTCAATTAAAATGTAACCGATTTCTCAGAATTAGTTTGGAGTTGCTAGTCCTATGCCCTAGAATCAGTAATGTTTAAGTCTTACAAGCCTAGCTATTCTTATCTGTAACTAGAGGCATCAATTTAACAGTGATTGGCTAAAATGATAAATTGGTTGGGATGATTTAGAAGCGCATAATTTTATTCAGACTTTTAGTAAAATTGTTCAACACTAGTTTTTGCTCGCGATTTTGCTCCTTTTATGTACGGAATGTACACACGAGAGCATTTAAAATGTAGCCTATCTTGCTCGGGGATAATGTAGCTTTCTGTTGTTAGTGAAAGAAGCTTCGGAATCGGATCAGGCAGTTTGCCCTCTTGCTTGTGGTCTTCTTCCATTCTTCTCTATTTTTGGTCATCTCATCAGACACTTAATTCTTCTTCTTTTCTTGCTACATACAAACTTGTTTTACATAAGTCTTTATAATGTTATATTGGAATAGATTTAGAGGCGCTCGTGGTTAAATAATTTCGCAGTCGTTACAGGTAGTCAGTGGCCCAATAAGTCTGACAACCAGTCTTACTAAGTGTTATTGTATTACCGAGTATTAACTAGGTTGTGAAGGTCAGATAGACAGTCGCTCCATGTAAAATACTGGTATTCAGATGCATCGGGTTAGACTGGAAGCCGACCCCAACATAGTTGGGAAAAGGCCAGGCAGATGATGATTGGAATAGATTTAGATGAACTTTATTTCTCTTGCCTTGGTAGTTAATGTACCTGCATTTCATAAAGTGGGGTAATGTCTGGACTAGCAGTATTCATTTTGCTTTTTCATGAAACGTTATTTGTGTCAATAAGCCAGTACATTTAGCTGATAGACACATAAATATTGTAGTAGTATTCATTGCCCCGCGGTCTAGATTCATAATAAATCGATGTTTAACAAGTCTTTACTATTCACTACAATACTAGATTATTCGTTTACATGGTTTAATTTACATAATACTTTGCGTGCAGTAAAATAAACGAACATTCATCAGGTCTACACACATTGTCATCAACGTCAAACGGCGCATAAGTTTATCTAGAAACACTGGCTGTTTTTCCGTTAGCTTCCCTATTATTTTCTGATTATTTTCGTCGCAGGATCCAAGTTAAATTATTGCTCTGGGACTTCGTCAAGCTCCATTGTCTCGGCACTTTTCTGGCTTTCAGGAGTTGCAGCGGTTTGGAAATAGTGTGGCGGGCTTGGTTGCTTATGTACAGATCTTTCTGAATCAGTGTGCTGGTCAATAAAAATGAGATAATTTCTGGCTAACCTAGACCAGGTTAGCTCGAAATTATCTCATTCGGGCAAAGTAACACCTCTTCTCTAATTTAAGATTTCTTCAGAAAGCTTTCCTGCAGCACAAAGCAGTTAATGTGAGCGCTTAATAAAGAAAGATACACTAATTAGCTTTGTCTGGTAACTGAAGCAAACTCTTTTTTATTATTCTCGTTGGTATCTTCTAACATCATGACACTATTCTCAGAAGGTTGTGTATTTACTTCTCTATCCATGTTTCTAGTTCTTTATGTGCTATTTAATTTATTAAAAACATAGCAGGCGAGTTTTTCAATTGGACTGCATTACACTTTAGTCTTTAGTAGTAATGTTGCTTGTCTCATTTGAATTGAATGCACGGATAGCTCCTTTGTGCAATAACAAATTGTTAGTGTAGTCTAACTAATTTTAAGTAGGTATAGGCTGAAGGTTTCCTTCGTTTTATTACTTAAATTAATCATTGTTGCCTAGCTGTGTATGACATTCTTGTCTTTACACTATTACTTTCCGTTCTATAATAAGACGTTTGAGTCTAACTTTTCTCTTTAATTTTATATTCAACTTCTCCATCATCGACATGATTGGGTGTGGAACTCTTGCTCTTTACTTGCGGGCTGTATAATCAGGTGGACAAGACTCATCCTAGCCTAGATGTTAATGGTTTTTTCGCTCAAAAACCACACCACCACATCAGTCTAGATCGTTCCTATTGCTAAGACACAGACCTTTTGCTAAGCCCCATTGGATATAAGTGGTGAATACCGCACGATTTCGTCTCACAGAAGAGTTTTCAGCTCAAAAGCCGCAAAATTTACTCAAGAAATGTAGCTGTAAAGTTTCAAACAGCAAAATCACAAACAGGTAGAGAACTTATTTACATAATAATATGTGTGAGATGCTAGAAAATTCCATTATTCTAAACATCCTCCAGATACCTGTATCCAGGCCAAAATCTACTGAAAAATATGATCTAACACAAGTATGATGTAAATCCCATATTTAAGAGTCTGCATTACATCACCAAGGCAGAGAGCAGACATAAACACTGCTACACACTGGTTTACATTAGACCAAATGTTAGTACTAAGTTTTGGGCTAGACTAATTATTCACTGTTCTCTAACCATGTGTTGATAACTTTATGAACTTGACGATAATTTACACGTAATTTTTAGAAGGTTTCACGTACTGTTTCGCGCGTAAATGTTTTGACGTTACGCCAAAGATGCAGGACGTTTAGTTGAAAAGTTTGTAGCGATTTTTAAGTTTCCTTGGTAAAACTGTTACGGGTTTTTATTGTGTGTTTTGTGTGGTAATAACTGCATTTTATTAGACTATTGATTGGCTATAGAAACAGCTATGTGTAAAGTGTTGTTTATGCAACTCAACCGTCCGGTTACTAATTGCTATATCGCCAATGCTTTATTGGAATACTGCCGTATGTTTCGCTTTTTTCAAGTCTAAAATATTTTTTGTTATTCTACTACTGGGTATATCAGATCCATTATACAAACTTAACTACTTAAAATATCACTAATGTCTTCCACGTTTCTAATTCGTTTTATTTTTATATCATGAGCGTCTAATTTTAATGTTATTTATTTTACATTAATGACTTTAGCTCGCGCTTGTACCCATCAGCGGCCATGTGGGTGCATCTGTTAACAGCATGAGTAACATGACATAAGTTTGTTTTCATTAATTCATAAACTAGGCCAGTCTTTTGCCCGGCAACCGACAAAGAATAATAATAAAATAAAAAAATTGACTGGCTCTGAATTTATGGTCAGTTTTAGGCGCCAGATACGGTCCGTCGCTTTAGTTCGGCTAATAATCGGCTTTCGCTTGATTCTCGAAATGGTGTATTATTTCGGCTTCGAATCCATATTTTTTTATTCCTTTTGGAAGATGAATGGGAGGATAATTGAGTGGAATGCTGATAGTCCTGACGTGTTTGAACAGTATTTGTTTTTCAAAAAGTCTCCGTCTCAAGTTCCTTTACTAAAAATACAAGATTAAATAACAGTTAGGTAGCGAAACTGTCATGTCCATTAAGACACTATCAACACCATACCGCAACTCAAAGAAACCGTTTCACAGCTCGTATCGTATAATTCTATCAAGAAGCCAGCTCCTTGGAAGCATTACCTGCATCCAGTCAGACGGAAACCCAATGTCGGTGGTCTGACCATAGATGTAACGGTCAGAAATTTGATATCGCACGTGCAAACCACACTACTTTGAACTTTATTACTAGGAGCACAAAGGTCGGGGAAGCTAAGACTTGGGAACTAGGACTAGAAATACCCGTTCCTGATTCCCGTTAACACTGAAGTTTTGATCTTGTTGTTTTAGCGACTGGACATTGTAGTGAATCTTTTATGTTTTTAAAGATATTGATCATGTTTGACAATTCGAAGATCTGGGCTTTAAAAATAAAAGTTATTAAAGATTTAACGAGGTAAGCTGTTGTACGTGCTAAACATATTTTTAAACATTCTCTATCTAGACAAATCATCAAACGATAAAAAAAAATGCTCAATTGCAACGCGCAAACGGCTCGACTCACGAACGCGATGTGATTGAGCGGGAAACGCTAAACCAAACTTTTGTTCATACAACCATTGCTATTGCTACGGACACTTGGTACAATTGCTACACACAGGAACAGTACTGTTACTCTATGCTTGCCTGGTACAAAACAGGAGCACGCAGGTGACGAGAAAAAAAAGAATCAGTGTCGTTTTAACCCGTCGCGTTGGTATAAAGTGGCGCTGTTCTTTGGTATTATGGATTTCGGCTGTGTGGTCCACGTAAATTAACAAGATAATAAAATAAACAATAAAACCATTTCATAATGCATACAAAACTCTCTACTGAATTTCCCTGTCAAATGCTGTCTCAACATTGCACAATGTGGGACCGAAGTTTACGATTTGCGACTTTCATTTTCATTGTCTGACGACTGTTTACTAACAAATCTTCAGCCCTTTGATATTAGTAATGCGGGGACAGCGCACCGTTTCGCAATAGTACCAAAGCGTAACGTTCTTCCTACAATTACCGTGACTCTCTGTAATTAATCAGCCGAAATAAAACTAATGGAAGCTCGGACTAATTTCTCAACCGGTGGCAGTTGTGGGAATCCAGTGTGACGTAACGTATAAATATTTCCTTAGAGACACGGAGTAACAAAAGGAACTATTAATTTATAGCTAACATCAGACGGATGTCTTGAGGGACGTAGGAGTAACGAAAATAATGTTGTGTTTGAAAATGTTTTCTTTATCCATTCAATACAACAGGTTTGACTACAAAAGAACGACGATGAAAGTCTGATAAGCAATCTGATGGTTGTGGAAGCAAGAAATTCTCATCTATGGAAAGACTCAATGAACAAATCAACCAATACTAATGATAGAACTAAAAAACTTCGAATAACCCCAGCTGTGAATGGTAAGCTTTAAGATAATGAACCACAAAAACAGTTCGTCTCCATATTTTTTTCGTAGGCCGTATCTTAATGATCTGTGTCGCAGGAGTGCTACGCGTTGATGCACTTTTAAATGCGCGGGCGCACTAATGGCTGCTCCCACGGTACCGCAGTCGCGCGGTGCCTTATTAAATTACTTTTACATGGAACTTACTTTGGATTAGTCGAATGTGTGAAGTTTTAAAGGAAATGTTTGGATTTCGTTTTCGATGCGTCCAAATCTTGGTTTAGTTTGCTTTGTTGCTTTTACTTTTTATCTACAAAAAATGCCGTTTTCTCATTTTGTTCTTCTTGTTTTGCCCAAGCATAACGTCAAGGTCTATCGAAAGCTTTAGCTGGGTGGGACTAATTAAGTTTTTCAACACATTTCATTTACTGCAAGCCAGTTGAAGCAAGTCGAAAGCCAATCATGCTTGCTGCAATTACTCCTACGTTGTCAATCTAAATAAATTCAAGTCATGTCCAGCATATGCTCCAGTGGTTGTGATTGGTGGGAGCCCCCTTCCATTATCGAAGTCTTGTACCATTAGCCCAACGAAGACTTACTTACGATGCAAGTCTGTGAAACGAGTCGTCATCTCTCAAACGTCATTAGAGATAACAAGATTACTATAAGTGAGATATATCCTTGCGTACTTGAAGCAGAAAATCATCTTTTAGATTACGTAGTTACTGGCATTAAGGAGTGTGAAATTGAACGCCATTGCTACAGAACCCTTCGATTTTACGGCATCGCATAATGGGGACGACATAACATACGTGCTATCCCGCAGTTTTTATTATCCTGTAAAGTTTCTTTTTCTTCTTATATGTAATAAAATATTATCGTGGAACATTAATTTATGAGTGCCAATAATGGAACAATTGACAGGTTTAGTTACATGAAAATGTTATCTAGATATTGGAACGCTTAAGAATAATAAGAAGTGAAGTTTTGAGATCTGGAGAGTATTTTTCTAGGATTTTGAAGTAATGCAACCTTGTTATACCTATAGTTTCTACTCCAATCATACTTTCTCGATAACAAAAAGATTATTCATAGAAA
Organism: Xestia ashworthii; assembly: GCA_950022955.1. Lineage (NCBI taxonomy): Eukaryota > Metazoa > Arthropoda > Insecta > Lepidoptera > Noctuidae > Xestia > Xestia ashworthii. The sequence goes on from OX465566.1 coordinate 17,472,869, forward strand.
GATTAACAGTTAGGAACAACACAGACAAGTTAGATTAAATTACAAAATAAGACTTAAAAGATTTCAATCTAATAAAACTTGTGACTAGACTTGGTTGAAGAATCGAGAAAAAGCTGCATTGATATACAATTACTTAAAGCTACATGCAAATTGGTCTTGCTTCAATTTACGAGTACTGGTACTAAGCCTTTCTTTGCTTCTCCGCCATATTACCAAGAAGTCAGTTTAAAATCGGCACCAATCAGGTTTACTGCTTGGTCTTTGATGTGCCCTCGGCCTGTGCCTGTGACACTGTTATATGTGTCATAAACATAAAATTTATTGACGCTAGCATTCCCGAGAGTAATATTAGCACATGCCCTAAATAGTTAGTCTGTAGTTATGATCCAGTATGGTGCTTAGTGCTACAGATAAATGGATAGACTTCCTTGGGATTTGGTAAGGAATGTTGTACCGAAGTATGATGTCCTGTTTCACTGAAATCTTTTTTAGGGTTCCGTAGCCAAATGGCAAAAAACGGAACCCTTATAGTTTCGCCATGTCTGTCTGTCTGTCTGTCCGCGGATAATCTCAGTGACCGTTAGCACCAGAAAGCTGAAATTTGGTACCAATATGTATATCAATCATGCCGACAAAGTGCAAAAATAAAAATTTAAAAAAACATTTTTATTAGGGTACCTCCCCCAGACGTAAAGTGGGGAGCGATTTTTTTTTTAATTTTGACCCTGACGTGTGATATATTGTTGGATAGGTATTTAAAAATGAATAGGGGTTTTCTAAAATCATTTTTTGATAATATTAATATTTTAGGAAATAATCGCTCCGAAAGTCAAAAACAATGTGTCCCCCCCCCTCTAACTTTTGAACCATAAGTTTAAAAAATATGAAAAAAATCACAGAAGTAGACCTTTATATGAACTTTCTAGGAAAATTATTTTCAACTTGATGAGTTGAATAGTTTTTGAGTTATATAGCACTTTTTCAAAAAAACGCAAATGATAACTTTGTTTTTCATACAAATACTATGAAAAACAAAGTTATTTTTGCTGACGAAAAATGTTGGTATTTTTAATGGTCTGGGAAGCTACGGAACCCTACAGTGAGCGTGGCCCGACACGCTCTTGGCCGGTTTTTTTAATTTCTCATGAATGCAGACATATTAACATCCACAGCTTTTCTATTTTACTTTTAAAAGATAAAAATTGCTGATACGATGCAATCTGTCACTGCCGGGAAATTACTCAATTTTGTGTCCAATTATTGGTCTTCTAATACAAGAGTGGCATTGATGTTTGTTTCATACAAGACTTAGTAACCTTGCGTCAAAAAACATCTGTGCAGCTTCCCCGAAACATACGGTATTCAAACTTCTAACAAAACATTGTTTCTGTGTTGAGCTATAAGCAACCTTGAATAACTTCTCGTTGACGTAATTTGTCAGAATCTAGAGTGAGTTTGTTGAATTCTGCACATGATTAACTGGAATAACTTTAACATTTTGAACAACAAAAGCATAAACATGCAACATGCCTATTCTAAGACATTCTAAAAGATGCAGTCAGCCTTTCTCCTGAAGGTATCGTGGGAATAAAATTGTATCGTGAGCTAAGTTTAGGATCTTAACTACTAAAACAAAAGGATTCAGCACTGCCTGACATATGATAAGTAGGTAATTCCCCTGCATTATGATGATGAGGCGCTCAATTTGAGACGATAGGTAACCAGAGGAGATGCAACAGAAAGAAGTAGTAATGTTTATTTATATCTAGATACCTAGAGTTTGGTACATTTTCGTTCGCTGGCATAATTGCTTGTTAGCTATCCAAAGAACAGGGATTTATAAAAATAAGTATTTTACAACAAACCCATAACTTGGTCGAAGTTAACGAGTTTTTAATTCTTTTAAAATTACAAAAGTGCATAGAAAAGAAATATTTTGATACTAAATCGCTGTAATATCTTTATAAAGCGTTTGATTAAAATGTATTTTAAGTTTTATAGAAGAAGCGGCGTTAATCGAGCAATTAGAGCGAGCCGATGCATGATGCCTAATGGTCAATAATCGTTACTCCCAACACTACGTCGATAAAATTAGGAACGGCCTTATACACTCTTGCGCAACTTGTCGGGAGAGATTTTATGTGAGAACGTGTGTAATGCACTTTTGGAGAGATTGTGGAAGACGCAACTTTGTAATAACTTACAACTTTGAAGATATTGGGTAGCAGAAAGACGGACGGAGCTATTCATCATAGTGAACGTTGTACATTCTCTATTTTCTAAGTTATTATGCGCATATAATTGTATGCCTTGTAACATTTTACTTGTAAATACAGGAATCGGTCTCTGCATTTATAGACTCCAATTTGCATTGAAACTTAGACAATGGCCAATTCATCTTTCACTAAAATGAAACTAATTCACCACGTTTTTAATAGAATAGATTTATAGAACATTCCACTCTTTCCTTCAATCAACACGTAATTGCCTTGGGTTTATTATTTTGGGCTTAAACTAAATACCAATTTCGCTACTTCTTAAAATAACCCGCAAAGTAAATAAATTGTTTGTAGGGCCGCCCGGCCGGGTGCTAAAACCCGTGTAAATGGTCTCTACACGTGTAATGGTAAATCTTTATTCACTTAAAAATATACTCGCTGACTTGGAATCGCGAAAATAGCGTGAGCATGCTTTAGTGTTTTCAGATAGAGATATAACAGGTAATATAAACATATCTACGTCAAAATTAGGTCACGGGAATGCTCTGTTTTCCATTAAACATGGAATATATTCACACATACCTGTTTGTATCGTTATTTTAAGTGAAGTAAAGCGGGTCGTATGCGAATCTTTCATGAATGACTTCGTAAATGAGTCACTATAACGATCGGAAATACGGCTGGTAAACATTTGTGTTAGCGCCTCGTTTCTCCAATCCTGTTTGGTTCATTTTCCTGTATGATCTCGTAGTGTAAACTTTTCTTATTTACTTACGTATTATAGATTTTTCATTGGTAGTATAAACTTCCTCCGCGTCACTGGAAGCAATAATTCAATCTGGAACTCGCAACTTCCCGACAAGTTTAATTGTTCTTGAAACCACAGATTTCGCAACTTCAATTTCTTTTGATACAAGGGAATTGCATTCGAAGAATTCCGCCATATGCTCTCAGCATAAGCTGGCTCATGAATCTTGGCTGGACAGTTGCTTACGCTAACCTCATTTCTGAACCATAGATAGGATGTTTGGAAAATATTTTTCAACACACTTGCTCATAAAGTGGCTCTAATTTCACCGCAATTAGGCACATAATGACACCTGTAATCAAACTGTGACTTTTTCATTGCTATTATTCACAAGTGAGTTATAGGGTTTTTTTTTTTTTTATTGGTTGAATTGCTTTGTTCTTAAAAAAGTTTCGATACAAAAAAGATCGTGTTCAATAGTACAAATAAATTAATGTACCTATTGCTTGCTCATTTCATACAACTTCGTATCTACATAGATAATTTCAACTTATAAGTTTTTAATAAATAAAACTTTCACTCAAATGCAACTTTTGTTTTCTTTTTTTTTTACTTTTTTTTTAATAATAAAACTTTGAATTCCCCATTTCGTACGTTGCTAAAACGCTAGGTATCCGCGAAAAGCCAAAAAAAAGAAACCTCATTTCTTTTAGTCTATGGGCGATCGCCATTGTTAGATGCGCGCGCATAGGAAAACTGATGAATTATTCCCGCCATTGCGAAAAAAAAATCACAACTCGTTTTCACTGTTGAAATTATAGTTATTTTTAGTATTATTTTATTCTCAAGTGTGTTGAAAAACGTCGTATGATACACGTGTGTGTTGATGATACCGTCCTCGGCTCTCTTAAGAACCTCGCCTAACGGCTCGGTTCTCAATGGCGCCTCGGCGGTAATCACCAACATTACACACTTGTACCATAATGTACTATTATGACTTTTCCTATTACGCCATCGGATTTTTGCAGTTTATTATCGTTCCTTTTCTAGCTAAATCTGGCGTTACGTCATTGTTAACCTAAGGAAGTTGATTTGTTGTTTCAGCCAACTTGGTATTAAATGTTTATTATGTTGGCTTTAAAATTATTTGACTCGTCCAGTTTAAAAATGATTATGACGTAAGATAAGTACGCGCATCGGTCTTATGTCTAGTCTAAAAATCAAAGGCAATATATACCATCAGCATGATTTTACAAATTAATTATTTAACTAATAAAATACTATAAAAGATATGAAAGAGAATGAATGAACAGGTGATGTGACAATAACGCAGTCTGTACGGAATCGCATCGACAAAATGGTGACGTAACGTTTTGCTGAAACTACCAGGCACACAGACGCTTTAAGAAGCTCTCCCGGTCCGTTTCTGCGTTGAATGGCGAAAGTTCATGAATGAAAGGGGGTGTTAATGTAGTAGGGGCTGTGCTTACGATGTAAAGTTGTAGTAAATAAACATTCTATCTAATTCTGTCGTTTTCACGTACTCAGACATAGGCAGAATATTATTATGTCCCTGCTGCTTAGAATTTTAGATAGAGTAACGTTGTGCGACAATGTCACGAGTAAAATTTTTTACCAATGGTTAAACAAAGTCTAATTTTCAATATTTTACTTAAGTAACTTCGTATACATTGATAGAGTATAAAATAAAACGTCATCATGTTACAAGGGAGTCATGAATAACGTAATTTTATCACAGAGGTTTTAATTACATTAGAATTCATCCAATGAAAAAAATCAGTAAAGTCATTAATCAAAGTTAACCAGTTTGGCCTGTGACAGTGTTCAAAAGAGACGGGTATAATAAAAAGGGATAGTGGCACATTCCTTCGGGATGCGGCCAGCATTCTTTAGAAAGGGAAATTATACTTATGTTTTTTTTTTCTGAACCGCTTATTAAACATTTCTTTTGTAAGGTTAATTTTTAGTTTTGAAGTTTTTTCGGCCATGACTTATGGGTGTATTGAGGTCACACCTCTTTTTTGGACTTTTTTTTGGTTCTATTTTTATTTAGAGCTGGCTGCCTCAGCTAGTTCCAAATTCAATTTATTTTGATGATTCGTTTATTCGTTGGCTTGGATTGTGTTTTATTTTTTCATTTCATTGTTTTATTCATTTTGTTGTTTTGAATGATTAAATTAATTGTGATAATAATCATTGTGATTATAAAATTATGAAGATGGCATCTTGTATTGGTTTTAAGTGGTTATAATGTGGCGATTGATAGTGGTAAGTTTTTACACACACCAGCTTTGCCTTTAATAGTTTATTTCATTGATTTCAACAGATTTTCTGACAGACTTTTAACTGAATTTTATTTGTAAAGTCAGGTGACTCAAAATCAATAGCTTCCGTCATGGTTCGGTCGGTAAAATAATTTATATCATAAACATGAGAATTTTCCATAAATCGTTGTAACGAGCGATTTTGGCAGGATATTATGACCATAATTAACGAGGTTGGCAGGCGCATTGATGATGCTAGTACTTACGTAATTTTAATTTTAATCACTATATTTTATAAAACTAAGTCCTCCGCCGCGTCTGTGTCTGTTCGCGATAAACTCAAAAGCTACTGCACTGATTTTCATTCTCTTTTCATCATTGGAAGGAGTGGTTTTCGAAGAAGGTTTTAGTATAAATTAATACGCGGGCGAAGCCGCGGTCATCAGCTAGTTATAATTAAAATATTAGGTAGGTAATTACACAAATTGTAAATCTATACTAAGGTCCATTGTTCACCAAAAAGATGACGCTCTGATTATCAAAAACAGCTGTTTAAAACATATTTTTGTATGGGAACATGTCACAGTGACAGCTGTTTTTAGATAAGCAGACTGTTATCTTTTCGGTGAACATGGACCTAAGTGCGTATATTTCTGATGAGATGACGAGTAATAGAGGAGTATGGAATAAGAAGACATACTGCGACGACTCCTAATGAAATGAGATAAGGACAAGATAATGATGATGATGAATTGTGTATACTTCTGAGCCTAATAAATTGTCTGACAAGTGAGGGGTGTAAGTATAAATCAGCCATTAACGTGTGAGAAGGGCCATATATCACACATCATCAATGCCCGTTTGTTTCAAAATAGAGTAGACGACAAAAAAAAAATATTTCGTCAATTAGATTATCAACAAATATTTGACTCGTATTTTTCTTTTGTTACATACTTAAACCAAAATGAACGAAGATACGACGCTTTAAAAATTCTCAGTACGTCATGCCTTGGTATAATTTTTAGCAAGTTCTAACGTCACGAGCTTTGATGCGTTTTACGAGTATCTTTGTCAATATTCATTGATTTACAAAATCAAAAAATACGTGTCCATTATTTTTCGATACTCTAACTGACGGACTAAATAGATTTGCAATGTTTTGATACTGTAGTCATACTCGTCATGCCTATTTTGGCGTGTTTGGCACTAGTGATAGGTTTTCATTGCTGGACTTGTTAACAAATAAACTTTCGTAGCAAAGTTTGTTTCTTAAGGAGCTCACTAATTTATTTATTTATTTAATGCACAGTGTACACAACCAATTTTAAAACTAGTGAATACATGACCCTGTTAGGGCGCAGCAAGATAGCTTAAGACTAATAACTAATATTGCAGAGATTAATTTTATTAGGTACCGTTTGATCGTTTGTTTCCATATTTATGAGGCAATCATTTTGATTTCGCTGCCGGGTTCCCTGTTTCCCGATCATTCTGGATCATCTAAATCTCCTCATTCTCAAAGTCCGAGTGAATCAGTGTCTTGTAGGCAAGCGTGCCCCACTCTAGGCCATCATCTCTTCATAACAGGAGAGTTGCGGCCAGGCGCAGACCTTTTTTTTTCTCGTCCTGTTCTGCTCCACTCCTGGGTCTTCTAGGCTCTCTCCACTCCTTCCATTTCTGACAAACCTGACCAGTTCAAAGACTATTAAAAAAGATAAAAAAAAACTTTCTAAATACTTTGCAGATTGTCGTACTGTCGGGGTCGGGGCTTGAACACAAAACTACGATGCGACGTCGCATCATAAAAATCTACGAGCTCCAGCGAATTTGCATCGCGCCTTGTGTACAAGCCCTCAGACCCTAAAAAAACATTACATAAATAGAGTGTCAACGTGCATGGGAACTTTTCACAACTCACCCACTGGGTCATAAGCGAAAGCATGAGACAGCTTGACTCCATGATTTGAATAATACTTGAAAATAGTAAAAGCCAAGCTTATTGTTATGAAGCTTCACAATCAGCTGAGGATTGACAGCAACAAGCCAAATAAACATTGTACTGATTGTAGGGCGAAAGGTTCCTACTTATACCATTCTACCATTTCTACATTCACTGGTAAAATCATATTATAACCATTTAACATAACCTAGATAAAGAGATAGGTCTAGTCTTTCCGCAATAACGATGATGGTAACTCAAATAGGCTTGTTTCCACCATCAATAAATTGCAAATCTATTTAGTCCGTCAGTTAGAGTATTAGAAAATAATGGACACGTATTTTTTGTTTTTGTAAATCAACGAATATTGACAAAGATAAAACGCATCAAAACGCGGGCGTGGGGGCTCGTGACGTCAGTACTCACTATGAATCATACCGAACAGTGACGTACTGGGAAATTTAAAAGCGTCGTATCTTCGTCAATTTTGTTTTATGTGACAAAAGAAAAAATACGGGTCAAATATTTTTTGATAATCTAAGTGACGGACTAATTAGATTTTTTCAGTTAACAAGCCTATTGTATGGGATTGACATAACACCGCGCCCGCCTAAAATCTTTAGTCAATCTGGTTGAAAAAAGTAAACAAAACGCTTGGCGAAAGGATTGGCCACTTACTTAGGCTTAGTTTTATTATTTTTGGTACTAATAAACAATAAATTCTGGCTATAAGTGATCTCTGCCCTCTTCAGGATCAGTCAGGGCACTGAATGACGATGCTGTCGAATTGTCATGCACGTTGCATTTCAAAATTTAAAATTATTGATCGGTTCTATAAAATAGACCGATATGAGGGCCTAATTACAGTTAATTGAAACAAAGTAGGCAAGCACAACAATCACCATCCATCTAATTGGTACTTGCAACAAGGCGTCAAGTTGTCAATGCGTTTGACAGTTAAGTCAACATGGCCGATCGCGCATGCGCTCTACACGCAAGTATATTTATTTACGCGCGTAAAAAAATCATAGCCATTTAACAATCTGTATTGAAAATCATCGTGTTAATGCTCAATTTAATTTCTTGCTTCACAGCGACACACTTTTCGTTATTTGTGTGTTTTATTTATTTGTCACGTTGATGTGCCATCAAATTATTCCAAGTCTGTTTGAGCACGGAAAGTACTATTGACTTTCTGTACACATATTCCTATATTAGGGATTCATGTATCAAGTAAAGAGGGGAGACACTGCCAAACCTGGGCAGAAATAGTTCACTTGGCTGAGTGCACTGCTGCCCAAGCACTATGACAGATTTACAGAGGTCTGCGTCTTGACTCACAAGTCACAACTAAACTCGTTGCGTGTAAACTAAGACCTGAATTCGTGTCGCGCTGATGGTCGGTCGCGTACGGTCGGTCGTAACGTCAGCGAGAACAAAATACGGCTGTCGGTCGCCGCTGACGTCAGCGTTGCAGTATGGTACTATAAAGAACACAATGTCTTGTAAACTCGTACGTGTACGACCGGCGACCGTGCGCAACAAGAATTCAGGCCTAAACATTAGGTACTAAAGAAACTTAACTTAGTAATTTATTGTTCTGCAGACAAAAACACCTTGATCGATGTAACAAGAATGGCCCAAATATACCTGTAACGTGCCACTCGTCTTAGATAATAATCGCGCAACTTTGAAGAAGCATTTTAAAATAATAGGAATGTGGGAATACCCAAAACATTGAAAGAAATACATAGGTAATGAACACAATTAAAACTAGAACCAGACAGGTAGTACACAACGTTCTTCGGGGTTCCAATTCATTTCAAATCGATTAAAACCGACACACGAGCTCGTGGAAATGACTTTTATGATTTATGAGAACACATCCAATTCCCGAAGAACACTTAAGTACATCATACACCATGACATGTCGTTTCACAGTTTTACAAACTAATCAACATCAAAATACATTATCCCACATTACAAATGACTCTAACTTCTATGTTAAACCTCAATCAAGTTTGTACTGTATGAGCCCATCATACATTCAAATTAAGTCATTGAAATACTTAGTTCGAAACCGTTCGGGATAATAATGGTCGCATTTCGCGGTCCAATGGGCCTATGACCTCATTAGACCGTAATACGAACAGTATGGGCCACGATGCGTTTCACTGATTGGGGCTTTGACCTTAGGTCACTCAAAATCTGATGTGTGAAATTGATAGAGATGAATTGACGGATCTTTTTTAGAATGCACTTAGTTAGTTGGATGTATTTGTTTTGTATACATAAGTTTTTTATTGTGATAGAAAAGGAAATTAATTAGTTTTAAAGGCAGGCTTACTTTTTCTTAAAGTTCTATTATGAGGGTGTATCCCGATCCAGATTTAATTTCTAGACAACCAATTGGCAGTGCCAGGCACCCCTGTCATAATTATTACATACGGAACCCTAAAACATGTTGTTTTAATCTTTTTGTAAGCAGCTTTATTAATAAAATACATAGTTATCCATGTTTCTCATGCACTGGAAAATAAACACGCGGACTGTAACTTTTCCTAGTTTTTCATCGTGAATGTGACGACAGACGTTACGCCTTTGTTTTCTACTCTACGCACACATGAACAAGAGGCCTGTTTAGACGGACACACACCCAACCCCGCTTTCCACCGCACTGGCCTACGCACCCTTCAACCCCTAAACGCGATTAGCTTGATCCCTCAGGCCCCATATTGTGATCCCCTCACCCAAGCGCCCTTTTTTGTCGAGTTTTGTCCTAAAATGGAAAACAACTACCAGGATTCCAGTCTTCGGGAGTGGTTTACGAACTTTCACCCTTAGAAGAGACTCAAGATGCGCAGACTCAAACTTGTCTTGTGACTCCGCAATTCGCGTCCCATATCTAACTCTTTCTAACGCTATGCGCCAGACGAGACTGTTATCTCTTTCGCACTTGCCTAGCGGAGGGTTGTTTCGTCTGCCTGTAAGCAAGTAGTGTGCACGTGTGTATTTGGGTTAGGGGCCACGTACGTTCAACCCCTTCGACATGCGATGCGTGTGTGGTTATGGCGTGTGTTGTGTCTAGTGGGGAGGCATACATGTGATACTTCCTACCGGTTTCTGGTGCCCTGGTACATGAGTATGTGTAGAGATTAGAATTTGCTAAGCAAACGCCTGTTTTTTTTCTAACATACGTGCACACATGTGAGGCTAACGTAGGTTTCTAATATTCGTAGCACACAGATATCCGTTATTCAAATGCACATCTAAGTTCTCGTATGTGGACACATTTTCACACGAGCGTTGGACGTTAGAACGGGCGGGAAAATGTGGATGCGCCTGTCTCTTTCTGCCGTGGAGGCTTTGCGTTTAGGGAACCTCACTTACCTCACACGTCGCGATTTGAAACGGTAGCGGTACAGTACATAGATATTTAAAATCAAAGACCTATTCATTATTGTCATTAGATGAAGTAGAGTTATGTCTAAAAATAATACTAAAACATTGTACTATTAGGGGTTATTGAATCTTTTGAGTGGTACTACCAGAACTGCTAGTAGTAACCGCAACCGGTACTCTTATAAACGGTAAGTATAGACGAGAATAAGTGCTAAACAAATAATGGTCGAATCCTACACAATAGTATCGTCGTCGTTTGTACCAATATTGCAATAAACGTTTGCAAATCGTAACCTCGCAAATATAAAAATCAAAATTGAAATTAAAAATATCTTCCAGCTACTAGTTTCTAAAATCAACATAATGTCTCGCTAAGTGATATGTGCCGACGGCTAGCGGTCACAATTTCGTGTCTCTTACTGTCAACTGCAAATGCTGGCCACATTTGCCCTACAAAAACCGCCCTTACTGCTATGCAGTCAAGACACTTTCATAGTCAAACTTTTAACTATAACGTATGGTTGAATGTACTACTCTTGTGTCCACATTGCAATGTAGACTGTTAACCCTTCGACTGCAGTACCACAATATTTGTTGAAGGTCGCACGCCTACAACCTGTTTGAAGATTTTCTTTTACCGTTTGGCGTGAAGTTGAATTTGTCGTAGACATAGTTTGCAGTGTTTTTTTATGCCTCATACAAGCTTAGTTTATTTCTGGTTTATTTACGTTTCAAATATCAAAAAAATCTGTCTAGACTTTTGGTTAAACACTAAGTTATGATTCAAATAATCTAGGAAATATCGGTCTAGATTTTTTGTTTAAACACGCTCATCCTCATCTGATGCGTGACTATATTAGGCTAAGCGACTATGCAGACAAATAGGCGTCATTACAATGATAGGTATCACATGTTTCCACATGAATAGTCCCAGTACATCTCATTAGATTGCCGGCCAAGTATAAATAACAGTAGCTACATTATGACAGCGCCGGAAACGTGCAAGATAACAATTATAATTATAAAGTCATAGATTTGAATTATAAACTTGCAAAAATTAACGAACGAAAGGAACGATTGGAAGCTTTGTAACATCACTGGCAAAAATAAACAGATTGCTTAATTTTTTTGCGAAAGTGCGAAATCATCTGCGTATTTTTGAGGTGTCAGTTGTAGGAATATTTTTCTACTGAAAATTTAAGGCAAACTAAAGTGTTACATATCTACAATCGGTACCTAAGCTTTATTTCTCACAAAAATCCACGTAGTTTTTATAAATCCTTGTACATTTGTTTACATAGTCAACATTTGCAGAAAACGTTTTTTTCGCACAAAGTATACGTTTTAGAAAAAAATGGTGCGCGTTTTTTAATTTACTTAGTAAAAAATCTTATTTATGCATTTATGTCAAGTGCCGTATGTCAGCTTTGCGCCATATTTGAGTACTGTGACGTAATAAGTACACATTTGTCCATCTCAAACAATGCATTACTTTCAACAAAATGTTTGATTCGTGTGTGGTTTTAAATGACGCGTGTATAAACTGATTTTAAAAATATTTTATGTTTCGTTAAGATCAATTATCACATAATTTAAGTACCTTATTAACATTAATTTTATAATATTTACGAGGATACAGGCTCTCACTTAATCAAACAACTTTACGAGTTTTACGACCACAAATTAATATTAACCCTCTCTTTGCAGGTAACACGCCGCTACTATCCTGCTCTTCTGATATCCTGGTACTATGTTCCCGTAAGCGTGTGTGTAAATCACGCCTAATCCCGTGACGTCACGCCGGGCCACCGGGTACCACATTATATTCCGTAGAATTTTTATTGTATCATTTATTAGATTGTTCACCTTCCCATATTTTATGGCACAATATCTTTTTACTATCTAGAATTTACTATCGCTGGCTTCAAAGTTTTTGGAAGGTAAAAGTTACTTTCTGTACATAAATAACATTACGGTTTGTGTAATAAAAGTGTCTTAGCGACGGTATTCTCGGTAAAGAATGTGATAATTATGACTACTGAGAAAAGTGTTCAGGAATAATCATTTAGCTATCCTTTTTGTTAAATAGATACTCCATAATGTGTAATTTCTGTAGAGTAATTTAATATATATTTTGAAGACCTAGCAGTGTAACACAGAACAGAATCACAGACACAGATAACAAGATGGTAGGATCATTTCTCTTTTTGGTTTCTTCACCTTCTTTTTATAAAACTTTGATAACCTACTAAAGTATTATTATGAAAACCTGTTGATATTGTACATGACTGCTTTACTCATTGATTGCCTTGCGGCGGTTACCCAAAAATGTGCAAATCTTTAATCAAAGCCAACTAAACGCATGTAATTTATTGCATCCGATCCAATCCTACATGATAGCACAAGTACTAAATCCTACATAATCTGAGTAGGCACTAGGCGGTAGGCATACAGTCATCAGGACAATCGTCATTGAATTCATATGAATGCGAATATAATGACAATGCGGCGCTGTCCCTGACCACTATTCAAGCGGTGGGCGGCGGAAGGGTTATCGGCGTGGAAGTCCGCTCCAATACTCCATATCGCGGCGCCGAGCGATCAATATCGTTAAGTTTTTACTAGGTATATTTTTCCACTTAAAAATGCGGATTCTAGGACCAAAAACTGAGAAACTGGGGTAAAAATACGGCTATTTTTACCCCAGTTTCTCAGTTTTTGGTCCTAGAATCCGCATTTTTCGCTAACTCTATTTATCCTTGAGAAAGCATATCAATTGATTCCAAAAACGTCTTGTATTTGAACTCAACGAAATAAAATTTGGTTTTTAAACGTGACAGGTCATTCATTCAATCAAAATAAAAGGAATATGAAAACCGCCTCCTTTTCAACTGTGTTTCTCTTAAAACTTCTCACAATTGATTTTAAATACGGAAGCTCTAACTCATAAACTATAAATAAATCAGAAGGACATTTTGACTAAGGAGTTAGAAAACTTAAAAAGTAAAGTGTTAAAGGATGAAACGGATGAAAAGGATCTTTTTATATCACCCCCGGCTTCTGAGAAGGAAATGCCACCGCATCCCTTTGAGAGTATTCAATTAACTGTGAATGGATTCATAATATACGCTTTTTTTGGTCAAAAATAGACCAACCTCTTGACACAGCATAGGTTAAAAAATACTTGAGAGTATGGTTGCTTGAAGGGTAAACCGTTTATCTATTGGACACAATTTTATAGCTTTATAATTTATTGAACTTGAATATTTTGTGGTGTTACTTACTTAAACATTATTTTTAATTGTTACCGTCTTTAAGAGACCGTCTTAGGTCCATGTTCACCGAAAAGGTAACGGTCTGATTATCTAAAAACAGCTGTCACTGTGACATGTTTTGTTTCCATACAAAAATGTGTGTTTTAAACAGCTGTTTTAGATAATTAGACCGTCATCTTTTTGGTGAACATGAACCTTAGTGGTAAACCGATCTAACATAACCTTAGTTACAGGCTGACTTTCAACCTATTATTTTTTTCTTACTTTACTTGGCATAAGTTTGTTCCTAACGCAAATTACGAACTTACTTCTAAATTAAATTCATTTTCTTTACGATCTATTGCACAATATACTCGTAAGTTCTTTGGTACATATGATGTGAGTTTTACTTCAACAAATACATGGCCCAGTCTAACATCAAACGTCTTAGTACATCAGCCGGCAATAATATTTGCTCCTAACAAACCGAAACTAATTGCTTGACGTTGTTTCTGGACTAATTAGTAATTACTGGGTAATTGCCTTATTATTATTAGTTCTACTCTCCCGTCAGTATCGGTGAATTGTGCTTCATATTCTGTTTTCTAGCTCTGTCCACAATATTTTTTTCTAAGACGACCTACTGAACCAATTTTACATCCACTTTTAAAAACTATAATTAATTCACTGTCCATAAACATTTAGAGATACTTATACGTAAGCCTGCACTGTCCAACTCGCTTGAAAGTGAGATCAAAATTAATAAAATCCTAATACCAAAGATCCCAGCAGATAAAAAACTAAAACGTTTCAACTATTAATTTAACTTAATTACAGCACGTTCTCAGTTTTTTGTAAGTGTTGAATTTTATTTTGGTCCAAATCTCCGAAACTGTACGCCACAAGATCTCGGGGGGTGGGATTAAAATAACTCGTTTTCATATTCTTTTTAACATTTGATCCTAAGTAGCGGTTGCCAGGGTGCTCACAGATTTGTATCTGTTAATGTGAATATGCTTTTTGTAATGCAGCGTGAAGATGAATCTGATAGCGATGTGTTTTAGTCATTGGAAACTGATTTTGAAACTTTATCGGCAGTAACTATTGAAACTTTTATGTCGAACACAATAAGTGTAACGGTACATCGTTCGCTCGTATTTATGATACAAAACTATCAATCAGTTTTTATAGCAGTTCTTAAAGTTAACAAGTAAAAGTTAACGTTAAGTTAACTAGGGTAAATTAGGGTTATCATACTGAAAAATTATCTGCGTGCCTTTAGTTCATACCTGTTAGGTAAACATGTCACAATGTCAGTTCAAATGAATCTCAAAAACAGCAACATTCTTATTTTGGTATTATTTTCATCTCGGCTCCTTTTAAACTCGGTGTAACATGCGTGTTACGTGTAAAGATCTCCTCTCGCGATATCACTCCGTACAAGGGTTACATGACTACATGATAGTGCGCGCGTGTGCGGTTGCCGTGGCCGTCTCGGTTAGCGATACTACTCCAAGATTACGCGCTTCGAGGGCTGACTATTATATCTTCTGAGTTCTGCTGCCCTGGTACTGCGGGTGACGTAATAGTTTCTTTGCATATATTATCTTCGTCACAAGAATTCGTGATAGTTTTGTTATAGGGTGGGTAGTTGAGAAATTGTATCCCGCGCTATCCCTACGACCGCTGGCGAAACTTTGTAGGGTGGGAATTTGGTCGCTTTTAATCTGTAGCCTGTAGCGCGCATTGTGGCTTTGTAATTAATTTTTATTAATTAAATTTACATAAATTAAAGAATGCTTTCTTGGCATTTAGTGTTTGATATGTTGGCTATTAAATGTACTCAAAAACATGTAAAGTTTAGCAACAAAAAAAAAACCACTAAAAATCTTCTGAGATGCTGTGAAATAATGGTCCTCTTGTTTGGAGTCATCAGAACTTAAGGACCACCGTTAATAATCTAAAAATCTTATACTAACACGAGAAACTTGTTTCAGCAACATTCATCCTAACCACTCTCATAAAATTACGTTACGCCGCATCCATTAAGTAATTTGTGGTAAACGAACACATCAACTTCTGCTAATTTGATCTTCTCTCCCATTTACAAAGTTTTAGTAGACCTGTTGCTGTAACAAAAATAAGTGTAGGCACGCATAACGCTACACTTACATGGATGTTTATAAAAATGGACTAATAAGGGAATAAAAGTACCCAGTACCCACACAGTAGATTGGTGGGCCCAACTAACGTAGAAAGGCAAACTATACAAATCCTTCTAAGGATTTGTATAGTTTGTCTTTTATCTATACTTCTATACTAATAATATTATAAAGAGGAAAACTTTGTTTGTTTGTTTGGTTGTAATGAATAGGCTTAAAAACTACTGAACCGTTTTTAAAAATTCTTTCACCAATCGAAAGCTACATTATCCACGAGTAACATAGGATATATTTTATCCCCGTACTCCCACGGGAACGGGAACTATGCGGGTGAAACCGCGGGACGTCCGCTAGTAATAAATATTTTGGCAGTTATCTGTCTTGATCTTGTCCCTTAACATCATGTGAGTCGGTTTAGTAAGTAGTTGAATTTTCCTATTGTTTTAAATAAATTAGGTCACTACCTAAATTAAGGTACCTAAGCAGGTTATGGCTAGCCTAGTTCTAGAGACTGTGGATGTTTCTTTGACCTATGTAGGTACATAGATCTTTCTGGCATGACTAGTTTTTATTTATGTTTTCACAAAACATAATATTATTCTATATTCGCGTAGTCAAAAGTTTTTTTAAGAATCGGATGAGCAGTTTCGTAGACAACTTTCTTACATCTAAACTTGCAAACTTAACCTCTTTTTATTTTATAATGTTGTACAGATTGAAAAAACATAATTACTTTGAGCTTATAGTAATTATGTATTTTTTAAGTTTACAAAACTCACTTGAGTCCGCTCAATTTGTGACAACTTACAGACATTCTGTACAGAGACCGACAAACTGAAGGATTAAAAAAAACAGTAAGAAAGGAGTCGAAAGATTACCGTACAATACGAACCTGCGAGTTGTAAACGTATGAAGGCCATAAACCTGTAATTTTATGCTTTATATTTAAAAAGACAGTCTGCGGACATTAGCAAGGCACAGTTGACCTTCAAGGGCTGCCAAATTTTAAAAAATTGGTAAAATATTAAGAAAACTGCCAAACTTCCTTGAAAATGTGAGATTCATCAATTTGAAATTTTCAGCAAGCTTTCCTAGAGGTTTTTGAAGTGTTTGTTTCTTTAAAATTTCGAAAAGCGGCTTTTTTGTACTCATCATTTTACACATCCAGCTATCTGTCGTATGTTACTTCGTCAGGTTTTCCAAAGTATAAATAAGTATTTGTTAATCCAGCGTAACAAGGACCAACAAAATTCAGAAGTTTTCACCATATTAAAGTTATAAAATATGACCAAATAACTAGTTATGTATCATCGATGTCATTAGGTGTCTGGCGGCGCTAACAAAAGTGACGTTACATTATTAAGCCAGTAGGCGTTACCAGGAGAGCATTATCACGCGGCACGTCTCATCGTTTTCATCATTATACGCTATGCTTATGAGCATAGTCCTGAAGATAAGGACCCTAAATGTAACGTGATCTACTTATGGTGGGTGCTCCAGGGTAGCCCGTGAAATTCAAATTTTCTTGCGTTTTTTGCAATTTGCAGGCCAGTGTTATATGTCGATTAAAATATTGCTCGCGACTGTAAGACGTACCTATGATCATGACCATCACAACCCTTCATAAAGGTCGAGAAACGATTTTACCAATGCAAAAATCGTTGCAATAGCACTACAGACGCTTTATAAGAGAGTAGTGAGAGTGACTTTATATTGGATTTTTTCCCCCAATAACTTGCTTGACAAATAAGTCAGTCAGAGCATGTTAGAAAAGCAGAATGCATTCTTTTTCAGGCAGATAAGCTGGTAACACGCAATAATAGAGTGTTTTGAGGATAATTTTTCCTCACCTAAATTACTAGGTATCGAAGCAAAAACGTTTTTATCTCTGCCATGGATTTTCTCTTCTTATTTAAGAATAAACCCACATAATCTAACAACCTTGTTGCCAGTCTCCTATACTACAAGGGCCAGTTAATAACCCGGGCGTGTCTCGCGAGTCTTGTTGGCTGACGTAATTACCTCTTTATTGCTGAAATATTACGGCCAGCCCTTAAGGCCATGTCCCTTGGGGTGACTGCACTCCTGGTAAAAAGAGCAAGGAACCCTCAGGGGGTTATGTAATCAAGATGCAAATGTCAATTTGAATTTAGTGTTATTGCAAGCAGACGAATTTTTGATCGTGGGGCTTTATTTTTCCGTAAGTGTTATGTGATGAAATATTGTCGTTTTTAAAGTATTACTTAATCGATTTCTGGACTTGTATTACAGTCTCAGTCTATTTAGTTAGTGGAAGGCATAAAATAATTAACAATTTAAATCAAGAGGTATTGTTTAAAAAAATAAAATTGATTAAGTTAGCTAATGAGTAGCAGATTAATGACAGTCTTTCAAACGTGACTTACCTTTATTAGGTCCATGTTCACCAAAAAGATGACGGTCCAATTATCTAAAAACAGTGTTTAAAACACATTTTTGTATGGGAACATGTCACAGTGACAGCTGTTTTTGGATAATCAGGCTGTTATCTTTTCGGTGAACATGGACCTAATAAAGGTAAGTCACGTTTTACACAAGAGGGCCACCAGAGGAGTTTCTAACCATGTCGTTTAAAGTCGACGTACCTACAAACGGCCGGCGGCCGTCAAGCCTATAAGTCCAACATCGTCTACGAAAACCGCAATTTACTAACTGTATCACCAAAAACACTATGTAAACCAATATTGTAACTTTTCAGGAGAAAATACTTTTCAATCAGGTTTAACTACAGATCCAATAACCCGTATATTTACTGAAAAAGTTTCTAAATCACAACACCTCATACAATTCGACATGACTATCTAAACCAGTTTTGTTTACACACGCCCCTGTCCATCGCGTGCCGTAGTCGCGTGCCAAATAAACGATACGACCCGCCAGGTAACCAGAACGCATGCGTTAGCACGGCTGCCACTGTAACCAGACCTCCCCATCCTTCCCAACTAACTTAATTCTCAAACATAGAAGGGTCTCCGCTGCAGCAGGGAGGTTCTTTCTAAATTGGTTTACGGGACAGGTAGGAAGGCAGGTGGGTCGTGGGACGCATGCGCCAACCGCCAGGTAAGCTTGCTAGCCACCTCCCGCTATCTTCTAGTATCCTGGTAGGCGGCTGGCATCTTGCCACAGGTATGATCCCAAGGAACAGGTGATAAGGCTCTCACGTGGACCCCAGTGATGACCCTACGTGTGAATCTTACACCTGCGGACATGACATGACTCATGAATATTTTTGATAACATTATTGTAGTTGATTTTTATGCGAAATTGAACTTTATTGCTAAGGAATACGACTCTTCACGAAAAGAAAATGCTACGTGCTGTTATTGTTGTCATAAAATTAAAAATGTTTGTAATACAAAAAAGCATGCTGCTTTCATAAACATTTCCACTCATAATATTTGTTTAGTAAAATAACTAAAGATATTATGTTCTATTAAGGTCCTTGTTCACCAAAAAGACGACGGTCTGATTATCTAAAAACACATTTTTGTAGGGGAACTTGTCCCTTAAACAGCTGTTTTTAGATTATCAGACCGTTATCTTTTCGGTGATCATGGACCTAAGTCACCTAAGTGCAGTTACTGAGCATTAAAAATTCAAAGGAACCATTTCTCAGATTTGTTACGTCTATCTTACGCGCATTGCGAGTGACAGGACGTCAAAATAAATTGATATACCGCGCCATTCGAACGCTAGCATTGAACTTCTCGGCAGATAAGTACTTTACGACATGATTTATTGGTTTAGAGTGGAAAGTAAATAGTCTAATATCTACTCGAAGTTATACCCGTCAATATAAACTACATACTTTAAGTCACCAGAAAATAAAGAGTCTCAAATCTACAGGGAACTTAGTTTATATTTTTGCGGATAAGGACCAACAATGTTCATATTTTGGTCCTTGTCCACAAATAAGCTAACAAAGTTATTCAAAATCTTTACCTTATTTTTACATAATAACTCAATCTTCCACCCGAATACCTTGCAGAACGAATTCAATATTACTGTCTCAAGACTATAATCTTGAACAAGCTGAATTTATTAAAGATGCAGTGGTAATGTCTCTATAATAACAATAATATTAGCATAAAGATTTAAAGTTGCCAGTCACTATACTAACAATGGACTGTGGTTACGGTGACAGGATGAGCGGTTTGGGCATTTTGGGCAAATTCCTGTTTCATGGCGATTTTTTAATGTTTCAGCGTCATCTAGTGCCACACCAAGCAACGAGACTTGTGTCGTGTACACCAGATAATTGATATACCTGCTACATATATACTTTTTATTATAATTATAGTTACATACACTTTAGTATCATAGTCGTCTGATGTTAGATATGTTATGCTTATGCCATAATTAAAGCATATTATAAGTAACTAGCACTTCTCCCGCGACTTTGTACGCGAAATTGTGATTTGCATGATATCAATATAATTTATAGCCTATGTTACTCGGTAAAGAGTAGCTTTTACTAATGGTGAAAGATTTTGTAAATCGGTTAAGAAGTTCTTGACTTAAATCGTAATAAACAAACAAACAAAAATCAAATCTGTCCTCTTTAGAATATATGTCTCTAGATTGCTAATAAGATTATAACTCCTACTATATCTTAACTTAAAAAAAAACGCATAAAGTAGCTCATCGTAAAATATCTACCAACTTTTTCCCGACTCAAGTAGTCTTTCAGTCACTTTGTCGTTATCTCCAATCTAATTTACTTCGCATAGTGTAAAAGTCTCGCCAAGTCGACATCAAACACTTATTCCATTACAAAATGCTCATCAAAATCAAAATCTATTTACTATGTAATGACCCTAACCCTTTTGCGGCGCGCCGTAGTTTTTACGGAACCACACACAGACTCTTTAGACCTCCCGAGAAGAGGGACGTGCCTCCGCAGGGTTAACTAATGACGACGGCAAAAAACGAACAGGTTGAATGGTGAGTGAATTTTTAGGTATTATTTTTATGGGCATTTTATTTAAGGTAGGCCCACTACTGGACGGTAGGACTATCTTGGATATTGGAGGTTGAATGGCTACGTAATTCGTAGGAACATAAAATTAAATCTTATTAGGAAAAACAGGGTCAATTAATACGTCAGATTAGGAAGTATCATAAAAAAAGAACAACGATTATACCAGTCACAAAAAGTTGATAAAGATAAAAAGAAATGCAGTCATCATTTCATCACCCCATGTTTCAAAACAAGTAATAAAATCATTATAACCATTTTGTTGAACAATATAAAAGTGCATAAAACTGCAGAGATGATCCGTGAAAAGCTATAGCAAAAGATAATAACAGCCGTAAAAGCCAAAGTGACGATAAATATAAAACAATAAATCTTACGCTAATAGAGCAATTGGAAAGAAACATAGCAGACCTTCGATCAATATAGCAGACAGCCTAGATTTGTGTAGGTGTAAATAACACTACCTAGGTACTACTCTGTTTTTATGACTGCAATGTAGTAGTTTAAAATACGTTACTAAAGTAGAACCAAAATCACGGGGAAGTAGACGATGAATATAAAAGGCCACCTATTTTTGAAAAAAAGATCCAAAGAAAAACGCTGATAAAAAAGGTGATCGATTTTTTAAAATTAATCTCATTGTCATGAAAGGAAACAATCATATCGAGAAAACTTCATAATTCACGAAATCACCAAGAAACGTTGTTCAGAAAAAGAATTAGTGCGTTTCGTGATATGTCCTATAAAAGTGCGTGATCTTACAGCGTGAAGTTTTCACAATAAGCAAATATAATGATTCATCATTATCATCTTTACAAATGTCACCGAACAATAAGCTATTGACCTCATAAACGAAACAAAGAAGTTCAAGTTCCTGATATCTGGTATCCCGGTCCTGGGTTCGATGCCCGACTCAGTCAACTGTTACGGCGCGGTACTAATTGATTAGAGCCATCAAATTTGTCTAGACTTGTCCACCCGTGACCTATCTAGGTCTGCTTAAATTAGATAATATAAGGGTTCCTTGAAATACTAAGAGGATCGTTTGAATTCTATTTATCATTTGAATACGTAGTTTCTGCTCGCGTTTAAGAAACATGTAGCACTTAGTAATACTGAAGCTTTACATCAGGGAAATATTTTTTTAATTTAGTTGGATGGAGGGAGAGGAAGGCCAAAGAAAAGATGGATAGATTGTGTGAAGACTGATATGAAAGAGAAAGGAGTAAATGATGCCGTGACGTCTAAAGGGGAGAATGGAGGAAGAAAACGTGTTGCATCGACCCCAAATACGATGGGACCAGAGGAGGAAGATGATGATGATGATGATGACATTTTCGGAGATTATCTATCATTCAAAGCTATATAGAATGCTTATCTCTTTATGACATTGGTCAAGAATACGTCCGAATCCGACCATCAATCTCCACAATTTAAAGCTCATACGGTTTTTATAAAGTGTACTGGTAGGAATCAAGCTTTTCTGCTTATTAGATCCAGCCACATGCATTTTTTATAAAATAAATATGCCTAAAAGCCTTAACTTATTCAATAGATTCAATATTGTCGATATCATTCAAGCATCCCCTTTACATGTATCAGAAATTCAAATCAATACATACGCATAATTCAATGGTGCTTCTCATAAATAAATCATATATTCAATTATAGTTATTTATGATACTAGTGCGGTAAGTTGGTTTTTACAAACGGGTAGACGAATGTAAGCCCGAGACGAAGTCGAAGGCTTACCATAGTCACGAGTTTGTAAATACCAATTTCTGCACGTGTGTCATACAAAGTTTTTTAACATATTTGCGAGAAAATTATTCATTATACCACGCTATAAAATTTTTGTAAATCATTAAATAGCGCTCTCGCAATTTTGGCGGCAACAAACTGTTTTCTGCAATTTGCACCTCATTCAAAATATCAGGTGGAGTAGATTCCCATCTGATTCCTCGCTTGAACTCATATTATTTATTATTTTGTTTATCAGTCGGAAAGTCGCAACAATCTTTGACGTTTCTATGAAAATGGCGCGAATTTGCAAATGGCGCCACATGCACGTGGTGAAAATTAGAACTACATTTATTTTGTCTCACTTACTCTTTTGTATTAAAGTGAGACAAACATATTGAGCAAAAGAACTTTCAAGGATGTTCGATCAGTCAGCTTATTTATTCTCGTAATGTGAAACTCCTTGGTGGAATTCTTCTTTTTTTTTGGAAATTAAAAAAAAACCTTAAAGAATACGCACAGTGCTATACAAGGGCTACAAGGGGGAGTGCGGTAAAATAGGTACTTTGGTGAGAGTTAAACCTATTTAGCTATTTTACCGCACGTTCCGTTGTATGGTGCGTAATTTTTAGCTTTCGAACTATGTGCACAGGCTTCGTAAATGCATTTTTTGAGCAAGTGTCTTTAAATATTACATTTTGATACATGTATCAGAAATTCAAATCAATACATACGCGGCAATGGTGCTTCTCATAAATAAATCATAATATTCAGTTATAGTTATTTATGATACTAGTGCGGTAAGTTGGTTTTTACAAACGGGTAGACGAATGTAAGCCCGAGACGAAGTCGAAGGCTTACCATAGTCACGAGTTTGTAAATACCAATTTCTGCACGTGTGTCATACAACGTTTTTCAACACATTTGCGAGAAAATTATTCATTATATTAACCACGCTTTAAAATTTTTGTGAATCATTAAATAGCGCTCTCGCGATTTTGGCGGCAAGAAACTGTTTTCTGCAATTTGCACCTCATTCAAACTATCAGTTTGAGTAGATTCCATATTAACATCTGATTCCTCGCTTGAACTCATATTATTATTTTGTTTATCAGTCGAAAAGTCGCAACAATCTTGGACGTTTCTATGAAAATGGCGCGCATCTGCAAATGGCGCCACATGCACGTGGTGAAAATCAGAACTCCATCTTTCGTCTCACTTACTCTTTTGTATTAAAGTGAGACAAACGTATTGAGAAAAAGCACTTCCAAGGAGGTTCGATCAGTCAGCCTATTTATTCTCGTAATGTAAAACTCCTTGATGGCATACTTTTTTTTTTTTGGAAATTAAAAAAAAAAACCGTAAGGAATACGCACGGTGCTATACAAGGGGGAGTGCGGTAAAATAGGTACTTAGGTGAGAGTACCTATTTTACCGCACGGTCCGTTGCATGGTGCGTAATTTTTAACTTTCGAACAATGTGTACAGGCTTCGTAAATGCACTTTTTGAGCAAGTGTGTTGAAAAGATTTTTTATATAACGACGCCGGCGCGGCGCTGTAAGCTGTTGTAAGTTAAGGCGCTACCCCAGGCAAAATTAGCAACTCTATTTGTGGTGATTCAAACTTCGTTTGAAATACTATTAGAATAAAGTTCTAATCAGCATGCACTACAAAGTGGTTTTTACGTCAGTCACTGCGGGTCGAATTGTGCGAAATTAGTGATTTTTATTCTTTATAAAATCAAATTTCCGTCTTTTGAAAAAAAAAAAACTAGCATTATGTTCATTATTAAATTGTCTATCCATTAGTATAAGAAGCAAATCAAAATAATGTTAACTTTACGAGAAGAAGCATGTTATAAATATTTTATTCTCATTTTTGTGGTTTCATTGTGAGGGGATTTATTACACATTATGAGACTTAAAATAAAAAATAAAACTACCACTTTGCAGTCTAAGAATATGTAGAAATTTAATGTATTTTTATTACTTGGTATTTCTTTTGGATAAAGAGGAGTTGGCTCCAAAAAACTGCACAAAAAACGGCTTTTGCTTGGGGTAGCGCCTTAACATAATTCACCATCATTCTGCTGCCCTTGTCTAGTTAATCAGTAAAACAATCAAAACTATTGAAGCTTTAATAAAACTCAAAATTTGAGCTTTGAGTGTGAATGTCCATTACAGTAAAGTCTACTTATAATATAAGAAAAGTATACAAAATGTTAAAGATGGTATGGGTAGAAAGACCACTGAGATACCGACTGATAAAGAAATATGAAGAACTGCGGTGACCCAAATAAGTTAACTTGTCATGAACTATGCCTTGTTTCGTCTTTAGCAACCATCTACGGAATTCTCATAGTAATTGTCAAATTGATTCATTTTATTCGCAACAAGAAAACACGACATTAAACCGCGGGAACGCCTCCCAATCTTGTTGCTAGCTCTTCTATTAAATTGCCTATTATGTTGTTCCTAGTTCCTTCTTTAAATTACTGGGCTGGGGTGTGTCACCAAGATGTCTTTCTTTAATCGGATAAAAAGTTAAAACCGCTTCTCATCTGCCTTTTATCTTCAGAATTATTTTATTTTCCTCGTTCTGGCTTTTAAAATAGGTATGATTGTTTGTTTAGTCATTTCATGGAGTGTTTTTACTAAGACCTAATTCTAAAAAATCTGTTTTCTAAATTCATCATTACTGGAATTTGTCATCCTTGTTGTCATCGGCTAGTTTTTATGAGAAATCTAGTATTGAAAAATAAGACCAAACATTACCAAATCATAAATTGCACTTACGATATGCAAACACACGTCGTTTGCACTCCGTTCCTAATGTAATTCAAGCTTCTATTCAAACGTTGACTCACCGTACGAGCGGTTAAAAATTAATATTTTTACTAACCAAAAGCTTATATACACATACATCATTATGCGGCGGTTCTTGATCAAAAGACTGTTTGTTCTCACTGGTAGTTACAATTTATTACCCTGCTTTGGCCGTCCAACGAGAGAGAATTCCATTACTAGAGTAACACTTATACAACTTTCATCGGGTTCTTTATTCGACGAGCAATGTATACTTAAACTTGTAAACTTTGGTTGGTAATTTGGTATCTTTCGGCCGTGTAGACAGATCTTTAGATCTAAATAGATGGCCGTGGGAGGCGGTGCTGGAAAGAAAGTGGAAGCCATAAGTGGACAATTAGATGGTTTACTAACACATAGCAAACGCCGCTTCATTAGTCTAGTTTAGGACTTTAGTAATGACGTCATTCATGAGCAAGAGGCTTTGTATTGTAATATTGTACCGTGCAAGTACTAAGTGTCAATTTATCATCCATATTGGTAGCAACGACTTCTAGGTCATGGTTCTGAACGCTAAGTGTCAAAATTGAATGAGTGCCAAATCATTTTGGTGACTCCTTACAGTTTATTGGATGATTGGATTATTTGTATTGTTACTTATCCTTGTTTTGACAGTTTACAATTCTTTGTTTAACTACTAGTTGTCGTTCAGGATCTTTACTCGGAAAAAGTTGCATTGACCTAGTTGATATTTTAGAACGCGGGTAAGTTTGTGTGCATGTTTGATGATGATTCACTCTCGTTCTATCAAGAGGCTGAAAGCGGGTCACTACTGGACATTAAGTATTTGCTCTTCAGAGTTTCTTAGCAACGGTTTGGTGTATAAATAAGCGTCCAGTAAGCTTTTGGTGCCTAGTTTCTGCAAAGAAAAATACCGATAATAAACAGAAAATTGCCCATTCGATCTTGAAACGCAAGAACCAGGGCGGCATAACTCCAAAGATCACCATTCCACGTCAATTAGCACGCAATCTAGAACGATAAAAGTAATAACAGTCTCCGAAATAGTCAACCTATTTTCGTGAAATACAATAGCGGTTACGGGTCGTAAATCAATTTGTTAGTGCTTTCAGGCTAAGCTCGGCTGAGACCTAATTCCCATGTGGAATTAATAATGGAACTTAAATTGCAATTAAGATGCTATGCTTGTGTGTCACACAGCATAGCAAACGCATCTGGTATCAGCTTGTGTTACTAATCTATATGGATGGTCATTGGGTGGTCTGGTATACAATAGTTTACATCATAATTAATTCAGTCGCCTATTACTCGTGCATCAAAAAATATCGTGATTAAACTGTCATGTTAATGATCGAAAAATTGCAATATA
This sequence comes from Xestia ashworthii, assembly GCA_950022955.1. NCBI lineage: Eukaryota > Metazoa > Arthropoda > Insecta > Lepidoptera > Noctuidae > Xestia > Xestia ashworthii. The sequence continues at coordinate 17,499,830 of OX465566.1, forward strand.
GTAGTAGGTAACGAAGCCGAGAGGCACTTGTCTCCCTGTTATTTTTATACGTTTTGTTTTATGCCTTGTGAAACTTCTAAATAAGTATGGAAATATTGGGGGGTCACAGTTCCAACTTATTCACAAGTTTTTGGTATGATCCATCCACTCCCTTTCACAGAGAGTAAACCTGTGTCCCAGGAGTAGGAACATGATTGGCATGCATATGTCTAGTCTAAGTGGTTATGTAGCTTTTCTAGCTTTTTTACCCCTCGTCGTCTACATTAAAGACCATTACGCACCTCATATGATACTAAAATTGCCAAGAATACCACGTCCTTTAAATTGTTATAGCCAGAGGGCGCGTTTAATGTAGTTATACGAAATTACAGTGTTGACCGTAATTGGATAGCGAAAGAGCTTTTTATAAAATATAGACTTGCAACTTAGTTTTTGATCTACCTAAAAACATTTAAGTTCTAAATTAGGTCTTGATTTATAGTGTATAAGGATGATCATTTATCTTCATCAATCTTCTACCCAGTTTAATAAGACTTGGATTCATTAGGTTGGGTTCTATTAATAACTCAATCAGGCTCAACATTTTTGTGGTAGCTCCTAATGAAGCTTGTTGACCTTTAGTTCTCGTTAACATAGTAACAGAAGCACTCATTGGTATGTTCTGTTTGGTATTTCTATTTTTATAATAGGGTCACGGAACTATTAAGTACAAAAAAGGTTATATTTAGAGACACCACTGATGAAGTAGAAGGAACAAACATTGTTAATTCTTGTCAAAGAGATTGTTAATATTACGCTTTGTTTTAAAACTAGTCTCACCAAAACTCCAAAGGACACGCATATAGATGATAACAAAATAATACAACATTTCAAAGACTACCGCGAAAACTGAAAGGTGAAGTTTAAATAAACTCACTTTCCAAACTCAATTTATGATAGAAATTATCCTATAAGCTTACCCTGCAACATAATTGTGTATTGTAAACGCGCGATATCGGCAATTTCATCAGTTCTCTCATTGTGTCGATTCAGCAACAATATGTGGACTGAACAATGTACTGTAGGTGGTAAGAATGTGTTGAAACAAAGTGAACAGAATAGACAAAATCATAGAATCAAAATGTATAAGTTCAGCGAAACTCAGTGCCCGTTTCGATTGTTAGAGTCGCCATCATCATCTTATATCAGAATAAAGATAACTAAAACCAGACTCTCTCACATCGAAAAATCCTTTGCTTCTCGCATCCCGCGATTTTCCGTGAGCTTCTTCTTCTTCTTCTGACCTACACCTTTCAGCACGCTGTCACCACTCCAGAATCATTCAGCATTTTTTTTTATCGCTTTACTCACTAAGAAAGAGTAATGCATTCGCAGTGGGGGTTGTAAGGTTCCTCGTGCTGGTTGCCTCTTTTAACATCAGCGTTTGTACCACAGATAGGACAAGAGTTTCGCTTCTATTCAGTACATCTTTGACAAAACCTACATAGTAACTTCTACGAATAACGGGATACTCGATGTCACGATGTCCGTGCATGTGGGCTATTTCGTTTTTGCATCACATATATGTGTTGCATTTGTAATTCCGAACTATGCAAATTGTAGGATTTTAACTATAGTTTTTTCTATTCGATGTGAAATTTTTAGTTTTAAAAATATTTTCTTTTACAAGACCACGGAAACTGAATAACCCGTCATCGTTGATATTGCACAAAAAGGTCAGAAACTCGTAAACGTTAACTAACGTTGCTAACCGTGGAGTTAATAGCAGTAAAATCTTATCTCCTAACAATAACAGGCAATATATCAATGTATCTAATGCCCCCAATTTCACGACACGTGTAAAATCAATACTACAAAAATAGTCAAAGCTTTAATTCATAAAACGTTTTTGGACATCACCCACACTCGCTTTGCCGCCGGATCCGTCTTTCACAACGTTTGTTTCCAAGGGAATCTAAGAGACTTCGCACACTGTAGTAGACCGAAAGTTTGTTTGACTCCGAAAACATTGGAGACAGGTAGTTTGCAATTCTGTACTTTTTGAACAACTAAATATCGGAAGATGGTTCCTCAAAACGCCGGGCTCTTTATCACTTAACTGGAATTTTACAGATTGGTAGTTGTTGCGATGGCTGTTGTTTGAAAGAAAGAAAGAATGTAAAAATATTTATTCGACGTCAGTTACTAAAGCACACACACAATGAAGAAAAAAGTCGTCGAAAGAAATCGTCTGTCGGACATTTCACCAATGTGAGTACTGGGTGTGTCTTTCAGTGATGACTTGTCATCTTATAGAAAAGCGGTACAGATACATGGAAATCGCGTCACTAATCATTGCGTTCTTCTTCTTTTTAGCGTGTCGATGACCATTTAAATTGAGTTAGCCCAAAATTTGGCAACGAGTTTGGCACTTTCAGTAGCGTCCATCAGCTCTTGTGATGTGCAAGCAACAGGACAGCCAGGACACGATATCAAGTGAAACATATGAAAACGAGTATTTATCGTGAATTTACCTTTAAATCCATTAAATTAAAGGTAAATTCGCGATAAATACCCGTAATCATGGAGATTTTTTCATTGGAGATCATTTTATCATTGTTGTTAGCTGGTACTTCATCCAGATCATCCTGACTCTCCATCGCTGCGGTCTTCTGGCAGTTTCAAGAAAATCGGACGATAAAAAATCTGTTACGAGGTGTGTCAAGTCCAAGTTCTAATGCTAATCGTCCTGATTGCCGCCTACTTAGAAACATAATATGTCACCGTCCGAATCAAGTTGGTATCTTTTATTATGATTTGCCTAACAAGTGCAATGAACTATTGGGCGGTAGTTTATGTTCTCATGGCGCCATGTTTTTTTTTGCGCCCTGATAATTTTTTTGGCTTTGAAAGATTTACAATATGGTGACGTTATTGATATCTGAAATTTTGACATCCAAACGTTATCAACTAAATTTAATTAGCCTTGTTTCATTGACGATCCTTTACACGTCTTTACAGTTCCTTTCTACCCTTCTTCAATCGTCACCAAGATCACTAAACAGGGTACTGTAAGACGTCTTTCTTCCAAGTCCCACCAGTCAAGTAGGTACATCCACATCTTAAAACATTTACCACCCCATCGTTAAAGTCCTGAACACGTCTTTGATTGATACACACATACAGGTAGACGTATTGACAATTGCGTCCCGATAATAAAATCGAACATTGGACATCTGTTCGATTTTTATATCGATCTTAATAGTATAGAAGACGTTATTCATTTTATGCCCTGTGTTATAATGGCTCCATACGAGGCGCTAATGTACCTATATTTCAATGATTTTATTTTAACACTAGCTGACGTAACTTCGTCTGCGTCACCTAAGAGAGAGAAACAAAAGGAAAAAAAATCCCCGTTTTTGCAACATTTTTCATTCCTGCTCCGCTCCTAATGGTCGTAGCGTGATGTTATATAGCCTAAAGCCTTTCTCGATAAATGGACTATCCAACACAAAAATATTTTTTTTATTTGAACCAGAAGTTCCTGAGATTAGCGCGTTCAACCAAACAAACAAACAAACTCTTCTGCTTTAAATATTATAAAAAAATATATTTCAACAATTTTAACAATTTTTACAATTTTAACAATTTCAACAATTTTAACGATTTTAACAATTTTAACATACGTAATACGTAGGCAGTACAGTTTTAATTTGCTATTATTAAACTCACGACTCATAGCTTAGTTAAACTTCGTTTCGAACCATTTCGAACACTTCCCGTTGCGCCGACCCCAACACGGGATAAAGGTAGAAAGATGATGATACGATTGATAGGTGATATCAACTTTGAACTGCGAACTTAAACTGGTCATTGAATAAAGTATTGCCAAATTAGGATGTCAGTTCATTGCTTTTAAAAGTATGCGGAAATGAGGTTTCGATTTAAGTACCTACACAAAAAACTTTTTTGCAAAAACTGAAACCGACTTCAAAAAAAAAAAAAACAAATACGTTTTATTTTTTGCAAAAAAGTTTTTATTTTTCACTTTTTAGTGGTTCACATGTGCTTGGTACACATGGAAAGTGCATACCGTTACAATTACAACAAGCCCAAACACGACTAGGATACATTGTCTCATTATGGAGTTCCGTGATTCTTGACTTCATCATCAGATCTAATGGTAGAATGGTTCTTATCGAACGCAAATGCTTCACTTGTTGTAGAAAATACCAAAATCGCTGTACGTTATCCTATAAAATTTGAAGAGTTCCCTCGATTTCGCCAAGATTCCATCATCAGATCCCGACTTGGTGGCTATGGGACCATTTGAAAAGTATACCCTTTCCAGCAAAAAAAGAATTTTTCAAATCGGTTGGCAAACGACGGAGATATGCGCGAACAAACATAAAAAAAATAGAAACATCCGAATTGAGAACCCCCTCCTTTTTTAGAAATCGGTTAAAAAACAAAAACGAATCGTAACTGCCTGCCTAGTACTTTAAATGTAGTAGCTCTGTGTAATGTAATTACAAATCAGAGAATCTTATAGTATCTGAAACACTTTATCTCATTATATCTCAATGAATTACCCATGTTTATTTTATAGTACGAAACAATCTGTTTCTTTTAATTCCATAAAACCTAATAGCAAGCCGTAAATTTTATTTCGCCTCATCTTGATTCTTTTTGCAATGTTAGAGTGTATTTTCTAAAACACATAATAAACAGTGTGTTCCTGTTCAGCAGAGCAATGACTTGTGCAGTTGTTTATCTGAAGAAGCTATGAATTTCAGAAGTAAATTGTACTAGAGACGGGTTTTTCATCGTAATTGCAAAAATCTTCGTCTCCTACCTTTCACTCCTATGAGCTGTCAGCTCAATATATCCAACATCTACATCCAGCTAGAAGTTTCTTACACAATCTTTCTATTTCTATAATAATATCTTCGATTTCCAAATTCATGCTGAAAACTTTCCTTACAATATGTCCCAAATTACAATAAGAATAAGAATAAATTTGTTGTTACAATCATTTTCTTAACCTAACTTAACACTATGGCAAAATCGTAACGAGTAAATTTTTAACATAATGTAGAAAACAGAGGTCCCCAAACCGAGGGCCGAATTCCTGTTGCAATGTTCATAGGATGGCAAGAGTTTTGAATGGTATACGAATAAAACATTAATTTTCTCTATAATTTCATCTTAACATATAACATATAACATATAACAATACATAGTAACGGTTAAGAATAGTACAATTGTTTAGTTTCACGTCTGCTTTCTTTGAAGATTTTAGTGCGAATTCGCAGGGCGGTTTTACGATCATTGCGGCCCTATGCCAGCTATTCGCGTAGTTTTGTTGCGAAAAGTAAACATACGATGTAAACTTTATTTATTTTTCACGGCCTTTTATATCTTTATCAAACAGTGTTCATTGATTTCATTGTGTTAAATGAAACAAACTCTATTTCGTTCATACAAAATGATTACTGTTTGACTGTGAGAATCTTTTGAGGCATAAAGTCTTCCGGTGCAGGGTAGTCTGGACATAGATAACGACACTATCGTCAACTTCCGATCGCTAAAATAACAATAAAAAGGTTCGGTTGCAATAACAATGCTTGCGGGAAACGCAAGTCTCTACATCCAAGATGCGAGACATCTTGTCGCTTATTCAATTGTTGCTCATTTATTTTAGCTGTTGGTTCTCCTTTTAATAAATAAATAAATAAATAAATCTTCACATTCTGTCATTACAATTTTTCTTCTAGGAAAATAAGGCAAAGACATACAAATAGCATACCTACCTCGCCAATAATTTTCAACCAATTGTCTTTGCAAACATTTTTTAACGTTTTTTGCGGAACCTAGCAACCGTTCACGGAATGACTAGTATATTCCTAGACAGCCATGTCAAATCAAACAAAATCTTAACAAAACCTCTCAATTTGTTTCGAACTAAATGATGACTAATTCATTTCCAAAGTCTTTATCCATTTGATTTGTCATACTATACCATGCAACACTACCAAATGGCTTCGGGGCAATATTCTCATAGATTCGCGACCGTGTTTTATGTTCTAGTCTGTAACGTAAGCCGGAACGTTAACCTCTAGATCGTGGGTGCATGCGTAGGAACACTAAAAATCTGGATAAGCAATCAATCAACGCCTTTAGACGTCTAGGGTTGACCAATCGACTTTCGGTTTTGAATTTCACTGTTTTTTTTTACATTAGTACTCGTATGTGGAGGAGGTTGTATTGCAGAGCTCGTGGCACAATGAAAACAGCCGCTCGGGTCTATCTGTAGGTTAAGCTGTGGTTGCCTAGGTTGCCTAGGTTGGTCAGTGGATGGGTGACTACATACATACCGAGTTTCCTCCGTACCTCGGAAAACACGTTAAACCGTTGATCCCGGATGTCATTTGTAGATCTTTGACATTCGTTACAGGTAGTCAGTGGCTTAAAAAGTCTGACAACCAGTCATCACCCAATACTAACACGAGGTCAGATAAGCTTGTTCCATGTAAAATACTGGTATTCAGCTGCATCCGGTTAGACTGGAAGCCGACCCCAACTTAGTTGGGAAAAGGCTACAGGTGATAATGATGTAGGAGGTTGTATTATCTGTTATTGTTACTGTCACTGTAAAATTGACAAACACGTTAGATTGTAATCTCTCTAGCGATATTGTAAACTCTCGAAATATTGTCAACTGAGCATGTGGAAGTATCTCTGCCCCCATAATGGGGACTTGGGGAAATTATGTTTAGTTAGGTTAGTTAGGTTCCTTTAAACCCTGCACTCGGAAATAGGGGCCCCGCGAAGCGGGGTTCCGTCGACTACGCTTTTTAGGGGAATATAAAGTGTTTTAAGGTTAGGTTGTATTAATCGGTATTTCTCAGGAATGGTACATTATCTTTTCATGAGAGGGGTACCATTGGGCAAGGGGGACCACTCCTTCCCTCCACACCGCGTGAGTTGACTACCATCGCATGCATTTCACGAAAAATAATTAGTTTTATTGTAAGCAGTATATTCGTTTGACAATCTCTCTAGTTATTTTACAATCTAACGTGTTTGACAATTTTACGGTGACACTACTATTGCTTTGTTTATTAAACATCTTTTTAAATGTCATGTAAAACAAATAGCCTCACTGTCAGTCTATCTGTCAGTTATTACGTTTTGTTCTACTCGTTGAAAACGTTTTCCTGATCATCTAAAACATTTCAAAGAAGGTTGTTAACCCTAGTTTTTCACTTAGAGTTGCTAGTGAAAGATAGATTTTAGGTTAAAAAATAGATTCAACAATATTTATTAATGGTGCACACGCATGTCTGCGATGTTTTCAACCGATACACAATTTACGCCGTGTTTAATGTTCCTCTTTATAGTTACGTGATTCAGCTACGTGAATATAAGCAGGTGTAAGTATTAAATTGTTTACTGCTATGACTAATAAGCTAGTTACTAAGACTATTTTATACTTACATTACACTAGCCGATGCCCGCGGCTTCGTCCGCGTACAAATTATATAAGGTTTTATTTTAACCTTCTTCGAGAAACAGATGAAAATTGGTGCAGTAGTTTTTGAGTTTATCGCGAACAGACAGACAGACAAACAGACGCGGCGGAGGACTTTGTTTTATAATATGTAGTGATTACAGACACTGGATTAATTTACTACCTACAATGATTTAGGAAGACAGTATAAATTTGTTATTCTCGGCACTTTTTAAGTTTTTACACCGAGGTCATATCAAATTAGAAAGCCTGATGTAAGTAGGATTGTCTGGTTGGTCTAGTGGCTGCAAGCACCACTGCCAAACATGAACTCCAGGGTTCGAATCCCAGGTTGGGCAAAGGGAAAGTGTTATTGGGTTTTCCGTCAGGAATTTCTCAGTAGCATCCACGGAGTATGGAATTGCGCCCGATTGGAGGCGAGCCTTTTGCCATCAAAAGCCTCTCCTCCTATTACTTGGGACTCTAACATAACTGGCAAAATGTGGGTGTACCTACGAGTACTATTAGGTACACATCTGACTACTTCCTCATTAGGCACGAAGGTAAGGCCTATGCAAGTCCTAACTTGCCGTTCGTCCGTCTTGACGACAAGCCGTGTCGATGGCGTGTTCGTGGATGCCAGCAGAAAGGGAGGGATCCGCAAGGGCCGATGCCTGCCGGGGCTGCGGGACTGTTCGGAAGAGATACCGTGGCCCCGGAACACAAAGGGCTAAGTAGGAACAGGGATGGGTTTTAAGTAGTCAGTACAAGTCTGACACGCCTTTCCACTTCACCCAGAGGGTCATTTGATAATTTCCCATCCGAAAAAAAAGACTTTTACAAGTCTGTGGAAATCCTTTCGAAGTAGCATACAAAATATAACTTTATGCAAAAATTATATTCCATTCTACGGCCATTTTATAATCCTTGTAACAATGACCTCATCAGTCCAAAAGCGATTTTGCGTACGACACCATGATGATGACGAGTGCGTCCAACGCGCACTAATCCGATTACTTCGCTTCGTAATGTGAATTAAATTGAATGACAACCTTTTTGAAGCAGATTAATGCATTTGAATAAGTTTACAAGACAACTTATTACAGCTTTAATTCGACAAAGTGTAGATAAATAGTCTTTCAAAATCAGATTTTGTCACCTCGATATAAATATGTACATGTGAATGTGAAAATGTGTGCATTTGAAGATAACGGTGATATGAAAGTTGAAGAAAACTAAATAGGATCACTGAATAGAGCTGGTGTTGTAAATGAATGGGTCGTTGCAGATAGTAGCAAAACTTGACAAGTAGATATCGGTAGGTGCCAAGACAATGGCATGTAGGTGTTTGCATACATGGAAGCATTTTGTCATAGCCACTTTTTATAATTTTTGCAATACTTTTTGTGGACGACAAAAAATAAAGGCGGGAACTATGTAGACGAGATACGATGGTAATAAAAATGTATGGAAGAATAATACATCCTGGGTCATGGTAAATGCCTTTTTTATGGTAAAAGCCTGCCATACTATTTTCCCAAACCACTGTAACTCCTGAAAACCAGAAACAACAGTGGCGAAAACCAGAAAAGCGCCGAGACAACAAAGCTTGACGAAGTCCCAGAGAAAAAAATTAACTGTCTTGGATCCCGCAACGAAATTAATCAGAAAAGTATAGCGCAGGAGTAGGAAGATGCTGTAATTTCTACTTCCCTCCATATCATGCCAAATGACTGTGAGAAATGGCGAAATTCCAAAGATATGAAAAATAAGATTTGTCCAAATCTACCAGGGACTCAGCATAAAAGATTTAAAACCCTACACTACTCAGCATACTGCTCAGTATATAACCATAGTATAAAAAAAGGTATAACTTTGTTGATCATATTGGCGAAGGACATTATCAACAAATTGGCCTTAAAGGCACACAAGCTCTAATCTGTCGGCTTTCTCTAATAAAAGCTCACCATTACAGCTGTCTTCCTAACTAAAATGTATAGCCAAGCAAAGATTATGGAGATTAATACCAGCTGAGTTCTTAGCGAAAGCCATTAATAGTAATTGTCTTGATTAAACCGCGTGTCTTAGTGTGTGTGCCTAATTAGTCAATCGATGTCAACGTTAATATTATCAAGAAAACAATTAGCAAATTCTGAGGACGTTGACAGTTCGTTAATCTCATGGATGAACCAGATGCTGACTGAAAAAATTGTTGCCGTGCGATGTCATAGCTGATGTGTATTTTTAGACAATGTTTATTTAATTAAGTAGTTGGAGTTATCAACGCATTAGCTGGACGGGATCTTCTCGGTCACAAAATGTTTTGTCTTAGTTTAATAAGACTACTTCTATGGTCTGACTTGCCTTCAAGATAAACCCAAAAAAAGTCTTAAAAACAACAGAACTTATTAAATTACAATTGAATAATACAATAAATCGATTAATATTTTTGTAAACTTCAGTAAGTACATTTGTATCTTTAACCGGTCACGATCGCTTAAAATACAGGCATCCAGGGCCGTAGCCTTCAAAAATGGTAAAAAATGAAAAAAAAGTTACAGTAGGATGAAATGAAACCCATTAGAAAAGGAGGGGAATATGATAAAAATGAAAGGAAAAATAAATTACGGTCGATCCGAGTTCGGGAAGTGGGAGGGGGTGAGCTTTTAAGGGTAAAAAATGGTTTATCTTAATTTCCGGCAAAACTACAAGTCCTATGGAAAAAAGTAATATGGCAAAGTTGTATAAAAGATCTACAACTTTTGTATGTACAAATATTTTCACATAACCTCAAAATTTAGGTGAAAAATTCAAATAACCAAGTTTTTGGTTTTTTATTTTTATCTTTTTCAAAAATAATTTTTTTTTCTACAAAATTTGGTGAAAACTTATCTTATTATGTCCCAAATACACTGTAATTTATTTGATTTAAAATATTTATTTTTTCGCCTTATTTTAGCTTAAGTAATATAAAAAAAGCACCCTAATTTTCAATCGAAAATTCTCGCGTCAAAATTTCAGCTTTTTGCAAAAAGTGGGGAGGCTTTTTGTTTGTTGAAATCTCTACTTTCTGATGGTGTAAAAAGAAATATACATTACAATAGTAAATGTTCTCAGAAAATGCAAAAAATTGAAAAAAACTCAAATTCGATATTTTTTTATTCTTGTACATTGCATTGCATGTTGTTATTATATTCTGCCACCGTATCGTTTTAAACTGTGTCTTGTGTATTACTAGGAAAATAAACAATTGTATTGCACTTAATTTTGCTGTAAGTATTAAAAATATATAGCAGGATAACAGGGGCCGGTTTCCGAACCGGAATGCGCCTCTAAAGTTAATACTGTATCTTGTGATGAATCCCGGTCTTCAATAAATCTTTAGTCCAGCTAGCATAGGTACAATATGGTTACTTACTGCTATTTATTTAATGCCATTCGTTGCTACACAATCAGGCCAAGCAGAAGTGTTTTCGAAGCTTGCTTGTGTACCCTAATGGGTTGAAAGCTTTCGATGGACAGTGTAAACATAGTTGTTTGCCGGGTCAACGAGGAACATACTGTGAGCAAATACGTACGAACTCCATGATTTGCATTTCCAAGGCAAAACGCTCAAAATTTTCCTCTTATTTTTTTTTCTGGATAAACTAACTACCTTTTTTATACTTAAAACTTAGTAAAACTTTCATTATCATCTGCCTAGCCTTTTCCCAACTATTTTGGGTTTGGCTTCCAGTCTAACCGGACGCATTTGACATAGAGCGACTGCCTATCTGACCTCCACAACCCAGTTCATGCTGGGTAATACGGTACCACTTGGTAAGACCGATACTTAGTAAAACTATAAATGATGAAATATAGGCTAGTGATTTAGTGACACACTATTTGGACTATCAACTGACTTGGCTTCCATTCTGTCCAAATACGCTTATCAGCGCCATCCACAATTCAAAAAAGCCGCTACTGAAAAAATGTGTTTGTAAGCTCCGAACTTGATCGAACATCGCGATTATATAACTGTTATTTTTAGCATATCGCTGTGCGAATGCTAATCGTCTGTTCGCAGACGCGCCGGCGTCTGCGCCGCGGGCGGGCGGCTGCGTCGGAAGCGGCGCGCGCACAGCGCATCGACATCGCACCTCTTTACATAATTTAACTTCCCCGTTTTTTGTCATCCCAATCTTTTATGTGCGGAAATAAATATAATTATTTACAAGTTAGTAAAAAGACTTAACTAATAATAGTAGGTACAACAGCAAAGATAGACTTCTACAAATAAATAACTTTAATGGAAAACTATTGATAGATTTTAAGAGCTTTGAATTGATGTTATTCGAAATAGCTGACAGCTGCATTAGTGGCTCTCACGTCATACTGACAGCATTACAATCTTCGAAGTTAAGTGCATTTTTCTGAACTTTACTGTTGATAGATAAATTATCACAAACTATCTGTATAACTTCGGTCTCGGCTTTACATATGACAATGCGCATCTTTACCTTTAAAGGTGAACGCACACTTAGCAGAGCCGATAGAAGCGAAAGTGCCGAAAGAATCGAATTTTAGAATTACTTGTGAGAAATCCAAAGTATAAGTGTGCGAGGTTTTAGAGGATTTACTTATAGACCCATTGCATACCTAGTTTCCTCCGTGCCTCGGAACACACGTTAAAGGTGAACGCACACTTATCAGAGCCGAACGAAGCGAAAAAGTCGAAAGAATCGAATTTTAGAATTACTTGTATGAAATCTTATAAAACCTGGCACACTAATCCGCGTCGAATCGGACGAATAACCTCAACTTGAATGTACATTCCGAGATACGATATAATCACTCACAGCGCTCACAGCAATATTTTGCGTTCCGTTTTAGTTTTCCCGATTATGACAGCTAAGATCTGTCATTAGGTCATTTGACAGCGCTCACGGTGATATTTCTTTGGGGCATGTTCGGTGTAATCGCAAGATGGCGCGTGTCATGACGTCATCTATGACGACTCAAGGAACATCGATATCGCGCTTATGATCGCGCTCACGGTATCTCGGAACGGGTTTATGGACGCTCATAGCGTTCACAGTCTATCTCGGAACGCACTGTAAATAACGTTATACGGATGAGAAAAAATTCTTTCGGCGTGGTTGGTTCTTTCGGCGCGGATAAGTGTGCGTCCACCTTAAAGCACAAGGCAGTGTAGTAGTATGTGACGTTTCCAAAGCTTACGTTTGTTAGAAGCTTAATTACATCCAGAAGACAACTGCTGTAGTCTTATTAGGTATCTTTGTTTTATTTTTAAGACACGTAAAACAAATATTGGCTCTCGGAAACGAACAGAAAAACCCATCCATACCGTGTAGGGTTTTTCACAATGAAGTTCCTAGTTTTAGTAGCTACAGTTGCAAAAGCTTTAATAGGTACTTTAATTTCCGAATTTCAGAAAAAAACAACAAATACTGGTATTCAGCTGCATCCGGTTTGCCTGAAAGCCGACCCCAACATAGTTGGGAAAATGCCCAGGCGGATGAGATGATGAAACAATAAAAGCTCCCAGACAGTTTGTTTAAAACCATTCCTATTCTTTAACATCCAATCAGAATAACTCTACGGCCAAAGCTTTTGCATACAAACTGCTAACTATCCACATTTGATTCATTTGTTCACTTCAAGCAGACAATAGAGTGCCAATGTATGTACTTATTAATATTCGATAGAGGGGACAGGGCTCCGATGAAATTTATGATAGTTTATTATTAGGTATAGTGTCATAGTGATATCATTGCGAAATTAAATGTATGCGCCTGTGGCGGCCTCTGCGCACGTACATGTAAATGACGCTTAACGGTTACTTTATTGCGCAGGAGTCGTGTTGCAAATGTCTAAGTTAGCAATGGCGTCTGAATTGCGTTGGGATTGTTTTATAGTTTTGATGACATGTTAATTGTTTTAAATCACGAAGTATAGTGGTGGCCCGCGGTTAAAAGGACCACGAATCATATTCATTTTGAATTCGAAAATAGAACTACGCTAATGGCAACTAGAGGTTTTTAAATGCGAACTGGTTGTGAACACGTGAGGTCTTCAAGTAAAGTTATTTTTTCTTTGTAAAGAGGCCTAGCTTATTATTAATTCACCCCCAAGCCACCCCATAGGGAAGTATCTGAGTCTCTCCAAAGTTAACCAGCACACTTCATAAACCATTGGAACTTTTGTAAGCTTTTAAAACATCACATAGTGGCGTCACTTTAGTTCTAAAGCTGGGATATCCAAAAGACAGCACATACATATATACCTTCCGCCATCTTCAAAATACCACACACAGAATAATGTCCTGAACAAGTAAACTTTCTCAGCTCCACCATCAGTCCATCAGCTCACAGCTAATTGACAGCGGCGTGTCGGACGGATGCCGTGTCATTACGTGCGGTGTCGGATGCCGTGGCCGACACTGACAATTTATTATACCCAGCTGATTAGTAGGAAGTGGTGTCGGATGTCAGGATGTTGCCGTTAGTCCTGTTCAATCTTGGAGGATACGGAAAAATGGTCCTTTTGGATACGTTTACAGCTTTAATCAAGCTTGTTGAAGTATAGACGAGATGCAATAGGAGAACCTTCAGGAATAATGGCAGTTATCGCTCATCTGGTGCACACTGAGGAGACACAGTGATACTTTATCAGGGAAACTGATGACAGAAAAGTCCATGCTATAGGAAGTGGTTTGGATGTTGGGATGTTGTAGTTGGTTCTGTTCAATCTTGGATGGTACGCGAAAATGGTCCTTTGGAAGACATTTTACAGCTTTTGTCAAGCTTGGGGGTATAATAGAAGGGGTTTCACGAATAAACTTTACAGTTACACTTGTCGTACATCTAGTGCTCTTTGATGATGATGAAACAACAAATTAGCGATAACTAAGTCTACAATGATTGATATAAGCTACCGAAAAGCTAATGCCAAACCTGTTGAAACTCGTTGTAGAAAAACGAAATGCGTTTTTAGTCGTTTAGGTTCTAGGGGCAGACTGCTACACCACTATAAAAATCTCAACAGTTCCTTACAAACCCGCTGCGTTTTACCTGACGCCAAACGAGGAAGTCCCACTTAAAAGCACTAGGCTATACAAATACAACAAACTAATCAAAGAAAGATGACAGTACACAACCACGACATACGACCTATTGCATAACTACTAGTTACCAACTACCTGTACAACTACTCGACAACTAACAGCCACTGTTTGTTGGCAGTCGTTTGTTTTGGACACAATGTTAATACTAACTTTTGTTATGTTTAAATGTTAGCCACTTGACGCAACACTTCTTGCGAAAAATGATTGGATGTTGTTAGGACCAAGCTGTATTGCATTTATGTTTGCAGTATACAGCAGCTTTTACTTATCTGAGTTTGCCTTTCATAATGATGCTGTTGACGAACTGCAAACTTTCAAGAATGTTGTCAAATCTCTAGATTATTGCCAGCCTAACTGTCCAATTCAAACTTTCTCACAAAGAGAACGATCATGCTTTTGCGACCACCTGGACCATGGTCCAAGTCCATGCCCTTTAGAAGACTGGTTTACAAAGTTTTTCAGATGAAGCCGGCCCGTGTAAAATTCTTTAGTTCTTTACTAAAACACGATTGATTCTGACAGGTCTTTAGTATAGGTCTTTGTTCTAACAAATCATGCGCGTGCGACTGTTTATTGGCAAAGATCGAAGCTCTTCGCGGCTCCCTTTGAGTTAGAGTGTTCACCTTAGGTTCTGTTTACACTTCTCGTAATTCATCGGTATTTGTTTTGCAGTTACAAAGAATTCTTGGCAGAAATGAAACGAACTTGTAAACCGACTTCAATTTGGTAGATTGTTTATTTTAACATTCTTTAGAAAATCATAAACTACGTACGGACGGAAATAGATTTTCTGTTTCTTAAATTAACCTCTTGATTACGGTAGTAATCCATGAAGATACTTTGATAACTACCGTTATTTTCTAACCTTTTTTCTCAACTATGTTTACCCCAATATTGACAGGAGAACAGCAGCGAAGGGTAAATTTTTGTAACAGGTAAGCCGGTCCGGTGCATATTTTTAATAACGTTTGAAAAAAACCATACATTGAACCATTATTTGTAGCTTTAATCATGGTGCATATTTTTAATAACGTTTGAAAAAAACCATACATTGAACCATTTGTAGCTTTAATCATGTTTGGGCAATCCCGTCCTAACTGAATTATCTACATTGTTTTACTTTTGGCAATAGTAGACTCCAGTACAGTGGTTGTTCCGAAGGGGAGCCGGTAGGTTTCGAGTTGTATGAACCCCTCGCCACTGCAGGAGAAAAAGAAGTACTATAAATATTATCATAAAGCTGAAGAGTTTGTTTGTTTGGTTGAACGCGCTAATCTCAGGAACTACTGGTTGCAATTGAAAAAATCTTCTTGTGTTTCAACACAAGGACTATTCATAGTCCATAAATATACAGGAAAGTTATAGGCTTTAAACATATAACACCACGCTATGACAGCGGGCATTAATGAAAAATGTTGCAAAAACGAGGAAAATGTATTCCTTTTGTGAGCTTTCTCTCTTATGTAACGCAGACGAAGTTGTGTGGGTAAGTTAGTTCCACGATATAAAACTGCCTTGGATTATATTGATTGGTTACCACACACCAATTAATACGATGCAAGGCAGGCTGGAGTGTCATCCTGAACTTCGACAGTTAACTAACCTCAGCCGATATCATATTTTGCAACCTAAATCTAAATCCCTAAATATGTCTGAGTAGAGATAAGAAACAGGAAAAGAGACATTCCGAAATAATAGCAAGTAAGTTCTCTGATAAAAAAATGTAAAAAACTCAGCTCTCCTCGCCACACAAGTGTGCGCAAGCATACTTACCCGGACAAGTGTATGTACAGTTTGACCTCCTTCGGATATTTGGTTTGCCTAATTCGAGGACCTAAAACGTAAAACAATACCTGCATATTATTATTATTCGCCACACATCAATGCACTTCGCTAATCATATTACAAAATAATCAATACCGAATTAGATATAAGCATAGCGGCCGGATGCCATCGTCTTAAGACCCTATTACTGACACTTAGCTGGGTCTATGAATCATTATCGATATGTAATTGTGCATTCGTGTCATACGATGGGCGCATTTGCATCGTAATATTCAAATTATTCAGACTCAGCCAGCCTTGGTAGCCTAACTTGTGACTGCCAGTACCATAATATTAAGGAAGTTGGTCCTTTTGAGATGATAATTTATGTTACGTTTCTGTCGATCCAGCCGTAAGATAGGAAAAATAAAATTTTGGCCGTCAATTTCTGAATCTTATCAATGATTGCATTATTTAACTGCAGTTATTGCTAGTGCCACAGTGCCCCTTTAGACTAGAGCTTAGAGAAGGAGGCCTGCGGAGCAAGCGTAGTTCATCTACGCTTGCTCCAGGCCTCCTTCTCTAAGCTCTAGTCTAAAGTTCCCAAATATATATTTTGATTGGACACTGATTTAAACAAGAGTTATGAGAAAAATAAGTTTTCTATAGAAATTTTAAATTCCTCATATCTCGTCTTTGTATCATTGTCCTTTCAAAATATATATTTGGGAACATAGATATTCTGTAATCCAATCGAAATAAATACACACTACCTTAAGAATACCGCCGTAAAATGGGGTGAATAGAAACAAAACTTTGGAATGGATTTTAAAGTTGAATTCACATGATACGGTACCAACAAGTACTCTATTGTGTTAAATAAATTATACTTAATTATAAAGTTCCTTGTTGGCAATTTACAATCTAAGTTCAGCGATAAAATCGCTTTTAAAGTTTTGTTTCCATTCACCCCTGCATTTCTATTCACCCCGTTTTACCCGGTATGTTTGATTTTCGTATTATTTTGGTATTACGTTTGTATGAAAAACGCATTCTCCGCCGGCCCCTTAAGAAAATGTGTTTCTCACCATGAAAAGGAGCAAAAGTCACACTATTATACACCACATTCATAGATTATTCATTTCTTAACCTCTAGCACCTCAATTTTACATATTTCCATATTCAGTAAACGTATGTGTACACATCAATGCAATTCCACAACCCATCAGCCACAAAATAAAGCTCTTATCCAAATCATTTTAATAGCACATAACACTTTTATTGCCGGACCATCATGCAGACTAATTAACAGTATTAAAGAGCAATGATACGTTATTCCGACTCAGATTACTTTCGTGTTAATTAAACCGATGTTACTTAGTTACTGTCGGTTTGTGAGGGTACAGCCTTTGTTCGGCCACGGAGGGTAATTAACTCTTCGCTTTCATCACGGGTTTAAGGACCAGTGTCCCGTGGGATTCACAGTCATCAGCTTCGAATGTCTGAGTCATGAAAGTTGCGCGGACTGATTTTGTTATACGTGTTGACATTTGTGGTAATACATCCTTTTATTTTAGTTGGAGGAATTACATGTGGGGTGGTGGTGAAAAATACGTATAATCTAAAAACATCTGGGCTGAAATGTAGTAAAAGCTTCTGAAACTCCGTTAGTGCTTTTGATAGGAATAGGATATAACTTCCTATTGCAAAAACAACAGTCACTTAGTCCTTAAAATACAAATAAAATTGAAACAGATGACTCTAAGTGCAAGAGGACCAAATTGTTTCTTCCAAAAAAAATCATGGTTTGTATTAATGTTTTTCGGAGAAAGCTCTAGGTTTAGTGCTTTTGATAGAATTAAGACATAACTTCCTCTTTGCAAAAACAACAGTCACTTAGTCCTTAAAATACAAATATAATTGAAACAGATGACTCTAAGTGCAAGAGGACCAAATTGTTTCTTCTAAAAAAAAATGGCTTGTATTGAGGTTTTTCGGAGAAAGGTTGATTAAAGGACTTTGTGAAGTGGATAAGTTCAAAATTGGGCTCATCTAATAAGCTAAATCTTGAACAGTCCCATAAATCGCTGAGATCTTCTAACTCACTCTATTACATAATACAGATGTTATCAATGCCAGCCCAAAGGTACCTACAGTTACAACCCGTGAGTCCTTTATCGACGAATTCTATCGACGTTTCGGTGTTCGGCAGACGACACCGAAGATGAACGCGTCGATTAAACTTTTATTTACATACCATTACGCCTTATAATTGGTCTTTTGGACAGTACTTAGATGTTCGAAGTCGATAAATATGTTATTTTCGTTTTAATCCGATAGTTAGTTGGCATCCTTTTTCTTTTCTTTACTTTTATAAAAGGTATTTGTTATTATATGAACATTTGTAATTTAAACCCGTGTATTAAGTTTTAAATAATACTCACCTTGTGGTATTGTAGCTTAACTGCTTCGTTAATATATTTTGATGTAAGTAGACCAGTGTACCCTCTTTCTTTGGGTCACTTTTTTATAAAACTTTGCCCCACACTAGAAATTTCTCCTGTATTGTGGATGCATTCACAAACAACCTGTAGACCATACAAATATTCGTACCGTGCAGGAATCGAATCCGTGACACGCAGTGCAGTAGTCAATCGCTGGCCACTGCGTCAATCCTGCCGTCACAGGCTCGACAATATTTTAAATTTGGTCAGTCCCAATCTTCGTCACTGCCACGCCACGGCGTCATTGGCGGCACAGAGTATTCCTAAACTAAGTATATTGTTTTATTGTTTCAGATCGCTGCTTCTGGCAGCAATCGTATTAAGTAATTGTATAACATGGACGGCATCGAGGCATCACTACGCACATAATGTAAGTACATTCATACTTGGCAGTTCTATCTTCCATACAACCTGTAATTTTTCCATCCAAACCATTCCTTACATATTGTATGAATCTAAAAGTAGCTTCGTTTAGATAACATTCATTTTGCAGGAAGACTATGATCTGGGTTAGGACATGGTTACTATTCATGTTTCTTAGGGGTAATATCGGATCTTACGAGATCAAAGTCGCGGGTAAAAGAAATCGTCATCTAAACAAATCTGATCCAATTCCAGAGAGCATCGACCGTCAAACCTTGACACTGGCTGCTCCATCAGGCGACCGCGTCCGCGACCTCGCGATCATACTTTATGACATTAACGACCGGGACCAGCCGCTGTGGCAATATTTCGATCACCGCACCGCACTCGCGGATGAGCAACTGACGTTTATGCGATCACCAATACATGATTGACGAGTTACGTAAATAAATTCGAGTTATTATATTGTTGTAAGTAATTTACAATGTTTTAAAGTGGCTAAGTGCTATTGGTACTGACATAGATTTATTGGTGGCCGTTTTAGAAATAGATTATAGTTTTTTATGGGGTGCGAATTTGACTTATTTGCCTACGGCTGTTTCTATATGAAGTAAGATGATGCATCGCTACTGGTGTCAAAGTTCTTACTTTGATTCAGAATGCTAGATTAGATAGGAAGTAAGTAGATAAAATTGGATTATGCAGGACGTAGGTTCATAAACTTTCATCAAAATTCAGATGAAACAAGAGCATGCGTTTTAAATTGTCCGTTTTAACCAAAATCCAAAAACATTGTCTTATTTAAATTACTACGAGTATGTTTCATTGGATTCCGTTGAGAGTGACGTGTATGATGAAAACTTGTGGCAGTCACAGCGTGAGATCATGTGAGCCGACCCGTTTCATTACTTAGGGTATTACATGTAGGGCTGGCTATTCATTATTTTTGCTTATTTATTAACGTACTAAGGAAAATATAAGTATGCTTTACAAGTATAGTTTGAAGATGTTTTGCTTTCTGATTGTCTGTTTTCCAAGAGCTTTCGGTATTTCTTCATGTAAATCTAGACAAACTTGCAAGTCTCTGTAATCTCAAGCTAGTGCAAGAAGTCTTATGACGTGCTCAAGAAACCTCACATGTTGATATATCAATCTCATCTCCTTCTTCAATAAACATAATAATATTGAAAGGGTTCTACACTAAAGGGTGGTGAGAAATAATGATTGTCCTTCAAATGCTTGGTTGGTAACCCATGGTTCTGTTAACAGACCCGGAAAAATATCTGACTCAGCCTGCATTCCGATATTTATAGACAGCCGACAACATTAATATTTAGTGGCTGCATCTTTATGAAGAGCACGTTCTTCTATCAATGCAGACAGTCATAGTTAGAATTTAAGGTACCTGTTGAAAATTAAATAGTCACACTCAAGAAAACTATAAAACAAATAAGTTGAATGACAGCCCTAATCAAAACTAATAGAAAAACATGAGAATAGTCATAAATCTCATCAGGGTTGGCGCCTATTGATGGGTGCGCGCGCGCATCTCCTCCGCCTTCCTCCTTTTGCCCAGTAAGTACTATTTCTGGATGTATGACTTGATGATCAACATACGGATTGATCATTTCTTAAACTGTTTGTCGTTTGTAATATTTTATTTTCGGTTGATGGATACTGGTTTATAACCGACGCCACCGTGCGTCGGCGCCTGACTATTAGATCATTTAGACCAATTTCATTGTCTTAGACAGTTATTGTAGATGATCGTAAGTGTTATATCTGATTATGAATAACTGACTGGCGCCTCGTATATCTAAAATTACGTAGTTTAAGTTCAGTACCTACCCATACAATAACTATGGTTTACCTGTTATTTTACTGCATATCAAAGCAACAACTTTCTTTGGTACCTATAAGCTGAGGCCGATAAGAAGTCAGAATAATTATTTATCTACTAACTAGCTGTACCTACTACCACCATGCGGTATGCATGCGTTGCAATGTATTTCTTCCTACCTGCATATCTACTACCTACCTACTACTACCTACCTACCTACCTAATACCGGTAGGTACCTACCTATTTCTCACCTTTTAAACCTTCCCTGGACTTCCACAAATAATTCAAAATCAAAATGAGCCAAATCGGTCCAGCCGTTCTCGAGTTTTAGCGAGACTAACGAACAGCAATTGATTTTTTTATAAATAAATTATACATGTATAGATGAAGATAGATTGCATATTGACGAAATAAATAGGGTTTCAAAGACTTAAGGGGCCGGCGGAGCATGCGTATTTCATACAAACGTAATACCAAAATTATTTGTAAATAAAACATATTCTTAAGGTAGTGTGTATTTATTTCGATTGGATTACAGAATATCCATGTTCCCAAATATATTTTTTGAGAGGACAATGATACAAAGACGAGATATGAGGAATTTAAAATTTCCATAGAAAACTTATTTTTCTTATAACTCTTGTTAAAATCAGTGTCCAATGAAAATATATATTTGGGAACCTAGACATTCTGTAATTCAATCGAAATAAATACACACTACCTTAGAAATATGTTTAATTTACAAGTAATTTTGGTATTACGTTTGTATGAAATAGGGTAGGGAGGGGGAATGGCGCTCACTGGGTAATGGCGCTCACCTCAGTAATTCTATCAAAATGGAACGTAGCAACACGCCACGTCGCGTGAAGCGCGGGGGCAGGGGGCCTCTAACAGACAGCGATGCAAAAGGTCAATCAGCTCGCGTCATGTGACCGTGAAGTGCGTTTCTTTGTTTGCGGCCGCGCTTATCTAATTTTTGGTTACGTGTTTTTAGTCGGTAAGTCCAAAACTTTAATGCTTATTTAATTATTAATTTTACTTTTCTGACAGTAAAACATTCTATTTTGTGATAATGCAATAAATTTTCAACAACTGTGTATGTTTCTTTTTTAAATTTCAAAATAATTACAAAACGACCGTTTGGGGTTTTACCGCTCATCTGAGCGCCATTACCCCTTAGAGACTTATTTTTTTATTGTTGTAGATATGCCAAGAAATCGTCAAAGAGCCACCGCTAAAGCGGTTTGGAACGAAGAAGTCCTTCAATCTGCTAAAACTGCGTAAAAAGTTGTTAAATAAAAGAAGAACAAACATATGAAACAAAAATCTTACAAGAGAAAAAAAATACAAGAAATTTCTTCAGAGAGTGAAGATGAAGAGCACCTTTGCGACGATGTCAGTGATGACGAAAGGAATGTGGATGATGAAAATTGTAACAAATATATTATTTGTGAAGAATTTGGAAAGAATAACGAGTTGTGGTATAGCTGCACCATCTGCGGACTGTGGGCTCATGCTATATGTTGAGGATGGGATTCGCCAGATGGATACATCTGTGATTTATGTGTCCATAAATAAAATATTACTATTTCTAATTTCTATTACCTCTAATAATAAAAAATATTTTATATTATATAACAATAATTGAAGTTCATTTGACATCAAAGACTATACTATATTGTTAAATTGAAAAAGGCTAATCTTACGTACAAATGGGGATAATTGATCCTAGTTTGTGATTGTAGACTTTACTTTTATTGTATTAGGTTGATCTCATTAATATATCTTTAATTAAAATGTGTCTTACTTGTTATATTCTAAAAACATGTTTACCCCGTACCATGAGCGCCATTACCCAAAGTCAGGGGTAATGCCGCCCAAACATGTTTTTTTTATAATGTTTTCCTACTACTAGTACGACAAAGATATATGCTTTTGTTATTGAATTGTTGATTACTCGATAGTTAAAGACTTTGTTATTTTTCTTAATTTTGATTTACAGTAAATATTTTGAAAAATACAACATGTTTTTCTTAAGTGAACGCCATTCCCCCTCCTTACCCTACGCATGCTCCGCAGGCGTCTTAACATCCTAACAGTCTAGAGAAAGTTCAATCACCATATTTCTTCTTCACCAACTCGCTTCACTAGAGTAATTATACCTGAATAGCGTTCGTTTCCTGCTGTCGCTTGTCGCCGACAGGTGGCGTGCCGAGTGGGGGAAATGAAAACAAACTGTCACCTACAACCTGTGACTACACTTCATCAATAAGTACATTCGCTTAATGCAATTGTGGGCCGGACTTGGAGATTGCAAAGCCTTGCTACGAAAGCCTTTCGTGAAACTAGTAGAATGTTATTATTGTCTAGCACCTCGGGTGCAAAGTGAAACATACGAATTGATTGAATATGTTTTAGATGGAATAAACAGTTCATATAAGGAGTAGTAGTATTGCGGTAAAATTCCCTTCTCCGTCTCGTGTCATGAAATAATGTTAGGTTAAAAATATAATCATAAAGAATGAAAGCATTCCCTAGTAGCAATTGCCGTTGGCTTCCTTATGCCAACAGTTGGGAATGTATTGGCAGACGGTTAGTTGTTCCGCCAACCTAAACTTAAAATAGGCCCATTGTCATAAACATGCACTATTTGCCCAACGAATAGCCAACAAAGGGCCTTCTGTTACTATTCCTACTGTTGGGTGATTTTTGCAGGGATTTCAGTTATTATTACACCATTGGGCCAACTAACGACGGGCCTGCTGCATCTATTCCTACTGTTGGGAGATTTTTGTAGGGATTTAAATTACTAAAACAACATTGGGCCAACTAACGACGGGCCTGCTGCTTCTATTCCTACTGTTGGGAGTTTTTTGTAGGGATTTAAGTTATGATAACAACTTACATCGGTCCAACTTAAACCTTTCAATGGGCCTGTTAGGGATGATACGTATATACTGGTACACCCAGTATGAGCTTACTAGTACTCTCTTAACTCTTAGTAACTCTTAGATTTACGAAACATATTTTTTATATTTTTGTTTATATTTGAGATATAAGGTTTATATTGTAAACAAAGTGCAAAATTGAAAATTAAGGATAATTTAAGAAGGACATTCCGTCACTAAATGTCCTTGGTGGGCGGTATGTTCATGCCGAAACCGTAATGATAATATCGTAAAGGTTCAAAAGTTGTACCCCAACCTCGATAGATGGCGTTGTAGTCCAATTAGAAGTCGCTATCGTTGTGTTACCACAATTTGGTTCGGTTCGAGTGGATTTTAGTAAATATATCAGCAGCTTGGGCGCCGGACAAACACGAGTGGCGTCCGGCGTATGGCGGTGGCGCCGAGTAAGTGGCGCCGCTACTTGCTACTGCCTCGCCCCCCGCGTACCCGCACACGCGCCAGCGCCATACGCCACTTGTATATGACCCGCGCCTTAGATCAGAAAGCAATTAGGATTTATTTCAACCCTATTAGTGTTCACACAAGGTTATTAGTTCAACACTACTAGCTCGGTAGTACACATTGGTAGTAGTTGGTTGGTTGGTGGTAGGCAAATCCACGTTGGCCCCATCGCAAGTTGGGCCTTCGTAGGCAAATCCACGTAGGCCATCAGTTTTGGGCCCAACCCGCAAACTGCCCGCCAATTGTATGCATTTGCCAACTAACCAGAGGTATGTGGCCCAACTAAATGCCAACAAAAAATGCTACTAGGGTTAATTCGCCAAGATGGAGAGCGAGTTAAAGAAAATCTAACTAAGTTATGTAAACCATGAAAAGTTGACGAAGAAGTTGTCTCTAGTCTAGACGTCTGATAATACATAATTTGTTACCGCACTGTGCGAGAAGCTTATTAAAAGGACCCCAAAGGAGTTTCCTTTTGGAAAAAATGACGAACTTCCATACAGTTTTTCAGGGTGAGTTTTGGGGGTTTTTCTTCTAAGACCTACAGGCTGTGAGTGAGTGAATGAATTGAATTTGAAACTTAAAAATGGGTGTGACTGACGGATCAGGTTAAATTATCCGCAGTCACAGTAGTAGGTATGACTACGGATAAATAAAACTAACCATAGTCACACTGGTGCGGCAATTTGGTGAAACTATAGATCGGTTGGGCTTATTTAAAGGACCCCTAAAGTCATTAATTCTTATTGGAAAAAATTACGAACTTTACGAACTTCCATAGTTTTTCAACTCAGGGGAGGAGGAATTGCTTTCTTCTAAACCCTTTGGATTAGGCTAGTATTACAGAGAGTGAATGAATTCAATTTGAAATTTAAAACGCACCTCTTGCATGCCACCCAACTCCGGCCCTTTCCGCAAGTGCTCATCACCCGCAGAGCAGCACATTGCAACACTGACGCAGCGTCGGTATTGTACTACAAGTTGTTTATCGTCATAACATTTTACATACATCCAGCGGTGACGCGCGTTTTATTCCTAAGAGCTGTTTCACATCGCGCGTTACTTAATAAACGCGGCGGGTGGCGCGTGTCTATGAACCCACCATAATAATATTCTGTTAAACTATTTTTATGAACTGATTTAGTTTTAACATGTAGTTGTTAATTTTGTTTTTGATCGTTTTATAATACTCTTTTGGACACGTTGGTTTAGTTATGGTTTATTTCAATCGATAAATAGTAAGATTTCACGATTGAAATCAAATAAATCTAAAGTGAAAAATGAAGGGGAGTCACGAAATGATGAGTTATAGAGAAGTATGAAATAAAAAGACATGCTGCGCAAACTTCAAATCAGTTAGGGTAGGAACAGAAGAATAAATGATGACGAGAAACCTAAAACCAGCAAGACCAAAACTGATGGTATCATTGGTATCCCAGGTGTCAATTATCGCTAGGCTATAATGTCACTTTTTCTGTGCCCTCTTCGACTATTTCAAGGGACTTACTAAATTCTTCAACTTAACGTGAACGAGTGCACTCATAGTCCAGTCGGTAGGTAAAACATTGAGTGCCTTAGCCAGGTAAAATGTACCGGCCGACTGGACTATCACTTTTGCGAGTGTTTACCTATACGCACCTTTACAAAGTGTGAACAAGCCTTATCCCCGAGTCGTCGAGTCAAATCGGAAACACGTACGGCTAGACAGAGCGTTTGTTAGCCCCACGCACCTCGGCTAACAAGACCAGTGTGACCACTCCAACACCGAGGAGCGTTAGGACACGTTATTTATTTGATCAAGTCGAAGCGTTTCCTTCTTCACTACTTTATGTACGAATTTCTTTTGTTTTGTCAACATTTTATTGTTTTGTATCCTGTAGAACTTTTAAACCGTAGGTTGTGTGGTAGCATTTTGTTAAAAGTAATAAGTTTCAGCAACGTTAGTGTATTTTTTTAATTATGAACGGAATAATGTGGGCGCGAGAGCCTAACCCGTCTCGAAGGACCAACAAATAATGTGTAAGAGTTTAGTCGCAAGAAATAAAATTTTCTTCTTTCTAAGTCTCGAACATGTTGGGAGAAAAAGGCGTTCGGTAGTACCCTAGGCCTATCGGCACACAACAGTGCCGGCACAGTGCCGACACATGCCGATCAGTAACGTATCGATCAGTGTCAGTGAAATATGATATTGTACCATACATTTTATAGGACGCTATCTCCGTACTCGTCAGTGACAGTGACGTTCAGTGATGTCAGTGCTGTGCCGACATTCGCCGTGATCCGACGTGAATTTGTAGCGGACAATATTTTGCCTGAGACGGTCGCAGTGTTTCAAGATGGACGACGAAAAGTTGATTGAATTGTCCGTGTACACCTTGCAATTTATGACCTTTCACATAGAAAATAAATGGACAATAATATTAAAATTCTAATGCAGAACAGAACGACTCAGTCGGGGCCCGTTCAAATTTTACCAATCAAAAAAAAAAAAAGTATCAAATCTTACGCAGTTGGGTTTTTTGTTTTTCTTTAAATTATTTTTATTATTTGATACTTTTTTAGTTACGAATAAAAATTTAAATCAATAATAAGAAAATTAGCGACAATAATTGTTTTATTAAACAACTTTAAATCGTTATAATATATCCTAAACCATTATTTAAAATGAAAAATAATGAAAGGAACCTAAAGATGATTTTAAAATACCTATTCAACTACACCCCACTTGACATAGTCCATCGACTTTTTTTTTCATTTTGACAATATGGCGTCTGGTTGTCGCTGTGGTGAATTTTGATTACTTTTATGTCTTTAGTGACACTCGCAAGGTTAAGACGAGTCGATTGACGTAAGAATTATCAAAATCGGCCTACGCATTTGGTCACTAGAACGCCACATAGAAACAAACATACATACATTACCCTCCTTTGCGTCGTGCAGTCGGGTAAAAATCACTGCACGCGTCGCGTCGGTACTGACATGTCACGGAACGGTACGGTACGGAACTGTCGCTCACGTGTCGGCACTGTTGTGTGCGGGTAGGCCTTTAGTATCCAGCTTTGCTTTACTGTATAAACCTAGACATGTATGCCTTAGGTCAACAACAAAATGCTACTTCTGCTATTGTTTTCTAGTCATAATCGTTCTTCTGAGACTTGCTGCGCCGATCCTAAGCAAGTCTTTTGGTTTTCATACTTCTCTATAGTTCGTCATTTCTAAATAATATGTCATCTTTCACACAGTCCATACATCGTTTCTTTGTCAC
The DNA here is from genome assembly GCA_950022955.1 of Xestia ashworthii. Taxonomy (NCBI): domain Eukaryota; kingdom Metazoa; phylum Arthropoda; class Insecta; order Lepidoptera; family Noctuidae; genus Xestia; species Xestia ashworthii. Next base: position 17,527,598 of record OX465566.1, read on the forward strand.
TCACACTAATAATATTTGGTCTTCACCAGGTACACCAACACCGCACCAGACACAGGCGGCAAGGCGCCGGGCTGTACCTACCCGCATCCTACGTCATCCCAGGAGGAGAGGGCTCAGGCCCGTGGGGGGAGTGGGGAGAGGTGTCCCCCTGTTCTAGAACATGTGGAGGAGGCGTCGCCAGTCAAAAAAGGATATGTTTGCAGTATGCATTTCTAAACTAATATTAAAGACTTCAAGCTAATGGAGAATGGCGGATATTACCATATACATAAGGGATGGAAGTCTCAGAATCGTATGTTTAGACTAACATCAACTACAGCCACCCACCCGTACAGCTCTTCCCGATTTAGTCCAGCGGTAGAGCAACTGGGCAGATTTTTATTATATTATACATAGAATTTGGGGCGATTCTAACTGTATTTCCCAATTACGTAAACCCAGGAGAATGCGGAAAATATACCAAGAATTTTATTATCTTCAGCAACTGCGTGATCAAAACAAAAAAAAAAATTGACTTAAAATCTTTTTATGTGTTTAGACCAGAAGACCAGTCTCAATGCAGGGGAGGCGATACGAAATACTTCTCGTGTCAGACGCAGGACTGTCCTGATGGCTCCGGCGACTTTAGAGCTGAACAGTGCGCCGAGTTCAATGACAAACTCTTCAGGGGTTTCAAATACAAGTAAGTTGCATACATCCATAAACTCTGCCTTTTCCTCCGCGATCAAGGAAAAGGTTGAAAAGGACCATGGAGAATATAAAGAACGTCATCTCCCACCAGTAAGTTTTGTTGTATTTTTCTACGTTTTTCTAGTACTATATTAGAATGATGAAGAAAAGAATTCGAAAACTCAACATAATAAGTATTATGTATTGGCTTGATATCTATAAAGATCAGCGATAATATCATCCACGAATAAGTGTCGTTTTCTAACCAATAGTCCGACTAGTAAAACTATTTTCAAAATGATCATACACTCAATGATATTCTAGTAAAACTTCGCTATAGTGTCATTAATATTCGTATCATCAGTACGAACACATTAAGAAACAGACGTCGTTGACTTCGTTTACAAGTGTAACATTTTTGTTATCCTTAGCTGGGTGCCATACACGAAGGCTCCGAATCCTTGCGAGCTGAACTGCATGCCCCATGGAGAGCGGTTCTACTTCCGTCACAAACTGCAGGTGACTGACGGCACCAAGTGTAACGACGAGTCCTTCGACGTCTGCGTCAATGGCAGATGCCAGGTAATTCAAGTGTTAAATCGGGTTACTTTCTCTAATCATTTTTTCTGAATTCCTGCGTAGAACTTGCGTATTGTTTAGAACACAATGTATACTTGTACGTGCGACCGACGTACGTGGCCTACGTCAGCGCAGGAAGAATTCAAGCCTTATTATACATTCACCTTGCCGTGCACCTTTACGTAACGCAAAAATGTTTAAGTCTTTGTCTAAAATTGTAACGACTGTTGATCCAAAACCTGCATCAACAAACGTCGTACTCTGGTGAGACCTTTATGGACTGCGCAGACGACGGACAATTAGCAGCAACCAATGGACGAAAAAACAACACAACAACCAATGAACAGGAACGGTTATTTCTATCCGGCGGACAAAAGCCCCTCGACTGCTCAGAGCCTTACAAGAATCACAACTTACAATTTTCTTCTCTCTTTTTCCTTTGATCTTAATTTAAATAATCCTAAATAAAAAAATAATCCCAAATAATCCTTATTTCCACCAGCCTGTCGGTTGTGACATGATGCTAAATTCCCCTGCGCGGGAGGACAAGTGTCGGGAGTGCCGAGGGAACGGCGCCAATTGTCGCACCACTGAAGGAATCGTCGACTCACAGGATCTCGTGAAAGGTAAGTGGCTTATTGAAGGCGACACATGCACCTAAATTAGAGCGCTCTGATGAGTTTTCAACGGATGGCTATAAACGGGCAGACTTATGCCTGTTTTAACAAACTTTTAATACATCAATTACTTTTTTAATTTTAGGATACAACGATATCTTGCTGATCCCTGCAGGCTCTACCACCATTAATATTGCAGAAGTTGCACCTTCAAACAATTATTTGGGTAAGTGGTGATAATATTCTACAATAAAAAAGTGCCAGTAAATGATTTATTTAATTGATTTGAATTTGAGTATAACTATTGTCCTCCGCAAAGCGGTGGTGAAAAAGATTAGGTGATGTTATGGTACCTTGCAATTTATCGTCAAAACATCTCTGGAAAAGATTACTATAAAAAGTGTTTTCTACAAATCATATTGAATTTCCACAGCGTTAAGAGCTAAGAACGGCACCTACTACCTGAACGGCCATTATCACATCGACTTCCCGAGGACCATCACGATCGCCGGCGCCCTCTGGACCTACGAGCGCAGTCAGCAAGGCTTTGCCGCTCCCGACAAACTGCGGTGCCTAGGACCAACTACTGAACCTCTGTATCTTTCTGTAAGTGTACCATTTCTTTAATTAAGAATTAAAGATTGCACTTAGTCCTTCTTAAAGTCGCGACTTTTGAATGTTAATTTGGCTGTTTCACCCGGATTGCATTACAGAAAAAAAAAACGTTTTTCTTGCATTTAGAACGCGGTAAAATGTTGCCTTTCAACAGGTACCTTACTAATAAAATATCCTGTCTCCCAGCTCCTCCTTCAAGACGAAAACGTGGGTATCCAGTACGAGTACAGCGTGCCCAAAACTTCGGCTCCCCCGACTGACAAGCGATACAACTGGGTGCACGAACAGTTCACGCCCTGCAGCGCCACCTGTGGTGGAGGTGAGCTAACTGCGTACTTGTTGTTCTCATAGCTCGTAGCCTCGTAGCACTCGTAGCATACAAACTACGGCGACCTTTATACGAGTATAATGTTGGCAGGCGTCACTAGATGCCGTTATCACAAAACTTATTCCTGGAATTTATAGTACGGTACAGTTTAATAAAATGTAAAACATGTTTTAATTCCTGAAAATATAAATTATAATAATATGATCTTATAGGTACCACGATCTTTTTTCAGCTTAAATCCACTGTTGTATTGGAAGGTTTCATGTATGCATTTTTTGAAGCACACATTCTGAGAATCTGAGCTTCATATTTTTCATTTTTGTTTAAATAAATTAACCAACCTTATCAATTTCCTAGGTTTCCAAACCCGTAACGTGTCATGCAGATCAAGAGAAGAGCTGGAGATAGTCGAGGATAGCTTGTGTGACGAGGGTCTGAGGCCCCCCACCAACCAGTCCTGCAATCCCGACCCCTGTCCCGCGCAGTGGGTGGAAGGACCCTGGGGAAATTGCTCACAATTATGTGGCAGTGGCGGTGTCCGGTCCAGGGAGGTCAACTGCCAGAAGATTATTGCCAATGGGTAAGCTTTCAGAGTATCTCCATGACACGCGTGGCGGAACCATTTTTGATGAAAACTGATTTGTTGGACACAGTCTAGCGACATTGTGCAATAGTGCTCTTGAGTTTATCGACATTCATCTCCCAATCGTTACCAGGCTCTGATTCTAGTGCCCATGTTTTATAACAACAGGACACGGTGTGAATAAATGGACGCTGTATAATTTTGGATGCTAGGGTCAGCAAACAGAGAGTTGAATTTCCAGTGCTTAGAGACCCTAAGCAATTTCTTAGTATTGCTGAAATCGGGGATAAGAATTCCCTCGTAATTTTGCACCTTACAGGACAAAATCAAAATTTTAATCAATTAATAACTGACGTCTTTAAGTGTGAGACTGCTTTTACTAAAGAACTATTCTTTTGTACGTACAGTCAAAACTCTATAGTACCGGACAAGGAGTGTTTCGACCTTCTGGGACCAAATCCTGAAGTGTTCCAGAAATGTAACGAGGATGCTCCCTGCCCAACGTGGTTCGTCGGACATTGGAGACCGGTAAGAACAACTTAGTTACTACACCATCAAAAATATATTCAATGGCATTCTTTCTTCCATGGTGGTGATGCCTATAAATACTATCTTTCTTAAGACATTTCATGTCACTCAAAATGATTTTTTTTTTCAGTTTTTTTTTTGCAGTTTACCACCACCGCTGTTTAGTTGTTACAACTGTTAAAATGTCCGGCAGATAATTCAAATGATTGTATATTTTTGTGTTATTCTTTAATGTGACAAGTCTATATCCCGCTCTAAATGGGGCACTTGCATAATTACATTAAATCGTATTATTTTGCCAATCCTAGCGCTGACTATTTAAAATCACCATAGACTGTTGAATCTCAAAGTCCAAATGAACTAAGCAATTGTTTCTTCATCAGTGTGACGCGCTCTGTGATGAGGGTAAGCAGACCAGGCAGGTGGTCTGCCACCAGAAGAAAGATGGTCGCGTTGAAGTGCTGGATGACGAGATCTGTGCTGAGGAGAAACCGAAGGAAGAACAGCCTTGCATGCTGACGTCTTGTGATGGAATCGACTGGGTCACTAGCAGTTGGACTGGAGTGAGTTAACGCACAATTTTATTGTAATAGAGAATCCTGAATAATGTGGAAGTCATGGGGATAGGCTTTTGCCCAGCAGTGGGATAACATAGGCTTAAAGTAACACTAACAAAGAATCCTTGTGCTACAAGACTTATGGACATAAAAATGCTGAAGCACACAGATTTATCACACATACGCTTTCTCTATATTAAAAATAGTTTAGATTGATCAGTAAAATCACTAGTTTGATTTTATTATTGGTCTTAAATTACCAGTCACCTTTTAAAATCTTGAAAATAAGTTTCACTGTTTTTCTGTCTTAGTTAGCGGCTAAATAATAACAGCCGCTCGGGTCGTTCTTTAGGTTAAGCTGCGCTTTCCTAGGTTTGTTTGTGGATGGGTGACCACCCTTACATACCTAGTTTCCTCCATGCCTCGGAAAGCAGGTTAAGCTGTTCGTCCCGGCTGTCATTTATAGATATTTAACAGTCGTTACAGGTCAGTGGCCCAAAAAGTCTGACACCAGTCGAGCAGTCTTACCAAGGCGTATCGTATTACCCAGTACTAACTGGGTTGTGGAGGTCAGTTAGGTAGTCGCTCCATGTAAAATACTGGTATTCAGCTGCAGCCGGTTAGACTGGAAGCCGACCCCAACATGGGAAAAGGCTAGGTAGATGATGGTCTTTAGTTCCGCAAATCTATATTTCTGCTTTATCTAAGTATTAAGCAAAAAATGTTACCACAACGAATGTTACATCATCTTACGAGTAACTCAACAATAAAATTTTATATTTTTCAGTGCGACTCCTGTACCTCGAAAAACCGCACTCGATCAGTGATATGTTCGACGAAAGGTCGTCAAGTGCTGAACGAGAGCCTCTGCTCATACCACAACCGTCCTGTAGAGTTTGAGGAGTGCAAGCCAGAAGACCTGCCGGACTGTGAAGTGCAGTGGTACGCCACGCAGTGGGGCAAGGTACGATGTTTGTTGGATGGATAGATGGATGGATGGATGGATGGATGGATGGATGGATGGATGGATGGATGGATGGATGGGTGGATGGGTGGATGTGGATGGATGGTTGGATGGATGGATGGATGGATGAATTGTTGGATGGATGGATGGATGAATTGTTGGATGGATGGATGGATGTTGTTTCTCTTTTCTTTGCGGATTCAGATGAAACTTACAAGACAATAAGTATACAAGTGACAATTAAATTAACTGAAATCGCCCTTGGAACGTTTTCCCAAGGGGCCGGTTTTTTTGTAAAAGAGTAAAACATATTTTTAGCTGTCCCGTTTTCCAAAACGGGTAAAAACGGGACCCTATTACTAAGACTCCACTGTCCCTCTGTATGTTTGTCACCAGGCTGTATTTTCACGAACCGTGATAGCTAGACAGTTGTTATTTTCACAGATGACGTATTTCTGTTGCCGCTATAACAACAAATATGAATAATAAAGATTAATTACTAAATTAAAGGTGGTTCCCCTACTACGATGGTACGGAACCCTTTATGAGCAAGTCCGACTCGCGCTTATTTATTTTTTTGTTGTTTCCGTCTATTATCTAAGGATTCAGAGCGCCATTAACAATACAATAATATAAGTCCCTATATGTATAATATAATATACTAGGTGATGCTGATGGCTTCGCCTGTGTAAAAATTATATACTAAAACCTTCCTCAAGAACCACTCTCTCTTGGTCAAAACTGCATGAAAATCGGTGCAGCAGTTTTTGAGTTTATCGTGAACAGACAGACAGACGCGGCGGAGGACTTTGTTTCATAATACGCAGTGACAATATCCTCTCGTTGTTCCCCAACAGTGCTCAGTAAACTGCGGCGAGGGAGTGCAGACTAGGAAAGTGTTCTGTGGCATGTACTACGAAGATAAGACTGGGAGTGGCGTGGAGATAGTGGAAGACGACAAATGCGCCAATCTTACTAAGTACAAGGACACGAAACCCTGCACTGTGCCCAAGGAGGAATGCCCTTCGCAGTGGTTCGCCGGACCTTGGACTGAGGTAGGTATCCTTTTTTTTTACATTTAGGAATACCATTTTGATTTTTAAACAGGCCATAATTGTTGAAAACTTTTCGCTCCGGAGAATTTTTTGCTCAAATGGTTCCGGAATTCAGCGAACCGGTTTTTCATGAGCTCGTAAAACTGATGAAAAATCAATCAATTGAATCCGTCAATTTTCAAGACTTGTGCACTTTAGGTACATGTCATTTCGCAAATATATTTCAGACTTAGTTTTCTAGAATCTAAAATAAAACAGTATTGGATACCGGGTTATTTTCATACTGTTATTTAAATGTTTTCAATAAATAACAAGAAACTACAATAAAGCGTAGGTAATTAAACATTGTACTATGTGGAGGTTTTAAGATGAAAACTTTTGGCACTTGCAGATATATCTATTCTATTTTTTATTCTGTGCATGTCATGTACCGCTTTACACTATCTGGTTTCCAGTGCACTAAACCATGCGGTGGAGGCGAGCAGTACAGACGCGTCATGTGCTTCCGAGGAGACAACGACGCCAAGGACTGCGACGGCTCCGTCGTGCTCGACTCCACGCAGCTCTGCAACCCAGGACCTTGCGACCCAGGTAATACAGCTCACATTGCTTTGCTTCTTTGATAGACAAACCCCCGAATACTGAGACGAAGGGCTGCTTAACACTTGAGCAGCTCCCTAAACTTTAACTTTCGTATGGCCAAACGTCACTTTTGAGTATCTCTTAAAAATAAGTGCTGCTTAAATTTTGAGTGACGTTTCAGTATTCGGCCGAAAGTCGTACCAAATTACTACTCGGTGGAAACCTAGTAGGTATAATAATGAAATGCTATTTTTGTGTAATTTCTGGATTGTAGTCAAACATTGGTAATCTTTAACCAAATAATTTGCACGAGGACCCAGGGTTGCATCAAATCACTCTTGAGTTCTCGACATGCATGACTAAAATTCTATGAACTTTGAATAAAAATACTCTCAAATAACGGTCTCACAAAATGAAATGAACAGGTTTACCTAACTAATGTTTTATTGCGGATCATTCACATCTAGCAGTTTCGTCAAGAGACAAAACTCACTTAGGTACTTTGGTACCGACTTGGTTTGCTACGACATTGACATCAAAAAAGAAGAAAATTTAACGTAATATCGCTCGAAGACGCTTTGTTTCATTCTGTTTTTCATTTTAGACAATCTGCTGCCGGTCTCCCGATCATCTACAGTCGTTATGGATGATACAGAGAATGAGTGTGAAGACGAGGATTACGAAGAAGTCGGCCTGGACAGCTTTACGGTAAGCCCTATTACAAAATCATCCTGTAAAGTTCACATCGAAGCTGAAGGCACCTCTGATTTTTCGAATTCATGTGCGTATTGTATAATTATCACTTGCTTATGTGGGGGAAAACATCGTGAGGAAACCAGCATGCCTGAGAGATATTTCTCGACGGTGGGTTAAGCCATGTCAGAGGCTTAACCTACCGTCATAAAAATCTCTGACAACCAGGTTACGCAACTAACGACACGATAAAAGAAAAAATCCTATAACTGTCTCACTGCTGCATTGGCCTAATCTCTGTGATTAGGAATGGGCCATAATCCACCACGCGGCCTAATGAGTGATTTTCTTTTTCAACTCTTCCCTAGTCGCTGGATAGATGGCGCTAATCACGGTACGTTACTTCAAGGAACAGAACGTCGCATAATTTCACTTGGACCTAATGGTTATATTCGGAAGCTTATGCAAACGAAAGTGTCAGTCAACGAGCGTATGTGACGTGTGTTTTTTCAAGCGTTTTGGCTTTGGCACCTAGTAACAAAATCTGATCAACGCCATCTATCGAGTTCAAGGAAACTATTTTTTTTTATTCTCAAAAAGAAAACCTCTGATTCCGGTTGATGGAAACACAATATTTAATGATGGCTTAATAAAGGGTGTAAAACACCTCTTAACGAATCCGAAAACCACTTGTTCTTCCCGTCATTGCGATCATTTTTTTGTACTACACCATACCTGGGAACCTTCTAGTTACGGAGATATGGGGGGTCAAAGTTACAACTTTTTGACAAGTTTTTTTTTAAATACAAGTTTTTTTTTGTAAGATTTTGACTTTTAACACCTCCACAACCCCCGTACTATTCAATCCATCCATCAGCACAATGTTTTAAGTACGTTACATTGAGTTCTACCACAAAACATGATTTATAACCTGAAAAAAAAAGTTGTTTCCCAGCAATAATTTTTGCTTAAAGTTACTTAGTTTGATGTACAGAATGCTTGGTTAACGGATTTGTGATGAGGTGGTTTACACCCTGTATTATAAAACCAAAGTTTTACTTCAAGACCCCATTCCCACTATGTCGTGACGATTTTTGGTTTTTAGTTGGCACAATTACTTAGTCATGGACGACAGTTATCGTGTCGTCCTATATGTGAACACCTCCATTTAAATATAGCAGCCACGACACTTAAAACTACACGATTATTTGTCGTCACAACAAAGTGGGAACGGGGCCCAACTGTCATTAATTTGGGCCCTATCAGAATATCAGCGCTGTGACGTTTTTTTTTAATGTTACAGCACCATGCTGAGATAGGAGCCTTTTGGCCTCGTGCAGGACGAGTTTCGTTTCTTTTAATTTTTATATTTTTTTCTCAGTTTAATTTTTACTAGTAAGTTTTAAATACTGATAATTTTGATGTGTTTTGTCTTGTGGCGGCTAATAATTGCTTTTTCTTTTTTTCTTTTTATTAATTATCGAGCCGAAATTATAGTGATTTCTATTGCTTTCAGAGCGACCTCATGATGAGTGACTTCCCTGGTGAGTGTTATACTATACCTACCTATACACCTACTCATAAGTGTACCTAATTAATTAAACTTTCTAATAATTATGTGAAATTCGGTGCAACGTGGTTTTTTAACCGACTTCTAAAAAAGGAGGAGGTCTCAATTCGGATGTTTCTAATTTTTTTTTTTAAAATTTAAATTCTTTTTTTGTTGGAAAGGGTATACTTTGCAAATGGTCCCATAGTCACTAAGTCGGGATCTGATGATGGAATCTTGGCGAAATCGAGAGCTCTTCAAATTTTATAGGATAACGTACAACGCGTTCAATAAGAACCATTCTACCATTAGATCTGATGATGAAGCCAAGAATCACGGAACTCCATAATGAGACAATGTATCCTAGTCGTGTTTGGGCTTGTTGTAATTGTAACGGTATGCACTTTCCATGTGTACCAAGCACGTCATGTGAATCACTAAAAAGTGAAAAATATAAAAAATTTTTGCAAAAAATAACTAATCACTTTTTTGTTTTTTTTTGAAGTCGGTTTTATTTTTTTGCAATTTTTTTTTTTTGTAATAAAAATGTAATAAAAGGTGTGCGATATAAAGGTGCCATCCCGATAAAGAGTAATGAATCATTACTCTTTAACGGGATGGTCGCACACCTTTTATTAATGATGCCATCCTTGTAGAACGATTTGAAAAAACCAAAGCTTTTGAAAACTGGCTATTTTACGCACAACGCGTAGGGGACCGGACTTGTGCAGACTGGGCACACTTGTGTACTGGGTTGGTGGAGAATAAAACCACTGGTTGCTTCTTTCTTCTACTTCTTCTTTATTAGGAGAGTGTTCTTTAGACTGGCTGGCCGACGACTGTGTCGAACCACCAAAATGGCACGTCTTTTATACAAACATTATTAAGTGATTAACCAATCAGAATCTAGTTAGAATTTACAAAAAATGCGGGAAAAACTAAAATCCAATCAGAACAAGGCAAAAAGGCGCGAAAACATTGTGCATTACCTTAAGTACTGCGACACTTTACCGTAACGAGAACCGCGGAACAATATTTACGTTTTTATCTAACTTTTTCTATGTAAACGTATATAAAACTATGTATTTATGAGATCTATGTATCACGAACTATCATACAAAATTATAAAATCAACAAAAACATAACATAATAAAACTTATATATCCTAAGACCTAACACTAAGTCTATTATGTACGTGAAAACAAACTATCAAAAAACTAAGTTAATAAACACTTTTTCACTGTGTGTCCATCCAAGTGTCTATGTATCACTATCACATTATATACTGTCCTATTAGAATCTATGTAACACTTTACATTATCTATTAAGCACTTTGCACTAGTTCTCGTTGTCCCGCACAGGACTGATTAAAAAAATGCGATTCTATTTAGTCCGTCTGAAGTAACTAAAAATGTTGGATGCATATTTTTTATTTATCATGTCAATCAAAATTGACGAAGATAAAACTCATCAAAGATCACGATTAAGGGCTGCTGTCGTCAACTATGGATAAAAAGCGTACCTACATTTGTGACGTCACACGTGTTTTCGACACAATGTTTGTATCGTCTTCATTTTTTAACGAGAAAAAAGAAAAAGTTTGTGTCGAATATTTTTTTTAATCTACTGACGGACTAATAAGATTTTTTTAGGATTGTGCCCTATTGACGCATCAACGTAATATATATATATATTTATGAAAAAAAAAATAGCCTTTATTTACTCTGACCTTCGTACACATTATTTAGTAATTTGGAAAAAAAATCAACGCAATATGATAACATGAAAAGACACTGAAAATGTGTCATTCCAGTATTAATTTTTATTCTAGCTGTAACACATCTACACAATAAAATCATAGCATATTTTATAGTGAAATAGTTAGCTGCAAAATCACATGTTCCTATATTTTGGTTCCCAGGTTTCGCTGAGCACGAATCTACCTTGGAAACCGGATCAGGCTTCGGTACGTTTTTTTGTTTCATGTCATTGTACATCTTTTGTTATGGCATTCATTTCATGAACAATAAATAGTGGTACCGTTTATTTTTAACCACCGACGCAAAAACGACGGGGTGTTATAAGTTTGACGTGTCCGTGTGTGTGTGTGTCTACTGTGGCACTGTAGCAGCCGAACGGATGAACCGATTTTGATTTTTTCAGTTGAAAGGTAAATTAGCCGGAGTGTTCTTAGCTATGTTTTTATAAAAATCAGTCCAAGATGGCCGCCGCCACAAAATGGCGGGTTACATTTTTATTCAACAACTCCCTCAATATGGGTATCAAATAAAAGGGCTTGACTAGTAGAATACTATGCGTTATAATAAATTTCAAATCCAAGATGGCCGCCACCACAAAATGAAAATTACATTTTTTTTCACAACT